>CM022299.1:487736339-489096700 GCA_011799875.1 Thinopyrum elongatum
CGCTCCCCGTGGCTCTAGTGGCGCTCCCAACGGCTGACGACGACAATGGGGGGCAGTTCACCATGCATCATGTAGTGGACACCCACGTGAGGGGGAAGGCCCTCTCGGTGGTGTACACGAATGAGCCGGTCTCGGTGGAGAGCTCCATCCAAACTATGGAGCAGTTGCTTGCTGAGGACAAGTACCAAGTGGTCGGCTTCGACCTCGAGTACACCATCGGTCATGCCGGGCACGATCAGAAGGTTGTTGTCGCCCAGTTGTGCATGGGACATGACGTCCTCGTCTACCACTACCACCTGTCCACAAGGCCTTGCGAGCATTTCTCCAGGTTTATCAACAGCTCCGACTAAAGTTACGCTACGGTGGACACCACCAATGATCTAAAAGCGCTCAACGTTTCGGGCTTGAAATGCCAGAACCTTGTCAACATCCAGGACCACTACAAGGTCTGGGGCAGTGACAACAACAAACAGAACTCCCTGGTTGACCTCGCCTCGGCCATCATCGACCCCTACTACATGAAGATGAAGGATGAGAGCAAGAAGGACAAGAACGCCTGGCACAGTGTCTGGCATCAGAGACAAGGACGCGTACACAAGCTACGAGATGTACAGGCGGATCGTTGACACGAGGAAGTGTCTTCTTCCTGCCCCAGACGAGGGATCGAGCCACAGAGCAGTGGCGGGAGCGTCACAAGAAGTAGATGACTAGACGATCATTTCTCCTAGTTTAGAATGCATGCAATTGTTTATTGAGGTGTGTGGGAATGATCTGTATAGTCACTTATGTAATTGGATGTTTATTTCAGTTATATATATATATGCTATTCTTCTGTAGACAGAGCAAATCACACGGCTCATTAGCAGCAATGGTCCGTGTTATTATTGGTCTTTGCACACATTTCTAATTACGGACCTATTTGCCGCGTATCACACATATCTTGTTCAGTCGAACTGTTTCTGTTGTCTTGGCTCATCGCAAACAGTTCATCCGAGTGAACTGTATGCCCTCCATCACACACACCTTGATCTAGCTAACCGTTTCTATTGTGTTGCCTAATCACACACAGTTGATCCTAGTGAACTGTATGCCGTATATCGCACACACCCTCATCTGGCTGCCCGTTTCTGTTGTTCTGCCTCATCGCAAATAGTTCTGCTTGATTAACCGTATGCCACGCATCGCACACGCAACTCTAATCTGAACCGTGTTTGATGTTACCGCCATCACAAATGTTTTGTATCTTTTTGACGGTTTTATTACATCACCGTTTGTGATTAATGCATCGCACACAGTTTCGTCGAAGGGTCTTTGATTGGACTGTCGCGTTTGGACCAACCTGCAGTAGTGGCAGCCGGGAAGGTGCCCGAGGGGCCCACCACCCACCAGGACGGGCCAAGTGGGGCAAGCGCACCCTGGTGTCTTGTTAGCACCTGGGTTGCCTTCCCGATTGTTTCTTATTTTCCTATTTTTTCTAATATTCCAAAACTGACAGAAAATATTTTTGCGGATCTTTCGGAGTCCGTTTACTTACCGTATCACGTACCTCTTCGTTTTCAGGGTTCTGGAGTGTTCTGGAAGGTTTCTTTTATGTGTTCCTCCGATGTCATGGTTTGGATAATATTGGTTTCAACATTAATAGGCGTACCTGAGATATAGTGTTTAATTCTTTGTCCATTGACCACCTTCGGGTTAGTACCTTCGGCATTATTGATCTTAATAGCTCCAGAGTGATAAACTTCTTTGATGATATATGGTCCTTCCCATTTAGAGAGAAGTTTTCTTGCAAAAAATCTAAAACGAGAGTTGTACAATAGAACATGTTCACCAACTTTGAATTCCTGCTTTTCGATTGTTTTGTCATGCCATCTTTTAACTTTTTCTTTAAATAGTTTGGCATTTTCATAAGCTTGGGTTCTCCATTCATCTAGTGAGCTAATATCAAATAACCTCTTTTCACCGGCAAGTTTGAAGTCATTATTGAGTTCTTTGATTGCCCAATATGCTTTATGTTCTAACTCAAGAGGCAAATGACAAGCTTTTCCATAAACCATTTTATACGGAGACATACCCATAGGATTTTTATAAGCTGTTCTGTAGGCCAAAAGTGCATCATCTAATTTCTTAGACCAATTCTTCCGGGATCTGTTGACAGTTTTTTGTAATATTAATTTTATTTCTCTATTGCTAAGTTCAACTTGACCACTAGATTGAGGATGATAGGGTGACACAATTCTATGGTTAACATCATATATAGCAAGCATTTTACGGAAAGCACCATGAATAATGTGTGAACCACCATCAGTCATTAAATATCTAGGGACTCCAAACCTTGGGAAAATAACTTCTTTAAGCATTTTAATGGTGGTGTTATGATCAACACTACTAGTTGGAATAGCTTCTACCCACTTAGTAATATAATCAACAGCAACCAAAATATGTGTATACCCATTAGAGGAAGGAAAAGGTCCCATATAATAAAAAACCCAAACATCAAATGGTTCAACAATAAGTGAATAATTCATAGGCATTTCCTGACGCTTACCGATATTACCTATTCTTTGACATTCATCACAAGACAAGACAAACTTACATGCATCCTTGAAAAGAGTAGGCCAATAAAAACCAGATTGTAATACCTTGTGAGCAGTTCTATCTCCCGCATGATGTCCTCCATAGGCTTCGGAGTGACATTTCCGTAGGATTTGTTCCTGTTCATGCTCAGGTACACAACGTCTAATAATACCATCTACTCCTTCTTTATAAAGATGTGGGTCATCCCAAAAGTAATGTCTTAAGTCATAGAAGAATTTTTTCTTTTGTTGGTATATGAAACTAGGAGGTATAAATTTAGCAACAATATAATTAGCATAGTCAGCATACCAAGGAGTATTATGAGAAGCATTTATTACAGCTAGTTGTTCATCAGGAAAGCTATCATCAATAGGTACTGGGTCATCAAGAATATTTTCTAACCTAGACAAGTTATCAACTACGGGGTTCTCAGCTCCTTTCCTATCACTGATATGTAAATCAAATTCCTGAAGCAAGAGAACCCACCAAATAAGTCTAGGTTTAGCATCTTTCTTTTCCATAAGATATTTAATAGCAGCATGATCAGTATGAACAATTACTTTGGAATCAACAATGTAAGATCTGAATTTATCACAAGCAAACACAACTGCTAAAAATTCTTTCTCAGTAGTAGCATAATTTCTTTGGGCACTGTCTAGAGTTTTGCTAACATAATGGATAGCATTTAATTTTTTATCAACTCTTTGTCCTAGAACAGCACCAACAGCATAATCACTAGCATCACACATAACTTCAAAAGGCAAGTTCCAATCAGGTGGTTGAACTATAGGTGCAGAAGTTAAGGCTT
The DNA here is from genome assembly GCA_011799875.1 of Thinopyrum elongatum. NCBI lineage: Eukaryota > Viridiplantae > Streptophyta > Magnoliopsida > Poales > Poaceae > Thinopyrum > Thinopyrum elongatum. The sequence continues at coordinate 487,739,722 of CM022299.1, forward strand.
TCTTAAGTGTTTCAAAGGCTTCTACACAATCATCATAAAAACAAATGGAACATCCTTTTGTAAAAGATTAGTAAGAGGCCTAGAAATTTTAGAGAAGTCTTTAATAAATCTCATATAGAAACCAGCATGACCAAGGAAACCACGAATACCTTTGATATCTTTAGGACATGGCATTTTCTCAATTGCATCAAGTTTAGCTTTATCCACCTCTATACCTCGTTTAGAAATTTTATGCCCCAAGACAATGCCTTCATTAGCCATCAAGTGGCACTTCTCCCAATTCAAGACAAGATTAGTTTGTTCACATCTCTGCAAAACTCGATCAAGGTTGCTTAAGCAATCATCAAAAGAAGTTCCGTAAACGATAGCATGTGCATTGCATAAACCGAAAGGCATACATCTATAAGCATAAGTTCCAAAAGGACAAGTAAAGGTGGGTTTCTCTTGATCAGGTTGTGAAACAGGTATTTGTGAGAAGCCAGAATATCCATCAAGAAAACAAAAGTGTGTGTGCTTAGATAATCTTTCTAGCATTTGATCAATGAAGGGCAGAGGGTAATGATCTTTTCTAGTAGCTTTATTTAATTTTCTAAAAACAATTACCATTCTATAGCCAGTCACTATTCTTTGTGGAATAAGTTCATTTTTATCATTACGAACAACTGTAATACCTCCTTTCTTAGGGACACGATGAACAGGATTTACCCACCTACTATTAGTTATGGGACAGATTATACCTGCTTCCAGAAGTTTTAATATTTCAGTTCTTACCACTTTCTTCATCTTAGGATTTAATCGTCGTTGGTGATCAACAACGGGTTTAGCATCAGGCTCCATATTAATCTTGTGTTGACATAGAGTGGGACTAATGCCCTTAAGATCATCAAGAGTATATCCAATAGCAGCACGGCGTTTCTTCAGAATTTTTAGTAATCTTTCTTCTTCATGTTCTGAAAGGTTAGCACTAATAATAACTGGATATATCTTTTTCTCATCAAGATAAGCATATTTCAGAGTGTGTGGCAATTGCTTTAATTCAAACACAGGATCACCTTTAGGTGGAGGAGGACCTCCTAGAGTTTCAATAGGCAAATTGTGTTTAAGGAGTGGTTGTTGTTCGAAGAAAATTTTATCTATTTCATTTCTTTCATGCAAGTGCATATCATTTTCATGGTCTAGCAAATATTGTTCTAGTGGATCAGTAGGAGGTACAACAATAGAAGCAAGACCAATTATTTCATCCTTAATTCTTTATCATGAGGTTGCCTACGAAACTTAGAGAAATTAAACTCATGAGACACATCACCAAAGCTAACACTGATAGTTTCTTTCTCACAATCTATTTTAGCATTGAAAGTGTTCAAGAAAGGTCTACTAAAAATTATAGGATAAAAGTCATCTTGTGGGGAACCAAGAACTAGAAAATCAGTAGGATATTTTATTTTCCCACACAAGACTTCAACATATCTAACAATCCCAAGTGGTGTGATGGTGTCTCTGTTTGCAAGTTTAATAGTAACATCTATGTCTTCTATTTCAGCGGGTGCTATATCATTCATAATTTCTTGGTATAAGGTAAAAGGAATAGCACTCACACTAGCACCTAGGTCACATAAACCATGATAGCAATGATCTCCTATTTTAACTGAGACAACAGGCATGCCAACAACAGGTCTATGTTTATCTTTTTCATCAGGTATGGCAATTCTAGCAGCTTCATCACAGAAATAAATAACATGCCCATCAATGTTTTCGACCAAGAGATCTTTTACCATAGCAACACTAGGTTCTACTTTAATTTGTTCAGAGGGTCTAGGTGCTTTAATATTACTTTTGCGAACCACAGTTGATACCTTAGCATGTTCCTTTATCCTAACAGGGAAATGTGGTTTTTCAATATAAGCAGTAGGCACAACTGGATCAACATTGTAAATAATAGTTTCATATTTAGCTTTCACTAGTTCTTTAATTTCCTATTTATTAGGGGGATGATATTTAAACCACTTCTCCTTAGGGAGATCAACATGAGTAGCAAATGATTCACAAAAACAGGCTACTATCTCAGATCAAGTCCATATTTAGTGCTAAACTTGTGAAAAGCATTGGTATTCATAAAAGATTTAACGCAATCAAACTCAAGCTTAATACCTGACTCTTTACCTTCACCGAGTTCCCAATCTTTAGAGTTGTGTTTAATTCTTTCTAAAATATCCCACCTGAATTCAATAGTCTTCTTCATAAAAGAACCAGTACAAAAAGTATCGAGCATGGATTGATCATCACGAGAAAGCCGAGCATAAAAATTCTGAATAATAATTTCTCTCGACAGCTCAATGATTGGGGCATGAATATAACATTGACTTGAGCCTCCCCCAAGCTAGAGCGGTACTTTCTCCTTCACGAGGCCAAAAATTATATATATAATTCCGGTCACAATGAACTAGCTGCATAGGATAAAACTTTTGGTGAAATTCCAATTTCAATCGATTCCAGTTCCAAGATCCAACATCATCACATAGCTTATATCATGTCAATGCTTTTCCCTTCAAAGATAAAGGGAAAACCTTCTTCTTAACTTCATCTTCGGGTAAACCTGCAAGCTTAAATAATCCACAAATTTCGTCCACATGTATCAAATGCATATCATGATGTTCCATTCCGTCTCCTACATAAGGATTAGCTAGCAGTTGTTCTATCATACCTGAAGGAATTTCATAACCAATATTTTCAGTGGGTGCAGTAGGTTCAGGGGCAACTATTTGTGTTTCTGGTCGAGGTGAAGATACCCCGAACAAACCCCTCAAATGATTGTTTTCCATAGTAACAAGTGACAGTAAATTTCAGCACGTAGTATACATTTTTCCTTACCGATTTCCACTTACCAAGAGCGCTTCACTCCCCGGCAACGGTGCCAGAAAAGATTCTTGATGACCCACAAGTATACGGGATCAATCATAGTCCTTTCGGTATGTAAGAGTGTCGAATCCAATGAGGAGCAGAAGTAAATGACAAGTGGTTTTCAGCAAGGTATTTTCTGCAAGCACTGAAATTGTCGGTAACAGGTAGTTTGATAGCAAGATAATTTGTAATGGACAAGTAACGGTAACGGTAAATAAAGTGCAGCAAGGTAGCCCAATCCTTTTTGTAGCAAAGGATAGGCCAAAACGGTCTCTTATAATAAGCAAAGTGTTCTTGAGGGCACACGGGAATTTCATCTAGTCACTTTCATCATGTTGGTTTGATTCACGTTCACTAATTTGATAATTTGATATGTGGGTGGACTGGTGCTTGGGTGTTGTTCTTACTTGAACAAGCCTCCCACTTATGATTAACCCCCTCGCAAGCATCCGCAAATACGAGAAAAGTATTAAGATAAAATGTAACAATCGCATTAAACATATGGATCCAAATCAGTCCCTTACGAAATAGCGCATAAACTAGGGTTTAAGCTTCTATCACTCTAGCAACCCATCATCTAATAACTACTCCACAATGCATTCCCTCAGGCCCAAAGATGGTGAAGTGTCATGTAGTCGACGTTCACATGACACCACTAAGGGAATCACAACATATATATCATCAAAATATCGAACACATATCAAATTCACATGATTACTTGCAACATGATTTCTCCCATGACCTCAAGAACAACGGTAACTACTCACAAATGATATTCATGCTCAAGATCAGAGGGGTATTAAATAGCATAATGGATCTGAACATATAATCTTCCACCAAATAAACCATATAGTAATCAACTACAAGATGTAATCAACACTACTAGTCACCCACAGGTACCAATCTGAGGTTCCGGTACAAAGATTGAACACAAGAGATGAACTAGGGTTTGATGTGAGATGGTGTTGTTGAAGATGTTGATGAAGGTTTGCATCCCAAAGATGAGAGGGTTGTTGGTGATGACGATGGCTTCGATTTCCGCCTCCAGGAGGGAAGTTCCCCTGGCGGAATCGCTCCGCCGGAGGGCAAAAGTGCTCCTGCCCAAGTTCCACCGCGAGACGGCGGCGCTCCATTCCGAAAGTACTCTCCTTATTTTTTTTTTCTAGGTCAAAAGACCTTAAATACCAGAAGATGGGCACCGGAGGTTGGCTAGGCTTCCCACCACCCACCAGGGCGCGCCTAGGGGGCCTGGCGCGCCCTGGTGTCTTGTGGGCACCAGGCAGCCCCCTCTGGTGGTTATTTGCTCCAATATTTATTATATATTTCAAAATAATTCTCCGTGAAATTTCAGCTCATTTGGAGATGTGCAGAATAGGTAACTCTGACATAGCTTTTTCAGGTCCAGAATTCCAGCTACCGGCATTCTCCCTCTTTGTGTAAACCTTGCATATTATGAGAAGAAAAGGCATTAGAATTACTCCATAAAGCATTATTATGCATAAAAACATTATAAATAATAGTAGTAAAACATGATGCAAAATGGACGTATCAGTACCATTCTTACTTTGCTTGATTTGCAAACCAAGGAAAAATTTGAGTTGCACTCATCATAGACATCTCAAATTTCTCCCACATTAGCTTTCCAAACTTTTCACTAAAATGGGGGTTAGTAGAACCGAATAAGATATCATCCACATAAATTTGACACACAAATAATTCCCCATTAACCCTTTTAGTAAAAATACTAGAATCAAATTTTCCAATTTCAAAGCCTTTTTCAATGAGAAATTTAGTCAAGCATTTATACCAAGCTCTAGGAGCTTGTTTAAGACCATAAAGAGCTTTGTGAAGTTTGTAAACATGATTAGGTTTCTTGGGATTAACAAAGAGGGGAGGTTGCTTAACATAGACTTCCTCCTCAATTTCTCCATTTGGAAAAGCACTTTTAATGTCCATTTGGTATAAAGTGATATCATGATGATTGACATAAGCAAGTAAAATGCGAATGGACTCAAGTCTAGCAACGGGGGCATATGTCTCACCATAGTCCATACCTTCGACTTGAGTGTAGCCTTGAGCGACGAGACGAGCCTTGTTGCATACAACTTGTCCATCCTCATCTTGCTTATTCCGAAACTCCCACTTGGTTCCAATGACATTTTGATCATCGTTGGGCTTCTCAACCGATGTCCATACTTGATTCCTCTCGAAGTTGTGTAGCTCTTCGTGCATTGCGTTTATCCAATCTGGATCCTCAAGGGCTTCTTCTACCTTCATAGGTTCAACACTAGAAATGAATGAGTAGTGTTCACAAAAGTTAGCCAAGCGAGTTTTAGAGCGAGTGATTCTCTCAGTTTTGATGTCATCGAAGATTTGTTCAATGGGATGATCTCTTGAGACTCTTGCTCTAACTCCTGAGAGCTTTTGCTTGGGTCGAGGTGGAACATCCTCACCATCATCTTCTTCTTCTTCATTGTTGGTGGCGTCGTTCACTTGTGGAGGTGGAGAAGGAGGTCGAGGTCGTTCATCTTGTTGTACTTCCTCATTTCCTTCGTCTTGACATGTTACAATTGTGGATGCCTCCAAGTCAACTTGTGGTTCACCTTGATGTGAAGTTGAGGCTTCCACTTGAATGGACGAAGTACTATCCTTCACCTTCGTTGGGTGAATTTTGCCAATAGACAAATCTTGAATTGCTCCGAGGGATCTTTGTCTCCTACATCAATTGGCAATTGCTCTACTTGCGAGCCGTTAGATTCATCAAACTTTACATATACCGTTTCTTCAACCTTTTGGGTGAAATTGTTGTAGACACGGTAAGTGTGAGAGTTTGAACAGTAACCGAGTAGAAAACCTTCATGAGATTTAGGAGCAAATTTCGAACGACGATGCTTATAAAGAATGTAGCACTGTGAGCCAAATACTTGAAAGTATCCAACTTGGGGTTTGTTACCGGTGAGTAGCTCGTATGCCATTTTGTTGAGAAGCTTGTGAAGATATAGTCGATTCGTGGCATGACAAGCTGTCTCAACCGCTTATGCCCAAAAGTGTCTTGGCATTTTGTATTCATCAATCATCGTCCTCGCCATCTTGATAAGTGTCCGGTTCTTCCTCTCAACAAATCCATTTTGTTGAGGTCTGTACGTAGCCGAGAACTCATGTGAAATCCCTTCTTCGTCAAGAAAGGTATCCACATTGGCGTTCTTGAACTTTGTTTCGTTATCACTCCGAACCTTCTTGATCTTCACTTCAAATTGATTTTGGGCCTTCTTGGCAAAGTTCTTGAAGATCTTTTGGACCTGCAATTTGTCATCAAGAAAGAACACTCACGTAAATCTTGAAAAATCATCAACAATGACCAAACCGAAAGAGTTACCACCAAGGCTCTTATAAGCATTGGGACCGAAGAGATCCATGTGAAGTAGCTCAAGTGGTCTTCTCGTGGTCATGATGTTCTTCACGGGATGACTTCCTCCAACTTGTTTTCCTACTTGACAAGCACTACAAAGTCTATCCTTGTCAAATATAACATCTTTAACACCAAGGATATGATCACCTTTAATTAACTTATCAAGATTTTGCATGCCCACATGACCTAACCTTCTATGCCATAACCATCCTTTAGAAGATTTAGCAATTAAACAAGTACGAGGTTGGGCTCACTTAGTTAAATTAACAATTTATAGATCACCTCTACGAATGCCGATAAAGACCATATTATGATTATCTCTACGAAACACTTGGCAATCTACTTCGGTAAATAGAACATTGAAACCAAAGTCGGCTAGTCTAGATATGGAAAGAAGATTGTAACCAAGAGATTCAACAAGCATAACATTTTGAATAGAGCTATCATTGGATATGTCCACCTTACCAAGGCCAAGTACCTTACCCTTGGAGTTGTCTCCAAAAGTTACATACTTGCGTGGACCATCATTTTTAGCAAACTCACGGAACATGTCTTTATCTCCGGTCATGTGATCGGTACATCCACTATTGAGAATCCACTCTTTTCCTCTGGCCATGTAGCCACGAAAGTTTGCCGTGAGACTAAGATTTCTCATAGTCAATGTCACTCTCTTCGTCTTCATCATAATAGCCAAGCTCAATGTCATCATCATCATGTGTGTGATCATCACCTAGAGCAAGTGATTCATTAGATTATATGACCATGACAATGTTCAAGTTTATGAATTCTAATTGTCTCCGAGATGATGCTACTAATGTTTCCAACGTCACCCTTGGTACGCATAAGATCACGGAGCTCAAATAGACATTCATCAAGCTTGGGATCACTATGCTTCATTTTATGAAAAGCAATGGACTTTTGAAGAATTTTGTTCAGATTTTTCAATGAGTAATTTGGAAAGCGTTCCTCAAGATAATTCCATATAGTATATGCGCATTCAAAGGTTGGCAAGCAAACAAGCAAATTTCTAGGCAATCCTCTAATGATAAGATCAATAGTTCTAAGATTGCGAACCATGTCAAGATACTCATTGGGGGTAGGATGCAAAGGATCAATGGAAGGCACATAAGGGTCTAATAATATAATTTTTCAAATTATATTCATTTAAAATCTCAAGCATCTCATTTTTCCAAGAACTATAGAACTCCCCATCAAGAATAGGTACTCTATGTCTAATACTCCCAAACATAGACTCGTCCATCTTCCTCCAATGGTGATTAAACCAAAGCAATGGAGACCAATGCTCTGATACCAATTGAAAGGATCGAGAAGAGGGGTCTAGAGGGGGGGTGATTAGACCCTTAACAAGTAAAAGTGGCAGTTTTAAATTTCTTCAAGTTAAGGTTGAGTTTAGTACATGTTAAAGGACATCCAATACATCTCAAGCAAGCATGACAAGATTATAGGCAGCGGAAAGGGTAAAGCATGCAAATTGCAGGAATTTAAAGGGATGGGATTGGAGTGTGCAAACGCAATGGAGATGCGGAGAACTTTTTTCGTGGTTCCGATAGGTGGTGCTATCGTACGTCCACATTGATGGAGACTTCAACCCACGAAGGCTAACGGTTGCGCGAGTCCACGGAGGGCTCCACCCACGAAGGGTCCACGAAGAAGCAACCTTGTCTATCCCACCATAGCCATCGCCCACGAAGGACTTGCCTCACTCGGGTAGATCTTCATGAAGTAGGCGATCTCCTTGCCCTTACAAACTTCTTGGTTCAACTCCACATCACGGCGGAGGCTCCCAAGCGACACCTAACCAATCTAGGAGACACCACTCTCCAAAAGGTAATAGGCGGTGTGTTGATGATGAACTCCTTGCTCTTGTGCTTCAAATGATAGTCTCCCCAACACTCAACTCTCTCTCAAAGATTTGGCTATGGTGGAAGAAGGATTTGAGTGGAAAGCAACTTGGGAAGGCTAGAAATCAAGGTTCAAATGGTAGGAATGGAATCTCTTGATCTCAACACATGAGTAGGTGGTTCTCTCTCAGAAAATGAATGGTGGAAGTGTAGGCATGTTCTGATGGATTTCCTCAATGAGGAAGAAGGGGTGGAGGCGTTTATATAGCCTCCACACAAAATCTAACTGTTACACACTTTTGACTCATCTCGGTGGCAACAATTAGGAAACTCGGTGGCACCAATCTGTTCAAAAATATGAACGTTAGGAATCTCGGTGGGACCAACTGGAACAACTCGGTGGGACCGATGTACTACAGCTTAGGGCAAACTTCATCTCGGTGGTACCGATTGCATCATCCCGGTGGGACCAAAGTGAAGCAATAAGCAACAGAGAATCTTTTAAGCCAACTCGGTGGGACCGATTGCAACAACTCGGTGAAACCGAAGTGAATGCAACAAGTCGCAGAGCGTTGGCAAGGCCATCTCGGTCGGACCGATATCCGTATCGGCGTGACCGACCTGTTAGGGTTTCTGGCAGTGGTTGTGTCAAGATGAACTCGGTGACTCCAGATGAAAGATATTGATGGGGCCGAGTTGGAGTTTAGGTTTTTGACATATTTGGATAGAGAAAGTGGCTGAGGGTTTTGGAGCAATATCACTAAGCACTTGAGCAACAAGATCATTAAGCAACACCTCATCCCCTTTTAATCGTATTGGCTTTCCTATGGACTCAATGTGATCTTGGATCACTTAAACAAAGATGTAGAGTCTTGAGCTTTTGCCAATCCTTTTTCTTAGCATTTTGAAGGGGTTCCACATCCTCTTGTCCTTGCCACTCCACTGTTGAACTTATCTGAAGTGTACTGGATAAAACTATTAGTCCAACAAGAGATATGTTGACATTAATTACCAAAATCACCCAGGGAGCACTTGTGCTTTCAGACTTCATCTCTGGATTACCCTGTTCAGAAACTTTTGATTGTCTCATGGTGGTTATTGACAAGTTTACCAAATATGGGCATTTCATCCCTGTCAAACATCGTTACACAGCTGTCAAAATTGCTGAATTGTTCCTGGAAAATATCTACAAATTGCATGGACTGCCAAGATTTATTGTGTCTGACACAGATCCAATATTTACAAGTGAGTTCTGGCAGCATCTTATTAGAAGAACTGGGTCAGTGCTGATCATGAGCACAACTTATCTCCCTGAGACTGATGGACAAACAGAGAGGGTAAACCAACAGGTGGAATGTTTCCTTCGAAGATTCATCAGTGCTCATCCCAGGAAGTGGAAAAAGTGGATACCTCTTTGTGAGTTTTCGTATAATACCAATTGGCATTCAACAGTTGGGAAGTCACCATTTGAAGTACTGTATAGACAAGCTCCCAGAGTGTTTGGCATTACACCTTCAGACACTATTGATCCTCCTGATGTGCATTAGTGGTTGGAGCAAAGGGAGGTGGTAAATCATTCTGTCAGATAGCACTTTCTCAGAACACAACAACGCATGAAGGCCTATGCTGACAAAAAGAGAACTAAGAGAGTCTTTGAAGTAGGACAGGAAGTGTTTCTGAAATTGTAGCCGTATGTGCAACCATCAGTGGTTCATAGAGAAAACCACAAACTTGCTTTCAAGTTTTATGGGCCATATGAAATTTTGAAGCGCATTGGAGAGGTTGCCTACCGTCTGAAACTTCCTGAATCCAACAGAATACACTTGGTATTCCATGTTCCTCAGATCAAGCAATGCATCAAAAACTCCATTCAGGTACAGTCTTCTCTGCCTTCTGCTCTAGCTCATCTTCAGGTTCCTGTAAAAGTTTTGCAGCGTCGTGTGCGCCGCAATGGAGATTGTGCGGTGGCTCAAGTGTTGGTGGAACGGAGCAGATCCTCCCCCCCCCCCCCCAGGAGGCCACCTGGGAGGATGACGATTCTCTGAAGTAACAATTTCCTCGGGTTCCTACTTGGGGTCATGCCGGTTTTCAACGGCGGGGGAATGTCAGCAGCTCTCCTATAACTACATCTTTGTCAGAAAGGCGTCAACAGAACAAGGATGCGCGCTCCTAGGCCAGCTACATGGTCCATCCACGCGAGGAAGATTCCCAGTGGCTTGTAGGCCCAAACTGGGCCCATTAACGGGTGTAACGCAGTGAGGTATAAGAGCGAGAGCTTCCTTCTTCATTTGACATGGCTATACATTCGGTGGTGGCTTTGGCCGGATCGAAAGATTACTTGTAAACTCAAATTCATTGTGAGCGAGGATGGGAGGAACAAGAATAATTCAGCCATGATCTCTATATCAAGTTGAGTTTGTAGCTTGTAGCTTGCACCCTTTCCACCCAACACACACACTGGCAGGCTATGGTAAAATCAAGGTAGATGGCTCTGTTTTAGGTCTTTAAATCGTGGAACCATCGGTACAATATGCAGGAGCACGATGGAACTTACATGGGAGCTTCTATGATCATGTTTGCGGGGGTCTCTGATCCAGCAACACTGGAGGCTGGCCTGCCGTGTAGCCATGGCATTGGCTTATGATCTTATGCAAACACATATCATCATCAGGTCCGACTGCAAGGAGGTGGTCTCAAATAATGTAGAGGCCAATGGTGAGAAGTACGACCACATCATCTAAGAAATTCAGCTCATGTCTTTAGATTTCTAGCATTGTTCTCTTCTTTTTGAACGAAGGGCCTCAAATATTGAGGAACATAGCCTCGCTAAGTACACGCTTAGTCTTTGTATTCCTCTAAACTATCTTAAGTAATAAATAAAGCATGTGTTTAGCCTAAAAAGAATTTGTCCCAATAGATAAATCAAAATAGGTTATATCGTCTGTGAGCTTACTGACAACAAAATCATGAGGCTCATCTAACTAATTAAAAAAGGACTAATTACAATAATTGTAGTTTGCTATGACATGAGTCGTTTGATTATCTAGAAAAATAAATTGCTTAAATATGACCTTGCCAATAATTGTAGTTGTATCCATGCTCTTTGTGAATGTTGTCGATGCCTCATCCCACCATCTTGTTTGCCCGATGCAAAAATTAATCAGTTGAAGAGAGTCAGATTTTGCCTCAATCCGGTTGAACCCAAGGGAGTTAGCAAGTACAATACCATCTCTCATAGCCATTGCTTTTGTGGTAATTACATCGGAAACCCATGGAATAAACTTGCATTGAGCATCCAAGAAATTACCTCTGTCATCTCGTAAAATAGCAACAGTTTTGCATACTCCTTCATCCAAAAAGAATGCAACATCCATGTTTAGTTTAATGGACATGGATTACGCTTACACCATTTCAAATCAGACTAGGACGAGACCCGAGAAAGTGTCTTCTAAAATTTGCTTGCTATTGACAACACTAAAATTGGCTATCTCCATTTGGGGAGGGGGGAGGGGTCCGTTAATCGTGTGTAACTTGGCACTGAATCCACCAAGGTACCAGCCCCCAATAACTAGAACTTTCTTAGCATTCAGACTTGGCTATAAACTCAGTTGTTCAGCGGGCAAGGAAAGAACATGTTCAAAAATTACCAAACCAAACCTATCAACCGGGATCGCTGAATAAATGAGATCTAAATACACAGTCAGTTCCATAGTTCTCGAGCATGAATACATTGGAAGGTAAGATGTTGAATATCTTGCCTCAAGTTTTCGACCTTTTGCATTTAACAATAAGCAGCCAATGTCATTGTGTTGGGGGAATCTACTCCTCCCGTCATCCTTTCCTCATCTATCATCATTGAGAGTTGTTTGAGAGAGTTCGGGCCTAACTCTGTTTCGGATCCTATCCGTCGGCGGTTCTGGTCGGGCACAAGATGGAGGAGGAGCCCGGTAATACCTTGTGCATATTATTTGTAGGGTATGTATTTCCTTTGGGGAGTCTAGTGTGACGCTGAGGTCTGGTGAGATGTCCCGAACGATTTGGTTAACATGGGAGTTACCATCCCTAAAAATTGTGGTGACAATGAAGTCTGTCGGAATTCCTATTCAAGGCACAATCAGATAACATAGAGGATTATGAAGTGTAGTGAAGACTTTTGTTTTCTAGTTTCATCTCTCTCTTTTTGAGTCATAGGGAAAACATACTATAAGGGGGGTCTAAGTGACTGTTGAGATTTGGGTCTCCTATGTATGCTCAATCAAAACCTACTTCGAGTGAAGACTTGAAAATCTCCTCGTGCGCTGTCATTTTCTATGAGTCTGTGGCGATGTTTCCTGAGGACTCCGAGGAAGAATCAAGTACAGTTGAGTCAACTTGACTTTTTACGCAAGGAATTCGTAGACCGTGTTTGAAATATGATCGTTGCGCCACGTGTCGGTTGCCCATTACGTGGCTAGTCCACCTATTAGTCATCATTTCAAACCTCGGGATTGCTCCCTCTATAAATAGCCACCCCAATTCAACCTTAGATGGTTGGCTGCTCCAGAGAGAATTGGCAAGAGTTGTCAGAGCAACCCATCCTCTCGAAAGAGATTAAGAGAAATCCTAAGAGAGGAAAAACCCTAGATCCTAAGACTACTAAGTGATTCAGCATCACCAAAGATCTAGTCAAAACATAACTTAGCCTATTACTTTTGTGGACTGTGAATCCACTAGATGGCTAGGTGTGAGTTCCGAGCCACCGAGAGTAATTGTGGACGACCGAAGAACAAGTCTATGCAGGTCTTGGAGGTCTACCTCGAAGATCTACCTCAAGTGATTGGGCGAAGTCTAAGTGAATTTAGCTCAAGGAGAATAGGGTGAGGACACTGTCCTCCGAGTTAAATCTCGGCCCCTCCAACCAGACATAGAGTTGTGCCAGGAACTTGAATTGGTCAATCAAATCTCTGTCTTTGTGAAGTTATGCATTTTACTTTCTCGGACTCATTTACCTCTGTAATTGCATGTGTTTGTTAATCCTCTCCCATCTTCTTTCTCTATGAATGTTGCGAAGATTATTTCGGGAACTCGGTTCTCCATTGCCTATGCTATGTTGTCTTTCATATGCACTACTACTTAGATCTACCTTTGTTTCCTTAGTTGTTTCTCTAAGTTATCTCTCTACTCAGTTTAGTTCACTTTCTATTATGTTCAATAATTGCTCTACTTACTTTATTTTACTTCAGAAAACCCTGTCTTTTCAAAATATTTGTCGAATCTCCCATTCACCCCTCACTCAGGTCGATATCTGGTTCTATAGGCGACAATATGATTGATGCCAATAGTGTCATCCAACCTAGGAATGGAGGAGACCACATATGCAAAAAGTAAGAACTATTCCAGTTTCACTTCAAATAATTGGATTACACACAACAATCATGTAGCAACAATGTGCATTTGCATAATCATGAAAACTGAAAACCTATAAGAGAAAAAAAAACACCTATCAGGAATTCTATCGAACATTTTATTCGAGACAGTGTCACCTCCGCTGGCATCGGAGGTTGAAGGGGGCATGGGAGGAGGGCGCAACAGGAGCCGGATGGGGCGGTGGAGGCACAACCTTCTTCCTAGACATCATGTTGTCCTTCTTTCCCGCAGGGCACAGCTTCTTGGCTGTTGTCGAGGGCACCACTGGAGGCGGGCTAACCTGCACAGGGATGGTGGATGTCATGGGGGGGCACTGCTAACAACACGAAGAGTAGTGCCCTCGGTGACGCTACAATGCTGTGAGGGCGGTAGGTGCCGGGGGAGGGGTCGGGGTGTGAGGTGTTACGTCAGAAAAATGACAAAAAGCATGCCGACACCGAGAAAGTGGTGTTTCATCATAACATAAGCGAACGGCATGTCCACGTTGAGGAATTGGTGGACGGACACGGTGATGGGGGTGGAAGTTTATCCAAAAAAGATATTTTGGGAGTGGGATTGAAAGGAAACATTTCATCCCAATTTTTTGGATTGGATTGAAAGTTGCTTTTATTTGTAAAATAGTTTAGTATTTTTTAAAGAGATTTTGTTTGGAATCTGTTTGCTCTGCTGACGAGTCTGTCTTGGTGTTTAATGGATGACTTGTAGTCAGCCGTAGCCTACGACCTATAAATACCTGAGCAAATGGAAGACGACTAGTCATTGGCCGTAGCCTACGACCTCTTTTTTTGCATCAAATGGAGACTTTATTCAATGAACTAACATCCGGTTACAATCTGCCTGTAGGCTGCTAATAAGAAAATCTGGGCATTGGTCAATCCAACTATCTTTTCCTTCCAGCGTACAAGCACGTTGTGCACAAAGATGTGCCAAAAAATTTAGGTCCCTACCAACATGATGAACCAAAAAGGAAGAAAAAGAAGGTACTATATTCTCCAATTCTTGTAAGACAGGCACCGCAATAGAGCGTGTATCTTGGCGCGACTTCCAGAGATTAACGAGATCGAGGCAGTCGACCTCCATGATCACATGTGAGAATCCTCGTAGTTGGGCGAAAATCACCCCTTCTCTCATCGCCAGCATCTCCGCCACAAAAGGATCAGAGACTCCTAGAGTGGCTTCACTACAAAAAAAATACACATCCGTGACATTTTGGCCCGAACCACGTATCATCATAGATGTGGTGGGCTCCTACTTCTATGACAAAAAAACATGACAGAAAATGGGCTTTTCGTCCTGGGCGGGCCGGGGACGCACCTGCATGACATTCTTTGGGCCGTCCATGACGGAAAAAATCATGGTAGAAGCGAGGGCGAGGAAAATGTCTGGGAGTTCCCGGTTATGGTGGGTGGTCGCGGCCGAGCGATGCACGGAGGGATTGCGTGTTTCTCTTGTACACGCGTGTGTGCGAGGCATTGGGCTCTAACTGAACCTGAGCGAGGCGTTCGCTTACTGAACCCGAGCGATTGCACTAGCTACGTTACTAAACCCGAGCGATCGATCCCTTGGCTGTTAACTGAACCTAAGCGATTCCTTCGCTGCTGTTGCTAACTGAAGCCAATCGAACCTGCTGCTGCCTCTTGATGAACAGTTCCCGGTGGGGGTTGGATGAACAGGACCCCCGTGGTAGTAGAGGCCGTTGCCGCTGGATGAACAGGACCCCGATCGAGAGGAGGCCGCCACACACCACCCGATCGAGCCGGTTGGGGGTAGATGAACAGGACCCCGTGGAGGGCTGGTTCAATAGTAGCTGGTGGAGGATGGATGAACAGGACCCCGTGGAGGGCTGGATGAACAGTGGCTGGTGGAGGCTGGAGGAAGTCGTCGGTGGATGAACAGTAGCAGGTGGAGGCTGGAGGAAGTCGACGATGGATGAATAGTAGCCCGTGGAGGCTGGAGCGAGGCAGTACACGGTGGATGAACTGTAGGTTGTGGAGTCCCATTTTGAGGTACGCCACACCCCTCCCGATGAACAGGACCCTGTTTTGACCGTAGGCCCTCCAACACAAGTCCGTTTCCTCTGTTTTGCGGCATGCCACACCCCTCCCGATCAACAGGACCCCATTTCGACCGTAGGCACTCGAACAGAAGGCCGTTTACTCTGTTCTGCAGTACGCCAGACCCTTCCCGATGAACAGGACCCCGTTTCGACTGTACGCGGTCGAACAGAAGGCCGTTTTCCTCCGTTTTGCGGTACACCAGACCCCGTTCCGGCTGTTCCGTCCAAGCCGGTTGGCTCCCGATGAACAGGACGCGTTCCGACCCAGTGGCTTCGCTCTCGATGAACAGGACGTGTTCCGACCCAGTCACTTGGCTCCCGGTGAACATGACGTTGTTTCCTCCGTTCCGACCGAGCCGGTTAGCTGCGGATGAATAGGACGACATCGCTGCCGTCCGTTGCCTCTCCATGTACATGAGCCCTGGCCGTAAGTATGCGGGCGTACATGTTCGAGACCCCGCCCGTATGTACGTACGTAGCCGTATTTACTTTCTTGCAGCATGGATGTACGTACGTGTACGCGATATATATAGACGGGACTGCATGACATGCTATGTCCGCGCCTCTACTACGACACGTGCATCTCCTTACTCGGCCACGGTTCATCGCTGCAGAGAGAGCGATCGACCAGTATGTACGTACACTTTTGCGACCAGACAGACAACCCTACGTACAGTTCGACCCGATGGGTCCCAGCTGTCAGGAAGGATAAGGAGGCACTTCCTTGCGTGTGAAGATATAGCTGGTGGGTCCCAGCTGTCGGGGGGAAGAATGATTTTTTTGTCCGTAATATGGAAGCACTTCCTTGCGTGCGAAGATGTAGCTGGTGCGTCCCAGCTATCAGGGGGAAACGTTTTTTTCGCAAAATACGGCGGCCCTTCCGGTGGGTCCCTGCTGTCAGGTGGAGGAATCATTATTTTGCGTGTAATAAGGAGGCACTTCCTTGCTACGGCCGTGGACCCAGCTATCAGCCTCTCCACGTACAGTCCTCTTCCGATGGAAGTCATTCCTTGACAGCGAGGCCTAGGAAGGGAATGACCCGGAGCCGGGGAAGACTCGGCAGTTGTTTCCCACGCGGACGGGAGTACGAGGGTTTACTGGTTTGGCTGCAATGTGAGGCTGCCGTCGCCGGAGAATAATAGGAGGTCTGGGTGAGTACGGGGTTGGCCAGCCAAGCGATGGGAGTAGGGTGGGGCGGTGAGGCCTGCGCGGCAGCACAGTCGGCCATGAGACGCAGGAGCAGGCGGCACGGCCAGCTATGGTTTGGGCAGCTGGAGCAAGAAGACCAGAGGTTGAAGAAACACGACGGCCGTTGGATGGACATCGTACGGTCACTGCAACTAGAATCATTTATATTGACTAAGTTGACAAATCCTGCGTCCGCACCAACTTAGTAGGCCCACAAGTCAGCCTCCAAATATGGTGGGTCTCAGCTAGCAGGGGGAGTATTCATTTTTTTGTGCGTAATAAGGAGGCACTTCCTTGCGTGCGAAGATATAGCTGGTGGGTCCGAGCTGTCAGCAGGAGGAACTTTTTTTCCCGAAATACAGAGGCGCTTCCGGTGGGTCCCCGCTGTCAGGTGGAGGAATCATTATTTTGTGTGTAATAAGGAGGCACTTCCTTGCGTGCGGACGTGGACCCAGCTGTCATCCTCTCCATGTTTGACCACGCCACACCGAGAGCACCAGGGCGGTGGACGACGGTGAGGCCTAGGAAGGGAACGACCCTGAGCCAGAGAAGACTCGGCAGTTGTTTCCCACACGGAGGGGAGTACAAGGGTTTACTGGTTCGTCTGTCGTCGCCGGAGAATAACAGGAAATGTGGGTGCGTAGAGGGATGGCCAGGCCAGCGATGGGAGTAGTGTGGGGCGGTTAGGCCTGCGCGGAAGCACAGCCGACCACTGGAAGCATGAGGAGGCAGTATGGCCGGCGCTGGTTTGGGCGGCGGGAGCAAGAAGACCAGAGGTTGAAGAAGCAGCACGGCCGTTGGATTAACAATCCAACGCTCACTGCTGCTAGAATCATTTGTGGACTAAGTTGACAAAGCCTTTCGTACACGTCAACCTTGTAGACCCACAAGTCAGCCTCCAAATCTGTCCCAAATAGCATACACCCCAAAATTTCTAGCCAGATTCAAATTAATTTAAAAAATAAATATACCTTAATGTAAAGTCAAATGAAATTTTACCCGCACAAAAAAAATGAAATTTAAAATATCAAAATCGAAAAGAAAAAAGTAATTTGGAACTAATTGCATGTTTGATGTATTTTTCATTTTACAGCCCATTTCTTATTACTTATAGCCCATTTTCTGGGCAAGCCGAATGCATCCCTCCTCGTCTTGAAAGATTTCAGGCCCAGCAGGGCGTAGAAAAACAAAATAGCTGGGCTAGCCATTTTCAGAAAGAAAAACTGGGCTGGTCATGTGGTAAACATATGAAATAAAGGCCTGGGCTAGACGGGCCACAGCTCCCGCACAACCCAGTTGATACCCGCTCCATCCCGAAAACAAAAATAATAATATTGCGCGAGCTACTGGGTCCCGGGTGTCAGCCGCTCCTTGTGCAGTTATCTCGCTTATTGACTACGTTGACAGTGGCGTGCGACCGAGATGTCAGGAAACCATCAGAAGGAACCATTTTTTTTCTTGTAATAAAGGAGGCACTTGTTTGCCTACTGCCATGATCCTGGTGGGTCCCTACTGTCATCCTCACCATGTACAGTTATCTCCTTAATCCTCTCGGTTGTTGACCATGTTGACAACATCGAAGGGCGGCGCCGCGGCGAGCGAACCAAGGCAGAGGACGATGGTGAGGCCTCAGACGAGAACGAACAGGAGCCAGGGAATATGCACAGAGTTTTAGGGTGCGATGTGGCCACGATGCGTGCACAGCAGCACAGCCAGTCGTGGGAGGTAGGAGCAGGCGGTCCCGCCGGCGCTGGTTTGGCTTTGGCAGCTGGAGGAAGAAGAGACTGAAGAAACATGATACACGTTGAATGTCAATCCAACGGTCAAGGTTGGCACAATCATTTGTTGACTAAGCCGACACCACGTAGCATACTTTTTTATCGGAAGAAAAGAAAAACTGGGCTCGTTCGCCAGATAACATTCTCGAAACTGCCACCGTTCGATCTTGCGTCGCAACTAAAACTGCCAGGAAAATGCGTTCGTTTGCCGTCCTCCTCCCAGGGAACGTTCGCCACATAACATTCCCAAAAATCAAAGACTTCAGAAGGCGTACATAACAAGCTAGTGTACCAGTAAAGAGATGTTGCTGAGTTTTAGAACAAAGAGAGACATGCTCCTGTAGCTGGTTCGAATCCAAACCTAGACTACGACTATATATAGTGCTATGCTACTCTGCAAGTAATGAAACTCACATATCCAACATTCGCTTCTCCTCTTCTCTAGTTACTCTGCCTAGCATCAGAAGCTCCGGCCGCAGCAACAATGTCGGCTGGCGGCTCGTCCACCTGCTCTTTAGCAGGCAACAACCAGATATGCGCCAAGTCACCACCCGTACCATCCCCTGTGGGTCTCATCACACCCCCACTGGCACACTCACCGCAGCCGGTTGCTCATCGCAACCCGCTGCCGTTGGTGTGGTGCCACTACTGCAAATCACACAGAGTCATCCGTCGCATCTCAACTACAATCCCCAACCCTGGCCGAGTCTTCTACAAATGCCAGAACCATGGGGTAATAATATGTTTAAGTGTTGTTCGCCTGCTTTCAGTGCTGATTTTTTAAATAGTTTCGTTGATGATGTTCCAATTTGATTCATGCAGAAAAGGGAAGATTTGTGTGATTTGTATTTCTGGGAAGTTGCTGATGTGGGGGAATGGAACTACACTGATTATTTGGTTAGCCGCGGAATCCCAATACCAGCAGGTTGGGGGTGTTGGACAAGTAACTGAAGGAACAACAGAAGAGGAAGATGCAGAGCAGAAGGTTAAAGATGTAGATCATCTTATCATGGCCAAGCAACGGCTGTTGAACGGCCTTGACAGCATTGAGGAGATGAAAGAGCTTGTGAAGATAATGGGCAAGATCGTTGTACTCTTTAGGATGATTGTCTCTTTATTTGTAGTGTATGTAGCACTCGTGATGTATTCAGTGGCTATGACATGAGCACTTTGCTGAAACTTGTAATGAATGAAACCTGTTTAGCAGGCTGGGCGTAGTGTTGTGAACATTTAATGATTTCTATTATCGGAAATCGGGGGTATCCCCTTTTGCTCATAAATAAATAAATAGCAAAGGCCCTTTTGCTAATAAATAAATAAATTAGCAGAGGCCCTATCGGCTCAGCTTTGTTCCCATTCGAAGACGTCGAGCAAATTGCAGTCCAACAGCAAACTATGTCATCAAATACAAGTTTCACAGCCAAATATGAGTACAACTAAACAACAATGTCATCATGTTTTAGTCGTCATAAAATCACCAAACACAAATCAACATACATAATAAGTGATGTTCTCACAGCAAAATACTAAACAACAACTTCATCAGATTTCAGTTGTCATAGCAAACACAATTTCACATAGTAGATAAAAAGTTGTCTTCTCACAGGCAAATACGACAAAAGTAATCTAATCATCAGCCGCAACAGCAGCGTCAACATCTTTGCCATGTGTATCAGTCTGAATCGTAATTCCCCCCAGTGCCATATTCTTCTTCATCCTCAATGTCCTCGAACGTTGGCGTCTTATTGATCAACTCTCGTATGTCCACAACCAGACAGGGAATATTTTCGCCAGCGCTATTGACGTGATGGTTCTCAAAGATATTAGGAACATCTGTGGAATCTTCTACATCAGGAGCAGTGTAAGCATCATCTTGTTGTGCAACTTCATTAAACGAATTCCTCTACTCAAACCTTTGCAATACTCTCCAGTCATCACTACATGCATATGTGTCTTCCAAGAAAAATATCTGTGTTGCTTGATTTGCTAAAATAAAATGCTCGTCAGTCTGGTACGCCACCTTGACATTGACGGATTTGAAATAATCATTAGCTCTGGGTTTTGCGATCCCGGAAAACAGGTTATACCAACGACAGCACAACAGAACCACACACCGATGAACCTCGAAACTGGAGATATACTGCAACTGAACAATGTTTGTTATGTTACCATACATTTCAGTTGTCTCTTTGCCGTACGTATCCGTGCTCATGATGGCACTATTTTGTGTCTTCCTGCCTTCGTCGCGTGCAAGGGTGTTGTAGCGCACATCTCCAACAACGCAAGATTCATAATGTCTTACCCGAGTATCAGGACCCATTGCTAGTGCGTAAAGGGCATCATTAACTGCCTGCCCATCCTCCCGCATCTTCTTAACCTATGGTTAGAAAATAGACAAGATGATCATCTTATGTACTCAATATATTAAAAAAACTAACAAGATGATCAACTTGTTTTTTTAGGTAGAATCTCAGGACAGTTATTCAACACATACCAATCCATTTGTCCAAATCTTTAGGTTTGTCGTCTTGTCGACACTTCCCTGTAACTCGAACAGGACAATCAAAAACATTGAGCTCGGGATTGTCGTCACCCACCTCTTTGCTAAGCTAATCAGCTATTTCAATGTATTTTGAGCAGAATATCAATGCTTCTGTAGCAATGTAGGCCTCTACAATGGAACCCTCAGGTCTAGCTCTGTTCCTAACATAGCCCTTGAAAGTGCCTAGCCGCCTTTCAATAGGGTACATCCAGTCATACTGTACTGGACCTCTAAGTAGTGCCGCATCAGGTAGATGAACAGCCAAATGCACCATCACATCAAAGAAGGCTGGAGGATATATCTTCTCAAGGTTGCAAAGGATAGTTGGTATCTTGTCTCTAAGATGCTCCAAAGCATCTATCCTGATATTTCTAGTGCAGAGTTCCCTAAAGAATTGTCCCAACTCTGCAACTGCTCTGTATAAGTCAGGGCGGCCCAATCCTCTAAGGATAACAGGTAAAACCCTTTGAAGTAGGACATGGCAGTCATGAGTTTTCAACCCTTGTACCTTGTTTCCATCTGCACTGACTCTCCTTTCAGGGTTGGAAGCAAATCCATGTGGGAATCTCACACGTGACATGACCTTGTAGAATTCTCTTCTTTTTACCTTGTCCAAGACGTACACAGCTGGTGCCATATCCCGTGATGCACCATCATCTTCCACCTGCAAATCCCTTCTGATACCTAGGTGTGTCAAATCAATCCTAGATTTTAAGGTATCTTTTGTCTTGCCTTCAATATTAAGAAGTGTGCCGATAATGCTGTCACATATATTTTTCTCGATGTGCATCGCATCAAGATTATGCCGCAGATCCAAATCTTTCCAATACTCCAAGTCCCACAAAGTGGACCTGAGGGTAAACAATAATCTCTCTTCTGCCCTGCCACGCTTCCTTTTCCCACTACCATTATCAGGATGGTTTCCTGGTGTAATATGCCTGACCTTCTCTAATTCCACTTGCAACTCACCTCCGGTGAGCCTCTTTGGTGCATCATGATTTTCATGCTTTGCATTGAACACATGTCTTCGGTATTTTGTAGGACATGGCTTGTCCTTGGCAAGGAAACGGCGGTGTCCAATGTAACAGATCTTGCTAAGTATTGCGTATGACAGCGGATTCTTGTCACAGCAAACAAATGCAATGTAACCATGTGTTGTTTGCCCTGACATAGTGCCCAAAGCCGGATAATCATGGATGCACCAAATTATAATAGCACGCAGAAATAAATCAGCTGGTGGGCTGCTATATAGGTCTCGAGTGAGAACACCCCTCCATAGCTGTTGAAGTTCCTCCACAAGAGGCTCCATGAATAAATCAAAATCCTTTCCAGGACTTTTTGGACCTGGGATGAGCAAGCCCATCATGTAGTTTGATTCTTTGGTGCAGACATTTGGTGGCATATTGTAAGGGATAACAAGCACTGGCCACATGCTATATGTGGCGCTCTGGTGGCCAAATGGGTTAAATCCATCTGTAGCTAAGCCAAGTCTAATGTTTCTCGGGTCAGCAGCAAACTTTTTGTGTTTCTGATTGAATCTTTTCCATTCACTACCATGAGATGGATGGCTCATTATATTCTGATCTCTGTACTCCTGGTTCCTAGAATGCCACAGTACATCCTCTCTTGTTTCAGCATCATGAAACAACCTCTGCAATCTTGGTATAATTGGAAAATGTCTCAGAACTTTATGAGGAACCCTCTTCACAGCATCGCCATCTTTCCATCTTGATGATTTGCATTTTGGGCATTCACATAAGTTGGCATAATCCTTCCGAAATAGAACACAATTATTCTTACAAACATGGATCATATCATATCCAATTCCAACTACACGAAGGAAATTCTTCATTTTACTGTAGGTGTGTTGCAGCTCAGACGCATCTGGGAAAGATTTGCGAAAAGCAACCAACATCACATCGAATGATTTGTTGGTCATCCGCTCAGATGTCTTCACCTGAAGAAAGGTGACCATAGCTGAGAATACTGACAGCTTATTTCCTGGGGTGACTGCCATGTTACATTGTTCCAACATGCGAGCCCACCGTTTTTCTTCTGCAGGTGAAAGTTCACGAAATGCACGAGCATTTCGTAGCATTGTTTCAATGTTGGTCAAACTCACTGGCTCCGACGCCACCACCTCCTCCTCCTCTTCCACCTGAGCATCAGGCAGATCAAGATGGTGATTTGCTACTTCCACATAGTCAGTAACATTGACGTTCACAGCTTCACCATGATGAAACCACCTAGTATATGTGACCGACATCCCATACAAGTGTAGATGTTTTTGCACAGTTGACTGGGGTCTTGTAACTGAATTCATACAACCGCTACACGGGCAGAGCACATCTAATTTTGGACCACCGTACTCAGCTCTGATAAAGTTCATTAAGTTTTCAACCCCCTCGACATATGCAGCGGAGAATCTTCGAGCAGAAGTTATCCAAGTCATGTCCATCTGTTAGACATACAAATTAGTTCTTCTACTAGATATTACAGGAAAAACATATATGTTTTTTTATAAAGTCCAGAAAAAAAATACCTAGGTCGATGTCTAAAGCTATGGCAAGATATTTGGACAAGCAGATCTAAGTAACAAAATATATGTAAAGCTAATTCAGCAAATAGATTTGAGTGTTATGGCAGGCTATTTCAGCAGTCAATGAGGCCGAGCACATAGCCATCAAAGGCCATCTCAGCAACAAAGATCGAGTATAAAACGGTGTCGAGCTATTTCACCTAACAGATTGGCTACTAGACCATGGCAATCTACTTCACAATAAATATATGGCAGGATATTTTAGCAACTAACCGGGCGTGGCATGCCATCTCAGCAAAGCAGACTGAGTGCAGAACAGGGCAAGGAAGCTTCTTAAGCAGAGCATATTGACTGTAAACTATTTCGGCAAACAATGAGATTAACAGCGTCTATCAGCTAACATTCATTGCTACTCTGGCATGCACGGGGCCTCAGTCTAGAATGCGCGTACCGTGGGAGAAGCTGATCGCCGTGCGTCTCCACAAGAACGTCGCCAGCGGTGATGGCGCGGCTGGAGGACAACAGTCTACGAGAGCGTACTATGGGAGCGGGAGGATCGCAGTGCATCGCCTCGACGAACTGCGACGCCGACGTATCGGCGCGGCAGGGAGGGCGGCTTTGGTGGAGTGAATGGAGTGGAGGGGGCGGGGGGAGGGGGGTTTTGGGAATATTATTGGCTAGTTGGCTGAAGGGCAGTTGAATTTGGGATTTGTGAGGGAATTTTTGGGGGGAATTTTCTCGCGGTGGGCGGGGGAGTTTGGCGCATGGTCGGTTTCTCCAAATGCGGTCCCACGTGTCAGTGAAGAGGCAATCCGAAGCGCGTTCCATTTACGTGAGCCGTGTGCAGGACCGACCGTGTGAGGGGTGCAATGCGACCGCGACAGGCGTGCTGTGAGTGTACCACCTTTTCCTTTTAAACTTGGTGCTTCGCGCGATCCATCGATACTACTCCTACTACTAGTAATCCGGTAATCCTGACTAAAACGGCGCGGTCGGGTCTTTTCCCGCACGATATGCTGGGAGGTTGGCTTAGTTGGTTTTTTAGGACTTTATTTTTTAGGACAAGGCTTAGTTGGTTTGACAGACAGAGCGAGAGAAAGATGTGAGATGCGTGAATGTGTAGTGGACGTACTATTGGAGTGCCTAAGATAAATTGTGTATGTATACCTATGTGTTTATTTACTTTGCATGTTAGCTTTGTCTCGGGTCAAACCTTCTAAACTTAGACCAAGTTTATACACACAAAAACGAATCATCATTCAATATATTTTCATGCAATATATCTTACTATTATTGTGAAAGTTCATATACATCGGACGAGATTCATGCAAACACGGCAGGTTTTCATTACATTTCGAACTTTTATAGGACAGAAAAAGAAAAGAAATCCGACCCTAAACCTATTCTACGGCGGCGACCGACGTCCACTTTCCTTAGTACTTCTGCATCGGCAACGACGTCCTCCATCTGCCGTCTCCATGAACGGCGGTGGGGTTCAAGACCCGTGAAGTGAAGGTGCGGTCTCCGGTGAGGAAGAGTAGAACACGGGAGACGGACCGGCCAGTTGGCACAACATGCCCTGCCGCCTCCCATGCTTTACTCATCCTCGGAGGAGTCCCCGACCTCGGCGGTGCCGGTGGACTTGAGGTCGATGATGATGGACGTGGACGGTCCGTCGCTTCACCTACCACATGCGCCACCGAACATTGGACGGTGGCAAGTAGGACGTATGGCTGGCGGTGCTCCTGTCATTGGCCGCCAGCGTGGCCATCGCTTGTGCGGTCTCGTCCGTGTCCGGCTACGCCGGTATTGCATTGCGAGTGGTCAGTTGAGTGAGGGCGGCGACCTCGAGCTTCATCCCCGAAGACAAGCTCTCCCTCAGAGCGTTCCCACTCACGTTCATGGTGGATGTGGTGCCAGGTAGGAGGATGTGCTATGGTGTGGAGTTTAGCTGGGCGTTGCCGCTTTAAGTAGCGCATTCCGGTGAGGCTAAGCGTCCGGGTGCGTCAATAAGTCACCGGAGTTGGTTCCTCGGGTAGCGAGCCTGCTTAATGACGGCATACGGATGGACGGCATGAATGCGGGCAGCTGGCACCGGCTAGGAACGCACGCGCGCGACGGCGCGGGGGATGAGGGTTTTTGTCTGCCAGGGTAGTCAGCTGCGGGCATGGCAACATTGGACATGCCCTTTTCTCACATGCAATCCCACATGTCATTGAAAGACGACCCGGCATGGTCTCAGGTCCTGGGGATGCAGTTGGCCGCGCTAGAACACTCCATGGACGCGTCACGGCGTGCGCGCACTTCGTCGTCCCGTGCATCCTCGACGAGCCGGGTGTTGATCTGCTGGTCGTGCCACAGCGGTAGCGCCACACTCGGCACCCTGAAGTCGAGCGTGTCCAGCAGCGATGAGCGTGTCGCTCACCGCGGTTGCCGTGTCCAGAGGCGGTGCGGGAGCTGCGCCATGTTGCTGGCCCCCACGACCCACATGAACGGTTGTCGGTGGCGAGGAGGTCGTGGGCCAGCTCCTCCATTGGACTAGTGTGCGCCATGTCATCCCGACAGGTGTGCCCCACATGTCAGTTTCCATGTTTTCCTGGCCAAATTCGAGCGTCAGTATGGCCTCATTAACACTCGGCCGACCACTCTCTCTTCTAGTCTAGTAGTAAATGACGAGGGCGGGGGAGGGGGAGGGACGTCGGTTTGCTCTCAACTACGGTCCCACAAGCGAGCGAAAACGCAAGACGAAGCGCATTCCATTCAGTGAGCGACGTGCAGGGTCCACCGTGCCGGGGTGCAATGCGAACGCGACAAGAGTGATGTACACCGTCTGCTCCTTATGAACTTGCATACTTCAACTACTCCTTTTTTTAACGCAGTACACACGCAAGCGCTCATACATGCGCGCATACACTCACCCCTATGAACGCACACACGCACACCCTACCCCTATGAGCACCTTTGAGAGACTGAGACGTCATATCTATAATATATCTCTACTCTTATCTCCACTCTCGGTGATGATGGTGTGCCTGCCATCTTGCAATATAGACCGTCTGATCTATATCTGACGGATAGAAAGCAAACTATGGCAATTTTGCAAAAGGATACCCGCACCTCTCTCGTTCATCCTTATCTCCCAAAACTTCATTGTTGTGTAATTAAAAAAAGGAAGCCTCTGGAACAATCTGGCATGGTGGCCGCTGTCGGCGTCATGCATCCCCATGCCTCCGCTAAGTCCGACCACCAATCACCACCGCGCCCCACTCCTCCTCACCTTATCTCTCATCTTTCTCGAGATATCATTTTTTGATGAATTCTCGAGATACCATTTTTTCGATGAAATTCTCGAGATATCATTAGTTTTTACACATGGGATTACTCCTGCATGGGTCAATCACAATAGGTGTTTTCCAAAAAAAATGCATCCTAATGTTTCATGCAATGCATGGGCATCTTGCTAGTCATCTTGAGATTTACGAAGTCACCGCCTCGTCGTCGACAGGAACGATGGGGAGGTCCGGACGTCTGCCATGTGAAACTCCAAAACTTTGGTCACATCCCACCCCACAACTCTCCAGGCTCCAGCCGTCCGGCTTTGCAAACTCCACACAGTCAAAATCTATTGACCGGTCCTCACCGGAACAACTATTCACACCAGAACCTTCGATGCTCAGCCTATGCCAGCTACTTGCTGGCCGGTCACCACTACCCAAAAACAACACCTCCTCTCCAGCCCATTCCCCTACCTTTCGATTCCCTAGCCCGCATCAGCCGTCCCCTAGTTCGCCGGAAAGCCATGGTGCGCCGCAAGATCACGTACTACAAGATGCTGACGCCGGAGCGCCACGCAGAAATCGGGGCGGTGGTCGGCGCCACAGACCTCCGTTCCCAAGCTTGCTTTGCGGCGAGCCAATCCTCGAGTTCTCTGGAGCCAAGCTCTGAGGAGGAGGAAGCCGATCCAATGTTCATGGCGGAGGTCGCGACGCAGAAGGCCCCTGATGCATATGAGACGATGGACGTCGACTTCGTGCCGGCGTCCGGGTCCCCCATGGTGCAGGTGGACTAGCGGTTCAACCTGGTGATCCTAAAGGAGGACCGGGAGACGGAGGCTCAACTCGACGCGGAGCGCGCGGATGCCACTGCAATCGAGGCCCTCCTGCAGGCAGAACCGTATGTCGTGGATGTGAACCGGGCGGCGGAGGCTCAACTTGATGCGAAGTGCGCGGATGCCACTACCATCGAGGCCCTCCTGCAGGCGGAACCGGACGTCCTGGACTTGAACCGTGCGGCGGAGGCTCAACTCGACGCGGAGCGCGCGGATGCTGCTGCCATCGAGGCCCTCCTGCAAGTGGAACCAAATGTCATGGACATGAACCGGGCGGTGCTCGCATCCGTGCAGAGCGCCCGCACGCTCTTCGTGAACGAGTAGATGGAGGCCGAGGACAACCGCGGTGTGGAGACACACGTCGGCAGCTACGGCTGGTTCGCGCTGGCAGCCGAAGACGACCAGGCCGTCTCGTTCCGCGAGCAGTGATAGTTTTTCTTTATGTTGTTATTTTTAGGGATCTTTTGCTGTGTAAAAACATATATTTATGCAAGTCGCCTGACTTTCATCATTTGGGTCAGTCGACCATTTCAGGCGGTTGGATGAATATCCTACATCTCCTAACCCTTCTTCTTCCTCACCTCTTCTTCTTCCCCAATAGACCACCGCACGGGCCGCATGGATCTTCCCCCACATACGGTTGGATAAACATACTGTATGAATGAAAATTATGTGTCAGCGGTAGGATGGCTGAGTTTGGTCTGATCACATGCGTTAGCACGTGTCAGTGAGGGTGTGTTCCCTTGGTTGGGTTTGTGGTGTGCAGGCGCGACTGTGTGAGGGTGCGGTGCAACCGCGGCAGCCGTGCGCAAGTGTACCTCCTTTTCATTTTGAAAAACTTTAGGCAAGCTTCGCAAAAATGTGTGGCAAAGTATGGCAATGCAAGGCCTAGACCCAAACAGGATACAAGTACGTATTACTTGTGTTAAAAAAGAAAGGCGGGGTTTTCCTTCGCGGGATTGATCGATACAAATCCTCGTTTAACATGTCAATTAATGCGTATTTTTTTCTCCAACGCCCAAAGAGCTAACCATCTCACTCCTCATTGCTTGATTAATGCAGCGCCATGCAAACCAACCTTCTCACTTCCGCATGCATGCAAGGGTATATTAATGCCTTGGTTGCTAGTACGAGGCGAACCCCATCAATTTTGCCTCGATTAGTGTTAGTGGTCTTCAGCAAATTGTAATTTTGACACTGGCCTTGTATACAAAAAATGGAGGTAGTAACAATTTGACTTCCTTCCCCATTGTGGTGACGTCGACGATATCTCGAACGTTGTGGCTTTGGCAAAGTGCGTTTGACGGAGCACACCATTGAGGGAGACCATGGTAAGTCATTCGCAAGTGCCGCCTGCAAACCGAGACAACCACCTTCTTTGCATCCAGGAAGTTAGTTGAACCAAAGGAGGCGTAAATGTACTACTACACAATAGCATCGTCCGTCCAACTTAGTGCGGTAAGGTGGTTTCTCGAAGAAGACGATGGATAAGCGGAGTCAGCGAAGAGTGAAATGATGGTTGCTTCGTCCGTGCTTTGTGATTTGACGCCTCACTGCTTTGTGATTTGTGATAGAAGGGACAGGGGAGTAGACTCTGTGCTCTATACTGTACATGTGTCCAAGCACGGGAGAAAGAGGAGAGAGGTTTCATTTTTCTATTCCTTCAATCAATCAATTAGGGAGCTTCGGTTCCCTCTTTTTGGCTTTGGCAGCACCCTCCACAATGGTTCCCATCGATGCCAAAAGCTATTTTCACATTAGTCTACACATTGTGGATGCCCTTAACCGTACCACTTGGTTTTGCTCCTGTGTGCTATCTATACAAATCTCGATTATATTGATCTAAAAAATTATATCATGATTAGTAAAAAGTAGGTGATTTTGCCGCGCGGAAGGCGGGGGAGGTTTCTTATTTTTAGAGGATGTTGGCCTGGCGGTTTGCTAACATGCAGTCCCATGTGTCAGTGATTTACCAAGCCGATCCGCGTCCCACATGAGGCAGAACAACGGGAGAAGCAACACGTGGTTAACTTGAAGAAGATGAGGGAGAAGCGGATTCAGCAACGAGTGAAATGATGGTTGCTTCATCCCTCCAACTTATTTTTTTTAGCATCACTTCATCCCTCCAACTTAACTGCGGGAAAGGTGCAGCTTTGTTAGTTGACGCCTCATTGCTCATTACTAAGTCGGCGCCATGACCGGGGTGCTTCACCCCTGCTGCTCTACACTATTATTTCGATATGGCACGTGGACCTGGTTGCTTGATGTCCCACATGTCAGCGAAAGGGACTAGAACATTTATGAAAGCGAGCGCTCCACTCTTACGACGGAGGAGTACACAACACGGCGGCGCAGTGAACTGTTACTTGTACTGTAGTACTACTATAGTTTTGCTGTTTCGCACGATCCATCGATACGAACCCGATTAAACAGGCAAGGGCGGGATTTTTCCCGCACGGTAGATGATACTAGCCATACATTTCAAAGGCAATTTTAATGTATGCAAATTGAATAATTAAGTAACAATATGAGATCTAGTAAAACTAAAAACACATATGATTTATTGTGTTAGAGTGTACTAGTAGTGTTGTATTGCATAGTTGTTAGATGTAACATGCGAGAACGTGTAGAGATGTACTTTTGGAGGGCGTACTGTAGGAATGAAGTAAGTCTACCAGAGGGGGGTGAATGGGAGTTTTAAATTTTCTTCGAAAAACTTAAATCTCTCAGAACCCAGCAGCGGAATAAACAATAAACAGACTAGGATGAACTACAACAGATAACCGAAGGGAAACTAAAGCATGCATCGAAGTAAAATACATGAATAGAATGCATTGAAGGTAAACTTGAGTAACAGAGGTAACCGAAGATGCTCGATGGCGACAAGGAATTTGTTCGACCAGTTCGTCCTTCTGCACAAGGACTATGTCTGGTTGTAGGGGCTGTGACTTAACACGGAAGATAAACTCTCTTCACCCTATTCTCCTCGACAATCGATTCGTCAACCGATGCCGATCACTCATGGTAGATACTTGAAGGCAATCTCCAAACCTTTACAGACTTCTTCTTCAAGAAACACAATCACTCTTGGTCTCTAAAGAAATTGACACCTAACAGTCTAGAGAGTTTGCAGCTCTCAAGAGTAATAGGCGGAGCGTAGTAAACTTAGATTCCAGTGATGCTGAACCACTATCTAATTCTTCAGCTCTAGGGTTTTTCTCTCAGTGGATTTTAAACTCAAATCGCTCAGAGAGGGGGTTGCTCAACAATCTTCTCAGAATAAAACGGAGCAGCCACCGGACAAAGCGAGCGGGGTGGCTATTTATAGCCGCAACCTTCCCACATGGGAAATGACCATTTTGGACACGGGGTCCAGCCAATGGCCAACCAACACGTTCACAACGGTCAGATTTTGGAGCAACAGTAACATTACTTGAGAAACAAGTAATGCTAACTCCTCGGTCCGAGGTAAATCTCTCGCGGCGAAGAAGATCACAGTCTCTTGCAGGCAAGTATTTACTCGGAACTCAAAGAGATTTCACTCACAGCTTTCACAGGTTTGGGTTTAGCATCAGAGAATCAAAGCTTCAAAATGTTATACCCCTATTAATAGTATGGTGGTCCTATGACTCAATGAAAGAAGAAGAAGAACGAAATAAATGCTACGTCTTCACTTCGTCTTCATTCTTCCTCGAGCGCAGTGATTTGCTTCGAACAATCACCGAACCAATTGCTTAGACTTCAGCAAATTTTAGGGGTCACTCTTGCTAGCTTTATCTTCGGTGATAACCTTCGCTGCTGCACAGGGAGATTATCTTCGTCGTTTTCATCAAACTCCTCGATTACTCCAGGGACCTGTTACTCTGTGTGCACTAGCAAACACATAAGTCCCAAATTGTTTATGTCAACAAACTCCAAAACATAAGGGGCCTATCATTGCACCAACACATACAGAGAGAAATTGGGCATAAAGTGGATTCAAATATTTGTATTTGTCTTCATAGCATTTGTAACTCATATCTACAGTTTGTACGGTAGACGTGAATACTTTTTCGCTCTTACGAAACCAGTACAGCAATAATGGGGTGGCGTGCGCCAATTTAGGCACTGGCACATTGGCCTACTCGGCCCCACAGAGAGAGCGAGAGAAGAGATAAATACACTAGCGGTCACTATATTTCAATCGAAAAGCGTAATACGGTTACCGGACTTCAGAATACGCTCATTACGGTCACTATATACGTTTTGCAGTGATTATACAGTCACTTGCTCACCGTTCAGTATTGGATTGTACTCTGTTGACCGGCCAAATAGTCTGCGTGGCACTATGTTGACTGATTAAATTGACCATGTTCCTTGTGGGTCCCACCTGTCAGTTCGCATAGGAAAAAAGTAAGATAAACACAAATTTACGCAGGCGCGACAAGACTCCAACCCGTGCGCAGGAACCACCTGGTTGTGTATGTGTTTGTCAGGGCCTGATGTGTGCGCATGCACGTGTAGGTTGAGCACTTGAGCGTGAGCGTGTGTGTTGGTCGTGTGGTGTGTGCATGCATGCGTGTGTGTGTGCATGTGAGTGTTGCGTGCGTGTGTGGCTGCGTGTGTACGTGTGAGTATTGCGTACATGCAGTTTGTGTGCATGCGTGTGTGTGTGTATAATCACCACACCAGCTCCTGTGTATTAAAACAGATGGCTCAGCATACCAATACAAGGCCACCTTGTCCACTGTGCCCGCGGTCATGACTTCGAACCACCGTCCAATATTTTTTAATCATTTGTTTTCATTCTTATACATGCCGATAGGTGGGCCCAATGTTAGTGAGATAATGTGATGCAACATTAGAGGTGCCAAGTGGAGCGTTTAACTGGTCAACTAGTCGTGTCTTGAACGAATACAAGGTTGTACGGTGAGCCCGTGACTGTGTAATAACCACAAAACGTAAATGGTGACCGTAATGAGTGGATTTTGAAGTCCAATGTACGTATCATGCTTTCGCTTCAAATACAATGATCATCACCGTATATATCGCGAGAGAAAGATGAAACATGCGTGAATGTGCTGGGGGCGTACTTTTAGAGGACCTGGAGATAGTTTGTGTGCATACATGAAAGGGGCATAGAGGGGGTGTGTGCGATCGAGAGAGAGATGCTCTTCGTTTCTCTTTATTATGACTAACTTTATATATAGTATAAAAATATAAAAATTCACAGTGCGGAATAAATATCATTGGGTGCACCATGCAATGCAAATTAACTTTCGTACTCCATATAAATTTGTAATGTTGTATATATGTAGAAATTCTAAAATAAATTTTTGGCCACACTTTGTGTGGTTTTATTCAAAAGGAATGTTGTATGTGAATTAAACATGAAGAGAGGGCTTTTTAGATCAATGGGGTACGTGATAAGATGTAACATGTGTGAATGTGTAGTTGATGTATTTGGCAGGGCCTAGAGAGGGTATGTGTACGTATTCGAGAGAGGCATGGATAGAGCGGCCGGCGGGGGGGGGGGCAGGTGGGAGAGATAGCACGAGAAATGAGAGAGGTCTAGAGAGAGAGAGAGACGAATAGGATGTCACGACGAGAGATGCCCTTGAGTGTGTGATACGTCTCCAACGTATCTATAATTTATGAAGTATTTTTCATGCCATGTTTACAATAATTTAATATGGTTTTGGTATGATTTGCATGGAACTAACCCGGACTGACGCTGTTTTCAGCAGAACTACCGTGGTGTTGTTTTTTGTGCAGAAATGAAAGTTCTCCAAATGAGCTGAAACTTTTTGACGATTTTTTTTGGAACAAAAGAGACCCCCGAAGCTTCGTGGGAGGGCCAGAAGAGCCACGAGGAGGGCACAACCCACCATGGCGCGCCAGAGGGGCCTGGCTTGCCCCGGTGGGTTGTGCTCACCTCGAGGCCCATCTTCGCGTGAAACCAAAGCCAAAAAATCCTATAAATACATAAACCCCCATAAATAACCCTAGATCAGAAGTTCCGCCGCCGCAAGCCTTTGTAGCCACAAAAAACCAATCTAGACCCCGTTTCGGCACCCTGCCGGAGGGGGAAATCATCACCAGTGGCCATCTTCATCATCCCGGCGGCCACCATGATGAGGAGGGAGTAGTCCACGCTCGGGGCTGAGGGTTTGTACCAGTAGCTATGTGTTTAATTTCTCTCTCTTGTGTTCTTGAGATGTCACGATCTTGATGTATCGCGGGCTTTGTTAATATAATCGGATCATATGATGTTTTTCCCTCTCTATCTTATTGTGATGAATTGAGTTTTCCCTTTGAGATTTCATTTTATCGGATTGAATACTTTTATGGATTTGAGAGCACTTGATGTATGTCTTGCTATGAATACCCGTGGTGACAATGGGGTATCATATTGATTCACTTGATATGTGTTTTGGCACTCAGCTCGCGGATTCCCGAGGTGACATTGGGGTAATCTATGCATAGGGGTTGATGAACGTTCTCCTCTTTGTTTCTCTGGTAGAAATCTTGGGGCACTCATTGAGGTTCTTTGTGTTGGATTGAGTATTATGAATCTGAAATTGTTTGATGCATATTGCATAATTAACTCACGGATACTCGCGGTGACATTGGAGTATCTAGGTGACATTAGAGTTGGTTGATGTGTATCATATGGTGTTATTTTAGTACGAACTCTTGGTTAGATCGATCGGAAAGAATAGCTTGGTGTTATTTTAGTACGAACTATAAGATAGATTGATCGGAAAGAATAGCTTTGAGGTGGTTTCGTACCCTACAAACAATTTCTTCTTATGTTCTCCGCTAGATAATAACTTTGGAGTGATTCTTCATCACACGTTGAGGGATGGTTATATGATCTAATTAGATTAGCATTGTTGAGAGATTGCACTAGCGAAAGTACGGACCCTAGGCCTCATTTTCAAGCATTGCAATACCGTTTGTGCTCTGTTTTATCAATTGCTACCTTACTGTTTTTTATTGTTCTTATTACAAAAATCAATATCTACTATCCATATTACATGTGTATCACCATCTCTTCGCCGAACTAGTGCACCTCTACAAATTACCATTGTATTTGGTGTGTTGGGGACACAAGAGACTCTTTGTTATTTGGTTGCAGGGTTGTTTGAGAGAGACCATCTTCATCCTATGCCTCCCACGGATTGATAAACCTTAGGTCATCCACTTGAGGGAAAATTGCTACTGCCCTACAAAACTCGGCGCTTGGAGGCCCAACACGAGTCTACAAGAATAAAGCTGCATAGTAGACATCAAGCTCTTTTCTGGCGCCGTTGCCGGGGAGGTGAGTGCATGAAGGTATATCTTTAGATCTTGCAATTGAATCTTTTAGTTTCTTGTTTTATCACTAGTTTGGTTCTAAAAGAAAACTACAAAAAAATGGAATTGAGGTTGCATCATATTATTCATCTTTATAATGTCTTTCGTGAAAATGATGGAAAGGAAAATTGTGCTCAATTGATAGAAGAAGAATTCTACAAAATGTTTGACAAAAAATCATTGAATGATGAGCATGATTGCAATGTTGTTGGTATGAACTCTTTGAATATCCATGATGCTAACGATATGCAAAGCCATAAGCTTGGGGATGCAATATTTGATGAAGATTATATTTTTAGTCCCCCAAGTTTTGATGAGAATATTTACTATGATGAAAGCATGCCTCCTATCTATGATGATTATGTTGATGACATGTATGCTATAAAGAATAATGATAACTATGAAACTTGTCATCATGATTTTAATTTTCAACCCCATGATAGTTATTTTGTTGAGTTTGCTCCCACTACTATTCATGATAATAAATTTGCTTATGTGGAGAGTAATAAAATTTCTATGCTTGTGGATCATGAAAAGAATGCTTTATGTGATAGTTATATTATTGAATTCATTCATGATGCTACTGAAAATTATTATGAGAGAGGAATATATTCTTCTACATTTTTCAATAATATCAAGTTTCCTCTCTTTATGTTGAAAATTTTGAAGTTTTGCTTGTTTTGCCTTCCTATGCTAGTTGATTCTTGTTCTCATAAGTTGTTTGCTCACAAAATCCCTATGCATAGGAAGTGGGTTAGACTTAAATGTTCTAGTCATATGCTTCATGATGCTCTCTTTGTGTTTCAATTCTTATCTTTTATGTGAGCATGATTGAAATCATCATGCCTAGCTAAAAGGCATCAAAGAAAAGCGCTTGTTGGGAGACAACCCAACAATTTTACCTACTGTTTTTGTGTGTTCACATGATTAGCCTACTTTAGTAATCATGTTTTATAGATTTTGTTTCAATAAAGTGCCAAGTAAAGCCTTTGGGATAGTGTGGATGATAGTTGACTTGATTCTGTGCAAAAACAGAAACTTTTGTGCCCAGTAACAGAATTGTTAAAATTACTGGAGCATCAAAAAATTCGGAATTATTTACATTTTATGGGTACACAAATTTTCTACGTTTTCCTAATTTTTCAGAGATTTTGGAGTTACATAAGTATGACCTTAATTCAGATCTTTACGTACTGTTCTGTTTTTGACAGATTCTGTTTGCAATGCATAGTTTGCTTGTTTTATGGTTTCTATGGCTTATATTACTTAATATAAATTGTGAAAATTGTAGAGTATATTAGGAATTACATGGAAACAATTATGAATCTTATCTTTACAGTACCAAAGAGAATGATTTGTCTTTATCATACTAACCCATCTCACGAAGTTCCGTTAAGTTTTGTGTGATTGAAGTTTTCAAGTTTTGGGTGAGATATCGATATGAGGAGAATAAGGAGTGACAAGACACTAAGATTGGGGATTCCCAAGGCACCACAAGGTAATATTTAAGGAATATCCAAGCAACTAAGTTTGGGGATTCCCCGGAAGGGATCCCCTCTTTCGTCTCCAACACTATCGGTAACCTCACTTGGAGCTATATTTTCATTCGTCACATGATATGAGTTTTGCTTGGAGCATCATTTTCTTTTGTTTTGATTTGATTTATGTTATTTATAATAATGTTTTGCATCTTTTATTTCAATAAAAATGTCAAGTATAGCCTTTACCATGCTTATTTTGCAAGTCTATATGTGGATGTTTGAAAACAGAAAGTTGCACACTAGTGCGTGAATTCTTGAAAAAAGTCAGAATGTGATAAAATGTTGAATTTTCTTGCAAAATAAGCTATGATAAATTTTATACAGTTTGGTAATTTTTCAGAAGTTTTGGAGTTAAATAAGTATTGATACTCTTGCATCCTTTACAGACTGTCCTGTTTAGACAGATTGCTGTTATGTTTGCATTGTTTGCATATGTTTGCTTGTTTAATGATTCTATTTGAGGATAGGAATATTAAATATGAAGAGGCATTTAGTATGCAATGTCGAAGAATAATTTTAGTGATTTTCTACAGTCGAGAATGATAAGTTTATTGCATTGATTTGTATTAACTTATCTCACGAGTTCTTGTTGAGTTTTGTGTGGATGAAGTTTTTGAGATTTAGGAAAACCGTGTTATGAGAAGGAATTAAGGAGAGAAAAAAGCTCAAGCTTGGGGATGCCAAGGCATCCCAAGATAATATTTCAAGAAGTCTCAAGTATCTAATCTTGGGGATGCCCCGGTAGGCATCCCACCTTTCTTCATCAAGAATTATCGGTTAGTATCGGTTGAGCCTAAGTTTTTGCTTCTCTACATGAGTTGTGCTATTCTTAGAATGTCATTTTATTTTGTTTTGCTTGATGTTTTAATAAAATACTTAGATCTTAAAGTTTTTAAATAAGAGAGAGTCATCAATTAGCTACCCATTTACTTAACTACTCTCTTGATCTTCACTTATATCTTTTTGGAGTAGTTTGTCTTTTACTCTTATGCTTCACTTATATCCTATGAGTAAATTGTTGAATGAATTGAATATCATGAAGTTGAAATTATATGTTCATATTATGCCTAGTAGTGGCTTCACATTGAGTTTAGAAAGTGATATTTTTTGAAGCTTGACAATAACAATATTGGTCATACAAGCAATTCATGAATGATTAGTATAAGGAAGAGAACTTTCACATGCAAATATATTATCTTGGACATATTATATGATTGTGAATACCTATTAATTATTTTCAAACTAGAGAAGATTAGTTGAAGTTGGACAAGGAAGACAACGTAATGAGTTATGTTTGGGTATATTTGCATAGAAGTTATATTGTCATGGATCCTCCAACATGTGGTGTTTGCTTAGGATCTTTTGCTAGCCAAAATTTCGTACTAAGTAGAGATACTACTTGTGCATCCAAAAACACTTAAACCCAGTTTCTTGCCATGAGTGTCCACCAAACCTACCTATGGATTGAATAAGATCCTTCAGGTAAGTTGTCATCGATGCATAAAGCAATAAAGATTACTCTTAAATATGTTTGATCTTTTATTGTAAGGGAAAATTGTGCGTTGTACGAACTTGTGATGGCAAAGTAATAAAAGCGACGGACTGCATAATAAAGGTTGCTATCATAAGGGGCAATATAACATGACGTTCCTTTGCATTAAGAGCTTGGGCATCCAAAAATAAAAAGCGCATGACAACATCTGCTTCCCTCTGCGAAGGGCCTATCTTTTACTTTTCAGTATTTACTTTTATGCAAGAGTCAATAGTATACATCCTCATTCAACCTCAATTATTCTCTAGTTAGCAAGCATCATGTGGTGGGGAAAGATCTAGGCAAATATGGCCAGTCAAATATATTTGATCATGATTCATTATTGTTGACAATTATCTCTATGATAAATGAGTTGGGAGGCGAAACATTAAGCCCCTATCTTTCTCTGTGTTCGATCGATGCCATTTGTTATAAGAATATGCTTTGAGTACTAGCAATCATAGAAGACTATATGATGATTGAGTATGTGGAGCTCTTACTTAGACATTGTTGAATAAGTTGAATTGCAATTGTTTGGTGACTAAGAACATAGGTTGTTAAGTTTCAAGAGAATTCATTGTTTGAACCTTAACATGTGAATTGGTTGCTACTTTAACATGAGAAGTTTTATGAGAAAGAATTGCTGTTATGATGCTAGGAAAAGTGATTGAAATTATCATTGATCAAACTTATGCACTTTGCTAGCATTCACACTTCATAAATTATTTCTTTTATCATTTACCTACTCGAGGACGAGTAGGAATTAAGCTTGGGGATGCTGATACATCTCCAACGTATCTATAATTTATGAAGTATTCATGCCATGTTTACAACAATTTTATATGGTTTTGGTATGATTTGCATGGAACTAACCCGGACTGACGCTGTTTTCAGCAGAACTACCGTGGTGTTGTTTTTTGTGCAGAAATGAAAGTTCTCCAAATGAGCTGAAACTTTTTGACATTTTTTTTGGAACAAAAGAGACCCCCGAAGCTTCGTAGGAGGGCCAGAAGAGCCACGAGGAGGGCAAAACCCACTACGGCACGCTAGAGGGGCCTGGCTTGCCCTGGTGGGTTGTGCTCACCTCGAGGCCCATCTTCGCGTGAAACCAACGCCAAAAAATCCTATAAATACAGAAACCCCCAGAAATAACTCTAGATCAGAAGTTCCGCCGGCGCAAGCCTCTGTATCCATGAAAAACTAATCTAGACCCCGTTTCGGCACCCTGCCGAAGGGGGAAATCATCATCGGTGGCCATCTTCATCATCCCGGCGGCCACCATGATGAGGAGGGAGTAGTCCACCCTCGGGGCTGAGGGTCTGTACCAATAGCTATGTGTTTAATTTCTCTCTCTCGTGTTCTTGAGATGTCACGATCTTGATGTATCACGGGCTTTGTTAATATAGTCGGATCATATGGTGTTTTCCCCTCTCTATCTTGTTGTGATGAATTGAGTTTTCCCTTTGAGATTTCATTTTATCGGATTGAATACTTTTATGGATTTGAGAGCACTTGATGTATGTCTTGCTATGAATACCCATGGTGACAATGGGGTATCATATTGATTCACTTGATATGTGTTTTGGCACTCAACTCGTGGATTCCTGAGGTGACATTGGGGTAATCTATGCATAGGGGTTGATGCACGTTCTCGTCTTTGTTTCTCCAGTAGAAATCTTGGGGCACTCTTTGAGGTTCTTTGTGTTGGATTGAGTATTATGAATCTGAAATTGTTTGATGCATATCGCATAATTAACTCACGGATACTCGCGGTGACATTGGAGTATCTAGGTGACATTAGAGTTGGTTGATGTGTATCATATGGTGTTATTTTAGTAAGAACTCTTGGTTAGATCGATCGGAAAGAATAGCTTGGTGTTATTTTAGTACGAACTCTAGGATAGATTGATCGGAAAGAATAGCTTTGAGGTGGTTTCATACCCTACAAACAATTTCTTCTTATGTTCTCCGCTAGATAAGAACTTTGGAGTGATTCTTCATCGCACGTTGAGGGATGGTTATATGATCCAATTAGATTAGCATTGTTGAGAGATTGCACTAGCGAAAGTACGGACCCTAGGCCTCATTTTCAAGCATTGCAATACCGTTTGTGCTCCGTTTTATCAATTGCTACCTTTCTGTTTTTTATTGTTCTTATTACAAAAATCAATATCTACTATCCATATTACACGTGTATCGCCATCTCTTCGCCGAACTAGTGCACCTATACAATTTACCATTGTATTTGGTGTGTTGGGGACACAAGAGAATCTTTGTTATTTGGTTGCAGGGTTGTTTGAGAGAGACCATCTTCATCCTATGCCTCCCACGGATTGATAAACCTTAGGTCATCCACTTGAGGGAAAATTGTTACTGTCCTACAAAACTCTGCGCTTGGAGGCCCAACACGAGTCTACAAGGATAAAGTTGCGTAGTAGACATCAGTGTGTACATGCAAGGGGGGAGGGGATAGAGGCATGAGGAGAAAATATTTTGTGTGGTGTCTGTGTTAGTATGTGTGGGTGTGAGAAGATAACGAGACCTAGGGGCAGAGGGTGTGTCACCGCGTGAGGTCCGGTGGGTCGAGGTGAGGCCCTTGGGTCGGTTCCGTCTTGTGCCACATTGGTCGGCCCGTGACGCATTCAGGGAGACCCATGGAGGACTAGTCGTACAAGACAAAGATACCAGAGTCGTGAAGGACTCTGTGTCCACTAACAAAGCCGGCTAGGATTTGTAACCCTAGGTCCTCGGACTAAGGTAACCCCTTCTCTCTGATATTACCATTCATCCAACCTAACTTTAAGGGGCATCCTATAGAATGCTCTGCTGGAATCATATTCATCAACTAGGAAGAGAGGTGGAGACAATGCATGCGAGACAGGCCTAAAGATAATGTGCGTGCGGGAGACACGTAGGCAGGTCTATGTATAGAGAAAGGGTCGATGGGGATTGTGTGTGCGTATGCGTGTGAGAGGAAGAGTGCTTGTGATAAAGGTTAGTGAAAACAGTCATAAATGGTTGTGAGAGGGAGGGAGGGTGATATCGAGAGCATGTGTGCAAGAAAGACACCTCGGGAGAGAGTGTGTGAGCCTGTGTGAGAGACCACGGATGGATATACACCGTGTGCGCGTATGTGTGAGAGACAAAGTTAGCACGTGTGTGAGGAGGGGCCTATGGAGAGTGAAACTACACATAAAAGACTGATGTACACATTGATTAAAAATATAAATTGTATCCAAATATTAGGATGGGATCATGATACTTGCAATTCGCATAAGGAACGGTCATTGATCCATCAGACATCTATATTCTATCGAATTTGAGCATGTCTATGTTATTATTCC
This sequence comes from Thinopyrum elongatum, assembly GCA_011799875.1. Lineage (NCBI taxonomy): Eukaryota > Viridiplantae > Streptophyta > Magnoliopsida > Poales > Poaceae > Thinopyrum > Thinopyrum elongatum. The sequence continues at coordinate 487,781,262 of CM022299.1, forward strand.
ACATAATTGATCCATAGAGTCAGTTTTGAACTCCAGACAATGCATCGCTTTAGCAATTCGAATATAAACGTGAGTATAGTTCATGTTGTGTGTGTAAAGCACATTATACATACAAAAGTTACACAATGAACATTATAAATAGCTAGCTATGAACTAGCATACATTTGAATTCAACTTAAGGTGGTTTAAAAAACTCAAATTCAACATGAAGTCCATTCAATTATTTGAATTCGAGATCATGGCATTTGTAAATCATACCTAAATTATGGGGGCACCAATCTTTGCTCTGCTTTTGTACATAATAGCATATATAGTCGTGTACAAAATAGATTCAAAATTACCTCCTCCATTCCAAAATAATCGTAGTTATAGGATTTTCAAGTGTCAAAATTTCAAAAAGAAGAGCATAATTTAATGAGGTTTTCAAACATACTAGGTCAAATTTAACGTTGTCTATTTAGGTCAATCCTCAAAGTTCAAGAGTACTCAAAACGTGAATGCTTCTATTTCAAAATTTTGAACGAAGCGCCGAAAGAGCCTCTACTCGCCCGAAACCGCGTGAGACCAATGTTTGGTAGAAGGAAATTACTTTTCTAACTCCGACCCATGAAACCTACCGGCCCGACGTCCAAAGGTCTAAACCGGGGTAGGTTTGTAACTTCATCTAGACGCCACGCAACCGCCTCCGAAAAACATTCATATACCGTGGCCGCCTAAACACACATGCGCTCGGCCGAAATCGCTCCTGCCCACTATTTGGGACACCTGGGATTACCGTCCTACCCCTGACCCGCAGTAGATCCAAAATTTAAGAGGGGGGCAAATTTTGTACTTTCCCCAAATTTCAAACAAGCGCGTCCCATCTATTCAAAAAAACAAAAACAAGCGCGTCCCAGACCGAAACATGGTTCCCCCTCAGCTCCCCTTGCCCCCCCTGTCCGATTCCTGATTCGTACTCCATGGGCGCCAAAACTACCTCTCCACCAGCCACGAAACCCCGAGGTCCTCCGTCCGCCACCCCATCCCACCCATCAACCGCCGCCCTCCTCCATCCCGCGTGAGCCGATACCCCGATGTCGTCGTCCACCGCAACCGTAACCACAATGCCCTCCACGGCTAGTAGTTGAAGCCGAGGCCGAGATGCCTCCAGGACGCCGACATGCGCAGTACCCAAGCCAGTTCAACCACGCCGTCCTGCGCCTCATCGCTGCCGCTCCAACGTCGCCACCGTCCACCGCACCGGAGCTGTTCCCGCTACGCCGTCCTTCGCCGCCTCGGATCTGCTTCTCCTCCGTCAACAGACGGCCACCACAACACAGTCAACAATTTGGCCATGGGTTCGTCCAAGGCTCCACCCTCCTCCAAATCATCGGTCCCCCCGGTAAAAAGAAGAACATCACCGCGAAATAAGGATGGCACAGCACTGGCAACCGGAACTGGTACTCCTCTTCCCTTATTCGTGGAAATCTTACGTGTCTGCTTGGACGATATTCATCCCACAGAAGACACTAGTTGACCGCTTCTTCCTACACCTTCTTCCTGATACTAGATGTTCCTAGTAACTCGCGATGCACTAGGCTTCTCCTCATATACTATTTCACCTTAGCTAGAGGTCCGTCGCCCCCTGGATTTCAATTCCTGGTCAGTTGATTCCCAATTAAAGGAAGCATTCCCCAGCGTAACAGGCACTAGTCCGCCTATTACGCCGGGGAAGCAGCGCCTCGGTGTTTATCTTAGTGGTGTGTGGGGCCTAGGAGCTGCTGGCGCCCGATCTGGAGGTCGGCCGGGCTTAAAGGGATGGCCGGGGGCGCTGCCAAGCACGGCGGTGGTGTGAGGTCGAGGGGAGGGCGGGTAGCGGAGGCAGGGGTCTGGGCCGGTGGTCGCTGGCGGTTCAAGAAAGATCGTCAACAGTGATCGGCGGGAGGTAGACGAAGGCCATCTGCCCGTTCCTTGTAGATTGGACGGTTCATGAAAAAATCGACTGACCTATTTATTTTCAGTCGACTGTTATTTTGATAGGACCACATGTGGTGGTGTGCTAGAGGAGTACCTGCATTTCCCAGCCATCCCTGTGCTCATATATTACAAAATCATACAGAGTAGAATCTAATTTTGTTTGCCATGCAATGTTGTAGAGCTATCATATGTCTCCTATCATTTATTTTTTAGCCACCTGCTATCTACTACTTTTACAGTGCACTAGTTCTGCACACACTTCACCCATACTCTCACTATTGTTTTTTTATGCATGGGTATTTCAGCCTCTACCTACCGGTTGATAGAAGCACGAAATAAAAGAGAGAAGTCACTCCAGCTTTCTTCGTGCTTAGGCAATACACGTTTCGGCGCTATAAAGGGTGCAGTGTCAGCAGATGGAGACGGTAAACGTAGCTCTGGAGTTGATGATTTCGCTCGCCATGAACCACCATCCCAGGTGCTTGCTTTAACTTCGCGGTGTCATATGTGGTTGCATGTTGCATATGGTGTCTAGCTTGTATTCGAAAGGCCGAAGTTGGTCTTTATTAAGATAAGGAAAGATATTTTTTACATGAACCACCGTCTCGGGAGCACCATAAGCCAAATTGCTAGTCAGGGCACTGGCCGAGCCAGTGACAAGCCCACCATAGACAGGCATCACCTGCAAGCCAACTAAAAATCCACGGTGGTGGCGAAGCAACCCGCCTCCCACCAGGCTCTCAGGTCCTCGATGATCATGCTCACCACTCCAGCCGGGAGTCTAGCTTGTATTGCTTCCAATTTGGTTAAATTGCATCTGCTTAGCTTACACATTATACCTTTGAATATGACATGCCTTCCTGTTTTTGGTACATACTACTACATCTGTCTATTAACCATGTTCTTACATCAAACTAATGTTCTTGTGTATCCCTCATCAATCACTTATGATGAGACAGTCAGGCTCGTGGACTGTTGTAAGAAAATATCCTCTTTTAAAGAATGCAGTGTCAGCCTCCCCACATGATTCTCAAGAAACAACAATGCTAGATGAAGATAGTCAACGTAGCTCTATAGTTGATGATCGCATTTCCCCTACACCACCATCGCAGGTGCTTGCTCTAACTTGGCAGTGTGATATGTGGTTGCATGTTGCATATAGTGTCTAGATTGTAATTCTTCCAATCTGGTTAAATTGCATATGCTATTCTCCTTAGTTTATACATTATACCTGTTAATGTGACATGCCTTCCTATTTTTGGTACATAGTACATCTGTCTATTAAGTATGTCCTTACATAAAACTACTATTTTTTTTATCCCGCATCAATTAATTATGACGAGACACCTTTAGTATATGCAGAGTGATATTGGTTGCATCTTTCATATGATTTATAGCATGCACTCCTTCTAATTTTTTGAAACGCCATTGATGATGGGACGCTTTTAACTTGGCAGAGTCATATTGGTTACATCTTTCATGTGGTGTCTAGCTTGCATTACTTCTAATTTGTTGAAATGGCTTCTGCTTAGTTTACACAAATAGTTGTGAATATGCCAAGCCATCCTGCTTTTCATACATATTCCATCCTCGTATCATGTGTTTGCCTTACATCAAGGTAGTGATTGTCAGTATCATGCATGAATGAGTTCTGAAGAGTGAATTTTATTGCTTTTTCTTGTCGATTTTACTTGATAATGCAAAATCAATAAAGCAGAAGGAAATTAGCAAGGCAGTGGATAAAGGTGCTCCTTCCAAACAACTGAAACGGAGGGCCTCTACACATTCTACTCCGCCATCCCCCCAACAAGATTTGGAAGACAACACATGCATAAACACTCAACGTAGCTGTGTTGATGATGAGCACGTCTCCCCTAGTCCACCATCACAGGTGCTCCCTCTAACATGGAACTGTTATATGTGGTTGCATGTTATGTATGATGTCTAGCTTGTATTGCTTCTAATTTTGTTGAATTCCATCTGCTTACTTTACACATTATACTTGTGAATAAGACACGTGTTCCTGTTTCTAGAACATACAATATCTGTCTATCACACCATGTTCTTACATCAAAGTACTACTGTTGTGTAACCTGCAACAATCACTTTTCACAAGACACGTTTAACTTGGGAGTCTGATATAGTTTACATCTCGCATTATTTTCTATCTTGTACTACTAATTTGTTGAAATGGTACTAATGACGAGACAGTTCTAACTTGGTAGAGTGATATTCGTTGCATCTTACATATGGTGTCTAGCTTTCATTGCTTCTAATTTGTTGAAATGCCTTCTGCTTAGTTTACACATCATAGCTGTGAATATGCAATGGCACTAATGACGAGAGACCTTTAACTTGGTAGTGTGATGTTGTTTGCATATTGCATATTATTTATTTCTTGTACTGCTTCACATTTGTTTAAATGCCAGTTATGATGAGACACTGTTAACTTGGCAGAGCGATATTTGTAGCATCTTTCATATGGTGTCTACCTTCCATTGCATTGCTTCTAATTTATTGAAATGCCTTCTGCTTAGTTTACACATCATAGTTCTGATTATCTCATGCCGTCCTGTTTTTCGTACATATTACATCCTCCTATCATGCGGTTATCTAACATCAAAGTTCAGTTCGTCTGTATCACGCATCAATTTGTTTTGAAGAACTAAATTTTTATTCCTTTTTCTTGTCGGCTTGACTTGACATGGCACAGATAAAGAGGAAGGAACACAGAATGGCAGGGGATGGTGTTAGTACTCAGGACGCACGGAAACGGAAGCGGAAGAACTATGCAGATTCTACTGGTACTGATGGTGCAATAGAAGGTCAAAGTCCACCGAAAAATTGTACAAACACGGTATCCCGTGCTACACCAGCTGCAAAACAATCCAAACATAAACTAATAGCTGCCACCAAACAAGCAGCGACAACCCTAGTTGTTGCAACACATTCCACAGTACCAACAGCTGCACGAGTTACTCGTTTGTCAACTCAACTAGCAGCAAGTTCCCAAGCTCCCTTGCCACCTGACACTACTTCTGAAGCACTCTTGACACAAGACAAGTTGGCAAGATCAGATGAACCTTGTGAGCTTCAACAGCAAGAAGGTAGTTGCTGGAGTCAAGTTACAGTTGCATGCTTCTTTATATGTAGTCTCACAGTTTGATGTACACTAACACTTCCTATGTTCATTGTTGGACTAGCACCTAGGCGCAAGAGGACACAGAAATCAGGGATAATGCTCGATAGGTTAACTAAATCTAGAGGAGGAAGAATGGAGATCCGTTTTGAGGCAGGTTTAAAAAGGCCACGTGATGCTACAGAGTCAGCCAAGTTAGTATCAGAGGCAGCGGTTGCCGTTAGGTGTCATGCACGTATCCTCCCAACATGGATTCAGTACAGGAATGACAAAGACGAAACCCAGTTCAACACCTTCCTCGACCATTTATCTGTAAGTATGGCTATGTATGGAAATTAGTAATATCATCTTGCTCTGTCCCATACTTTCTAGGTTGCTGGTAATGAGACTCCCATAATTTTCAACAGATGAGGTTCAAGTTGGATAGCCAAGATGATGTAACCAGACAAGCATGCACCCATATTTTCAAGTCTGCTCTACGACAGTATCAGTATAACTTGAGGAAAACTCACTTTGAAGGCAAGGCTAACAGTGAACTTGCCCAAACATCTCTAGTGGAAAATATATCGGATGAAGACTGGAGAGGCCTCGTTAAACACTGGTCTGATCCAAAGTATCAAGTACATTCTATATATGTGATCAGATCACATGTTGAACTCCTATTTACGCATGTGCCTCACAAATCTATCTTCTTGTAGGTGAACTGTTCAAAGAATAAGGCCAACCGTACGAAAGTGAAATTCCAAGAGACGACAGGATCTCGTAGCTATATTGCACACTGCGAGGCTCTTGTAATTAGCTGTTGTTTCACTCTTTTCGTTGTGCCATATTATCAGATCTATATTGACTTGTTCCAAATGCAGAGGAAAGCCCGCAAGGACCAAAAAGTACATGAACCAAATGCTGTGGAAATCTTCAAGGACTGTCACACCAGCAAGACGAAGGGCATAACTACACCAGTCAAAGCCGCTGTTGTAAGTCCTTAATCCTCATGCCTTTTAACTACTACTTACTCTGACTTGTGCATTGAACTACACGGTTTGTAGCCAATGTCTATTACTCTTTTCAATTGTATACACAATTGTCTTAGCATATCATTGCACCTTACAAGGTTTAAAAGAGAGGAGTGATCTTCCTTTGATCTTGATCTGTAATCTAGTTCCGTGCTGTACTTGTCTACACAACGTTACAATTGCCTGTTTGTCTGTTCTCAGTTATTTTGTGATATGAATGATGTCATACTATGCTTACCATATTATAAACTTTGTCTCTTTATCCTTAGCTGTCAATACAATGTGAAGAAATAGACAATACATTAGCCATGGTACATGGTCATATGTTTGGAACCTGGTTTTATTATGTACTTTGCAGTAAAATACAACTAATATTTTACACGGGTTCACCAGAATAAGTTCAATATATAGACCAAAGCTATTTTGTTTGGTTTTGCTGCCTCCTTAATATCTTCTGTTCTGGTACTACTAATGTAAAAACTCGACCTTTCAGAAAGCTATGGAACAAATGGTGGAACCGCCACCTTCTGAAGGTGACGAGGCAACTATAACCGCAATGTCACCTCTTGCTGCAGTTGGTCAGTACATGTCCACTAACAGTGCCAAAAGCATGTTCCTGCGTAATACTGGGTTGGTTGTTAAGGCAATCTAGTCCAAACTGCCTCATGATCAAGATATGCAAGCTCAAAACAATGTTATATCTACGCTCCAGACACAAGTCCATTCCCTAACAGAGACCCTTTCTGAAACAAGGATAGCCATTGGTCGATGTCGTCAACGTATGCATGGTTTTGAAACCAGACTATCAGACATTTGCTATGTTGTTCAGGAGCCTAGCAGAAATGAAGGCGAAGGTTATGGTGCTCCATCGGACAGTACAGCATGAAAACGTAACAGTCAGGTCAAATGAACTGAGCTTCTGAACTTCTGGTGGTGCATTTATCTGCCGGACTGTTAACTTTTATGCCAACCTTCCTTTTGTTTTATGGTTGTAATTTGTTTTGTTGCAATACAAAATTTGGTCTTAACGTACAGCGACCGGCTCAAGAAAACAGCAAGCCATTTTTGTATAGTGTAGGGTGTTCCCTATATTTGCACTGGTGGCGAACTTTGATGCCCAGTGGATGTAATCTGTGCAATCGCCTTAATATCCTAGTGTTAGTTTCTGGCTTATTTATTTCCCTAGTCTTCTTTTTCCTTGGTTTGCTAGTGGCCGCAACAACCATGGGCCATATACGGACCGTGGTAACCTTGAGCTTGCTACGGGCCGTAGGATCCATGGCCTCCTAGAGGCCGTCGGATAAATGGGCCTCCAACGGGCCGTAGAATCAGTGGGCCTCGGGCCGTCGGATAAATTGGCCCACATGGGCCGTAAACGGGCGTAATTGTATCGGGCCAGCACGGTAACAGGCCGTTAACAGGCCGGAAGACAGCAAAGGCTTAATTCTGGCACAGGCATAACGAGCCATTAATGGGCCAGAATATAGGACGGGCTAGAAACGGTGCAACGGGTTAACAGGCCACAAACGGGCCGATTCTAACCATGGGCTGAATTTGGCCCATTAGGGGAACAGGCCAGTATCGGGCCGGAAGTAATCGGTGGCCGCAAAGGAGCCCAAGAATGTATGGGCCATTAGTAGGCCGAAAGCTAACACAGGCTGGAAAAGGCCCATGTGAATCATGGGCCGTTACTGGGCATAAAGAAATTTACTGTTTATTATGGGCTAGAGTCACCGCGGCCCATTAAAGGGCCCAAAGATACGAAAGGCCTCGTATGGGCCGAAAGACATCATGGGCCATACACGGGCCGAAAATGAAACGGGCTGGTATTATACTAGACGGCCCACATGACGTTGTTGGGCCGATTTCGGGAATGCCATAACGGGTCGTGAGTTACCGGGCCGTAAAATGGGCTATATGCGAACAAACCGTTAACAGGCTTTTCATGGCCGGCACGCTAGTTTTTAACCAAGTCAAACGGGCCGGCCTTTCTAAGCTAAATAGGCCAGTGTTGGGCCGTCGCATGTGTCGACATATCATAGGCGCCTATCTGACCCAATGACGAGCTGACACGTGTTTCCTCCGGCCAATGAGAATTTTACACGTGGAAAATCGCCATTGGTCATTGCTGTTAACGGGTTATCGGATCCAAAACCGGACCCGATAGCTGACGGCGACCCGTTATGGTGGATGCCATGTGTTGGTTACCCTTGACGAAAGCACTTCCATGACGCGTCATTTATCGTCATGAAAGTGAACACTTCCGTGATGATAATTTTGGTATTATCATGGAACACTTCTACGACAGCACAGGTATGACTATCTTGATTCTGTCATAAAATTGTCATGGATATACATGCATGACAGAAAACGTGACCTACTCTAACAAACACGTATCATCACGGAAGTGTATTTTTTTGTAGTGCTTACTCCATTCACTGGTTCAACGAGGTGCTATACAAATGGTTTTTAACCCCTTTCCGCGACGGCATTTTAAACCGTCGCCAAGTGAGTGTGGGCGATAGGGGGGTCCTTCCCACACGACCCAGAAACCGTCGGGGATAGGCTCTCCTGGCACACACGCTCGGCAAAATGAGATCGTGCGCGACGGGCGAGCGATCAAATACGATTATACAGGCCCAATCGGTTCCAGTCGTAAGTACATCCCACACAGTCAGTCCCAAACAAACATTTCCGTTTGTTATGTACATTCCACATAGTCAATCCAAGGAATACGTTTTCGTTCTGATGTACATCCCACACAGTCAATCCAGGGAAATCGTTTCCGTTCATATGTACATCCCACACAGTCAATCCAGGGAAAACGTTTCCGTTCGTATGTACATCCCACACAGTTTTATGTATAGGCCCGTGTGTGATAGGTGTAACTATCACACATGCTCTGCCTCAGTTAACCGTTTGCTTTTATTCAACTACATCATACACGATTTGATGAAGAAAACTGTGTGGCATTGGGCTATCCATCACAAGCGCTTTTACTGCTAGAACCGTTTGCAAAGTTCCATGACCCATTTAGCAGGTTTATTAGTTTACAATTAATAATTCTAGTATTACACAAATTCACATTTCATATCGAACAGCTGTTTGCCAATTTCATATCAGGCACATAAATATATTTTAACATTACAGTATGATAGCTACCTGAAAACAACACAGTACAGCATATAGCTAGTTCAGCTTCATAAGAACAATATTAGAACAATATATTCATTTCCCTAATCGAGATCATCCAGTCTCGTCTTATCCACCTATGCTTTCAGTTCAGTAAGAACCTGTTTTGCACTGGCCAATTGGGAAAATGCCTCCTCCTTCGCCAACACCATCTTAGCAAAGTCCGATTTAAAAAATCTGAGCTCATTCTCCACCTTCCTCTTTTTATCCCGCATCTTCAAATATTCTTCAGCGTTGACAACACTTTCTCTAAGCCTACCTCTGTTCTCTTCCTCATACATGCTCCAGAGCTTTGCTAGGCACATCTTCAAAGACTGTGGCTACTCTTGATCAACCCACTCCAAGTAAGAACACTTCCGTTCATCCTATAATATTTAAAACTAGATCAGTAACAATTGTAGGGGAAATGGGTTTATAGCAACATAGAAAATCACCAATACTTATTTTGAAAAACTGAAGAAACAGGTTAATTATGACATATCTTCTCAAAAAGATCAATGTGCAAATGAATTAATTACTACTGAGACAACAACCAAATTCTGAAACATTAGAAGCTATAATTAACTACAACAATGCTACAAGTTCTTACTCATGTACTATAAATAACAAATTAAACATTTTATGAGGAAGCTAAATATAACTGCAACAGCATAGCGACAGTGTTTGGATGACAGCAAATTGATACTAACAGGTGTGTACATGCACAAATTTAGTAACATAGAACTAATAGCACTAAGGCCGTCCACTATGTATGCCAAAACCGGTGTAAAGACAACTGTTGCTACATTTCGCACCGGTGCCCTGCACTGGCGAGCCGATGCAGCGGAAAAAAATCAGGGACCCGGACTCCGGAGCACCTAGTTGCTCCGATGCCCAGTTCCTTCGTGCCATAAAGATTTAGTATTTTACTGTTTGGCTGCTCGGATGTATGGACCAAAGTTGGCTACACAAACTGCTGAAGCGGTGCCAAATAATTTTCTAATGGCACCGCTGATGAGATGGCAACATTTTTAGATACTAGGTACAAACTGTGACACTGTCTTAGGATGCGTTTGGTTGAAGGTGTGGTATGAATGGGTTGGGACCGTGACAGTGTCTGAATCACATCTAACAAATGATTTGTAACAACAAAAGAGGGGCTAACCTTCTCTGCACATGCCAAAAACTTCCTCCCACTGTCCACAGATTCAAACGCAACTAGCTTCACGCAGGGAGATTGATGGTGACAACGAGCAGACAGATCTTCAGCCACCCCGCTCCATTCGTTGCAACTGATGGTCCTAGGGAGCTACAAGAGGAAGAAATGACTCAAATCGACCGCCGGGTTAAAATCCTTCATTCCAAGTCATAGCCCAAGAGAGAGAAGAGAGGAATACCCGGATGGTGAAGGAGTCGTCGTCGGAGGAGGAACCGCTAGAGAGGTCATTGAAGAAGACCATGGCGACCCCGGTGGTAGGATGCGAGACGGCGAGACCGAGGAAGCGGCTATAGCATAGGAAGGAAGGAAGGAAGGAGGAAACAGGGGAAATGTGACTTGTGGTCGGGGAGAAAAGGGGGTGGGGAAGGGGGTAGATATTTCGGCGGTAGGCCAAAAATTTCGAAATGTGGAGGGAAACTTTGCGCGCAGTGCCGCCGGACACCATTCACTTTGAACGATTATGTGCATCGCAAACGATTCTTCTGCTTTACGAGCATGGGATGAGATTGATAATTCAAATTTTGGTGGAAATTTCCCCAGGTACTGTCCTCATCCACGTCATTGCATAATTCAACATCGCTTGCTAATTTGGGGACACAAAAGAGCGTACAGCACACAGACCACACTTACTGAATCGAGCAATTTTAGTAATTAAACAGAGCCAGTTGACCTAAACATTGCTCTAACAAAATACCAGCATTAAAAACAAAGCCTAAGTACGCATAATTTTAACAAATCCGCCACCGCGCCGGCCTATGCATCGCCGGTGTGAGATGAGACGTCGATGACTTGTCCTGGCGACATGCCGCCGTCGGTGGACTCCGCGTCCCCCCTGCTGAAGTCGACCGCGTCCTCATCCTCGTCCTCGGCGCCGCCCTCAAGGTTGTAGTACTCGTAGTAGTGGCTACGCCAGAGCTCGCGTTGGTACTCCACCGCCGATTCCTCGACGGACAGACTCTTCTCTACCTCTACCTCGACCTCGGCCATGCGCAACTCCTCCTCCCGGCGCTCCTCGATCTTCACCGCCTCCTGCATCTCCAGCTCCCGCTCGGCGATCTCATGAGGAAGCAGGTGCTCCATGGCCACCGCCACCTTTTTGGACGTGGGCTGCATGCTGGATTCCGAGGTGGCCTAGAATATCTTGGCGTCTGCGTCCTCGACCTTGGCATGGATGGCCTAGACTCGGGCCAGGGCGAAATCGGCGGCACGGACGGCAGCTCGAGCGCTCTCGGCTTTTGCAGCCATCACAGCTGCAGCTGCAGCCGTCTCGGCTGCTGCAGCTACCCTCTCGGCTACCGCAGACACCCTCTCGGTGGATGCGGCCGCGCTCAATGCGGATGCGGCGGCACTCTCAGTGTAGGCGGCCGCGCTCTCGGCACAGGCGGCGGCGCTCAGGGAGGACGCGGCCACCGTACGGGCCTTCACGAAGCATTTCCATGGTGTCATCTTTGCAAAAAGGGGTTGCAGGAATGGGGATCGGGATTCGTGGATTCGGGGGTTGCCGGCACTGGAGCGGACGAACAGGCGAAGCTTAAGGAGGAAGACTTAAATAGACCCAGGAATTTTCATCGCAAACGGTTCCTACAAAAAACTGTGTGTGATGTTGATATTTTTTATTAGCTGTGAAAGACGAATTTGGAGTAAAGTGGCAACGGATGGTGTTTTAAATGTACGAGAAATTTTGTAGTACTAATACAACTGTCATGTCAAATTTTGGAAATTTTCAGGGGTCATTTGACCTTTTAAGACATTTAAGTGATTTTTTAGCCATTTAATGACCGTAATTCAAATTTGAACTACATGTACATGCAATAGCTAACCATAACGGTTTGAAAAGTCATATTTTGTGTACTTGTGTGCGAGTTAATTCCATGTGCAGTAAATTGGAAGGAATTTTCAAACATATTGGTCTCACGGCTATGACACAATTAAGCATGGACTGCCATGGCATTTAAATTCCAAAAAATTAAAAAAATATCAGAAACACATGAAACCTTGCTTGATGTAATGTCATGCCACCAAGATGATGTGGTAAAAATTTTGGCATGTTTGACGAAAGTTTGGACACACACCCCTCACAAACCGAAGCAACTCACTAGAAGGCTCGTGGTTCCGAGAGGGAACAATGCATGTTTGATGACGAACGGGCGATAGCTTCCTCTTACAGGCTTCAAAAAATTTCTACAGTTAACGTGCACTAATACAACTGTCATGTCAAAATTTGGAAAATTTCAGGGGTCATTTGACCTTTTTAATACATTTAAGTGATTTTCTAGCCATTTAATGACCGTAATCCAAATTTGGACTACATCTACATGCAACGGCTAACCATAACGGTTTGAAAAATCATATTTGTGTACTTGTGTGCGAGTTAATTCCATGTGCAGTAAATTGGAAGGAAATTTCAAACATATTGGTCTCACGCCCTCGACACATGCATGGAGTGCCATGGCATTTAAATTCCAAAAAATAAAAAAAAAGATCAGACACACATGAAACCTTGCTTGATGTAATGTCATGCCACCAAGATGATGTGGTAAAAAATTTGGCATGTTTGACGGAAGTTTGGACAAACACCTCTCACAAACCGGAGCAACTCACTAGAAGGCTCGTGGTTCCGAGAGGGAACAATGCATGTTTGATGACGAACGGGAGATAGCTTCCTCTTACGGCCTTCACATTTTTTTCTACATTTAACGTGCACTAATACAACTGTCATCTAAAAATTTGGAAAATTTCAGGGGTCATTTGACCTTTTAAAGACATTTAAGTGATTTTCTAGCCATTTAATGACCGTAATTCAAATTTGAACTACATCTACATGCAACAGCTAACCATAACGGTTTGAAAAATCGTATTTGTGTACTTGTGTGCGAGTTAATTCCATGTGCAGTAAATTGGAAGGAAATGTCAAACATATTGGTCTCACGGCCTGGACACATGCATGGAGTGCCATGGCATTTTAATTCCAAAAGATTAAAAAATGATCAGAAAAACATGTAACCTTGCTTGATGTAATGTCTTTCCACCAAGATGATGTGGTAAAAAATTGGCCAGTTTGACGAAAGTTTGGACACACACCCCTCACAAACCGGAGCAACTCACTAGAAGGCTCGTGGTTCCGAGAGGGAACAATGCATGTTTGATGACGAACGGGAGATAGCTTCCTCTTACGGCCTTCAAATTTTTTCTACATTTAACAAGCACTAATACAATTGTCATGTGAAAATTTGGAAAATTCTAGGGGTCATTTGACCTTTTAAAGACATTTAAGTGATTTTTCTAGCCATTTAATGACCGTAATTCAAATTTGAACTACATCTACATGCAACAGCTAACCATAACAGTTTGAAAAATCATATTTGTGTACTAGTGTGCGAGTTAATTCCATGTGCAGTAAATTAGAAGGAATTTTCAAACATATTGGTGTCACGGCATGGACACATGCATGGAAAGCCATGGCATTTTAATTCCAAAAAATTAAAAAATGATCAGAAAAACATGAAACCTTGCTTGATGTAATGTCATGCCACCAAGATGATGTGGTAAAAAAATTGGCCTGTTTGACGAAAGTTTGGACACACACCCCTCACAAACCGGAGCAACTCACTAGAAGGCTCGTGGTTCCGAGAGGGAACAATGCATGTTTGATGACGAATGGGAGATAGCTTCCTCTTACGGCCTTCAAATTTTTTCTACATTTAACATGCACTAATACAACTGTCATGTGAAAATTTGGAAAATTCTAGGCCCCATTTGACCTTTTAAAGACATTTAAGTGATTTTCTAGACATTTAATGACTGTAATTCAAATTTGAACTACATCTACATGCAATTGCTAACCATAATGGTTTGAAAAATCATATTTTGTGTACTTGTGTGCGAGTTAACTCCATGTGCAGTAAATTAGAAGGTATTTTCAAACATATTGGTGTCACGGCATGGACACATGCATGCAGTGCCATGGCATTTTAATTCCAAAAAATTAAAAAATGACCAGAAAAACATGAAACCTTGCTTGATGTAATGTCATGCCACCAAGATGATGTGGTAAAAAAATTGCTTGTTTGACGAAAGTTTGGACACACACCCTCACAAACCATAGCAACTCACTAGAAGGCTCGTGTTTCCGAGAGGGAACAATGTATGTTTGATGACGAACATGAGATAGCTTCCTTTTATGGCCTTCAAATTTTTTCTGCATTTAATGTGCACTAATACAACTGTCATGTGAAAATTTGGAAAATTTCAGGTGTCATTTGCCTTTTAAAGACATTTAAGTGATTTTCTAGCCATTTAATGACCGTAATTCAAATTTGAACTACATCTACATGCAACGGCTAACCATAATGGTTTGAAAAATCTTATTTTTGTGTACTTGTGTGCGAGTTAAAAAATCATCAGATGATGTAAATATCTGGTGTTCAAAAAAGAAAATATAAAGATCTGGCAAGACAACTGGCCCCCACACGATTGGCACTCTATTTCGCGCCTCGAGGTTTGGAAGGTGAGTGGCGCGGGTTATTAATCAGACACGGTTCTGTATTGGCAACCGTCATCTATTAAGTTCACACACGGATTTTGCTGCGGGAATTGTGTGTAATTCAAACTACAGTACTCGTAAATTCCGGCGACCGGCGTGTGTACTGTTCCCGTCGATCTAGATTCCGGCCGCCAATAAATACTACCTTGCTCATGTCGTCCCGCCTGCATTCTCATCTACATCATTCCCTCGCTCGCCCTCTCTCTCTCTCTCAAATCTCTGCCATGGCGCCGCCGATATGCCCACGTGCCGACGAGGAGTCGCCGCCCCCTGAGGACGTTCAGTCAAAGAGCAGCGACGAGGAGGACCCCTACGCGCCGCCGGACGAGGTTGCGCCGGACCCCCCAACTTTGGATTGGTTTTGGGGCAAGTACAATCTTTGTCTGTGGAAGTCGCTGCCGCCGGCTGAGAAAGCCAGGCAAGTGGCGTTCAAGAAGGAGATGGTGGAGGAGGAAGCCAGGTACCAGGCGGCCTGTGAAGCCCGTGATGCCACCTGGAAAAAGGAGGCGGTGGAGCTTTGGGGGCGGGCGCGTCGTCGTGCGGAGGAGGTGTACGAAGATGGGTACTTCGCGAGGAAGGTCAAAGGCGCTAGGCGCCTCATCACTGCGTGGAGGTGGGTAGATTAGCTCCAGCGTGCCACCGATGAGGAGCTCCGGTGGGCGCCAACGAAACGGCAAGATCGTTCACGCTCGTCCGCCAGCAAGAGGCAGATCGGTATGTCAAGCACTGCGAGGCGGAGGAGGCAGAGTACTGCCTCCGCACTGGGAAGACGCCGCGCACCAGGGAGCTGCTGGCGAGGGGCTGCCGGAATACTGCCCCCAGGAGGGATTATTAGTTTTAGTATTGTTCGTTTTCAATTTTATGCATTGTACCTAGTAGTTAAGTATCATCACGTATATGTGATGATATTATATATATTCGGTGATGAACTAATGAACAATTAATATATATATATATATTATGAATTCCATTTTCTATCTATTTTTGTATACTAATTTGTATCTAGCTGTTATCATCCACATATAAAGAATGGAAAGCATATATACACACATTGAAACAGAACATATAAGAACGGAAAACAAAGTACACACATTGAAACAGAGCAATATTATAATTGTTGTGAATACATAGCGATCCACGTCGAAATGACTCAACAAAACAAAACGCGTCCATGAGACCATGACCAGCAGCCCTTGCCTACGGTAGCTCTTGGCTCTGCCTGAACTCGTGCAGGCGTTCGTCCAAGCGATCGACACGCTCGCGGTACATCTGGAGCATGATGTCGAGCTCCAAGTTGGCTATTTCATCGGAGATCACCAGCTCGAGGATGCGACGGCCATGTTCCTCTACTACGCCCAGGTGGACACCTGTGCCAAGGAGGCGGTCGACCCTAGCGACCATGGTGTTGGCATCGAGCGGGCCGCGGACAAGGCGAACGGCGCGACCCATGCGAACGGCGCGGCGGGCGTCCAGTGCAAGTACGGCGCGGCCAGCCTCTGGTGCAAGTACGGTGCAGAGGGCCTCTGCCCACTCCTGGCGAGGAATGGGGGTACTGACGGGACGTGTACCCAGCTGTGACGCCCTGTCGACAGCAGGCAAGCGCCGATGGATCCGCTCTTGCAGTGCGGCGCGCCGCGCCTCTTGCTCTGTGGCGCTCCAACGGTCTCGCCGTGCGGCGAGCCACAGCCTATCGGCGCAGACGCGCCTAGCTTGCTCTGCGGCGTGCCATCGATCATGTTGTGCAGCGAGCTGCAGCCTCCCGGCGCTGACATGCCTATCTTGATCCGCGGCACTGAAGCGCCATGCGCCAAGGGTCTGCTCAACCCTGGCGATGACGCACATCACGGTGTCATCCATCGCGTTGCCGGGGAGCGCCTCGGCCTCAACGGGCCGTGGCACCTTCTTGTTTTCCTCGTCGACGAGGTAGATGGCAGAGGCAGCGCTTTGGTGGATTGGCATGCTTGGAAAAGGTGGATGTGCTACAGGCTGCGCTTGTTGCCTCCGTGCGTCGCGCGCCGCCTAGGTTTATGCACAATATCGCTGGGTGGCGGGAAACCGGTGAGGAAATGATGGGAAACGGTGGCGTGTTCATAAAATGCCATCAATTAATGGAAACTTAGCATAGAAGGAACATCGAGCTAGCACAAGAAGTAGATGATGATCAGATGATCGTTTATCCTAGTTAATTATGCATGTAATAGTTTACTTTGTTGTGTGGATATGTCATGTGTGTACTAGCCACCTATGTAATTGGATGTTTCCCGCGTATTACACACATCTTGTTTATGTGAAACGTTTTTGTTCTCTTGGCTCAAAACAAACAATTTATTGCAATGAACCATATGCCGTATATCGCAAACACCTTGATCTGGCTGACCATTTCTTTTGTGTTGCCTAATCACAAACAGTTCATCCGAGTGAACTGTATGCCGTATATCACACACACCTTCATCTGGCTGCCCATTTCTGTTGTTCCGCCGCATCACAAATAGTTCATCCGAGTGAACTGTATGCCGTATATCGCACACGCCTTCATCTGGCTGCCCGTTTCTTTTGTTCTGCCTCATCGCAAATAGTTAATTGCACTGAACCGTATGCCCCACATCGCACACGCAACTAAAATCAGAACCGTTTTTTATGGCTCCGCCATCACAAACATTTTGCATCTTTTTTTATGGTTTTTTTAGATCACCGTTTGCGATTCATGCATCGCACATAGTTTCGTCAAAGGGTCTCTGATCGTAGTGTCGCGTTAGCAGCATCCTGCAGTAGTGATTGTAACACCCCATATGTAATCCTCCTCATTTTGTAACATATCCAACTTTGATCTTCATCTAATTCCACGTAGGTTCCATCATTGTTGGCTTCATTTTGTTTTGTTTGTTGTTTTACTTATTGCATTGCCATGCTCACCATTGTCATATTATATTTGGGCCTCTTGTCATGTTGCATTTCATCATGCCCATCATGTGCATTGCCCCGACTCTATGTTTGTATGTTGCTTGCCTATGCATTTGACCCACGCATCATCACCTCTTCCTTCCTTCTTCTTCCTTTCTTTTGCAAGTGACATTTTTCCTCCTCCATTAATGTTCAATCTTTGCCAATAAATCTTCCACCATGCCTTATACCTCCCTGTCAAGTTTCATCCTTTTTGGAGTTGTTTTGGTTGGAATCAAAATTGCCTCAAGTTTGAATTTAATTCAAACTTGTGATAATTTTCTTTCTTTAAAAAATGCCCAAAGCAATTTATTCAAATACTACATAAAACCAGGACCTCAAATATATTCTTATCTCATCCTACTACTTTGCCAAACCCTCTGGGCTTTTTCTTGCATTTCTGACTGAAGAAATTGAATAAGAAAAAGAAAAGGGAGTAGGAGCAGCAGCTTCAAGGCCAGCGCAACCCACCTGCTTCTCTCTTACTCCAGCAGCAGCCCAGCCAGTGCAGCCACCCAGTCCGCTAGCGACAGTAGCTCCCTCCCCCTATACGGCACAACATCCAGAGGAGCCACGTCGATGAGCTCGATGATTTGACGGTGGTCCGACGTCCCTATCCCCTATATAACATGTCCTAGCCCTAGATCCAACCTCCCTCGACCACTTCCACCCCTCTCCTTTCCTCGCCGTCGCCATCTCCCCTGTGCAAGTGGAGAAGAAGACTCGGCCTTTCTCCAGATTCAAAAGAGGCGAGCTCCCCTTCTTGCCAGCAGCACGCACGCAGCCCAACTGGTCACCGCTCATGCCCAGCACCAGGGAGACCCGGGTTCGAGTCCCAGGCTCCACATATTTTGCTCTGGCCTTTTATTTTTTCAGTGTGACACTGACGCCTTGGCCCCACTGTCATAAACACACACACGCACAGGCCTACTGTCATACACACACGCACACAGGCCCCTCCTTTTCTTTATGGTTTTCACATTTTCCTGAAATTCCATTTCTGGAAAGTGGCATATTTCCATTTTCGGCAAATCCAAATCTGGACATACCAGATCTGGCAGATTCCATTTCTGTCCATTTCCATTTTAGGCAGTATATGACTTATAGCATTTGTGAGCATTTTTCTACAGCAACATATACATGTTACATATCATTTTGCACTAGAAAAATCCAACTAATCCATTGGTAGGAGTAGTTTAGCCATTTGAGCAAGTTTGCAAACATGTCATTTACACAGCTTGCTATTTTGTTATTTTTGTGTGAATTTATGCAATCATCATATGAGCATTCTTTGCACATGAATCAGAGAATAATCATGCCATGTTACTGCTAGAATTTATTTCATGCCATTACATGTACTGTGGTGACTAGCATAAGTATGCAAAGTAGCTTATATAGTGTTGCTGTTTCATACTTGTAAATCTGCCAAGTCTGAGACTGACAGAATTAAAACTTGCCATATTGTCTTGTTGGTTCCCATTAATCTATAACTAATTTCAACATGATCAGTAAACAAGTTTTGTTATGCATTACCAGTACATTCATGCCATGCCTTTTTTTTACCATGTAATACTAATGTAGCATGTTGTAAACTTGCCCTACATATGCCATGTTGATGTTATGGATAGATTTGCATTGCATATTGTTTTGCACACCGTTTGAGATTCGTGCATCCGTTTTCGATGATCTTTATATCCATTTCAATAAAATCTTCCAACTTTTCCAGTGGCATGCTTGGTTTACCAAGATTTTTCCCACATCCATCTTGTCTCCACCGATTCCTTCCTGTTGACGTATCCCTCGTTCCGGTAGTACCGTAGCCCCATTCGTAACATTCTTCATATGCATTCATGATAGCATTGCATGTAGAACATGTTCTTTGCCATGCCATGGTCATTTATTTGGATGCTTGTTCTTCTTTGGGTAGTACCGGGAGATGAGTTCGAGTCCGAGGACCCTGTTGAGTACGTTCACGAGGAGCAAGGTTTCGATACCACTGAGGACATTTCAGGCAAGATGATCATTACCCCCGATGTCACTACTATCTTTGCTTGCTAGTTGTTTCGTTGCTATCGCTATGTCGTGCTACCTACCACTTGTCTGTCAGCCTCCTAAATATCCATGATAAGCCTCTAACCCCACCTTCCTAGCAAACCGTTGTTTGGCTATGTTACCGCTTGCTCAGCCCCTCTTATAGCGTTGCTAGTTGCAGGTGCAGTGCAGGTTGTTCCATGTTGGGACATGGATATCATGGAATATCACAGTATCTCTTATTTAATTAATGCATCTATATACTTGGTAAAGGGTGGAAGGCTTGGCCTTTTGCTTGGTATTTTGTTCCACTCTTGCCGCCTTAGTTTCCGTCATACCGGTGTTATGTTCCTTGATTTTGCATTCCTAACACGGTCGGTGTTTATGGGCCCCCCTTGACAGTTTGCTTTGAATAAAACTCTTCCAGCAAGGCCCAACTTTGGTTTTACCATTTGCCTAATAACAACTAAAATTGCATAGGGAGTAATTAACCCGAGGATTCTTAATTAACAACCCGGGCCAGTGCTCCTCATGAGTGTTGGTCCACCCTGTCAACCGCCGGTGGCCACCAGGGGCAACTCTGGATTGGCCTACCAAAAGTTTGGAGAATCCGATCGTGGCCTGAGACGAGATACGCGCGGCTCCTATCGGGGTGTTGGCATGTCGGGAGGTCTTGCTGGTTTTGTTTTACCATTGTCAAAATGTCCTGTGCACCGGGATTCCGAGTTTGATCGGGTTGTCCCCAAGATGGAGATTTGCCTCCGCAGATCATGGGAGTTTGTGATGGACTTAGTTGGGACACCCCTGCAGGGTTTAATCTTTTCGAGAGCCATGCCCGCGGTTATGTGGCAGATGGAAAATTTATGATATCCGGTTGTAGTGAACTTGACACTAAACTCAATTAAAATACACCAACCGCGTGTGTAACCGTGATCGTCTCTTTTCGATGAAGTTCGGGAAGAGAACACGGTGGGGTTATGATTGCAACGTAAGTAGTTCAGGATCACTTATTGATCATTACTAGTTTGCGACCGTATGCGTAGTCCCTCATCTTATTCTTGTATTCGTAAGTTAGCCACCATACAAATGCTTAGTGCTTGCTGCAACCTCACCACTTAGCCTTCCATACCCATTAAGCTTTGTTAGTTTTGACACCATGGGTAATGGAATTGCTGAGTCCCCGTGGCTCACAGATTACTACAAACACAGTTGCAGGTACCGCCGAGACAGACACGGGTGATGCCCCAGAGCCCCAGTGGGAGTTTGACGAGGATCATGGGCGTTTCTATGTCTCGTTTCTGGATGATCAGTAGTAGCTCGTAGTCGGATAGATCTCGGGATCTGTAGCAGGGTTGGTTATGTCATTTTATCTTTTGTTTTCGTCCGTAGTCGGACCCTGTCTTCATTTGGATGATGTATGAATGATTGAACTATATTGTTGTGGAATTGTGGCGAGTGTAAGCCTCTACCTGGTATTCTCATCTGTTCAGTAAATGATATATGCGAAGATATAACCAATCTTGCAACGGACTTAATATGCGATTATGCCCGGAAGTCATGCCCCGACACGTGTGGGATATAGTTGCATATTGGGTGTTACAACTTGGTAATCAGAGCCATACCGACTTAGGAGCCATTGCTTGATCGAACCACTGACGTTGTTGAGTCTAGAAAGAAAACTATTTTGAGTCCTAGTTATATATATCGGAGAGTAGGATTTCTTTTTACTCCTCATCCCCTTCGTCGCTCTGGTGAGGACTCGTGACGTAGGTGTTTTGGTTCCATTACTCTCCTCTTTTTCATCAAAATTTTTTTAGGATCACACGGGTATTGTGGAATCGGTCTGATATCATTGTGACGGGAACTCTATTCATGGTGCCTCCTGACATTTAGGGGTTGTGGCAGTGTCTCGAGGAGTTGAGCTCCGAGGTGTTGTCGTCACAGTGCTTATCGTTTCTGTTCCGGAATACTAGAGGACGCCGACATCGAAAGCACTTCTATGCTACTAGTGGTGAGAGTAGTTTGGCGCCACCCAGTACTGGGGAGTGCGATCAGATGTATTGCCACAGCTTGTATAGGGATGTTCTTTCGAATGTCTGAGGTACATGATTTCCAAGGTTCTTGGTTATGTGTTGAGGAGGCGGTACATTTGGAGCGTAGAATTCTGCTAGGAGTTGTGTGATATATTTTGCTCCTTGTACTTGTTGTACCAGATTGCATAACCAAGAATGTCGGGAGTTAATAGGTGGGAATTCAAGTAGTTACCCAGGATTTCTTTCCGACAGATGTATGATTTGAGATTGGGGTCCAACGTCTAGTGGTTCATTTTTCACGGTCGATTTACAGTGGTCACGAGGCGTCTTAAAGAATCCTTGGCTATGCTGATTCGGGGACGTCTCGTTTGTCATTCGTGATGTTCATTGTACCTCATGCCCGTGGGGCCTCATCGCGAACACGTTGGGCGAAATCTCTGTCATATGTTTGTATCCAGCTGTTACCTTGTTTGCCAATCCAATCATTCCAAGTGGCTTCTCATTCAAATGGTCGTATCATATTAACTTTGGAATGCATTCGTTCAATCTCTCTGTTCGGATGCTTATTGTGAAGACTTCATTGCACCTATCTAGCCTTTGATTCAGCTTATCTATCTTTTCAATGGTGGTTCTAACGGATGTCATCTTCTTCAGGATGGCTCCCGCAACTCGTCTGAATCCGGACCGTAACGAGGGAGAGCAGTCAGATCCTTTGCCTCCTCCTCCGCCTCCGAATGCATGGCAAGCTTTGATGGTGGCCACCAACGCCAATACTCAGATGTTGATTCAGCTCATGCAAGAGCGCAACCAAGGCCAAGGCCAAGGCAACCAAGGGAATCAAGGCCAAGGGCATTTCAACAATCAACCTCAGTTCGCTTCACTCAATCAGTTTCTCGCAAATCAGCCAAAGACGTTCAATGCTTGTGTCGAGCCCATGGATGCCGACGATTGGCTCGTGGACATCAACAAGCATTTCGAGTGCAGCAATGTCAGGCCTGAGGACTACGTCAAGTTCGCTTCCTTCCAGCTCAAAGACCAGGCAGCTGATTGGTGGTAGCAGTACAAAGACTCCAGAGAGGGTCGGGTGATCAGCTGGACCGACTTTTGCCGAGATTTTCGAGCTCATCATATTCCAGCAAGTGTTACCGAGGGCATGCGTGAGCAATTCCGCAATCTCAAGCAAGGCAGCATGTCTGTGTATCAGTATAACATCACGTTCCAGAATCTTGCTCGCTATGCAAGGCAAGACATCCCAGATGAGAAGAGCATGATCTATCAGTTCAGGGGTGGCCTCAGAGAGGACCTTCAGCTCGCTCTCATTCTTGTGGAGCCGACTCAGTTTGATCAGTTCTATAACATGGCTCTCAAGCAAGAAGCAGCCCAACTCAAGTGTGAAGCTTCCAAGAAGAGGCTCAGAGATGCAGTTCACTCCTCATCCTCCTCTCAAGTGGTTGCTAAGCAACAGAAGTTCTGGCTTCCTCAACCTCCTCTGTTCCATCCACCTTTTCAGCAGAAGCAGTCTGGTGGTCGTGGTTCTACCCACCCACCCAGCCCAGTGCACCAGCAGAGGCCTCAAGCTCCTAGGACAAGCGGTCCTCCTCCTCGCCCAGCTTCAGAGGTCACTTGTTACAAATGCGGTCTGAAGGGCCACTACTCCAACAAGTGCACCAACCAGAGGTGCCTTCCGCCTCCTCCTCCTAGTAGACCTCCAAGCAATGCTATTGTCAGGCACAATCCCAAGTATGCAAAGGTGAACATGATGAATTCAGCTCAAGCAGAGGATTCTTCAGAAGTGATCATGGGTAACCTTTCAGTTAACTCTAGTCCTGCTAAAGTGTTGTTCGATTCTGGTGCATCACATTGTTCCATGTCAAGACCATTTGCATCAAAGAATGAGTTTGTTTTTCAAGATTTTCCTAGGCCTTTGTCTGTTGTTTCTCCGTGTAAATTGATGAATTCCAACCGTTTTATTCTGGTTGTCACCGTCAAGATGAGCAACTATTATTTTCTGGCTTCTCCGATTATCCTCGGCAATTCTGATATTGATCTTATCCTCGGCGTGGATTGGCTTCTAAACACAAGGCTTCTCTTGATTGTGCTGCAAAGGAAGTCAAATTGACTCATCCTTCTGAAGAGGTGATTATCTTTGCGGCTCGTGATAACACCATTCGGCTATTCTCTCTCAATGAGCAAGGCGAGATTAATGCCATATCTCAAATTCTAGCGGTCTGTGATTATGAGGACGTATTTCCAGAAGAATTGCCACGAATGCCTCCTCACCGAGCTGTGGAGTTTGTCATTGAACTCAAGCCCGGCACAGAACCTGCATGTAGACATCCTTATAAACTTGGGCCAGAAGAGCTAAAAGAATTGAAGAAGCAGCTCGATGAACAAGAGCGTCTGGGTCTGATCAGGCCAAGTTCATCTCCTTGGGGATGTGGTGTTCTTTTTGTCAAGAAGAAGGACGGCGCAAAAAGACTTTGTGTTGACTACCGCCCTGTGAATAAGAAGACAATCAAGAATAAATATCCACTTCCCAATATCAATGAATTGTTCGAGCAACTCAATGGTGCAAAGGTGTTTTCCAAGCTCGATCTCCGTATGGGTTACCATCAAATCCGAATTCGTGAAGAAGATATCCCAAAGACAGCTTTCAGAACGAGCTTTGGTTCTTATGAATATACTGTCATGTCTTTTGGGCTTGCCAATGCCCCTCCAACTTTCTCGAGAATGATGAACTACATCTTCAACCCCTACACCAATGAATTCATCCTGGTGTATCTCGATGATATCCTGGTTTTCTCCAAGAATAAAGAGGATCATGCTAAATATTTGCGATTGGTGCTTGACAAGCTTAGAGAGCATCAATTCTACGCAAAGTTCTCAAAGTGTGAATTCTTGCTTGATGAAGTTCTTTACCTTGGTCACATCATCTCTGCCAAGGGCATTTCTATAAATCCTGAAAAGTTTGCATCCATTGTCAACTGGCAGCCTCCTCAGAACGTCAAGCAGCTCCGAAGCTTCCTCGGGCTTGCAAGCTATTGTAGAAGATTCATGGAGAACTTCTCCAAATTGCTAAGCCTCTGTCCAACCTCCTCCAGAAGAATGTCAAGTATTCTTGGACTCCTAAGTGTGACGTTTCCTTCAAGACACTCAAGGAGAAGCTCGTCTCAGCTCCGGTCCTTACTCCTCCTGATGAATCCAAGCCCTACCAAGTATTCTGTGATGCGTCGTTGCAAGGTCTTGGTGGTGTTCTTATGCAAGACAAGAAAGTTGTGGCTTATACTTCTTGGCAGTTGAAGCCAAACAAGAGGAACTACCCCACTCACAATCTTGAGTTGGCGGTAATTGTCCATGCTTTGATCACCTGGAGACATCTATTGTTGGGCAGGCAAGTTGAAGTCTATACTGATCACAAGAGCTTGAAATATATCTTCACGCAACCCAACCTCAACCTCCGGCAAACTCGTTGGGTCGAGATGATCCAAGAGTACAATCCAAGCATCGAGTACACTCCAGGCAAGGAAAATGTGATTGCAGATGCTTTGAGCAGAAAGGCATATTGCAACAGTCTTATTCTCAAGCCATTCCATCCTGATCTTTGTGAAGCATTCTGGAAGCTCAACCTTCAAGTTGTTCCTCAAGGCTTTCTTGCCAACCTTCAAGTCACTCCAACTTTGGAAGACTAGATTCATGAGGCACAACTCCTTGATACTATGGTGAAGAAGGTGAAAGATGGTGTTGCCAAGGGCCTTTCCAAGTACAAGTGCTATCGCGTTGATGACAAAGACACCTTGTTCTTTGAGGAACGGTTAGTGGTTCCTAAGGGTGATCTAAGGAAGGTCATAATGGACGAAGCACACAATTCTCTCCTTTCGATCCATCCAGGCAGTTCTACAATGTACCATGACCTCAAGCAGACGTTTTGGTGGACACGAATGAAGCGAGAGATTGCTCAATTCGTGAATGAGTGTGATGTCTGCCGCAGAGTGAAAGCAGAACACCAGCATCCAGCAGGACTCCTCCAACCCCTACCTATTCCTGAGTGGAAGTTCGACCATATTGAGATGGACTTTGTCACCGGGTTTCCCAAATCCAAGCGAGGGAATGATGCTATCTTCGTTGTCATTGACAAGCTCACAAAAGTGGCTCATTTCCTTCCAGTCAAAGAATCTATCACTGCAGCTCAGTTGGCGGAGCTATACACCTCCAGAATAGTCTCATTGCATGGAATTCCTCAATTGATCTCCTCCGACCATGGAAGCATCTTTACTTCCAAGTTTTGGGACTCCTTTCAGAAGGCCATGGGCACCAACATCCGTTTCAGCACGGCCTTTCACCCTCAAACAAGTGGCCAAGTTGAAAGAGTCAATCAAATCCTTGAAGACATGCTGAGAGCGTGTGTCATCTCCTTCGGCATGAAGTGGGAAGATTGCCTCCCGTTTGCCGAGTTCTCCTACAACAATAGTTTCCAAGCAAGTTCGGGCAAGGCCCCTTTCGAAATTCTATATGGCAGAAAGTGTCATACTCCTCTCAACTGGTCCGAGACCGGTGAGCGCCAACTTCTTGGCAATGACTTGATCACAGAAGCTAAAGATATGTGTAGAGCCATCCGTGAAAACCTCAAAGCTACGCAATCGCGCCAGAAAAGCTACTATGATAACAAGCACCGTGACTTGGATTTCGAGATTGGAGACCATGTCTATCTCCGAGTCTCTCCAATGAAAGGCACTCAATGCTTCGGTATCAAAGGGAAGCTTGCCCCAAGATATGTGGGTCCCTTCAAAATTGTTGGCAAAAGAGGCGACCTTGCCTACCAACTCGAGCTACCTTCCAACTTCTCAAATGTGCATGATGTGTTTCATGTGTCACAACTTCGCAAGTCCTTCAAGATGCCCGAGCACACAATCGACTTCGAAGAGATTGATTTTCAAGAAGACTTGTCTTATTATGAGCATCCCATTGCCATTCTTGAAGAAACCAAGCGAAAAACTTGCAACAAGTCAATCAAGTTCCTTAAAGTTAAGTGGTCTCACCATTCTGACCGAGAACCAACTTGGGAACGTGAGGATCATCTCCGTTCCGAATATCCCGATTTCTTTCGTTCTTAGATCTCGGGACGAGATCCTCTTGTAGTGGAGGAGAGTTGTAACACCCCAGATGTAATCCTCCTCATTTTGTAACATATCCAACTTTTATCTTCACCTAATTCCATGTGGGTTCCATCATTGTTGGCTTCATTTTGTTTTGTTTGTTGTTTTACTTATTGCATTGCCATGCTCACCATTGTCATGTTATATTTGGGCCTCTTGTCATGTTGCATTTCATCATGCCCATCATGTGCATTGCCCCGACTCTATGTTTGTATGTTGCTTGCCTATGCATTTGACCCATGCATCATCACCTCTTCCTTCCTTCTTCTTCCTTTCTTTTGCAAGTGACATTTTTCCTCCTCCATTAATGTTCAATCTTTGCCAATAAATCTTGCACCATGCCTTATACCTCCCTGTCAAGTCTCATCCTTTTTGGAGTTGTTTTGGTTAGAATCAAAATTGCCTCAAGTTTGAATTTAATTCAAACTTGTGATAATTTTCTTTCTTTAAAAAATGCCCAAAGCAACTTATTCAAATACTACATAAAACCAGGACCTCAAATATATCCTTATCTCATCCTACTACTTTGCCAAACCCTCTGGGCTTTTTCTTGCATTTCTGACTGAAGAAATTGAATAAGAAAAAGAAAAGGGAGTAGGAGTAGCAGCTTCAGGACCAACGCAGCCCACCTGCTTCTCTCTTACTCCAGCAGCAGCCCAGCCAGCGCAGCCACCTAGCCCGCTAGCGACAGTAGCTCCCCCCTCCTGTACGGCACACCATCCAGAGGAGCCACGTCGACGAGCTCGATGATTTGACGGCCGTCCGGCATCCCTATCCCCTATATAACATGTCCTAGCCCTAGCTCCAACCTCCCTCGACCACTTCCAACCCTCTCCTTCCCTCGCCGACGCCATCTCCCCTGTGCAAGTGGAGAAGAAGACTCGGCCTTTCTTCAGATTCAAAAGAGGCGAGCTCCCCTTCTTGCCAGCAGCACGCACGCAGCCCAACTGGTCGCCGCTCATGCCCAGCACCAGGGAGGCCCGGGTTCGAGTCCCAGGCTCCACATATTTCGCTCTGGCCTTTTATTTTTTTCAGTGTGACACTGACGCCTTGGCCCCACTGTCATAAACACACACACACAGGCCTACTGTCATACACACACGCACACAGGCCCCTCCTTTTCTTTATGGTTTTCACATTTTCTCGAAATTCCATTTCTAGAAAGTGGCATATTTCCATTTTTGGCAAATCCAAATCTGGACATACCAGATCTGGCAGATTCCATTTCTGTCCATTTCCATTTTAGGCAGTATATGACTTATAGCATTTGTGAGCATTTTTCTACAGCAACATATACATGTTACATATCATTTTGCACTAGAAAAATCCAAATAATCCATTGGTAGCAGTAGTTTAGCCATTTGAGCAAGTTTGCAAACTGTCATATTTACACAGCTTGCTGTTTTGTTATTTTTGTGTGAATTTATGCAATCATCATATGAGCATTCTTTGCACATGAATTAGAGCATAATCATGCCATGTTACTGCTAGAATTTATTTCATGCCATTACATGTACTATGGTGACTAGCATAAGCATGCAAAGTAGCTTATATAATGTTGCTGTTTCATACTTGTTGAAATATGCTGTCTGAGACTGACAGAATTAAAACTTGCCATATTGTCTTGTTGGTTCCCACTAATCTATAGCTAATTCAACATGATCAGTAAACATGTTTTGTTATGCATTACCAGTGCATTCATGCCATGCCTTTTGTTACCATGTAATATTACTGTAGCATGTTGTAAACTTGCCCTACATATGCCATGTTGATGTTATGGACAGATTTGCATTGCATATTGTTTTGCTCACCGTTTGAGATTCGTGCATCCGTTTTCCATGATCTTTATATCCATTTCAATTGAAATCTTCCAACTTTTCCAGTGGCATGCTTGGTTTACCAAGATTTTTCTCACATCCACCTTGTCTCCACCGATTCCTTCCCGTTGACGTATCCCTCATTCCGGTAGTACCGTAGCCCCATTCGTAACATTCTTCATATGCATTCATGATAGCATTGCATGTAGAACATGTTCTTTGCCATGCCATGGTTGTTTATTTGGATGCTTGTTCTTCTTTGGGTGGTACTAGGAGACGAGTTCGAGTCTGAGGACCCTGTTGAGTACATTCATGAGGAGCAAGGTTTCGATACCACTGAGGACATTTCAGGCAAGATGATCATTACCCCCGATGTCACTACTATCTTTGCTTGCTAGTTATTTCATTGCTATCGCTATGTCGCGCTACCTACCACTTGTCTATCAGCCTCCTAAATTGCCATGATAAGCCTCTAACCCCACCTTCCTAGCAAACCGTTGTTTGGTTATGTTATCACTTGCTCAGCCCCTCTTATAGCGTTGCTAGTTGCAGGTGCAGTGCAGGTTGTTGCATGTTGGGACATGGATATCATGAAATATCACAGTATCTCTTATTTAATTAATGCATCTATATACTTGGTAAAGGGTGGAAGGCTTGGCCTTTTGCTTGGTGTTTTGTTCCACTCTTGCCACCTTAGTTTCCGTCATACCGGTGTTATGTTCCTTGATTTTGCGTTCCTAATACAGTCGGGGTTTATGGGCCCCCTTGACAGTTTGCTTTGAATAAAACTCTTCCAGCAAGGCCCAACTTTGGTTTTACCATTTGCCTAATAACAACTAAAATTGCATAGGGAGTAATTAACCCGAGGATTCTTAATCAACAACCCGGGCCAGTGCTCCTCATGAGTGTTGGTCCACCCTGTCAACCGCCGGTGGCCACCAGGGGCAACTCTGGATTGGCCTACCGGAAGTTTGGACAATCCGATCGTGGCCTGAGACGAGATACGCGCGGCTCCTATCAAGGTGTCGGCACGTCGGGAGGTCTTGCTGGTTTTGTTTTACCATTGTCGAAATGTCTTGTGCATCGGGATTCCGAGTTTGATCGGGTTGTCCCCAAGATGGAGATTTGCCTCTGCGGATCATGAGAGTTTGTGATGGACTAAGTTGGGACACCCCTGCAGGGTTTAATCTTTTCGAGAGCCGTGCCCGCGATTATGTGGCAGATGGGAAATTTATGATATCCGGTTGTAGTGAACTTGACACTAAACTCAATTAAAATACGCCAACCGCGTGTGTAACCGTGATCATCTCTTTTCGACGAAGTTCGGGAAGAGAACACGGTGGGGTTATGATTGCAACGTAAGTAGTTCAGGATCACTTATTGATCATTACTAGTTTGCGACCGTATGCGTAGTCCCTCATCTTATTCTTGTATTCGTAAGTTAGCCACCATACAAATGCTTAGTGCTTCCTGCAACCTCACCACTTAACCTTCCATACCCATTAAGCTTTGTTAGTTTTGACACTGTGGGTAATGGAATTGCTAAGTCCCCGTGGCTCACAGATTACTACAAACACAGTTGCAGGTACCGCCTAGACAGACACGAGTGATGCCCTAGAGCTCCAGTGGGAGTTTGACGAGGATCGTGGGCGTTTCTATGTCTCGCTTCTGGACGATCAGTAGTAGCTTGTAGTCGGATAGATCTCGGGATCTGTAGCAGGGTTGGTTATGTCATTTTATCTTTTGTTTTCGTCCGTAGTCGGACCCTGTCTTCATTTGGATGATTTATGAATGATTGAACTATATTGTTGTGGAATTGTGGCGAGTGTAAGCCTCTACCTGGTATTCTCATCTGTTCAGTAAATTATATGTGCGAAGATATAACCAATCTTGCGACGGACTTATTATGCGATTATGCCCCTAAGTCATGCCCCGACACGTGTGGGGTATAGTCGCATATTGGGTGTTACATCCATGCACCAAGAAAAGCTAGGTGAGACCGGGCCACACCTCCCGCTCCCCCCGACAAAGCATCAGCAAGAATAGAACCATCTATGTTGATGGTGATCCATCCCACCTCTGTTAGTTTCCAACCTTGGCCCCCATGCACCTGACGTCGCGAAGGGATATCAAGGATGGCAAGGGTTTCATGCACTCCTTTGATCGCCTGAACCAGATCATAGCCATCTTCATTGTGTGTCCATCGGTTCCGCGATGACCAAATAGCGTGCATAATTGTGATAATTTTGCATCTTGTGTCCTCAGAGAACATTGGGTCAAGTAGAATGTCCCGAGACCAAGTTTCTGGGCGCAGTCATGGAAGTTGAAGATCAAATCTATCCCTTGCTGCGATCCAGAACTTTTTTGCATGCGTACATGAAATGAGAGCATGCATCAAGTCCTCCTCCATCGCCTGACATATGTCACATATGCTCAGGGGTTTAATGTGTCTATATTTGCGGGTATTGGCATTTGGCACGATGCCGCGGAGCACCCGCCACCAGAACACCCTTACCTTCAGGATGACAGGAAGTTTCCAAAGTCCAGACCACAACTGTTTATTTGCTGTTGAAGTTTCGGTAATCGTCCCTTCCTCTAGAGAGCTCAGCTCATTGTGAGTCACGAGAGATCGATACGCAGACTTTACAGTGTAGTTTCCAGACTTTTCGAATGCCCACGCGAGGCTATCTTCACCCCCAGATGGATTCAATGGTATATTCAGTATGGCCTCAGCATCTGGCGGAACAAAGTTCTCACGAACTATATCATTGTTCCAGCACCCTGTGTATTCATCAATTAAGTGTGAGATATGGGTTAAAGGTGCAGTACCTAAATGCCCCATAGGTTTCAGGGTGGCTGTGTTGGGAATCCACTGGTCATTCCATGTGGATATGCTTGAGTCGTCCCCTATTCGGTGGATCAAACCCGCAGCCAGAACCTGCCTGCCAGCTATGATCGCCTTCTAGGTGGACGAAGATCATGCAGGTGCTGTAGCGTGTAGAAAATTTCTGTTTGGATAGTACTTGCCTCTCAACACTCTTGCACAAAAGCAGTTGGGATGGGTCGGTAGGCGCCAACCTTGTTTGCCAAGTAACGCAGGATTGAACATAGGAAGATCCCTGAAGCCCATCCCGCCTTTAACTTTCGGTGCTGTTAGCTTCTCCCAGGAGAGCCAATGCAAAGATCGCTTATCCAGAGAGTTGCTCCACCAGTATTTTGCCATGCACGAGGATATGCCCTTGCAGACTTTTTTCGTCAATTGAAAACAACTCGTGCTATATGTTGGAATTGCCTGCGCGACTGATTTCAATAGCACCTCACGGTCAGCACATGCCAAATTCCTCTCTGACCAGCCCCGACTCTTGCTTCTGATCTGTTCAGTAATGTTACTGAATGTTCCACTCGTGATCCTTCCAATGGCAGTAGGCAAGACCAAGTAGCGCTCTGAGAACGACTCTGCTTGTATCCCGAGAGTAGTTTTCAGCACCTCTTGGAGGTCTTCGCCGGTGTTAGCACTGAAGAAGACCGAACTCTTCTCCCGGTTTACTGCCTGCCCGGAGCAGTCAGCGTAAATCTGGAGAATATCATTGAGTCTTTCTGCACTTTGGGTTTTGGCATTGAGAAAGATGAGACTATCATCAGCAAATAATAAGTGGTTCACCCATGGTGCATGAATACTCACCCGGATACCTCTATCAATATATGCACCCCCATAATTGTTCAGCAACGATGTGAGGCCTTGTGCACAAATGAGGAAGAGATATGGTGAAATCAGACATCCCTGTCGTAGCCCTCTAGTAGGACTGAAAAAAGGAAGGAGTTCCCCATTGACTTTGATAGTGAATCGTACCGAGGACACACACTTCATAATCAACCTGATAAAACGATCACCAAAGCCAAGCTTCAATAACATCGCCTCCAAGTAGTGCCACTCCACCCTATCGTACGCTTTGAGCATATCAAGTTTTACAGCGCAACAAGCATTCTTGCCTTTCTTCCTCCTTTGGATAGCATGGATGGTCTTATACGCCACAAGTACGTTGTCTGTAATCAGACAGCCCGATAAAAAGGCACTTTGTTCCTCTCCAATGACCTCATCAAGAATCAAACGAAACCGGTTTGCTACTGTTTTCACAGTGATTTTGTACAAAACCGGACATAGAGCAATCGGCCTGTACTGTGAAATTTTCTGCAGGTTTCTTACCTTGGGAATCAAAGTGAGTGTTGTGTCATTCAGTCCCAGAGGTAGTTCGCCACCATTGAGAAATCCCAGCACCACCAAAGTAACATCGTCACCAACGAATCCCGGTGTCGTTGGTAGAAACTTGCCGTGAATCCGTCAACGCCCGGGGCCGAATGGGGCGGTGGAGGCACAACCTTCTTCCTCGGCATCATGTTGTCCTTCTTTCCCGCAGGGCACAACTTCTTGGCTGTTGTCGAGGGCACCACTGGAGGCGGGCTAAGCTGCACATGAATGGTGGATGTCATGGGGGCCACTGCTAACAAGACGAAGAGTAGTGCCCTCGGCGACGCTACAACGCTGTGAGGGTGGTAGGTGCCGGGGGAGGGGTCGAGGTGTGAGGTGTTATGTCAGAAAAATGACAAAAAGCATGCCGACACCGAGAAAGTGGTGTTTCATCATAACATAAGCGGAAGGCATGTCCACGTTGAGGAATTGGTGGACGGACGTGGCGATGGGGGTGGAAGTTTATCTAAAAAAGATATTTTGGGAGTGGGATTGAAAGGAAACATTTCATCTTGATTTTTTGGATTGGATCGAAAGTTGCTTTTATTTGTAAAATAGTTTAGTATTTTTGAAAGAGATTTTTTTTGCGGGGAACTTTAGAGAGCTTTATTGAATAAAGGCATTCGCTGGGCAGTCAACCAAGAGGCTGCTGACCAGGAAGCTAGGGGTGGAGTCCAGCCAGCTTTCAGTTACATTAAGCGTACATGCACGCTTTGCACACAGATGTGCAGGACCGTTAGCGGCTCTTATTACATGAGAGATATCAAAAGACAAAAAGCTAGCAGAGAGCTCTCTAATTTCAGTAATGATCGATGCTACAACCGAGCGATCAGTGTAGCTAGAGTTCCAGAGGTTTACTGCCTCAAGACAGTCGGTTTCCAGTTGCACGTGCGTGTATCCTCATAGCTTGGCAAAAATGGTGCCCTCCTGTAGAGAGAGCACTTCGGCAATGAAAGGATCCATGACCCCCAAGTGGGGTTTGCACCATGCACCCAGGAAGGCCGATGAAGAGCGGGCGACGCCTCCCACACCCGCATTACCAGCATCAAACTGGATTGCAGCATCTGTATTTATCTTGACATAGCTAGTCTTGGGAGGCCGCCAACCGTGGCCAGGCAGAGGTATGAAACTCTGCCGGGGGATGTCCAGCAGCGCCAGGTCCTCGCGAATGCGTCGAACCGAAGTAGCTGGGTCGATGATCTCTTGATCATGTGTCCTCCTATTGTGGGACATCCAGATGGCCCACATGACCGTGATGATGGTGGCACGGTCCTTCTCTGTGAAGCGCTGATCACAGAGTATGTCGCGTGTCCAGGTGCTGGGGTGGAGCCGTGGCAAGGAGATGTCGAAGAGCAGCCTGACCTCCTCCCAAAAGCATCCTGCATGAGAACAGTGCACTAAGGCATGCATCAGGTCCTCGTCCATCGCAAGACAAAGCTTACATAAGCTTGTTTCCTTTATGTGTCTGTGTTGTAGAGTCCTCTCATCTGGAATGATTCCTCGAATAACTCTCCACCAGAACACCCTGACCTTGGGAACTACTTTGAGCTTCCATAGGGCACTCCACATCTGCTGTTCATTCACTGATGGCCCCGCTATCTGCTCTTCTTCTAGAGCTGCACGCTCTTTCTGACTCATTAGAGCTCGATAGGCTGTTTTAATAGAGTAGATGCCGGATCTCTCGTGTGCCCAAGCATAGAAGTCCTCCCCAACACCGTGGCGTAGGGGAATGTTCAGGATCGCATCTGCATCAGGTGTGATGAACGTTGCACGGACAAGGTCCCGATTCCAAGACCAGTTATCAGTATCAATCAGATCACTAACCATGGTGATCGCCGTGTTTGGCGGCCTGAGTAGTGGTCTCATGGAGACAGTCGACGGCAACCATCGGTCCTCCCACACCGAGGTGGTAGTGCCGTCACCAATCCATTTTACAAGGCCCGGATTAAGCGCTTCACGTCCAGCGATGATCGCCCTCCAAGTGGCCGAAGCAGACTTTGGTATTGTGGCCTGCATAAAATCACAATCAGGGAAATATCTACCCTTCATCACTCTGGTGCAAAGTGAGTCCGGTTTTGTAATGAACCTCTAGCCATGTTTCCCAAGAAGAGCAATGTTGAACTGTCGGAGGTCACGGAAACCCATCCCCCCCTTGATTTTTGGTGTAGCAAGTTTGTCCCAAGCGATCCAGTGGAGAGACCGTCTATCCAGAGAACTCGCCCACCAGAATTTTGCCATGTTTGAGGTCAAACCTTTGCACACTTTTTTGGTCAGCAGAAAGCATGA
This sequence comes from Thinopyrum elongatum, assembly GCA_011799875.1. Taxonomy (NCBI): domain Eukaryota; kingdom Viridiplantae; phylum Streptophyta; class Magnoliopsida; order Poales; family Poaceae; genus Thinopyrum; species Thinopyrum elongatum. Next base: position 487,816,809 of record CM022299.1, read on the forward strand.
CATACTGAAAGTTGGAATGGCCTGAACAATTGATGTGATTAAAGTTTCTCTGCCTGCACATGCAAACAACCGTTCTGACCAACCTTGCATCTTACCCTTAGCCCGATCTCCAATATGCTCAAATGTTCCACTAGTAATCCTTTCAACTGCAGTAGGTAGACCAAGGTAATGTTCAGAAAATGCTTCAGAATGGACATTCAGAAGTTGTTTCAAACTCGCTCTGAGAGCCGCCGATGTGTTGGGGCTGAAATATATAGAACTTTTTGATCTATTCACACATTGGCCGGAGGCCTCACCATAGATCCTGAGAATGTCATTCAATCTGGCTGCACTCTCAGGGGTTGCCTTGATGAAGATTAAGTTATCATCCGCGAACAAAAGATGACTCACCCACGATGCTCTGAAGTTCACTCTAATGCCACGATCAATGAAATTACCATAGTGATTCAACAGAGCAGAAAAACCTTCGGCGTATAACAGAAATAGATATGGCGAAACTGGGCATCCCTGCTGGAGGCCTCTCGACGGGGTGAAGTAGGGCATCAGTTCCCCGTTAACACACACAGAGAAGCGGACAGATGTGACACACTTCATGATCAATCTCACCAAGCTGCCAGCAAAGCCGAGCCTCAAGAGTATAGCTTCAAGAAAATGCCACTCGACTCGATCGTAAGCTTTCATCATGTCCAATTTAATTGCACATGAGAAATTTTTCCCTTTCTTTCGCCTCTTCATTGTATGAACACTTTCAAAAGCAACAAGGACATTGTCTGTGATCAGACGACCTGGGACGAAAGCACTTTGCTCCTCGCTGATAATCTCATCCATGTAAGGCCTCAAGCGATTGGTGATAGCTTTAACAACAATCTTATAGAGAACTAGGCACAAAGCAATGGGTCGAAATTGTGAGATATTCTGTGGATGACGTACCTTTGGGATTAAAGTGATGGAAGTGTCATTTAGGCCCGCAGGTAGTTCACCACCATTCAAGAAATCCAACATCGCCGGAACTATGTCATGCTTTAGTAGATCCCAATGGCGCTGGTAGAACCCTGCTGTGAATCCGTCCACCCCCGGCGCTTTAGACGGGGCCATCTGAAAGAGGGCGTCCCGGACCTCCAATTCAACGAACGGCTTACACAGTAGATCATTCATAGCCGGCGTGACCCGGCTCGGTACATGCGATAATAACTCATCGCTATTGCTGTACCCTTGAGATGTGTAGAGAGCTTGATAAAAAGCAAGGATCTCTTCCTTATCCTCCTCACCCAAAGCACAGACTGAGCCATCGGACCGCTATAAATTAGTGATCTTGTTGATGTGTTGGCGCTGCTTAGCCTGCCCTTGAAAGTAGGCCGTATTGCGGTCTCCCTCGCGAAGCCAAGGGACACGAGACCGCTGTTTTAACCATATCTCCTCCAGCTTTAGTGCTTCTCGGAGCTTTGACATGGTGGCTTTTTCTTCATCTGAAGGACCCTGTCTAACCGACTGACACCGCAGCCTGTCGAGCCGTTTTTGCAGCTGGCGGACTGTCCTCGTTAAGCACCCAAATTCACATACTCCCCAAGGCGCTAGTTTCCGTTGGAGGGCATCTAGGGAATTCATGATCCCGAGCAGACCCGGCTGCTTAGCTTGTGCACACCAGGTTTCAGTAATCAGTTGCTCATAGTCACTATGGGATTGCCAGATATTCTCATAGCGAAAGGGTTTCGAAGCATGTCTGGTAGATGGATGGCGTCGAAGATCAACCACCACAAAGCAGTGGTCGGACTCTAAGGAACACACATGGCGCACCTTGGCATGCTCGTATCTCTGTCGGAACCCCTCATTAGCGAAAGCTCGATCTAGCCGAGCCTTAACATTTGCATTTCTGGGTTGTCGGTTGTCCCATGTGTAGGGTACTCCAGACCAACCTAAATCCTGGAAAGCACAATCACTGACAACATCATGGAACGCTCTCATTTGCCACTCCGGTCTAGCTGTCCTGCTGAAATGCTCTTCCCCATATAGGGTTTCATTGAAATCACCCATACACAACCACTCTGAATGAGGCAAGTCATGTAGAGTATGTAGGAATCGCCAACTATGGTGTTTATTCTCTGCTCTTGGCGCTCCATAAAACCCGGTGAATCTCCAATTCACCGAAGTATCAAGTGCATCGCGCACCACAACATCAATGTGGGCCGAGCTATAGTTCTTGAGCTCCATTGTTACATCTCTAGACCAAAAGAGGCCAATGCCCCCACTTAGTCCATCGCTATCCACATCAAAACAACCAGCAAACCCTAGAGTTTGCTGCAATTTTTCAACACGTTTCCCTCCGATCTTTGTCTCCATAACAAAAACCAGAGCGGGATCTTCTTGCTTCACAACACTGTGAAGCTCGCGAACTGCCTCGGGGTTCCCAAGCCCCCGGCAGTTCCAACTTAGGCAAATCATTGCTTCGGGCAGGGCCGACTAGCGGCCTCTGCTGAAGATCCAGAGTTGGTAGGTGTTGGTTTCTTTTTCTTTGCCTCTCTCGATGTGCCATCGTCCTCATCCTTGTCATCTCCACCCCTCTGCATGGCCGCATATGTGTGTTCCACCTCCTCAGTATCAATGGCAGCGTGGTTTGTCAGAAGGGGCATTTCAATTCTGCGGTAGACTTGGGTAGGAGCCCCCCCTCCCTTGCGTTTTGGAGCAGTCCGTTTCACTGGGGAGTTCACCTCGACGCCATGCTCAGCTGCATTACTGGAGTTCCTTGTTTCATTCTTGCCGGATTTAGATTGGTGGGTTTTCGAGGAACCTTCAGAAGATGCAGGTTTCTTTTTCTCGTCCGGCGGCCGAAGACCTTTGCCAAACGGCAGATCTCCGTTTTCATCTCTCGTCCCGGGCATCGGACAGAACAAATCAGAGTGGCCCAATCGACCACATGAGAAGCAAAAGTGGGGAATATTTTCATATTGTATGTCATATGGATCCATAGTACCCCTCCTTGCAGAGTTGATCAAGATCCACCTCCTCAATGGCTTGGCTACATCCAGAGTGACGCGGGCGCGCAAGTAGCCTCCCCCATGATCAAAGTGGACCGAACTGGCCTCCATGTCGATCTGCTTCGCAATCGCCTTGCACCAGGTTTCATTGCGCAGATTGAACGGAAGATTGACGACACGAGCCCAAACCTTGAGCTTATCGAACTTGAGTTCCGACGGGCACATGCACTCGTCGAACTCCGACAGTATGACTGCGTTCTTGCTGATGTGCCATGGGGATCCATCTCATACACGATCTCGATCTCGCTGCATCGCAAACTCTGCAACGAACGTGTTTTCTCCCACGATGCGGAAAACTAGACCCTTAGGGTTACCCCATGCAGGTCGGAAAGCGTTCGAGATGGTCTGGATGTGGAGTAGATTACGATGCAACACCTTCCCCGCCACCGTCCACTTCTCTGGCGCCCCCTCCACGCGATCATCTAGCACCAATGGCGTCGCCTCTTCCTATGTGATGTCGAGTTTCCCGAGCTGTTCCTCCAGGCGTGCCCTAGCCGTTCTAGGCGACATCGTTTCCCCCGCCGCCCCGCCGCCGCTGCCGGAGGGTGTCGCCATCCCTCCCGCCGGCGGATGTCCGGTGCGCCCCGCCAATCCGATCCACCGGCGCTGTCAAGTCCGCCAAACCCTAATCGCCAGAGCGTTAGGGTTTCCGGAAAAAAGAGTGGCCGCTTAAAAAAGAGATTTTGTTTGGAATCTGTTTGCTCGGCTGACGAGTCGGTCCCGGTGTTTAATGGACGACTTGTAGTCGGCCGTAGCCTACGACCTATAAATACCTGAGCAAACGGAAGACGACTAGTCATCGGCCGTAGCCTGCGACCTATAAATCCCTGAGCAAACGGGCACGAGCGTCGAAACGATACGCCGATACGATCGCAACAGCGCCGCAAAACTCAAAACACAAGCGCAGCAGATCCAATCGAAGTCGAGCGGAGAACGATGTCGTCGTCGCCGGAAGTAGGGCACGAGAAGGAGGCGGAGGCAGAGGCGACGCTGGAATCAGGGCATCAGAAGGAGGTGGCGGCGGAGGATGAGGTCACCATAACGCCGGTGAAGCCCGAGGCGGGGGCGAAAGGGAACAGCGCCTACATCCACATCAAGGTAACGAGCCAGACCGTCCCGGACGTCTTCTTCCGCACCAAGCGCGACGTCTTGCTGCAGCGCATCATGGACATGTACTGCGGCAAGCACTCGCTCAACCAGAAAGCCGTCGTGTTCCTGGACGAGGACGGCAAGAACATCAGGGCCTCCCAAACGGCGGAGGAGGCCGGCTTGGATGACGGCCACTCTATCAGCGTCAATATCGCCCAGCTCGGCGGTTCCGGTCGTTCTTCGGTTTAGTTGTTTTCCTGCGTATGAGCATTTAGTGTGTTCTTGAAAAATACTTGCAACATTGGGTAGGGATTGTGGTGCGGCTTTCCATCGACTTTGCAATCTGATTTTATTCTATCTATAAACGTAGATTACTTGATTGGATGCACAGGGGGCTGCGGTTTGGAACAACTCTTTTGCAAGCAAATATTTGACCTTTAATACTTGCAACATTAGGTAGGGATTGGTTGAAGAAATTGAAGGTCAACCAATTAGCCAAGTTTCTAGAGTTGGCTTAATTAGCGTAATTTGGCTTAAAACAACTAGGTCCTTAGATCGCCAGTCTTTGGAATATATGTGATTTTTTTACCATCCGGGATAAGTATTTTAATAAGTTGATTTGGTTTCTAAAACGCCGATACCGTTTTCCCATAGAAATTGAAGTCTCATAGGGGAGAGGACGTTATCTCGCACTGAATGGACATCATCGAAATGCCTAGAATAAATTTTTTAAAATTTAAACACCCATTCAGATCTATGACTTGAACCCGAGTTGTCCCGAGTTCAGGATATGTACTTTTAATTCGTTAGCTTTATTAAGGCCCTAAAACTTACTTTCTAAAAAGCAAAGGAAGGGCGATTGATCTTCTTCCTACTTATGCTTTAAAGTTTAAGGAACACGTTTCACTTCGGCGTGTCGGCCGAACGCTCGCCCGGTCGCTTTCCCAGCGACGCTCACGGGGCCACACACAGCTCATCCCATCCACCGCTTTACTTTTTGCCACACATCGAGAAGCTTATCCGTGCACTTCTCTTCTTCCCTACCTCGCATCTCTCCTCCCACCCAGATGCAAATACGCCATGAAATCCCTCCCTCTTTTTCTTCTGGCTCCACGCCGACGAGCAAGCCACTCTGGTTAGCCACCGCTGCCCCTTGAACCTTCTCCTTAGTCTCCCCCCCCCCCCCCCGCGCCCCCACACACTATCCATGGCCATAGACGGCGGCGCTCTCGATCTAGTGATGCGCCGTGCTGCAAGGGGGCAGGTTCCCGTGTTGGAACCGTCGCCGTGCTGGAACCCGGCCACGCGCCGTGCTGGAACCGGCGAAGTAAATTGCTGGAACCGGCTGCTCGATTTGCTAGAAAGGATTTCAAGACGCTGCATCCATGGTGGTGAGCAATTGCGGGGGAGGTACTTTTTGCTGGAACCTGCGAGCTGATTTGCTGGAACAGGCTACTGGATTTGCTGGATCCGGCGAAGTTTTTTGTTCCGACCATTGGCGGCGATGCATGCTTTTTTGTTGTAACCGGTATATGTTTCTCCTGCAATCGGTGATTTGTTTTGCTACAATTGTTTCAGTTTTTGCTTCATTCATTCACCGCCGAGCTGCGTCCCGTGACGGCGGCGACCCTTTTTGCTGCAACCATTGCAGTTTTTGCTACGTCCGTTGAGGATTTTTGCTACATCCTTTTTTTATGGTGGAGCTGCATGCTTACGGCGGTGATGATGATTTTTTGTTGTAACCGTCTTGCTTTTTGCTACGACCTATGAATTTTTTTGCTACATATACATTCTTTTTTTCTTTTGAGATCGTGTGCTACATCTGCCGACAGAAGACGGCGAGCGTGGGAGGCCAACGTGACCGCGGGCAGCGCGGGGGTGGCCAGCGAGCTTGGGTGGCGCGAGGCGGGCGACGAGCATGGAGATCTCCCCCCCTTTTCTATTTTTCGCGCATGTGCAGAAAGAAGACAGACTCAGTCGCGGCTATGTAGACCGTTGATTTCGTGCAGGATCCAACGCTTGGCAGCCGACCGGCCGAAAGTTGGGCCGGCGCCGGCGCCTAGCGTTGGCCAAAGTTTAAATAGTTCTTTTTCTCAAAAAGAAACTCACGCGAGCTTCCGCAAAATCTAGCCGCCTTCGCTACTTCGTGCCACGTTTTTGTTCCTGTTTTGGTTCTTTTTCCTTTGTTTTCCTTTTACGTTTACTTTTAGGTTTAGATAAAATTTTCTTTCCCCAAAAATGTTTTCTCTCTTTTTTGGTTTTTATCATTTCCTTTTCTTGTTTATTAAGAAATATTTTTTAATATGGCTACTTTTCTCAAAAAAGTGTGACCATTAAACACTTCTTAAATCACATTAACATTTAAAAAAATTAATGAACACTTTTTACATTTATGAACATTGTTTTTATAAAATGCGGGAACATCTAATACACACACATTTTTAATTGCATGAGCAATTTTAAAATATATGAAACTTATTTTAACTAGATGTACTTTTTCAAGATGTATACTTTTAAAAGCCTGAACACTTCTATTAAATTTCATGAACATCTGCAAAATGTGCAGACACTTTTTATAAATTCATGAACTCTTTTAAAAAATAATTGGTATTTTTCGAATGGACGAACAATTTTTCAAAGGATGAAGTTAGCAGTCGACTAACTGACATTTGCAAGCATTCGGTCGCCTCGCTAGCTATTCGTTTCCGCCAGCCTCAAGCATATGATACTCCCAGCATACATCACACCTTTCTAAGTGCCCTTTGCAGCAACTGCATTTGATCCCAATTTTGCAGCATCTGTTTCAGCATCGAGGAACACCCAGTCGACGTTCGGCCTTGCCGCCCACCCCCCACCCCCCTACAACATTGACATAACTGCTCGCAACACCACAACATGACGTTGCCATCCCCTCATAACCGGTGGACGGTTATTACCTCTATTTGGTTTGGATTGTAAGTGATAGATCTTCTTCCCTATAAGCCCTAGGTTTATCGAAGTAAGTAAAGCATGGTGTTAAGTGAAGGGCACTCTAGCAAGTAGGCAAACATTCTCTCATTCTCAGACCAATGTGTTGTTATGACACAAACCAACCGAAATTCGGAGCGGTTGTAGACAATATAATAAAATAGGCCATAGCAGAGGTTTCACCGGCAGCTACACACATATACTTGAGATCATATTATAAATAGATGGCCGTTTTGGCTCTAGGATCCATATGCTCTAGGGTGAACAGTGCATTCAAAATAAATAGTAAATAAAATTTTAAACTCTGATTTTTCTTATAGATGTTCTTGTTAGTGCAACAAGCGTGCTTGACAATTTTCGTGCGAACCGGGATAGCAATGCTTCATCGGTGAAAGAAATAAAATTAAGTCTAACATTTGAAACTAACATTTTGGGTTTGACTTTTTTTTGCACAGGTCAAAATGCATAAGGTTTCCCTCTAAAAATTTGCAGGTAGTATTTGGGTATGACAATTGACACATTGATTTTCCTAAAAAAAATAACATGTGCAAAAAAAACAATTTTGATGCGCAGAACCATATGGTCCCGAGAGTTGAATTGAATTTTCTAAGTTGGTACGATAAATAAGTAAAATAATCTTGTAACTTGATAAGTGGGCAATGCATCCAAAGGACTCCACGACCAACTACCTCGGAATCAAGGATTGAGTTGTCCAACCTCGGCCCTATGTCGTCCCATGGAAATAACCGGATCGACACCTTAGGGTCGATAAGTTCCCACATGTATTATCTAGTCAAGTAGTCAAAGCTCCACGAGCCAACTTGTGGTTATCTCCACTACTATTAAACAAATGAGTTGAGGCAGAAACATTAGATCTCAACCACATATACATCATTCATCAATGGACCAGATTGTCTCAATGTTGTATCACATCAAATTCACATATTTACTAATTAATTTTAACCATCTTCATAATATCTTAATTAGGAATTATTGCACCTTAATTATACTTTCATTAGGAAACAAATCATCACATCACATATAATCGTCAGAACACTAAAATAGGAATCATTTCATGTTAAGTACACCTTCATTAGGAAATAAATCATGACACCATATATCATGTAATTGGGAAAACACATTAGCCAAATATAACGCTGTCGCACACCTTCCACTCCTTCCACCACGTACCTCCTCCTCCAAAACTGCCCACGCTCAGCTAGAAAAACTTTCACACTGTATCCTCGTGCTCGCGCCGCCAGAGCTGAACCTGCGCATGCCCGACTCTCTCCCATCGCATGCCACCCCGACTCAACCTTTTGTGGGAGAATACTAGGGCGATAGAATGCAACAACATCCCTCAAAAGTTTCAATATATCTCCACTACTATTAAACAAACGAGTTGAGGCAGAAACATTAGATCTCAACCACATATCCATCATTCATCAATGGACCAGATTGTCTCAATGTTGTATCACATCAAATTCACATATGTACTAATTAATTTTAACCATCTCCATAATATTTTAATTAGGAATTATTGCACCTTAATTATACTTTCATTAGGAAACAAATCATCACATCACATATAATCATCAGAACACTAAAATAGGAATCATTTCATCTTAAGTACACCTTCATTAGGAAATAAATCATGACACCATATATCATGTAATTGGGAAAACACATTAGCCAAATATAATGTTGCCGCACATCTTCCACTCCTTCCACCACGTACCTCCTCCTCCAAAACTGCCCACGCTCAGCTAGAAAAACTTTCACACTGTATCCTCGTGCTCGCGCCGCCAGGGCCGAACCTGCGCATGCCCGACTCTCTCCCATCGCATGCCACCCCGACTCAACCTTTTGTGGGAGAATACTAGAGCGATAGAATGCAACAACATCCCTCAAAAGTTTCAATATATACCTTTTGCATCAGAAGTTTGCATATGTTAGTGACTCTTCTCCGTATAGGAAATCTCCTCCGCTCAATACAACAAAGTAAATCATTATTCATGTGCCAAAAACAAATCATTACTTCATTATTATGATCTATTGATTTTTTAATATTAATTAGTACATTGCTAAACTCTTATTATTTATTTTTGTTGAATGTTTGCGTATTAACTAGGATGAACATGTTTTTTCTTTGTAAGGAATACGTGCATTGCACGTGCACCCAAACTAGTATGATTAAGAGGACAGTGGTATCCTCAAATCCAACGGGGTTCAGGTTCTAGACTTAGCACTGGTGTTAGCATTTTCTTGGATTTATTTTAGGTCTTCCGGCGATGTGCGTTCAGTGAAAAAAGACATTCCCGTCGACTACGAAGGCGTTTGTGACGACTTCGTTAATCGCAAAATGATTTGCCGGTTCAATCTCTCAGAGATGCTCATGAGGTAGGGTGTGCGTACATGCGTTCATAGAGATGAGTGTATGTTTTTATGAACATCTACGTATATACTATATTAAAAAAAGGAAGTAGTCAAGGCTCTCAAGTGCTCACTTTGGTTGGTGTGCTTACCAAGAATATCTACTTCTCGGTAAACAAGACTAGGGCAAAAGATGATACATGCAAACTGATGCTTTTTAAGTGGGGGAATTGAAATTTCCAACATAACGATGCAGCTATGTTTGAGCATGGTTAATAATATAGCTGACTGCAAGTTATAGAGAGATGTCATCTCACCTAAAGCTTTGTGAGAGTGGAATGTGTCCTATATGTTAATAAAATAGTAGTTATTTATAACTAATTATTATACGTGTTGACTATTTTTTTGCGAGGGAAAGGGAGTTTTTATTGCAATGTCACAGTGTTACAATCAAGAGGCCACAAATCCTCAATACAAGGTGAGATCGAGTGTACCCACACAGCCGTGGTTCTCTCGGTGCGGCTATAGTTGGCCAACCGATCTGCAACACTATTCTGACTACGATGAATTTTCTGAGGTAAAAACTCCCTATTACTCATCAACTCCTTTATCTCTAGGATTAACTGGCCATACGCTGATCTTGTAAGGTCGTTGCTAGACAGCACTAAAAGAGCTTCAGACGAGTCCGACTGCACAACCGCCGGGAGCGATGTATGTTGGATGGCCAAAGCCATACCTTGCATGATAGCATGAATCTCCGCTTCTAATGCGTCGTTGCAATTGAAAATGTAACGGTAGGCAGCCAACAGAACTGTACCTGACTCATCCCGTAGCACAATACCGGCAGCGGCAGAGCCATCGGCGTCCCGAAAGGAACCGTCAATGGATAGGGCCACGGTGCCAGGCAAGGGAGCAGGCCACGGAGCTACAGATTGTTTTACCTTAGCATCGGCACCTCGCACAGGGACCGAAACTGGCATTTTGCCTTTGAGTATCTCCTCCGTGCTAAACCGTCCTGCAAGCATAATGGACTTGTAATAGCTGTCGAGAAAATCCACTGTGACCGCCACCGGCGGCACTTCCTTCCCATGTGAGCTATCTGTCCGTAGCTGCCATATGCGCCATACCAACATGATCACCATGTCTCGGACCTGATCTGAACATTGACTAAGTAAGTTCAGTAACCACTCCTTCCCAGTATTAATCAAGAATCCATCTGATGGGAGGGGCCATCTGCTGCGCATCCCCCACCAAATTAGACGCGCCTGTTCGCAAGTAATTAGAGCATGGAACTCATTCTCCTCCTCAATACCGCATAGCGGACATGTAGACCTTGGAAATATGTCTGTACTTTTTGCATAGTGCTGTCGGCAAGGCGCCTGACACCACTTTCCAAGCCGCTATCTTCATCTTCTCTGGCACCGAAGACTTCCAAACACAGTTCCATATTGATCTCTTGCCATTTGGTTCTGAGGAAGAAGCTCCTCCTGCAACCGCTGTGTCATGATCATACGTGTTGACTATTACATGGACTATAAATGACATGGCAACATGCCATAGCCAACAGCTGTTTATATTATTAACCATGCTGGAAGAGAGGAGCGAGAGTGGCAATTCTTATAATCTCACCCCTCCAAGTAAGATTTTAATGACATGGCAAGTCTTATAGTCCGCTGACTAGACCTTTTTAGACTTGCTCTCATAACCATGATCCGGGATTACCCTCGATGGATCGCTTATTGGTCAGAGGAGTATTCAACTTTCACAAGTCATAGGTCCAAACCACATGCATTAGTGCTACAGGCGTTAACCAAATCAATAGCCAAGGATTAACCACAGGTGGATCGTTCGAGGGCCGGCGGTGTAGCCAGGTTTCTCTTTGATTGCGAAAAAAATCTGAAGACAAGCGTAATGTAGTATCTCAGTTTTTACAATACTACATGTTTAATGTTTTCCGATAGAGTTAAGCAACTCAGGATTATGAGACAGACTGGTTTTCTCTTTTTCTCTCCTCGATACAGTTGTGAGAAACTTGGTGGCGGACGCAAAACGCTGCAACCCTCTAAGAACCAGGTAGCTAGGACTTCAGGTTGTACAATCTGACACCATCCAAGCAACTCTGAAACACGTTCGACACCTCGATTTCCTTCTTCCAAACCTGAGGCTGCTTAAAGGTGGTCCGCTATGATTTTTTTATTTTTGATGAATTGTGGTCCGCTCTGAAATGTGAAAAAAAACAGCTCAGATTTTCTCAACAACAAAAAAAAAAACAGCGCAGAGCGCCCTTTTCCTTTTTCTTTTCCTTTTCGAATTAACGAGGTCGCGCAGCCCTGTTGAGTAGCCATCGAGCACGCAAAATATGCTGGCCACGTGTTGCCACCATCTTTCTGCTGATTTCGTTGACGAGACCACAGTCCCTCACCCTTTGAACCGGAGCAGCTCAGCCAGACAGACAAGTCGCCCGAGATCCAAGCGGGCGGCAATCATCAGGCAAAGAATTCGGAAAGGATCTCGACCGATCGATCGCGCATGCTTCCACGTAAAAGGCGCTCCTCCGATCATCACGCTAAGCCGCCACCACGACCACCACGACCACCATCATCATCTCCATCTCGCGAGATTATGCGCCAGATTGCCTCGGGATGCGAGCTACGCGAATATGCTCCTCCTCCTCCTCCTCGTTCGCGTCGCACGCGCCGTCTCACTCGTGTGTGCTGTGCTGTGCATGCTCTACGTACGTACGTGCTCCTGCATCATCTACTTCGCCAGCGATATGCAGCTCCGCTGCCGCCGCTCGTACGTACGTAAGCACGTAGGCACGAAGGCTTTTTGTGCGGTGCAAAAGAGGGGCGATAAGTAAAGCTGCCGCTTTGCGTTGCTTTGCTTTCTTACCGCTTTCCTTTGAACCCTCTCTAGCTGCTGCTTGAGTTTGATTCCCATGCAAATGCCACGAATGATCGATCACAGAGAGAAGTATATTTTTTCTTCTTCTTTTCCCTTTGCTTAATGGGCCATCCCTGCGTGCCCCGGCCGGCCGGGACCCCTGGTCGCGAGCTTCGAGGCAGGCTACGCTCCTTCCGAGCCATTGTTGTCAATCCGACTATGATGAGTGCAGTAGGAGCGAGCGAGTAGTGGGCCGGTAGTAAATTCCATGCATGCATGCATGCCATTGCCTGCAGGCCCTCCTCCTTGGCGTTAAATGCCGCTTTGCTTTGCTCGGTAGCGTGCATGTGTGCATCTTTGTGGCCTGCGTCTGCATTGGATTCCTAGACTAGTTTTACTTTAGTATTCGTAGCTTTAAGTCGAATGCAACAGATGGCATGTCTGCGTCACAGCTGTGCGATCGAACGTACACCATTCACTCCGTCTTGGTTGGATGCATGTTGATGTTGTACCGATTTGAGCCGTTCAAAGCTTCTTCGCCTCACGAGTGCATGCAGCGCTCTCAACGCCAGATTCAAGTTGAGCAAGCCATCTCATCTCAGGCTAGTCACAGCGAGGAGTAACTTAAACTAGTGTCATGTATATGACACTAGCCTATATTACTATGTTTATAATGCAAAGTAACAAAGAAGTAGTAATATAGATGATTGCATTTATTAACTTGTAGACTTATTTATCCTTGAAAAGTGCTATGTTACAGTAGGAGTAACATATTATGTTACGTACTCTAAGCACTACTCTCCTCATTAACTACTTGCCACACAAGCAATTGCATTAGGGTGCGTTATGTTACTACTAGTTTACTCCCACTATGACCAGCCTCAAAGCTTCTTCTCCGCTTTGATCCCATTCCATTCCCTTCCCAGGCCCAACACGAACCGACAGCGTTTCCGCTGAACAATTTACTCTCGTTTGTCAACTAGGACAAGCAGTACGTACGACTGTATACGACCAGTACATTAACTCGAGCGTGCGTAGTAAAAAACTGTCGAGCGCTGCCATGCCAAAGCAGGGCTGGCGCACAGACATACGCATGCAGTACAGATACAGCCAGCAACCTGCTCCGCTGCATTGCAGCAACAGCAGCAGTTTCCTTCCTCCAGCAGTTCCAGCAGCCGAGCAGCGTCGTCAGGCCAGGGCACCGCCCCATGATGGACAGACACGCCACACACGGACGCGCGCGCGTAGCTCCAAGCCAGATCTGGACGAGCGCAGTTCATCTCACCGGGCCTAGCCCGCCTACGTAGCCAAGGACACGTCCCTATACGCTCCTGTTGCCCCTGCCCGCGCTGTCCCGCTCGTCTCATGCACGCCGGGCAGGGCAGACCAGAGCACGCACCGGCCGTTGCGATTCGCGGTAGACACGACACCATCTCCCTTTGTGATCCGACGACGCCGCCGGCCGCTGGCCCTGGGGATCCGCGCGCGCCGCGCGCCAAAGATAAACTAAGCGGTAACATGAACGCGGGCGAGCTTTGCAGGCAGGCGAGATGCGATGCGATGCGATCGCCCCCATGGATGGATGGATGGATCGATCGAGCTCAGATTTTGGTAAAGCTCGCGCGCCAGGACCGAGAACGGGGAGGGATCTCTCCCCTTTTCCCTTTATCGCTTTGCAGGCTACTACAGCCACCGGCAGCTCATGCTGCGGTGCCGGCCGGCCGGTGCAGCATCGCGAGGCTGGCTTGCACGGGGCAGGGGAGGTCAATCGATCCGTCCGTCGTCGTCGTCGCGTCGGGCTCGGGGGATCGGGAAAGCCGTCTACTTTCGCACGTTACGGGCAATCATGACTGGGCATCTCCGCTTTCCTTTTCACCTCGCCCGCCCCATCTTTTCTCTCCACCACACGCTGTATAGAACCGTAACTTGAACTAAAATCACGACGAGTAATTTGGAACGGAGGAAGTATGTACCACCGCTCGACCGATCGGTTAGTTATTTGCACATCACGATCGTCCGTCGGATCTTTTCGTTGCCGTCCGTCTCGGCAACGGCACGTCAGGATTCTTGCAGCTGCCTGCGGACATCACTTTCATTCTTCCGGTCGATGCCTTTGGCACCAGGAAAAATGGCAAGGGGCGCCCTTTCTTTTGTTGCTCGCTTTGCTTTTTGTGTTCGAAAGATGCAAGTTTACGGACGTCCTACTAACTCGCAGTTTTGGGTTTCAGCACCGGGCGATGTGACACGATAAAGAACACTAATATCCACGATAAAGAACACGATTATCGCATATGAAATCACATCAGTCCAAAGCCAGTGCTGAAGCGGAGGCTGTGGAAAAAGCACTCCTTTTTTTTTCTTTCCCTTTGAGCAAAGGGTTGAGTAAACGTGTGAGATTTCGTGACCAAGCCATTATCTCAGGGAGAATGATGTGATCAAGTACGAGATGTAGATGACATAAAGTGAATTACTCCGAGTTTGCATCCATCCACATTTTTTTCGGGAAAAAACTTCTAATCTATTCATCTTCAATCATGATAGTACAACGAACACTAGAAATAATAAAAATTACATCAAGATCTGTTGACCACCTAGCGACGACTACAAGCACTGAAGCGAGCCGAAGGCGCGCCGCTGTCATCGTCCCTCCCTCGCCGGAGCCGGGCAAACGTTGTTGTAGTAGACAGTCGGGAAGTCGTCATGCTAAGGCCCCATAGAACCAACGCACCAGAACAGCACCCGCCGCAGATGAAGAGTGTAGATCAAAAAGGATCCAACCTCCACACGCCCACCGATGATGCTAGACGCATCACCGTAACAGGGGCTAGGCGGGGAGACCTTTATTCCATCTTTAGAGAGCCGCCGCCGTCTCGCCTTCCTGAACAGGACACAAACCCTAACAAAACTCGAAAAAAATTCTAAAAACGGAGCCCTCCCACCGGCAAGGGCCGAGATCCACTCCGTCTCCATGGCCCTAAGGCCACCGAAGACGGGACGGACCGGCGTCGGTGCCGGCGGGAGGCAGAGAGCCCTAGCTTTTTGGAGGCGGCGGCTGGCTAGGACGTTGTAGGTGATGTAAACCGAGGCCCCGTTTGGAACACATTAATTCAAAATGCAGAGATAGAAAAAACGGAACTACCACACACACGATGTTCCTTGTACAAAACTTGCACTGTGCAACATCCACTGGTCGCTACACTTTCAGTCCACCTCACTGACGGTTCAATCTCTACATCATGCAAAATTCTTCTGAGAAATATCGTCCGTATAGCACTGCTGTAGAAAAAACACACAAATTGAGATGTTCATCTATCCTGGATCTTGCGAAAAGTAAAGCCACAGCAAAACTGCAAAATTATCGTTTAGATGTCACACAGAAAAAACGCAGGAATTGTAGACACAATGAAAATAAAACATGAGGTTGTACCACATGTTTGGTTTGCTTCAAAATTCCTAGGAAATAGCCTATTCCATACGAATTTCAAAGGAATGTAGGATATCAATTCCTTGGTTCCAAACGACTGGAAAATAAAGTAAATCTTATAAAATTATATCCTTCAATTTTTTTATATTTTTCCTTTACTCCAAACATGGCCACCGAAGCCTTTTCGTGCTCCTCTTTCCCCTCTCGCTAGTCGTCTAGGGGGAAGCCTTCCTCCCCTCGATGTTGATGAGCACGTGGATTCGTCTTCCCTCCGCCTGCCGCTAAGGCGGCCAGTGGCAAGGAAAGGAATCTTGGCGCCTCAGCTATGACTAGTAGATAGGTAGTGTTTTAGTCCTCATAGGGGTGGTGCTTGGACGGATGGCGGGGCTTCTTCTTTGAGTCTGTCTTCCAGGCTCCGATCCTCCGCAAGTTCGTCCGTTTGAACGGATCAGATAGATCTTCGAAGTAGATTCCTACCAGGTCCTCTATGTGGCGAGGTTATGATTTCTTGCCGTGCGTATGCAATAGCGAGATTTGGTGCCGAGTTCTTCAGATCGATTTAGGGAAGCAACTACGACTGCAGCCCTTGGGCGCTGGTCCTTAGGGGCACATGCGCGAAGACTTCTTGACTGTTATCGACAAGGAGTGCGACTCCAGTATAGGAGAGGCAACAATGGTTTGTTCTGGCTTCGGCAGCGATCGCTTGGTGGTCCATGAATCTTGATGTATTTTTATTATGTTTCAGGTGTTTTTGTCGTCCGCATGAATCTTTATATTAGAACTTACGTCTAGGCTTGTTTAGTCCTTAGACGTGGGATCGATGTAGCCCACAGATTCTTTTTGTTTTAAAACTGCATTGTCATGGTCTTAACTCAAGACCTCTTAGCTCTGATATCATATTGAATTCATGATCCAGTCAACTCAATCAAAAGTCTGAACTGATGCAGGAAGATGGACAATATATTTGACATAACTACCTTCTCGCATAAAAAAACAAGGCCTAAACAACATCAGTTTTGGCCTGCCTGCCTGCAGTATCTGATGTTCTGAACCAAGATCTGGCTCTGTCACAATACAATCCTCCGAGAGAATGTGTAGTTAAAAAACTAGGTTAATGCTTTCCTGTCACACCAACCCAGGCTAATGCTCGACATGCCATAACATATTCCCCTCTGATCCTTGTCCATTCTTTTCGGCAAGGCAGAACGGCATGCTTCGTTAACTAATCCCACTACAAGTACTACTCTATGAGACAAGGGTGTGAAAGTCTTGGTGAAAACAAAGAAGAAGATGCACTTGGATATATGCCCGAGCCAAGCCAAGGCAGATCACACACATGCGTGGTGACTATTCTGATCAGCGATCAAAGCAAAACCAAGGTACATTAGAGGGGGAGCAAAAGCGAACAAAAGGAGAGCCCCCATGATTAATTATCTCCCCTAAGCTCGAGAAGGCGACAGCCCCGGTCTCCTGTCATGTGCCTAGCTCGCCCCATAATCTAAAAACTGCTGCTGCTAACCTCCTAGGTTCTGTAGTACGTACATCAGATGCATTCCCACAGGACAGCGAGCAAAACTTTAGTAATTTTTGGGTGCTGGTTTCTCCTCCCTGGCTGGCTAGTAGGACAAATCTGAAGCGCAGTGCTGGCTGCTGCTGCTGCATTGGCTTTGTGGTGGAGGGGAAATTACCGGTTAGGTCGTCATGCGCTTTTGGGGCCTGGGCATGTGGGAGCGGGAAATGAGGATAGAAAGGGCAAAGCCGGAAAGGGCAAACCTCACATCAACTCGTGTCTACAAAAGCTTCTTAGAGATGCTTACGCTTTCAAATTGCTTTGACCGGACAGGATTACAACTATCTGGATGCACAAAAACCCCATGCAAATCATGCATCATACTGTCACTGACCGTGAGTCAAGCCTTCACTGATTGCATTGTCATGACAGGGGTCTTTTTCTCCAAAAAATGCCTTTGATTTTTTATTTTTTTCCTTTTGTTGAGGATGATACCTTTGATTCCTTGCCAAGTACCAGTAGTAGTACAAGGTTCAGTATATCAATCAGCTTATTCATCACCAATCTCTTTTTAGCAGAGTATTCAGACGGTTTTTTTACCGTGAGTGAGCAGAGCATTTCTCGGAACTACAAGCGCTGCATCGCGCAAAGTCCATTGATGATGGTCTCGAAGTGGCCGCTAGATGGGATGCTGTGTAGCAGCAGCAGGAAAGAGCAAAAGCACAGAGAGTGCATGTTGGTCACGAATCAATCCTGTTCGGCGGCGTCGGTGGCCGGCCGTTGCGCCGTGCGAAAGGCAAAGCAACGTTGCAAGGTGGCGTTTTTTTACCACACGCGTGCATGCAAGGTTATTCGGAAATAATCACCTTTGGATCAGCCAAATCCCGATCGATCGATCGCCTCCAGAATGTGAGAGAGACGCTACGCTCGGGAGCGCACACAAAGCAACAAGCAAGCCACGGAGCCCAAGAAGGCAGAGCTGCAAAGCAAAAGGAACTATAGAGAGAGAGAGCGAGGTGAGAGAGCGGGGGAGCGAGCTCGCCGGGGCCCGTGATCTGCCTTTAACTTTCGCTTTCCTCTCTCCACGCCCCTTCTAAAAACCGGCCATGCCCGCCGGCATCCACAACTCGCTCACTCCTCCCAGAACCAGAGCGGCACGAGTAAAGGTTGGAGCGCTGTGAGGTGACGTCGAGCCGGTGGGGGGGAGGGGAGGCGAGGGCACGGCAATGTCGCTGCACATGGACCCGCCGGCGCCGCCGCGACGCTCCAACGTCACCAGCTGCGACCTGCACCCGGACGAGGCGTTTACGGGGTTCTGCACCGCATGCCTGCGCGAGCGCCTCGCCGGGCTCGAGGCGTCAGCGGCCGCGGCCTCCGCGCCCGGCCGCAGGTCCACGTCCGCCATCCGGTCCCTCTTCGCCAGGCCGTTCGCGGCGGGCGCCTCGTCGTCCGCGGCTGGGGCGGTGGCTGAGCCGCCGGACCTGCGGCGATGCAAGTCCTTCTCGTGCGGCCGCGGCGGGGACGTGCTCTCCGCTGCCGCGGCGGCGGCGGCCGCTGTTGCCAGGGGGGACGAGCCGCAGCGGCACTCGTGCGATGTGCGGGGGCGTGCCACGCTCTCGGCGCTCTTCCACCAGGACGACCGTGACCGCGTCCGAAACGGCACGGCGTTCGGTTCCTTCCCGGTCTCGTCCTCCGCCGCTGCCGCCGTGGCGCTCACCGCCGGCGTCGCGCTTCCGCCCCAGCAACCGCCGCTGTTACCACGGCGCGTACTGGAGGATTTCTCGGAGGAGGATATCCCCGTGGTCATGGAGCGCGAGGACGAGATAATGCCGGTGTTCGAGCCCGTCCTTCCGGTGGACACCTCCGGCGAGATTGTTGAAGCCGAGGCCAATGCCGCTCGGGATGTAAAGGCCATGAAGGATCACATTCACACAGATCTTGAGTCGTCGGAGCCCGTGAAGCCACCGCCAAAAGACCTGAAAGAGATCGCCGGGAGCTTCTTTGGCGCCTCCGTGTTCAGCAAGAAGTGGCAGAAATGGAGGCGCAAGCAGAAGCTCAAGAAGGAGGCCGCCGTGAGCAAGGCCGCGGCAGCGGCAATGCCACCGCCGGAGAAGCCATCCAAGCCATCGTTCCTTAGGCGCCGCCGCCTCCGAGGGGAAGCTGGCTCGGAGAACGCATTGGGGCGGCGCTCGTGTGACACCGACCCGCGTTTCTCCCTCGACGCCGGCCGCATGTCCATCGACGACGCCGGCTTCACCTGGGACGAGCCACGCGCGTCGTGGGACGGGTACTTGTTCGGTGCGGGGTCCGGCATTGGCCTCGGTCGCGCGCTTCCGCCGCTCTCCCGCCTCCCGCCCATCCTGTCCGTCATGGAGGACACCCCGACCACCGCCGTCGTCGAGCGGTCAGACGGCCAAATCCCCGTCGAAGACGATGGCGACCTTGAACCTCCAGGGGGGTCCTTCCAGACGAGAGATTACTACTTTGATTCTTCCAGCCGGAGGCGCCGGAGCCTGGAGCGCACTAGCTCCGTCCGCAGGCCGTCCTTCGAGGTCACCGAGCCGAAGCCAGCACCCGCCGCAGCAAACGGCAACGAGTCCCCCATCGCCATTGGCGGCTCAGAGTTCTACCACTTCCACCACGCCGAGGACCTGCTGGACCGGGGCTTCAGCTCCAACTCCCTGGTGGAGGACATCTCCGCGAGCCTGGAGGCGGCAATGTCCGGCCCGGCGAAGAAGCCACCCCGCTGGCGGAAGGCGTGGAGCCTGTGGGGGTTCATCCACCGCAGAGCCGCCGGTCGCAGGGGCGGCGGCCCGTCGGACATCGCGGACCGGTCGTTCTCGGAGCCGTGGCCGGACCTGCGCGGCGGCCGCGGGGCCGGCAGCCAGAACATGCAGCGGTGCAACAGCAACCTGAGCGCGCGCAGCTCGTTCAGCAGCAACAGCGGTGGGCTCGGCAGTTCGAGGCGCAGCTACGTGGACGTCAACGGGAACGTGAGGCGGAGAGGGGGCGAGGAGCCGCAGCCGCAGCCACACGTGCTGGAGCGGAACCGCAGCGCGCGGCACTCGCCACCTGGGCGCGTCGACAACGGCATGCTGCGGTTCTACTTGACGCCGATGCGGAGCGGCGGCGGCGGCGCGCGGCGAGGCGGCGGGGGCGTGCCGGGGGGCAAGGTCGGGCGGCAACTGACCTCGCAGTCGTTCGCCCGGAGCGTGCTCCGCCTGTACTGAACCAAACCCAGCGCTGCAGCTGGAAGGGGGCCGGTGATAGTAGCCATAGCCATAAATCTCGGTGCATTGTACCAAGCTCGATCTTGTTGTTTGTTTCTCTTCATTTGGGGGTGGGGTGGGGTGGGGGGTGGTGGATAACACGCAGGGAGTTCATGTTAATCTCCTCTTGCATTTCAAGTATCCTCGTCGCATGATCCAGTGGTTCTTGTCGTTAAATCATAGTATCACCAGTTGATGTTCTGGACGTGTCATGCGTAGGAAGCACGAGCTTGTTGCAATCTTGTGCCAATCTGCAAGTGCTAATTTTGGAGGCAAAGCCCGCACGCTAGACCGGCATCATCGCTTTGTGTCAAGTTGTCAAACGCGAGGGGCCCCTGCCCGTACAGGTACCTAGTCTTTTTGGCCTTTTCAATCGTGCGGAAATTCCTCTTCCTTCCGAGTTCCAACCTTTGAGTCCCGAGAGGCGAGCGTGACATGGACGTGGACGGGCACGTACGTTACTGGTTTCCAACGTTGGCGGTACAGGGATCGGGCCCGTCCACTGCACGTGATTGGTCCTTAAAGGGAGGTCGGCCCGTGCTTTCCCTGCCGCCGCCTCGGAAACCGTTAAAGGCGTCCCATATTCCTCCTCCGCTGGCTGGCGATGGCTGGCCGGGGTCGACGCTGTCGCCGTCTCGCCCGCGTCCGCGCTTGTTCTCATCGGATCAGGCATCAGCAGTGGCGGAGCTACACCAGAATTTCGCGAGGGGTGGTGGGGTGGGGTGGGGGGCGGAACACAAATGTGAACATTTGAGGGGGTAAAATACTATTTTTTTTCCAGCTAAGACCTCTACTTAATATTCCCTTCAGAGAATTGTCCAAGGTTGGGGGGGGCCACAGGCCCCCCAACAACACACTAAGCTCCGCCACTGGACATCAGTGTGGGTTGTGAGCGTGCCCACCCACCGGCAGAGCAAGGAGAGTTGGGCCCTCCGCCGGGTCGAGCCGTCGCTCGCTGGTCTGCCGCTTTTGTTCTACTAGCATCCCGATTGCGCCGGCGCCGGTTCAGACACAGCGCACCTGCCGTTTCTAGCCTCCTCGCCACACACAT
Source organism: Thinopyrum elongatum (assembly GCA_011799875.1). Lineage (NCBI taxonomy): Eukaryota > Viridiplantae > Streptophyta > Magnoliopsida > Poales > Poaceae > Thinopyrum > Thinopyrum elongatum. Next base: position 487,838,407 of record CM022299.1, read on the forward strand.
GTTCCCATGCACGTACTACCTCAGAAATGACCATAAGAGCGTCTCTACCAGACACTTTATTGCGCGGACCTTTAAAGTGAGTATAAGGACCGCGAAAAACGTGTTTTGAGGACTGACGCGGGTTGCGGCGGAGCGGACCCCGCAAGGCTGTTGAGTAAATATGTAATTTTTTGATTAATTTAATCCAAAAATAAATCACTAGCACATCATTGACAGAAATAACCACATACTGATATTCAATCATGCAATCAAATACTAAGCTAATTGCAGACAGATCTACGTATAATGCTAGCATGGCTAAAATCGAAAACAAAAGGAGCGGGATAAACGAGTTATACCCTCCAGTAGGCCAGGCAGAAGCCGCGGCGGCGGCGGTGGCAGTAGCGGCGCCCTCGGCGACCTTCTTGTCAGCTTCGAGTTTCTCGGCGGCGGCACGTTCGGCGTCGGTGGACATGATGATGATGAAGGCGACGCAGACGTAGAGGAAGTAGATGAATAGAGGCGAGCAGTCGCTGCCCAAAAACCTAATCGCCCCTCTCCCATACAGGATCCAGAGAGGTGGGGTTTCACAGACCTGCTATCCCGTCAACCGTGTACGCGGTGATCGGAGAGGCGGGGTTCCGGAGACCTGCTTTCCCGTCAACCGTGTACGCGGTGAACGGGATGGAGTCGCCGGCGGCAGCAGCAGCAAAAGGAACGACAGGGGCGGTGCGCGTGGAGCAGATGTGATCTGTTCGTTGCGGCTCGGCTCATTCCCGCAACCCGCGGCGCGTCGTGACGAGAAGTGGCGTGGCGGAGGAGGAGTGCGCGAGGCCCTCTTCTATTCTCAAGCTCCAATAACATGTGAAAGAGAATCCCTTATAAGGAGATCCAATTCCTTCTCCACTAGCGGGGTGGGACTAAACTTCCCACCAACCCTTGTCATGACCTACATGGGCCCTTAGAGATTTTTCTGAAATTGTTAGATGGGCCTAAAGCCCACCCCATATCCGAACGCAGGATATTCTGTTTTACCGTTCGGCCTTGCGGGGTCATGCGAATATCCTGTTTTATCGTTCGGCCTTGCGAGGTCTGTTCCACCGCAGCCCGTGCCAACCCTCAAAACGAGAAATCAAATTAGACAATTTGACTGCAGTTCTGATAAATGGCTACAAAATCAAACACAGTTTAAGCGAAAATCAAACATAGTTTTCATCCATGCCCCAAAAGAACCTCATGCAAAAGCCACCACCACCTCCATGACCATCATTATCATCATCATCACTCTCCACCACCGCCACCGAAGCCACCACCCGTCGCCGCTTGCTTCCTTCTCTTGAAGATCTCCCTCCTTGCAATATCATGCCAGGTGATGTCATCCATGTCATTGCGGTTCATCATCATGATCATGTTCTCCTCTTGAAGAAGCTTGGCCAAGGCCTTGTTCTCCTCGGCAAGGGATCTTCTCTCCTCAATGGCAGCCTTGCGCGACCCTTGGTCCTTGAGTAATTGCCATTTTTCTTGCTTCTCTTGCCCCTTCTTGTCGGCCAACTCCTTTGCCTCCAATGTCTTGGCCATCATCAACTCATTTGATTGCACCATGGCATCTATCTTGTCCCGCAAGCTTGATGCCTCCGCTTCCCTCTTGATCTTGTCCTTGGCCTTCTTGTTTCCATCGGTCTTGTTCTTGTTTCTTGGGTCATCATCAGCTTCATCATCATCATCCATCTTGGTGAGTGAACCTCTCTTTGGTGTGGATTCTTTGTCAATCAACTTCCACTTCTCGCTATTTTGAAGCAATTTCCAACATGCTCTAGTGTAAATGACTTGACATTGGAAGATTACATGTCCTTGTATCTTTCTTGCGCAATTTTGTCCTACAAAATGAAAACATGTCAAAGTATGTCACATGCAACCACTCACATAATCATTTGCACTACTTGGGACATGAAAACAAACTCACATAATCGGCTTCAACAGTACAACTCAAAGGTGCATTGCGGACTTGCTCCAAGCAACCACTCCAACGGCTACAAATCGGCTTGATCACATCCCAGCGACCTTGGAGTGACCTATAGGTGTGTGGCTTCCTCGAGGGATACTTTGCCATCATTCGGAAGAACTGGTCCTCTATCCTTTGCCAATATCGCTTGACGGTTTGGTCAGGGCAGGTGCACACATCAAGAGACACAGATTCCCAAGCCTTGATCTTCCAACTGCGTGTAGTTCTTCGATCTCGCGCGCACTTTTGCTTGCGCTTGGTCGAACACCCCCTCCCCAATCTCCTCCACCTCATCTTCTTCCTCACCGTGACCGTCCACCCCACCATCCATCTCATTGTAGCTGTAATCACCGATCGGGACTTGCTCAATGTCGACGGCGTTGTCGTCCAACATGTGCACAACCTCGGCAGTCGCATCATGCAAATAAGCGCTACAATTTCGCTCCACAAGTCACGAACAATCGCAATGGCGAAAAGTGAAAACAACTAAAAGAAAATCAAAGTTCCATACCATACCTTGCGCCAATTCCGTCAAACACCTCGGGGGCGGTGGCACAATGTTGTCGCGGGCATCCTAGGGGAAGCTCTTGCGGTGGCAATCGGAGGAGGTGGTGGCGTGGCGCTCGCAGTACCTTTTTTTGGCCGCCATCTTATGTTTCACCCCGCCACCTTGCGCATCTTCACCGGCGGGGTGGGGACGGCCTGGACCGAATTCGCAACGGCGACGGCGGCGAGCGGGCGTGCCTTCCCGGCGGTGGCTGCTGGAGCACCGCTTTGTATGACAAAGTTTCCGTGGCGCTTGCGGGGATGGGCGGTGGAAACTTGAATGGCGACGGGCGCGACACGGCCGGCGACGAGATCTGCTTAATGGGTTGGCGCATCCATGACTTTCACGGTGTCGGGCGACGTTTGGGAGGCGTCCATGGCAGCGCTACAGAGCTGGGGAAAGTGGTCTGGAGCGGGCCGAGGAAGATCAATGGCAGCGGAGGGAAGGGAGAGCGGGAACAGCCGCGCGAAAATGTCCCTCCCGCCAAATCTCGCTAGCGATAGGGGTCACCCTCGGGTCGGCCTCCCGCCCCATGTATCTAAAGGTTGAGGGGGAGAATTGGTTGCGCCCTGCAAATTTTTTTAAAGGCCGCGGTCCGATACGGTATCTCTTCGGGCCAACTTTTTCGCGCAAAACTGTAAACCGATGGTTATTTTGTAGTTCGGCGCGATATAAGGGGTCTGCTGGAGATGCTCTAAGGGCATCTCCAACGCTGACCTGCAAATTTGCTCCGGCATCTGTCCACGGATTGATGCCGGAGGCCGCCATCCAATGCTGCCCGCATACATTTCAACAACATTTTGAACAAAACGAACGAAATTCATGCAAATCGGACAGATTTCCGTATAAAGCGGAAGAGATTCATGCAAACACGGCGGATTTCATATAAACATGATGAAATTCATTACATTTCAGACATAGTTTAACTAAAAGCATAGCTCGTCCGACTCTGGAGGTATAATTTCTGACATTCTTCTATTACAAATCTAATCTAAATGATCGCCCGCGCCCGTTCCCTTTGTCCGGCGATGAGCCCTGAGAACTGAAGCTCCGGCACTTGCCTTTGCCTTCTCCTATTCCGCCTCGGCGCTCTCCAGCTCTGCCTCCGTAGCCTCCATCAACGTAGCTTGAGCGACTAATCGGCTGCGGATTATCAGCCCGCCAAGCTTGGCTTCAGACGGAGGGGAAGGGCGGTGGCCTTCCTGGGACCCGAGCGGCGGCGACCTCCCGTGCACTACTCTTTCTCGCTGCTAGTGGTAGGACTCGACCAGTGCTGCTTGCTCCGCCACGTCCGTGTCCGGTGTGATAGCCCTGCCGGCGCCGAGCTGCACCTCCGCCTGGTGGTGCTCCTGGAGGAGCTGGAGGTTGTAGGCCGCGTTGGTCTGTGCCTCCCGCTCCTCCTGCACCATGTCCATGTAATGGACACGGGCCTCGCTGATGGTCATGGTACAATGCACCCGCAAGGGTGGCACCGGCTCGTCCTCGACCGCGTCCTCCATTGGAACATTGTCGACGTCCTGCTGTCTGTCGGCCTGCCACCCGGCAGCAATGGCGGCCATCTCCTTCTTCTACTCCGGCGACAGTCCGTCCTAGAGAGCTTTGGAGCGCGAGGAGGCCATGGTGGGAGTGGTGTGAATAGGAGAAAGAGACAAGAGGAGGATGACTGCGGCTATGGTCGGGGTTGTAATTTATATAGCGGGGGAATGGCAATGGTGGGCGGCAGATGAACGGACGATTGGCGCCGGAGTAGGTTCCTCGGCAACCGTGTGTCATTAATGTGGGCAGCAAACATACAGATGGACGGTCATGGTGTTGTTTGAACGCGAAGCAGTCACGTCAACCAGGAAGCGGCGCGGGCGACACTCTCTCGGCCAGCGCGCCACTTCAATGCCGGCGCTAGTGAGAGGTCGTGTCTGCTCTGGCTGGGCATGAATGTGGCACTAACACCGTGGAGCAGCGCTGACCATTTCGGGTGGGAAGCACGCGCGGGGGAGGGAGGGGGTTTGAATGGGCCAGGGCGGTCACATGCGGACGTGGCAGTGGGTCGGACGCCCGCAAAGCCCCCCTAGTTTCTCTCTGGTTTGCGGGAGAAAGTGCGTCCGGACCGCTCGGCGGAACGATACATGCCCGCGTTGATGGCACAACATGTCCGGACCATACGGTCCAGACGTATGCGGGCGGTTTGAGGGTCGGCGTTGGAGATGCCCTAACGACGCAAGTTTCACATTCAGTAACATTATGTGTTGTTGTTATTTGAAAATATGGGAAGCAACAAGGAAGAGCGCCCTCTTAAACGAAATGGTATTTTCTTTGGGAGCACCTATACGTCAGTTCCGAAAAAGGGTTCCCCCCGCTTTATATTATAAAGCACCAACACAACATCGAAGCATCCGATACGAATGCACGCCACACAAACCCAAGGCAAGATACACGAATGCCAGGCACCAACACACAACCTCAACGACTGCAAAGCACCTAAAAGATGAGCAAAATGGATCCGCTTAGAGCCGATGGAGACCACCACCACGAGGAGCAATCGTCCGGGAGGATGTGCGACGGGCATGCCGGACCAAGGACTCCAAGACGATGCCTCCAGGAAGGGTACGACCACGAACGTCGCCACCGTCCAATCCGAAGATCAAGTTTTCACCCGGAGTAAGATGGAAGGAGTAGAAGCACCACCACGGAGCCTGCAAGGAGGAACACGACGTCCACGGACGCCGTCACCGTCGACCAGTGCATAGACCAGGTAGGTGATGTACCCCGGTGCTTCAACTATTTCACCGCAACCCCGGTCCGCCAACCACCTGCAGCCATGCCACCCGAGTGGCCATGGTTGCTTGCCCGCATCCAAGCCGCGCAATCCGCCCACGACCAACACGACTCCCACCGTCAGGGCCGCCGCCCCGCCATGAGACCACCCCGAAGCCACCAAAGGAGACGACTTTGCCCAGATCTGCGACCCCGACCACCTCCAGAGCCGCCGCCGGCCAACCTGCCTCGAGAAGGGCCACAGCCATACATCGACCGGGGGAAGGGGGAGGCGGAGAAGTGGCCCATGGCCACGACCGACGCCCATCCCGGCTCCAGCTCCCCCCCTCCCGAAATCATGTTTCGCCCCCGCGTCGAAGGCCCAGAACACCAGGAGGCACCGGCCGCCGCCCGATGCCGGAGAGGGAGGGTGGCAGAGCTGTCGCTGCCGCCGCCTAGAGACGCCACCAGGGGGATCCTCCTGAGCCGAGCGCCGCCACCCAGCCGCGAGGGCCCGACTGGGTGGAAGCAGCCCACCACCCCCGCTGTCGCGCCGCCCCCCACCAGAGAACCACGGCGAGAGGGCCGCCCGTGAACCGGTGAACCGCGACCCGCGGCGCCGGACGCGACACCGAGGCGCTGCCGGAAGCACCATTGCCGACGCCACCACCGGCCCACACCACCACCATGCCGCCCGCCACCCATCGCCACGCTACCATCGCCGGCCTGCTCTCGAGCGCCGCCACACCCAACATCGAGCGCCACACCCCGCGACATACCCCACGCGCGGGGGGCAAAGGGGCCCCGCCGCCGTCGGCGACGAACGGGCTTCGACCAGCCGCGCCCCTTGGCGGCGGTGAGGGTGGATGAGGGGGGGTGCGGCGGCGGAGATCTGGAGCCCTCCCCGGTGCCTCGCGGGTGGCGGCGGGGGAGGGAGGGAGGGGAGGCTCAGCTTTTAGTTCTTCTCACAGCCTTTCGTTGTTCTGTTGATACCTATACGTCAGTTACATGAAAATAAGTTTAGTTTCAGTCACTTTAGTTCTGAGCCGTTAGATAATGAACAATGATGAGGAAAGAAAACATGACAAAAAGGGGAAGGAAAAGTGACTGGATCTTGTTTTATTTTCAGTCGAATTACCTGGGACCACAAAACCGAGCTGGCAACCCGAATCGGGCTGAAGATGAGATCCTTTAACCCACTAATTCGGCCCCTAGCCGCCGCCAACACACTTCTTCTTTCCCCACCTTCTTCCCCAAACCATAGATCACACTCGTTCCCCCAGCTGTCGCCATTGACACAGATGAAGATGAAGAACATCAGAAGATCAGAAAATTAAAACGGAAACAAATTGAGGAAGACGAACGAGAACAAAAGACATGGACGGGGCTGCTTACACATGTAAAATTCTCTAAAACTCTAATTGGTAAAATCCGACGAGACAAGATCAACAAAACAAAAACTAATCTGAAAGATGCTACATCATACATGTTGCTGAATGATCCACACCAAATTAAGTAGGGGATAGTCAAGAACTATGATAATTTCACTACAATAATACTTTGGATAAAATTGCATATGACCAGGATAGTAGTTGGTGATTAATTAAAATTGCAAGTACTATATAGGATCCTCAAAATATGAAATGTCTAAATTATTTTCTATGCAGGAATTTGGGTCATACAAGACAAATACAAATTCTTCTGCAGATCATGTATGAACAAAAAAGAACCAAAATATCAATCTTATTTAAATACTATGCTGAAAAAAGAATTTTTATACATATGAATTGGAAAATTGCATATGATCGGCTCTCAAGAAATGAGAGAGACATACAATCAAACTGATGCAATAAATCTGCACAACAACGAATCTACAAAACAAAGACTTAGATACAAGCATACCTTTGGATATGGAGTTGTTGCAAAGAAGAATGCCCACATAGGTACTTTCCAAAAATATGTGTTACATAAATTGCAAATAAAATTAATGAAATTAACAAAAAAAATGTACTGATGTTGCTTTGCAAGAGCTATCACAGGAACATTTGGCAGAAAGTATAAAACGCATCTATGAAGTGAGTGTAAATCAAAATCAGGAACGTGAGCAGACAGATAACAACGTGAATATTGAATGAAAAGAGGAAGACCAAGAAGACAACATATACTTATTAACAGATACAACTGATTCAAGTACAATTGAAGTGAAGATGAAGAGGAGTTCCTAGAAGATATAACAACCGAGTTAAATGGGAATACAAGTGCAGAAAAATCTTCACACGCCATGAAGCATCTAAGTTCAACTGGCAATAGCAATAAGAGAGAGTCATATAAAACAGTAGACTTGACCATTTCCATTGCAGATAATTGAAACTGAAGCTGAAGACGAATTAGCTGAAGATGACATTCACTAGTACACCCTACCACTGTTCCCACGGTGTTTAGCCCCAATCACAGACATATTCCGGAACCATGTGCTCGAGTGGGTTGGGGATGGTGGGGTCGATCACTGACGGTAATCGAAATCGTGTGCGCTGGACAAACACATTAACCATGGTCGTTATAATAAAATCGTGTGGCATTGGTTAGTGGAACACACACAATTACATATGGTAAACTGTGTGTGATAATTAAAGAATCACACACAATTATGTATTATAAATTGTATGCGATAGATAAGTTCATCGCAAACATTTGCCTACGAGAAATCATTGGGGATGGTTCAATTGATCAAACGCGATTTCTGAGGTACAATCGTGTGGGATATTTATTCGTCACAGATAGTTTGCAAAGCTCCATGGTATGTGTTCATATTTGATTGCACACGTTTTATTATTGCCGAGTATGTGATATGCCTGTCAGTTCATACGGTTTGCCATCATGTACCCCTATGCTTTATTTCCGGGATCGTACACGATAGACATGCCATATGCGTGTAGGGTAGTTAAGTACTAGAGATATGGACGTACCGAGATTAAGTTGTCTATAGGATTTGCAGTTGTGCAGAGTCTAGCCATATGTGTTGGGAAATGTAGCATAAAACAAAAAGAATCACCCTACGAACACCTAGGAACAATTTGAAGATGCATAAATGGTTTGGATCACGACCTTTACCAACTTCGAAGTGCAACGGAAGTAGACGAGTTAGTGTAGATCGTACTTGGAGTCCCTCAAACCGCTGATGACGATCCTGCGAACCACCCTCAAATGATCTCTTGAACGGAAGATGATAGCCTGCAAGTGCACAGGGTTTAGTTTTATCCTTTTCGAAGTAAGAGTATCGACCCTACAGGGAGCACAGAAATCAGGCTTTTGCCCTTTGTAAGGAATTATGTGACTTTGTGCCTGCAGATAATCTTACACTTGAAGCAGAGTGAGGGCGGATTTAAATAAGGATTGAGTAAAATGGTGACTTGTAACCAAATAACATAAAAGTAAATTAAAAGCAAGGATGGTAAATAACGGTGAAACAATAGAATTTAAAAGGCGTTCTCAGGGAGTCTGGAATCCCCATTGGTATGTTTCTAGTACTACTATGCATACACATAGCATGGAACTGATACTTGAGCCACTGTTGACGATTATGCTAGGCGGAACTGGGTACAGAACACGTTCTACTCGTGGTAGCTAGACTTAGTGCCACACACGCCACCATCATAGTCTTCCCCTGAGGGTTACAACTCATGATAATTAAGGGTTTCCCCGTGGACCGGGCCTCACTAAGTGTTCTTCGTGATCCCCGGTCACTTGTAAAGGTTAGGAGACGTAGGCTTTTACTCTCACCTCGAATTACCTCCACATCCTAAACCTATGCAAAGATAGTGATATACTTCGTGGCCAATAAAGGAAAAAATGCTGAGTGGGCCCCCTTCACAACATTCACGAAGTTATTAAACTAAGCATTCAACAGGTTATCTCATATCCGCAATAAAAGTTTCAGATCCTACACATACCAAGGTTCATCCATATCCCCGAGAACTAGGGGTCTACTCGCACAAAAGAACAAAAATCATCATGGTGATAGTAATGGAATACATGGGTGGATGATTCAACCGATACACCAAAGGATCCACTAGGGTTCTTGATGTTTCAGATGATAAGGATGTGGATGATGATGACGAAGGTGGTGGTGATGATGATGATGATGTCATTCCTCGCGCGGTGAGAGGAATCCCCCTCTTCTCCTGGTCGATCCTTCCTCCGGATGGGCTCCAGAGGCCAGGGTTCTGCCTTCTGGATGAGTTTCTGGCATCTCTGTTCGTCCCCCATGATCCGTTTCGATGGGGTGAAAATAGCTGAACCCCCGGAGGCGGTGGCGCGCCAAACGACCGCTCATGCGAGCGCTCACGGTTGCTTGCAACGCTGTCGTTCGCTCTGGAAGCGCGACGACGCCTGTTTCTTTGGCCTTCTTGATTGATTTTTTATGGAAAGTTTTTATCACCTTTAATACGTGATTCCACTGCTATTTTTGAGGGTTTTCTCCATTAAATGAGTATTGCTCCAAAAGACATCACCTGAAGGATCATCAACAAAAAGAAGTGCGCGAACGCGGTAAAATTCCACAAAGCCCACCTTGTAGGCACAAAATATAAAAGCTTATGTCGAAGCAGATAATGAGCATGCTCATCAGGACTCTTTGGATGCCTTGGAAGAAGAACATGACTTTGCTGCAGCACGATCAGCGATTTATCAACAAGACCTATGTCGCTATCATAGCCGTCGAGTGCGCAGCCATACTTTCCAGGAGGGCGCTTAGTGCTCTATCTGATACAAGAACAGACAGGCATGCATAAGCTTTCACCGCCATGGGAAGGGCCTTTTGTCATCAGCAAAAATCTCAACAACGGGTCATATTACCTGATTGACATACGTGAACACAATAAGTCACGTACATCGGAGGAGGAGACCAACAAGCCTTGGAATATTGCTCATCTCTGACCTTATTATACTTAGAGCCAGTGGCTCCAGTTTATTGTACATACTGATGTGTATATATTTTTATGATCAATGTAATAAAGTTGGCATCCCCGAAACTCGGGGCCTCTGTCGTTTCGTCTCACCAATTGTGCATGAGTCTTTATTTTTTGATCATAGGTCACTTGGGGGCTTCCAACTCATTGAGTTTAGCTATTAACATCCCTCTTGACCCGGCATATGCCATTATGAATCTTTGTTAAACCTGCCTGTTTGCTCGATGCTACTCCGCCAAGGTGACCCGGCGTACTCTTGACAGTCAATCTATAATGACCCTGAACTTGTCAAGGTTAAAACACCAGCTTAAGTCACGTGAGGGCCGGATTACACAAAGCTAGGATAAACCATGGGCTATCACGCCAGCTTTATTTAATGCAAGACTTGAGCCTCGAAAGCCAGTCTATTTTGCCGTGCCTCGAAAGCCGGCTTAACATTTATTTATAGTCATATATATGTGTATTTGAACTATCTTTTGTTTTTCAGGACCGTTTTCTCCTTGATCAGTTATGATATCGATCACGAGTCGCCGGGTCATGAATACACCGGATTATTTTGATCAAGGATGGGATGATATCGACCATGAGTCGCCGGGTCACACAAACACACCGGGTTATTTTACTCAAGACCACGGATATTGACAAAGGGTTGCTGGGTCATGAATATATGACCCGGGCTATCATTTACACGCCAGCTCATTGCTGCAAGCACACGAATACCACATGTATAAGACTAAGTGGCCAGTTAGCAAACACCGCATCGGCTCAATTCCTTCTGCAAAATATACCCAGAGTATCACGTGCACGATAGCTCCACAAATAAACAAGTATTTTTCTAAGCCATATTACAAGCCACAACTGGGCTAAATATCAAGCCAAGTTTTCAAGTCGGCTACTTGTTCAAACCCACCTGAGAGGTCTCCGGGTTGACATCTTCGTGTTGACCTTCCGCATCAGTCGCCGTCGGGTCAACCTATGCCGGCTCGTCCTGCTCGGTCTGGCGGTCCCTTGGTATCCACTAAATAGCAGATAATTTCTGGAACATTGAGTCATTGGTGATTATAGCAAATGGGTCGACATCAGGAGCGAAAATTTGCTTACGACGAGGTGGAGTAAGCACAAAAGGCTTGTACTCTGGCGTGTTGATGCGCTTGTTATCTTCTGAGTAGCCGGGTTGATACTTGGCCAGGTCCAGCTCTTGTACCATTTGAGTCATTGCTACACGGGTTTCCTTCACACAGCGCGCAAAATCTTCTGGAGAGAACTCTGTGCCATCAATGTTAAATTGAGGAAACCCGTCCACCATCTCCGACGGATCCATTTCAGGAAGAAAAGCCTTCGCTCGAGCAAAAACCATGCCAGTCCCCGCACGAGCCGCTGACTTTATCAACTCTTGGATCCTTTCTGGCACTGTTGATAAGTCATTCAACATGTCTTTGATCCTCATTGGGGGTGAGCCGGCATCTTTCACGACCATCATTGCATACATACCGCCAGTGTATAATTGCTCAATGTATGTATATACAGCTTTCAACTTCACTAGCGACAGTTGGATGACATTATCATTTCTCCTAACTGCATAAGCCGGATCACATATGAATAAGCCAGTTAAAACAGATAACTCCAATTTTAACTACATACAAAGTAATACTTACCAAAGATGGCCACAAGCATATTTGTTATGTGGCACTTCAAAGTGTTCAATTCCTCAGTCACCAGCTCAAGCTGGCTCTCTGCCTCTTCAGCATGCTTCAGCAATATTGTTTTTTCTTGCTCATGAGCGGCTTTCAAGGAGTGCCAGTTCTGTGAAGCAATCAACACAGACTGCTGCAAAAATCAAATCTCGTAGTGATAGATAGATAGCACAAAAATAAAAAATAAGATAAAGTAAATAAAATTGCAGCAAGGTATTTTTGGATTTTAATATATGATAAAGTAGACCCAGGGGCCATAGTTTTCACTAGAGGCTTCTCTCTTGAAAATAGCATACAGTGGATAAACAAATTACTGTTGGGCAATTGATAGAAAAGCGAATAATCATAACGATATCCAAGGCAATGATCATGTATATAGGCATCATGTCCGAGACAAGTAGACCGACTCCTGCCTGCTTCTACTACTATTACTCCACCCATCGACCGCTATCCAGCATGCATCTAGAGTATTAAATTCATAAAGAATGGAGTAACGCCTTGAGCAAGAAGACATGATGTAGACAAAGTAAACTCACGCATTAATAAACCCCATCTTTTTATCCTTAATGGAAACGATACAAATACGTGTCATATCACTTTATGTCACTGGGATTGAGCACCGCAAGATCGAACCCATCAAAAAGCACCTCTCTCATTGCAAGAAAAATCAATCTAGTTGGCCAAACCAAATCAATAGATCGGAGAGAAATATAAAGCTATAATAATCATGCATAAAAGAGTTCAGAGAAGACTCAAATAATATTCATGGATAATCTGATCATAAACTCAAAATTCATCGGATCCCAACAAACACACCGCGAAAAGTGATTACATCAAATAGATCTCCAAGAACATCGAGGAGAACACTGTATTGAAGATCAAAGAGAGAGAAGAAGCCATCTAGCTACTAACTATGGACCCGTAGGTCTGTGGTAAACTACTCACACATCATCGGAAGGGCAGCAAGGTTGTTGTAGAGCCCCTCCGTGGTTGATTTCCCCTCCGGTAGAGTGCCGAAAAAGGCCTCCAGATGGGATCTCTCGAGAATAGAAGCTTGCGGCAGCGGGAAAAGTATTTCGGGTGGCTCTCTATTGGTTTCCTGGTTTAATTTTAGAGAATTTATAAGGCGGAATTAGGTCAAAAGGGTAAACATGGCCCAACAAGCCACCAGGGCGTGCCTACCCCCTGTGCGCGCCCTGGTGCCGCATGGGCTCCTCCTTCATCTTCTGGCCCTCTCCCGAAGCTTCCAGGGTCTATTTTGTCCAGAACAAATCTCCAAAAAGTTTCATGGCATTTGGACTTCGTTTGGTAATGATATTCTGAAAAACCAAAAACAGGCAAAAAAAAAACAGCAACTGGCACTGGGCACTAAGTTATAGGTTAGTTCCAAAAAAATGAAATATAATTGCTTGTAATTGCATATAAAACATCCAAGATTGATACTATAATCGCATGGAACAATAAAAAATTATAGATACGTTGGAGACGTATCAAGCATCCCCAAGCTTAATTCCCGCTCGTCCTCGAGTAGGTAAATGATAAAACAGAAATTTTGATGTGGAAGGCTAGCTATCATATTCATCATATAATTTTTTCTTTTGTGGCATGAATATTTGGATTCGAGTGATTCAAAGCAATAGTCTATAGTTTGGCATGAAGATATAAATACTCAACCATAATAACAAACAATCATGTCTTTCAAAATATCAACACTAAAGAAAGGTATCCCTAACCCATTATTCTCAGGCATTGATCCATTCATGAAACACACTCAACATTAACTACACCCAATGCACACGTATGACAATAGTGCTCTCCAGTTGGTGCTTTATAAGAGAAGATGGAGACTCAAAATAAAAATAAAATGCATAAAAGTAAAATAGATAGGCCCTTCGCAGAGGGAAGCATAGATTTGCAGAGGTGCCAGAGCTCAAAGTTTAAAACAGAGATGAAATTATTTTTGAGAGGCATGTTTTTCCTGTCAATGTCATGACCGAAAGTTTCCAATATCTCCCGTGCTAGACACATTATAGTCGGTTCCCAAACAGAAAATAAAGTTTACTCCCCCTCCACCATTCTTTCACAATCCATAGCCAGCCGTATCCACGGGTGCCTTCCAAACTTTCAACTTTCCACGGGGGAGTTTTTTTTTCATTTTGTTTCATTTTGGGACTGGGCATCCCTATTACATGTCACTTTCTCCTGCAATGACAAGTGAATAAACACTCATCTTGAGAATAACCATCTAGCATGAAAGATATTGACCACCCCTTGTCGTTTCATGAGCGGTACGAGTACACAAAACGGATAGTTTTTTGAATGATTAGAGTTGGCACATGCAAATTTACTTGGAACGACATGTAAATACCGTATATAGGTAGGTAGTGGACTCTTTTTTTTGCGGGGAGGTATAGTGGACTCATTTGGCACAACTTTGGGTTTAAGGAATTGGATGCACAAGCAGCATTCCCGCTTAGTACAAATGGAGGCTAGCAAATAGATTGAGAAGCAACCAACTAGAAAACGAAACGGTCATAAACATGCATTGAGAATAACTAACACTGAATAATGCACCATAAGTAGGATATAACTTTGTTGCATAACTATTGACTTTACGTGCATGCATAGGCAATCACAAACCTTAACACCAATATTCTTACTAAATCACAATTACTCACTAGCATAACTCACATATTATCATCTCCATATCGCAAAACTATTGCAAGGAATCAAACTTATCATATCCAATGATCTACATGAAAGTTTTTATTATATCCCTCCTGAATATCCATCACATTAGGACCAAATTCATATCTTGTGCATATTACCATTACTATTTTCAACTCTTAAAATAATATAAGTGAAGCATGAGAGTTCATCTATTTCTTAAAAACATAATCACCGTCGTGCTCTAAAATATATAAGTGAAGCACTAGAGCAACTGCCTAGCTCAAAGATATAAGTGAAGCACATAGAGTATTCTAATAAATTGCGAAAAATGTGTGTCCCTCTCAAATGGGTGTGTCCAGCAAGGATGATTGTGACAAACTAAAAAGCAAACAAATACTCATATAATACACGACGCTCCAAGCAAAACTCATATCATGTGATGAATAAAAATATAGCTCCAAGTAATATTACCGATGGTCGGTAGACGAAAGAGGGGATGCCTTCTGGGGCATCCCCAAGCTTAGTTGCTTGGGAGTACTTGAATATTACCTTGGGGTGCCTCGGGCATCCCCAAGATTAGGCTCTTTCCACTCCTTATTCCTTCATCCATCACGATCTCACTCAAAACTTAAAAACTTCAGCACACAAAACTCAACAAAACCTTCGTGAGATCCGTTAGTATAATAAAGCAAATCACTACTTTAGGTACTGTTGTAAACCCATTCATATTTTATTATTGCATTATACCTATTGTATTCTAACTTCACCATGGCTTATACCCCCCGATACAATCCATAGTTTCATCAAAACAAGCAAACAATGCAACAAAAACAGAATCTGTCAAAAATAGAACAGTCTGTAGTAATTTGAATATTGAATATACTTATGTAACTTCAAAAATTCTGCAACATAATGAAAACGTGGGATATTTGTATATAAATTATGTGTAAAAAATTCAGAATTTTATCACGCTCCAGAGAATTTTTATAATTCTGCTACTTGACATAAAAGTTTCTGTTTTTGCACGGAATCAAAGCAACTATCATCCAAATCATCCCAAAGGCTTTACTTGGAACAAACACTAATTAAAACACAAAAACACAACCATAACAGTAGAACAATTGTGTGCATACTCAAAAACAGAAAAATAAACAAGAAAATTAAGATAACTATTTGGTTGCCTCCCAACTAGCGCTATTCTTTTACGCTGGTAGCTAGGCGTAATGCATAGGTTCAAGTGTTGTCATCCTTAAAATTAATTCTATATGTGGCCATCATAATAGATTCATATGGTGGCTTAATTCTCTTTAAAGAGAAGTGTTCCATACCTTTATTTAAAAGAAACTAAAATTTTATATTCCCTTCTTTCATATCAATAACAACACCTATGGTTCGTAGGAAAGGCCTGCCAAGTATTATGGGACAAGACGGATTACAATCAATATCAAGCACACTGAAACCAACAGACACATAATTCCTATTTGCAAGAATAAGAACATCATTTATTCTACCCAAAGGTTTCTGAATAGTGGAATCCGCTAAGTGCAAATTAAGAGAACATTCATCCATAGTGGTAAAACCTAGCACATCACATAGAGATTTTGGTATTGTGGAAACGCTAGCACCCAAATCACATAAAGCATTGCACTCATAATTTTTATTTTAACTTTAATGGTAGGCTACCACTCATCATATAATTTCCTAGGTATTGAAACCTCCAATTCTAGCTTTTCTTCTAAAACTTCCATCATCGCTTCTACAATATCTTTAGTAAAAGCCTTATTTTGTTCGTAAGCATTGGGTGAATTTAGCATAGATTGCAACAAGGAAATACACTCAATTAAAGAACAACTATCATAATTAAAGTCCTTGAAATCCAAAAGAGGGGGCACATCACTATTTAAAGTTTTTACCTCTCCAAACCCACTTTTATCAATTTGTTCGTTAAGATTTTCACCCTCCGAACTATGGGGACGCCTTCTAGCTAAAGTTGACTCTTCTTCAGTCCCCTTTTCATCAAGTTTAATATTACTAAACAAAGATTCAATTGGTGTAACACCAATCATTTTAATATGTTCATCATTGCTAAGCGCAAAAGATTCTAGGTTAGCTGCTATTTGGTTTACTAGTGTAGTTTGTGCATCAGAAATTTCCCCTAGTAAATTTTCAGTAAGAACAAACTGAGATTGAGGATTAGGAACTTCCTCATTAACATCATCGAGTTGTTTTGCAATACCATCTAACAAGGTAGAATGTTCCTTAAGTTCTTCAGTAAAAAAATTGTTGTGCTTAAATTGCGTAAACATGAAGTCCTTCGTATTTTTTCTCGATTTCGGCCAACCTTTTATGATAAGAGATATCACGATAATTTTCTCGAGACATCACGACTAGACAAACAAAGGAACAAGCAAACAAAAAGGCAAACGCAAAAAAGGCAAACAAAAAATATTTTTGTATTTTTGCGAAAACTTTTTAGAAGTGGGGGAGATGAAAATGAGAGGCAAATGGCAAATAAAATAAATGCAAGGAGATGAAAGTTTATGCGTAGGTACTTGATACATGTTGATGATATCTCCCCGGTAACGGCGCCAGAAATTCTTCCTCCTACTTGTGAGCTATTTTGGGATTTCCTCGAAGAGGAGAGGATGATGCAGTACAGTAGAGATAAGTATTTCCCTCAGTTAAGAACCAAGGTTATCAATCCAGTAGGACAACCACACAACACTTTGTTAGCAGTACTTGCACACAAAATAACAAATCCTTACACCCAACGCGAACAAGGGGTTGTGAACCCTCGGCGGTTAATTGCAGAGATTAAATTTTGTATTGATAGATAGATAAATAAAACACAAAATAAGATAAAGTAAAGAAAAATTGCAGCAAGGTATTTTTGGATTCTAATATATGATAAAAGTAGACTTGGGGGGGGGGGCATAGTTTTCACTAGAGCCTTCTCTCTTGAAAATAGCATACGGTGGGTAAACAAATTACTGTTGGGCAATTGATAGAAAAGCGAATAATCATGACTATATCCAAGGCAATGATCATGCATATAGGCATGACGTCCGAGAAAGTTGACCGACTTCTGCCTGCATCTATTACTATTACTCCACCCATCGACCGCTATCCAACATGCATCTAGAGTATTAAGTTCATAAAGAATGGAGTAACGCCTTAAGCAAGATGACATGATGTGGATAAAGTAAACCTACACATGAATAAACCCCATCTTTTTATCCTTAATGGCAATGATACAAATACGTGGCATGTCCCTTTCTGTCACTGGGATTGAGCACCGCAAGATCGAACCCATCACAAAGCACCTCTCCCATTCCAAGAAAAATCAATCTAGTTGGCCAAACCTATAATAATCATGCATAAAAGAGTTCAGAGAAGACTCAAATAATATTCATGGATAATCTGATGATAAACTCACAATTCATCGGATCCCAACAAACACACCGCAAAAAGTGATTAGATCGAATTGATCTCCAAGAACATCGAGGAGAACATTGTATTGAAGATCAAAGAGAGAGAAGAAGCCATCTAGCTACTAACTATGGACCCGTAGGTTTGTGGTAAACTATTCACACATCATCGGAAGGGCAACAAGGTTGATGTAGAGCCCCTCCGTGGTTGATTCCCCCTCCGACAGAGTGCCGGAAAAGGCCTCCAGATGGGATCTCTCGAGAACAGAAGCTTGCGATGGCGGAAAAAGTATTTCGGGTGGCTCTTTGTTGGTTTCCCGATTTTATAAAATTTATAGAGGTGGAATTAGGTCAAAAGGGTGAACGTGGGCCCCACAAGCCACCAGGGCGTGCTGATACGTCTCCAATGTATCTATAATTTTTTATTGTTCCATGCTGTTATATTATCTGTTTTGGATGTTTTATATGCATTAATATGCTATTTTATATTATTTTTGGGACTAACCTATTAACCTAGAGCCCAGTGCCAGTTTTTGTTTTTTCCTTGTTTTTGAGCCTCGCAGAAAAGGAATACCAAACAGAGTCCAAACGGAATAAAACTTCATGATGATTTTTCTTGGACCAGAAGACACCCAGGGGACTTGGAGTCCAAGTCAGAAGAGCCACGAGGCGGCGACAAGGTTGGAGGGCGCGCCCTAGGAGGGGGGGCGCCCCCTACCTTGTGGGCCCCTCGGGACTCTCCTGACCTAGCTCTTCCTCCTATATATTCACAAATATTCCAGAACCACCAGAGGCATCCACGAAAACACTTTTCCACCGTCGCAACCTTCTGTTCCCGTGAGATCCCATCTTGGGGCCTTTTCTGGCATCCCGCCAGAGGGGGAATCGATCACGGAGGGCTTCTACATCAACTCCATTGCCCTTCCGATGATGCGTGAGTAGTTTACCTCAGACCTACGAGTCCATAACTAGTAGCTAGATGGCTTCTTCTCTCTCTTTGATTCTCAATACAACGTTCTCCTTGATGTTCTTGGAGATCTATCCGATGTAATCTTCTTTTGTGGTGTGTTTGTCGACATCCGATGAATTGTGGATTTATGATCAGCTTATCTATGAATATTATTTGAATCTTCTCTGAATTCTTTTATGCATGATTTACTATCTTTGTATTTCTCTTTGAATTATCAGTTTGGTTTGGCCAACTAGATTGGTTTATCTTGCAATGGGAGAGGTGCTTAGCTTTGGGTTCAATCTTGCGTGATTTCACCCAGTGACAAAGTAGGGGTAGCGAGACACGTATTGCATTGTTGCCATCAAGGATAAAAAGATGGGGTTTTCATCATATTGATTGAGTTAATTCCTCTACATCATGTCATCTTACTTAAGGCGTTACTCCGTTCTTTATGAACTTAATACTCTAGATGCATGCTAGATAGCGGTCGTTGTGTGGAGTAATAGTAGTAGATGCAGGCAGGAGTCGGTCTACTTGACACGGACGTGATGCCTATATGCATAATCATTGCCTTGGATATCGTCATAACTTTGCGCTTTTCTATGAATTGCTCGACAGTAATTTGTTCACCCACCATGTTATTTGCCTTCATGAGAGAAGCCTCTAGTGATACCTATGGCCCCCGGGTCTATTTTCCATCATATTACTTTCTGATCTACTATTCTGCAGTCTTTTATTTTCTGATCTATATACCAAAAAACCCAAAAATATTTTATCTTTTCTTTATCTATCTCTATCAGATCTCACCTTTGCAATTGACCGTGAAGGGATTGACAACCCCTTTATCGCGTTGGGTGCATGAGTTTGATTGTTTGTGCAGGTGTTGGTGATTTGTGCGTTCTTCTCCTACTGGATTGATACCTTGGTTCTTAACTGAGGGAAATACTTACCTCTACGGTGCTGCATCACCCTTTCCTCTTCAAGGGAAAAACCAACGCAAGCTCAAGAAGTAGCAGGAAGAATTTCTGGTGCCGTTGCCGAGGAGATCTATGCCAAGTCAAGACATACCAAGTACCCATCATAAACTCTCATCTCTTGCATTACATTATTCGCCATTTGCCTCTCGGTTTCCTCTCCCCCACTTCTAAAATGATTTTCGAAAAGATTTGCCTTTTTATTCGCCCTTCTTCCATTCATCTTTTTCGTTTGCTTGTTTGTTGGATCGCTTGCCTTGCCTCATGGCTAGTCCTTCCATCATTGTTAGCACTCCCGAGAATGAAGTCCTTAATTTTAAGCAAAGGGAGGGAGAAAATTTAAAGGATGCTTGGTATAGAATTTGCAATGCTCAAAATAGATCTACTCGAAAGCAATCTACTACCGTTCTTCTTCACAATTTTTATGTGGGCATTACTCCTTGGAATATATATGTTTTAGACACAATTACCAGGGGAAATTTCTTGGGGAGCCATACTTTTGATGCGTATAATGCTATGATAGATTTGTTAGGTCCACCACCTCTTATGGTCAATGAAACCGTTTTAACCTTGGAACATGTGATGCAAAGGCTTGATATTATTGAGAATAAAATTGCTACCGTCGAGCTAATTCAAAACTTGGATAAAAATATTCATAATCAAATTAATCAATATGGATCTAAGGTAGGAGTTACTTTAAAGAATCTTAGGGAAAAGGAACCCCTAGTTAATGAAAAATAGATCAAGATTCTACTAGAATTGGCAAACTAGAAGATATTATTACCAACTTGGGTTCCGCCTTTTCCTCCATTAAAACTACTCAAAATTTTCCTCCTACTAAGGCTACGAAGTTTATTTATGTTCCTAAGAATAAGGGTGAATCTTCTAGTAAAGGAAACGAAGATCTTAAAATGATTAATGTTCACCCTAACCTTTTCTATATTATTAAGGAACCAATTTCCACTAGAGAATTTCTTGATTTCTTGCCTAGGAGTTTGATCGTTGATAAAACCAAAGAATCTCCTAAGGATTACAAGTGTGCAATTGAGGAATTGCATACCAAAGATGACAATACCTAGATCTATGTGTTTTTATGTCTAGCTAAGGGCGTTAAACAATAGCGCTTGTTGGGAGGCAACCCAATTTTATTTTTGTTTTTACTTTTTTAGTTCTGTTTTCCGATAAAATTTTTATCTAGACTCTGGTTAGATGTGTTTTGGTGTTTTAATTAGTGTTTGTGCCAAGTAAGACCTTTGGGATGGCTTACGGTGATAGTTGATTTGATCTTGCTGAAAAACAGAAACTTTTGCGTCCAGTCACATAATTTTAATAATTCACTGGAGCATTGAAAAACCTTGAATTTTTTACACAATATTTATATAAAAATTTCCTCTGTTTTCCTACTGTTTTAGAATTTTTGGAGTTACATAAGTACTATAACAATTCAGATCTTCGCAGACTGTTCTGTTTTTAACAGATTCTGTTTTCTTTGTGTTGTTTGCTTATTTTGATGAATCTATGGGTAATATCGGGGGGTATGAACCATGGATAAGTTGGAATACATTAGATATTACACCAATATAAATAAATAATGAGTTCACAACAGTACCAAAAGTGGTGATTTTATTTTCTTGTACTAACGGATCTCACGAGTTTTCTGTTGAGTTTTGTGTTGTGAAGTTTTCAAGTTTTGGGTAAAGATTTGATGGACTATGGAATAAGGAGTGGCAAGAGCCTAAGCTTGGGGATGCCCCAGAAGGCATCCCCTCTTTTGTATTCGTCTATCAATAAATTTACTTGAGGCTATATTTTTATTCACCACATGATATGTGTTTTGCTTGGAGCGTCTTGTATGATATGAGTCTTTGATTTTTAGTTTGCCACAATCATCCTTGCTTTACAAACCTTTTGAGAGGGACACGCATGAATCGTGATTTATTAGAATACTCTATGTGCTTCACTTATATCTTTTGAGCTAGGCAATTTTGCTCTAGTGCTTCACTTATATCTTTTTAGAGCACGGCGGTGGTTTTATTTTATAGAAATTGTTGAACTCTCATGCTTCACTTATATTATTTTGAGAGTCTTTCTAAACAGCATGGTAATTTGCTTTGGTTATAAATTTAGTCCTAATATGATAGGCATCCAAGAGGGATATAATAAAAACTTTCATATAAAGTGCATTGAATACTCTGTGAAGTTTGATTCATTATGATTGTTTTGAGATATAAAGATGGTGATATTAGAGTCATGCTAGTGAGTAATTGTGGATTGTAGAAATACTTGTGTTAAAGTTTGTGATTCCCGTAGCATGCACGTATGGTGAACCGTTATGTAACGAAGTTGGAGCATGAGGTATTTATTGACTGTCTTCCTTATGAGTGGCGATCGGGGATGAGCGATGGTCTTTTCCTACCAATCTATCCCCCTAGGAGCATGCGCATAGTACTTCGTTTCGATGACTAATAGATTTTTGCAATAAGTATGTGAGTTCTTTATGACTAATGTTGAGTCCAAGGATTATACACACTCTCATCCTTCCACCTTTGCTAGCCTCTCTAGTACCGCGCAACTTTCGCTGGTGCCATACACCTAGCTTTTACCTTCCTCAAAACAGGCACCATACCTACCTATTATGGCATTTCCATAGCCATTCCGAGATATATTGCCATGCAACTTTCCACCGTTCTGTTTTATTATGACACGCTCCATCATTGTCATATTGCTTTGCATGATCATGTAGTTGACATAGTATTTGTGGCAAAGCCACCATTCATAATTTTTATACATGTCACTCTTGAGTCCTTGCACATTGATACGTCCATTTTGCATCATGTTTTCCTACTGTTATTTATGATGTTTTTATGCATAATAATGCTTTTTGGAGTAATTCTAATGCCTTTTCTCTCATAATATGCAAGCTTCACACAAAGAGGGAGAATTCCGGCAGCTGGAAATCTGGACCTGAAAAAGCTACGTCAGGCTACCTATTCTGCATAACTCCAAATGAGCTGAAACTTCACGAGGATTTTTTATGGAATAAATAAGAATTATTGGAGAAAATAACTACCAGAGGGGTCCCACCAGGTGGGCTCAACCCACCTGGGCGCGCCAGGGAGCCCAGGCGCGCCCTGGTGGGTTGTGCCCTCTTCGGCCCACCTCCGGTGCCCAGGCGCGCCCTGGTGGGTTGTGCCCTCCTCGGCCCACCTCTGGTGCCCCTCTTCTGGTATATAAGTCATTTTGACCTAGAAAAAATAAGGGGAGGACTTTCGGGACGAAGCGCCGCCGTCTCGAGGCGGAACTTGGGCAGGAGCACTTTTGCCCTCCGGCGGAACGATTCCACCGGGGGAACTTCCCTCCCGGAGGGGGAAATCATCGTCATCATCATCACCAACAACTCTCCCATCTTGGGGAGGGCAATCTCCATCAACATCTTCAACAACACCATCTCCTCTCAAACCCTAGTTCATCTCTTGTGTTCAATCTTTGTACAAGAAACTATAGATTGGTACTTGTGGGTGACTAGTAGTGTTGATTACATCTTGTAGTTGATTACTATATGGTTTATTTGGTGGTAGATTATATGTTCAGATCCATTATGCTATTTAATACCCCTCTGATCTTGAGCATGATTATCATTAGTGAGTAGTTACTTTTGTTCTTGAGGTCACGGGAGAAATCTTGTTGCAAGTAATCATGTGAACTTGATATGTGTTCGATATTTTGATGATATGTATGTTGTGATTCCCTTAGTGGTGTCATGTGAACGTCGACTACATAGCACTTCACCTTATTAGGGCCTAAGGGAATGCATTGTGGATTAGTTATTATATGATGGGTTGCGAGAGTGACAGAAGCTTAAACCCTAGTTTATGCGCTATTCCGTAAGGGACTGATTTGGATCCAAAAGTTTAATGCTATGGTTAGATTTATTCTTAATACTTTTCTCGTAGTTGCGGATGCTTGCGAGGGGGTTAATAATAAGTAGGAGGTTTGTTCAAGTAAGAACAACACCTAAGCACCGGTCCACCCACATATCAAATTATCAAAGTAGCGAACACAAATCAAACCAACATGATGAAAGTGACTAGATGAAATTCGCGTATACCCTCAAGAACACTTTGCTTATCATAAGAGATCGTTTTGGCCTGTCCTTTGCCTCAAAAGTATTGGGCTACCTTGCTGCACTTTTATTACCATTACCGTTACTTGCTCGTTACAAATTATCTTGCTACCAAACTACTCGTTACTTATAATTTCAGTGCTTGCAGACATTACCTTGCTGAAAACCGCTTGTCATTTCCTTCTGCTCCTCGTTGGGTTCGACACTCTTACTTATCAAAAGGACTACGCTTGATCCCCTATACTTGTGGGTCATCAAGGCTCTTTTCTGGCGCCGTTGCCGGGGAGTGAAGCGCTCTTGGTAAGTGGAAATCGGTAAGGAAAAATTATTACTACGTGCTGAAATTTATTGTCACTTGTTACTATGGAGAAGAATCCTTTGAGGGGTTTGTTCGGGGTATCTTCACTTCGACCGGAACCACAATTAGTTACCCCTAAACCTACTGCACCTACTGAAAATATTGGTTATGAAATTTCTTCGGGTATGATAGAACAACTGCTAACTAATCCTTATGCAGGAGATGGAACCGAACATCCTGATATGCACTTGATATATGTGGATGAAATTTGTGGATTATTTAAGCTTGTAGGTTTACTCGGAGATGAAACTAAGAAGAAGGTTTTCCCTTCATCTTTGAAGGGAAAAGCATTGGCATGGTATAGGCTATGCGATGATATTGGATCTTGGAATTGGAATCGATTGAAATTGGAATTTCAGAAAAAAATTATCCTATGCATCTAGTTCAACGTGATCGGAATTATATATATAATTTTCGGCCTCGTGAAGGAGAATGTATCGCTCTAGCTTGGGGGAGGCTTAAGTCAATGTTATATTCATGCCCCAATCATGAGCTCTCAAGAGAAATTATTATTCAGAATTTTTATGCTCGGCTTTCTCATGATGATCGATCCATGCTTGATACTTCTTGTACTGGTTCCTTTATGAAGAAGACTATTGACTTCCGGTGGGATCTTTTAGAAAGAATTAAATGCAACTCTAAAGATTGGGAACTCGACGAAGGTAAAGAGTCAGGTATTAAGCTCAAGTGTGATTGTGTTAAATCTTTTATGAATACCGATGCTTTTCAAAAGTTTAGCACTAAATATGGACTTGACTCTGAGATAGTAGCCTCCTTTTGTGAATCATTTGCTACTTATGTTGACCTCCCTAAGGAGAAGTGGTTTAAATATCACCCACCTATCAAAGAAGAAATTTAAAGAACCAGTAATAGCTAAAGATGAAACTATTATTTACAATGTTGATCCAGTTGTCCCTACTGCTTATATTGAAAAACCACCTTTCCCTGTGAGGATAAAGGAACATGCTAAAGTCTCAACTATGGTCAACAAAAATTATATTAGAACTTCCAAACCTGCTGAACAAATCAAAGTAGAACCTAGTGTTGCTATGGTTAAAGATCTCTTGGTTGAAAATATAGATGGGCATTGATGTAGGGTAGAACCCTAGATGCCCGATCTTTCACGAAAGGAGCAGATCCCGTGATGAACACGAGGAGAAAACACGAGGGGAAACACGAGAGAATCACTCAAACCAACAAGATTTGATTACACATGCACTAGATCCTTGAAACACAAAGAGAGTCACGATCCACGATCAACAAGGGACAATACAAAGGTAACTAGCTCATCTCCGTGAGGAGGCCTTGAGTTCTTCCCGTTAGGGGTCTTGAATCCAGGTGGATCTTCTCCGAAGAGGCACGGTCTCTCTCGGAGGAGTAGATCCGGATGGATGAGCAAAGCTCTATCTCTCAAATGAGCTATCACTTCGCTCACTGGCTAGAGGAAGGGGAAAGAGTATATATAGTCTAAGTGGGCGAAGGGGTACACGGGCCTTAGCCCAACACTGGAGACAGCCAGGGACCGGACGTCCGCTGGGCACCGGACGTCCGGTGGTTCTAGGGGGACCGGTCGTCCGCTAGCGCCGGACATCCGCTGAAAGTGCTCTGTGGTCGGGACACCGGACGTCCGGAAGTCTCAGACTTCCGTTAATATTGTCGGACGTCCGGTGCAGGGTCGGATGTCCGCTTGCTGGGAGGTCTGTAGCGGGCGTAGGCTGGTCTTCAGGCGCCGGTCGTCCACCGAGGGCCGGTCATCCGCTCGCCGTGAGAGGCCGGTCGTCCGGTGTAGTCCGGACGTCCGCTCGCTGGAGCTTCTACGGTAGTTCTTGTACTTGGTGTCCTCGCCGTCTTGTCCATGGTCTTCCTCTTTGTTCCTGGTCATGCATAGCACATATATTTGAGGTAGTAGCCATGTCTCACTTGTGGAAAGTGATGGTTCAGAGAGGAGCGAGTTCGCCTTGTGTCCAATGGCGTATGTTCGAGGTCTCGTCATATGTCCTCTTGGGGCTTGGAGAGTAGTCGGAGTGTACATGGGGATGAACGTGGGATGCTCCGCATCATCTCCCCCCCCCTTGGGAAAGATCTGACCTCGGATCGTGATCCTCATCACCATGGAAACGGTTGTTGTGGACGAACTTGTAGTTGGACGTAGATGAAGGTATTGCGCAATCCAAGTACTCCAAGGTGTCTCCGGTATGTGGTACATGCAAAATGAGCAAACACAAAGTACACTCGGAAATACAATGGTTAGCGCACACGAGGTGTCCATCAAGTAAGTATGAGTCCGTGCGACAAGATTGTTCGTGACAAAGCGCATGAAGCTTATCAAGATGATATGGAATGATATGCAAAACATTCATGGGAGCAAATGCAATCATAATGATATGGATGCTCAATATGATTATGTTATCATGCAATTGATGGTAGGCAATGTGATCATTATGTATGAATATGCCGTCAAGGAAGATCACAACAAATTTGCTAAGGAAATGCACAAGCTCATATATCATGGATGACATAGAAATACAAGATTTAACAAGGCAATCATAATGTGAGTCAATCCATGCATAGGGTGCAAACTTGTGGTGAGTATGATACGTCCATCGAGTATGACATGGGTGAGCACAATCAACAAATATGGAGGTGTTGGTGCAATGTGTCAAAGGAGTGTACCAATGCTCGATGTCGTGGTAGAAGTGGTGGTCCGAAGGTGCATCCAATAAGTCCGAGCGCTCCTCAATGTGAAAGTCCATATGGTCCATCTCCAATGTCGCTCCTCCGTTCACGAGATGTATCATGTAGACAAGAAGAAGGTGACAACTATGAAAGAATGACCCATCCAATATGCGTATTTGAGGATGGCTCAAAGGGAAGGAGTTCACCTTTATGAGGATGTCGAAAATGTTGGTGTCGCGCATCATGTAGACCTTTGCATGACTAATATGTCTCATGATGGTACCGCCTTGTGAATCCTTCAAAACGAAAGAACATGACAAACACTCGGAAAAACAAATGAGGTTAGCGGAAGTGCAAAACCTATCATTCGTGTGGTAATATACCCAACAAGTGTATGCATCATGCTCATCATAAGAAAGGACAAGGGAGTATTTCATAGTATGAAGGCATATGATGCGAGAACAACCAAATACAATAGGCTCAATCAAACAAGCATGCATCACAAGTAAAGTGTCCAAGTCTCCAAGATCAATAAGCATAGATGCAACTATTGGAGGCAAGCGATAATGAACAAGATATATCATGTGAGAGGCATGAACATAGATGTCATCAACCCAAGAAAGCGAGTAAGAATGGAACATGGGTGATGCGACAAAGCAATCAATCATAGTGATCAAGTCAATCAAGCTAGTAGTGCGAAGATGCAACGTACTAGAAGGAATCATGGCAAGCATGTCATGGGTGCAAATAGTGGTCATGAATAATGCACGTGACATATCACAAGCATGAAAGCAAGATATGAGCAAAATATCATCAATGTATTGGCGAGAGGCCATATGTAAATAGCAATGGGACATCATGACTCTCCCAACACAAGAATCAACAATAGCATGTGGCACATGGTAAACATGGCAATAGCTACTAGCATCTCCACCAGGCATGCAAATACACATAGAAGGAGTATAATGGTGAATCACATGTAAGTGCAAGCAAGGGTCACAATTGCATGGCAAAGTCATGTAAAGAGGCATAACATGCAAAGTGAACATGATAGAATGGGCATAAGGTGATAAATGGTATATGGCCCATAGCCGTGTGAGAGCCAAGTAGAAGAGAAGCGCGTAGTCCTTGCGCGAAGGGAACGGTGGTATGGATAGTCCACGGGATCCCAAGTCATCGTTGCTCCCAAGAGCTCATTTCGTCAACTCTTGGGATTGAGAGGTTGACGAGTATATATGAGTACCTACACAAAACAAAGGCAAAGGGAAAATTGTGTGTGCGTGGTATATGTACACATCATTCATCATGATGCGCACGTGCATGTGTTGGTTAGCACCAAATATCCAATGCTCAAATAAATGAGATGCATGATATAGAAACATGTCATCCATCATGATAGGTTTGTTGTGATGTATAGCATAATGGAGACTCAAATTGTGTAATGCATCATGAGAAATATGTAGAGTATTGTTGTTCATGGTATGCATATGGTGCACACAATCATGGGAATCATGCAAAGTATGGAATGCATCAAAATCTCCTAATATGTATGAGGAAACTATGGGGGTCTCCTCATGAGCATTAGTGGAAACATCACATGGAGAATATTGACAACATCCAAAACAATGCATATTTGGTTCTACGTGATCATGGCATGGTATAGTAGATGAATTGCGCAAATCATGTAAGGGAAGCATGGCAATATCATCACAAGAGAAGCAAAAGCCAATGACCATCATCTCGTCATCTATGCCATAAGTGCAAATAGGATTTATTTTAATGGGGCATGCATAGTTACTATGTTGAGATTGAAAAAATGCAATATGGGAGATCTCACACATAGCATATGACAAGTTTAAAGGGTTGTCGAACATGATGTGACCAAAAGAATTTTCAAATGATATCCTATGGAGCATAGCATCACAACTAGGCAATTCAACATGCTCATCATCATATTCATCATAAATTGGTAAGTCATGACATGAGGAAGTCGCACTAGTATGAAGCATGGGAATAGGTGGATCAACATCATGCAAACAATCAATTGTAAGAATGTCCACTAGTGGGACAAGAGAAGCACCATCACCTATGTTACCTTTGGGGCATCGCTTATGTGTTGTAGGTGAGGTGTTGAAGACCAAGTCGCGGTCATCTTCATCTTGATGGAACCATGTGGGGGGTGCATCATCATCCACAATGGCCATCGTCGTCTCCATTGGAGGTATGGAATCATCGAGGATAGGCATGTCGTCATGTAGGAGACCTAGCACCAAAAGGGAAAACACAGTCGGAGTAGAGGGTAAGTCGTTAGAAATCACAGTGGCCTCACATGCCGTGTCAACTACCTCACTCACTAAGTGTTGTGGCTCACTCACTCCCTCTTGGATGCTCTCACTCATATGGTTGGTGGAGTCACTCAAATGGCTCTCAACCTCACATAGGATGTGTGGCATGCTCTCATGTGTGGGGCTAGTGGTGGTCACCCTCATCCTCTCATAGGAAATGCTCTCAATGTCACATATGGTGGAGTCGCTCATATCACTCATGGTGGGGTGGCTCTCCTCACATGGGAATTGGGGCATCTCATGATATTTGGGTGGCAGAGAGATGTAGGTGCAAATGTCTCCAAACTCAACTCCTATCACCGGCTTGGTTGAAGGGATAGTCCCATGCTCAACTTCCTCATCCATAACGCCTCCAAAGATGAATGCCGTAGGGTGTAGCAAAACATCTCTCCTCCGAGATCAAAGAGAAGGTGTCATGTGCGGTCTCGTAGCTTGACTCGGAGTATGAGTCCAATATGGGCGCCGTCTTGATGTTGTAAAAGAGGTTCGCGCCCGTCGCCGTGGTCGAAGGGGATGGCCCTTGCTCGACCTGCTTGTCACCGTCTTGTTGTAGGAGGCCCAAATGATGTGGCACCTCGTAGCTCGTCTCGATGACCAAAGGGAATTTCCCATGCTCGGCCATCTCTCTTGAGGGGCTTCCGAAGATGGAAGGGTCGCCCTCGCTCGTATTTGGTCGCCTTGTTGTTGAAGATGTCGATGTAGGCGAGCTCATGGGAAGTAGGCGAAGATGTCGTACGTCCATAGGCGAAGATGCCTTGATAGCACTTGGCGAAGATGCCGAAGTGGAGGTAGTAGCCGTAGCTTCCTTTTGGTGGTGCTTGTCTTGCGGTCTTCTCTTGTGCTCGTGAAGGTTGGCCGTAGCTTGATGTAGAGCTTGTTGGGACTTGTAGGTAGGCGCATGTCGAGCATCTTCATGTTGATGGTGTCGTTGTCGTACTTGAGCTCGTAGTAGATGTCGTTCGTCGTCGTCGTGCACATGTTGCTTGGAGGTGACTTGCCCTTCATGACGATGTGGATCACGAATGTGATGATGGTCGCCATGGAGATGTGGACGTGGACGACTTGCGCTAGCATCGCATGGGCGCTCCGAAGATGATCGACTTGCTCGTCGCCGCCTTGAAGATGACGAAGGGGAAGTAGACTTGACCAAGGCCCGAATCTCCTCCATCCTTGCATCTTCCTCCTCCTTTTGTGCGGAAAACTTGTTGTCGAAGTAGTCCCTTCTCCTTGCTTCAGAATGTCGTAAGTCGGTGGTGATGTTGTCGATGACTTGCATTGCTCGTTGTAGTCTGAAGTGGGGAGTTTTGTTGTTGTAGTTGTACGCGCCATCGTTGTTGTGGAAGACCGGAGATGAAATGCCTTGCCTATCCATCACAAGACTCGAGCAAATATGAGTGGGAGAAAGGAGAGAACTATACCAAATGTACCTTGACCGATGTTGAAGATGGATCAATGACCACTCAATGATGTAACAAGGAAATAGCACAATTGGTACCGATCTCGTCAATTTCTCACACCTACACAAGTAAGGCTTATGGTGGAGCTCGGTGAGGATAGTGGCACAAAAATTTGATGCAAAATGTTAGCAAGAGTCAATAATGTTGAAAGAGATTCACAAATTTGCAAGTGAAACAAGTAGACCAATAGCAATATGGGTGGCACACAGAAACACACACACGGATAGATAAATGGGGTCGTGCAACCAAGGAATGAGCACAAAATGTGGAATCCACGAAAAACGCTCATGTTGCACAACTCAAGAGAGACGCTAGCACGATTGCTCAATAGGCGGATACGACACTTGTGCACAACCTATGATATGCAAAAATGTAGCAACTTCTATCCCAAGTATGCTATGTATGTATGGTTCTCGGTGTTTCTCACAAGATGATCCAAGATGATCGGATATGACAATCTTATGCAATGTGGTATGATGCTATGGCTATTGCTTACAAGCTTCTTTGCTCTCTCTCTTTTGCTTAAAAGCGTATTCTTTTTTTTTATATATATGGCCACTATGCGAAATGCACAGACCAAGATAGCAATTGTGTATATGCGGGAACAAGCTTGTGACACAAGTGATGGTATGATACCAAGATGATACCAATATGATATGGTATGTATGCAATGGAAGGTGTAGATCAAGGATCACTAATGTGCACAAGTGACATTGCCGGCAATACTCAAATGGCTAGTCTCGATAGGCAAGTAATGCAAAATGGGCTAGGGGTTATCAATGCAATTGCAAGGGGAATATACAATGATGTCGTCGAGGTTACCGTCCTTATGTACGATGAGGACCTCATGGCGATGATGAGAGGCGGTGTTCTCGATGTCGATTCATCCCTAATTATCCGAAACACCTTAGGAAACGGAAAAACCGCGAACTCAAAATCTCAAAGGCAAATGTCAAATGGTGGTAGCGGAAAAGCGGTGGTGGTTGCGGAAGTATTGGTGGAAACCCGGTCAAAATGGGTTAAGGTGGCGGCAGGGTATGATGGGCTATACACGGTGTCGGAGTTGAAAGCACGGTCCCTAAGTAGCCGAAACACCTTAGGAGACACAACTCACAACACAAACAAAATTGGGTTAAGTTGCAGAAGTCGGTGGTGGTAATGCGGATTATGTGGTGAAGGTCCTAGGCAAAGATGCCAAAGTTCCAAAAATTTGATGGTGTCAAATTATGTTGGAAGTATTTTTGTGGAAGGGGGATGTCAATAGCTTCAAAACGAGCTAAAGAACATCAAAATCGGAGTTCGGATGAATTAGTTCTGGGCAAAACAAAAATCAGCCGAAGTCGATATCTACAGGTACTGGACGTCCGTAAATGGACGGATGTCCGGTCGCCGGATGTCTGGTGGAGCTCGGAAATCCGCTGTTTCAGCTCGGGTTTGGGGTTCCGGTTGTCCGGTAAAGGCCGGACGTCCGGTGGGTCGGGGTCAACGCGGGATTTGAGCTCCGGGACGCGATTTTGGGCGGAATTTGGGGATTTTGGGGTCAAAATTGAGGAGATTTCGTGGATGAAAGATGGGGAAACTTGGGGAGATGCTAGATCCACTTGAAACCAAGCAAATCCATGGATCAAAATCAACAAAACATCATCAAAACCAACAAATCACAAAAAAAATTGGGGCAATTTTTGGTGGGGAATTTTCAAAATTGGGACAAAATCAAGCAAAAGAAGGCTAGAAAACGGGGGTAGGGGCTCCAAATTCGTGATCAACGTGGCTCATGGTACCAAGATGATGTAGGGTAGAACCCTAGATGCCCGATCTTTCATGAAAGGAGCGGATCCCGCGATGAACACGAAGAACACGAGGAGAAAACACGAGGGGAAACACGAGAGAATCACTCAAACCAACAAGATTTGATTACACATGCACTAGATCCTCGAAACACAAAGAGAGTCACGATCCACGATCAACAAGGGACGATACAAAGGTAACTAGTTCATCTCCGTGAGGAGGCCTTGAGTTCTTCCCATTAGGGGTCTTGAATCCAGGTGGATCTTCTCCGAAGAGGCACGGTCTCTCTCGGAGGAGCAGATCTGGATGGATGAGCAAAGCTCTATCTCTCAAATGAGCTATCACTTCGCTCCCTGGCTAGAGGAAGGGGAAAGAGTATATATAGTCTAAGTGGGCGAAGGGGTACACGGGCCTCAGCCCAACACTAGACACAGCCAGGGACCGGACGTCCGCTGGGCACCGGACGTCCGGTGGTTCCAGGGGGACCGGTCGTCCGCTAGCGCCGGACGTCCGCTGAAAGTGCTCTGTGGTCGGGACACCGGACGTCCGGAAGTCTCGGACTTCCGTTAATATTGTCGGACGTCCGGTGCAGGGTCGGATGTCCGCTTGCTGGGAGGTCTGTAGCGGGCGTAGGCTGGTCTTCAGGCGCCGGTCGTCCGCCGAGGGCCGGTCGTCCGCTCGCCGTGAGAGGTCGGTCGTCCGGTGTAGTCCGGACGTCCGCTCGCTGGAGCTTCTACGATAGTTCTTGTACTTGGTGTCCTCGCCGTCTTGTCCATGGTCTTCCTCTTTGTTCCTGGTCATGCATAGCACATATATTTGAGGTAGTAGCCATGTCTCACATGTGGAAAGTGATGGTTCAGAGAGGAGCGAGTTCGCCTTGTGTCCAATGGCGTATGTTCGAGGTCTCGTCATATGTCCTCTTGGGGCTTGGAGAGTAGTCGGAGTGTACATGGGGATGAACGTGGGATGCTCCGCATCAGGCATGTTATTTACTTCTGTGATGAAGCTGCTAGAATTGCCAAACCCTATGAAAAAGATAAACATAGACCCGTTGTTGGCATGCCTGTTGTCTCAGTTAAAATAGGAGATCATTGTTATCATGGTTTATGCGACATAGGTGCTAGTGTAAGTGCCATTCCTTTTACCCTATATCAAGAAATTATGAATGATATAGCACCTGCTGAAATAGAAGACATAGATGTTACTATTAAACTTGCTAATAGGGACACCATCACACCACTTGGGATTGTTAGAGATGTTGAGGTCTTGTGTGGGAAAATAAAATACCCTAATGATTTTCTTGTTCTTGGTTCCCCACAAGATGACTTTTGTCCCATTATCTTTGGTAGACCTTTCTTGAACACCGTCAATGCTAAAATAGATTGCGAGAAGCAAACTGTCGGTGTTAGTTTTGGTGATGAGTCTCATGAGTTTAATTTTTCCAAGTTCAGTAGAAAACATCATAATAAAGAGTTGTCTAGTAAGGATGAAATAATTGGTCTTGCTTCTATTGTTGTGCCTCCTACCGATCCACTAGAACAATATTTGCTAGACCACGAAAATGATATGCATCTGCATGAAAGAAATGAAATAGATAAGATTTTCTTTGAACAACGTCCTCTGCTTAAACACAATTTGCCTATTGAAACTCTAGGGGGTCCTCCTCCACCTAAAGGTGATCCTGTGTTTGAATTAAAACAATTGCTAGACACTTTGAAATATTCTTATCTTGATGAGAAAAAGATTTATCCTGTTATTATTAGTGCTAATCTTTCAGAACATGAAGAAGAAAGATTATTGAAGGTTTTGAAGAAGCACCGAGCTTCCATTGGATATACTCTTGATGATTTAAAGGGCATTAGTCCCACTCTCTGTCAGCATAAAATTAATATGGAGCCTGATGCTAAACCCGTTGTTGATCACCAACGACGTTTAAATCCTAAAATGAAAGAAGTGGTAAGAACAGAGATACTGAAGCTTCTGGAAGCAGGTATAATCTATCCCATAGCTGATAGTAGATGGGTAAGTCCCGTTCATTGTGTCCCTAAAAAAGGAGGTATTACCGTTGTTCCTAATGACAAGAATGAACTTATTCCACAAAGAATTGTCACTAGCTACAGAATGGTAATTGATTTTAGAAAACTAAATAAAGCTACTAGAAAAGATCATTACCCTCTGCCTTTTAATGATCAAATGTTAGAAAGACTATCAAAGCACACACATTTTTGCTTTCTTGATGGATATTCTGGTTTTTATCAAATACCTGTCTCATAACCTGATCAAGAGAAAACCACCTTTACTTGCCCTTTTGGAACTTATGCTTATAGACGTATGCCTTTTGGTTTATGCAATGCACCTGCTACCTTTCAAAGATGTATGACTGCTATATTCTCTGACTTTTGTGAAAAGATTGTTGAGGTTTTCATGGATGATTTTTCCGTTTACGGAACTTCTTTTGATGATTTCTTAAGCAATCTTGATCAAGTTTTGCAAAGATGTGAGCAAACTAATCTCGTCTTGAATTGGGAGAAGTGCCACTTTATGGTTAATGAAGGTATTGTCTTGGGACATAAAATTTCTGAATGAGGTATTGAGGTGGATAAAGCTAAAGCTGATGCAATTGAGAAAATGCCATGCCCTAAAGATATCAAAGGTATTCGTAGTTTCCTGAGTCATGCTGGTTTCTATAGGAGGTTTATTAAAGACTTCTCTAAAATTTCTAGGCCTCTTACAAATCTTTTACAAAAGGATGTTCCATTTGTTTTTTATGATGATTGTGTAGAAGCCTTTGAAACACTTAAGAAAGCCTTGATTTCTGCACCTATTGTTCAACCACCTGATTGGAACTTGCCTTTTGAAATTATGTGCGATGCTAGTGATTATGCAGTTGGTGCTGTTCTAGGACAAATAGTCGATAAGAAATTAAATTTTATTCATTATGCTAGTAAAACTCTAGACAGTGCTCAACAAAATTATGCTACTACTGAAAAATAATTTTTAGCAGTTGTGTTTGCTTGTGATAAATTTAGATCTTACATTGTTGATTCTAAACTGATCGTTCACACCGATCATGCTGCTATAAAATATCTTATGGAAAAGAAGGATGCTAAACCTAGACTCATTAGGTGGGTTCTTTTGCTACAAGAATTTGATTTACATATCACTGATAGAAAGGGAGCTGAGAACCCCGTGGCTGATAACTTGTCTAGGTTAGAAAGTATTCTTGATGACCCACAACCTATTAATGATAGTTTTCCTGATGAACAATTAGCTGCAATAAATGTTTCTCATAACACTCCTTGGTATGCTGACCATGCCAATTATATTGTTGCTAAATATATACCACCTAGCTTCACATACCAACAAAACAAAAAATTCTTCTATGATTTAAGACATTACTTTTGGGATGACCCACATCTTTATAAAAAGGAGTAGATGGTATTATTAGACGTTGTGTACCTGAGCATGAACAGGGACAAATCCTATGGAAATGTCACTCGGAAGCTTATGGAGGACATCATGCGGGAGATAGAACTGCTCACAAGGTATTGCAATCTAGTTTTTATTGGCCTACTCTCTTCAAGGATGTCCATAAGTTTGTTTTATCTTGTGATGAATGTCAAAGAATTGGTAATATTGGTAAGCGTCAGGAAATGCCTATGAATTATTCTCTTGCTGTTGAACCATTTGATGTTTAGGGATTTGATTACATGGGACCTTTTCCTTCCTCTAATGGGTATACACATATTTTGGTTGCTGTTGATTATGTTACTAAGTGGGTAGAAGCTATTCCAACTAGTAGTGCTGATCACAACACCTCTATTAAAATGCTTAAGGAAGTCATTTTCCCAAGGTTTGGAGTCCCTAGATATTTAATGACTGATGGTGGTTCACATTTTATTCATGGTGCTTTTCGTAAAATGCTTGCTAAATATGATGTTAACCAGAGAATTGCATCACCTTATCACCCTCAGTCTAGTGGTCAAGTTGAACTTAGCAATAGAGAAATAAAATTAATATTACAAAAAACTGTCAATAGGTCCCGAAAGAATTGGTCTAGAAAGTTAGATGATGCACTTTGGGCTTATAGAATAGCATATAAAAATCCTGTGGGTATGTCTTCGTATAAAATGGTTTATGGAAAAGCTTGTCATTTGCCTCTTGAGTTAGAACCTAAAGCATATTGGGCAATTAAAGAACTCAACTATGATTTCAAACTTGCCGGTGAAAAGAGGTTATTTGATATTAGCTCACTAGATGAATGGAGAACGCAAGCCTATGAAAATGCCAAGTTATTTAAAGTAAAAGCTAAACAATGGCATGAAAAAAGAATCCAAAAGCGTGAGTTCAAAGTTGGAGAATATGTTCTTTTGTAGAACTCCCGTTTCAGATTCTTTGCAGGAAAACTCCTCTCCAAATGGGAAGGACCTTACGTTATCGAGGAGGTTTATCGATCCGGAGCCATCAAGATAAATAATGCCGAAGGTACTAACCCGAAGGTTGTTAATGGGCAACGAATAAAACATTATATCTCAGGTACACCCATTAATGTTGAAAGTAATATTATCCAAACTATGACACCAGAAGAACAAATAAAGGAAACCTTCTGGAACACTCCAGAATAACTGAAAAAGAGGAGGTATGTGATACGGTAAGTAAACAGACTCCAAAAAATCCGCAAAAATATTTTCTGTCCGTTTTGGAATATAACAAAAATTAGGAAAATAAGAAACAACCAGGAAGGCACCCCTGGTGGGCACAAGACACCAGGGCGCGCCTGGCGCCCAGGTGGGTTGTGCCCACCTCGGGTACCTTCCGGACTCCGTTTTTCTTCCGTTTGCTTGTTTCCCAAGATAAAAAATCTTTATATACCCCCTGAACCTATTGGCCACCGTATCGCGGAGAAATCCTCTGTTTTCTTTTCTCGTTGTTTTCCTGACAGATCTAAAAATATGTCTTCCCAAGACTCGGATGGTGAGAGCTATGTTGCTGATTATATCGCAAACCTCAAGGTTTATGGGGATGTGGAACACTATAGCTGGACTTCGGAGGAAGAACAAGACTATGACCCTAAAAGGGAAGAGGAGACAAGCTCAGACGAAGCTGAAGTTCCATTGCCTCAACCTGGGGACATGCACGTGGAATTCAAGAAATCAAGTCTCCCCAGCAAAGCAAAGAAACCTAAGGTCCAGTTTATCCCTTTTCGTCTCTTGCAGGAAAACAAGCAAGGATTATGCAAAAGGATAGTAGAGCTCGAGCAGGAGATCGGTGATTTAAAGGAGGAAAATTCCGTCCTCAAGCGTAAGCTAAGGAAGAAAGACAAACCCTCTACTTCATCACCACCACCTCCTTCTTCATCACCAAAGGAAAATTGAGTAATCGGGTATGGGCACTCCCCTTGGCTTGTGCCAAGCTTGGGGGAGGTGCCCGGTATCGTATCACCTCCACTATCTTTTGCCTTTACTTATCTTAGTTCGATCCTTAGTTATCTTTTGCTTTAGATGAATAAAAGTTTAGTTCGATCCTTTCTTTTCGAGTGTTTGCTTAGTGATCTATCTCTGTAATCGTGTGCAGGATATATATAATAAAGTTTAGTTTGAGTTTTGTTTTCTTTACTTTCATGTTCAATAAAAAGAAAGGAAATAAATGAAAAAGATCATATGCTAATTTTATGGTAAGTAATGACATCACATAAGGAAGAGTATAAGTAGGAAATTTTATTGGAGATTGACAAACATAGCATTGGTCAATGATGCAATTCATGAAAGAATTAATAAGGGGAGAGAAGATTCACATGAAAATACACTATCCTGGACATCTTTTGTGATTGTGAGCCCCCGTCAAAATATTATATGCCAAAATTGTTGACGTTGGACAAGGAAGACAATGTAATGATTTATGTTTGTTCATATTCACATAGAAGTTATATTGTCATAGATCCTTTAACATGTGGTGCTTGCCCCCATCTTTGCTAGCCAAAAATTCCGCACTAAGTAGAGATACTACTTGTGCATCCAAAAACCTTTAAACCCAAATCTTATTTTGAGAGTCCACCATACCTACCTATGGATTGAGTAAGATCCTTCAAGTAAGTTGTCATCGTTGCAAAAAGGCAATAAAAATTGCTTCTAAAAGTGTTGGATCATTTAGTGTAAAAGCAAATTGTGCGTTGTATGAACTTGTGATGGCAAAGAATAAAAGCGACAGACTGCATGATAAAGGTTGCTATCACAAGGGGCAATATAACGTGATGTTCTTTTGCACTAAGAGATTGAGCATACAAACAAATAAGCGCATGGTAACCTCTGCTTCCCTCTGCGAAGGGCCTATCTTTTACTTTTATGTATTTACTTTTATGCAAGAGTCAAAGTTCTTCTCTCTATTCCTTTTTATTTTCTCTTTTGGCAAGCATCATGTGGTGAGGAAAGATCTAGGCACATATATCTAGTTGGATATGAGTAGCATGAGTTATTATTGTTGACATCACCCTCGAGGTGAGTATGTTGGGAGGCGAATCTATAAGCCCCTATCTTTCTATGTGTCCAGTTGAAACGTTTTGCTCATGTGTATGCGATGAGTGTTAGCAATCATAGAAGACTATATGATGGTTGAGTATGTGGACTTGCCAAAAAAGCTCCGATACGAGACCCTTCCTGAAAAGATGATGAATTGTAGTTGCAAAGTTGACTGCGAACGTAGTTTGTTGGTTTTCAATAGAGTTTATGCTTTATACTTCAATGTTGTGATGAATTGTTACTTGTTCATGAGAAGTTATATGATAAAAGTTCTATGATAAAGTTTTATATTAAATTTTGTTGCTGTTATAATAATATACATGATGCTTCTTTGTCCGTATTTTGTTTTTATCGACACCTCTCTCTGTAAGCATGTGGACATGTTTTTCCATTTCGGTTTTTGCTTGAGGACAAGCGAGGTCTAAGCTTGGGGGAATTGATACGTCCATTTTGCATCATGTTTTCCTACTGTTATTTATGATGTTTTTATGCATAATAATGCTTTTTGGAGTAATTCTAATGCCTTTTCTCTCATAATATGCAAGGTTCACACAAAGAGGGAGAATTTCGGTAGCTGGAAATCTGGACCTGAAAAAGCTACGTCAGGCTACCTATTCTACACAACTCCAAATGAGCTGAAACATCACGGGTAATTTTTATGGAATAAATAAGAATTATTGGAGCAAATAACTACCAGAGGGGGCCCACCGGGTGGGCACAACCCACCTGGGCGTGCCAGGGAGCCCAGGCGCGCCCTGGTGGGTTGTGCTCTCCTCGGCCCACCTTCAGTGCCCCTCTTCTGGTATATAAGTCATTTTGACCTAGAAAAAAATAAGGGGAGGACTTTCGGGACGAAGCGCCGCCGTCTAGAGGCAAAACTTGGGCAGGAGCACTTTTGCCCTCCGGCAGAGCGATTCCGTAGGGGGAACTTCCCTCCCGGAGGGGGAAATCATCGTCATCATCATCACCAACAACTCTCCCATCTTGGGGAGGGCAATCTCCATCAACATCTTCAACAGCACCATCTCCTCTCAAACCCTAGTTCATCTCTTGTGTTCAATCTTTGTACCGGAAACTATAGATTGGTACTTGTGGGTGACTAGTAGTGTTGATTACATCTTGTAGTTGATTACTATATGGTTTATTTGGTGGAAGATTATATGTTCAGATCCATTATGCTATTTAATAACCCTCTGATCTTGAGCATTATTATCATTAGTGAGTAGTTACTTTTGTTCTTGAGGTCACGGGAGAAATCTTGTTGCAAGTAATCATGTGAACTTGATATGTGTTCGATATTTTGATGATATGTATGTTGTGATTCCCTTAGTGGTGTCATGTGAACGTCGACTACATGGCACTTCACCTTATTAGGGCCTAAGGGAATGCATTGTGGAGTAGTTATTATATGATGGGTTGCGAGAGTGACAGAAGCTTAAACCCTAGTTTATGCGCTATTCCGTAAGGGACTGATTTGGATCCAAAAGTTTAATGCTATGGTTAGATTTATTCTTAATACTTTTCTCGTAGTTGCGGATGCTTGCGAGGGGGTTAATAATAAGTAGGAGGTTTGTTCAAGTAAGAACAACACCTAAGCACCGGTCCACCCACATATCAAATTATCAAAGTAGCGAACACAAATCAAACCAACATGATGAAAGTGACTAGATGAAATTCGCGTATACCCTCAAGAACGCTTTGCTTATCATAAGAGATCGTTTTGGCCTGTCCTTTGCCTCAAAAGTATTGGGCTACCTTGCTGCACTTTTATTACCATTACCGTTACTTGCTCGTTACAAATTATCTTGCCACCAAACTACTCGTTACTTATAATTTCAGTGCTTGCAGACATTACCTTGCTGAAAACCGCTTGTCATTTCCTTCTGCTCCTCGTTGGGTTCGACACTCTTACTTATCGAAAGGACTACGATTGATCCCCTATACTTGTGGGTCATCAAGGCTCTTTTCTGGCACCATTGCCGGGGAGTGAAGCGCTCTTTGTAAGTGGAAATCGGTAAGGAAAAATTATTACTACGTGCTGAAATTTATTATCACTTGTTACTATGGAGAAGAATCCTTTGAGGGGTTTGTTCGGGGTATCTTCACCTCAACCGGAACCACAATTAGTTACCCCTCAACCTACTGCACCTACTGAAAATATTGGTTATGAAATTCCTTCGGGTATGATAGAACAACTGCTAACTAATCCTTATGCAGGAGATGGAACCGAACATCCTGATATGCACTTGATATATGTGGATGAAATTTGTGGATTATTTAAGCTTGCAGGTTTACCCGAAGATGAAGCTAAGAAGAACTTGAAGGGAAAAGCA
The DNA here is from genome assembly GCA_011799875.1 of Thinopyrum elongatum. NCBI lineage: Eukaryota > Viridiplantae > Streptophyta > Magnoliopsida > Poales > Poaceae > Thinopyrum > Thinopyrum elongatum. The sequence continues at coordinate 487,879,966 of CM022299.1, forward strand.
TTGGCATGGTATAGGCTATGCGATGATATTGGATCTTGGAATTGGAATCGATTGAAATTGGAATTTCACCAAAAAAATTATCCTATGCATCTAGTTCATCGTGATCGGAATTATATATATAATTTTTGGTCTCATGAAGGAGAAAGTATCGCTCTAGCTTGGGGGAGGCTTAAGTCAATGTTATATTCATGCCCCAATCATGAGCTCTCAAGAGAAATTATTATTCAGAATTTTTATGCTCGGCTTTCTCATGATGATAGATCCATGCTTGATACTTCTTGTACTGGTTCCTTTATGAAGAAGACTATTGACTTCTGGTGGGATCTTTTAGAAAGAATTAAATGCAACTCTGAAGATTGGGAACTCGTCGAAGGTAAAGAGTCAGGTATTAAGCTCAAGTATGATTGTGTTAAATCTTTTATGAATACCGATGCTTTTCAAAAGTTTAGCACTAAATATGGTCTTGACTCTGAGATAGTAGCCTCCTTTTGTGAATCATTTGCTACTCATGTTGACCTCCCTAAGGAGAAGTGGTTTAAATATCACCCACCTATCAAAGAAGAAATTAAATAACCAGTAATAGCTAAAGATGAATCTATTATTTACAATGTTGATCCAGTTGTGCCTACTGCTTATATTGAAAAACCACCTTTCCCTGTTAGGATAAAGGAACATGCTAAAGTCTCAACTGTGGTCAACAAAAGTTATATTAGAACTTCCAAACCTACTGAACAAATCAAAGTAGAACCTAGTGTTGCTATGGTTAAAGATCTCTTGGTTGAAAATGTAGATGGGCATGTTATTTACTTCTGTGATGAAGCTGCTAGAATTGCCAAACCCGATGAAAAAGATAAACATAGACCCGTTGTTGGCATGCCTGTTATTTACTTCTTAATACTTTTCTTGTAGTTGCGGATGCTTGCGAGGGGGTTAATCATAAGTAGGAGGTTTGTTCAAGTAAGAACAACACCTAAGCACCGGTCCACCCACATATCAAATTATCAAAGTAGCGAACACAAACCAAACCAACATGATGAAAGTGACTAGATGAAATTCCCATGTACCCTCAAGAACGCTTTGCTTATCATAAGAGATCGTTTTGGCCTGTCCTTTGCCTCAAAAGGATTGGGCTACCTTGCTGCAGTTTTATTACCATTACCATTACTTGCTCGTTACAAATTATCTTTCTACCAAACTACTCGTTACTTATAATTTCAGTGCTTGCAGACATTACCTTGCTGAAAACCGCTTGTCATTTCCTTCTGCTCCTCGTTGGGTTCGACACTCTTACTTATCGAAAGGACTATGATTGATCCCCTATACTTGTGGGTCATCACACATCCCGGTACACCGCCGGAGGCATTCATATAGAGTCATATTTTGTTCTAAGTATCGAGTTGTAATTCTTGAGTTTTAAGTAAATAAAAGTGTGGTGATCTTCATTATTAGAGCATTGTCCCATGTGAGGAAAGAATAAAAGAGGAAAACGAAGCCCACAAATAAAATAAAAGAGGCCAAAGAAGCCCACCAAAAAAATTGAGAGAAAAGAGAGAAGGGGCAATGTTACCATCCTTTTTCCACACTTGTGCTTCAAAGTAGCACCATGATCTTCATGATAGAGAGTCTCCTATGTTGTCACTTTCATATACTAGTGGGAATTTTTCATTATAGAACTTGGCTTGTATATTCCAATGATGGGCTTACTCAAATTGCCCTAGGTCTTCGTGAGCAAGCAAGTTGGATGCACACCCACTTAGTTTCTTTTTGAGCTTTCATAAACGTATATCTCTAGTGCATCCGTTGCATGGAAATCCCTACTCACTCACATTGATATCTATTGATGGGCATCTCCATAGCCCGTTGATACGCCTAGTTGATGTGAGACTATCTTCTTCTTTTTGTCTTCTCCACAACCACCATATTCTATTCCACCTATAGTGCTATGTCCATGGCTCACGCTCATGTATTGCGTGAAAGTTGAAAAGGTTTGAGAACATCAAAAGTATGAAACAATTGCTTGGCTTGTCGTCGGGGTTGTGCATGATTTGAGTACTTTGTGTGACGAAGATGGAGCATAGCCAGACTATATGATTTTGTAGGGATAACTTTCTTTGGCCATGTTATTTTGAGAAGACATGATTGCTTTATTAGTATGCTTGAAGTATTATTGTTTTTATGTCAATATTAAACTTTTGTTTTGAATCTTATGGATCTGAACATTCATGCCACAATAAAGAAAATTACATGGATAAGTATGTTAGGTAGCATTCCACATCAAAAATTCTATTTTTATCATTTACATACTCGAGGACGAGCAGGAATTAAGCTTGGGGATGCTTGATACGTCTCCAACGTATCTATAATTTTTTATTGTTCCATGCTATTATATTATCAGTTTTGGATGTTTTATATGCATTAATATGCTATTTTATATTATTTTTGGGACTAACCTATTAACCTAGAGCCCAGTGCCAGTTTCTGTTTTTTTCCTTGTTTTTGAGCCTCATAGAAAAGGTATACCAAACGGAGTCCAAACGGAATAAAACTTCACGATGATTTTTCTTGGACCAGAAGACACCCAGGGGACTTGGATTCCAAGTCAGAAGAGCCACGAGGTGACGACAAGGGTGGAGGGCGCGCCCTAGGGGGGCCTACCTTGTGGGCCCCTCGGGACTCTCCTTACCTAGATCTTCCTCCTATATATTCACAAATATTCCAAAACCACCAGAGGCATCCACGAAAACACTTTTCCACCGCCGCAACCTTCTGTTCCCGTGAGATCCCATCTTGGGGCCTTTTCCGGCATCCCGCCGGAGGGGGAATCAATCACGGAGGGCTTCTACATCAACTCCATTTCCCTTCCGATGATGCATGAGTAGTTCACCTCAGACCTACGGGTCCATAGCTAGTAGCTAGATGGCTTCTTCTCTCTCTTTGATTCTCAATACAACGTTCTCCTTAATGTTCTTGGAGATCTATCTGATGTAATCTTCTTTTGCGGTGTGTTTGTCGAGATCTGATGAATTGTGGATTTATGATCAGCTTATCTATGAATACTATTTAAATCTTCTCTGAATTCTTTTATGCATGATTTAATATCTTTGTATTTCTCTTCGAATTACCGGTTTGGTTTGGCCAACTAGATTGGTTTTTCTTGTAATGGGAGAGGTGCTTAGCTTGGGGTTCAATCTTGCATGATTTCACCTAGTGACAAAGTAGGGGTAGCGAGACATGTATTGCATTGTTGCCATCGAGGATAAAAAGATGGGGTTTTCATCATATTGCTTGAGTTAATTCCTTGTCATCTTACTTAAGGCGTTACTCCGTTCTTTATGAACTTAATACTCTAGATGCATGCTGGATAGCGGTCGATGTGTGGAGTAATAGTAGTAGATGCAGTCAGGAGTCGGTCTACTTGACACGGACGTGATGCCTATATGCATAATCATTGCCTTGGATATCGTCATAACTTTGCGCTTTTCTATCAATTGCTCGACAGTAATTTGTTCACCCACCGTATTATTTTCCTTCATGAGAGATGCCTCTAGTGAAACCTATGGCCCCTGGGTCTATTTTCCATCATATTACTTTCCGATCTACTATTTTGCAATCTTTAATTTTCAGATCTATATACCAAAAAACCCAAAAATATTTTGTCTTTTGTTTATCTATCTCTATCAGATCTCACCTTTGCAATTGACCGTGAAGGGATTGACAACCCCTTTATCGCGTTGGGTGCAAGTGTTTGATTGTCTATGTAGGTGTTGGTGATTTGTGCGTTCTTCTCCTACTGGATTGATACCTTGGTTCTTAACTGAGGGAAATACTTACCTCTACTGTGCTGCATCACCCTTTCCTCTTCAAGGAAAAAACCAACACAAGCTCAAGAAGTAGCATGCGCCTACCCCCCTTGGGCACGCCCTGGTGCCTCGTGGGCTCCTCCTTCATCTTTTGGCCCTCTCCCGAAGCTTCGAGGGTCTCTTTTGTCCAGAAAAATCTCCAAAAATTTTGTGGCATTTGGACTTTGTTTGGTACTGATATTCTGAAAAACCAAAAACAGGCAAAAAACAACAACTGGCACTGGGCACTAAGTTAATAGGTTAGTCCCAAAAAATGATATATAATTGCTTGTAGTTGCATATAAAACATCCAAGATTGATACTATAATAGCATGGAACAATCAAAAATTATAGATACGTTGGAGACGTATAATGCACCACCTCAGCAGGAAGACAATGATGACCACATTGATGAGGAGATTGAAGTTGAAAAGCCAAATCCCTCACCTCCAGTGCCGATGCAAGTTGAACCTTTAGCCTCAACCAAGAAGGATGACAAGATTGAGGGGAAGCAATCTGCTCCTCGAGAGAAATCTACCTTGATCACACCCTTGGTTGTTCCCTCACTGATGGATGTCGACTCTACTCCTTGTTCCACAGCTCCACTCGTGGAAGAGGAAGAAAATAAATCTGCTGAGCTGTTGGCTCAAGTGTCTGTTAGTGCATCACATGTTCCTATACCCAAGGCCGTTGAGTCTGCGAAAGATAAGGCCCCAGTGCCCAAAGAAATGAAAGCCATTGAAGGAGTGCCAGCGAGTAAAATTGTTGGTTCTTCAAGTTCCATGAAGACATCTGAGTTCGCTAGGTCAAGGAAGCGCAACGCTCCTCTTAAGAAAATTGAAGAAGATTCTACTGTACCTAATGAATCTCTGGTCAGGCACTCAGTCAAAGAAGAACTCCCAAGGAATCCACTCGAAACATTTCCACTATTTCCTATTGAGGTGGTCCAAATGGTCCAGCGTTCAACGAGCAAATCCATCGCTCAAAACTTGCTTTCTTTGGCACCAGTCCATACGAAGGAGAAAAGACTTCCACGTCATCTAGATTTTGGACCAAAGAGCAAGTAGTGTATTATGCTCGTATCCTGTTCTGCAAGAATTGCATCTTCAAGCACTAGATCTTAGATTTTGCTGAGCTCAGGGGTTTACCATGTTTTCACCACACCATCGAGCAGATTGAGCATGTCTTTTTGAAGAGTTTCCTCCATTTTAATCATGGCTAGAGCCGTGAAGTTATTCTTCAGTTCTTTGCCACACCCTATATCTCAGGGGACCTTGTGTATAGTAGTACATGGGTTCTCAAATGGATGGCTGAGGATGAAAATATTATGTGCTCAGCTAACCAGTTTCTGGCTCTCCTGAATCATCCTCGGTGTGAGTTTGATGAAACTCGTGAACATAGGCTCCACTAGTGGGAAGTATCTGAAGCTGAATTACATATGTTGATGGATCCCATGCTTGTTGGTGATGCTTTCATTGAAGCAAATCCCAAGAATCTATTGTATGAGAATAAGGTGTTGTTTTACATTCCATGCAATTCCCTCACTCCAACCAATAGGCTAGAAACCATTCAAGGCATTACGACAAATGCTCTCAACGCTATATCAAATGGCATTCGGTTTGATATTCCAGATCTTTTCATTCGAAACTTGGCTTATGCAGCTAACAATGCTCAAGTCCTGAAGCCATATGCTCCGTGGATCATGTTTGCCATCGAACAACTAACAGAGAAGAAGTTTTTCCGCCTACATGTCCCGAAAGTTTTCATGCCTCTGGTTCATGACACTCTCCGAAACGTGAAAGATATTGGGAAAGGAAAAAGTCCAATAGATGCAAGTGCTTTTGCTTCTGCGGCTGCTCCCAAACTTTATAAGGCCACTATGGAAATCCCTCAGGAAGAAAATCCATCTCTTTATGAGATTTGACTTTGGACCCAGCAGGCCCTGGAGAGCCACATCAAGCTCGATCGCAAAGTAAAGCTAGAAATGATGGCTGAAATCAATTTGCATCATAATTACACTTGCCAAGCCTTACTCTATGACTTCATAGGCGCACCTAGACTCATCTACGCAAGCATTATGATCGCAAGCAACTCTCTATGAAGGGAATTGAAAAGGAATATGACGATCTGAATTTGTTTGAAGTTCCTCGCATCCGAAGGCAAACACCAGTACTTCCTCAGCGGTCTGACTCAACTGAACTCCACTTTATGGAACCACGCAATGAGATTTAAGATACTGTTGGCACTGCAATTTTCAAACCATATGGTCCTCGCTCTACCCCAGAAGCTGCTCCTGAAGCTTGTGCTGCAAGTCCAGCTCGTGCCTCGGCCTCAACCATTCCTCGTTCTGTTTTGCTGAACAATTCATGTTCTGAGGGCTCTATGGACGAGTAGTTCCTCATATGGTTTCTATTTCCTTTTTGACAATTGTTAACAAAAAGGGGGAGAAGAACATCGAGAGGATAGATGAGCGGGATATTTGCAAGGGGATTTTATTCGCCTTTTGGTTTTAGCTATTGAACTATTTGCTTCTGGTTGTGAAACTTTAAAGTACCGCATGTGGTGTTTGTAAACCTCGTCGTCATGTACCGTTAATAACCCCTAAAATGCTATTTGCATTCTGTTATCTGGATGCAGGTGCTACTGAATTTTACTTCCTTTGCAATAATCATCTTTGATATTTATCTATTAATATTGCAGGTGAAGTAACAAATTTTGCTTCGAAGATGAATGACAAGCTTATCTCTCTGAAAAAGAGATATCCACTGTCTCATTCCGTGTTATTTTTTTCTTTCCTGCTTCTCGATACTTCTTTATCTAACAATGCAGGAGAAGAAACTTGTCTTCCAACTGAATCTTTTTGACTCTCGAACTTTATATCAATTCAGTCATTCCGATGTGATGTTTCCTTTTTTACTTTGTCAGCTACATCTATTCACCTTTTATTGAAGGAAAACTCCATCTAGAGCTCATTCACTTCGAGATAAAAACATCCCTTGTTGTGATATATCCTGCATATCTAATCTGCAGGGACATACTATGCTTCCTGTGAATACAATTCTATTCTGAGTAAACCTTCAAGGCTTATTTCTGCGATAAATCATTTCAAAGTATTCATAAACTTTAACAAATCTTTTTCAAGGTTGTGTGTCACAGGAAAACATCTCAGATAGAAATGAGAGCATTGTTCGTCAATACAACTTCTACACAACAACAATGCTCCTCGCATGAAGATTCACATCAGTTCCCTCCAGATCATCTCTCTAGCATAACCTCAAATGAAACATCTTCAGCAGAATGCTTACATTTGGGGGAGCATGTTTATCTTTGTACTATTACTCTCTTATCTCTTGGTTTATTCACATCCTACTTCATTTCTCTTCATCTATCTTTTGATCTGTTCTATTTTGTCAGCAATCATCCAAAAAGGGGGAGATTGTTGGCGCAAATCATTCCCTAACAGAAACAGGTGTGGACTAATTTGTTTGCTAGTGCACACAGAGAGAAATAGTCCATGTAGAACCGAAGAAGAATGCCAACTTTGGTGTCAAGTTCGAGGAACTTCCCCGAAGGATACTTGAGATACAGAGAAGTTGTGTCATATCTCTCGAGTCCGTTCTAGCGAGAAGATTGATGCAAATATGTTGACCCCTTAAAATCTATTGCTACTATGAAGCAATTGGTTCGGAGGTCGTCTGAAGAAAATTGACTGAGAAGACCGAAGGCGAAGCGAAGATGTAGAATTTAGTTCATTGTTCTTCTTCTCTTTCTTGAGTCTTAGGACCTCCGTACTATTAAGAGAGGGTATATGTTCTTGAAGCTTAGATCCGCTATCATGCTTAGCCCAAACCTACGCAAGTATGAGAGAAATCTCTTTATGCTCTGAATGATTACCTGTCAGTAGTAGACGTAGTTCTTCATGCTACAGGAGATATCTTTCGGACTGAGGAGTTAGCATTTCTTGCTCCATGAGGAATGTTACAGTTGTGCTCAATTTTCGACCGTTGGACTCATGTCATTCGGCCATTGGTTGACACACATGTCTATTTTGGTCATTTCCCATTAGGGAAGGCTACAACTATAAATAGCCACTATCGGTGCAACAAACATGAGTGTTTGCCGCCCTGACTTATGCACACGCGCGTTGCGGATTCTTATGTCCAGTGCCAAGTCCCATATACAACTAAGGCAGAGAAACCGCTCTTTGTGGGATCAAGGAGAGCAAGAAGACCAAGCGTTGGAACAAGACACACGTTTTATAACAGGAGCAACCAACCCCAGCAGGAGCAAGCTGGCAAGTCAGGCCCCGGCAAACCCTCTGGGCATGGGTTCCCCGCCAACACCAGCGCTCTACCTCTCTCACCAGCTGGCCGCTGATTACTGAGGTGTCGAACCCGCAGGTGCTTAGGTGGGCATAACCCGTGCATGTCAGCTCACTGGAGGGGTAAAAATCACCTTTAATGACACTCGTCCTGATGGCGTGTCACGCTGATAGGAGGTAGCTGGTTAAGCGGCGCAGCGGCCTTGTGGGGCTTCAACCTCCACACGACACCTAGCAGCGCATTTAATGCGTTTTGTCCTAATTGCCAGAGTTAGGTATGATAGCTCTGCATTAGTCTAATCCCCCCTGTAATGACCTTTTTGCAACTGTGGTAACCCCTTGAGCAAAAAAAGGAGGGCCAGGGCAACATTAGTAGGGGTTCAAATCCTTGACAACCCTCACACATAGGTATTCGTGTAGCTGCCCTCTTCCCACCTCTTGCCGGGGGAGAGCACTCCATGTACTTGTCCTCAACCACCACCAATACACCCAAGGCAGGAGTAGGGTTTTACGCCTCCGGGCGACACGAACCTGGGTAAAATCGTGCGCTCCTTGTTCTCTTTGCTCTTTGCATCAGTCGCCACCTGTTGGGGATATAGCTCTGAGGTGTGACCCACCTAGGAGGGGCCGGGTTACACTGTTGGCGGTTTTATATGAAGAAGGTCCAAGGGGGCCCAAGATGTGAAGACGGCGGCTAATAGGGGTAGGCCTGGAGAAAGCCCAAGACCCGGGCCTATGAACCGCCGTACGGTGACTTGCTTTGTAAGGCATGACTAGTTAGAAACCGAGCCGTTCACGATGTGTGAGCCGGACGGGACTCTGTAAGCCTCCGGGTCTCGACCTGTGTATATAAAGGTGAGACCCGACGGCGGGTTAACTCAAGAACCAACCAATCGAGAACTAGGTTAAGCGTATTCACTCCCTTGTAATCGAAACTCAAGTAATACAACTAGAAGCAGGACGTAGGCTTTTACCTCGTTGAGAGGGGCCGAACCTGGGTACGCTCCTTGTGTCTTTTGTCCCCTTCAACCCCTTTAAGCTAACCTACGTGCAATGGCTTCACACCTAAGTCCTTTCACGAGGGCATCTGCCATGTTAAATCCATGACACCACTCCTCGCCGAACCAGCAAAGGGGCTCCTTGCCCCATAGATCGCCAGCTTCGACGCCGACATGTTTGGCACGCCAGGTAGGGGAGGATCTGCAATGGCGCGAAATAAAGCAGCAGGTAGCGTGTTTGCTATGTGAAGTTCAACATCTTCTTCATCACTCATGGCACCCGAGAAGAAGGGCTCCATGACAGTGAAACCATCCCCGTCCAGACTCCCACCGCATTCGCTTGCGGATGGTGAAGGCAGCGCTACTCCGGCGGATGGTGTAGAAGCCACGGGGGGCGTGGCCGGCATAGGAGGTTCCATCGCCGCGCCCACTGCGGCGGGGGCGGACAATGGGCACGCCAGAGCTGGTCAGCTCCCACGACCCTCTGGCGGCGACCACGACAATGGTGCGGGTGATGCGGGTGTACAACTCCCGCCTCCCCCGTGGCAGGGTGAGCGTAACCACCGGAGCGACACCGCCCGGTCTGGTGCAAGCCGAGATCCTCCCGCTGCACCAACACCAGCGGCCGTGGGAGAGATGATATCGAGACACGTACCACGCCCGTTGCAAGATGGATGAGACAAGACGTCGATCGGTGTTGTTGTGCCTCCGCAACAACGCCCGCATGGCAAGTCGCCAGTTGATCAAGTTCAACATCTCCAGGCGCCACTTCCACTGCGCCAGCCCACTACTACCCTCATGATTCGACAGCAAGACCACAACGCTACTCCTGCTAGATCTGCTAGGAGTCGAGCAACGTCGCTTTCCTCGCGCTCCAACATGCCCGAGACGGCGACAGAGGCGATGGCGCGGGCGCAGATGCTATTGGATTTCCCTCCAGTGGCCGGCAAGATGGACGAATGGAGGGCTACCATTCAGAGCTTGATCGAGTTTGCCAATGCGAACAGGTCCAAGTTGGCAGAGCCCTCACGACATCCACCAACTGCGCCTGCGTCACAAGTTGAGGGTCGTGGGGCAGGTGCTGCACCCACAGTGCAGTCCCTCCTCGGCATCAGTCTCAGCGGCAACGTCGACCCTCACAGCATGACCAGCAGAACATGCAGCCTGACGACGTGTCCATGGCTTCCTCGGATCTGCAGTCGTAGTGGGATTAGAGGCAAGTGTTGCTGGAAAGACGGGCAGAAGACGCTCATACCACCATCCAGCGGCGCCGAGAGGCACGCCGTCAATCACACGAGCGCAACGGCCCAGTCGTCGATGAACCAACACCCGTTGTTGGTGGGTACCTGCCTTACGAGGTCAGGTGCCCTGCTTTCACATGAGAGCTGCAGCAAGTCCGCTGGCCTTCGGTCCGCGCGTTCAGGCCTGAAGTCCCAGAAAAATACGACGGCAATCAAAACCCAGTAGAGTTCTTGGGCATTTATACGATTGTTGTGCAAGTTGCCGGGGGAAGAGATGAGAAAATCCTAGCCAACTACTTTCCGTTGGTGCTCAAACCCAACACGAGATCGTAGCTGATGAACTTGCCGGAAAACTCCATTTCCTCATGGTCAGATCTTTGCAATGAGTTTGTTGGTGCTTTTACCGGAGGACAGAAAGGTCCGGGGTTGCCCAGCTACTTGCAAGTGATCCCACAGAAAGAAGGAGAAAGCCTGCGCAAGTACATCCAGAGGTTCAATCGTGTGCATCATAGCATATCGGATATCCACCCCGCAGCTGTAGTTGCCGCATTCCACATGAATGTGCGCAATCACAAGATGCGGGAAAAAATGCATATCCGCTTGCCGAAGACCGACAACGAACTTTATATGTTGGCGGACAAATGTCCACGTGCTGAAGAAGGGAGAAGGCTTCCCAGGGATGAAGGCGCCGCTAAGATCGATTCTGACGATGACGATGCGACCACCCCGGGGAAGAAGGGGCGAAGGCGCAATAGAAAGAGAAGAGGCAAGGCAGTTATAGCTGTGGAAGGGTCTGGCAACTGCAGTCAAACCAAGAAACCCAAAACGGAGAGTACCGGCAAGGAAGCAGCTTCATGCTTTGATTGCCAGGTAGCCGCTATGGGGGAGAAGGCTGGCAAGTTTGACGGGCCATACTGCAAGATTCACCGTACCAAGGGCCACAGCCACAAAGAGTGTCGCCAAGTTGAGCAGCTAGTCGAAAAGCAGAAAGCAGAGTATGAGAAGCGGGACAAGGAGAAAGGTCAGGAAAGTACTGGTGGATCTGGTAAGAAGGGCCGCGGTGGACGAGGTGGACACCGCGGCAACATTGGCCAGAAGAAGGAAAAGCCCGCCAAGGATAGAGAAAAGAGATAAGAAGACGAAGAAAGTGATGATGAGGATGATGAGTCTAGTGAACAAGAGTTCCAGAAGGCAACGGAAGCCATGTGCATTGACAGAGGTGCATCTTTGCACTCCTCCCATCGCTAACTCAAGCAGTGGGCACGAGAAGTCATTGCGGCAGAACCAACAGCTGATGCACGAAAGCCCCTCAAGTGGTCTCACACACCTATCATTTTTATGCCGAGGACCACCCTGATCGCACGACAGCGGTCGGGTGCTTGCCGTTGTTGGTTTCACCAACAATTCGCAACCTCAAGGCCATGAAAATGTTAGTTGGTGGTGGGGCTGGTTTGAACTTGATCTCCCTAGAGGTGATCGAGAGGCTACAGATACCTAAGGAAGAGCTCAAGAAAATGGGAACGTTCCAAGGAATCAACCCGGGAAGGAGCCAACCAAAGGGAAAGATCACGCTGTCGGTGACGTTTGGTGGGGACCTAAACTACCGGACTGAGAAGATAGTGTTTGATGTGGTTAACATCCCCTTGCCGTTCAATGGAATCCTTGGCCGCCCTGCATTGGCCAAGTTTATGGCAGCATCTCACTAAGCCTATAATACATTGAAGATGCCAGGGCCCATGGGTGTTATCTCCATCAACTCAAATCAGAAAGATGCAATCATTTGTATGGACAAGTTCTATAGAGATGCGGTTGTGACAGAAGCCGGCAAGACAACAACTCCCGCCAAGATGCAGAACATCAAGAAGACGGCAGGGCATCCAGTGAGCCTTCTGGGAAGTACACCTCTTCGGAGTGCTGCACGCCTATCGAGGACTTACCGGAAAGCTCTACCGGCAAGAGATCCAAGGCTACTCCACCTGCGACAAAGAAGGTGCTAGCCAGAGAGGATAGTACTGATGGTACTTTCACCATCAGTGCCACCCTAGACAGCAAATAGGAAAGCACACTCATTACCTTACTGCGGGCGAATGTAGATGTGTTTGCATGGCAACCATCCGACATACCCGGTGTTCCCAGGGAGGTAATGTAGCACCACCTTGCTATATATCCTCACGCTCGGCCCGTCAAGCAGAAGGTCAGGAAGCAGGCTTTGGAATGGCAACAGTTTATAGCAGAAGAAATCAAGAAACTCAAGGTGGCTGGCCTTGTTAGAGGAGTGCTGCACCCAACCTAGTTGGCAAATCCGGTCTTTGTGCGCAAGGCAAATGGGAAATTGAGGCTTTGTATCGATTACACTAATCTTAACAAGGCATGCCTAAAGGATCCTTTCCCCTTGCAGTGCATCGACCAAATTGTGGACTCCACTCTCGGGTGTGATCTACTATCATTTCTTGACGCCTACTCCGGATACCACCAGATATTCATGTCCAAAGAAGATGAAGAGAAAACCGCATTCATTACTCCATGTGGCACATACTATTTTGTACGGATGCCTTTTGGACTAAAGAGTGCAGGGTCAACATTTGCAAGTGCAGTTCAGATTGGTTTCAAGTCACAGTTGCATAGAAATATAGAAGCCTACATGGATGATATCGTGGTCAAGACCAAGGACATGTCTACCCTCATCTAAGATTTGGAGGAAACATTTGCCAACTTGCGAAAGATCAACATGAAGCTCAACCCCGAGAAGTGTTTGTTCGGTGTCCCCTCCGGCAAGCTCCTTGGATTCTTTATATCACAGTGAGGGATCGAAGTGAACCCCGACAAGATTAAGGCCATCGAGCAGATCCAAGCACCCAAGACCTCCAAGGATGTGAGGCGTCTTGCCGGATGTGTTGCAGCTTTGAGCAGGTTCATTTCAAGGTCTGCTGAGCGTGCCCTGCCGTTTTTCAAAATCTTGAAAAAGGAAGGTCCAGTAAAATGGACTCTGGAAATGGAGGCTATGCTACGAGACCTGAAAAGATACTTGTCCTCTGCGCCAACTCTAGTCTCGCCTAAGCCACAAGAACCATTGTTGCTATATTTAGCAGCAACGAATTTGTCGGTGTACTAAGTATTGGGCCACTAGTACCCCGTACTTGTGCACGGGCAGTTGTAGCCATACTCGCGGCAAGGCTTGTCGGGGAACAGTTCGAGGTTGACTCAAGCCACCAAAGAAATCATCAAGTCAGAGATCTGAGGATCAGCAGATAAGAAGAGCTGGAATCCGAAGCCCAGCTTCCCCGGCAAGATCTTGCCGGGGTGGCCTGCGGAGCCCGGCAAGGCTTGGCGCCAGGCAAGCTTCGGCGCCCGGCAAGGTTTTGTTGCTGTGCCACTACTCTAGCACAGCGACAAACCTGACATTCTGGGTCCTTCTTTGGATGCGTGGCGACGCGCCAGTGGAGGAGAGCTTAAGCGGTGCTGATGGGATGGCCCCTTTTTCCATCCCCAAGAAAGTAAGGACACCTAAACGGACACCTTACGGTGCATTAAATGCGTTCGTCCTAGTCCGTCAGGGGTTAGGCATGATGACCCTGTAGTTACTTTACACCTCAATGTATGTACATTTTGCCACTGTGGTGACCCCTTTGTGATATAAAAGGAGGCCCACGGCAACTGCTACAGGGGAAGAGGATCTTCTGGCCCATTCTGCATGCGTAGCTGCTCTTGAACGTACTGTTCACTGTGAGCGCTCCTGGAGCCTGGGCTCAAGAACACTAATAATAACACAAGGCAGGAGTAGGGTTTTACGCGGATCAGCGGCCCGAACCCGGGTAAAATCTCCCCGCGTCGATCGTTGGTTCTGCTCTTTGCGCATACCTCTCCCCCCACCGAATCGTAAAGGGGTCTCTTGGGATCCCATAGGTGTCGCACGCCGACAGAATCAAGCGGTCAGTGCTGCACTAGTTGCGCAGAGATAAGCTGATGATGAAGAAGAAACCGTGGCAGGGCCCTTCGTCGACGAGGTGGCAAATTCTCCGGCAACCAGATGCCGGGAAGGAGAAAATAGTGCAAAGAGAGATAGCTAAAGAACAAGTTGCTCCGAAGAAGAAAGTGGTGCAGCGACCCGTATACTTTGTTAGTTCCCTCCTGCAAGGGGCTAGATCAAGGTATTTGGGCGTGAAAAAATTGCTCTTCGGCCTACTCATGGCCTTGAGGAAGCTGCGCCACTACTTTCAAGCACATGAGATTACGGTGGTCACCCGCTTTCCGTTGCAGCGTATTCTAAGGAATCCAGAAGCAACCGGCTGGATAGTGGAGTGGGCTTTAGAGTTGTCAAGCTTTGCACTCAAATTTGAGAGCACATCAACTATCCAGAGCAGAGCATTGGATGAATTCATTGCAGAATGGACACCAACACCATATGATGAGACCTAGGAGTCAGCGCTCCCTGAAAGAAAATTGAGAAGAACTGGACCATGTACTTTGATGATGCTTTCTTGCTGCAAGGCGCTGGTGCTTGGGTGCTGCTTATCGCACCCACCGGAGAGCATCTCAAGTATGGGGTTCAAATGCATTTCCCCCGGGAGGAGGCTGCCAACAATACTGCTGAGTATGAGGGACTGCTTGCCGGCCTCAGAATTGCGGTAGAGTTGGGGATCAAAAGCTGATCGTTCGAGGAGATTCACAGCTTGTGGTGAAGCCAGTTAACAAAGACTATCAGAGCCCGTTGATGGAAGCGTACGTGGATGAAGTGAGGAAGTTGGAAGAACACTTTGACGGCGTGCAAATAGAACATGTCCCTCGTGCGGAAAACAACGTTGCTGATCAGCTGTCAAAGTGTGCTGCCCAAAAGTTACCTGTGGAACCAGGTACTTTTGTGCTCCGCTTAACTCAACCCACAGTTACCTTGTCAATGAGAGCCCAGAAGCGGAGGAAGATAAGTACCGGCAACTACTTTCCGGCAGAGCTCCCAGAAGCCACCGGCAAGGCACC
Source organism: Thinopyrum elongatum (assembly GCA_011799875.1). Classification (NCBI taxonomy): domain Eukaryota; kingdom Viridiplantae; phylum Streptophyta; class Magnoliopsida; order Poales; family Poaceae; genus Thinopyrum; species Thinopyrum elongatum. Next base: position 487,895,339 of record CM022299.1, read on the forward strand.
TGTTGAGAACATCGATGCAGCTTCGAGTGAGCAGCGGTCTCGCATAGAACTCCAGATTCTTGCTGATGGGACCAGCGCTCCCGTGGCCGAAGAGATGCCTTTGGTCCTTGTCGTCGAGCCCCAGGCTCCGACATGGGCGCAACAGATTGTCCAGTTTCTCCAAATAGGAGAACTTCCCGAAGAATAAGAGCATGCTGAGAAAGTAGCCCGTCAGTCAAGTATGTACCAGTTTGTGGATAACATCCTATGTAGAAAGCGACCCAACAGAGTGAAATTGAAGTGCATAAACCGGGAAGATGGACAAAAGTTGTTGGCAGAAATACATGGAGGTATATGTGGAGCACACATAGGAGCAAGAACCCTTGTCGGGAAAGCCTTCTGGCAAGGCTTTTATTGGCCCACGACCCTCCAGGATGCAACTGAGCTAGTAACAAGATGTGAAGCATGCCAGTTCCATTCAAAGAGCATACATCAGCCAGCGCAAGCCCTCCAAATGATTCCCTTATCCTGGCCCTTCTCGGTCTGGGGGCTAAAAAATTTGGGCCCCTTCCCCCGTGCTACCGGGGGCTTTGAGTTCTTGTACGTCATTATCGACAAGTTCACAAAGTGGCCTGAGGTAGAGCCGGTGAGAAAGGTGACTACACAGTCAGCTGTCAAGTTCTTCAAAGGAAGCAAAACTTAGACCGTGGTTGAGCATCAAAGTAGTTCTGAGTTAGAGTTCTTGTACCTATTACTCTTGAGACCTGTGCACTCTCTAGACGGATAGGTGACGGCTCGAGTGTTGAAGAGTTGTTGTCTTCACCAAGCAAGATCTTCAGCAACCAAGTGTAATTGTGGTTTGTGAAGGAATTCTGTTGACGCTCTGGAGATCGCCGATAAGCATCTATAATAAGTGAAATCAACTAGAGTCTGATCAGCTCCTAGTTGAAGGAGAATAGGACGGAGAGATGTTTGCTCCTATGTTCAATCACAAGTCCCTCCAACCAGACGTAGTCCTTTGGCAGAAGGACGAACTGGTCTACCAAATACACTTGTCGCCATCGAGCCCTACTAGTCCTTTCTACTCACCCTGTATTTCAATCAGGAATTATCTTTCGTGCTCGATATCGATTGTGTATTTTCCTATGATTTGATCTGTTATCATTCGTTAGTAAATTGCTGCATTTGTCTGTTATCATTCGAGCAGTACTCAAGCACTAGCATCTCTTGCCGGGTTTATGTCATTGTCTGTATTTAGCATTCTATTATGTTGCTGCAATTGATTGCTTACTGCATTACTATCGTAACAATTAAACCTATCATCTACTATACTCGTGCCATCATCACTTCTGATACATCTCCATCGTATCTACTTTTCCTAATGCTTCTGCTCTTGTTTTGGACTCTAATTTGCATGATTTGAATTAAACTAACCCGGACTGACGCTGTTTTCAGCAGAACTACCATGGTGTTGTTTTTGTGCAGAAATAAAGGTTCTTGGAATCGGACGAAACTTTTTGGAGAATTATTTTGGAATAAATAAAAACTTCTGGAACCAAGACCCACTGGAGGGGGGGCAGCTGTCCACTAGGCACCAGGGCGCGCCACCCCCTCTGGCACGCCCTGGTGGGTAGTGGGGCCCACGAGGCTCCGCTGACCCTAATTCCGATGCTATAAAGTCCTATTTTTCAGAAAAATAGGAGAGGAAGTTTCATAGTCTTTTACGATACGGAGCCGCCGCCACCTCCTAGTCTTCATCGAGAGGCTAGATCTGGAGTCCGTTCAGGGCTCCGGAGAGGGGTACCTTCCATCTTCGTCATCATCAACCATCCTCCATCACCAATTCCATGATGCTCACCGCCGGGAGTGAGTAATTCCTTCGTAGGCTCGCTGGTCGGTGAGGGGTTGGATGAGATTCATCATGTAGTTGAGTTAGGGCTTGATCCCTAGTATCCACTATGTTCTGAGACTGATGTTGCTATGACTTTGCTATGCTTAATGCTTCTAACTAGGGCCCGAGTGTGCCATGATTTCATATCTGAACCGTTTATGTTTTTACCATTATATATATGTTCTTGATCCGATCTTGTAAGTTATATGCACCTATTATGTGTTATGATCCGTAAACCCCAAGGTGACAATAATTGGGATACTTTCCGGCGATGACCGTAGTTTGAGGCGTTCATGTATTCACTATGTGTGAATGCTTTGTTCCGATTCTCTATTAAAACGAGGCCTTAATATCCATTAGTTTCCTTATGGACCGCGCTGCCACGGGAGGGTAGGACAAAAGATGTCATGCAAGTTCTTTTCCATAAGCACGTATGACTATTTACGGAATACATGCCTACATTATATTGACGAACTGGAGCTAGTTCTACGTCGCCCTAGGTTATGACTGTGATATGATGAATATCATCCAACGAAATCACCTATCCAATGCCTACGAGCTTTTCACATATTGATCTTGCTAAGTTACTATTATTGCTGCTACTGTTACAACTGCTACGAAATTATTGCTACTACTGTTACTGTTACTATTGCTGCTACTACTATTGCTATCACAATCAAACTATCATACTACTGTGCTACTGATCACTTTGCTGTAGATATTTGGTCTCCAGGTGTGGTTGAATTGAAAACTCAACTGCTAATACTTGCAAATATTCTTTGGCTCCCCTTGTGTCGAATCTATAAATTTGTGTTGAATACTCTACCCTCGAAAACTGTTGCGATCCCCTATACTTGTGGATTATCAAGACCTTTTCTGGCGCCGTTGCCGGGGAGCATTGCTATATTTGTTGAGTCACTTGGGATTTATATCTATTTATCACTATGAAGAATCTGAAAGATACCAGAACCAAGATAGTTCCCTCTAAGACGAGGGGAGGTAAGGAATTGCCATCTAGCTTGTCGGCGTGCGACACCTATGGGACCCTCAAGGAATCCCTTTACGATTCGGCAGGGGGAGAGGTATGCGCAAAGAGCAGAACCAACAATCAACGCGGGGCGATTTTACCCAGGTTCGGGCCGCTAATCAGCGTAAAACCCTACTCCTGCTTTGTTTTATTATCAGTGTTCTTGAGCCTAGGCTCCAGGAGCGCTTGCAATGAATAGTATGTTCAAAGAGCAGCTACGCATGCAAAATGGGCCAGAAGATCCTCTCCCCTGTAGCAGTTGCCTTGGGCCTCCTTTTATATGCTCAAAGGGGTCACCACAGTGGCAAAATGTATATACATTGAGGTGTAAAGTAGCTACAGGGTTATCATACCTAACCACTGACGGATTAGGACTAACGCATTTAATGCACCGTGAGGTGTCCGTTTAGGTGTCCTCACTTTCTTGGGGACGGAAAAAGGGCCATCCCATCAGCACCGCTTAAGCTCTCCTCCACTGGCGCGTCGCCACGCATCCAAAGAAGGGCCCAGAATGTCGGGCTCGTTGCTGTGCCAGAGTGGTGGCACATCAACAGAATCTTGCCGGGCGCCGAATCTTGCCGGGTGCCGAATCTTGCCGGGCTTCGCAGGCCACCCCGGCAAGATCTTGCCGGGGAAGCTGGCTTTCGGATTCTAGCTCTCCTTATTTGCTGATCCTCAGATCTTTGACTTGAGAATTTCTCTGGTAGCCTGAGTCAATCTCGAACTGTTCCCCGACAAGCCTTGCCGTGAGTATGGCTACAACTGCCCGTGCACAAGTACGGGCTACTAATGGCCCAATACTTAGTACACCGACATAGCTCTGCACTTGATTCACCTTATGTTTTGAGTAAGCTTGCAACACCACCACATGCTATTAATCCTGATATGTCGCAAGTTATTAATGATGCTACTTATGCTATGAGTGATGCTTATGATGATGCTAGTACTTTGATTGATGATAATGTGCCACTAGGTGAGTTTTTGGATAAACAACTTGTTAGAGCTAAAGATTTGAGAATGCTGAAACTGATGAAATTATTGAAACTGAGAATTATGAAACACCTCCTAGACCTAGCTCTCCTAGATATGAATTGCCTAAGATACCTGAGGGTTATGTTATGGATGAAGAGGTTGCTAGGGATTTTCTTGCTTGTAAGGATAGAGATGATCTTAAGAAATTATTATGCAAGTTGAAAGAAAAAACTTTGAATGCTAGAATGAAATGTGATCCTAAGTTTGCTACTTCACCTATCTTTATTACTGATAAGGATTATGAATTCTCTGTCGACCCAGAGTTAATTACTTCGGTTGAATCTGATCCTTTCCAAGGCTATGAAACTGAAACTGTCGTGGCACATCTTACTAAATTAAATGATATAGCCACCCTATTTGCTCCTGATGAAAAAATTTGCTATTACTATATTCTCAAGTTATTTCCGTTCTCATTAAAGGGTGATGCAAAGATATGGTACAATACTCCTACTCCTGGTTGTGTGCGTAGTCCCCAAGATATGATTTAATACTTCTCTGAAAAATATTTTCCTTCTCATAAGAAACAAGCTGCCTTATTGGAAATATTTAACTTTGTGCAAATTGAAGAAGAGAGTCTCCCACAAGCTTGGGGGAGGCTTCTCCAACTGCTTAGTGCTTTACCTGATCATCCTCTTGCTACTTCTTGAGCTTGCGTTGGTTTTTCCCTTGAAGAGGAAAGGGTGATGCAGCAAAGTAGAGATAAGTATTTCCCTCAGTTTGAGAACCAAGGTATCAATCCAGTAGGAGGTACAAGCAAGTCTCCAATCTATGCACCTGCAAAAACAGTCAAACACTTGCACCCAATGCGATAAAGGGGTTGTCAATCCCTTCACGGTCACTTGCAAGTATGAGATCCAATAGAGATAGATATAAAAGATTACTAAAACATAAAACAAAGTAAAAATAAATAAATTACAGCAAGGTATTTTGGGGTTTCTTGTTTATAGATCTGAAAATATATGATGGAAAATAGACCCGGGGGCCATAGGTTTCACTAGAGGCTTCTCTCTTGAAAGAAAACATACGGTGGCTGAACAAATTACTGTCGAGCAATTGATAGAAAAGTGCAGAGTTACGACAATATCCAAGGCAATGATTATGAATATAGGCTTCACGTCCGTGTCAAATTGACCAAAACGATTCTGCATCTACTACTATTACTCCACACATCGACCGACTCCTGCCTGCATCTAGAGTATTAAGTTCATAAGAACAGAGCAATGCTTTAAGTAAGATGACATGATGTAGAGGGATAAACTCAAGCAATATGATGAAAACCCCATCTTTTTACCCTTGATGGCAACAATACAATACGTGCCTCGCTACCGCTACTTTGTCACTGGGTGAGGACACCGCAAGATTGAACCCAAAACTAAGCACCTCTCCCATTGCAAGAAAAACCAATCTAGTTGGCCAAACCAAACCGATAAGTCGAAGAGAAATACAAAGATATTTAATCATGCATAAAAGAGTTCAGAAAAGACTCAAATAATATTCGTAGAGAATCTAATCACAAATCCATAATTCATCGGATCTCGACAAACACACCGCAAAAGAATATTACATCGGATAGAACTCCAAGAACTTCGAGGAGAACATTGTATTGAAGATCAAAAAGAGAGAAGAAGCGATCTAGCTACTAGCTATGGACCCGTAGGTCTGTGGTAAACTACTCACGCTTCATCGAAAGGGCAATAAGGTTGATGTAGAAGCCCTCCGTGATCGAATCCCCCTCCGGCAGGGTACCGAAAAAGGCCCCAAGATGGGATCTCACAGGAACAGAGGCTTGCGATGGCGGAAAAGTATTTTGGTGGACACTTCTGTTTGTTTGGGAATACTTTAGAAATTATAGAGCTGAGTTGGAGGTCGGTGGACTCCCGAGGGGCCCACAAGCCAGGCCGTGCCCCCCTAGGGCGCCCCCTGAGGGCTTGTGGTTCCCTCGGGACTCTTCTGGCCCTCTCCCCAAGTCTTCTGGGTGTCTTCTGGTCCCAGAAAAATCATCGCGAAATTTTTTATTCCGTTTGATATTCCTTTTCTATAAAACTCAAAAACAAGGAAAAAACAGAAACTGGCACTATGCTCTAGGTTAATAGGTTAGTCCCAAAAATAATATAAAACAACATATCAATGCATATAAAACATCCAAAATAGATAATATAATAGCATGGAACAATAAAAAATTATAGATACGTTGGAGACGTATCAAGCATCCCCAAGCTTAATTCCTACTCGTCCTCGAGTAGGTAAATGATAAAAACAGAATTTTTGATGTGGAATGCTACCTAACATATTTATCCATGTAATCTTTTTTATTGTGGCATGAATATTCAAATCCATAAGATTCAACACAAAAGTTTAATATTGACATAAAAACAACAATACTTCAAGCATACTAATAAAGTAATCATGTCTTCTCAAAATAACATGGCCAAAGAAAGTTATCCCTACAAAATCATATAGTCTGGTTATGCTCCATCTTCATCACACAAAGTATTTTATCATGCACAACCCCGATGGCAAGCCAAGCAATTGTTTCATACTATTGGTGTTCTCAAATTTTTTCAACTTTCACGCAATACATGAGCGTGAGCCATGGATATAGCACTATAGGTGGAATAGAATATGGTGGTTGTGGAGAAGACAAAAAGAAGGAGAAAGTCTCACATAAACTAGGCGTATTAACAGGCTATGGAGATGCCCATCAATAGATATTAATGTGAGTGAGTAGGGATTGCCATGCAACGGATGCACTAGAGCTATAAGTGTATGAAAGCTCAAAAAGAAACTAAGTGGGTGTGCATCCAACTTGCTTGCTCACGAAGACCTAGGGCAATTTGGGGAAGCCCGTCATTGGAATATACAAGCCAAGTTCTATAATGAAAAATTCCCACTAGTATATCAAAGTGACAAAATAGGAGACTCTCTATCATGAAGACCATGGTGCTACTTTGAAGCACGAGTGTGGAAAAAGGATAGTAACATTGTCCCTTCTGTCTTTTCTCTCATTTTTTTATTTTGGGCTCTTTGGCCTCTTTTTTTCTCCTTTTTTTATTTTTTGTCCGGCGTCTCATCCCGACTTGTGGGGGAATCATAGGCTCCATCATCCTTTCGTCACATGGGACAATGCTTTAATAATGATGATCATCACACTTTTATTTACTTACAACTCAAGAATTACAACTCGATACTAGAACAAAGTATGACTCTATATGAATGCCTCCGGCGGTGTACCGGGATGTGCAATGATCAAGAGTGACATGTATAAAAAATATGAATGGTGGCTTTGCCACAAATTCTATGCCAACTACATGATCATGCAAAGCAATATGACAATGATGGTGCGTGTCATAATAAACGGAACGGTGGAAGTTGCATGGCAATATATCTCGAAATGGCAATGGAAATGCCATAATAGGTAGGTATGGTGGCTGTTTTGAGGAAGGTATATGGTGGGTTTAATGCACCGGCGAGAATTGCGTGGTACTAGAGAGCCTAGCAAAGGTGGAAGGGTGAGAGTGCGTATAATCCATGGACTCAACATTAGTCATGAAGAACTCACATACTTATTGCAAAAATTTATTAGCTATCGAAACAAAGTACTACACGCATGCTCCTAGGGGGATAGATTGGTAGGAAAAGACTATCGCTCGTCCCTGACCGCCACTCATAAGGAAGACAATCAAAAAAAAAAATCATGCTCCGACTTCATCATATAACGGTTCACCATACGTGCATGCTACAGGAATCACAAACTTTTAACACAAGTATTTCTACCAATCCACAATTACTCACTAGCATGACTCTAATATCACCATCTTTATATCTCAAAACAAATGCAAGGAATCAAACTTCTCATAGTATTCAATGCTCTTTATATGAAAGTTTTTATTATATCCCTCTTGGATGCCCATCATATTAGGACTAAATTCATAACCTAAGGAAATTACCATGCTGTTTAGAGACTCTAAAAATAATATAAGTGAAGCATGAGAGTTCAACAATTTCTATAAAATAAAGCCACCGTCGTGCTCTAAAAAGATATAAGTGAAGCACTAGAGCAAATTGCCTAGCTCAAAAGATATAAGTGAAGCACATAGAGTGTTCTAATAAATTCACGATTAATGTGTGTCCCTCTAAAAAGATGTGTACAGCAAGGATGATTGTGGAAAACTAAAAAGCAAAGACTCATATCATACAAGACGCTCCAAGCAAAACACATATCATGTGGTGAATAAAATATAGGATCAAGTAAATTTACCGATGGATCGAAGACGAAAGAGGGGATGCCATCCGGGGCATCCCCAAGCTTATATGCTTGGTTGTCCTTGAATATTACCTTGGGGTGACTTGGGCATCCCCAAGCTTAGGCTCTTGCCACTCCTTATTCCATAGTCCATCAAATCTTTACCCAAAACTTGAAAACTTCACAACACAAAACTCATGAGATCCGTTGGTATAAAAATGTAAATCACCACTTTTGGTACTGTTGTGAACTAATTATTTATTTATATTGGTGTGATATCTACTTTATTCCAACTTCTCCATGGTTCATACCCCCCGATACTACCCATAGATTCATCAAAATAAGCAAACAACACATAGAAAACAGAATCTGTCAAAAACAGAACAGTCTGCGAAGATCTGAATTGTTCTCATACTTATGTAACTCCAAAAATTATGAATAATTAGGAAAACGAAGGAAATTTGTACATCAATCTTGTGTAAAACTTTCAGAGTTTTTCCATGCTCCAGTAAATTTAAACAATTCAGTTACTGGACGCAAAAGTTTCTGTTTTTCAGCAAAATCAAATCAACTATCGCCATAGATCATCCCAAAGGTCTTACTTGGCTCAAACACTAAAACACAATTACTACAGAAGTAATAATGTGTATTTTCATAAAAATAGAAAATAAAAATATTGGGCTGTCTCCCAACAAGCGCTTTTCTTTAAAGCCTTTTAGCTAGGCGTTGATAATTTTAATGATGCTCACATGGAAGATAGCAATTGAAACACGAAGAGAGCATCATGTAGCATGTGAAAAACAAGTTTAAGTCTAACATACTTCCTATGCATAGGTATTTTATAAGCAAATAAATTATCGAGACAAGCAAAAACTAGCATATGCAAAGAAGAAGAAAGAAACAATAGCAACCTCAACATAGCGAGAGGTAATTTAGTAACATGAAAATTTCTACGACCATATTTCCCTCTCTCATAATAATTACATGTGGGATCATATTCAAATTCAACAATATAGCTATCACATAAATTATTATCTTCATGATACACATGCACGCAAAGTTGACACTCTTCCAAAATAGTGGGATTAACATAAAATAAAGTAATTATTTCTCCAAGCCCACTTTTATCAAAAAATTCATAAGATTGATCAATCTCCAAAGTAGTGGGATCATTATTTCCTAAAGTTGACACTCTTCCGAACCCACTTTCAATATTATTGCAAACATTATTACCCATATCATATTCATCATGAGGCTTAAACAAATTTTCAAGATCATAAGAAGCATTATCACCCCAATCATGATCATTGCAATAAGTGGTGGACATAACAAAATTAGCATTCCCAAGCTTATGGTTTTGCATATTATTAGCACAATTGACATTAATAGAATTTATAATAACATCATTGCAATCATGATTTTCATTCAAGGAGCTATCATGAATCACTCCATAAATTTCATCACAGTTTTCAGATTCACGAATTTCAAGCAAAACTTCATAAAGATAATCTAGTGCACGCAACTCACTAGCAATTGGTTCATCATAATTTGATCTCTTAAAAAGATTAGCAAGTGGATGAGGATCCATAAACTTTTTTGCTTCTAATTTTCAATAAATACATAATTATTCCAAGCGAACGAGCAAACAAACCAAGTGGACATAAAGGCAAACGAAAAGAAGGCGAAAGAAGGGCGAATAAAAAGGCAAATATTTTTGTATTTTTCTGAAAACATTTTACAAGTGGGGGAGAGGAAAACAAGAGGCAAATGGCAAATAATGTAATGGAAGAGATGAGAGTTTATGGTGGGTACTTGGCAGGCTTGATGTAGAACCTCCCCGGCAACGACGCCAGAAATTCTTCCTGCTACTTCTTGAGCTTGCGTTGGTTTTTCCCTCGAAGAGGAAAGGGCGATGCAGCAAACTAGAGATAAGTATCTCCCTCTGTTTGAGAACCAAGGTATCAATACGGTAGGAGGTACAAGCAAGTCTCCAATCTATGCACCTGCACAAACAATCAAACACTTGCACCAAACGTGATAAAGGGGTTGTCAATCCCTTCACGGTCACTTGCAAGGATGAGATCTGATAGAGAAAGATATGAAAGATTACTAAAACGTAAAACAAAGTAAAAACAAATAAATTGCTGCAAGGTATTTTTGGGTTTTTTGGTTTATAGATCTGAAAATATATGATGGAAAATAGATCCGGGGGCCATAGGTTTCACTAGAGGCTTCTCTCTTGAAAGAAAACATACGGTGGGTGAACAAATTACTGTCGAGCAATTGATAGAAAAGCGCAAAGTTATGATGATATCCAAGGCAATGATTATGAATATAGTCAGTGCGTCCGTGTCAAGTAGACCGAAACGATTCTGCATCTACTACTATTACTCCACACATCGATCGACTCCTGCCTGCATCTAGAGTATTAAGTTCATAAGAACAAAGCAACGCTTTAAGTAAGATGACATGATGTGGAGGGATAAACTCAAGCAATATGATGAAAACCCCATCTTTTTACACTTGATGGCAACAATACAATACGTGCCTCGCTACCCCTACTTTGTCACTGCGTGAGGACACCACAAGATTGAACCCAAAACTAAGCACCTCTCCCATTGCAAGGAAAACCAATCTAGTTGGCCAAACCAAACCGATAATTCGAAGAGAAATACAAAGATATTTAATCATGCATAAAAGAGTTCAGAAAAGACTCAAATACTATTCATAGATAATCTGATCATGAATCCACAATTCATCGGATCTCGACAAACACACCGCAAAAGAATATTACATCGGATAGAACTCCAAGAAATTCGAGGAGAACATTGTATTGAAGATCAAAAAGAGAGAAGAAGCCATCTATCTACTAGCTATGGATCCGTAGGTCTGTGGTAAACTACTCACACTTCATCGGAAGGGCAATAAGGTTGATGTAGAAGCCCTCCGTGATCGAATCCCCCTCCGGCAGGGTACCAAAAAAGGCCCCAAGATGGGATCTCACGGGAACAGAGGCTTGCGGCGGCGGAAAAGTATTTTGGTGGACGCTTCTGTTGGTTTGGGAATATTTTAGGATTTATAGAGCTGAGTTGGAGGTCGGTGGACTCCCGAGGGGCCCACAAGCCAGGGGCGCCCCCCTAGGGCGCACCCTGAGGGCTTGTGTTTCCCTCGGGACTCTTCTGTCCCTCTCCCCAAGTCTTCTAGGTGTCTTCTGGTCCAAGAAAAATCATCGCGAAAGTTTTATTCCATTTGGACTCCGTTTGATATTCCTTTTCTGTAAAACTAAAAAACAAGGAAAAAACAGAAACTGGCACTGGGCTCTAGGTTAATAGGTTAGTCCCAAAAATAATATAAAATAGCATATTAATGCATATAAAACATCCAAAACAGATAATATAATAGCATGGAACAATAAAAAATTATAGATATGTTGGAGACGTATCACCTCTCTAGAAAAATTAAATACTTGATATCTTCTATAATGGACTAACCGATGCTTCTAGGGACTTCCTAGATAGTTGTGCTAGTTGTGTTTTCAGGGAACGAACTCTTGAACAAGCTGAGGAACTATTGAATAATATATTGAAGAATTATGATGATTGGACACTTCCTGAACCACTGCCTAAACCCACTCCAAAGAAGAGGGGTATTTTATTTCTTAGTCCTGAAGATATGCAAGAAGCAAAGAAGCGTATGAGGAAAAAGGGTATTAAAGCTGAAGATGTTAAGAATCTACCGCCTATTGAAGAAATGCATGGTCTAGACACACCACCACAGGTGGTAGAGGTAAATTCTCTTTTAAAGTTTGATGAAGGTGACATCCCTCATAATAACCCTCCTAGTCATTGCTTGTATGAATTTGACAACTATATCATGAATCAATATCATTTCAATGCCTAAGTTATGAAACAGTTCAAACAAAATCCTGATATGATTGCTCGCTTGAGTGACTTGTTGTTTAGAATCACTAATGATGTTGACGAGTAGGAAAACATGCTTCTATGGTTCAAACTCAGTTAGAACAAGTTGCTAAATCTCAAAGTGAGTTGCTCGATGAAATGAATAATAATATGAAGGATCATGCTATTAGAGTAGTAACTAGAGGAGGTACAATGACTCAGGAGCCACTTTATCCTGAAGGTCACCCTAAGAGAATTGAACAAGACTCTCAAAAACCAATGTTATGCACCTAGTCCATCTAAAAAGAAAAGGAAAAAGAAAAATTATAGGACTTTGCATACTTCTAGTGAACCTGAAGTAGAAAAACCTTCTGAAGATAACAATGATGTCTCTATTTCTGATGCTGAAACTCAATCTGGTAATGAACATTCATCTAGTGATAATGAAAATGAAAATGAAAATGATAATGTTCATGTAGATGCTCAACCAGAAAATGATAAGGAACCAGATAATGATGTTGAAATAGAACCTGTTGTTGATCTTGATAAACCACAACCTAAAAATAAGCGCTATGATAAAAGAGACTTTGTTGCCAGAAAACATGGTAAAGAAAAAGAACCATAGGTTCAGAAACCCATGCCCTTTCCACCTAAACAATCTAAGAAAAAGGATGATGAAGAATTTGAACGCTTTGCTGAAATGCTTAGGCCAGTCTTTTTGCGTACTCATTTGACTGATATTTTAAAGATGGCCCCTTATGCTAGATACATGAAAGATATTGTCACTAATAAAAGAAAAATACTTGAAGCTGAAATATCCACCATGCTTGCTAATTATTCTTTTAAGGATGGAGTACCTAAGAAACTAGGAGATCCAGGAATACCAAATATACCATGCTCCATTGAAAGAAACTATTTCAAAACTGCTTTATGTGATTTGGGAGCCGGTGTTAGTGTTATGATTTCCTCCTTATATAAAAGACTTGATTTGAATAAACTCACACCTACTATCTACAGGACCTAAATTGTAGGGACTATTATTGATTGCAATAAAAGCAAAGTCACTTTTCATATCAATGGTAAGGAGCATAGGGTGCACTTTCCGGAGAAACGATTTCAAGTTAATGGAATTAATGTCATTGAAAAGTCTCCGACAATTACTATTGTAAGTTTTCAACTCCCTCTACCTACTGCCAAAAAGAAATATGAAACACTTATTGTTGGGGAGATGCTTATCCCCGTTGAGGTAACTTAGTGTTTTTACGAAAATTCTTTGGGTTCATGTTAATCGGAAGTGGTTGTTAATAAGACTTGATCAACCTTATTAATGGATTACTTTTGAGAGACATGTGGTCGATGAATTTAGTAAGCACAACCTTCTGTACCACCTTTTGTTTTATGTTATTTTTAGTTACTAGCACAAATGCCCGTGTGTTGCAATAGGAGATCATCGGTTCCAATGAAGCACGGTTGGCCAAGTCGAGAAACTGTGTCATGGGTGTCACTCATGAGAAAAGAAAAGATGGACTATTTGATGATCATGACGTGAGCTCACGACAATGGGGTATGATTCCGAGTAAATTTATCTACGTGAAGAAGAAAAATATAGCAATATCAATAAATTTGAAATAATAGCAGCAACAAGCAAACCAACCTAGAATAACAACTGCAATAGCAGCAAGCAAACCAACTTAGATATATTACCTTAAAAATTCCTTGTAATAAAACGTATCTTTGCTAAATGCAACTGAACGAAGCAAACCCGGAGAATTTCATAGATAATCAGTCATAGACTTCACATGGAATCAAACTACAAATGTACATGAATTGTAATTGCGGTGAATATAATTGCAATGTTACTTAAATAGAAGGGGCGGCCATTCACTGAAGCATGTATATATTTTTCTCTTCTAAAGAGAACTGCTTACAGACTTAATGTATTGGCAATGCCAGACAACATTCCATTCATTCCTTAGATCGTCAAAGCTAGTGCAACTTCCTAACATAACTATTCTTCATTTTTTGGCAAGCAAACGCATCCAGATAAATTATCCTTCCACTGCACAATGATAAAAGCAAATAACTTTCTCTGCATATGGCTCAAGGAAGTCAATTAGGAAGTTCTTCATATTAACCAACTCTTCACGTGCAGCAACAGCCATCATGTCAAATATGCTCAGGCTTGTGCATGTGGCAATCATAGAATACCCAGTCTCATTCTTGTACGGAACAATCAAATGCAGCAACATGCCATACAGAGGGCATATGTGTCATCAAGTACACCTGTATTGATCAGAAGGTAATAATGTTAGAATACTTGAAATATGAAAAGACTTGTACAGTTGTAAGAAACCATGCAAGAGTTTTACCATATCTGTCTGTTGCACTCAGTGTGTTGGTCTCAACTGCATGCCTATCTTGTGATGCAAGTTCCCCATCATAACTCACTCTATATAAACCAGTCTGATCCATATTAAGTTTAATCCAAAAATCATCTTTCTTTTGACATTCTATGAGCCCTGACAAATTGAAATTCTCCTGTTTTCCATGAAAAAACAACTTTTGCTGAACTGAATATGAACAACAGCACAGTGTGATGGGAATTGGGAAGCACCCATTGCCCAACTCCTTCAGACCCACTTGACAGGAAATGTGTCTGCAAGTCACAAGACCAAAAGATGTTCAGAAAGCCATAGTCCGGAACAAAAATTGATAACAAGGATAAAACAGGTAAAGTTGAAAAGGATTTTGCGAGTGTCCATGGCCAACCTGCTCTAGCTCTAGCTTTCGATCCAATTCGTATTCCACCATTTTTTCAGAAGACAATTCATTTCCGTCATCTCAAAAAAAATTCCTGGATATTAAAAACAGTTGGGTTCAAGAGCAAGCCTACTCGATCCTTTAATTCCCCCCAAAATAAAAAAATGCAAACATAAAAAACTCATACAACTTTACATATTTTGCCTTTTTTCCTCGGTATGGCAATCATAATACAAAAGGAGATAGGATAAAAGATTGACTAAATGCATATGTAATTGCCATTTTTGGCAAGCAATGCTAATCGCTTCACTAGAGGGTATAGAGATGCCACTATATTAGAAAAACAATATGATAGAAAGAACTGGAAATTGCTTACCAGGGCAGAGAGATGTATATGCACACAGCCCACAGATATTTCAACTTCGACATATGCGGGCGATTTGAGGGTGCGCGTTGGAGATCCCTTATGTGACATAAATAGAGAAACATTTTGGACAACGAAAACTAATTCTGAGAATCATTCCTGTGGACACATGGATTTTGAAAAAAAGTTACAAAGTAAAAAAGAAATATAATATGTGAGGAGTGCCCATTATTATAGTAAAGATACATCCTTTATAACTAACAAACACCAGAACATTAAATATTAATCCCTAAGCAATAATAAAAATGTACGTTAGAATTTACATTTTTCTTATCTTGTATACTAAGCCAAGCAAAGACATGTGTTCGGTGGAAATAATTGTTCAGCTGGTCTTGCAAATCATCAAATAGGCAAGATGTATTTTTTATTTTTCCAACCCAAAAAAGGATGTAGTTACTAACCATCATTAGGTTACACAACAACTGTGGTTAGATGAAGTATCATATGCCCTTACATGAAAGAAAAAACCTTTAGAAGTAGGAGTTTGGCTTGGACCTTATTTTCTTATTAATAATATATTATTTCTTATAATGTAAAGCTTCTCTATTTTCTCTTTGGAAGCAAGAAACAGTATTATCTCTGTACTGAAAAGAAGTACAAAATCTAAAAGGATTCACCTATTGGCGCTTGAAGTCATCCAGGTAGATGACTATCAAAGCATAATGTAGTATTCCACAACCATCATTCTAAGGTAATTTACATATAATTTTATGTAGTACACATTCAGAAGTAGTACCGACGTGCATGGAGCTCCCTGGTGTAGCTGATATGGTTGCATACCGGTAAAGAACACAATGAAATAGTATTCAGGAGATATTACTCGATGCCAGCTCAGATGCTTCATTGGCTAAGGGAAGACCTTGGGCTTGGACATGTTGTGCACTGTTCTAGAATCTTCATCATGCTAATGCTACAACGGCCAGTAGAACCTGATTGAGAAATCATTGTTTTCCTTCTCAGTCCTCTGGTGATGTATGGTGGGGCAACCCACTTTTGCTGTAGGTACATTATGTAAAGCATGTACTCCTTTTTCTTCCATTATTGTTCAACTGCAGATGCAAATCATCAAATGGGTAAGATGTATATTTTTTGCCATACCAAAAAAGGATGTAGTTACTGACCATCCTACCATCATTGGGTTACACGGCAACCGTGATTAGGAGAAGTATGATATCCCCTTCGGTGAAAGACAAAACATTTAGAAGTAGTAGTCTAGCTTGGACCATATTTTCTTATTGATAATCTATTATTTCTTAAAATGTAAAGCTTCTCTGCTTTCACGTCCAAATATTGGGAAGCACCAAATAATATTATGTCTGTATTGAAGAAAGAAGTACAAAACCTAAAAGGATTAAGTTATTGATGCTTGAAGGTCGTCTAGGTAGATGACTATCAAGCATAATTGTAGCATTCGACAACCATCATTCCAAGGCGATTTACTTCATACAATTCATCTACTACATGCGTGTTGCGTTTCCACATTAATACCACTTCTATTTGTAACTGGCATATTTATAGGACACTTTCTGTAACACATAAACTCTTGGTGTAATACTACATTTTTAAAATGTGAGGCAAAATTTAAGATTATAATCCCCAATGGAATCTCATATGTCAATGAGATACATCTAGCTGAATTGAACACTAATATAAGGCGTGCTTTATTAGCAGACCATACAAGAACAGAATATATCATATTTTGGCACCAAGAGAGTAGGGTAGTAGGCATTCAGAGTGCATAAGAGAAAGGAATAAAAAAACTGCATGCATTATGCATTGCATTGTTACAGTACAACGCAAGTAGGGTCATTCTTAGATCCTTACCTCGCCCTTAGGAACGTCCAACGGCATGTTGTTTCCCCTGTAGATCGCTTGGCCGCATCGATGAGGATACTGCTGCAATGTGCTACATTGTAGTGTGGGGAGGGCTGTTGATATATGGTGCAGGTGGAGCTCGGGGTGGATCAACAAAATTTTGGAGAATAAATCAGAGTCTTTTGCAAATAACTTATACATCAGACAAATAGCGGAAGTAATTATAATGGGATATGTGATCAATGTGACATAAGAATATAAGAGATGTTGCTTTATTAGCAGGCAATACAAAGGACGATGGATATCATATTTTGTCACCAACAAAGTAGCTAGGCATCAATTCAGAGTCCATGGGAGAAAGGGAGAAAACAAACTGCATGCATTATGGATTATATTACTACAATACAGTGCAAGCAAGGCCATCCTTAGGTCCATACATCTTAGGAACGTCCAGCGGCATGGTCCCCTCTAGATAGCTGATGTTTGCTTGAACTACGTTGGTATTTCCCAAAAGAGGAAGGGATGATGCAGCACAGCAACTGTAGGTATTTTCCTCAGTGATGAGACCAAGGTTATCGAACCAGTAGGAGAACCACGCAACACCACGTAAACAGCTCCTACACACAAAGAACAAATACTTGCAACCCGACGTAAGAGAGGGGTTGTCAATCCCTCACGGGTAAAAGGATAGGTAAAATTGTAGTAGATTGGATAAATAAATCTCGTGGGAACGTGAGATAAAATAAATAAGTAAAAATTGCAGCAAGGTATTTTTGTATTTTTGGATTATTAGATCTGAAAATAAAAGCAAATAAAAATAGATCTCGAAGGCAAATATATTAAAGAAGAGACCCGGGGGCCGTAGTTTTCACTAGTGGCTTCTCTCGAGAAAAATAGCAAACGGTGGGTAAACAAATTACTGTTGGGCAATTGATAGAACTTCAAATACTCATGACGATATCCAGGCAATGATCATTATATAGGCATCACGGCCAAGATTAGTAGACCGACTCCTGCCTGCATCTACTACTATTACTCCACACATCAACCGCTATCCAGCATGCATCTAGTGTATTAAGTTCATGGAAAAATGGAGTAATGCAATAAGAACGATGACATGATGTAGACAAGATCTATTTATGTAGAAATAGACCCCATCTTGTTATCCTTAATAGCAACAATACATACGTGTCGTTTCCCCTTCTGTCACTGGGATCAAACACCGTAAGATCGAACCCATCACAAAGCACCTCTTCCCATTGCAAGATAAATAGATCAAGTTGGCCAAACAAAACCCAAATATCGGAGAAGAAATACGAAGCTATAAGCAATCATGCATATAAGATATCAAAGAAGACTCAAATAACTTTCATGGATAAAAACATAGATCTGATCATAAACTCAAAGTTCATCGGATCCCAACAAGCACACCGCAAAAAGAGTTACATCATATGGATCTCCAAGAGACCATTGTATTGAGAATCAAACGAGAGAGAGAAAGCCATCTAGCTACTAACTACGGACCCGTAGGTCTACAATGAACTACTCACGCATCATCGGAGAGGCACCAATGAGGATGATGAACCCCTCTGTGATGGTGTCTAGATTGGATCTGGTGTTTCTGGAACTTGCGGTGACTGGAATTGATTTTCGTCGACTCCCCTAGGGTTTCTGGAATATTGGGGTATTTATAGAGCAAAGAGGCGGTGCGGGAGGTCTCTGAGATGGGCACAACCCACCAGGGCGCACCTGGGGGCCCAGGCGCGCCTCGGTGTCTTGTGCTCACCTCGCCCCCCCTCTTCGGTACTTCTTTGGCCCACTGGATGTCTTCTGGTCCAAAAAAAAATCTCCAAAAAGTTTTGCGGCGTTTGGACTCCGTTTGGTATTGATTTCCTGTGATGTAAAAAACAAGCAGAAAACAACAACTGGCACTGGGCACTATGTCAATAGGTTAGTCCCAAAAAATGATATAAAGTTGATATAAAATGATTGTAAAACATCCAAAAATGATAATATAACAGCATGGAACAATCAAAAATTATAGATACATTGGAGACGTATCAGCATCCCCAAGCTTAATTCCTGCTCGTCCTCGAGTAGGTAAATGATAAAAACATATTTTTTGATGTGGAATGTTGCCTAACATGTTCATCACATATTCTTTTCTTTGTAGCATGGACATTTGGACTTTTATATGGTTCAAAGCAATAGTCTAGTTTTGACATGAAGACTTTAATACTCAAGCATATCAACAAGCAACCATGTCTTTCAAAATATCAACACTAAAGCAAGTTATCCCTAGCCCATTATGCTCAATCATTGATCCATTCATGAAACACACTCGAATATCAGCTACACCCAATGCTCAAGTATGATCATAGTGCCCCTTAGTTGGTGCTTTATAAGAGAAGATGGAGACTCAAGTAAAAATAAAAATTGTATAAAGTAAAAGAAAGGCCCTTCGCGGAGGGAAGTAGGGATTTGTAGAGGTGCCAGAGCTCAAAGCTTAAATTTAGAGATAAAAACATTTTGAGAGGCATACTTTTCCCACCAACGAAAATGACTTAGAGTTCCCAACACTTTCCATGCTAGATATATCATAGGCGGTTCCCAAACAGAAATTAAAGTTTATTCCTTTTTTCACCATTTCTTTCACTTTCCATGGCTAGCCGTATCCACGGGTGCCCTCCATACCAACACTTTCCAAGGAATTTATTATTTGACAACATAAAGTAAATTCATTTTTCATTTCAGGACTGGGCATCCCTAATACCTTTGCCGTACTCTCGTGCAATGACAAGTGAATAAACACTCATCATGAGAATAACACATCTAGCATGGAAAATATCGGTCACCCCTCACCGCCTCGCGAGCGGTACGAGCACACAAAAGAGAAATTTATTTTGAAAATTAGAGATGGCACATACAAATTTGCTTAGAACGGCATGGAAATACCGCATATAGGTAGGTATAGTGGACTCATATGGCAAAACTGGTTTAAAGGGTTTTGGATGCACAAGTAGTGATCATACTTAGTGCAAATGAAGGCTAGCAAAAAGATTGAGAAGCGCCCAACCAAGAAACGGAAAATCTCGTAAGCAAGCATTAAGCATAATTAACACCAAATAATGCACCACAAGTAAGATATAATTTCATTGCATAACTATTGACTTTTGTGCTTGCATAGGGAATCACGAACCTTAACACCAATATTCTTACTAAAGCATAATTACTCATCAACATGACTCACATATCACTCTCATCATATCTCAAAACTATTACTAAGAATCAAGTTTATTTTGTCCAAAGATCTTCATGAAAGTTTTTATTATATCCTCCTTGGATATCTATCACTTTGGGACTAGTTTCGTATGTTACTTTTTTTTAATAAGCTCACACAAATATAAGTGAAGAACATGAGCATAATATTTCTTTCTCTCAAATTAATCTAAGTGAAGCAAGAGAAAATTTATTTGAAAAATTACTAACTCCCAAATAAATATAAGTGAAGCATGAGAGCATTTCTTCAATAAATAATAAAGCACACCGTGCTCGAAAAGATATAAGTGAAGCACAAGAGCAATTCCAAGGCTCATAAAAATTTAAGTGAAGCATAGGAGCAAGCATAGCATAGTTTTTGGCTCTCCCAAAAAGGTGTGTCCAGCAAGGATTCAAGACTTAAAATAAAAAGCATAACAAGCAAAGACTCATATCATACAAGACGCTCCAAGCAAAACTCATAATATGTGACGAATAAAAATATAGCTCCAAGTAAAATACCGATGGTCGTTAGAAGAAAGAGGGGATGCCACTCGGGGGCATGCCCAAGCTTAGTTGCTTGATACTTCTTGAATATTATCTTGGGGTGCCTCGGGCATCCCCAAGCTTAGCCTTTTGCTAATCCTTATTCCTTCATCCATCGTAATCTCACCCAAAACTTGAAAACTTCAATCACACAAAACTCAACAAAACCTTCGTGAGATCCGTTAGTATAAGAAAGCAAATCACTACTATAAGTACTGTTGCAAACCCATTCATATTTTATTTTTGCATTATATCTACTGTATTCCAACTTTTCTATGGCAAAAACTTTTCAAAGAAAACCATAGAATCATCAAAACAAGCACACAACGCAAAGAAAATAGAATCTGTCAAAAACAGAATAGTCTGTAGCAATCTGAAAACTTCGAATAATTATGTAACTCGAAAAATTCTGAAAAATTAGGACAACGTGATAAATTTGTTAAAAATAAGAATTGTTTTCCTGAGAGCAAAAGTTTCTGTTTTTCAGCAAGATCAAATCGACTATCACCCAAATTATCCCAAAGGCTTTGCTTGGCACAAACACTAATTTAGACCACAAAACACATCTAACCAGAGGCATAATTGGGTATTTTGTTGAAAACAGCAAGAAAACCAAAAAGCAAAAAGATACAAGTTGGGTTGCCTCCCAACGAGCGCTATCGTTTTACGCCCCTAGCTAGGCATAATGTGTAGGATCTAAGTATTGTCATCTTTGGTTCTAGATCCATATGATGCCCTCATGACTGATTCATATGGTGGCCTGATTCTTGTTCTAGGGAAGTGTTCCATACCCTTCCTTAGTGGAAATTGAAATTTAATATTGCCTTCTTTCATATCAATCACGGCACCAATAGTACGTAAAAACGGTCTACCAAGAATAATTGGACAAGACGGATTGCAATCAATATCAAGAACAATGAAATATATGGGCACTAATTTGTATTTGCAAGAATAAGAACATCATTAATTCTTCCCATAGGCTTTTTAATAGTAGAATCCGCCAAGTGCAAATTTAAAGAGCATTCTTCAATATCGGTAAGACCAAGCACATCACATAAAGATTTCGGAATTGTAGAAACACTAGCACCCAAGTCACATAAAGCAAAACACTCATAATTTTTAATCTTGACTTTGATAGTAGGTTCCCATTCATCATGTAATTTTCTAGGAATTGAAACTTCTAATTCAAACTTTTCTTCAAAAGCTTTCATCATAGCATCAACAATGTGTTTAGTAAAAGCTTTATTTTGTTCATAAGCATGGGGTGAATTTATCATGGATTGCAATAAAGAAATACAATCAACCAAAGAGAAACTATCATAATTAAAGTCTTTGTAATCCAAAATAGTGGGCACATCACTAGTTAAAGTCTTGACCTCTTCAAACCCACTTTTATCAAAATTTTCAACAAGATTTTCACCCTAAAAATTATCGGGACGCCTTCTAGCTAAAGTTGACTCTTATCCAGTCCCTTTATCATCAATCTTAATTTTACTAAACAAGGAATCAATAGAAGAAACACCAACCATTTTAAGATCTGCATCACTTTTATGAAAGCAATCACTAGGAAACGCTTTTTCTAAAAATTCTCGTCTATCTCTAAGCATAGCGGTTCTTTTGTTACTTTCATCCATAGAAACATATAAAGCTTTAATTGATTCCTCAACCTTTGGCACAAAAAATTTCATCTTGAGTTTTTCTACATCATGAGAAATTCTATTAATACTTCTAGACATATCATCAAACTTATTCAACTTTTCTTCTATTGTAGCATTGAAAACCTTTTGAGTATTGATAAATTCTTTAATATTATTCTCAAGATCAGAGGGGTTCCTATTATTATTATAAGAAGGATTACCATAGGAATTACCATAATTATTAGAGGAATTACTAGGAAAAGGCCTAGGATTAAAATTACCTCTATAAGATTTGTTATTAAAATTGTTTCGCAAAATAAAGTTCACATCTATGGCATCACTATTTTGCTCAATCAAAGTAGACAAAGGCATATCATTAAAATCAATAGGAGAATTTTTATTAGCAACCAACTTCATAAGGGCATCAACTTTTTCACTCAAAGAATTTATTTCTTCTACCGAATTGAAATTTTTACTAGTAGGAGCTCTTTCGGTATACCATTGGGAATAATTCGCCATGATATTATCAAGCAATTTGGTGGCTTCACCCAAAGTAATTTCCATAAAAGTACCCCCCGCGGTGGAATTTAAAAGATTACAAGAAACAAAATTCAATCCCGCATAAAAAATTTGTATGATCATCCAAAGATTTAACCCATGAGTTGGGCAATTCCTTAGCATCATTTTCATCCTTTCCCAAGATTGTGCAACATGCTCATGCTCAAGTTGCTTGAAATTCATAATCTGGGTTCTAATGGAAATAATTTTTGCGGGCGGAAAATACTTAGTGATAAAAGCATCTTTGCACTTATTCCAAGAATCGATACTATTGCGAGGCAAAGAAGAAATCCAAATTTTTGCGCGATCTCACAAAGAAAATAGAAATAATTTCAGCTTCACAATATCATTGTCCACATATTTTTTTCTTTTGCATATCGCATAAATCCATGAATGTGTTAAGATGGGATGTGGCATCCTCATTAGGAGTACCGGAAAATTGATATTTCATAACAAGATTCAACAAAGCGGCATTAATATCACAAGACTCCGCGCTAGTGGCGGGAGGAGCAATCGGAGTGCTAATAAGATCATTATTGTTGGTATTTGAGAAATCACACAACTTGGTGTTCTCTTGAGTCATTGTGACTACGCAACAAGATTGCACTGAAGAACAGATCTGACGAGAAAACGGCGAACGAAAAAGAGGGCGAATAAAACGGCAAATGTTTGTGAAGTGGGGGAGAGGAAAACGAGAGGGAAATGGCAAATAATGTAAATTGCAAGAAGATGAGATTTGTGATTAGGAACCTGGTTGATGTTGATGATGTCTCCCCGGCAACGGCGCCAGAAATTCGCACGTTGATGGGAGACTATCTTGACTTGATCCTCCCCGGCAATGGGGCCAGAAATTCCTTTTGATGTTTGCTTGAACTACGTCAGTATTTCCCCAAAGAGGAAGGGATGATGTAGCACAGCAACGGTAGGTATTTCCCTTAGTGATGAGACCAAGGTTATCGAACCAGTAGGAGAACCACGCAACACCACGTAAACAGCTCCTGCACACAAAGAACAAGTACTTGCAATCTGACGTAAGAGAGGGGTTATCAATCCCTCACGGGTAAAAGGATAGGTAAAATTGTAGTAGATTAGATAAATAGATCTCACGGGAATGCGAGATAAAATAAATAAGTAAAAATTGCAACAAGGTATTTTTGTATTTTTGGATTAATAGATCTAAAAATAAAAGCAAATCAAAATAGATCTCGAAGGCAAATATATTAAAGAAGAAACCCGGGGGCCGTAGTTTTCACTAGTGGCTTCTCTCAAGAAAAATAGCAAACGGTGGGTAAACAAATTACTGTTGGGCAATTGATAGAACTTCAAATACTCATGATGATATCCAGGCAATGATCATTATATAGGCATCACGTCCAAGATTAGTAGACCGACTCCTGCCTGCATCTACTACTATTACTCCACACATCGACCGCTATCCAGCATGCATCTAGTGTATTAAGTTCATGGAAAAATGGAGTAATGCAATAAGAATGATGACATGATGTAGACAAGATCTATTTATGTAGAAATAGACCCCATCTTGTTATCCTTAATAGCAATGATACATACGTGTCGTTTCCCCTTCTATCACTGGGATAAAGCACCGTAAGATTGAACCCATCACAAAGCACCTCTTCCCATTGCAAGATAAATATATCAAGTTGGCCAAACAAAACCCAAATATCAGAGAAGAAATACGAAGCTATAAGCAATCATGCATATAAGAGATCAAAGAAGACTCAAACAACTTTCATGGATAAAAACATAGATCTGATCATAAACTCAAAGTTCATCGGATCCCAACAAACACACCACAAAAAGAGTTACATCATATGGATCTCCAAGAGACCATTGTATTGAGAATCAAGCGAAAGAGAGAATGCCATCTAGCTACTAACTACGGACCCGTAGGTCTACAATGAACTACTCACGCACCATCGGAGAGGCACCAATGAGGATGATGAACCCCTTCGTGATGGTGTCTAGATTGGATCTGGTGTTTCTGGGACTTGCGGCGGCTGGAATTGATTTTCGTCGACACCCCTAGGGTTTCTGGAATATTGGGGTATTTATAGAGCAAAGAGGCGGTGCGGGAGGTCTCCGAGATGGGCACAACCCACCAGGGAGCGCCCCGGTGTCTTGTGCTCACCTCGGGCACCCTCTTCGGTACTTCTTTGGCCCACTAGATGTCTTCTGGTCCAAAAAAATCTCCAAAAAGTTTCGCTGCATTTGGACTCTGTTTGGTACTGATTTCCTACGATGTAAAAAACAAGCAGAAAACAACAACTGGCACTGGGCACTATGTCAATAGGTTAGTCCCAAAAAATGATATAAAGTTGATATAAAATGATTGTAAAACATCCAAAAATGATAATATAACAGCATGGAACAATAAAAAATTATAGATACGTTGGAGACGTATCAATAGCTTGGCCTCGTCTAGTAGGAGGCTGTCAGCTGCAACATTGTAGTTGAGAGGGTTATCTGTAGTTGACGTATTTATGTATAGTATTTTCACTCTTCATTCTCTTGAATCTATCAGACTTAAATGTAATACTAATATCTTAAGAAAATTAAATGAAATAGCATCAATGGAGCTTGCTGTCTCACCATTCAGAACATGCTGCCGAGAAACAAAACAACAACTTGAACTGAGCATCAGCCTGCATGAGTAATCATGTTATAAATCAAAGGGGAATATCTTACTATCACAGTAAGATTGAAGAGGATCAAAGTATAATTTATGAAGAAAAGCTAACTCCAATCTTCCACCAAAAAACTGTAGCAAATTGGGGAATACTTAGGCAGTCAGATTTTGTTATGAAGAGGTACAGTAGAAAGAAAAAAATACCTAGGAAGAATCAAGCCGTCACTAAGAAGAACATCACCCCGCGTCATAGTAGGGTGGCGGCGATGTTCGCTGTGGGAACCTGGCGAATGGGTCTAACGGCGGGCGGAGTGCGCTGGGAAAGAGTGGCTGGTGGATAAGCTGGCGGGGTTGGGGGAGCCGCCAACGGCTGCGGCATTGACTATCGTCGGCAGTGGAAGGCGGCTAGTGTGGGGGCAGTCGGGGTAGGGGTAGGTGCGGCGGCAGGGTAGGCGGCTGCCGGAAGAGCGCGGTGAGGCATGGCAGCACTTGGGGTAGGGGTAGGCGCGCCAGCGGGGTGGGTGGCGGCGGCCAGTGGCGCGCGGTGGCCGACGGCGTGCGGTGAGGCGGGGTGGGGCGTGGCAGGAGGTGGCGGCGCAGTGGAGGTGGAGATGGGATCGGGGGAGGAAGGATCGTACAGGGAAATACTTACTCTACTTTGCTGCATCACCCTTTCCTCTTCAAGGGAAAAACCAA
This sequence comes from Thinopyrum elongatum, assembly GCA_011799875.1. Taxonomy (NCBI): domain Eukaryota; kingdom Viridiplantae; phylum Streptophyta; class Magnoliopsida; order Poales; family Poaceae; genus Thinopyrum; species Thinopyrum elongatum. The sequence goes on from CM022299.1 coordinate 487,921,751, forward strand.
CGCAAGCTCAAGAAGTAGCACCCCTCTGTAATGAGCTACAGTAACCCTCAGTGATTAAGCTAATCTTTTGCTAAACAGTGCTTGATCACCTTTGATTCAAATATCATTTGAATTTCCACTTTGAAATCAAATTCAAATTTGCAAGTGAAATTTGAAGCTGCACAAAAGTTGCTGGAAAAATGTTCATCATTTAGCACAAATTCCCTAACTAATAATTGTTAAGGAAAACAACATCACCATCAAGCTAAGGTGGGCCACAGCAATTTAAAACAATGCAAAAGAGGTATTTTAAATGTTTTTCCATTTGTATAAAAATTCAAACTAATTCTTTTGGTCCCAAACTTTTTCTATCACTGCCAATTATTGCAACATAATTGTGGGGCCAATTCCCACATTTTTTCAAAATGAAATGGTGGCTCAATTATTTGTTTTGCTCTCTGGTTAAAAGGAAAATAGAAGAACAAAAAGAAAAAGAAAAGGCCCAGGGCACTGGACCTAAGTCCACAGTGCCGGCCCAGCCCGTTCCTCCCACTTGTCTCCCTCCTCTTGCTCATCCCGCGCCGCTATCGTCCTCTGCACACGCGCGCGCCATGGCCTCCCCTCTCCTATGCGACAGCACGTCGCTGCGCCTGTCCCTGGTGGATAAGAGCACCCCCAGTGCTCCCTCGACTAACCCTAGCTCGCTCATCCTTCTCCCTCGTGCCATTCCCTCTCTCCCGCAAGCGCCCGAATGCGCCGTCACCGCCACAGCTCGCCTGCGCGGCCACCGGCCTCCCCACGCCTCCTGCTAATGTCCGGGAGGACCACCGTGCTCTTATGCATCACCCACCACCACCGGTTCGAGTCGGGACGCCGCCAAGACGTCGCCATCGCCGTTCTTCCCCGACGGGATCCCCTTATGCTCACCGCCGATCCGTGACGACGAGCTCCTCCCCTAGCTCGCTGCCCTTCCCTACAAATTCGTCGTGAGCACACGATCCTCCCCGACCTCTTTGCTCCTCTCCCCGTGCCGCGTAGACGTCGCTCCGTCGAGCTCCGAAACCGACCGCCGTCGTTCGTCATTGCAGCGCACGGCTCCGGCCGTTGCTGCTCGTGCCACTAGGCCCGTTCGATGCGCCGTGTTGTGGCCATTCTGCAAAGCCTGGGCCCAGTCCAAATGGACACCGGAATCGGCCGGATGGCCATCGCTGCCGTCCCCTGTTATCGCCGGCGGTTAGCCGCCGTTAAGCTACTGACGTGCCGTCGATTAACCCTAACCCACCTCACTAACCACTGACTGACAGCCGGGCCCCGCATGTTTACTTATCAGACTAATAAAATGGTTTAGTTAACTAATAAACTGACAGGTGGGGCCGCAGTTCCTGTTTAAATGGATAAGGCCCTCTGAGTCAGCGTGCTGACTCAGCACTGGGGCCCACCAGTCAGCCTCTGTTGACTGGGATGTTGACCTAGTCAATAGTGCCCACTGGTCAGCCCCTATGCTGGTCAGCTGGGTACGTTTCTGGGTACCCGTAGTATTTTAGTTTAAATGATTTTCGAAATATAGTTAAATCCAGAAAATGTTTAAACCTTTAGAAAATAATCCGTAGCTCGGATGAAAATACTTTGTACATGAAAGTTGCTCAGAACGACGAGACGAATCCAACCGTGCCATCTGTTTCCATGTCGGGACCCTCTACGGAGGTGAACCCGCAACTTTTAGCCTGTTTCTGGTAGATGAATAGTGCATAACTACCGGTTAATAAACCCAACTTAAACCCTAAAATGACTAATATGACTTAGGCATGCTTTTAGGCAACCCTGCACTGCATGTTACGTAGCCTGCTCTGTGTTACTTTGTATGTCTTGTATTTATCTGTTACCTCCCCCTCTTCTCTCTTGATAGAGCCCGGTACCGATGCAGTCTTCGAGACCGATGCAGCTCCGGTGATTGGCTACCCTACTAAAGACCCTGCCTTTGCTGCCGAGCAACCAGGCAAGCCCCCCCCTTTGATCATCCCGATATCGCCCATTCTATTTTCTCATGCTTGCATTAGATTTTGGTACTGTAATTGAATGCTCCTATTCTGATGCATAGACTGCTTTTGTAACTGCTGTTGATACCTACCTGCTTATCCTAAATTGCTTAGTATAGGTTGGTTAGAGACCCACCAGTGACCCCCCACTTGTCCCAACTGCCCCGCTGGATTATCAGAAGACCCGATCAACGGGATCGAAGACCAGGCCCCGGCACCGCACATCACCCCCTTAGTTGTACGACACTACTGGGTTACTATCGAGTGCCGAGGGTGATACCTCGCCAGCACTCCTGATGTTAACCTTGTAGGTTAGTTCATCGGTTGTGGTCATCGAGGGTGATTCCTCCTTCCCACTCTCGATAACGACGCTGTCGCGCAACACCTCAAGTGTGAACTCATCGAGGGTGATTCCTCCGAGTTCACCTTGACAGGTACATCGAGTAGGAATCCAACAAGGGTGATACCTTGGATTCCCCTGATGTTATGTACACACAGATACTTGGACTTTACAACTGATACTTGGAAAGGTGGGTCGACCCTGAGGGGTACCCGCGAGTGATGTGAAGACGGGTTGACCTGGTGGTTACCTGAGTGATGAATACGAGGCGTGGCCGGGCATTCTTAGTCCTTGCCGCAAGTCCTCGAGACGGGGCGACGGGGTCACATCGATCATGAGTCTCTGCTTGTTACCGCACTACCAATCCACTAATGATTTGGATATTTGATCCGAGCAGGCCTCTGGCCTGATAGCACTAACCATCACGTCGGAAGAGTTATGGGCACTCTGCATCGTTACATCAGCCGAAAGCTCTATCAGACGTCCAGTTCAGCCTCGCGCACGGGACGGACCGGCGCCCTCCTGGTGCCTGGCTTCACCCTGCTCGCAATGACCCGGAGTGCACAGGGCGACGAACCAGGACCCCTGAGTGCTTAGGATGTAGACCGGTGGGGACCTCTCTGCTGAGCTGTAGGTAGGGTTGCGGTGTATTGTTTGGCCGAGGCCGGGCATGACCCAGGAAAGTGTGTCCGACCGGAGTTAAGCAAGCATGGTGGGTAAGTTGGTGCACCCCTGCAGGGAAGAAAACATCTATCGATAGCCGGTCCTTCGGAAAAGGACACTTGGAGTTGTATCCTGATCGATACAACTAGAACTGGATACCTGTGATGATACCTGGATATGTGGCTCCGGGATCGCTTTCTCACAGGGAGTCCAGGAAGGATCTCTGGGCGAGACTGCTACATGACACTACTACTGGATATTATGGCTCTGGGATTGCTTTCTCGCTGTGATGCCCCCGGCTCAATCATGCACTAATCATACACGCAAATGCGCACGATCAAGCCTAAGGACTCACGGGAAGATATCACAACACAACTCTAAAACTTAAATAAAGTCATACAAGATTTATATTACAAGCCAGGGGCCTCGAGGGCTCGAATACATAAGCTCGCATACAAAAGTCAGCGGAAGCATCAGATATCTGAGTACAGATATGAAACAGAAACAGATAAGCCCTTAAAAAGGCGGGGCAAAAGAAAACACTACGATCAAGAGGCGCAGGCCTCCTGCCTGGGACCCTCCGATCCTACTCCTGGTCGTCGGCCAACTCGTAGTAGTATCCACCCTCGGGGTAGTAGTAGCGATCGTCGGCGGGGCAGCTGTCTCAGGGGCTCCGTCATCTGGTTGCATCAAAAGGGTATGGAGGAAAAAGAAAGCAAAGCAACCGTGAGTACTCATCCGAAGTACTCAGCAAGCAAGGATCTACACTACATATGCAACATTATCAAAGGTAGGCTGTATATGTGGACTGGGCTGCAGAAATGCCAGAATAGAGAGAAGTCCTAGTCCTATCGAAGACTAGCATCTTCAGCGGTCTTGCAGCATTAGAAGAGTGTAGATTAGTTACAGTATAAAGTATTAGTATCAATAAGTATCAACCTCGTCCAGAGATCCTTCCTCGACTCCCTGTGAGATAGCAATCCCAGAGCCATACAGTCATCAACCTCGTCCAGAGATCCCTTCTCGACTCCCTGTGAGAAGCAATCCCAGAGCCATAGTATCCAATTCTAGTTGTATCGATCGGGATACAACTCCGAGTTTCCGTTACTGAGGATCCGGCTATGCATAGATTAGTTCTTCCCTGCAGGGGTGCACCAACTTACCCACCACGCTCGCTTAACTCCGGCCGGACACACTTTTCCGGGTCATGCCCGGCCTCAGTAAAACGACACACCGCAGCCCTACTTAGAGCTCAGCAGAGAGGTCCCCATCGGTCTACATCCTAAGCACTCAGGGGTCTTGGGCTGTCGCCCTATGCACTCCAGGTCGTTGCGAGAGTGATGGATACCAGTGACAACAGCACGATCCGACCCGGCCACAATGCTGAACTGGACGTCTGACAAAGCTGTCGGCTGATACCACGATGCCGAGTACCCATATTTATTCCCGCGTGATGGTTAGTGCTATCGGGCCAAAGGCCCACTCAGATCAAATATCCAAATCATAGTGTATTGGAAGTGCGGTAACGAGCAGAGATGCACAATCGATGTGACCCCGTCGCCCCATCTCGAGGACTTGTGGCAAGGGCCAAGAATTCCCGGCCATGCCTCGTATTCATCACTCGGGCACCATCCAGGTCAACCCGTCTCCATATCACTCGCGGGTACCCCTCAGGGTCGACCCGCCTTTCCAAATAACAGTGTAAAGTCCAAGTATCCGTGTGTCCACAACATCAGGGGAATTTGAGGTATCACCCTCGTTGGATTCCTACTCGATGTATCCGTCAAGGTGAACTCGGAGGAATCACCCTCGATGGGTTCACACTTGAGGTGTTGCACGCCAGCGTCGTTATCGGAAGTGGGGAAGGAGGAATCACCCTCGATGACCACGGCCGAATAGCTACTCTACAGAGTTAACATCACGAGTGCTACACGAGGTATCACCCTCGGCACTCGATAGTAACGCTGCAGTGTTGTTACAACTAAGAGGGGGTGATGTGCGGTGCCGGGGCCTGGTCATCGAGTCTTCTGATAATCCAGCGGGGCAATCGGGACAAGTGGGGTCACTGATAGGTCTCTACCCAGCCTATACTACACAGTTTAGGATAAGCAGGTAAGGTTTCAATAGCAGGTTACAATAAAAAGGCTATGCATCAGAATAGGTAAAGCAGAAGCAGCAGCAATTCTAATGCAAGCATGAGAGAGAAAGAATAGGCGATATCGGTATGCTCAAGGGGGGGTGCTTGCCTGGTGGCTCTGGCGAAGGCAAGGTCGTCAACGGTGGCGTCGGGCTCCTGAGCTGCGTCGGTCTCGGGAACTGCGTCGGTACCGGGATCTACCGAGAGAGAAGAGGGGGAAGAAACAGATAAATACACAGCAAACATATGCAACACAGAGCAGGATATGCTAACATGAAGTGCAGGGTGGCCTAAAGACATGTCTAAACCATATTAGTTACTTTAGGATTTAAGTTGGAATTATTAACCGGTGTATATGCACTATTCATCTACCGAAAACAGGCTAAAAGTTGCGGGTTCACCTCCATAGAGAGTCCCGACACGGAAACAGATAGCACGGTTGGATTCGTCTCGTCGTTCTGAGCAACTTTCATTTATAAAAGTTTTTCATCGGAGTTACGGTTTATTTTATATGATTTTTCAAAGTTTTATTGATTTTCTGGAATTAACTGGAATAAATTTAAATTCGAAATTAAATTGGAAAACGCTACGGGTACCCAGCTCTGTGTACACAGAGTGTACACAGTGGCTGACCAGTGGGCCAGGTTGACCAAGTCAACCGCCCAGTCAGCAGTGGCTGACGTGTGGGCCCTCTGCTGAGTCAGCAGGGCACAGTCAGCAGACTTTATCCGTTTGAATAGTAAAAGTGGGCCCCACATGTCAGTTTATTAATTTTAACTAAATCATTTTCATTTGGCTAATTAATTACGTGGGGCCCAACAGTCAGTCGGTGTTTAGGGTCGGGGTTAGTGGCTAATTACGCTGGGCTCACACGTCAGTGGCCCAGGCTGATGTTTAAACTGCGCGCGCGTCGGCGACGGCGCTCCGGCGAGGCAGAACGCTGCGGCGAGGGTCGGATCTCACCCACAGGCGACCAAATCATGCGCCGTGACCACCGACGGAATGAGGAGGCTTGCGCGCGTCGATCGGTGGCAGCGGCGTGGGCTGCAGCGGTCGGGAGCGGCGTCGGCGATGGACAAGGGCGGCGGCGGCATTCGGGAACACGGCGGGGATGGGGTTAGCGGCACGGCGAGGCGAGCCAAAAGGCTCGTTGGACTCCTGCGAGCCCCAGGAACGCAGCGGTGCACTCGGGCGCGAGCTTGGCCGGGCGTGGCCGCGTCGGCGAAGCGACAGGCGGCGGCTGGAGTACGGTTGCGAGGCAGCTAGCTAGGGGGCTCCCGGGGGCAAAGAGAGAGAGAGGGGATTCGAGGTGGTACTCACGATGGTGCTGTAGGGAGAGGTAGTGGTCTCAGGGAGGTCCGATGGTGGCAGATCGGCGGCGGCGATCTTCGGCATCCAAGAGGGGAGGCGAGGTCATGGGCGAAGAAGCAGGGGCTCCCGGCTCAAATGCGAAGGTGTAGGAGGCGTAGCCGGTGACGGGGAGGCCGGTGGGCACGTCGGGGAGGCGAATGGAGCTCGGTGGCCACGAGCTCAACGGAGCGCGCCCATGGCTGCGCTCGGTTTGTGGTGGAGAGCAAGGGAGGAAGGGAGAGAGAGGAGCCAGAGGGGTCAGGGGAGTGGGGAGCGGCGTCCTTATCCTCGAGGCGGGCGCGGGGCTGCGCGGTGTCGAGCGAGGAGAAGGGGGGGCCGGGGCGCGGCGTGCGGTGCGTTCGACAGCGGCGCGCGGTGAACAAAGAGGTAGGGGACGAGCGAGGGGAGTGGGCTGGGCCGCGCGGGTGACTAGAGCCCAGCCAAAGTGGGCTTTTCCCCTTTTTCTCTTTCCTTTTCTGTTTTCTTTTGTTACACTGCTTTGCAAAATGTGTGGGCTCATATATAGCTCTATAAAATATGTGAACTAGCCACATAAATATAGTGCAATATTTGACTCTGCTAGAAATTGGTTTGGAGGCAAATGAATTTTATTTGGATTTTAATTAAATGAAAAGGGATTAAATATCTCTGTTTTGTTGCTGTTTGAGGCACATAATTAATTTAGTAAAAGTTGATTATAAGTTTAGAATTGTCTCTGGATTATTTACAATATTATGAACATTTTAGTTCCTGGATTTGAACCACTTTTATTTGCACTTTCAGTTTGAATTTCCATTTGAATTTGAATTTGAAAAGAGATATGATCCAAATAATGTTTAGGCACTGTTGATCATGATGACATGGCTTTATCAAAAGGGGAATTACTGTAGCTAACCACTGGGGGTGTTGCAAATCTCCTCCACTAATAAGAATTCTCGTCCCGAGAATTAAGAGGAAGACTGAAAGAGAGCGGGGTATTCAGCTCGGAGGTTATCCTCGCGTTCCCAAGTGGTTTCGTCTTTAGTATGATTTGACCACTGCACTTTGAGGAACTTGGTCGTCTTCTGACGGGTTCGACGTTCAGATTCATCGAGAATGCGGATCGGATGCTCCTTATAAGAAAGATCATCTTGCAATTCGAGCAATTCATGGTCCACTACTCGGTGCGGAGATTCCTTGAAGGAACGACGAAGTTGTGACACATGGAAGACGTCGTGGATATGAGAGAATTTCGGCGGCAACTCCAATTTATAAGCCACCTGACCACGTCTAGCAACAATGCAGAAAGGACCAATGTAGCGGGGAGCTAACTTGCCCTTAATTCCGAAACGATGAGTGCCCTTCATAAGAGTGACACAAAGATAAGCTTAATCACCAGGTTGATAAGTCAAACCCCATCGTTTGCGATCGTAGTTGCTCTTCTGGCGGTCTTGAGCCGCCTTGAGATTTTCTCGAACAATACGGACTTGTTCTTTAGCGTGTTGGATAATGTCTGGACCCACAAGTGGTCGTTCCCCAGTTTCTGACCAATTCAGAGGGGTTCGACACTTACGTCAATAGAGTACTTCGAAGGGAGCCATTTTCAAGCTGGCTTGATAGCTGTTGTTATACGAGAACTCGGCATACGGGAGAGATTCTTCCCACTTCTTACCGAACGATATAACACAAGCCCGAAGCATGTCTTCAAGCTGATTTGATTGACGTGCTCGACTTGGCCTTGGGATTGGGGGTGATAAGCTGAACTCCAGGTGATATGAGTTCCCGTAGCTTCTTACAAACTTTCCCAGAACTTGGAGGTGAAAAGACCGCCACGGTCCGAACTGATCTCCTTTGGAATACCGTGGAGTGATACAATTCTGGAGATATATAATTCTGCTAACTGACTAGTAGTGATCGTCTCCTTGACAGGCAGAAAGTGTGCAACCTTAGAAAGTTGGTCGACGACGACAAGAATAGCAGCGTGATCCTTCTGTGACTTGGGAAGGCCGGTAATGAAATCCATTTGCACTTTATCCCACTTCCATAAAGGAATAGGAAGTGGTTGCAGAATTCCAGCAGCTTCTGATGTTCTGCATTCACGCGACGGCAAACATCACATTCAAAAACATATCGAGCAATATCCTGCTTCATTCTAGACCACCAGTACCTTTGACGGAGATCACGATACATCTTGGTGCTACCCGGATGAATAGACAGCAGTGTATCATGTGCCTCTTTCATGACCTTGCCAGTCATAAGTTCGAAGCGAGGTACGACAATGCGGTCTCTAAAATACAAGGTCCTATCTTCAGACATCGAGAAATCCCTGTACTTTTCAAGGTGAAGATCTTTCTTCATCAAATCAATTTCAGCATCTTTAGCTTGCGCGTTCTTAACAACTTTCGCAAGATCTGGTTGTATCACAAGGTTATTAAGAGAACCCTGTGGAACAATACATAGATTCAGCTTGCACAGTTCTTCAAAAAGACGAGGTTGAGCTTACCTAACCATGAGGTTGTCGCAATAGGACTTGCGGCTTAAGGCATCAGCCATCACGTTAGCCTTGCCAGGGGTATAAGAAATACCCAAATCATAGTCTGTAATGGCCTCCATCCATCTTTGCTGACGGAGGCTCAGAGATGGCTGAGTGAACAAGTACTTCAGACTTTTGTGATCCGTGTAGATCTCGCAACGATTACCGAGGAGGTAATGTCGCCATAACTTTAATGCATAGATGACAGCAGCTAGTTCTAGATCATGGACCGGGTAGTTCTCTTCATGAGGACGCAACTGTCGAGAGCCATCTGCAATCACCTTATGCTCTTGCATTAGGACACAACCTAATCCTTCACGGGATGCGTCACAATAAATCACGAAGTCTTTGCGAGAATCTGGAGGAGCAAGTACTGGGGCAGATGTTAGTTTGTCTTTGAGTGTTTGAAAACTTTCTTGACATTTGTCTGTCCACTCAAACTTAACGCGCTTGTGAAGCAGATCAGTCAAAGGCTGAGCAATCTTAGAAAAGTTCTCGACAAATCGACGGCAATAGCTTGCAAGGCCGAGAAAACTTCTCACTTGCTTGACGTTCTTCGGAGGAGTCCAGTCAAGAATAGAGTGAACCCGCTCCGGGTTAATAGCAATTCCATCCTTGGAAATCACATGACCAAGGTAGGTTACTTCAGAAAGCCAAAATTCACATTTGGAATACTTGGCATGGAGCTGGTGTTCTCGGAGCCTTTCCAGTACAAGACGGAGGTGTTCAGCGAGTTGTTCTTTATTCTTTGAATAGACCAGAATATCATCTAGATACAGCACGACGAATTTGTCGAGGTAATCCATGAATATATAATTCATCAAGCGGGAGAACGTAGCTGGAGCATTTGTTAGGCCAAATGACATTACAGTGTACTCATAAGAGCCATAGCGAGTAACAAATGCAGTCTTGGGAATATCCTCTTCACGAACACGGATTTGATGATAACCCAACCTCAAGTCGAGTTTAGAAAACACCGATGACCCAGCAAGTTGATCATACAAATCATTGATCCGAGGAAGCGGATATTTGTTCTGGATTGTGGCTTGGTTAATGGGCCGATAATCCTGAACCAATTGGTTAGTTCCATCCTTCTTCTTAACGAAGAGTGAAGGTGCTCCCCACGCAGAGGAACTGGGGCGGATGAAACCCTTCTTAAGTGACTTGTCGATTTCTTCCTTAAGCTCGAGAAGGTGGTGCGGAGGCATTTTATAAGGACGCTTCACAATAGGAGTTGTGTCCTATTTCAAGTCGATGACAAACTCGACAGCTCTAACAGGGGGTATTCCTGGAAGTTCTTCTAGAAAGACATCTTGAAAATCACAAACAACTGGAACATTCTCGATGCCTTCAAGAGGTGAAGCATTCAATGCATTTAGAACATATATCCGGCTCTCAGCATCATGAGCTATTCGGGCTGAGTATTTGACTGTCTGGCCAGAAGGATGGGTAAGTTGGACTTTCTTAGCGGCACAGTCAATCAAAGCATTGTGGGCAGTTAACCAGTCCATACCGAGAATGATGTCTATGTCGGAAGGTCCAAGAGCAATAAGGGAAGCAGAGAACATCAACCCTTCAATTCTGATCTGATTGTTGTGACCTACCATTTTGGTTTGCCACCTGGAACTGGGAGTGATGATTTCTAAAGGAGTGGGTAATGAGCTCATAGCTAACCCATGCAATTGTGCAAATTGCTGGGACATGAAGGAATGTGATGCACCTGAATCAAAAATAACAGAAGCTGGCACTGAATTCGCAGAGAGTGTTCCCAGCATGATAGTCGGTTCCTTCTGAGCCTTTTCAGCATTGACGTGATTGGCATGGCCATGTACAATAGTAGATGGTATGACATTACGGTTTCTGAATCGGCGGTTTCGATAATTCTTCTTAAGACTAACAGGAGGACAAGATGCATTCTGATCATTATGGGATGGAGCCACAACATTGGACTGTCCACCCTGAATCGTTAGCTGTCTCGGCGGTGAAGGCAAACGAGGTGCAACATAAGGCGGCCTTGGCCTTGGAGCAGGTCGATGATGTACATTGTGCGGAATCCACACTCGACGTTTTTGAACAGGCTGACCCGAGGATGAGCCAACATCTCGAGTACGCTTGAGCGACTCCTGGTACTTAGTCAGAGCAGTTTCAACTTGGAAAGATTGGCTGACAAGCGTTGCGAAGTCTGTGGAATCGTGGACAGCAAGTGCAAGGTTTATATCAGTACGCAGTCCTTCACGGAATTTCTCCTGCTTGCGTGTGTCAGTGCAGACTTCATCTTCAGCATAGTGGGACAATTCAAGAAATTACCTCTGATATTAATCCACAGTCATTGCGCCTTGTGTGAGTTTGCGGAACTCCTGCTTCTTCTGGTCCATCAGACCTTGAGGAGTGTGCCGTGCACGGAAAGCTGACTGAAATTCCTGCCAAGTGGTTACAGTTTCAGCAGGCAACATACCCTTGTGGCTTTCCCACCATTGAGCAGCTGGGCCCTTCAGGTGGAATGTCGCAAAGGTGACATCACTGTCAGGAGCAACATTAGCTGATTCCATCTCAAACAGAATGTCACGAAGCCAATCATCAGCATCCATAGGATTGGTGGAGTTGCGGAAAACAGACGGGTTGAGGCGCACAAATTCTTGCAGTGTTATTGGTTGTTGTTGAGCATTCTGGTTTGGGAACAGAGCCAATGTCCCGATCATAACCTGACGGTTTAGTTCAAACTGCTGCATCATTGCAGCAATATAAGGTGGAGGTGGGGGATCGTCAGCCATCCTGCCAAATTAACAGGGGCAGTTTAGCAAGAAAAACTGCATGTGTATGAGGCCATTCACGATGTAACATGAGTAATGAACAAGAAGGGCATTAGATATATGATGGTAGTCGTTAAAGACATACCAATCCATGCACAGAGTTGGATTCAAATGGATAGTACGCTCCCGGGAACGCTCACAGCTAGACAAACTAGGCGGCGCGCAGGCACGCGGTAAGGAAGCACACAACGAGACATAGCAAAGGCTACATCCACATCGGAGAAAACTGCTGGGGCGAGGAATCTGCAAGTGACAACACAGGGTGCCCTCGATAAAAGGATCCTGTAAGCAGAACCTGGCCCACAATCTTGAAGGAAGGGGGAAAATTTCAGAACACCGGGTGGATGTGATCACGAGAACCTAATGTTGGAGTTAGTAAAATTTTAACCCGAAAGGAAGAGAGATCAGAGTCCCAGAGTATAGACGAGGAATAAAAGATCCTAATACCACCCAGTTGGCGACGTGGGCTCGTAAGCCACACAGCCATGTTAGTAAAAGTTTTTCAATGACTAGAATCAACTTCGGCCAAGGAGTTGGAAAGGGGGATTCCTAGAGGCAGTCGGCTCTGATACCAACTTGTGACACCCCCGGCTCAATCGTGCACTAATCATACACGCAAATGCACACGATCAAGCCTAAGGACTCACGGGAAGATATCACAACACAACTCTAAAACTTAAATAAAGTCATACAAGATTTATATTACTAGCCAGGGGCCTCGAGGGTTCGAATACATAAGCTCGCATACAAGCGTCAGCGGAAGCATCAGATATCTGAGTACAGATATGAAACGGAAATAGATAAGCCCTTAGAAAGGCGGGGCAAAAGAAAACACTACGATCGAGAGGCGCAGGCCTCCTGCCTGGGACCCTTCGATCCTATTCCTGGTCGTCGGCCAACTCGTAGTAGTATCCACCCTCGGGGTAGTAGTAGCGATCATCGGCGGGGTAGCTGTCTCAGGTGCTCCATCATCTGGTTTCATCAAAAGGGTATGGAGGAAAAAGAAAGCAAAGCAACCATGAGTACTCATCCGAAGTACTCAGCAAGCAAGGACCTACACTACATATGCAACATTATCAAAGGTAGGCTGTATATGTGGACTGGGCTGCAGAAATGCCAGAATAGTGAGAAGTCCTAGTCCTATCGAAGACTAGCATCTTCTGCAGTCTTGCAGCATTAGAAGAGTGTAGATTAGTTACAGTATAAAGTAGTAGTATCAATAAGTATCAACCTCGTCCAGAGATCCTTCCTCGACTCCCGGTGAGAAAGCAATCCCAGAGCCATACAGTCATCAACCTCGTCCAGAGATCCCTTCTCGACTCCCTGCGAGAAGCAATCCCAGAGCCATAGTATCCAATTCTAGTTGTATCGATCGGGATACAACTCCGAGTGTCCATTACCGAGGATCCGGCTATGCATAGATTAGTTCTTCCCTGCAGGGGTGCACCAACTTACCCACCACGCTCGCTTAACTCTGGCCGGACACACTTTTTTGGGTCATGCCCAGCCTCGGTCAAACGACACACCGCAGCCCTACCTAGAGCTCAGCAAAGAGGTCCCCGCCGGTCTACATCCTAAGCGTTCAGGGGTCTTGAGCCGTCGCCCTGTGCACTCTGGGTCGTTGCGAGCAGGGTGGATACCAGTGCCAATGGCACGATCCGACCCGACCACAATGCTGAACTGGACGTCTGACAGAGCAGTCGGCTGATACCACGATGCTGAGTACCCATATTTATTCCCGCGTGATGGTTAGTGCTATCGGGCCAAAGGCCCACTCAGATCAAATATCCAAATCGTAGTGTATTGTTAGTGCGGTAACGAGCAGAGACTCACGATCGATGTGACCCCGTCGCCCCATCTCGAGGACTTGCGGCAAGGGCCAAGAATGTGCGGCCACGCCTCGTATTCATCACTCGGGCACCATCCAGGTCAACCCGTCTCCATATCACTCGCGGGTACCCCTCAGGGTCGACCCGCCTTTCCAAATAACAGTGTAAAGTCCAAGTATCCGTGTGTCCACAACATCAGGGGAATCGAAGGTATCACCCTCGTTGGATTCCTACTCGATGTATCCGTCAAGCTGAACTCGGAGGAATCACCCTTGATGGGTTCACACTTGAGGTGTGGCACGCCAACGTCGTTATCGGAAGTGGGGAAGGAGGAATCACCCTCGATGACCACGGCCGAATAGCTACTCTACAGAGTTAATATAACGAGTGCTACACGAGGTATCACCCTCATCACTCGATAGTAACCCTGCAGTGTCGTTACAACTAAGAGGGGGTGATGTGCGGTGCCGGGGCCTGGTCGTCGAGTCTTCTGATAATCCAGCGGGGCAATCGAGACAAGTGGGGTCACTGATAGGTCTCTACCCAGCCTATACTACACAGTTTAGGATAAGCAGGTAAGGTTTCAATAGCAGGTTACAATAAACAGGCTATGCATCAGAATAGGTAAAGCAGTAGCAGCAGCAATTCTAATGCAAGCATGAGAGAGAAAGAATAGGCGATATCGGTATGTTCAAGGGGGGGTGCTTGCCTGGTTGCTCTGGCAAAGGCAAGGTCATCAACGGTGGCGTCGGGCTCCTGAGCCGCGTCGTTCTCGGGAACTGCGTCGGTACCGGGATCTATCGAGAGAGAAGAGGGGGAAGAAACAGATAAATACACAGCAAACATATGCAACAAAGAGCAGGCTATGCTAACGTGATGTGCAGGGTGGCCTAAAGACATGTCTAAACCATATTAGTTACTTTAGGATTTAAGTTGGAATTATTAACCGGTGTATATGCACTATTCATCTATCAGAAACAGGCTAAAAGTTGTGGTTTCACCTCCGTAGAGGGTCCCGACATGGAAACAGATAGCATGGTTGGATTCGTCTCGTCGTTCTGAGCAACTTTCATATATAAAACTTTTTCATCGGAGTTACGGTTTATTTTATATGATTTTTCAAAGTTTTATTGATTTTCTGGAATTTACTGGAATTAATTTAAATTCAAAATTAAATTGGAAAACGCTACGGGTACCTAGCTCTGTGTACACAGAGTGTACACAGTGGCTGACCAGTGGGCCAGGTTGACCAAGTCAACCGCCCAGTTAGCAGTGGCTGACGTGTGGGCCCTCTGCTGAGTCAGCAGGGCACAGTCAGCAGACCTTTTTCATTTGAATAGTAAAAGTGGGCCCCACATGTCAGTTTATTAATTTTAACTAAATCATTTTCATTTGGCTAATTAATTACGTGGGGCCCAACTGTCAGTCAGTGTTTAGGGTCGAGGTTAGTGGCTAATTACGCCGGGCCCACACTTCAGTGGCTAATTACGCCGGGCCCACACGTCAGTGGCCCAGGCCAGTGTTTAAACTACGCGCATGTCGGCGACGGCGCTCCGGCGAGGCAAAACGCCGCGGCGATCGTCGGATCTCGCCCACAGGCGACCAAATCATGCGCCACGACCACCGACGGAACGAGGAGACTTGCGCGCTTCGATCGGTGGCAGCGGCGTGGGCTGCAGCGGTCGGGAGCGGCGTCGGCGATGGACAAGGGCGGCGGCGGCATTCGGGAACACGACGGGGATGGGGTTAGGGGCACGGCGAGGCGAGCCAAAAGGCTCGTCGGACTCCTGCGAGCCCCAGGAACGCAGCGGTGCACTCGGGCGCGAGCTTGGCCGGGCGTGGCCGCGTCGGCGAAGCGACAGGCGGCGGCCGGAGTACGGTTGCGGGGCAGCTAGCTAGGGGGCTCCCGGGAGAAAAGAGAGAGAGGGGGGATTCGAGGTGGTGCTCACGACGGTGCTGTAGGGAGAGGCAGTGGGCTCAGGGAGGTCCGGTGGTGGCAGATCAGCGACGGCGATCTTCGGCATCCGAGAGGGGAGGCGAGGTCGTGGGCGAAGAAGCAGGGGCTCCTATCTCGAATGCGGAGGTGTAGGAGGCGTAGCCGGCGACGGGGAGGCCGGGGGGCACGTCGGGGAGGCGAACGGAGCTCGGTGGCCGCGAGCTCAACGGAGCGCGCCCATGGCTGCGCTCGGTTTGTGGTGGAGAGCAAGGGAGGAAGGGAGAGAGAGGAGCCAGAGGGGTCAGGGGAGTGCGGAGCTGCGTCCTTATCCTCCAAGTGGGCGGGGGGCTGCGCGGTGTCGAGCAAGGAGAAGGGGGGGCCGGGGCGCGGCGTGCGGTGAGGGCGACAGCGGCACGCGGTGAACAGAGAGGTAGGGGATGAACGAGGGGAGTGGGCTAGGCCAGGCTGGTGACTAGAGCCCAGCCAAAGTGGGCTTTTTCCCTTTTTTCTCTTTCCTTTTCTGTTTTCTTTTGTTACACTGCTTTGCAAAATGTGTGGGCTCATATATAGCTCTATAAAATATGTGAACTAGCCACATAAATATAGTGCAATATTTGTCTCTGCTAGAAATTGGTTTGGAGGCAAATGAATTTTATTTGGATATTAATTAAATGAAAATGGATTAAATATCTCTGTTTTGTTGCTGTTTGAGGCACATAATTAATTTAGTAAAAGTTGATTATAATTTTAGAATTATCTCTGGATTATTTACAATATTATGAACATTTTAGTTCCTGGATTGGAACCACTTTTATTTGCACTTTCAGTTTGAATTTCCATTTGAATTTGAATTTGAAATGAGATATGGTCCAAATAATGTTTTCTCACTGTTGATCATGATGACATGGCATTATCAAAAGGGGAATTACTGTAGCTAACCACTGGGGGTGTTACACTCGCAGGGAGTCGAGAAAGGATCTCTGGGCGAGGTTGTTAACACTACTACATTATATGGTGCTGGTCTACTCTCATCTAATGCTGCAAGACCGCTGAAGATGCTGAAGATGCTAGTCTTCGATAGGACTAGGCCTTCTCTCTACTCTGGCATTTCTGCAGCCCAGTCCACATATACAGCCTTCCTTTGATAATGTTGCATATGTAGTATAGATCCTTACTTGCTGAGTACTTCGGATGAGTACTCACGGTTGCTTTGCTTTCTTTTTCCCCATATCCGTTTGGTGCGACCAGATGACGGAGCCCCTGAGACAGCTGCCCTGCCGATGACTACTTCTACCACCCCGAGGATGGCTACTACTTCGAGATGGCTGATGACCAGGAGTAGGTTCGGAGGGTCCCAGGCAGGAGGCCTGCACCTTTCGATCGTAGCTTTTGTTTTGCCCCGCCTTCTTAAAGGCCCTTCTGTCTTTCTTTTATATTTGTACTCAGATATCTAACGCTTCCACTGATGCTTGTTGTCATCAAGCTTATGTATTCGAGCCCTCGAGGCCCAGGCTTGTAATAAATGCTTGTATGACTTTATTTATGTTCTAGAGTTGTGTTGTGATATCTTCAAGTGAGTCTTTAGACTTGATCGTGTGCATTTGCGTGTATGATTAGTGCACGATTAAGCTGGGGGCGTCACAATCTTCATTCGAAACACCGTCGTGGCGATAGAAAAATCATTATCGTGGCAGCCGTTTCAAAAACATTGCCATGGCGGCAATTTCAGAAAATGTTGGTGTGGCGACCAATTCAAAAACGTTGTCGTGGCACCACTTTCAAGAAACACTGTCGTGGCACAAAAATTTCAGCACCTCCTCCCTACGCGTGGCACACCTTATCCACGTCGGGGTCCTCTGTGTACACTTGCCACCATCACCTGTAACATGTAGGCTATCTCTACATCTTTTACATTAAAGTGGCAATCTCGTGGCTCCAGCCATCATGCCGTGACGTGCAAGATACTTAACATTACAACATATAACCATCTCATACATAAACTCATTATCATGACGAAGCCTATACCACATCATATGCAAACCTGCAAAACCAAGTTAGACGTCCTCTCATCTGGTTGGAAAATTTTAATTACGTGTCTGTTAGGGTTTCTGGATAATACTAACTTCCTACATGCACAATCAAGGGAATAATTCTTGTTGCTAGATTAACTTTCGGGGTGTGTGAAACAAGAGACTTAATTAAAAATCTCTAGCCCCACACTAAACTTTGTCAAATACGCATTACCCCCCTAAGATATCGTTCATCTTCATTGCCCTCTTGTGTACACGACAGTTCACTGTTCTTGACTATGATGAAGCCCAAGGAATTATTAGCATATCGTCAAAACCAGAGCCGATCGATTCTCATAACCTTGTAAAAGTGACATCATGCCATCAATGAACTGAACTGAAGCAACACTCGAGGGCAGCATAGCAAGAACATCAAACCCTCACATCCACATGTAATCTAGATTGAGACCCGCATCTTCTCGTAGAACCGCTCATGATGCCACTGTTGGGAAACATAGTAGAAAACAAAAAAACGCCCTATGAACAACCATGAACAATATGAATATGCATAAACGGTTTGGATCACAAATGTTACCGACTCTGAAGTGCAGCGGAAGTCGATGAGTTTGTGTATATGATACTTGGAGTCCCTCGAACCGTTGTTGATGATCCCGCGAACCACCCTCGAACAATCTCTCAAACAGAAGACCGTAAGCATGGCCTGTCTACTTGGTTGCAAGCGTACGGTCTTCGCGATCCGGCAGTGGTTCACCATCCAGAGCTAATCGTCACCGGCAATTCGAGGGAGGAGATTAGAACCACACTAGGCTTCTAATTATGAGCATTAGAGTAACTAGGTATAGCTCTAATTAGATCAACTAGGATCAACTAGAACTAGATGAACTAGAGCAGGTTCGAGAACTTGTTTTAAGAAAAAGCATCAAATCCTCAAGTATATATTGGTCGGGGAAGAGGGGAGGGGGCGCCATAAGGGGTAAGGTCCCTTCCCCCTTGCACCGGCCAAGGAGGGGGAAACACCCTCCAATTCGGCCTCCCCTCCCCTCTTTCCATGGGATAGGGGAGCCATCCATAATGGGCCCTTGTGGCCCAAGTTGCCTTCCACTGTTTGCCTTTAAGGCCCGTTGATATTAAATTAATTATAAAAGCCTCCTAAAAATTACTAGAGACTTTTATTATTAATTTAACATCACCAGAAACATTTTTCACCTATATATTATTTATCGGTAATACCCGGTATTACCCGATAAGCTCCGACACCCTTCCGGTGACCCCGAAACGCTTCTGGTTCCTCTCGAAACTATTTCAAATATCAATGAAATGATTCCACGAATTAATCATTGATATTCTTGTCCAACTAACACTCAGTAGATCTTGTGACCCCGTAGGTTCGGTAAAACATAGACATGAACGAAACCCCTTCGTTCAATTACCAATAGCTGATACGTCCATTTTGCATCATGTTTTCCTATTGTTATTTATAACGTTTTAAGTTATTATTTCCCATTATGATGCAATTCTAATGCCTTCTCTCTATTATTTTTCAAGTTTCACATGAAGAGGGAGATTGCTGGCATCCGGAATTTTGGGCCTGAAAAAGCTATAGGAGAGATATATATTCTCCAGAGCTCCAATCAACCTGAAAATTTACGGAGAATTATTTTGGAATTAATAAAAAATATTGGCGGAAGAAATACCAGGAGGGGGCCCACCAGGGAGTCACGAGCTTAGGAGGGGCACCCCTTAGGGTGCGTATGGTGAGCTCGTGACCCCACCAACAGGCCTTCGGGGCCCATCTTCTCATATATGATGCTATTTTCCCTAGAAAAAAATGAAGAGAAGACTTTCGTGACAAAGCCCCACCATCTCAAGGCAGAACTTGGGCAGGAGCACTTTTGCTCTCCGACGGAGCGATTCTGCCGAGGATACTTCCCTCCAGGAGGGGGAAATCGAAGCCATCGACATCACTAATGATCCTCTCATCATGGGAGGGCCAATCTTCGTCAACATATTCACCAGCACCATCTCATATTAAACCCTAGTTCATCTCTGCTATTCAATATTTGTCCCAAAACCTCATATACTTGTCGGTTGCTAGTAATGTTGATTACATCTTGTAGTTGATGGTAGTTGGTTTTTTTGGTGGAAGATTATATGTTCAGATCCTCAAGAATATTCAATACACCTCTGATCTTGAACATGGTTAAGATTTGTGACTAGTTACTTTTGTTCTTGAGGATATGGGAGAAGTCTTGTTATAAGTAATCATGTGAAGTTGGTATCCGTTTGATATTTTGATGACATGTATGTTGCTCTTCCTTTAGTGGTGTCATGTTAACGTCGACTACATGACATTTCACCATACTTGGGCCTAATGGAAGGCATTGTGGAGTAATAAGTAGATTATGGGTTGCGATAATGACATAAAAGCTTAAACCCTAGTTTATGTGTTATTCCATAAGGGGCTGATTTGGATCCATATGTTTCATGCTATGGTTAGATTTATCTTAATTCTTCTTTCATAGTTGAGGATGCTTGCAAGAGGGGGTAATCGTAAGAGGTTGCTTGTTCAAGTAAGTACAACACCCTAGCACCGGTCCACCGACATATCAAATTATCAAAGTAGCGAACGCGAATCAACTAAACATGATGAACGTGACTAGATGGGAATTCCCATGTGTCCTCGAGAACGCTTTGCTTATTATAAGAGAACTTTCCAGCTTGTCCTTTGCTATAAAAAGGATTGGGCCACCTTGCTGCACCTTGGTTACAATTTCTACTTGTTACTTGTTACGAATTACCTTGCTACAAAACTGTCTGTTACTGCTACTTTCAATACTTGCAGAGAATACCTTGCTGAAAACCGCTTATCATTTCCTTCTGCTCGTCGTTTGGTTTGACACTCTTACTTATCAAAAGGACTATGATTGATCCCCTATACTTGTGGGTCATCGAGACTCTTTTCTAGTGCCATTGCCGGGGAGTGAAGCGCATTTGGTAAGTGGAATTTGGTAAGGAAACATTTTTATTACGAGCTGAAATTTACAGTTACTTACCACTAAGGAAAATAATCCTTTGAGGGGCTTCTTTGGGGTATCTTCACCTCGAACAG
This sequence comes from Thinopyrum elongatum, assembly GCA_011799875.1. Taxonomy (NCBI): domain Eukaryota; kingdom Viridiplantae; phylum Streptophyta; class Magnoliopsida; order Poales; family Poaceae; genus Thinopyrum; species Thinopyrum elongatum. The sequence continues at coordinate 487,942,482 of CM022299.1, forward strand.
AAGCAATAAGAGTTGCTCCTCAACCTACTGGACCTACTGAAAATATTTATTATGAAATTCCCTCGACTATGTTAGAGAAACTGCTAGCTAATTCTTATGCAGGAGATGGAACAGTACATCCTGATATGCACTTAATCTATATAGATGAAAATTTTGGATTGTTTAAGCTTGGAGGTTTGTTCGATGATGGAATTAAGAAGAAGGTATTCCCTTTATCTTTGGGGGGAAGGGCATGGACATGGTATAGGCTATTGGATGATACTAGAACATTGGACTGGAACCGGTTGAAACTAGAATTTCACCAGAAATTTTATCCTATGCATTTGGTTTATCGTGATCAGAATTATATATATAATTTTTTGCCTCGTGAAGGACAAAGTATCACTCAAGCTTGGGAGAGGCTTTAATACATGATGCGCACATGCCCCAATCATGAGCTCTCACGAGAGATAATTATACAAAACTTTTATGCTCGGCTTTCTAATAATGATCAATCAATGCTCGATACTTCTTCTACTGGTTCCTTTATTAAGAAAATTATTGAATTCAAATGGGATCTTCTGGACAGAATTAAACATATTGAAGATTGTAAAATCGACAAAAGGTAATGAATTAGGTCTAAATGTTGAGTTTGATTGTGTTAAATCTTCTATGGAAACCGATTTCATAAGTTTAGTGCAAAATATGGACTTGACTCTGAGATAGTAGCTACTTTATGTGAATCATTTGCTGCTCATGTTGATCTCCCTAAGGAGAAGTGGTTTAAATTTCATCCACCTACTAGAGAGATTAGTGAGGAATCTATTATAGCTAAAACTGGAATAATCATTTATAATAATGATCTAGTTGTGCCTACTGCTTATATTGAGAAACCCCCTTTCCTTGTTAGGATTAAGGAACATGCTAAAGCTACAACTGTGGTTAACAAAAATAATATTAGAACACCTAAAACTTCTAAACAAGTTAAAGTGGAGACTAATATTGCAATGACTAAGGGTCTATTAGCTTATAATATTGATGGGCATTTTATTTACTTTTGTTATGAGGGTGCTAGAATTGCTAAACCTGTCAGAAATGAACAAGATGTGTTAGATAAGAACAAGCCTATGGTTGGTATGCCGATTGTTTCTGTTAATATTGGAGATCATTGCTACCATTTTTTAGGTGACATGAGTGCTAGTGTCAATGCTATTCCATTTTCTCTTTGTCAAGAAGTCATGAATGATATTGCACCTTCCGAGATAGAAGATATTGATCTTACTATTAAGCTTGCAAACAGAGGTACTATTTCACCACTTGGGATTGTTAGAGATGTTGAAGTCTTGTGTGGTAAGGTCAAGTAACCTACTGATTTCTTAGTACTTGGATCATTACAAGATAATTTTTGTCCCATTATATTCGGTAGACGTTTCTTGAATATTGTTAATGCTGAAATTGACTGTGTTAGAAGAAAAGGTTAGAGTTAAGTTTGGTGATCTATATCATGAATTCAATTTCTACAAGTTTAGTAAACAACTACGTGTTGTGGAATTTCCTAGCAAAGATGAAATTATTGGTCTTGCTTGTATTGTTGTACCTCCTACAGATCCATTAGAACAATATGTGCTAGACCATGAAAATGATATGCATATGAATGAAACAAATGAAATAGATGAAATATTCTTTGACCAAGCACCTATTCTAAAGCATAATTTTCTTGTTGAAACTTTGGGACATCCTCTCCCACCTAAAAGTGATCTTGTGTTCGAATTAAAGAAATTACTAAGTAAACTGAAATATGCTTATCTTGATGAAAAGAAGATATATCATGTTATTATCAGTGCTAACCTTTCAGTACACGAAGGAAAAGAGATTACTCAAAACTTTGAGAAAACATCATGTTGTAATTGGATATACTCTCAATGATCTCAAGGGCATTAGTCCCACCTTATGCGAGCACAAGATTAATATGGATCTAGATGCTAAACTGATTGTTGATCATCAATGTCGTCTCAATCCCAAAATGAAGGATATGATGAGAGCTGAAATATTAAAGCTTTTGGAAGCAGGTATAATTTATCCTATAGCTGATAGTGCATGGGTAAGTCATGTTCATTGTGTTCCTAAGAAAGGAGGCATTACTATTGTTCCTAATGATAAAAATGAACTTAACCCACAAAGAACTGTCAATGGTTATAGGATGGTAATTGATTTCAGGAAATTAACCAAAGCTACTAGGAAAGACCACTACCATTTGCCTTTTTTGATCAAATGTTAGAAAGACTATCTAAGCATACACACTTTTGTTTCCTTGATGGATATTCTAGTTTTTCTCAAATACCTGTATCACAAGAAGATCAAGAAAAAACTACTTTTACTTGTCCTTTTGGAACTTATCACTGGTACAACGAGGTGCTATACAAACGGTTTTTAACCCCTTTCCGCGATGGCATTTTGAACCGTCGCCAAGTGAGTGTGCGCGACAGGGGGGTGATACGTCTCCAACGTATCTATAATTTATGAAGTATTCATGCCATGTTTACAACAATTCTATATGATTTTGGTATGATTTGATTAGAACTAACCCGGACTGATGACGTTTTCAGCAGAACTATAGTGGTGTCATTTTTTGTGAAGAAATAAAAGTTCTCGGAATGGGCTAAAAATTTACGGAGAATATTTTTGGAAAATATAAAAAATACTGGAACGAAAAGATATCGGAGAAGAGTCCCCAGGCAACCACAAGGGTGGAGGGCGCGTCCCCCTGCCTTGTCATCGCCTCGTGGGCCCCCTTGACTTGTCCCCGGTGCAAACACCTCCTATAAATACCAAAACCTCCAGAAATAAACCTAGATCGGAAGTTCCGCCACCGCAAGCCTCTGTAGCCACCAAAAACCAATCAGGAGCCCGTTTCGGCACCCTGCCGGAGGGGGAAACCATCACCGGTGGCCATATTCATCATCCCGGCGGTCTCCATGACGAGGAGGGAGTAGTTCACCCTCGAGGCTAAGGGTATGTACCAGTAGCTATGTGTTTGATCTCTCTCTCTCTCTCTCTCTCTCTCGTGTTCTTGATTTGGCACGATCTTGATGTATCGCGAGCTTTGTTATTATAGTCGGATCATATGGTGTTTCTCCCCCTCTACCTTCTTGTGATGAATTGAGTCTTGCTCTTTGAGGTTTCGTTATGTTGGATTGAGTATTGGATTTGAGAACACTTGATGTATGTCTTGCGATGGGATATCTGTGGTGACAATGGGATATTCTATTGATTCACTTGATGTATGTTTTGGCACTCAACTCACGGATTCCCGAGGTGACATTGGGGTCATCTATGCATAGGGGTTGATGCACATTTTCGTCCTACGTTCTCTGATAGAAACTTTGGAGTGATTCTTTATTGCATGTTGAGGGGTTGTTATATGATCCAATTATGTTATCATTGTTGAGAGAATTTGCACTAGTGAAAGTATGAACCCTAGGCCTTGTTTCCAAGCATTGCAATACCGTTTTTGCTCACTTTTGTTACTAGTTACCTTGCTGTTTTTATATTTTCAGATTACAAAAACCTATATCTACCAGCCATATTACACTTGTATCACCATCTCTTCGCCGAACTAGTGCACCTATACAATTTACCATTGTATTGGGTGTGTTGGGGACACAAGAGACTCTTTGTTATTTGGTTGCAGGGTTGTTTGAGAGAGACCATCTTCATCCTATGCCTCCCACGGATTGATAAACCTTAGGTCATCCACTTGAGGGAAATTTGCTACTGTCCTACAAAACTCTGCACTTGGAGGCCCAACAACGTCTACAAGAAGAAGGTTGCATAGTAGACATCAGGGGGTCCTTCCCACACGACCCAAAAATCATCGGGGATAGGCCCTTCGGTCACACACGCTGGGTAAAATGAGCTCGTGTGCGACGGGCGAGCGATCAAATACGGTTATATGTACAGTTGTGTTCAAAAAAATACAATTATACAGGCCCAATCGTTTCCGGTCATAAGTACATCCCACACAATCAGTCCCAGACAAATGTTTCCGTACGTATGTACATTCCACATAGTCAATCCAAGGAATACGTTTCCATTTGTATGTACATCCCACACAGTCAATCCAAGAAGTATGTTTCCGTTCGTATGTACATCCTACACAGTCAATCGAGGGAAAACGTTTCCATTTGTACATACATCACACACAATTTTCCCCATTAAATCGTTTGTGATAGCAATGTCATTGCAGACGATATTAACAATTTTACCGTTTGCGTTATTGAATGCATCACACATGGTGCGTAGAAGAAACTGTGTGGCATCGGCTGTCCATCACACACACTTTTTATGTGGTAAATGTTTTGCGCATGGTGGCATAACGCAAACAGTTTTCAAGAGGAAGTCGTGTGCGATTTTTCATTGATCCAACACGTTTTATTCCTAGAAACTGTGTGCATTGTCTGAGGTCATCGCCCACGGTGTTTTCTCAATAACCGTTTGCAACATAAACCCGATTAGTAGGCTAATTAGCCTATTATTAATAATCCATATATTAGTATAATTGACATTTCATATTAAGCACACAATATATTTCATTTTCACATTAAGGAAGCAGGATTTCATAATTGAAATACATCAGAGTACAACATCATATAGCTTCAGCAATCAGCTACCCCATTACACAACTTCACCAGCACCAAGTTTCACATGCAACATCTATAACCTTTCGAAATTAGCATGATAGATGGTACATAGACAGATGAATCTCATCTGGAAAACTGCTGAAGCGAAAGGCGAATATTGAGCCTTCATTGATGTTGAAGGTCTTTGCAACTTTAGGCCAGTGCCTGTGGATGATTGACCATCCATCCTTCGTCCTCTTCAGGAAGACTTCAATATTGAACCATGGGTGTTGTATGAATACCTTCCTCGCATCCTGACCATACAGGTGGTTTGAGAGGTAATCATAAGAGAACTGCTTTGGAAAGGCCTGAAAACAAGGATATGCATAAATATCTTCTCTAGATTTGAAATGGCACAAAGGAATTAAAAAGACAAGGTATAACAGTTAGTACCATCCTGTAGTGAACTGATGTCTTCTTCATTGTATAGACAAAGATCTTGTTGTTTTTTGTCGCCAATTTCTTTATCCTAACAATCTTTCTAAGTTTCTTGACTTGACTGATATTCATGGACAACTCATTTCCCCATATGCAAAAAGGGTCGAACAGTGGGTCAAAACCTCTGACAGCAGGACCTACATGTGCAAGACCAAATTGTTAAAAACCTAATATTTGAAAACAAGAAGTGGAAAGGTGTGTTATTAACTGCAACATGCCTAATATTTAAATACAAGAAAACATAGTCATTCAAACTTATATTGTGCAGGTCTAAGTACACTAGTTATTGGCCCTGTTTGGATCCATGCGTTAGAGTTAGTTTGAGCTAGTTTGGGCTCAATGTGATGACCTGAGACCGATGCTCCAGATGCCTTCTAGTTATTTCGTTGTCGTCATGTGATTTTTATTTGCTTATTGCATTTCATCATGTCATCATGTGCATTGCATTCACATGTTTTCATAAAACTTGCATTCGTTTGTAGTGGCCGCTTCTCTCTTTGTCTCCGTTGACCTTTTGTCAGGCCCCTAGTCTTTGTCAACCTCTCTCAGACCCCCTTGCACGCATCCGAAACCTTACCCTAACCCGGCCACCTCAGTCATCACCATTGGATTCGGATCATCTCCAAACATCCCTAAAATATCTTCGGTTTCTTATTTAGACTCTCATAGCCTATTTGTTCTCGACCGTACGATTTCGATCGGATGATCCAAACTCCCTCCTTTCCTTATATATAGAGCAGCCCCTAACCAAATCAGAGCAAACCCTAGACCAACTCCCTACAATTCCTCCACCCCGCCGCCAGACCAGATCCACCTTGGGATCCTCCCGCCGCCACCTCGCACCCACCAAGCATCCAATCCTGCAGCCTCCACCATCCGTGGACATCAGATCATCGATCCAACGGCCATCCTTGCGCCCCAGTTTCCCCAGCGCCTCGTGCCCTGATGTCTACTACGCAACCTTCTTCCTGTAGACGTTGTTGGGCCTCCAAGTGCAGAGTTTTGTAGGACAGTAGCAAATTTCCCTCAAGTGGATGACCTAAGGTTTATCAATCCGTGGGAGGTGTAGGATGAAGATGGTCTCTCTCAAACAACCCTGCAACCAAATAACAAAGAGTCTCTTGTGTCCCCAGCACACCCAATACAATGGTAAATTGTATAGGTGCACTAGTTCGGCGAAGAGATGGTGATACAAGTGCAATATGGGTAGTAGATATAGGTTTTTGTAATCTGAAAATATAAAAACAGCAAGGTAACTAGTAACAAAAGTGAGCAAAAACGGTATTGCAATGCTTGGAAACAAGGCCTAGGGTTCATACTTTCACTAGCGCAAGTTCTCTCAACAATGATAACATAATTAGATCATATGGCAATCCCTCAACGTGCAACAAAGAATCACTCCAAAGTATCTATCGGAGAATGTAGGACGAAAACGTGCATCAACCCCTATGCATAGATTACCCCAATGTCACCTCGGGAATCCACGAGTTGAGTGCCAAAACATACATCAAGTGAATCAATAGAACATCCCATTGTCATCACAGATATCCCATCGCAAGACATACATCAAGTGTTCTCAAATCCAATACTCAATCCAGCATAACGGAACCTCAAAGAGCAAGACTCAATTCATCACAACAAGAGATAGAGAGGGAAGAAACACCATATGATCCAACTATAATAACAAAGCTCACGGTACATCAAGATCGTGCCAAATCAAGAACACGAGAGAGAGAGAGAGATCAAACACATAGCTACTGGTACATACCCTCAGCCCCGAGGGTGAACTACTCCCTCCTCGTCATGGAGACCACCGGGATGATGATGATGATGGCCACCGGTGATGGTTTCCCCCTCCGGCAGGGTGCCGGAATAGGCTCCCGATTGGTTTTTGGTGGCTACAGAGGCTTGCGGCGGCGGAACTTCCGATCTAGTTTTATTTCTGGAGGTTTTGGGATTTATAGGAGGTGTTGGCGTCGGGGACAAGTCAAGGGGGCCCACGAGGCGACAACAAGGCAGGGGGGCGCGCCCTAGGGGGCGCCCTCCACCCTTGTTGTTGCCTCGGGACTCTTCTTCGATATCTTTTCGTTCCAGTATTTTTTATATTTTCCAAAAATATTCTCCGTAAATTTTCAGCTCGTTCCGAGAACTTTTATTTCTGCACAAAAAACGACACCACGGTAGTTCTGCTGAAAACAACGTCAGTCCGGGTTAGTTCTAATCAAATCATACCAAAATCATATAAAATTGTTGTAAACATGGCATGAATACTTCATAAATTATAGATACTTTGGAGACGTATCAGCATCCCCAAGCTTAATTCATGCTTGTCCTCGAGTAGGTAAATGATAAAAGAAATTATTTATGAAGTGTGAATGCTAGCAAGTGCACAAGTTTGATCAATGATAATTTCAATCACTTTTTCTAGCATAATTATATATCATAAACAGTAGCTCATCTCATAAAACTTCTCATGATCAAGTAGCAAGCTATTCACATGTTAAAGCATAGACCATAAACTTTCTTGAAAACTAACAAACTATGTTCTCAGTCATCAAACAATTACAATTCATCTTATTTTCAGGAAGGGTCTATGTAAGAGCTTTGATTTAGCAAATCCCACATACTCAACTATCATATAGTCTTCCATGATTGCTACCACTCAAAGCATATTTTTAGAACAAATAGTATCCATTGAACACAGAGAAAGATAGGGGCTTAGTGTTTCGCCTCCCAACTTATTTATCATATAGATAATTGTCAATAATAATAATTCATGATCAAATATATTTGAATGGCCATATATGCTTAGATCTTTCCCCACCACATGGTACTTGCCAACTAGAGAATAATTGAGGTTGAAATGAGAAGGAATACTATTGACTCTTTCATAAAAGCAAAAGATAGGCCCTTCGCAGAGGGAAGCAGAGGTTGTCATGCGCTTTTTATTTTTTTGAATGTGCAAACCCTTAATGCAAAGGAACGTCACATCGTATTGCCCTTTGTGATAGCAACCTTTATTATGCAGTCCGTCGCTTTTATTTCTATACCATCACAAGTTCGTACAACGCTTATTTTCCCTTACAATAAAAGATCATACATATTTGGGAGCAATTTTTATTGCTTTTTACACCGATGACAACTTACTTGAAGGATCTTGTTCAATCCATAGGTAGATATGGTGGACACTCATGGCAAGAAACTGGGTTTAAGGGTTTTGGATGCACAAGCAGTATTCCCGCTTAGTACAGAAATTTTGGCTAGCAAAAGATTCTAAATAGCAAGCACCACATGTTGGAGGATCCATAACAATATAACTTCTAAACAAATATACGCAAACATAACTCATTATGTTGTCTTCCTTGTCCAACTTCAACTAATTTGATCAAGTTTGAAAATAATTAATGGGGCTAACAGTCATAGAAGATGTCCAAGATAGTATATTTATATGTGAAATCTCTCTTCCTTCAATATTCTTTCATGAATTGTTCAAGTGACCAATACTATGTTTGCTAACTTTCAATAAATTTACCACCTATACTTATTATATGTGAAATCATTACTCCCCATGGGATAAGCATATGAAACATATATAATTTCAGATTTATTATATTCAATTCATTCAACCATTTACTCATAGGATATAAGTGAAGCACATGAGTAAATGACAAACTACTCCAAAAAGATATAAGTGAAGATCAATGAGTAGTTGAATAATTATGTAGCTATGTGAAGACTCTCTCTCATAAATAAAATTTCAGATCTTAAGTATTTTATTCAAATAGCAAGCAAAATAAAATAAAATGACATTCTAAGGATAGTACATATCATGTGAAGATGCAAAAACTTAGGCTCAACCAAAACTGACCGATCGTTGTTGAAGAAGAAAGGTGGGATGCCAACAGGGGCATCCCCAAGCTTAGATGCTTGAGACTTCTTGAAATATCAACTAGGGATGCCTTGGGCATCCCCAAGCTTGAGCTTTTGTGTCTCCTTAATTCCTTTTATATCACGGTTTCCCTAAATCTTAAAAACTTCATCCACACAAAACTCAACAAGAACTCATGAGATAAGTTAGTATAAATCAAATGCAAAGCCTTATCATTCTCTACTGTATAAAATCACTAAAATTATTATTTAACATTGCATACTAAATGCCTCTGCATATTTAATACTCCTATCCTCAAATAGAATCATTAAACAAGCAAACATACGCAAACAATGCAAACATAACAGCAATCTGCCCAAACAGTAAAGTATGTAAAGAGTGCAATTGTACTCATACTTCCCTAACTCCAAAAATTATTAAAAATTACCAAATTGTATAAAAAAAAATTTTACTCATTGTGTAAAAATTACAAGATTTTATCATGTTCTGAATTTCCATAAGAATTCAGACAATGATAGAAAACTTTCTGTTTTCAAAACAGCAACATATAGACATGCAAAATAAGCATGGTAAAGGCTATACTTGACCTTTTTATTGAAATAAAAGATACATAACATTACTCTAAATAACAGCAAGAAAATACTAATAAAATAAAATGACGCTCCAAGCAAAACTCATATTATGTGACGAATAAAAATATAGCTCCAAGGTTACCGGTAATATTGGAGACAAAAGAGGGGATGCCTTCCGGGGCATCCCCAAGCTTAGTTGCTTGGATCTTCCTTGAATATTACCTTGGGGTGCCTTGGGCATCCCCAAACTTAGGGTCTTGTCACTACTTATTCTCCTCATATCGATATCTCACCCAAAACTTGAAAACTTCAATCACACAAAACTTAACGGAACTTTGTGAGATGGGTTAGTATGATAAAACAAATCATTCACTTTGGTAATGTCAAGACAAGATTAAAAATTTTCTCACATGATTCCTACTGTACCCTATCATTTCTACAATTTATATTAAACAATATAAGCCATAGAATCTAGAAAACAAGCAAACTATGCATCGAAAACAGAATCTGTAAAAAACAGAACAGTCTGTGAAGATCTGAATTGAAATGATACTTCTGTAACTCCAAAAATTCTGTAAAATTAGGAAAACGTGGAAAATTTGTATAGAAATAAACTTTAAAAAAATTAGAATTTTTACACGTTCCAGTAAAAGATAAGAATTTCTGTACTGGACGCAAAAGTTTCTGTTTTTGCACAGAATCAAATCAACTATCAACCACACTATCCCAAAGGCTTTACTTGGCACTTTATTGAAACAAAAACTATAAAACATGATTACTACAGTAGCTTAATCATGTCAACAGACAAAAACAGTAGGGGTAAATATTGGGTTGTCTCCCAACAAGCGCTTTTCTTTAATGCCTTTTTAGCTAGGCATGATGATTTCAATGATGCTCACGTAAAAGATAAGAATTGAAACATAACGGGAGCATCATGAAGCATATAAATAGCACATTTAAGTCTAACCCACTTCTTATGCATAGGGATTTTGTGAGCAAACAATTTATGGGAACAAGAATCAACTAGCCTAGGAAGGTAAAACAAGCAAAACTTCAAAACTTTCAACACATAGAGAGGAAACTTGATATTATTGCAATACCTGCAAGCATATGTTCCTCCCTCATAATAATTTTCAGTAGCATCATGAATGAATTCAACAATATAACCATCACACAAAGCATTATTTTTATGATCCACAAGCATAGAAAATTTACTACTCTCCACATAAGCAAAATTCTTCTCATGAATAGTAGTGGGAGCAAAGTCAACAAAATAACTATCATGTGAGGCATAATCCAATTGAAAATTAAAATCATGATGACAAGTTTCATGGTTATCATTATTCTTTATAGCATAGATGTCATCACAATAATCATCATATATAGCAACTTTGTCCTCATAATCAATTGGAACCTCTTCCGAAATAGTGGATTCATCACTAAATAAAGTCATGACCTCTCCAAATCCACTTTTATCAATATTGTGAAAAGATTCAACACCCTCCAAAATAGTGGGATCATTATTACCTAGAGTTGACACTCTTCCAAACCCACTTTCATCAATATAATCATCATAAATAGGAGGCATGCTATCATCATAATAAATATTCTCATCAAAACTTGGGGGACTAAAAATATCATCTTCATCAAACATAACATCCCCAAGCTTATGGCTTTGCATATCATTAGCATCATGGATATTCAAAGAATTCATACCAACAACATTGCAATCATGCTCATCATTCAGAGATTTAGTGCCAAACATTTTATTGACTTCTTCTTCTAACACTTGAGCACAATTATCCTTCCCATCATTTTCACGAAAGACATTAAAAAGATGAAGCATATGAGGCAACCTCAATTCCATTTTTTTTGTAGTTTTCTTTTATAGACTAAACTAGTGATAAAACAAGAAACTAAAAGATTCGATTGCAAGATCTAAAGATATGCCTTCAAGCACTCACCTCCCCGGCAACGGCACCAGAAAAGAGCTTGATGTCTACTATGCAACCTTCTTCTTGTAGACGTTGTTGGGCCTCCAAGTGCAGAGTTTTGTAGGACAGTAGCAAATTTCCCTCAAGTGGATGACCTAAGGTTTATCAATCCGTGGGAGGTGTAGGATGAAGATGGTCTCTCTCAAACAACCCTGCAACCAAATAACAAAGAGTCTCTTGTGTTCCCAACACACCCAATACAATGGTAAATTGTATAGGTGCACTAGTTCGGCGAAGAGATGGTGATACAAGTGCAATATGGATAGTAGATATAGGTTTTTGTAATCTGAAAATATAAAAACAGCAAGGTAACTAGTAACAAAAGTGAGCAAAAATGGTATTGCAATGCTTGGAAACAAGGCCTAGAGTGTGACGCCCCCGGCTCAATTGTGCACTAATCATACACGCAAATGCCCACGATCAAGCCTAAGGACTCACGGGAAGATATCACAACACAACTCTTAAACTTAAATAAAGTCATACAAGCTTTATATTACAAGCCAGGGGCCTCAAGGGCTCGAATACATAAGCTCGCATACAAGCGTCAGCAGAAGCATCAGATATCTGAGTACATATATGAAACAGAAACAGATAAGCCCTTAGAAAGGCGGGGCAAAAGAAAACACTACGATCGAGGGGCGTAGGCCTCCTGCCTAGGACCCTGCGATCCTACTCCTGGTCGTCGGCAAGCTCGTAGCAGGAGCCACCCTCTGGGTAGTAGTAGTAGCGATCGTCGGCGGGGGCAGCTGTCTCAGGGGCTCCGTCATCTGGTTGCATCAAGAGGATATGGGGAAAAAAAGGAAGCAAAGCAACCGTGAATACTCATCCGAAGTACTCAGCAAACAAGGATCTACACTACATATGCAACATTATCAAAGGAGGGTTGTATATGTGGACTGGGTTGCAGAAATGCCAGAATAGGGAGAAGGCCTAGTCCTATCGAAGACTAGTATCTTCAGAGGTCTTGCAGCATTAGAAGAGTGTAGATTAGTACAATATACAGTAGTAGTATCGATAAGTCTCAACCTCAGCCAGAGATCCTTCCTCGACTCCCTGCGAGAAAGCAATCCCAGAGCCATACTGTCATCAACCTCGTCCTGAGATCCCTTCTCGACTCCCTGCGACAAGCAATCCCAGAGCCATAGTATCCAATTCTAGTTGTATCGATCGGGATACAACTCCGAGTGTCCGTTACCGAGGATCCGGCTATGCATAGATTAGTTCTTCCCTGCAGGGATGCACCAACTTACCCACCATACTCGCTTAACTCTGGCCGGACACACTTTCTGGGTCATGCCCGGCCTCGGTCAAATGACACACCGCAGCCCTACCTAGAGCTCAGCAGAGAGGTCCTCGCCTGTCTACATCCTAAGCGCTCAGGGGTCTTGGGCCATCGCCCTGTGCAGTCCGGGTCGTTGCGAGCAGGGTGGATACCAGTGCCAACGGCACGATTCGACCTGGCCACAATGCTGAACTGGATGTCTGACAAAGCTTTTGGCTGATGCCACGATGCAGAGTACCCATATTTATTCCACGTGATGGTTAGTGCTATCGGGCAAGAGGCCCACTCGAATCAAATATCCAAATCGTTAGTACCTTGGGGGTGCGGTAATGAGCAGAGACTCACGATCGATGTGACCCCGTCACCCCGTCTCGAGGACTTGCGACAAGGGCCAAGAATGCCAGTCCACGCCTCGTATTCATCACTCGGGTGCCATCTAGGCAACCCGTCTTCACATCACACGCGGGTACCCCTCAGGGTCGACCCGCCTTTCCAAGAAACAATAGTACAGTCCAAGTATCATTGTGTCCATAACATCAGGGGAATCCGAGGTATCACCCTCGTTGGATTCCTACTCGATGTATCCATCAAGGTGAACTCGGAGGAATCACCCTCGATGGGTTCACACTTGAAGTGTTGTACGACGGCGTCGTTATCGGAAGTGGAGAAGGAGGATTCACCCTCGATGACCACGACCAAATAGCTACTCTACAGAGTTAACATCAGAAGTGCTACATGAGGTATCACCCTCGGCACTCGATAGTAATGCTGTAGTGTCATACACTAGGGGGGGGGGGGGTGATGTGCGGTGTCGGGACCTGGTCTTCGATCCCGTTAACCGGGTCTTCTAATAATCCAGCGGGGCAGTCAGGACAAGTGGGGTCACTGATAGGTCTCTACCCAACCTATACTAGACAGTTTAGGATAAGCAGGTAAGGTTTCAATAGCAGGTTACAATAAACAGGCTATGCATCAGAATAGGTAAGGTAGTAGCAGCAGCAATTCTTATGCAAGCATGAGAGAGAAAGAATAGGCGATATCGGTATGCTCAAGGGGGGGTGCTTGCCTCGAAGCTCTGCTGAAAAGGAAGAAGAGTCGTCGGTGATGTAGTCGATCACAGCGGCATCAGCAGCGGTCTCGGGGTCTACCGGAGAGAAGAGGGGGGAAGAAACAGTAAATATAAAGCAAACAATAGCATGACATGACAATACGCAGATCTAGGGGTGTTCTGACGCGGTGCTACACGATATAGGTGAAGAGGGAAAACATCCGGGAAAGTATTCCCGGTGTTAGGCATTTTCGGGCAGATGAAACGGAGGTGGATTGTTGCATGTTCGCTATGCTAGGGACGTGTGATGGACGAACGGACCACGTATTCGGATTCATCTTGTCGTTCTGAGCAACTTTCATGTAGAAAGTTTTTCTATCTGAGCTACGGATTAATTTATATGATTTTCTAAAGTTTTAATCATTTTCTGGAATTTCTGGATTTAATTAAATTCGACAGAAATTGATTAATGATGTTAGCATGACATCAGTACTGCGTCAGCAGTCAACTGGTCAGTTGACCAGTCAGCCTGACATGTGGGATCCTATTGTCAAAGACACAGAGCTAATCTAGTGTTTAATTTAAACTAAACTAATTAGTTAGGGGTGTGGTCCCACCTGTCAGTGAGTGATTAACTAATTAACCTAATTAACAATTTAGTTAACAGTTTATTTATTTTTAAAATCATTTTAAACAGGCGGGGCCCACATGTCAGTGAAATGGGGCCAGCCCAGTCAGCGTGGACTGGGTCAAAGGGGCCCAGTGGGGCCCTTTGTCAGCGGCAGATAGGCGGGACCCGCGGTGCCAGGTGGCAGCCACGTCGGCTCCGGCCACCGGAGTGCGCCGGCGAGCTCGAGCGTGGCGCCGAACTCCAGCGAGCTCGGGAATCGTCTGTAGGGCACGGTTTGGCGCATGGCTAGCTGCTCTGGAACGGCCACTACGTGCCGCATCCAATGGTCGTGGTGGCGCGACCGGAGACGGCCGGGAATGGCACCGGCGACGAGCTAGGCGGCGGTGGTTTTCGGGTGAGCGGCGAACAGAGGACTGCAGGGCACGGCGAGTCACGTGTGGTGCGCGTTGGGATCTACGCAAAGAGGTGAGCGAGTTGCGGATGGGCCCGTGACCATTTGGTCGCCGGAGGGCAACCGGCGACGAGCTCGGGCGGAGCCGCGCTCGGGCACAACGTGGAGGAGGAGCTACGGCGGCGGAAATGCTCGGGAAAGAGAGGGGAAAGAAGCGCATGCTCACGATGCTCCTGCAGGTGTGCTCAAGTGGGCTCGGGGAGGGCTCGGTGCGGCGGATTCGGCGGCGAAGCTCGTCGGAGCAGAGGAGGAAGAAGGGGGCGTCGTGGGCGTTGTGGTGGCTCCGAGCTTCGGTTTGTTGGCGCGGTCGAAGAAGGCGACGACGGCGAGCATGGAGGACCCGTCAGGGAGGCGAACGGGGCACGGTGGTCGCGCAGCTCAGCCGCGGCCGTCCATGGCGACGTCGGGCGAGGTGAGGGGAGCCACGGAGAGAGAGGGAGTGAGCGAGGGAGAGGCCAGGGGGCGCCAGGGCTTGCCCTTATCCCTCCTCGCGGGAGCGGCACGCTGTCGAGCAAGGGGAAGGGGGGGACTTGGCTGCGCGCATCATGCACGCGCGGTGCTCGACAGCGAGCGCAGGTGAGCAGTAGGATGGGGAAGGGGAGTTGGGCCGGGTGACTCAGGCCCAGCAGCTGCGGGCTTTTTCTTTTCTCTTTTCTGTTTTCTTCTTTTATCTTTGTTTTGCAAATAGATTAGCCACCAATTAAGTTTTGCAAAATATGTGACTCAGCCCATTAAATATGGTGCATTATTTGTCACTGCCAGAAAATGGTTGAAGTCCATATCTTTTTATTTGGATTTTTATTAAATGAAAATGGATTAAATATCTCTGTTTTGTTACTGTTTGAGGCACATAACTAATTTAGTAAAAGTTGATTATAATTTTAGGATTGCCTCTGGATTATTTACAATATTATGAACATTTTAGTTCCTGGATTTGAACCACTTTTATTTGCACTTTCAGTTTGAATTTCCGTTTTAATTTGAATTTGAAAAGATATATGATCCAAATAATGCTTAGGCACTGTTGATCGTGATGACATTGCATTATCAAAAGGGGGATTACTGTAGCTAACCACTGGGGGTGTTACAAATCTCCTCCACTAATAAGAATTCTCGTCCCGAGAATTAAGAGGAAGACTGAAAGAGAGCGGGGTATTCAGCTCGGAGGTTATCCTCGCGTTCCCAAGTGGCTTCTTCTACTGTATGATTTGACCACTGCACTTTGAGGAACTTGGTAACCTTCTGACGGGTCTGAAGTTCAGCTTCATCGAGAATGCGGATTGGATGTTCCTTATAAGATAGATCATCTTGCAATTCGAGCATTTCATGGTCCATTGCTCGGTGCGGAGATTCCTTGAAGCATCGACGAAGTTGCGACACATGGAAGATGTCGTGGATATGAGAGAATTGCGGCGGCAACTCCAATTTATATGCCACGTGACCACGTCTAGCAATTATGCGGAAAGGACCAATGTAGCGTGGAGCTAACTTGCCCTTGATTCCAAAGCGGTGAGTGCCCTTAATAGGAGTGACTCGCAAATAAGCTTGATCACCTGGTTGATAAGTCAAACCCCATCGTTTGCGATCATAGTTGCTCTTCTGGCGGTCCTGAGCCGCCTTCAGATTTTCTCGAATGATACGGACTTGCTCTTCAGCGTATTGGATAATATCCGGACCCACGAGCGGTCGTTCCCCAGTTTCTGACCAATTCAGAGGGGTTCGACACTTACGTCCATAGAGTACTTCGAAGGGGGCCATTTTCAAGTTGGCTTGATAGCTGTTGTTATAAGAGAACTCGACATACGGGAGAGATTCTTCCCACTTATTGCCGAAAGAAATAACACAAGCTCGCAGCATGTCTTCAAGCACTTGATTTACTCGTTCGAATTGGCCTTGGGATTGGGGGTGATAAGCTGAACTCCAGGTAATATGAGTTCCCATAGCTTCTTGGAAACTTTCCCAGAACTTTGAAGTGAAAAGGCCACCACGGTCTGAACTAATATCCTTCAGAATGCCATGGAGTGAAACAATTCTGGAGATATACAACTCTGCTAACTGACTAGCAGTGATAGTTTCCTTGACGGGCAGAAAGTGTGCAACTTTAGAGAGTTGGTCGACAATGACAAGAATTGCATCGTGACCCTTCTGTGACCTGGGAAGGCCAGTAATGAAATCCATCTGAACCTTATCCCATTTCCATAGAGGAATAGGAAGTGGTTGCAGAATTCCAGCAGGCTTCTGATGTTCTGCTTTAACGCGACGACACACATCACACTCAGCAACATATCGAGCAATATCCTGCTTCATTTTGGACCACCAGTACCTTTGTCGGAGATCACGATACATCTTGGTGCTACCCGGATGAATAGACAGCGGTCTATCATGTGCCTCCTTCATGACCTTATCAGTCATAATCTCGAAGCGAGGTAGCATAATGCGGTCTCTGAAATACAAGGTTCCATCTTCAGACAGCGAGAAATCCCTGTACTTTTCAAGGTGAAGATCTTTCTTCATCAGATCAATTTCAGCATCTTTAGCTTGCGCATTCTTAACAGCTTTCTCAAGATCTGGTTGTATCACAAGGTTATTAAGAGAACCTTGTGGAACAATACATAGATTCAGCTTGCACAGTTCTTCAAAAAGACGAGGTTGAGCTCGCTTAACCATGAGGTTGTCGCAATAGGACTTGCAGCTTAAGGCATCAGCCATCACGTTAGCCTTGCCAGGGGTATAAGAAATACCCAAATCATAGTCCGTAATGGTCTCCATCCATCTTTGCTGACGGAGGTTTAGAGATGGTTGAGTGAACAAGTACTTCAGACTTTTATGATCCGTGTAGATCTCGCAACGATTACCGAGAAGGTAATGTCGCCACAACTGCAATGCATAGATCACAGCAGCTAGTTCTAGATCATGTACTGTATAGTTCTCTTCATGCGGGCGCAACTGTCGAGAGCCATATGCAATCACTTTACGCTCTTGCGTTAGGACACAGCCTAATCCTTCACGGGATGCGTCACAATAAATCACGAAGTCTTTGCGAGAATCTGGAGGAGCCAGTACTGGGGCAAATGTTAGCTTGTCTTTGAGTGTTTGAAAACTTTCCTGACATTTTTCTATCCACTCAAACTTAACGCCCTTGTGAAGCAGATCAGCCAAAGGCTTAGCAATCTTGGAAAAGTTCTCGACAAACCGACGGCAATAGCTTGCAAGGCCGAGGAAACTTCTCACTTGCTTGACGTTCTTCGGAGGAGTCCAGTCAAGAATAGCCTGAACCCGCTACGGGTTAGCAGCAATTGCATCCTTGGAAATTACATGACCAAGGTAGGTTACTTCAGAAAGCCAAAATTCACATTTGGAGTATTTGGCATACAACTGGTGTTCTCGGAGCCTTTCCAGTACAAGACGGAGGTGTCCAGCATGTTCTTCCTTATTCTTCGAATAAACCAGAATATCATCCAGATATACCACGACAAATTTGTCGAGATAATCCATGAAGATGTAATTCATCAGACGGGAGAATGTGGCTGGAGCATTTGTTAAGCCAAATGACATGACAATGTACTCATAGGAGCCATAACGGGTAACAAATGCAGTCTTTGGAATATCCTCTTCGCGAACTCGGATTTGGTGGTATCCCAATCTCAAATCAAGCTTAGAGAATACTGAGGAACCAGCAAGTTGATCATACATATCGTTGATTCTGGGAAGCGGATACTTGTTCTGAATTGTTGCTTGGTTGATAGGTCGGTAATCTTGAACCATCGATTAGTTCCATCCTTCTTCTTAACGAAGAGTGAAGGTGCTCCCCAGGCAGAGGAACTGGGGCGGATGAAACCCTTCTTAAGTGACTTGTCGATTTCTTCCTTAAGCTTGAGAAGGTGGTGCGGAGGCATTTTATAAGGACGCTTCGCAATAGGGGTTGTGCCTGGTTTCAAGTCGATGACAAACTCGACAGCTCTAGCAGGGGG
Organism: Thinopyrum elongatum; assembly: GCA_011799875.1. NCBI lineage: Eukaryota > Viridiplantae > Streptophyta > Magnoliopsida > Poales > Poaceae > Thinopyrum > Thinopyrum elongatum. Next base: position 487,961,416 of record CM022299.1, read on the forward strand.
TATTCCTGGAAGTTCTTCTGGAAAAACATCTTGAAAATCACAAACAACTGGAACGTTCTCGATGCCTTCAAGAGGTGAAGCATTCAATGCATTTAGAACATATATTTGAGTCTCAACATTCTGAACTATTCGGGCTGAGTACTTGACTGTCTGGCCAGAAGGATGGGTAAGTTGGACTTTCTTAGCGGCACAGTCAATCAAAGCATTATGGGCGGTCAACCAGTCCATACCGAGAATGATGTCTATGTCGGAAGGTCCAAGGGCAATAAGGGAAGTAGAGAACATCAACCCTTCAATTCTGATCTGATTGTTGTGACTTACCATTTTGGTTTGCCATCTGCAACGGGGAGTGATGATTTCTAAAGGGGTGGGTAATGAGCTCATAGCTAACCCATGCAATTGTGCAAATTGCTGGGACACGAAGGAATGTGATGCACCTGAATCAAAAAGAACAGAAGCTGGCACTGAATTCACAGAGAGTGTTCCCAGCATGATAGTCGGTTCCTTCTGAGCCTTTTCAGCATTGACGTGATTGGCATGGCCAAGTACAACAATAGATGGTACGACATTACGATTTCTGAATCGGCGGTTTCGACAATTCTTCTTACGACCAACAGGAGGACAGGATGCATTCTGATCATTATGGGCTGGAGCCACAACATTGGACTGTCCACCCTGAATCATTAGCTGTCTCGGCGGTGAAGGCAAACGAGGTGCAACATAAGGTGGCCTTGGCATTGGAGCCGGTCGATGATGTACATTGTGCGGAATCCACACTCAACGTTTCTGAACAGGCTGACCCGAGGATGAGCCAACATCTCGAGTATGCTTGAGCGACTCCTGGTACTTAGTCAGAGCAGTTTCAACTTGGAAAGATTGGCTGACAAGCGTTGCGAAGTCTGTGGAATCATGGACAACAAGTGCAAGGTTTATATCAGAACGCAGTCCTTCACGGAATTTCTCCTGCTTGTGTGCGTCAGTGCAGACGTCATCTTCAGCATAGCGGGACAATTCAAGAAATTTCCTCTGATATTCATCCACAATCATTGCGCCTTGTGTGAGTTTGCAGAACTCCTGCTTCTTCTGGTCCATCAGACCTTGAGGAATGTGCCGTGCACAGAAAGCTGATTGAAATTCCTGCCAAGTGGTTACAGCTTCAACAGGCAACATACCCTTGTGGCTTTCCCACCATTGAGCAGCGGGACCCTTCAAATGAAATGTCGCAAAGGTGACGTAACTATCAGGGGCCACATTAGCTGACTCCATTTCAAACAGGATGTCACGAAGCCAATCATCAGCATCCATAGGATTGGTGGAGTTGCGGAAAACGGACGAGTTGAGGCGAACAAATTCTGGCAGCGAGATCGGTCCAGGCTCCTGACGAGCCTCGTTGCGTTCCAAACGTTTTACCAGACTCTCGTTGAGCTGACAGTTCAATTCAAACTACTGCATCATTGTGGCAATATAGGGTGGAGGTGGAGGATCGTCAGCCATCCTGCCAAATCAGTAGGGGCGGTTTAGCAAGAAGAACTGCAGGTGTATGGAATGATTCATGAAGTAACACGCAAAACTGAAGGAAGTGCAATAGATACTTCATCATATTCGCACCAGACATTCAAATCCACACATAGCCTCGGTTACCATCCGGCATTACAACAGCTGAAAAGGGAAGGCTAGACAACTAGGCGGCGCACAGTAAGGAAGCACACAACGAGACATAGCAAAGGCTACATCAACGTCGGAGAAAACTGTTGGAGCGAGGAATCTGCAAGTGACAACACAGGGTGCCCTCGATAAAAGGATCCTGTAAGCAGAATCTGACCCACAATCTTGGAGCAAGGGGGGATATTTTAGAACTCCGGGTGGATGTGATCACGAGAACCTAATGTTGGAGTTAGTAAAATTTTAACCCGGATAGAAGAGAGATCAGAGTCCCAGAGTAAAGGTCGAGGCGTAAAAGATCCTAATACCACCCAATTGGCGACGTGGGCCCGTAAGCCACACAGCCAAGTTAGCAAAACAGTTTTCGGTTACTAGACTCAACTTCGGCCAAGGAGTTGGAAAGGGGGGCTTCCTAGAGGCAGTCGGCTCTGATACCAACTTGTGACGCCCTCGGCTCAATCGTGCACTAATCATACACGCAAATGCACATGATCGAGCCTAAGGACTCACGGGAAGATATCACAACACAACTCTTAAACTTAACTAAAGTCATACAAGCTTTATATTACAAGCCAGGGGCCTCGAGGGCTCGAATACATAAGCTCACATACAAGCGTCAGTGGAAGCATCAGATATCTGAGTACATGTATGAAACAGAAACAGATAAGCCCTTAGAAAGGCGGGGCAAAAGAAAACACTACGATCGAGAGGCGTAGGCCTACTGCCTAGGACCCTTCGATCCTACTCCTGGTCATTGGCAAGCTCGTAGCAGGAGCCATCCTCTGGGTAGTAGTAGTAGCAATCATCGGCGGGGGCAGCTGTCTCAGGGGCTCCGTCATCTGGTTGCATCAGGAGGATATGGGGAAAAAAAGAAAGCAAAGCAACCGTGAGTACTCATCCGAAGTACTCAGCAAGCAAGGATCTACACTACATATGCAACATTATCAAAGGAGGGTTGTATATGTGGACTGGGCTGCAGAAATGCCAGAATAGGGAGAAGGCCTAGTCCTATCGAAGACTAGTATCTTCAGAGGTCTTGCAACATTAGAAGAGTGTAGATTAGTACAATATACAGTAGTAGTATCGATAAGTCTAAAACCTCAGCCAGAGATCCTTCCTCGACTCCCTGCGAGAAAGCAATCCCAGAGCCATACTATCATCAACCTCGTCCTGAGATCCCTTCTCGACTCCCTGGGAGAAGCAATCCCAGAGCCATAGTATCCAATTCTAGTTCTATCAATTGGGATACAACTCTGAGTGTCCGTTACCGAGGATCCGGCTATGCATAGATTAGTTCTTCCCTGCTGGGGTGCACCAACTTACCCACCACGCTCGCTTAACTCCGGCCGGACACACTTTCTGGGTCATGCCTGGCCTCGGTAAAACGACACACCACAGCCCTACCTAGAGCTCAGCAGAGAGGTCCCCGCCGGTCTACATCTTAAGCGCTCAGGGGTCTTGGGCCGTCGCGCTGTGCACTCCGGGTCGTTGCGAGCAGGGTGGATACCAGCGCCAACGGCATGATCCGACCCGGCCACAATGCTGAACTGGACGTCTGACAAAGCTTTCGGCTCATGCCACGATGCAGAGTACACATATTTATTCCGTGTGATGGTTAGTGCTATCAGGCCAGAGGCCCACTCGAATCAAATATCCAAATCATTAGTACCTTGGGGGTGCGGTAACGAGCAGAGACTCACGATCGATGTGACCCCGTCGCCTCGTCTCGAGGACTTGCGGCAAGGGCCAAGAATGCCCGGCCACGCCTCGTATTCATCACCCGGGCGCAATCTAGGCAACCCGTCTTCACATCACACGCGGGTACCCCTCAGGGTCGACCCGCCTTTCCAAGAAACAATAGTACAGTCCAAGTATCCGTGTGTCCATAACATCAGGGGAATCCGAGGTATCACCCTCGTTGGATTCCTACTCGATGTATCCGTCAAGGTGAACTCGGAGGAATCACCCTCGATGGGTTCACACTTGAGGTGTTGTACGATGGCGTCGTTATCGGAAGTGGAGAAGGAGGATTCACCCTCGATGACCACGACCAAATAGCTACTCTACAGAGTTAACATCAGAAGTGCTACAAGAGGTATCACCCTCGGCACTCGATAGTAACGCTGTAGTGTCGTACACTAAGGGGGGGGGGGGGTGATGTGCGGTGCTGGGACCTGGTCTTCGGTCCCATTAACCGGGTCTTCTAATAATCCAGCGGGGCAGTCGGGACAAGTGGGGTCACTGATAGGTCTCTACCCAGCCTATACTAGACAGTTTAGAATAAGCAAGTAAGGTTTCAATAGCAGGTTATAATAAACAGGCTATGCATCAGAATAAGTAAGGCAGTAGCAGCAGCAATTCTAATGCAAGCATGAGAGAGAAAGAATAGGCGATATCGGTATGCTCAATGGGGGGTGCTTGCCTGGAAGCTCTGCTGAAAAGGAACAAGAGTCGTCGGTGACGTAGTCGATCACAGCGGCATCAGCAGCGGTCTCGGGGTCTATCGGAGAGAAGAGGGGGAAAGAAACAGTAAATATAAAGCAAACAATAGCATGACATGACAATACGCAGATCTAGGGGTGTTCTGACGCGGTGCAACACGATATAGGTGAAGAGGGAAAACATCCGGGAAAGTATTCCCGGTGTTAGGCATTTTCGGGCAGATCAAATGGAGGTGGATTGTTTCATGTTCGCTATGCTAGGGATGTGTGGTGGACGAACAGACCACGTATTCGGATTCGTCTCGTCGTTCTGAGCAACTTTCATGTAGAAAGTTTTTCGATCTGAGCTGCGGATTAATTTATATGATTTTCTAAAGTTTTAATCATTTTTTGGAATTTCTAGATTTAATTAAATTCGACAGAAATTGATTAATGACGTCAGCATGACATCAGTACTGCATCAGCAGTCAACTGGTCAGTTGACCAGTCAACCTGACATGTGGGACCCTATTGTCATAGACACAGAGCTAATCCAGTGTTTAATTTAAACTAAACTAATTAGTTAGGGGTGTGGTCCCACCTGTCAATGAGTGATTAACTAATTAACCTAATTAACAATTTAGTTAACAGTTTATTTATTTTTAAAAGCATTTTAAATAGGTGGGGCCCACATGTCAGTGACACGGGGCCAGCCCAGTCAGCGTGGACTGGGTCAAAGGGGCCCAGTGGGGCCCTTTGTCAGCGGCAGAGAGACGGGGCCCGCGGTGCCAGGTGGCAGCCACGTCGGCATCGGCCACCGGAGTGTGCCGGCGAGCTTGAGCGTAGCGCCGAACTCCGGCGAGCTCGGGAATCGTCTGTAGGGCACGGTTTGGTGCGTGGCTAGGTGCTCTGGAACGGCCACTACGTGCCGCATCCAATGGTCGTGGTGGCGGGACCGGAGACGGCCGGGAACGGCACCGGCGACGAGCTAGGCGGCGGTGGTTTTCGGGTGAGCGGTGAACAGAGGACTGCGGGGCACGGCGAGTCGCGTGTGGGTGCGCGTTGGGATCTACGCGAAGTGGTGAGCGAGTTGCGCTTGGGCCCGTGACCATTTGGTCGCCGAAGGGCAGCCGGCGACGAGCTCGGGCGGAGCCGCGTTCGGGCACAACGTGGAGGAGGAGCTACGGCGGCGGAAATGCTCGGGAAAGAGAGGGGAAAGAAGCGTATGCTCACGGTGCTCCTGCAGGTGTGCTCAAGTGGGCTCGGTGCGGCGGATTCGGCGGCGAAGCTCGTCGGAGCAGAGGAGGAAGAAGGGGGCGTCGTGGGCGTTGTGGTGGCTCCGAGCTTCGGTTTGTTGGCGCAGTCGAAGAAGGCGACGACGGCGAGCACGGAGGACCCGTCAGGGAGGCGAATGGGACACGGTGGTCGCGCAGCTCAGCCGCGGCCGTCCATGGCGGCGTCGGGCGAGGTAAGGGGAGCCAGGGAGAGAGAGGGAGTGAGCGACGGAGAGGCCAGGGGGGCGCCAGGGCTTGCCCTTATCCCTCCTCGCGGGCGCGGCATGCTGTCGAGCAAGGGGAAGGGGGGGACCTGGCTGCGCGCGTCGTGCACATGCGGTGCTCGACAGCGAGCGCAGGTGAGCAGTAGGAAGGGGAAGGGGAGTTGGGCCGGGTGACTCAGGCCCAGCAGCGGCGAGCTTTTTGTTTTCTCTTTTCTGTTTTCTTCTTTTATCTCTGTTTTGCAAATAGATTAGCCACCAATTATGTTTTGCAAAATATGTGACTCAGCCCATTAAATATGGTGCATTATTTGTCACTGCCAGAAAATGGTTGAAGTCCATATCTTTTTATTTGGATTTTTATTAAATGAAAATGGATTAAATATCTCTGTTTTGTTGCTGTTTGAGGCACATAACTAATTTAGTAAAAGTTGATTATAATTTTAGGATTGTCTCTGGATTATTTACAATATTATGAACATTTTAGTTCCTGGATTTGAACCACTTTTATTTGCACTTTCAGTTTGAATTTCCATTTGAATTTGAATTTGAAAAGAGATATGATCCAGATAATGCTTAGGCACTGTTGATCATGATGACATGGCATTATCAAAAGGGGAATTACTATAGCTATCCACTGGGGGTGTTACATAGGGTTCATACTTTCACTAGCGCAAGTTCTCCCAACAATGATAACATAATTAGATCATATGGCAATCCCTCAACGTGCAACAAAGAATCACTCCAAAGTTTCTATCGGAGAACGTAGGACAAAAACGTGCATCAACCCCTATGCATAGATTACCCCAATGTCACCTCAGGAATCCATGAGTAGAGTGCCAAAACATACATCAAGTGAATCAATAGAACATCCCATTCTCACCACAGATATCCCATCGAAGACACACATCAAGTGTTCTCAAATCCAATACTCAATCCAACATAACGGAACTTCAAAGAGCAAGACTCAATTCATCACAACAAGAGATAGAGAGGGAAGAAACACCATATGATCCAACTATAATAATAAAGCTAGCGGTACATCAAGATCGTGTCAAATCAAGAACACGAGAGAGAGAGATCAAACACATAGCTACTGGTACATACCCTCAGCCCCGAGGGTGAACTACTCCCTCCTCATCATGGAGATCGCCGGGATGATGAAGATGGCCACCGGTGATGGTTTCCCCCTCCGGCAGGGTGCCGGAATGGGCTCCCAATTGGTTTTTGGTGGCTACAGAGGCTTGCGGCGGCGGAACTTTCGATCTAGGTTTATTTCTGGAGGTTTTGGGATTTATAGGAGGTATTGGCATCGGGGACAAGTCAAGGGGGCCCACGAGGCGACGACAAGGCAGGGGGGCACGCCCTAGGAGGGGGCCCTCCACCCTTGTGGTTGCCTCGGGACTCTTCTCCGATATCTTTTCGTTCCAGTATTTTTTATATTTTCCAAAAATATTATCCGTAAATTTTCAGCTCGTTCCGAGAACTTTTATTTCTGCACAAAAAACGACACCATGGTAGTTCTGCTGAAAACAGCGCCAGTCCGGGTTAGTTCTAATCAAATCATACCAAAATCATATAAAATTGTTGTAAACATGGCATGAATACCTCATAAATTATAGATACGTTGGAGGCGTATCATGCCCCACAGCTGACCCTGATCCAGATCGAGGCGAGCTCGTCCCCGAGCCCCAGGGCGCCGTCGTTCCCGTCTGCCGCCGACGACCAGAGCCCAACAGATGAGCCCCGCCGGCCCTCCTCTGCATCCTTGCTTCACCACCTTTCTCTCTCTCCCTCCCTGACCTCTCTTCCTCTCTTGGAACAGTAGCCGCAGGAGCTCCGCCATGGCCTTGGAGCTTCACCACCGTCCCGTCACCTGGATCCGTTGTGCCTCGGCAATCCAAGGCCTTCCTCACCCGGATCCGCCCAACTCCGGCCTCCCTCGCCTTTCCCGCGTCACCGGAACCCCACTTCAAGTCCCCGCCGGTCTTCCTCAACGACGCTGCCACCTTGAACCTCTGCTGTCACGCCTCCGTTGACCCTGCATCACGCCTTCCGCCTGGATCCGCCGTCTCCGCCCGTTTCCCCGTCGTCTGCCGGCCTCCGCTGCCACGGGAACCGCCGCCTCGCCAAGTCCCGCGCCAAGTAAACACGGCGCTGTCCCCTGCTTCTGTCGTGCGAGCACGCGAGGACGACGACCAGCGCCAAGTCCTGCTCGAGCACCCGCCTGCGTTGACCCACCTGCCTCCACGTGGACCGGTCCAACCACGCCACCGGGCCTGCTTCCCCTCCAGATCCAGCCTGCTCCAGATCTGCCTCAGCCGCCACCACCGACCTGGGCCTCAGCCCACGATGAGCGCCCCAGCAGCCTGCAGATTCACTGTGGCGCCGCCCGTGCTGACGGAGGCCATGTCGGGCGTGCCATGGCTACAGCGCCGCGCCAGACGGGTCAGCAACTACCTGGCGGCGCCCACTGTAGCCATGCGGCCGTGGTTCGGGGGAGGCATGGCGCACTGTAGCCTTGCCCCAGCTTGTCTCCTAGTCGGGCTCAAACTTCCAGGGAGGGGAAGGGCTGCCGGCCAGGAGCCGGCCCGTGCCCTCGCCGTCTTCTAGGAGGCGGCCTTCTAGCTTCAGCCGCTTTCTTGGGGGTGCGCCGTCTTCTAGGAGGCGGCCTTCCGGTCCGGCCCGGCCCCGGAGGCCGGTCTTACGACCAGTCAAACTGAGGGGCTTGGCCAGCCTCGATGTCTTGAGATATGGTTAAGCGTTGATGAGGCTACCTGGGGTCCATCCCCCCGGCAGTAGTCCCCAAAGCTGGTGAGGCTCTACGGCTTTTAGCAGTCGGAGGGCCTCAGTAGTTTCCCCTTCGAGTGGTCTTCCGCCTTCTGCTCCGTCCGGCTGGGAGGAGCCGGATGTTAGGAGCAGGCCGCGGCCGCGGCCGCCTGGTGGAACTCGAATCGACAGGCGGGAGTTGGTGCGGCGCCGCCCGCCGCACGCGCGCCATGGGGCACCTGCAGGCCAGGCCGGCCTGCCAGCCCACGCGCGCGACGAGACGTCACCGCAGGCTGGGGCCCGCCGCTACAGGGCATCGGCCCGTACGCGGATCCGCTGCGGCCGAGGCGAGCGGTTGCCCTTCTGCGGCGTGTTAACTACGCTGTAACCGCGCGGAATACGCGGGGTCATGCGGGGCGTGGGGCGCAGTTAATCCCACGCCCCCACGTCGCCTTGGCTTCGCCCCCGCCGGTTATAAAGAGGGGGAGGAGGAGGAGGAGGGGCGGCAGGACGCACGCGTGTCCCCTCCTACTCCCTCTTCTTCCTCTCGCTGCCGCAGCTGCTGCTCTTCCGCTGCTACTCCGCCACAGCCACTGCTCCGCCGCGGCTGCCGCGACGCCCCTGTTGCACTGCGCCGCCGCAGTGCCGCCTGTCGTCCTCATCCCCGAGCGTCTCCTAGTCGTCCTCGAGCCATGGCGAAGAGCGGCTGGCTAGGCTCCAATGTGCACGAGGACCACATTGACTTCCTCCGCGCGACGCGAAGGCTTCCCCACGCCGACAACGTGGGCGTGCGCCTTCCCCCTGAGCGGGAGATCTCGCCGCGGCCGGAGCCCGGTGAGTTCGTTGTCTTCCGCATGCATTTCCTTCGCGGTTTCGGGCTCCCGGTTAGCACCTTCTTCCGGGCCTTCCTCGACTTCTACCGCCTGCAACCGCATCACCTCACCCCCAACACGGTGGTGCTCCTGGAGGCCTTCGTCACACTCTGCGAGGGGTACCTCGGCGTCCTACCCACGCTTGAGCTCTGGGGTAGATTCTTCTACCTCAAGCTGGGCACGTCGGTGAAGGATGAGCCGGCCCAGTGCGGGGCATGCGTCACCGTGAGGCGCTCAGGAGGCGGCACGCGCTTCCCGGCCATCCCTCTGCACGAGTTGACCAAGCTTTGGCAGAAGTCCTACTTTTACGTCCGAAATCTTCATCTGGTCAATGACTACATCAACCTGTCGGCTTTCGTGCCCGGGCCGCCTGCTGGGCTGCGGGACAACTGGCAGCAGCAGCCGCCCAAGCGCCTGCCGGCCCTCATCATCAGCGTCCTCGCCCGGCTGCAAGAGATGACCGACCAGGAGGGGCTCAAGCCGGCCGACCTGCTGGCCGGCTTCGTCATGCGTCGGGTGTCGCCCCTTCAACTTCGGCCGCATCTCATCAGCGAGATGAGCGACCGCCGGGACCCGAGCCGGATGTCCACCAAGGAGATGCCAGAGGTGGAGGTGGTCCGCCATGTGAACTACTTCTCCAACTGCAAGCTCAACGAGGAGGAGTGGCACAACGGCAAGGAGCCATACAGTCGGGCCAACTCGCCCCCAGCGGTAAGAACCAAGTCCGGCTGCTTTACTTATAATGCTTTCCTTTCCTCTGTTCTGACCAGCCGGCCTTGAGGCAGTGCTTCCCGGGCCAAGGTGGGCCGGCTGCGAACTGACCGTGGATGCCGGACCACGAAAACAGCAACGTGGGCGGACCCCGAGCTGGGGGCGGCCGCCATGGAGGAAGGTGGCGACGACGAGGCCACCAGAGGAGGCAACACTGGAGCAGGCGGCTCCTCGGGAGGTGGAGGAGTCGGCGACGTCCGGTCTTGGCCGGACGACAACGAGGACGACAAGGAGCGGCGCCGACCTGGCGGAGGCGCGAGGACGACAAGGAGCGGCGCCGACCTTTTGCGCCGCGGCCGGCTGCTTCAGCCGGCGGATAGAAACGCCGCCTCCTTGCGGGGAGGTTTGGCAGCCACCCGGCGAAGAAGGCCAAGCAGGCGGACGCGACCAGGCGGCAAGAGGCCCTGAAGGTGGCCGCCGCCCGGAAGGGGCCCAAGCCCATGCCGTACATGTCCGGGTACGCGCGCTCGCCGCCCTGACTTCACGTTTTTCTTCTCCCCTGGGGGTTTCCTCATCTTTGCTTTTTTGTTGAGCAGAACGGCATGTGTCATTACGCGGGCTCCGTCCGCCTCATTGATGGACGCAGTGGGCGGCTCCGAGGAGGCCAGGCGCATGGACCCAGCTGCCGCACTTCGAGAGGCGACGGCGAGGAACGCGCGGGAGGCGTGCGAGGAGCAAGAGGCCGCGGAAAAGGCGCGGGCCGACGCGCGGGCGGAGGAAGCGGCGCAGGCGGAGGCCCAGGCCGTGGAGAGGGCGGAGGCGGAAGCCGCGGCCAAGGCGCAGGCGGAGGCCGACGCCAGGGCTACCGTGGATCCGGCCGGTGGTGAGGTCCCGGAGACCATCACTCTTGGGCGGCCGGAAGTGCCGGTGACGGAGAACCAAACGCTGCCTGGGGCAGCCGGAGCCGACCAGTCGGTGGCGGAGCTTGTGGTCCCGGACATCGTCATCCCGGAGGTGGAGGAGTCCCAGCACGCGCCGAATGCCGGAGGACGAGAAAGCGGCGAGCCCAACCAGCCGGAGGTACCACCGGCCGGCGCCGTGCAGGCGGCGAGCCATGCCTTGGTGGCGCGCGCTCCTACGCGCCGGTGTGCGACGCGGGCGACATCGGAGCCCAGGCGGCAGGTGGAGTCTGCGGCCTCAAGCTCGTGGGGAGCCGACGCCGGGGCCACGAGCGCCCCTTCTTTAGGCTGGGTGGTGGGGGCCGGCTCGGCCGCCTTGAACTTGGTGGTGCGCGACCTGGAGGACCGGTTCCTCGCCCAGAACACCACTCTACAGAGGGCGAGGGAGGAGCTGTTGGCAACGCGGTCGGCCGTCCGGGTACGTACACCTTATTTTACTATGTTTTTTGTCTTGTAATCTTCCATGGGGGCGCGCCAGCGCACCCACTAGGTGTAGCCCCCGAGTTCCGAGCCGGCTGCTGAGCAGGCGGGTTGGAACTCCAAGGTATTCTTCTCTTTGGCTGAAATGCTTGCTGCTGTTGCAGGACTACCACAACATGCGGGCGGCCGCCTACAATACACAGAACCGGACGCTCACCGCCCAGACCACTGAGCTGACTCAGAGCCGAGGTACGTAAGCCGGCTTCCAGTGGGGGGCGCGCCAGCGCACCCGCTGGGTGTAGCCCCCGAGATTCGGGCCGACTGCTGACCAGTCGGGCCGGATCTTCTCAGGCGGCTTGTTCTTGTTTTTGTTGGAGTAGATGGTGACGTCTCTTGCTTGTTTCAGCGGCTGCCGCCCAGCTGAGGGAGCGTGTGGCCGAGCTCGAGGGACAGCTCCGGGTTGTGGTGCAGGAGCGCGACCAGGCGGCCTCGGCGCGCGATCGGTTGGAGAAGGAGCTGGCGGACCAGGCCGAGCAGCACGCGGAGCGGGTCCGACAGCTGAAGGCGGACGAGGAAAACCTCACGGCCGAGTTCGAGATCTAGTGCTCGGACTGGTCCGAGAAGGAGAAGATCCTTCAGGACGGCTACACCGTGGTCGAGGATCTGCTCGATGGTGCGTCCCTTTCTTTTTGGTGCCGACTGCTAGCTGCCAGCTGTTGCTGGAAGCCGTCTTCTGACGCTTTTGTCTTTTTTGAACAGAATTCCTCCCGGGCCACTCTGTCGCTATTTGCATGGCTATCGAGGCCCTGTGCGAGGAGTGCAGGCGGCGGGCCAAGGAGATAGCGCAGGACCGGCCTCGGACCTTGCGCGAACAGCTCATGGCCGTCCGGATGCGCCTCGAGCCAACGCGCCGCCTACTCCGCCGGCTTCAGCGGGCCGGGTCGCAGGTCTTGGAGGGCTTGTGGCCGGGTGCTTGGATCCCGCGGACTCCCAGTCGGACGGCCGACTAGCTGGAGGTGGCGGCCGACCGGCTCGAAGCCTGGAAGAGCTCCGCGGCGCGGTCTGGGGCTGCGAAGGCGCTGGAGTTCGTCAAGGCCTGGTACCCTGAGCTACGCCTGGCGTAGTTGGCCACCTTCTGACAGGAGGCGCTGCCAGAGCTGGCGGCGGAGCGCGACGCCATTACCATCCGAGCGTCGGCTCTTGCCGACTACGCTGATGTCAGCGTCTTCGTCCCGGAGCGGGAAGACAACGGCGCCAAAGTGCCCCTGTCTTGGTTCGGCCTGAACCCGTCGGACGGGGAGGACTTGGCGGAGGAGATTGCCTCCAGCGACGAAGGCTATGAGGACAATGAGGACGAGGGCGGCAGCTACGTCGCACCAGGTGGCGGAGTGACCAGCCGGACTCGGCCCGACCCGGCGCCGACTGGCGACCAGCCGGAGACCACGTCAGCCGCCGCCGACCGCCAGGCCGAGACTCCGCAGCCGGTAGCCCCACCTGCCGGAGCTACGCCTGCTGCCGACCAGTCCGTGCAGCCCGAGGGGCCGTCCGCCTAGATGGCCTGTTATCTTTTTTTGAGTTTCTCTGTCTCGCTTGAAAACAATGTTAGTTATGTGCAGCTCCACCCACTGGGGGTGTATTTTTAAACTTGATGAATGCTGGCCTTGGGCCCTTTTGCAATGTACAAAGTTTAACTCCCCACATTTTGCATGTGTTGCCGGGTTCTAGCTTGAGTTTGCTTTTGCCCTCTTTGGCTTTTTCCTTTGCCGCGTTCCCTTGGCCGCCTCCCTGCCAGCCGGACAGCCGCGCTGCAGTCTGTGGCTGGGTCAGGGACTTGGTCGTGTTAGAATGGGCAAGTTACTTCAGCCGCTTAGAGCGTAACTTAGTCGAGCGAGAAACCGGCCTGCCGGCTGTTGAGCAGCCAGACGAGGGAGGCGAGAGGCCGGCTTGGCTGTAGTCGGCGTTTTCCTTAGTCGTTTTTCGTGTGGACAGCGTTTCCGGCCTTTGACTCTTGCCAGTCGGACAGCCGCGCTGCGAGCTGTGACATGGAGCAAAGAGAGGGCTTTGGCGTCGGCACACTACTAGTCGGCTCCGGCTGGTGTCGACTTAGGCCAAGGCGGCGATCCCCCGGGTCGGCTGACCGGAACCCGGACGGGGCAAGAATATACAAAAAAAAACTCAATTCATGGTAAAAGCTTATCTCGTGGATAAAAAGGTAGCCCCCGAGTACGTCTCGGGGGACGTGAGGTCTTTACTTTAATACAAAAGTTGGCGTGGTACATACACTCGCTTTATCTGTGAAATGGACGGAGTAGGTTCGCGTTCCATGGCCGCTCCGTATCTTCGCCGGCTGTGCTTCGCTTGCGTGCCCTGGGCTTTTGGGCGTCGATGAGGTAGTATGAGTTGTTGCCCAGGGCCTTGCTGACGATGAAGGGGCCTTCCCAAGGTGCTGCGAGCTTGTGCTGGCCAGCTGATCGCTGGATTAGGCGGAGCACAAGGTCGCCTTCATGGAGGGTACGTGGCTTGACCTTCTTGTTGTGGTAGTGGCGCAGGCTCTGCTGGTAGATGGCGGACCGGCTGCACGCTAGCAGCCGGACCTCTTCCAGCAGGTCAACACCGTCTTCTCGCGCCTCCTTTGCTTCCGCCTCCGTGTACATAGTGATGCGAGGCGAGTCGAACTCGATATCTGTGGGGATGATAGCCTCGGCGCTGTACACGAGGAAGAAGGGCGTAAAGCCGGTTGATCTATTGGGCGTGGTCCGAAGACTCCAGAGGACGACCGGCAGCTCGTCGATCCAGCAGCCGGCCGATCGCTCCAGCGGCTCGATTAGGCGGGGCTTGATGCCAGACAGGATGAGGCCGTTTGCTCGCTCCACCTGACCGTTTGACTGCGGATGGGCGATGGACGCTAGGTCCAGTCGGATACCCTGGTTTGCGCAGAAACAGGCCAAGGCGCCTTTGGCGAAGTTGGTGCCGTTGTCGGTGATGATGCTGTGGGGGACGCCGTATCGGACGGTGATGTCGGCGATGAACGTGACGGCAGTCGGACCGTTCAGCCTCTTGATTGGCTTGGCCTCTATCCACTTGGTAAATTTGTCCACGGCGACCAGCAAATGAGTCATGCCGCCGCGTGCTGTCTTGAAAGGACCCACCATGTCCAAACCCCACAAGGCAAATGGCCAGGTGATAGGGATGGTCTTGAGGACAGAGGCCGGCTGGTGTTGCTTGGTGTTGAACTTCTGGCACCCTTTGCACTTCTTGACCAACTCCTTGGCGTCGTCCAATGCAGTCGGCCAGAAGAAACCATGGCGGAAGGCTTTGGCTACTAGGGACCGGGAGGCGGCATGGTGGCCACATTCGCCTTGGTGGATGTCTCTGAGGATCTCCATGCCCTTCTCCGGCTCCACGCAGCGCTGATAAACGCCGGTTACGCTCCGCCTGGCGAGCTCTCTGTTGACGATGGTGTAGGCGCCTGCCCGGCGCTGGATCTGCCGGGCTAGCACTTTGTCTGCTGGTAGCACGCGGCTTACTAGATAGTCGCGGATGGGCTGCGCCCAAGATGGGGCCGCCACCACTATGAAGATGGCAACTAGCACGAGGGCGGCCGGGTTGGGAGGTGGTGGGCTGGAGTCGGCCACTCCTGGTGGTGTCGATGAAGTCCCCGGGCTGACTGCTGCAGTCCCCGGGCCGCTTGCTGGAATTCCTGGGGCGGGTGCTAGTGGTGCAGCCCCCGGGCCACCTGCTGAAGTCCCCGGGCCGACTGCTGAAGTCCTCGGGCTGGCTGCTGGAGTCCCTGAGTCGGATCCGACTGCTCCGGGGTCAGCCGGCACGAAAATGGAGTCGTAGTCTAGCGACGGCCTGATAGACGGCTTGCGCAGACACTCGAGGGAGACGCCGGTTGGTATGGCCTGCCGGGTGGAGCCGATGCGGGCGAGGGCGTCCGCTGGGTCGTTGTCGGCTCTTGGCACGTGGAGGAACTCGCACTCATCGAAGTGCCCGCTCATCTGCTGGATGAGGAAGCAGTAGTTTGCCATGTTAGCGTCCTTGGCGTCCCAGTCGCCGGACGACTGCTGGACCACCAAGTCCGAGTCGCCGTAGCAGAGGATGCGGCGGATGCCGATCTCCTTGGCCAGTCGGAGCCCAAAGACGAGCGCCTCGTACTCGGCTATGTTGTTGGAGGCGGCGAAGTGGATTTGCAGTGTGTACTTTAGCTTGTCGCCCTTGGGAGAGGTGAGGACGATGCCGGCCCCCAAGCCGGTGCGCATCTTTGAGCCGTCAAAGTGCATCCGCCAATGCGTAGAGTCCGGCGCTGGCGGCAGGTACTGGGACTCGGCCCATTCGACTAAGAAGTCGGCCAGCGCTTGGGACTTGACGGCGGTGCGGGGCTGGTAGAGGATGGTATGGGGAGCCAGCTCGATGGCCCATTTGGCCACCCTACCTGAGGCATCTCTGTTGCCCATGATCTCGGCAAGGGGGACGGTGCAGACAACCGTGATGGAGTGCTCTTGGAAGTATTGCTTCAGCTTCTTGGCGGCAAAGTACACGCCGTAGCATATCTTCTGGTAGTGGGGGTAGTTTTGCTTGGAGGCGGACATGACCTCGCTCAGATAATACACTGGCCTCTGGACTGGCTGCACCTTGCCGGCCTCTGGGCGCTCGACCACAATCACCATGCTGATGACTCGCCTGGTGGCGGTGATGTAGAGGAGCATCGGTTCCTTGACAGCCGGAGCCGCCAGGATGGGCGGCGTGGACATCATGCGCTTGAGTTGACAAAAAGCTTCGTCCGCCTGGTCGTTCCACTCGAAGCAAGTGGTTTTCTTCATTAGATGTTACAGGGGGAGCGCCTCCTCGCCCAGCCGACTGATGAAGCGGCTGAGGGATGCCAGGCACCCGGTGAACTTCTGGACGTCGCGCAGCTTGGTGGGTCTCTCCATCGTCTCAATGGCCTTGATCTTCACGGGGTTGCACTCGATGCCGCGTTCGGAGACAAGGAAGCCGAGGAGCTGGCCGGCTGGTACTCCGAAGACGCACTTCTCCGGGTTGAGCTTGATTTGAAAACAGCGCAGATTTTTGAAGGTCTCCTTGAGATCCTCTTGGAGGGTGCCGCGCTTCTCCGTCTTCACCACAATGTCGTCCACATAGACGTGGGCGTTTCTGCCGAGCTACTTGAAGAGGCACTTCTGCATGCAACGCTGAAACGTGGCGCCGGCATTTCTCAAGCCGAACATCATGGTCAGGTAGCAGAAGGCTCCGAATGGTGTGATGAAGGCGGTCTTCAGCCGATCGGCCGGGTTCAGCTTGATCTGGTGGTAGCCGGAGTAGGCGTCCAGGAAAGACAGCAGCTCACACCCGGCCGTGGAGTCGATCACTTGATCTATCCGGGGCAAGGCAAAAGGATCCTTGGGGCAGGCCTTGTTGAGGCTCGTGTAGTCGATACACATGCGCCACTTGTTATTCTTCTTCAAGATGAGGACTGGGTTGGCAAGCCAGTCCAGGTAGAACACTTCCATGATGAAGCCGGCTGCCAGAAGCCGAGCAATTTCATCACCAACGATCCTTCTCTTCTCTTCTGATAGGCGGCGAAGGGGTTGCTTGACCGGCTTAGCACCCGGTCTCACATGTAGTTTGTGCTCGGCGAAATCCGTCGGGTCAGCCGGCATGTCTTTGGGGGACCATGCGAAGATGTCTCGATTCTCATCGAGGAAATCGACGAGCTCGCCTTCCTATTTGCTATCGAGGTTGGTCCCTACGACAGCAAAGCTCTCCAGGTGCGCCGGGTCCAAGGCAATCTTCTTGGTTTCCTTGGCCGGCTTGAAGGAGGCCCCTGCTTCCGTCTCCTTCGGATCAGTCGGCATGGCCGGCTTCTCACTGGCCATGGCTACCATCCGATCAAGGAGGCGCTTCTCTTGAGCGATGACGAGGGGCTCGGCCAGCTGGCTGCTGGCAGCGGCGCAGTCTAGCGACTTCTGGTAGTCGCCGGTGACAGTGATGATGCCCTTGGTGCCCGGCATCTTGGCCTTCAGGTAGGCGTAGTGCAGGACCATCATGAATTTGGCCAGCGCCAGGCGGCCCAAGAGCGCGTGCTAGGGGCTATCCAGGTCGACCACCTCGAACTAGATTGGCTCATGGCGGAAGTGGTTCTTGTCGCCGAACAGGACATCGATCTTGATCTTGCCGATTGGAGAGCAGGAAAGGCCGGGAACTATGTCGTGGAAGACAGTCCAGCTGGGCTGAAGCTGCTTGACCTGGATGTCCAACCGCTCCATGGTCTCGCGGTACAGGATGTTGATGCTGCTGCCGCCATCTATTAGAACTCGGCTGAAGCGGCAAGTCCTCTTCTCCGTTGAGAAGGTTGAGTCCAGCACCAAGGCGTATGCACCTGGCGAGGGCATCATGGCCGGGTGGTTGGTTTGGCTCCAGGTGATGGGCCTCTCGGACCAGTGCATGAAGGTGGGGACCTCTGAGCTGACGGCATTCACCTCGCGGCGCCGCTGCTGTCGGCTGTGCTTGTCGTCGGCTTCGCTCATGAAGACGACGTAGGTGGCGTTCTCTTCGGGAAACTCATCTTGAAGCATGCCGGCAGCTCAGGCCAGCTGCCGAACAGTCGGAGCTATCTGGCCGGCCGGTGGGGGAGGCGGCAGGGCCTCGCCCTTGGCAATCCGGGCGAGCCAGTTGCACTTCCGGGTGGTGTGGTTGGACGGCTTCGCGCCGCTATGGAACTTGCACGGGGCATCCAGGGCTTGCTCAAAGGAGAAGGCAGGCTGCCAGACACCCTTGCCGCCCTGCGGACGCTTGGGGCCGGGCTGCCCGGCTGGCTGCTGATCCTCGATAGTGGCCACCTGCCGGCTGTTGGAAGCTGGCTGCGGGGCCTTGCGCTTGTTGTTGTTCGGTGGTTGGCGTCGGTTGGCGTCACCAGCTGGAGTTTGGGAACCCGGCTGGACCACCCTGCCGGCAGCGTCAACCCGTATCTCTGACCCCATGGAGGAGTCAGCGGTGGCATACTTGTCGGCCACGACCAGGAGCTCGTCCAAGGTAGCCGGCTCATCGCACAAGAGCTTGTGCTTGAGCAGGGTGCCTTCTCGGCACCCGGTGGTGAAGTACTCGATGGCCTGCACCTTGTGGACCCCCTCGCAGGAGCTGCGCATCTCGCCCCAACGCGTCAGATAGTCGCGAGTGGACTCGGCCAGCCCCTGAACGGACATGGAGAGCTGGCGTGGCTTGGGGGGCCGCTTGTACGTACTTGTGAAGTTACGGACGAAGGCGTCACTGAAATCTACCCAACTGTTGATGTTGTTGGGCTTGAGGCTGTTCAGCCACGTCCGGGCCGTGCCCTAAAGCATGAGCGGGATGTACTTAACGGCCACGTGCTTGTTGCCATTGGCGATGCCGACTGCTGTGGAGTAGTCTATCAGCCAGTCTTCTGGCTTCACGACGCCGTTGTACTTGGGCGTGTCTCTGGGGAGCGTGAACCCTTTGGGAAAGGGCTCATCGCGGATACGGGGCCGAAGCAGGCCGGCCCGATTGTGCGCTTCTCTTCCAACAATTGGGACCGAGCCAGCCGCTCGATCCGGTGGCGTGCGTCGTTTTTGCCGACTGCTTCGCGGGGGCCAAGCCGGCCACTGAGCGTAGGGTGATCGAGCGGCGGCGCGGGATTGGCCGCCCTCTCTCTCCGAGGAGGTAAGCGCTCTTCCAGCCGGCGCCGAGGCTCCGGGTTCTGGAGCTCTTGGCGGCCGTCCGCTAGCGTGCGAGGCGTACGCTGGCTGTTGCTAGCAACCGGCTCTGGGTCTCGCGACTGCCCACGGCCTCCGCTGCTAGGGGACCGAGAGGTCGCGCCATTCTCACGACGTGGCACGTGGGTGTCGACCTGCCGGCCCGATCCCACCACGCGGTTGCCCGTGTCCTGCTGCGCGTTCGTAGCATCGATGAGTTGCTGGAGGCGCTCCAGTTGCTCGCGTAGCTCGTCGCCCCGCAAGTGCTTGAGCTCGCCTGCGGCCGCCTGGGCGGAACGCATGTTCTGCGCTGGGTCTCGTAGACCGGGCGTTTGACCCCCAGCATGCTGGCAATCGCAGCGCCGCGTTGTCGGATGGCGCCGGCCCGGCTAGGCTCGGCCGCAGGCAGCGTCCCACCAACCACGCGATCGATCTCGCACTGAGTGGCTTCAGCGCGGCGCTTCAGTGCCGCCATCTTGGAGGCGCTGTTGAAAAGCTTGACGCGGAACTCGTCTAGCTCCTCCTGGCTGGCGCCGGGGGGGAGGCGTCACCAGGGCGTGTATGGTCGCGTCCAGCGGATCCTGGCCGGATCCGCCAGCGCCCAGGCCGTCGCCGATGACCATCACCTCCACGAGGGTGCTGGCGTCGAGCACGCCGACAGGAGTGTCACTGGCGGTAGGAGGGAGGGGATCGTCGATGATCTCCACGTAGCTGGGGAAGTCGTCGGCGGAGGCCTTGTCGATGAGAGCAAGCTTGCCGAAGAGCTCGGTGAGGGAGTCGGCTGCTCGTGCATCGGCGGCGGGCTCGTCGAAGAGGCTGAGCTCGCTGAAGAGGCCGGCGAGGCGACCCGCGGGGAAGGCGGTTCCCGCGTCAGGTGATGCGCCAAGGCGCGGGCGGGCGCATCGGGCCGGCTGATCTCGCCAGCCACGACACACTCGCCGGAGAGGAACAGGGTTCCCGTCCAGAACATGTCTCCGGCCGATGTCGCTGCTGGCCCCACGGTGGGCGCCAACTGTCGTGGTAAAATCTCGACAGATGCCAGGGGTGGCTTATCATGGTTGGGGCCATGAGATCGTCGTCCGGTCCTGGAAGCGGGAGTGCGCACAAGCTCGGATGGACATGAGATCTACCCAGGTTCGGGGCTCTCCTAAGAGATGAAACCCCTACTCCTGCTCTGCGGGGTCTCCGCATGATCACTATGTAGCAAAGACTACATTGGTGCTCCTAGAGCTGTTCGGCCAAAGGAGGAAGAAGGGCGAGGCTAGCTCTCTCCTTTCTCTGGCTATGGTGAGTGTAGAACTGAGGTGGAACATGAGAGGAACCCTTTGCATGGGTGTGGCCTGGGGGGTTTTATAGGCTAACCCCCCAGGGGTACAATGGTAATATGGCCGGGTGGTAGGCCCCGGCTGTCAGCGTCTATGGGGGCCGGGTTCTCCGCCGGCTGCTGGGGCCAGCTTCTGCTGGGCCCTGTCGGATGCCGAGGAACCGGCCGACAGGTGGGGCCTGCCGCCTGCGGGCCCCGCTGACGGCTCTTCACTATGGCGCCACCCGTGCTGACGGAGGCCGTGTCGGGCGCGCCATGGCTACAGCGCCGCGCCGGACGGGTCAGCAACCGCTTGGTGGCGCCCACTGTAGCCATGCGGCCGTGGTTCGGGGGAGGCATGGCGCACTATAGCCATGCCCCAGCTTGTCTCCTGGTCGGGCTCAAACTTCCAGGGAGGGGACGGGCTGCCGGCCAGGAGCCGGCCCGTGCCCTCGCCGTCTTCTAGGAGGCGGCCTTCTAGCATCAGCAGCTTTCTTGGGGGTGCGCCGTCTTCTAGGAGGCGGCCTTCCGGTCCCGCCTGGCCCCGGAGGCCGGTCTTACGACCAGTCGGATTGAGGGGCTTGGCCAGCCTCGATGTCTTGAGATATGGTTAAGCGCTGATGAGGCTACCTGGGGTCCATCCCCCTGACAAGCGATCAAATGTATTGCCACAGCTAGTATAGCGGATGTTTTTCGAAGGTCTGAGGTACATGATTTCCGAGGTTCTCTTGGTTATGTGTTGACGGATGGATACAGTTGGAGTGTAGGATTTGTTAGTTGTGTGAGATATTTGTGCCTCCCTGTATCCCCAACACCAGATTGCATAACAAGAAAGTTTCGGGAGTTTTTAGGTGGGAATTCAAGTAGTTACCCATGATTTCTTTTCGACAGATGTATGAGTTGAGATTGGGATCCAACATCTAGTGGTTCGTTTTTCACGGTCGATTTACAGTGGTCGCGAGACGTCTTAAAGAATCCTTGGCTATGTTGATTCGGGGATGTCTCATTTGTCATTCATGAAGTCCGTTGTACATCGTGCCCGTGGGGCCTCATCGCGAACACTTAGGGCAAAATCTCTATCATATGTTTGTTTCCGGCTTATTCTGCAAGCCAATCCTTTGTTTTGTTTTGAATTGTGGTATTCATCGCGAACACTTAGGGCAAAATCTCTATCATATGTTTGTTTCCGGCTTATTCTGCAAGCCAATCCTTTGTTTTGTTTTGAATTGTGGTATTCGAGTTGCTTCAATGTCAAGTGTTGATTCCATACCTTTCCTAAGCGGTGTTCTCATATTTATATGTGAATACTAATCCTTCTCGATCATCGAGTTTGTCATGTCAATTCTTTTTCAACTGGTGTGCTTCTCTTCAAGTTATCCCATACGGGCGTCGTTGAGAAGTCTGAGGATTCGTCTGTTTCATCCGTCCCAAGTTGCCTTTATTTTTTCCACCATCCCACCCTTTTCTTCAAGGACTCGGATTTCTTAATCAAGTATCCAATTTATTGTTGCGGAGTCTCTTCATTCTTTTCCTTCAATGTTCTTACCTAGTGATTCTCATGAAGATGCTAAGGAAGCTTTAAGTTTATCATTCTTCATTCTCTTTCTTCTCCGGTGGACTAATTGCAAGCTTTCGGTGTTGATCATATCCCTTTCGTCCTTTCATATGCTTTCTCATGCCGGTGCACCTCTTATTTATCCACCTTTTTATTCATATCCGGAGTGCTGAAATACCTCAGAAGACTCGTGCTTTCATTCAAGATCCATTCGTTCTATTTTGTGGTTGCTACCTCATTCAGGTCGTTCGAATCTTACCGATGTAAACTCTCTTTCAAGCAATCATTTTCAACGGTGTTTCTTTGAGTGGGCCCTAACCCACAGGTTTTTCCCAGGATCTTAGCTGACTCTTCTAATTTTTCGGAGTGATTCTCTAATGCTTTTCAAAGTTTGACGTAAGAATGAATTTTCAGGAGCCAATTGTCCTCTCCAAGATCGTTTTCAAATTCTTTTCATCCTTCGCTCAACCTTTTCTCTTTTCATTCTTCTGGAGTGTCTAAACAATTCATGGTGGTGTTTCCCATCGTCATTCTCAGCTTTTGAAGACTGAAGTAGAGTTTCTCTTAAATCTTGGTCCGTTCTCTTGAAGATTCAAGGTTCTAGCTTCATGCCACCCTCTCATAATTATTTTCGGTTGTGAGAATTCTTTTCACCCATCCGACGCATTTCAGGAGTTGCTTTCCTTTCTCGATCATCCGAAGGCCATCATTTCTGAATATTACTCATTCTCAGCTTTCAGCTCTCATTCTCCAAATCTTACCGGTGCATCGTTCAAGTATTCTCTAGTCAGCTTGTCATCTCTTCATTCTCTTGTATTTAAATTCACTCAAGTATCTTTGTTCGTTGTCTAATTCTTCCCGGTGTTTCGTTATCTTTTCTTTGTTCATTTTTAACTTCTTACGGCGGTTCGTTCAAGATTCCTCTTCCTTTGTTCTCATATCAATTAATTCGTTCTATCCAAATTCTACCAGTGGTTTGTTCAAGTTTTTTTCCCAAGTTTGCACTATATCTCTCTTAATCCTTTCAACGAGAATACGTAGTATGGCAAATCCATTGCCTGTCATCAATTTAAGTTGATGAAGCATACGCATAACATAATTCTTATTCTTGTTTCATCCCAGTGATTAATTCCTTCTTCTGGAGTTCGTTCATGATATCAATTTCTCGGTTCCAAGTTGTTATCTTTTCATTTCCGGAGCCCCAAGTTTTCTCGGTTATATCATCATGAAGATCCATCTAAATCATGGCAAGGCTTCAATCTTGTTCGCTTCAACCTTCAACCATGGAGGCTCTACATGGTGGTTCATCATGGATTCAATTCATTTGCGAAGTGTTCTTCAAGATTATTGTTGGAGGAGTTCAAGCATTCTTCACCTTGCATTCCAAAGTGCAATTCTCTCTATCTTATCTTTTGAGATGGTGTTGTGTCATCCTTGACAATTTCTCTTCGTGTTTCATGATTCACAAGTTGTCAAGAATGAGATATTTAAACCCATCACTTTCTTCCTTGGAGTTATCTTGGTATAGATTTCACCCAAAGCCTTCCATTGGGAATGTTTCTATTTGTGGTGCTTATCAATGATCCAAGCTTTCTCCATATCCTTCTCCGCGAAAGAGGCTTTACATCTTTTCGTTGATCTCATCCAACAAATTGTTTCCGTTAGTGGCAGGATTTAACTTCTAAATTTTGAAATGTTTTTCCATAAGCCCACAACAAGTTTGTTCTTTTCGTTGTTGATTTTCCAACAACTCGGTTCAATCTTTCTTTTTAAGGATGCTCTTTCAAATTCATTTGCAGTAGAAGATGTTGTTTTCTTCTCCATTCTTTTCATTCCACTCTTTCATTTCTTCCAGAGGCATTGTGTTGTTGCTCTCATCAAGTATCATCTTGTTTGTCAAGGTCATGTTATTTTCCTTGCTTATCCATTTAACAGGAGTGTTGTGTCCCATATTTAAGTTCTTTTCAACTTATCAAGTTTTCCTTCTCTTTTCTACCGGAGTGATGTCCAAACTCTGTCATTCTTGTTCCTTGGCTATCTCAGTATACCGGTGTGGTCATATTCTTTTGGTTCATGAAGCTCTTATTTCATGTCTGTCAACCTACAAGGTTCTCGTAATGTTCCTTGTTCCTCTTTGCTAATGGGGTGTTTGCAATCTCGTTCATCTCTATTGTATTCTTTCTTTCAATTTGTTCAACCTCTCAAGGTCCGTGGTTTCACTCGTTTGTCAAAGAAGCAACTTTGTTTTACCTCTTCCTCTTCCCCTTCTCTTCGGTGCCATCCTTAAATCTCGAGACGAGATCTCTTGTAAGTGGGGGAGTGTTGTGACGACCCGAGACTGACGCTCCAGATGCCTTCCAGTTATTTCGTTGTCGCTGTGTGATTTATTTTTGCTTATTGCATTTCATCATGTCATCATGTGCATTGCTTTCACATGTTTTCATAAAACTTGCATTCGTTCATAGTGGCCGCTTCTCTCTTTGTCTCCGTTGACCTTTTGTCAGGCCCCTTGTCTTTGTCAACCTCTCTCAGACCCCCTCGCGCGCGTCCGAAACCTTACCCGAACCCGACCGGCTCAGTCATCACCATTGGATTCGGATCATCTCCAAACATCCCTAAAATATCTTTGGTTTCTTATTTGGACTCTCATAGCCTATTTGTTCTCGACCGTACGATTTCGATCGGATGATCCAAACTCCCTCCTTTCCTTATATATAGAGCAGCCCCTAACCAAATCAGAGCAAACCCTAGACCAACTCCCTACAATTCCTTCACCCCGCCGCCAGACCAGATCCACCTCGGGATCCTCCTGCCACTACCTCGCACCCACCATGCATCCAATCCTGCAGCCTCCACCATCCCTGGCCATCAGATCATCGATCCAATGGCCTCCCTTGCGCCCCAGTTTCCCTAGCGCCTCGTGCCCTACAGCTGACCCTGATCCAGATCGAGGCGAGCTCGTCCCCGAGCCCCAGGGGGCCGTCGTTCCCGTCTGCCGCCGACGACCAGACCCCAACAGATGAGCCCCGCCGGTCCTCCTCTGCCTCCTTGCTTCACCACCTTTCTCTCTCTCCCTCTCTGACCTCTCTTCCTCTCTTGGAACAGCAGCTGCAGGAGCTCCGCCATGGCCTTGGAGCTTCACTACCATCCCGTCGCCTGGATCCGTTGCGCCTCGGTCGTCCAAAGCCTTCCTCGCCTGAACCCGCCCAACTCCGGCCTCCCTCACCTTTCTCGCGTCACCGGAACCTCGCTTCAAGTCCCCGCCGGTCTTCCTCCACGATGCTGCTGCCTTGCACCTCTCCTGCCGCGCCTCCGTTGACCCTGGGTCGCGCCTTCCGCCTTGTCGTGGGAAACCATGGTCACCTATGGGGCCATGAGCCCCTTTTGGTTCGGCGGGCGGATGGGCACATTGCACAAAGAGCAGAGAAGCGTTGCACAGCACGGCTGAGATCACATGGGCAGTTTTTACCCAGGTTCGGGCCGCCGTGAGGCGTAAAACCCTAATCCTGCTTTGGTGGATTGATGGTGGAAAAATGGTGGATGAACACAACGCTCTTGCCCGGCAAGGTCGCCTCGGGGCGAGAGCAGCTACGCGCGTATGAGTGTGTTAGGGTCCGGATCATCCAACCCTTTCTACGGTCGCAATGGGCCTCCTTTTATAGATCAAGGGGTCACCACAGTGGCAAATCAGTCATTACATACTGATTAGATAGAAAACAGTGCTATCATACCTAACTCTAGAGGCTGACAGAGCGCATTAAATGCGCCGCTCAACGTCACATCTCAACTTGCCCGGCAGGCCCTGCCGGGATGTTTTGCTAGCTTCACGCCTGCTTGCTTGACATGTCTCAGGACGGGTGTCGCCTGGGGGTATTTTCTGTAGGAAGCGGCTGCCATGTGGCAAATAGCAGCCACTTAGTCACTTTGGAGCTTGACACCGCACTGATCGACGACGTGCGTCGTGATGAGGTTGTGCGGTGGAGTGGTTTGCCTCCGTAAGCCCCGGCAGGCCTGCCGGGACGATCCTGAGACTTGCTTCCAGAGCAAACCCAACCTTTGCCATGATCGCCTGCCCGGCAGAGGACGTTCTTCCCTTAGCGATATCTTGCTTCTCTGGCTCATCTTGGTCTTCTTGACATGCACTTTGGCCCTGCCAAAGAATTGATCCCTCGTGCTTTGATCTGACCTTGGTGTTGTAATCTTGTCCTTGGGCCTGTGCACAGTCTGGGCAATGGACCCAGGGTTTGTTGCACCGACAGGAGCCCCCGGGCCTGGCACGAACGCACTGCTGGGCGTCGTCGGGGTAGGCCCTAACCAGTGCACAGGCAGGAGCGCAAGGGTGGCTTCGTCCTTTGAGATCTTCTTTGCTTCTTCATTAACCCTAGCTTGGGTCAGTTTCTGATTTTCCCATGCGTCGTGTAACGCCAATTGTGGTGGGGCCACTCTGGTAATGGCCCGTGAATGACTTTAACGCACGGGTGAGTAACTGCCAATTCACTCTTCCCACCACGCCCTTATCCGTAGCCACGTATGCTGCATGCATCAAGTGGGGTAGGTGATGGAGGCGCGTGGTGCGGGAGAGCATCAAGGCAGGGGCCCGGTCTTCTTGGATTGGTGGGGGAGGACGGTGATTACTTGTCGGGGAATCAGCCTCCAGCCCTAGCTCGCCTATAAAAGGAAGAGCGGGGGAGGAGCGGAGGCATTCATTCACACTCCTTTCCTCCTCCATTCCTGATTTCTTCTGGTTATGCCGAAAGGGAGAGCTCGGGGCCAGGTCCCAGGACCTAGCTTAGAGCTTAGCGCGAGCCTCAGGGAGGCGCTCGGACGGCGCGGTGGTAGCACCGGAGGTGGCGACTCTGGTGCTTTCATCGCCGGGTCGCCCGTGGCTTCAATTTTAGTGAGGGGCAACGTACATGACACCGCGCCGAGGCCCATAACGGGCACGGGGCATGGTAGTCGATCATGGCCTATTCCTCTTCTTCCCGTGGCGTTGGAGGGAGGTTGCAGAAGTGGTTCGCCGTTGGTAAAGGCGAACCCTATCTCCCAGTGCACCGCCCGTCTAGCGCATGGGAGAGCTTCCAGTCTCCATGCATGTCTCTTCAACGGGCGGTGGCTTCATATCTCCGGGCCGCCGGGGATGACCATGCTCTCTGTGGGGTTACCTGGAGCGTATGGCGTTCGCATCAGCGGGCATGGCGGGAGCTTTGGGCGACGGCGGTGTAGAATGCGGCGGCAACCCACGACGCGTCAAGAACGGGGGCGACCGTTCCGACGAGTCGTGTTTGCCGGTGACTCTGTCGCCTCCGCCTGGGCTTCCGGCAGTGCCACCATTCGCGCCTGCCCTCCGGTACCTTCCTCCTAGTCCAGGAACGGCGCCATCCTGATCCTGGGCAGGCGCCGAATCCTAGCCAGGTCTTCCCTCCGCCTTCTTCGTTTCTCTCTGTAGTTTCGAAGAAGGAGAGGAAAAAGTGAAGGCATCTCGGGCATTTATCTTTTTTCAATCTTAAATCTGTAGGCACTTGCCAAATTTTAGTTCAAAATAATGTAATCTCTTGAATCCATGTTCGTGTCCTGTAAGGTCTGCACTCGTTTGAAGCATATTAATGAAAAAGATAAACCTTGCCGGGGACTCATGCATGTATATGTCCATGCAGAGGTGAGAAGCCTCTATATTTATAAGTAAACGAGTTTCCCCAGGCAGGCTATCCTGCCGGTACCCTCTATTTTGTTGCCGGGGAGTTAGGCCTACCGGGCACAAATCGTGAAGAGAGACCAGCCCTCCCGCCAGTCCTTTTTCAACAAAGGCCACTGCGACCACCCTGACCGAAGCAACGTTCGAGTCGAAGGGCGGGAGCACCTAAGTTTCAAAGGGTAGCAGGGTTTTCTTATGCACAATTCTTTACTTACAGAACATGTATGGATACAAGGAAGAACTTATCTGTTTGGCTTGCCGAAGATCGCAGTGTAGGCTCATCTTCTCATCTCCTCTTGGGCTGAATCCACTATAGGAGCCTGCAGTTTATGCAGATGAAAATGATGCCAGATGCGATCTTATCTACATGAACATGCGATGCTCATGATATGCTTATGCATGCATGCAACTTGGTGGGGGCCCCCAGCGCTTCATTTATTTCTCTATTGCTCAGGGTTTGCGACTGGCTTTGTACAAGGGGTTACATGCAACTGAGGCAAGGCTTGTACAAAAGGGTGGCTGCCGGGCAGGGCCCGACAGCCGCGCCTTACGGGTAGAACTTGCGGAGATGTTCATTGTTCCATGAGTTTTGCAATTGAATGCCATCTCCGGTCTCCAGATGGACTGCGCCAGGTCTGGTGACTCGTACTACCCGGTAAGGGCCTTCCCACTTCGGCGTCAACTTGTTTGTACCCTTGGCGGACTGGACGCGCCTAAGGACAAGGTCGCCTTCCTCAAAACACCGGGCATGAACCCTGCGGCTATGATAGCGGCGTGGGGCTTGCTGATAGCGTGCAGCACATGTAGCAGCCCGGAGACGGTTCTCCTCGAGAAGCATAGTGTCATCACGCCGGTGCTGATCCTGCGCTACTTCATCGTAGGCAAGCACTCGAGGCGACCCATAAATGAGTTCCATGGGGATAACTGCTTCTGCCCCATAGACTAGGGAGAAGGGAGTCTGCCTGGTAGCTCGATTTGGTGTCATTTTGAGGGACCAAAGAACCATCGGCAGCTCATCGATCCATCGCCTGCCGCACTTCTGCAGCATATCAAATGTTCTTGTCTTGAGTCCTCGCAACACTTCAGCGTTCGCCCTCTCAGCTTGTCCATTGCTTCTGGGATGTGCAACAGAGGCAAATGAGATCTTGCTTCCGAGGGCATGAACATATTGCATGAAGGCGCGGCTCGTGAACTGGGTGCCGTTGTCTGTGATGATCCGGGCAGGGACCCCGAAGCGGCACACCAATCCTTTTAAGAACTTGATAGCTGACTAAGCAGTCACCTTTCTCACGGCATCTACTTCCAGCCACTTTGTAAACTTCTCAATTGCAACGAACAAGAATTCAAAGCCCCCGGCAGCTCGGGGGAAAGGGCCGAGGATTGTCTGAAGAGCTTGGGCAGGCAGATGGATGTTCTTGGAATGGAACTGGCAGGCTTCACACTTGGTGACTAGCTCGACCGCATCTTGGAGGGCTGTGGGCCAATAGAATCCTTGCAGGAATGCTTTCCCAACTAAAGCCCTTGATCCAATGTGGGAGCCACACATGCCTTTGTGTATTTCTGCCAGCAGTTCCTTTCCTCCTTCCCGGCAAATGCACTTCAATTTCACACCGTTGGGCCTTCTTCTTTATAGTGTGTCATCGACAAACTGATACATACTGGCCCTCTGGGCTACTCTTTCAGCTTCTTCTTGCTCTTCGGGAAGTTCTCCGGTTTGGAGGAAATGGACAATGTGCCTTGCCCAAGTTGGAGCCTAGGGCTCGGCAACATGGACTAGCGGCACCTCCTCATCTGCGGGAGCGTGTTCCTCGACCGCGGGGACCAGTGGCCCGGCAGGAGGGCGCAGCCCAGCAATCGAAGGGGAGTTGTTTCCGGCAGGGTCCCTGCCAGGAGCCCCGAGGGGTTCTACCAGGAGAGGCTTGCTGGAGTCCAATTTCCTCCTCTTTCGTGCCATTGTTGTAGGGGATCCGGAGGGCTGGGTAAGATGGAGAACAAAAGTTCCTGGTTCCACAGGAAGCTTTTGCGCAGCACACTTTGACAGATGATCAGCGATGCTGTTTTCCGCACGGGGTACGTGCTTTGTTTGCAATCCGTCAAAGTGCTTCTCTAATCTTCTTACTTCCTCAACGTATGCCTCCATCAATGGGCTTTGGTAATCCTTGTTGACTTGTCTCACCACAAGTTGCGAGTCTCCTCAAATGATCAGCTTCTTGATTCCCAATTCAGTGGCAATCCTGAGCCCGGCAAGGAGCCCTTCATACTCTGTTGTATTGTTGGTCGCCTCCTCCCAGGGAAAATGCATCTGGACGACGTACTTCAAGTGCTCTCCAGTGGGAGCAACGAGAAGCACACCAGCCCCCGCACCTTGTAGAGAGAAGGCATCATCAAAATACATGATCCATTCTTGGGGCGCTTCCTTGCCGGGGATAACTGTTTCAACCACTTCTTCATCAGGGGTTGGCGTCCATTCTGCAATAAACTCTGCCAATGCCCTGCTCTGAATCGTTGATGTGCTTTCAAACTTCAGGCTAAAGCTGGATAACTCCAATGCCCATTCCACTATTCTGCCGGTAGCCTCTGGGTTTCGGAGTATCCTTTGTAACGGGAAGCGAGTGACAACCGTGATCTCATGGGCTTGGAAGTAGTGGCGCGGTTTCCTTGAGGCCATGATAAGTCCAAAAATCAACTTTTGCACACCAGAGTACCTTGATCTAGCCCCCTGTAATAGGGAGCTGATGAAGTACACTGGGCGCTGCACTACTTTCTTCCTTGCCGTGTCCTTGGGGTTGCCTTCGCTGTCGTGTTCTTCTTTATCCTGATCCATATCTGACCCTGCCGGGCTGTTCTCTCTCGCTTTCCTGGATGGGACACTAGCTGAGGTTGATGCTTCCTCTACTTCCCGCTGCGCCACTAGTGCTGCACTAACCACTTGATTGGTTGCCGCCAGATATAGCAGCAATGACTCTTGTGGTTTGGGAGCAACCAAAGTGGGTACAGAGGACAAGTAGGCCTTCAAATCTCGCAGCGCTGCGTCTGCTTCCAGGGTCCACTTCATGGGTCCTGCCTTCTTCAAAATTTTGAAGAATGGCAAGGCGCATTCGGCAGACTTGGAGATGAATCTGCTAAGCGCGGCAACGCACCCCGTCAAACGCCTCACATCCTTAACTATCTTGGGTGCTTGAATCTGCTCGATAGCCTTGATCTTATCTGGGTTGGCTTCGATCCCACGGTGGGACACAAAGAAACCAAGTAGCTTGCCGGAGGGAACGCCAAACACACACTTCTCCGGGTTTAGCTTCAAGTTGATCTTGCGCAGATTAGCAAATGTTTCTTCCAAATCTTGGATGAGGGTTGATCTATCCTTGGTCTTGACCACAATATCATCCATATAAGCTTCAATGTTTCTGTGCAACTGTGGTTCAAAACCAACCTGGACTGCTCTTGCAAAAGTGGATCCGGCACTCTTCAACCCGAAAGGCATGCGCACAAAGCAGTACGTGCCGCATGGGGTCATGAATGAGGTATTTTCTTCATCCAGAGTATGCATCCAGAAAGGATAGCAAATCACACCCGGAAGTGGAATCCACAATTTGGTCGATGCGTGGCAAGGGGAATGGGTCCTTCGGGCATGCCTTGTTCAGATCCGTGAAATCTATGCAAAGCCTCCATTTCCCATTAGCCTTGCGCACAACCACTGGGTTTGCTAACCATGTTGGATGTAGTACTCCTCTGACCAGACCAGCTGCCTCAAGTTTCTTGATTTCTTCGGCAATGAACTGCTGCCGCTCCAAGGCTTGCTTCTGGACCTTCTGCTTGATGGGTCAGGCATGTGGGCAGACAGCAAGGTGGTGCTCGATTACCTCCCTGCGAACACCGGGGATATCAGATGGTTGCCAGGCAAACACATCGATATTCACCCGCAGGAAGGCAACGAGCGTGCTTTCCTATTTGTCGTCAAGGGTGGCACTAATAGTAAAAGTACCATCAGCGCCAGCCAGCCCTGCTGGGACCTTTTTCACATGGGGTGCAGTAGCCTTGGACTTCTTGCTGTTGGAACTTTTCGGCATGTCATCCACAGGCATAGCATACCCCGGAGAGGTATGCTTCCCGGATTCATTGCTAGTGTCTCTGCTAGCCTTCTTCTTTCCTTTGATTTCCTTGGCGGGAACTGCGGCTTCCGTGGCCTCTGCCGCGACTGCGTCCTGGTACATCTTATCCACACAAATAATTGCGTCCTTCTTGTCTGATGGGATGGAAATGACACCCACTGGCCCTGGCATCTTCAAAGTGTTGTAGGCATAGTGGGATGCCGCCATGAATTTTGCCAAAGCTGGGCGTCCAAGGATCCCATTATATGGTAGGGGGAGGTCGACCACATCAAACACAACCTTCTCAGTCCGGTAGTTCAACTACCCCCCAAATGTCACTGGCAACGTGATCTTTCCCTTAGGATGACTCCTGCTGGGATTGACTCCTTGAAATGTGCCAGTAACCTTAAGCTCTTCCTCTGCTATCTGGAGTTTGCTGATAACCTTTGGGGAAATCAGGTTCAACCCGGCCCCGCCGTCAACCAACATCTTTGTGACTTTGAGGTTGCGAATCGTTGGTGAGACCAACAACGGCAAGCACCCTACCGCAGTGGTGCGGTCAGGATGGTCCTCTTCATCAAAGATGATGGGTGTGTGTGACCACTTGAGCGGCTTCCGAGAATCTGCCACTGGCTCCACGGCATTGACCTCACGTGCCCACTGTTTAAGTTGGCGGTGAGAGGAGTGCAAAGATGCACCCCCGTTAATACACAGGCCGTCAGTGGCCTTCTAGAATTCCTGCTCGCTGGTTTCCTCTTCATCCCCTCTATCACTCTCAGCATTGCAATCCTCCTTCTCTCGGCCCCTGGCGTGTTTTTCTTGGTTCCGACGAGCCTTGCCGGGGTGATTTGCTTCACCACCCCGGCCCTTCCCGCCAGTACCATTCTGACCTTTTTCCTTATCACGCTTCTCATACTCAGCCCTCTGCTTCTTGACGAGCTGCTCAACCTAGTGACACTCTTGGAGATTGTGGCCCTTGGTCCGATGAATCTTGCAATACGGCCCATCGCCTTTCCCAGCCTTCTCAGCAGCCGCAGCCTCCCGGCAGTCAGTGCACGCGGCAACTTCCTTGCCGGGGCCTTCAGTCTTAGCCTTCTTGACGGTACTAGGCGTGCCCGATCTTTCAACGGTCATCACTGCCTTATCCTTGCGCTTCTTGTTGCGCTTCTTGTTCTTCTTCTTCTGACTGGTGGACTCGTCATCATTCTCTGAGTCGATGTCGACGCAATCTTCCTCTCTAGGGAGTTTCCTCCCTTCCTCCACCCGAGCACATTTATCCACCAAGGTGTAAAGCTCCTTCACAGTCTTGGGCGGCCGAATGTTCATTTTGGAACGTATCCTGCGGTTGTGCACGTTGGATTGGAAAGCAGCTATCACAGCTGCCGGGTGGATATCTGGGATATTTCTGTGTACTCGGCTGAATCTCTGCAAGTATTTTCGTAGAGTCTCTCCTTCTTTCTACTGGAGAAGCTGCAAATCGCTGGGCCGCCCTGGTTCTTGATGGCCACCCGTGAAGGCGCCAATGAACTCATGGCACAGGTCAGCCCAGGTCGAAATGGAGTTCTCCGGCAGGTGCATCAGCCATGACCTCACATTTGACTTGAGTGCCAAAGGGAAATAATTGGCGAATACCTTCTCATCTCTTCCACCGGCAGCTTGAACAGCGATGGTGTAGATGCTCAAAAACTCTGCCGGGTTCAGCCTCCCATCATACTTCTCTGGAATCTCTGGCTTGAACGTGCGAGCGGATGGCCAACGAACTTGCCGCAGCTCACGGGTGAAAGCAGGGCACCCAACCTCAAAAGGCAGGCACCAGCCATCTCCGGGTGCGGGTTCGTCGATGTCGAGGCCATCACACCCATTGGACCGGCGGTGGTTGTCGCGTCATCGCTCGACGATGACGCGCACGCCTTCCCTCCGCCCGTCCTACGGGGCTCGTCCTTGGCCTGGACGCGCTCGAGGGTCAGAAGAGGCCATCGAGACGTCATCTGGTTCTTGGTTTCGCGGCTCCCACGCTGGCTGCCGTGGTGGGGATTGCACCGTGACGGTGGCCCCTTTCGTACGGCCAGCAGCACGGGCCGTCGTCGCTGCTTGGGGAGGCCGTGGCGGGCTAGCTCCCTGTGATCCTCCCGCTTCGGTGAAGCCAATCAGGCTTTGGATGGTGGCTCGCCACTCATCCATCTGATCGGCTGCTGGCGGGAATCTCAACAGCAGTTGAGCCCGTGCCATGGCCTCTGAGGCAGTGCTCGGCATAGGTGATGATGATGTAGATCACGGTGTCGCTCGGCTCCTGACGGTGCCGGTAGCGACCGCGCCGCGCCCTCGTTGTTGCGAACCAGCTGCTTGGATGGCAT
This sequence comes from Thinopyrum elongatum, assembly GCA_011799875.1. Taxonomy (NCBI): domain Eukaryota; kingdom Viridiplantae; phylum Streptophyta; class Magnoliopsida; order Poales; family Poaceae; genus Thinopyrum; species Thinopyrum elongatum. Next base: position 487,995,425 of record CM022299.1, read on the forward strand.
GGTGACGCGGTGGAGGCGCTTGAAGGCCAGCGACTCCGTTGGGCACAGTAACTGGGTCAGCTCGTTCCGGAGGCGGCGCACGCCCTGCGGTCGCGCCCGCGGCGGGGGCGGCCGGAGGGTTGCGATTCGCCCCAGAACGAGCGCCACCACTGCGACTGTGCCCTTCGGCAAGGAGAAGAGGTGTAGGCAGAATAAGCCCTCCACTCATACCTTGTGGAGCATGGCCGCCGGGATGTTGCTGATGCTATCCTTCCCCAGTGCCTCCCGTCCCTGCTTCGGCCGTGGGGGAGGTGGTGACAACGCCGCCTGCGCCGACCACATCCCCCGCAGCGTCCACATCCTCGTGCGTCCCCGCATTCCCCGCGATGTCGGCGGTCGCGGGCGGCGGAGCCTTCAAGGTGGACGGGTGATTGCGGCTCCAGACTTCTTGTTGGGCACCATAGTTGATGACGCCGTCGATGACGAGAATGGCGATGAAGATGACGAGCTATTGACGCTCTCGGGTTCGCGCAAGTGATCCAACCCCTACCTGGCGCGCCAAAGATGTCGTGGGAAACCACGGCCACCTATGGGGACATGAGCCCCTTTTGGTTCGGCGGGGGGATGGGCACGTTGCACAAAGAGCGGAGAAGTGTCGCACAGTGTGGCAGAGATCACACGGGCAGTTTTTACCCAGGTTCGGGCCACCGTGAAGCGTAAAATCCTACTCCTGCTTTGGTGGATTGATGGTGGAAAAATGGTGGATGAACGCAGCGCTCTTGCCCAGCAAGGTCGCCTCGGGGCAAGAGCAGCTACGCGCGTATGAGTGTGTAAGGGTCCTGATCAGCCAACCCTTTCTACGGTCGCCATGGGCCTCCTTTTATAGATCAAGGGGTCACCACAGTGGCAAATCAGTCATTACATACTGATTAGATAGCAAACAGTGCTATCATACCTAACTCTGCAGGCTGACAGAGCGCATTAAATGCGCCGCTCAACGTCACATCTCAACTTGCCCAGCAGGCCCTGCCGGGCTGTTTTGCCAGCTTCACGCCTGCTTGCTTGACACGTCTCAGGACGGGTGTCGCCTGGGGGTATTTTTTGTAGGAAGCGGCTGCTATGTGGCAAATAGCAGCCACTTAGTCACTTTGAAGCTTGACACCGCACTGATCGATGACGTGCGTCGTGGTGCGGTGGAGTGGTTCGCCTCCGTAAGCCCCGGCAGGCCTGCCGGGATGATCCTGAGACTTGCTTCCGGAGCAAACCAAACCTTTGCCAGGCTCGCCTGCTCGGCAGAGGAGGTTCTTCCCTTAGCGATATCTTGCTTCTCTTGCTCATCTTGGTCTTCTTGACCTGCACTTTGGTCCTGCCAAAGAATTGATCCCTCGTGCTTTGATCTGACCTTGGTGTTGTAATCTTGTCCTTGGGCCTGTGCACAGTCTGGGCAACGGACCCAGGGTTTGTTGCACCGACACGCCTGGATCCGCCGTCTCCACCCGTTTCCCCGTCGTCTGCCGGCCTCCGCTGCCACGGGAACCGCTGCCTCGCCAAGTCCCGCGCCAAGCCAGCATGGCGCCGTCCCATGCTTCTGTCGTGCGAGCACGCGAGGACGACAACCAGCGCCAAGTCCTGCTCGAGCACCCGCCTGCGTTGGCCCACCTGCCTCCGCGTGGACAGGTCCAGCCACGCCACCGGGCCTGCTTCCCCTCCAGATCCGGCCTGCTCCAGATCTGCCTCAGCCGCCACCACCGACCTGGGCATCAGCCCATGGTGAGCGCCCCAGCAGCCTGCAGATTCGGCCCAGTGTGGTTTTTTTTCCTGTTGCTGCGATTTTAGCATTTATCCAGAGATTACATATTGCAGAAAAACCCTCCATGTTCATGCATTTAATAACTAAATAACCATGCATCATATGTAAAAACTTCATATATGTAAAATGCTTAGAATTTCATGTAGTTTCATTAAATGCAACTTTCATCCATGCTAAACATGTTTAAAATTGTTGTTTGCATTTAATTTTGCATAAATGACATGTTAAAATGATTTATTTCATAACTAAATAACCGTAGCTCCGAATTAAATAAACTATATATGTAAATGGGGTAGAAAAATGCATAGATTAACATGGTGCACTTACTTTGCATGTTTAACAACTCTAAAATTGTGTATAGGGCAGAACAGTAGCAAATTCAAAATATGCATATGGGGATTTTCCGGAATTGTTGTTTGTTGTTCCGACCTCATTTAAACTTGCCTAAATAGTTAGTTTACTTACGCTTCACCTCTTGCCATGTTTAACAACATTTAATATTGTTGGGTACATAAACGGGAGAGAACTAAATAAATGAATGTGGTGTTTCGTCAATGTGCAACTCGTTGCATATTGAGCTCCACTTAATTTGTAGTATTGTTTGTTGCACTTTGTCATGCCATGCCTCATTAATTCGGACATGCATCACGCCATGTTTATGCTTGTTGGTTTACCGTGTTGTTTGCTTCTTTCCGGTTGTTCTTCTCCTTGATAGTTTTGGTTACGTTGCGATTGTGAGGATCCATTCGACTACGCCCGTTCGTCTTCTTCATGGACTTGGTCTTCTTCCTAGCGGGATTTCAGGCAAGATGACCGTCACCCTGGATACCACTACTATCTTTGCTTTGCTAGTTGTCTCGATGCTATCGCTATGTCGCGCTACCTACCACTTGTTTATCAAGCCTCCCAATATGCCAGGAAACAGCCTCTAACCTTTTCCACCCTCCCAGCAAACCGTTGTTTGGCTATGTTACCGCTTGCTCAACCCCTCTTATAGCGTTGCTAGTTGCAGGTTGTTCCACGTTGGAACATGGATATCATGGGATATCACAATATCTCTTATTTAATTAATGCATCTATATACTTGGTAAAGGGTGGAAGGCTTGGCCTTTTGCTTGGTGTTTTGTTCCACTCTTGTCGCCTCAGGTTCCGTCATACCGGTGTTATGTTCCTTGATTTTGCGTTCCTAACACGGTCGGGGTTTATGGGCCCCCCTTGACAGTTCGCTTTGAATAAAACTCTTCCAGCAAGGCCCAACTTTGGTTTTACCAATTGCCTAATAACAACTAAAATTTGCATAGGAAGTAATTAACCCGAGGATTCTTAATCAACAACCCGGGCCAGTGCTCCTCATGAGTGTTGGTCCAAAACGGGCGGCCTGCGGGGCCACCATGGGGAAACTCGAGGTCTGGTTTTACTCGTAGCTTGTCCCATCCAATCGTGGCCTGAGACGAGATACGCGCGGCTACTATCAGGGTGTCGGCACGTCGGGAAGTCTTGCTGGATTTGTTTTACCATTGTCGAAATGTCTTGTGAACCGGGATTTCGAGTTTGATCGGGTTGTTCCGGGATGGAGGATTTTCCTCCGCTGATCATGGGAGTTTGTCATGGACTAAGTTGGGACACCCCTGCAGGGTTTAATCTTTCCGGAAGCCGTTCCCGCGGTTATGTGGCAGATGGGAATTTTTAATATCCGGTTGTAGAGAACTTGACACCAGATCCGAAATAAAATACACCAACCGCGTGCGTAACCGTAACTGTCTCTTTTCAAGTGAGTTCGAGAAGAGAACACAGTGGGGTTATGTTTGACTCGTAAGTAGTTCAGGACCACTTCTTATCATTACTAGTTTGCGACCGTTATGCGTAGTTACTCTTCTTACTCTTGTGCTCGTATGTTAGCCACCATACAATGCTTAGTGCTGCTGCAACCTCACCACTTATCCATTCCATACCCATTAAGCTTTGCTAGTCTTGATACCCATGGTAATGGGATTGCTGAGTCCTCGTGGCTCACAGATTACTACAACAACAGCTGCAGGTACATGTAATGCGATGATCTGACGCGAGAGAGATGCATGCTTGTTTTGGAGCTCTTCTTCTGCTTCTTCGATCAAGGGATAGGTTCCAAGTCGGGAGCCTGGGATTAGCAGGGTGGATGTCGTTCTTCTTTTTTGTTTGGTTTCATCCGTAGTCGGATCCTGCTCTTCTGTATGGTGATTGCTATGTATTGATGAACTGTTGTATTCATGTTATAGCTTGTGGCGAGTGTAAGCCTTTATCTTGTATTCTCATCTATTCAGTACAGGGTATGTTGTACTGATATCCACCTTGCTATGCGCTCGAAATGCGGTTGTGCCCCAATCATGAGTTCATCACGTGATTGGGATAGAATCGCATCTTGGGCGCTACACTCAAATAGCCCTAAAGTATCCAAACATGAGGGCTAGTTTGAGCTAGTTGCGTCTAACCCACCCAAAACAACTATCCCACCGAAGAGGTGCTAATTGGGGCTAGTTCTCCTAGTGCATTTGTTGTCAATCTAACACTGTGAAAGTGCAACTAATCCCTGGGTGGTTTTGGTAATTCTTAACAACATATAGCTCATTGAACTAATACTCTTTCAAGATGATCATTTCAGAAAGTTCAATGATTGGCATGGCATGGACTAGAGATGTGGACCCCTCAAAATGCTAAGGACATATATTGGCAAAAGCTCAAGACTCTACATTTTGTTTTTAGTGATCCAAGATCACATTGAGTCCATAGGAAAAGCCAATACTATTAAAAGGGGATGAGGTGTTGCTTAATGGCTTGCTTGCTCAAAATGCTTAGTGATATGCTCCAAAAGCCCTCAACCACTTTCTCATTTCCACATATGTCCTAAACCTAAAGTCAAACTCGGCCCCACCGATTTGATCTATCCGGCGCCATCGAGTTCACTTGACATAGCCATAGCCAGAAACCCTAATCAATTCGGTCTCACCGATAGGGATCTCGGTCTCACCGAGATGGGATTGCAAACTCTCTGTTTCCCTTCGTAATGTTTCGGTCTAACCGAAATGAGTGATCGGTCCCACCGAGTTTGCAATGCAAACTCTCTGTTTCCTTTTCGTAACGTTTCGGTCTAACCGAAATGAGCGATCGGTCCCACCGAGTTTGCCTGACCAACTCTCTGTTTGCCTATTACTGAAATCGGTCCCACCGAGTTCATGTGATCGGTCTCACCGAGATCAAGTTATGCCCTAACCCTAGCACATCGGTCCCACCGAGTTGATCATGTCGGTCCCACCGAAAATCCTAACGTTCACATTTTGAACTAAATCGGTCTGACTGAGTTTCACTATTCGGTCCCGCCGAGTTTGGTAAATTGTGTGTAACGGTTAGATTTTGTGTGGAGGCTATAAATACCCCTCCACCCTCTTCTCCATTTGTGAGAGAGCCATCAGAACGTGCCTACACTTCCACTACTCATTTTCTGAGAGAGAACCACCTACTCATGTGTTGAGACCAAGACATTCCAATCCAACCACTAGAATCTTGATCTCTAGCCTTCCCCAAGTTGCTTTCCACTCAAATCATCTTTCCACCATATCCAAATCTGTGAGAGAGAGTTGAGTGTTGGGGAGACTATCATTTGAAGCACAAGAGCAAGGAGTTCATCATCATCACACCATCTATTACCTTTTGGAGAGTGGTGTCTCCTAGATTGGTTAGGTGTTACTTGGGAGCCTCCGTCAAGATTGTGGAGTTGAACCAAGGAGTTTGTAAGGGCAAGGAGATCGTCTTCTTCGTGAAGATCTACCCGAGTGAGGCAAGTCCTTCGTGGACGATGGCCATGGTGGGATAGACAAGGTTTCTTCTTCGTGGACCCTTCGTGGGTGGAGCCCTCCATGGAGTCGCGCAACCGTTACCCTTCATGGGTTGAAGTCTCCATCAACGTGGATGTACGATAGCACCACCTATCGGAACCATGCCAAAAATCTCCGTGTCTACATTGCGTTTGCTCCCTCCAAACTCCTCCCCTTTACCTTCATATGCAATGATTTACATTCCGCTGCTATACTCTTAGAATTGCATGTGTAGGTTGATTGCTTGACTTGTGCTAAGTTGCTAAAATCTGCCAAGACTTAAAATTGGGAAAAGGCTAGATTTTTATTTGGTCAAGTAGTCTAATCACCCCCCCCTCTAGACATACTTTCGATCCTACACACTGTCATCCAAACACCTCCTTGGCTAGAGTTAGTTTAGGGTTAGTCATTGTTGAGCATCATTGTTATTTAGGAAACGTAGGATAGCGTAGGATTTATTCTACCTTGACTTGTACTCCAAGATGACCATGTACTCCTATATATATGCCCACGAGGCTCAAGCAATACAATCAACTATTCCACCAATCTCTCTCTCCCTTTTAACTGTCATGAGCTAGAAACTAACTCTAACCTCTAGCTTAGTTAGAGTATCCAAATAGTGCCATTGTTAAATCAAATGGAAAGGCGTGTTAAATACTCCCTCCGGTCCTTTTTACTCTGCATATAAGAATTGTCTGAAGTCAAACTTCATAAAGTTTGACCTTATTTATATGAAAAATATCAACATCTACCATGCTAAAGTTATACAATATGAAAATTTAAGTCATGACACATCTACTGATATTGATTTATTATTGTGAATGTTGGTGTTTTTTTCTATAAAGTTGGTCAAACTTTACAAGGCTTGACTTTAGACAAATCTTATATGCGAACTAAAATGATTCGGAGGCAGTACAACATGCTTAACAGCAACCAAATATAGTCATTCATAGAGCTATTGTTAAAATTGGTATTGATGAAATTGAACTGCACAGTTCATACTAGCACATATAGAACATCACACTGTGAATAGCTGAAATAAACAAGGCATACTACAAACAACCAAAGATGGCATTCAAACTGGACATATGCTAACTACAAACAACGAAACAACCAAAAACCGTAGAAATAAACAAGGCATAATGCAAACAACCAAATATAGCAATAAATATTGGACATATTCTCACTACAAAAGGGGTTCGAGAAAACAAATCATGGGTTTCCTCACTTGTCACAGATTAGCTCCTCCTCCCGGTCGCCGTCGATGAGGTCTGACTTGCCAGCTGAGGATCCCAAGCCAGTGTCGCAGAACGTGTCCTTCACAAATGACAAAAGGGGCTCCATGGCGATGAAGGATGGCAAATTGTTCATAATGATCCGTAGGAGATCAGCGGCAGGGCCATCGATGAGATTGACGGCTATCGAACCCGAAGGGTTGGGGATGGGCAACTTAACCTGTGACATAGCCCACGTCAAGCCGTCGCTATCGACGACCACAATGTTGTAGCCGGCGTCCGTTACATGCCAGAATACTCTAGCCCGCTGATTGAAAGGCTCCGTCCAGGTCCAGTCATCGTCGTCAGCTTCCTCGGCGGCCACCTCACAGACGTCAGGCGAAGAGGCCGTGGTAAAGCTGGGCATTTCGCAGGTGTCATCTAAGAAACTCAGGGTGGCAAGGGTATGTATATTGGTGGGTAAACTACATGGGCAGACCAGCAGAGGTTGATGATGGAGGCGGCACGGCGGCGGCGACCTAGCTAGGTTTCGAGCAAGGGAGGGGTGGTGTGTATGTGTGTGAGCGGGGGATTTGGGGTGAGCGAAGGATTTGGGGTGTGTGTGTGGAGGGGGTCCAAGGTGGTTTTTGAGGAAATGCCGCGGGTACTGAAAATTTTACTAGGCGGGAGTAAAATGGCGGGGCTACCAAAAATTTGGATCAAGGATTGAAGCAGAGCGGGGCGGGAGTAACGAACATCACACACGGTTAAAACATAATAATCGTGTGCTATCAAACAGAAAACAACTCGAGACGAGCAGATATTTTTGAGATTGCGAGGGATGCAGGCGGGAGTAAAATGTCGAGGCTATTGAAAATTTGGATCTACTGATTGAAGCAGAGCGGGAGTAACAGACATCACACACGGGCCACACATACTAAACATGTGCTATCAAACAGAAAAACTATCTAGGCGGGTAGATATTTTCGAGATTGCGAGGGAGTAGATATTTTCGAGAGGGGGAGGAAAGCCTCATGGAGCCCAATCTACTGTGATCATGTGGGTGATAGGGGCAGGGGCACGGCACACGGGTAGTCTTAGGGAACCGTGTCTGTTTCGTACCCGATTGCAGACGGTTGCTGCGTCCGACTCGTCTGCTGTTTATAAATTTGGCGAAAAACGCGGGAAAGGGTATGAACACGAACACTCTTGCACGTGGACCAAATATATGTATGAAAAGGATGGTTTGATGTTCAAATACCCAATGCACAACTTTGATGTGGCACCTATCGCACAAAGCGCACGTTATTATTGCTAGCCCCCCCACCCCCCCACACACACACTTCATGTTGGCGGGAGGGGAATCCTAGCTATGAACGCATGCCCCCAAATAGCTAGGTCTGACATCTCACCCTACCGTAACACAAAACCGAGAGGAGTACATCATGGTCAACCCCCCCCCTTTGCTTCCGATCAAATGTGGACTGTGTGCGGGCCCACAGATGTGTTCTTCTGGCATTAGATGGGTGAGACCACATACGAACCACGCCTGCGGGTGGCCGAATATGTGTGTGTGTGTGAAAATGATGTGGTGTGATATTTAAATAACCAAATCACAAATTTGATGTGGCACATGTGCATCGCAAATTTACCGGACATCCCCGACCCCACGGAGGTTCATCTACTGCGATTTAGTATTGTGCCCCCCCCCCCCCGCCCCCCACACACACACTTTGAGTCGGTGGGAGGGGGCATCTCACCAAGGCGTATTGTAACACTGACCAAGAAGAATCACCACCTTGGTCGTATAACCTCTCTTGTTGTTGGGTCAAAGTCATGCATGGACGTCCACACGCGGCCCCACAAATAGGCTTGCTTGTCGCCGATAACCACGCGAGGGAGTGCCTAAAGACAACCACTGCGTGCATGTGGCCCAAACATATATGTATGAAGTGTCATGTGGTGTTTGAATATACCCAATGCACAACTTTGATGTGGCACCATGCTTTTGGAACCGAAAAGTTCCACACGGAGCGAGGGTTCACGATGCGTATACTATATATATATATTGGGATTCATGTGTATGCAAGCCCTCGAACTTAGGTCTCGAATCTCACCATGATCAACGAACGACTATACGGTAACGCGAACCAAGAGAAGAAGAATCCACCATGGTAACCTTTCTCGTGTTGTTGGTCGAAGTGATGGACGTCCACGCGGGCCCACGAATATATAGGCCGTCGATGATAACCAAGCGAGGGAGAGTGTCCAAAGACAACCACTACATGCATGTGCCCCAAACATATGTATGGACATGCATGATGCATGCATATATGTTTGAATACCAAAAGCACAACATTTTGATGTGGCGCATGCATGCGTCGAAAAAAACACATTCCCCACACAGATCTGGTTCATGACGCGTCGCGTGCTCGCCCCCCCCCCCCCCCCCCCCCCCCACTTCGACCCTATGGAAGGTATTCGTGCGTACGCATGCGCTCAAAGTATAATATGTTATCTCTCACATCATGACATGCATGTACCGTACCGTATAAGACGAACCAAAATTTAATCCCCTCCAAATTATAAGTCAAATTAACCTCTATCGTTGCCGTTCAAAGTGATTGACCAAGCGGGTACACACAGATGGATGAAGCATCTCGCCGATACCCTCGTGAGTGAGTGCTAGAGGACAACCGCCATCGCTTGCTTGTGGGCCAAACACATGTATGGAGATGTGTGGTTGTGATGTTTGAATACCTAATATATATGCAAAACTTTGATGTGGCACCTGCCTTGGAAACCTTTAAGTCCCCCACACGAACCGATGTTCATGACACATAGTATATATATGCCGGGCCCCCTCCCCTCTTGGACGCGTAATATATACTCCTACGTACCGTAACACAACCCAAAAATAATCATCCTTGTTCGTCAAATTACCTTTCTTGTTGTGTCATATATTAGATGGACGACGACCTCGTGGGCCCATGGAGGGAAGCATCGCAGGCGAATGAGTGACAACCATCATCTGCACGTGGCCCAATGTGTTGGTGATGTTTTGAATACCCAATATGCACAACTTCTTTGTGGCACCTGCCTTGGAAACCGAAAAGTCCCCACACGAAGCGAGATCGTTCATGACGTGTGTGTAGTATATGCTGCCCCGGGCCCCTCCTCCCCTCTTCGACGCGCACTATATACTGCTACCGCAACACAACCCAAAAAGAAACCTCCTTGTTGGGTCAAAGTGATGGAGGACAACCTCGCGGGCCCACAGATGGAAGCATCGCACGCGAGTGACTGTCCTATATGACACGTAGTATATGTTGCCCCCGGCCACCCTCTTCAACGTGTACTATATATATACTCCTACTGTACGTAACAAAAACCAAAAAAATGACCATCCTTGTTAGTCAAATTAACCTCTCTCACCGCATGTCATAATGCTGGACGGCGACCTCGCGGGCCCACAGAGAGTGTCACACGCGAGTGAGTGTCCTAGGACCACCGCGTGCATGTGGCCCAAAGATGCATGTCAAACTTTTTCTGCAGCGAACATGCGACCAAAGGAGTTTAGTGTTAAAAATTGAAAAAAATAGATAACATTTGTCCATTTTTATACATTGATTGATTTCCCATGGATTTAATGTGCAAAAATCAAATTTGATCTACATGAGACCCGTGATAGTGCATGAAAATGGATTGCAAAATCATATGTGTACGTGTCCCTGAGTGCATGTTTAGTCCCCACGCAAGAAATTTATAACATCAAGAATCTTGATTTTAAAATCCAGTAAATCCGAAACTAAGTTGAAATTCATGAAACTTATCGTGGTGTTATATGGACACCAATAGACTGTGATATTATATTTTTTTAAAATTTGAGACAATTTTTTATATAATCTTCTTACAAACAAGAAATTATCAATAATTATCAACCAATATCGCAAACAGACTCTTTATTCGAACCGTGTGCATTAGACCAACAGTGTATGTGTCGTGCTTCGGTTAAGCAATAAAGCGGCAGATTAATCATCAAAAAGGATAAATCAGTATAATACGTGCCGCCACGCGTCCCGTGTGTCGTACGAGCATGCGTGAGTTGACGAGACGCATGCTAGCAGTCCGCCGCGCAGGCAGACCGGGAGGCCGAGGCATGCGCGTGTTCACTATGCACTCACCGTGGGGCATGCTAGTAGCTGTGTGAAATGACGGTAGGCATGCCAGCAGTCCACTGGGCAGGCTCACCGGGAGGCGAGCTAGCCCTTTGACCGCCGCCCACCTCGCTCCCATTGCTCCATATTAATGGCGCGCCCGATCCGCTGGTCATAATAGGCGGCCGCACCCCCCGCACACCCCCCCCCCGTCCACAGTTGTCACCGCCGCATGGAGTGTATTAGGATTTTGCCGAAGTGCACCATTGGAGGGAGTGGCGACGCCAGGGCTGGTGAAGCACCCGCGCAACGCATGAAGCTGGGCGCAGAGGTTGATGTCGCCGCAGACGAGGTCCCGTGAGGGCAGCAGTGCGACCTTGACTTCGTCGCCGTTGCTGTGCCTTCCTAGCCGGAGCCGGAGGTCCATAGCTACTCCGGCAAAGACTCTGACTCCGACGGAAAACCGGTTAGTCCCCCCTCCCCCCCTTTTGTTGGGAATAGAAATCCTTGGTTATGTTCACCCAGTCCATGAAATCAGAGTAAGATTCATTAGATCCGTGTAGTGTATTGATTGTTTGAATGGTATCTAAGGTTAGTGATTAATTGTTTGTTCTGTACAAATGATTGTTTTGCTAATAATCCGACTAGGGTTAGCGTGCGTGCTAATAATTCGTAGCCAGATCTTGAGAATTGATTTTGAATGTCCTACATATATGTTTGTGCCTTTTTTTCCTTCCAAATCTTGAGAATTGATTTTGAATGTCCTACATGTATGTTTCTACCTTTTTTCCATAACTCTATGTACACAAATGAGGCTCCAGCCAATGGCGCCGTCGGCTGTAGATCCTGCACCCAGCAGCGTGGGCAGAAGCGACCACGCCCCTCTGGATCCGAGGAACCCGTAGAATATCGGGCGGACCACATCAGTGATCTCCCGGACGCCATCCTTGGGGAGATCATCTTCCTACTCCCCACCAAGGATGGCTTCTGCACACAGGTCCTCGCATCTCGGTGGTGCACTCTGTGGCATGCCGCGCCTCTTAATCTCGATTGTCACCGGCTATCTGTCATTCATGATTTTGAACTCCACGGAGCCATCATCTCCTGTAGCGACCCGACCCGAATGGATCGAATCTCTGTGCTCACGTGTCATCCCTGGATCGGTAATGCTTACACACACAGTACTCGAAGGATTTATAACAGAGTGCAATCACATACTTATTACATCGAATGTCTCAAAAGAGAACTTATTACAATAAATATGGCTTAAGGCCATCTAAATAAGATAACAGCGGAAGGCTTGGAAGATAAAGTGAGTCCATCAACTCCAACGGCATAGCTGAGTGCACGACAACGACCTAGCGCACCTTACTCTTCGTCTGAAAAGTCTGCAACATGATATGTTGCAGCCCGAAATGGGTCAGCACATGGAATATGCTGGCAATATAACACAGAAGAGCAATGAACAAGATAAATGCTATCACTACATGCATATATGGCTGGTGGAAAGCTCTAGGGTTATATTGTTTTGCGAAAAAGCCAATTTTTTCCTACAACAAAGGAATTTATTTTATTTAACTATCATTGTGGTTGTTAAACATTGAGAAGGTAAATCCCCATCTCAATCCCAATTAAAAGTAATCATTAAACCCAACAAATTAATTTAGAGTGATGGGATCAAATCAATGATTCAGGTACCAGATACTCAAGATGTCCATAACTGGGGACACGGCTAACCATGATTAGTTTATACACCCTGCAGAGGTTTGCGCACTTTTCCCCACAAGACTTGATCTCCTCCGTTGGATTTCTCGCACTACATGGTGTTTGAGAAACGGATGACCGAGACACAGTCTTTCAGAAGCATTAACTCTAACCCTGGGTAGACAGTACCAACCTACATCCCCTACATCTGCTAGCCTACCACTGGAAGAGGTCATGCAACATACTCAACTATGCTAGAGCCCATAATAGCTTGTGGCTGCACACGGAAGTTTCTAGCATGAATAATCTTATGATCCCTTTGAGCCTGGGTGGCGAACCAAAAAGACAACACTGGTATATCCCTAGGTGCCTGCAACCAATCCACCCAGACGTGTATTTAAGTAGCCACCTTAAGTTAACCATTAATTAACAATCTCACATCTGTCATGGATACACTCAAACCCAATCCACGTCTACGAGCATAGCATGGCAATATAAGCATAACGTAGAAGTAACTCCCAAGGGTTTGATAATAAAGGGCAATAGGTTCTACCACTTCATCTACTTCCCAATATCCACAAGTTAATCACATCCTAATCATGCAGTGTTTGAGGATTGAAACTAATGCATAAAAACTGGGTAATAAAGGGTTATGATCAATGTGTTACTTGCCTTGCTGACGATCTGCAAACCCTAGAGACTCGTAGTAGCACGCTTCGCACTCCGGGAATTCTATCGCAAACAAACAATAGCATACATAAGCACTCAAGCATAGATGCAAGGGTAAAACTCAAATAAGAAGATCAAATCTGAAAGTTCAACTGAAGAGATTCGATCTGCAAAAAGAATCAATCGAATCGGAGCTACGGAACTGAAACTATGTTCAAAAGAACTTCGAAAACAAATCTTCTTGAAACCAAATTTTAAATTCTCAAAATCATGTTCAAGTTGATTAAATAGAAAGAGGGGTTCGAGACGAAGATTTTGGCGTTGGTTTCACTGGATTTGGACGAACGGTTTAGAAACGGCGAGGGTTTGAAGATCAGGGGCTAATCTGCGATAAAAATAATCACGGATAGGTCCCTGGCCGAAAAAGAAAATAAAAGAAGAAAAACTATCGGACGAACGTCCGCTAACAGAGACAAACGAACGAAAGCGTTCGTTAACAGATCTAACGAACGAACGTTCGCAAACGAACTAAACCGAGAAAACCGATCTAGGGTTTTTTTTTTAAACCGGCGGTTTTACCTAAAATCGAAAAAAAACGGCGGCGAGATCCGCGAAGTCCGGCGCGGCAGCGCGGCTCCGGTGAGGCGGGGCGACGGCGGAGCTACGGGGCGAGGCGAGGCGTGGCGGCGGCGGCGCTGCAGCGGCGGCAGGGGGCGGCGGCGGCGCTGGCGGCGGCTGCGGCTGCGGGGCTGCTGCTGCTGCTTGGAGGGGAGGGGGCGGGGTGGCGGCTTATAAAGGCCCGGGGGGGGCGGCTGGCTTGGGCGAGGGGGCGACCATGGGGAGTCCGGCTCGGACTCCCTCGGTGTCCGTGCGGCGGCGGGACTCCCGCTCGGGAGGAAGGCGGTGGCGGCCTGGCTCGGCTGGGCCTTCGGCCCAATCGGGCGAAAGGTTTTTTTTAAAATAAGTTCTGCCGAAAAAAATCCTAATAAAATAAAAAAAATTCTAAAAATGCCAAAAACAATTTTCACCGTCTAAATAAAATATTTAGAACAAGGTGAACATTTTCTTGGCCTAAAAATGCAGTTTTGAAAAATGCATATTTTTCTAATTCAAATAAAATAGCAAATAAAATCCAAATAAAAATTATTTATTTGATTTTAATATTTTTCCTCCAATATTTCTTTTATTTTGGAGAAGTCATTTTATCTCCTCTCATATATTTTTAATATGAAATATTTTGGAGAGAAAAATAAATAAAACCAAAATGATCCTCTTTTCAATATTTGAGAAAAATTCAAATGTGAAAATAAATGAAATCCCCAACTCTCTCCGTGGGTCCTTGAGTTGCTTAAGATTTCTAGGATCACAAACGAAATGCAAATAAAATATGATATGCATATGATGACCTATGTATAACATTCCAAATTGAAAATTTGGGATGTTACATCTCCTCCCACCAGGGCTCCGTTCAACGCCTATGCATCCCGGCATGCTGCCTGCTGCACATACCCTGCATGGTGGACACCTGGCTGACATCCCGTCAATTCGAAAAACTCCAGCATCTTGAGTTCTACCATTACTATGCAAATAGCTTTCCACCAAGCGTTGTAGCTATGCCCTCACCACCAATGTCCATCTCATGGTTTTCCTCCTCTCTCCACACCGCCACCCTGGCCCGGTGTCACCTACCAGACAATCTGGTACAAATGCTTTGACTCCCACTGCTAAAAAACTTGTGCTTGTGGTGGTCGATCTATCGGAGGCCTCACTGCACAGCATCATCCACTCCTGCTACCCTGCCCTAGAGCGCTTGCAGCTTGTTTTTGGAAGAAAAAATCCGTATCTGTTGTCTCCAAATAAAGTCGCCTTACCTTGTGAGCATTGGAATTTTGTTTAAAGGAGAGGAGCTCATCATCAAAGACGCCCCTTCACTCCAAAGGCTGCTCCTTGATTATAGTTATGCACCTTCGCAAATAACTATGGTCTCTGCGCCTAAACTGGAGACCTTGGGTGTAATTCCTGATCCGTTTGAAGGTTACAAGATGGTGGTTGGCTCCACACTTATTCAGGTACTGTATATTATCATCAACACTTTTGTAATCATAAGCTGCATTTTTCATTTGTGTGCGTAAGTTTTATATCATCAACACTTTTGTAATCATAAGCTGCATTTTTCATTTGTGCGCATAAGTTTCATATAATCTTGGAATACATTTTTGGTACTAATATTATGTTCTATGCTCAATGAAGAGTTTGTCAATGGGTACCCTATCAATCATGTTGGATTCTGTCAAGACCTTACATACCAGTATGTGGTGTTTTGATCTGAACATGATTATCGGCTTGCTGCGATGCTTGCCATGTCTGGATAATTTGTATATAGAGGTGATGATATCAAGCACATTGATATACTTTACTAGAACTAACCGTTCAGCTGTACTATTTTTTAGACATTAACTGTTTTCAGTCTTCATCTCTATTTAGGCTAAAGGACATGGACAAAAAGGTATAACCAATCGGTGGCATAAGAAGCATCGGGATTTTCTCAGTTCTCATGACATTCGTTTGAGGACAATAACGCTAGAAGGATATGCATCCAACCATGCAAACACTAGCTTTGTCACATTCTTCCTGTTGAATGTGAGAGTACTATTGTCCATGAGGATTAAGTTTTTTAACAAAAACTTTCTCACAAATGGACACGTTGAACACCATAAAAGGAAGTTTCGGGTGGACAAAAGGGCTTCTGAGCGTGCTCGGCTTCTATTTACAACAACTTGTCTTCATGTACCAGTAGATTTTCTGGCCCAGGATCTTGATTTTATGGATCAGACCGATCCATTTGATTGTGACTGCCGAAAACTTTGGTTGAGTTAGTTGTTATTGTCCTGTTCAATCTGGATTTTGTGTAAACCTGATGAACAATTTAATCATCGTGCTTTTGTACCTTCTGTAAACTGGAGTTAGATATTGATGTCCTTTTCAACTCGGCTTTGACCCATATTTTCTTTCATACAAACCGGAGCTTCTATCAAGAAGCCTCATGGTTCTGAGAGGGAACTTGGTCACATGATCTGTGTGCGAAACGACATATGTTGTATCTTCCCGCCTTGATTTATTTTACAGAGGCAACATGCAACTGTGCTAAACATATGAAATTTTTCAGGGTTCGTTTCGCCTTTTTATACATTGATTTTCCTAGGCATTTTTAACAAATAGCCACCACGTTATTATCGCAAACGGTCGTATTAGTCCAACCGTGGGCGTTCAACTAACCATTTACTACCGTGGGCAGTTGTTTGATTAGACGGGACAACTTTGACCAGTCTGCCATGCACATTCACCATACCGGGAAGCAAGCCGCGAGCGCTGCAATTTATTGCTCGTTTTGGACTTTTGTTTCGGTCGCCTAGGGAAGGTACGTAGAACAGTCCTCCATTCTCATCTACAAGCACCGCCACTGAGGATCTCTGCCTGCTGCGAGATGGAGGACGAGCCGGCCAACAAGCGGGGGTTGGTCGAGCCAGAATCGTAAGAGCCTCCGCGAACGTGGAGTTCATCAGGAGCCTCCCCGACGAGATGTTGGTAACCATCATATCCCACCTCCCCATCAAATCTGGCGTGCAGACCACTGTCCTCTCGTGGCGGTGGTGCCCCCTCTGGCACTCCACCCCCTGGACCTCATCGTCGACCATGAGTTCCGCAGCGGGGAGCAGCAACGCCTGGACGCATTGTCCCACATCCTCGCCATGCACCCTGGGCCGGTTAGACGCCTTGCTATCGGCAGGTTCAGTCCCCACTGCAAGGCTGAACCCAGGTTTCACTACTGGTTCCTATCCCCAGCCCTAGATCGGCTAGAGGAGCTCAACTTTATAGCTGGGCGTCCGCGCTTGCTATCGCCGTCTGCGCTCCACCTCGCGCCCACGCTGCGCCACGCTACATTCAGGCAGTGCATTTTCCCCCGGATTGATGCCACGCGCGCTCTTCATCTCCCTAAACTTAAGCACCTCGAGCTCATTGCCGTCCGCATCTCGAAGGAGGATTTGGTGCGCCTGCTCGTCGGTTGTACAGTACTCGAGTACCTTCGTCTTCATGTGATGGATGGGTTCAGTAGCCTCCACATCACCTCGACGAATTTGCGTGCGATTTATGTGCATTCCTGGCGCCGCCCAAGGCTGTCAGTTGAGGTGTTTCACGATATGGTCATTGAGAATGCGCCTTTCCTCGAGAGATTGTATGTACTTGATAAATTAAGTCCAGCAAGAATCAGGGTCATCCATGCACCGAAATTGACAGTGTTGGGCGATTCGTGTGCTGAATTCAACGAACTTGTTACTGGATCATTATCCGTTCCGGTACAACAGTCTTCTTCTTCTCCTTCTTATATATTATTGGACAGCACATTTTATCTATTTTTTGTTGATCTATATGTTCGCATGTCATCCAGAAAATGATTCCCACAAGCTTGACCCGGCCTCTACGCACAGTGAAGATCTTGGCACTACAACCTGTCGGCCCCAATCTGGATGAAGTTGTTAGATTCCTTAGATGATTTCCTTGCACGGAGAAGCTATACATCGAGGTGATGCTCCTTTTCTGTTAATTGTTAACCACAACGGAGCTCAATTTTTTGTTAGTTTTACCCATGATTACAATGACAAATGTAGAATAATTTCTAGAGGAAATTTGGAGGATTTCAATACATATATTTTTTAGATGCTAGTGTTGTATGTGTTTTATTCCTTCGCCCGACATGCTTTCGTGATAAAAGTTTATCATGAAAGATTGAAGGTGGGATTTCACTCTTTTCATGTATTTTAGAAATCCTACAAATCAAAGAGGCCCGAAGTGTTCAAATCTGCAACTAGGCACTAATATGTTGTCTTCGTTTGCAGATACTAGCAGGTCCGAAAGTAGAAAATGTTGGGGAATATAACAATCCCATTAAATGCCTTGATCTTCATCTCATAGAAATTATTTTTAACGAGTACCGAGGCACCACACCAGAAATTAAATTCGCCAGGTTCTTTGTTGAGAAAGCAAGGTTGCTGAAGGTAATGAGGTTTGCCCTATATTTACTGCGCAGAAGTGAATGGATTGCTAAAGAGCGCAGGCGTCTACAGCTGAATGGAAAAGGCTCTGCAGAAGCTGAATTTCAGTTTGTAACTTCATATGACAGATTATTCAGAAGTCACTTTATCGAGCCGCTATATGACTTCTCGGTGGCTGATCCTTTCGCAGAAATAATGCATGAAAAAGATTCTGAAGAAGATGAATTTTATGTGTCTGAATAGTTTGAACCTTGTAATCTTTGAATTTGGGCCTTGTAATGCTAGAATTTGAACCTTGCAATATTTATGGTATTTGTTATATAACGTAATTGGATGTTTAATTTGGTTTTGCAATCATGTCCTGTTATAAGTATATATATGTTGTTCTTTTGTACACAGAGCATAGATGTTGTGCAGACAGAGCATATCACATCGCACACGGACCACACTAGGGAACCCGTCGGTGATGAATTCATCAATCGCAGACGGTTGTATACCAGCATGCATTTGCCCACAACACACATGGCTTATTCCATCACAAACATCTCAGATGGATCAACTGTATGCCACGTATCGCACACGCAACTCTAATCTGATTCGTGCTTGATTTCTCCGCCATCGCTTGCACAGTTCATCTTATTTGCCACGTATCACTGTGCCGGCCTCTGCTCGTGTCCCTTGGCGCGCTCTGCTCGCCATTAGGCGCCACGGCATGCTCTGCTCGCGTCCGTCGGCACGTTCTGCTCGCATACCTCCATGCGCTCGGCTTGTGGACAACTTTTCCTTGCGTGTTCAACTGCTATATGCATATATATGGTTGCTCGCCGTTGAGGCAACCGCGGAATGCTCTGCTCACGTCCCTGCGCGCGTGCTCTGCCAGCGGTTGGGGCATGCGCATGCTCATGTTGGGGGCCCCATATGCATGCGGTTGCACCGCGTGCGTCACCATGATGCAATTACGTGCGGCACGATGGAGTTACGCACTGCAAATTAGAAATGCCATCCGGGCGTGCAGATATTTCAGGCCGTCCGGCTTCCCCATTAATTCCTGTAGCCATTATAACCTTAGTCTCTTCAACCTTTTGATCTTGCCCCACAACACAACAAGCACACCCACGATGACACATACAGAGAGGATATCTAGCGGCACTCCAATGGAGTTCGGCGAGCATAAAGTGGAGACCCACGCGAGGGAGATGGATCTCTCGGTGGTGTACACCATCGACCCGGCTGTGGTGGAGGACTACATCAACACCGTGGAGCAGTTGCTTGCTCGATACAAGTACAAGGTGGTCGGCATCGACCTCCAGTACACCGGTGGTCATCCCGGCAAAGATCAGAAGGTTGTCGTCGCCCAGTTGTGCATGCGCCATCATGTCCTCATCTCCCACTACTGCATGGCCACAGAGGCTTGTGACCGTTTGGCCAGGTTTGTCAACAACACTGACTACAAGTTCGCTACAGTGGAAACCTCCAACGATGTAAAGGCGCTCATGGTTACAGGCTTGGCCTGCAAGAACCTTGTCGAAATCCGTGACCACTACAGGGTCTGGGGCAGCACGAAGAAGGACTCCCTGGTTGAACTCGCCTCGGCCATCATTGACCCCTACTATGAAAAGATGAAGCAGGATGCCAACAGAACAAGTCCCGTATCCTGGCATGGGGCCTGGATGCGGCAACTGGATGAACCTCACCTCAGGTTCATGGCCAAGAGCATGTACACATGCTACGAGATGCACAGGCGGATCATTGACATGAGTAAGTGCCTCGTTCCCGAAATCGACGAGGCCGGATCGAGCCACAAGTAGAGCAGTAGCGGCAAGCGTCACAAGAAGTAGATGATGATCAGATGATCGTTTATCCTAGTTAATTAAGCATGTAATATATAGTTTACTTTGGTGTGTGGAAATGTCATGTGTGTAGTAGCCACCTATGTAATTATGCATGTGATACGTCTCCAACGTATCTATAATTTATGAAGTATTCATGCCATGTTTACAACAATTTTATATGGTTTTGGTATGATTTGCATGGAACTAACCCGGACTGACGCTGTTTTCAGCAGAACTACCGTGGTGTTGTTTTTTCTGCAGAAATGGAAGTTCTCCAAATGAGCTGAAACTTTTTGATGGTTTTTTTTGAAACAAAAGAGGCACTAGAAGCTTCATGAAAGGGCCAGAAGAGCCACGAGGAGGGCACAACACACCAGGGCACGCCAGGGGCCCAACCCGTGGTGTGGTGGGTTGTGCTCACCTCGAGGCCCATCTTAGCGTGAAACCAACGCCAAAAATTGCTATAAATAGAGAAACCATCAGGGGTAACCCTAGATCAGAAGTTCCGCCACCGCAAGCCTCTGTAGCCATAAAAAACCAATCTAGACCCCGTTCCGACACCCTGCCGGAGGGGGAAATCATCACCGGTGGCCATCTTCATCATCCCGGCGGCCACCATGATGAGGAGGGAGTAGTCCACCCTCGGGGCTGAGGGTTTGTACCAGTAGCTATGTGTTTAATCTCTCTCTCTCTCGTGTTCTTGATGGCACGATCTTGATGTATCGCGGGCTTTGTTAATATAGTTGCATCATATGGTGTTTCTCCCTCTCTATCTTGTTGTGATGAATTGAGGTTTCCCTTTGAGATTTCATTTTATCGGATTGAATACTTTTATGGATTTGAGAGCACTTGATATATGTCTTGCATATGAATACCCGTGGTGACAATGGGGTATTATATTGAATCACTTGATATATGTTTTGGTACTCAACTCGCGGATTCCCGAGGTGACATTGGGGTAATCTATGCATAGGGGTTGATGCACGTTTTCATCCTTGTTTCTCCGGTAGAAATCTTGGGGCACTCTTTGAGGTTCTTTGTGTTGGATTGAGTATTATGAATCTGAATTTTCTTTGGTGTTATTTTAGTACGAACTCTTGATAGATCGATCGGAAAGAATAGCTACGTGTTATTTTAGTACGAACTCTTGATAGATCGATCGGAAAGAATAACTTGGTGTTATTTTAGTACGAACTCTTGGATAGATCGATCGGAAAGAATAGCTACAAACAATTTCTTCTTATGTTCTCTGCTAGATAAGAACTTTGGAGTGATTCTTCATCGCACGTTGAGGGATGGTTATGTGATCCAATTAGATTAGCATTGTTGAGAGATTGCACTAGCGAAAGTACGGACCCTAGGCCTTGTTTTCAAGCATTGCAATACCGTTTGTGCTCCGTTTTATCACTTGCTACCTTGCTGTTTTTATTTATTCAGATTATAAAAATATATTTCTACCATCCATATTACACTTGTATCACCATCTCTTCGCCGAACTAGTGCACCTATACAATTTACCATTGTATTTGGTGTGTTGGGGACACAAGAGACTTTTTGCTATTTGGTTGCAGGGTTGTTTGAGAGCGACCATCTTCATCCTATGCCTCCCACGGATTGATAAACCTTAGGTCATCCACTTGAGGGAAATTTTCTACTGTCCTACAAAACTCTGCGCTTGGAGGCCCAACACGAGTCTACAAGAACAAGTTGTGTAGTAGACATCAAGCTCTTTTCTGGCGCCGTTCCCGGGGAGGTGATTGCTTGAAGGTATATCTTTAGATCTTGCAATTGAATCTTTTAGTTTCTTATTTTAGCACTAGTTTGGTTTATAAAAATAAAACTACAAAAAAATAGAATTGAGGTTGCATCATATTATTCATCTCTATAATGTCTTTCGTGAAAATAATGGAAAGGAAAGTTATGCTCAATTGATAGAAGAAGAATTCTATAAAATGTTTGACAAAAAAATCTTTGAATGATGAGCATGATTGCAATGTTGTTGGTATAAATTCTTTGAATATCCATGATGCTAATGATATGCAAAGCAACAAGCTTGGGGATTCTATGTTTGATGAAGATGATATTTTTAGTCCCCCAAGTTTTGATGTGCAAATTTGTTATAATGGTAGCATGCCTCCTATTTATGATGATTATATTGATGAAAGTGGGTTTGGAAGAGTGTCAACTCTAGGTACTAATGATCCCATTATTTTGGAGGGTGTTGAATCTTATTGTGATAATTATGAAAGTGGATTTGGAGAGTTCATGACTTTATTTAGTGATGATTCCACTATTTTGGAAGAGGATCCAATTGATTATGACAACAAAGTTGCTATCTATGATTATTATGGTAATGACATGTATGCTATATTGAATAATGATAACCATGAAACTTGTCATCATGATTTTAATTTCCAATCACATGATAGTTATTTCATTGAGTTTGCTCCCACCACTATTCATGGGAAGAAATTTGCTTATGTGGAGAGTAAGAAAATTTCTATGCTTGTGGATCATAAAAAGAATGTTTTATGTGATAGCTATATTGTTGAATTCATTCATGATGCTACTGAAAATTATTGTGAGAGGGGAACATATGCTTTTACATATTGCAATAATATCAAGTTTCCTCTCTATGTGTTGAAAATCTTGAAGTTTTGCTCGTTTTGCCTTCCTATGCTAGTTGATTCTTGTTCCCATAAGTTGTTTGATCACAAAATCCCTATGCATAGGAACTGGGTTAGACTTAAATGTGCTAGTCATATGCTTCATGATGCTCCCGTTATGTTTCAATTCTTTACTTTTATGCGAGCATCATTGAACTCATCATGCCTAGCTAAAAGGCATTAAAGAAAAGCGCTTGTTGAGAGACAACCCAACATTTACCCCTACTGTTTTTATGTGTTATCATGATTATGATACTGTATTAATCATGTTTTATTGATTTTGTTTCAATAAAATGCCAAGTAAAGCCTTTGGGATAGTATGGATGATAGTTGACTTGAATCTGTGCAAAAACAGAAACTTCTGCGCTCAGTCCAGGAATTTTGAAAATTCACTGGAACGTGCTTTTGATCTGAATTTTTTTACAGTTGATAGATATACAAATTCTTCACGCTTTCCTAATTTTTCAGAATTTTTTGAGTAGCAGAAGTATGGTTGGAGTACAGATTATTACAGACTGTTCTGTTTTTGACAGATTCTGTTTTCAATGCATAGTTTGCTTGTTTTCAAGTTTCTATGGCTTATATTGCTCAATATAAATTGTGGAAATGATATTATACAGTATGCTTTGTGTGGGAACAATTATTAATCTTGTCTTTGGCAGTACCAAAGTGAAATGGTTTGCTCTTTATCATACTAACCTATCTCACGAAGTTCCGTTAAGTTTTGTGTGATTGAAGTTTTCAAGTTTTGGGTGAGATGTCGATATGAGGAGAATAAGGAGTGACAAGACCCTAAGCTTGGGGATTCCCAAGGCACCCCAAGGTAATATTCAAGGAAGATCCAAGCAACTAAGCTTGGGGATGCCCCGGAAGGCATCCCCTCTTTCGTCTCCAACATTATCGGTAACCTCACTTGGAGCTACATTTTTATTCGTCACATGATATGTGTTTTGCTTGGAGTGTAATTTTCTTGTTAGGATTTGCTTGCTGTTATTTAGAATAATGTTTTGCATCTTTCTTTTCAATAAAAATGTCAAGGATAGCCTTTACCATGCTTATTTTGCAAGTATATGGGTTGCTGTTTCAAAACAGAAAGTTTATCGATGTTGCAAAAATTCCCGAGAAACGTCAGAATGTGTTAAAATGTTGAAATTTCTTGAAAAATAAGCTCTGATAAATTTTCTACAGTGTGGTAAATTTTCATAATCTTTGGAGTTAAAGAAGTATTGATACTCTTGCATTCTTTACAGGCTGTACTGTTTGGGCAGATTGCTGTTATGTTTGCATTGTTTGCATATATTTGCTTGTTTAATGATTCTATTTGAGGATAGGAGTATTAAATATGCAGAGGCATTTAGTATTCAATGTTGAATAATAATTTTTGTGATTTGCTACAGTAGATAATGATAAGGTTTTTGCATTGGTTTATACTAACTTATCTCACGAGTTCTTGTTGAGTTTTGTGTGTATGAAGTTTTTAAGATTTAGGGAAACCGTGGTATAAAAGCAATTAAGGAGACGCAAAAGCTCAAGCTTGGGGATACCCAAGGCACCCCAAGATAATATTTCAAGAAGTCTCAAGCATCTAAGCTTGGGGATGCCCCGGTAGGCATCCCACCTTTCTTCATCAACAATTATCGGTTAGTATCGGTTGAGCCTAAGTTTTTGCTTCTTCACTTGAGTTGTGCTATTCTTGGAATGTCTTTTTGTTTTGTTTTACTTGCTGTTTTAATAAAATACTTAGATCTGAAAGTTTTTAAATAAGAGAGAGTCCTCAATTAGCTACCCCTTTACTTAACTACTCGCTTGATCTTCACTTATATCTTTTTGGAGTAGTTTGTCATTTACTCTCGTGCTTCACTTATATCCTATGAGTAAATTGTTGAATGAATTGAATATCATGAAGTTGAAATTATATGTTCATATCATGCCTAGTGGTAGCTTCACATTGGGTTTATAAAGTGAAATCTTTTGAAGCTTGACAATCACAATATTGGTCATACAAGCAATTCATGAATGATTACTATAAGGAAGAGGACTTTCACACACAAATACACTATCTTGGAAATCTTTTGTGATTGTGAGCCCCCATAAAAATATTATATGCCAAAATTGTTGACGTTGGACAAGGAAGACAACGTAATGATTTATGTTTGTTCATATTCACATAGAAGTTATATTGTCATAGATCCTTCAACATGTGGTGCTTGCCCCCCATCTTTGCTAGCCAAAAATTCCGCACCAAGTAGAGATACTACTTGTGCATCCAAAAACCCTTAAACCCAAATCTTATTTTCAAGAGTCCACCATACCTACCTAAGGATTGAGTAAGATCCTTCAAGTAAGTTGTCATCGGTGCAATAAGGCAATAAAAATTGCTTCTAAAAGTGTTAGATCATTTAGCGTAAGAGAAAATTGAGCGTTGTACGAACTTGTGATGGCAAAGAATAAAAGCGACAGACTGCATAATAAAGGTTGCTATCATAAGGGGCAATATAACGTGGCGTTCTTTTGCACTAAGGGATTGAGCATACAAAAAAAAGCGCATGGCAACCTCTGCTTCCCTCTGCGAAGGGCCTACCTTTTACTTTTATGTATTTACTTTCATGCAAGAGTCAAAGTTTTTCTCTCTATTCCTTTTTATTTTTCTCTTTTGGCAAGCATCATGTGGTGAGGAAAGATCTAGGCACATATATCCAGTTGGATATGGGTAGCATGAGTTATTATTGTTGACATCACCCTTGAGGTGAATACGTTGGGAGGCAAAATTATAAGCCCCTATCTTTCTATGTGTCTGGTTGAAATGTTTTGCTCATGTGTATGCGGTGAGTGTTAGCAATCATAGAAGGCTATATGATGGTTGAGTATGTGGAGATCTTACTTAGACTCTGTTGAATAAGTTGAACTGCAATCGTTTGGTGACAAAGAATATAGGTTGTTGAGTTTCAAGAAAATTCATTGTTTGAACCTTAACATGTGAATTGGTTGCTACTTTAACATGAGAAGTTTTATAAGAAAGAATTGTTGTTATGATGCTAGAAAAAGTGATTGAAATTACTATTGATCAAACTTATGCACTTTGCTAGCATTCACACTTCACAAATTATTTCTTTTATCATTTACCTACTCGAGGACGAGTAGGAATTAAGCTTGGGGATGCTGATACGTCTCCAACGTATCTATAAATTATGAAGTATTCATGCCATGTTTACAACAATTTTATATGGTTTTGGTATGATTGCATGGAACTAACCCGGACTGACACTATTTTCAGCAGAACTACCGTGGTGTTGTTTTTTGTGCAGAAATGGAAGTTCTCCAAATGAGCTGAAACTTTTTGACGATTTTTTTTGAAACAAAAGAGGCACTAGAAGCTTCGTGAGAGGGCCAGAAGAGCCACGAGGATGGCACAACCCACTAGGGCGCTCCAGGGGCCCAACCCGTGGCGTGGTGGGTTGTGCTCACCTCGAGGCCCATCTTAGCGTGAAACCAACGCCAAAAATTGCTATAAATAGAGAAACCATCAGGGGTAACCCTAGATCAGAAGTTCCACTGCCGCAAGCCTCTGTAGCCACGAAAAACCAATCTAGACCCCGTTCTGACACCCTGTCGGAGGGGGAAATTATCACCGGTGGCCATCTTCATCATCCCGGCGGCCACCATGATGAGGAGGGAGTAGTCCACCCTCGAGGCTGAGGGTTTGTACCAGTAGCTATGTGTTTAATCTCTCTCTCTCTCTCTCTCGTGTTCTTGATGGCACGATCTTGATGTATCGCGGGCTTTGTTAATATAGTTGGATCATATGGTGTTTCTCCCTCTCTATCTTGTTGTGATGAATTGAGTTTTCCCTTTGAGATTTCGTTTTATCAGATTGAATACTTTTATGGATTTGAGAGCACTTGATATATGTCTTGCATATGAATACCCGTGGTGACAATGGGGTATTATATTGATTCACTTGATATATGTTTTGGCACTCAACTCGCGGATTCCCGAGGTGACATTGGGGTAATCTATGCATAGGGGTTGATGCATGTTTTCATCCTTGTTTCTCCGGTAGAAATCTTGGGGCACTCTTTGAGGTTCTTTGTGTTGGATTGAGTATTATGAATCTGAATTTGCTTTGGTGTTATTTTAGTACGAACTCTTGATAGATCGATCGGAAAGAATAGCTACGTGTTATTTTAGTACGAACTCTTGATAGATCGATCGGAAAGAATAACTTGGTGTTATTTTAGTACGAATTCTTGGATAGATCGATCGGAAAGAATAGCTACAAACAATTTCTTCTTATGTTCTCCCCTAGATAAGAACTTTGGAGTGATTCTTCATCGCACATTGAGGGATGGTTATGTGATCCAATTAGATTAGCATTGTTGAGAGATTGCACTAGCGAAAGTACGGACCCTAGGCCTTGTTTTCAAGCATTGCAATACCATTTGTGCTCCGTTTTATCACTTGCTACCTTGCTGTTTTTATTTATTCAGATTATAAAAATATATTTCTACCATCCATATTACACTTGTATCACCATCTCTTTGCCGAACTAGTGCTCCTATACAATTTACCATTGTATTTGGTGTGTTGGGGACACAAGAGACTTTTTGCTATTTGGTTGCAGGGTTGTTTGAGTGAGACCATCTTCATCCTATGCCTCCCACGGATTGATAAACCTTAGGTCATCCACTTGAGGGAAATTTGCTACTGTCCTACAAAACTTTGCACTTGGAGGCTCAACACGAGTCTACAAGAACAAGTTGTGTAGTAGACATCAGCATGTAATAGTTTACTTTGGTGTGTGCAAATGTCATGTGTGTAGTAGCCACCTATGTAATTCGATGTTTAATTTGGTTATGCAACCATGTCCTTATAAGTGTGTGTGTGTGTGTATGTTGTTGTTTTGTATGCAATCCCATTGCACAACACACACGTCTTATTAGCAGCAATCATCTGTGTTATTATCGGTCTTCACACGGATTTCTAATTACAGACCTGTTTGCCGCGTATCACACACATCTTGTTAAATTGAACTGTTTCTGCTCTCTTGGCTCAACGCAAACAATTCATCCGAGTGGATTGTTTGCCCTCTATCGCACTTACCATGATCTGGCTGACCGTTTCTTTTGTTCTGCATAATCACAAACAGTTCATCCAAGTGACTAATCTTTTCTTGAACTGGGAGAAGTGCCACTTTATGGTGAATGAAGGTATAGTCCTTGGTCATAAAATTTCTGAAAGAGGTATTGAGGTAGATAAAGCTAATGTTGATGCAATTGAGAAAATGTCTTGTCCTAAAGATATCAAATGTATAAGAAGCTTCCTTGGTCATGCTGGTTTCTATAGAGCGTTCATAAAAGACTTCTCCAAAATTTCTAGACCTCTTACTAATCTTCTGCAAAAAGATGTTCCATTTGTTTTTTATGATGATTGTGTAGAAGCCTTTGAAATACTTAAGAAAGCCTTAACTTCTGCACCCATTGTTCAACCACCTAATTGGAACCTACCCTTTGAAATTATGTGTGATGCTAGTGATTACGCTATTGCTGATGTTCTAGGTCAAAGAGTTGATAAGAAGGTGAATGTTATTCATTAGTAAGACTTTGGATAGTGCTCAAAGAAATTATGCTACTACTGAGAAAGAACTTTTAGTAGTTGTGTTTGCATGTGATAAATTTAGGACTTATACCGTTGATTCTAACATTACTATTCATAGTGATCATGTTGCTACTAAATATCTTATGGAAAAGAAGGATGCTAAACCTAGGTTAATTAGGTGGGTTCTTTTACCTCAAAATATTGATCCAAATATTGTTGATAGAAAAGGCACTAAAAATCATGTACAAGATAATTTGTCTAGGATGGAAACTGTTCTTGATGACCCACTCCCTATTGATGATAGTTTTCCTGATGAACAATTAGCTGCTATAAATGCTTGTACTTCTTGCAATAATCTTGGTATGCAGATTATGCCAATTCCATTGTCTGTAAATATATACCCCCTGGTTACACGTACCGACAAAAGAAAAAGTACTTATTTGATTTAAGACATTACTTTTGGGATGACCCACATTTATATAAAGAAGGAGTAGATGGTGTTATTAGACGTTGTGTACCTGAGCATGAACAGGAACAAATTCTACGGAAGTGTCATTCCGAAGCATACGGAGGGCACCATGCTGGAGATAGAACTGCGCATAAGGTACTATAGTCTAGTTTTTATTGGCCTACTCTCTTCAAGGATGCACGTAAGTTTGTCCTTTCTTGTGATGAATGTCAAAGAATTGGTATATTAGACACCGGGAAATGCCTATGCATTATTCACTTGTTATTGACCCATCTGACATTTGGGGCATTGATTATATGGGACCTTTTCCTTCATCGCATGGGTACACTCATATTTAAGTTGTTGTTGATTATGTTACTAAGTGTGTAGAAGTTATTCCAACTAGTAGTGCTGATCATAACACATCCATTAAAATGCTTAAAGAAATTATCTTCCCAAGGTTTGGAGTCCCTGGATATTTAATGAATGATGGTGGTTCATATTTTATTCACGATGCATTCCGTAAACTCCTAGCTAAATATGATGTCAGTCATAGAATTGATCACCTTATCATCCTCAGTCAAGTGGTCAAGTTGAATTGAGCAGTAGAGAAATAAAGTTAATCTTGCAAAAGACTGTTAATAGATCTAGGAAGAATTGCTCTAGGAAACTTGATGATGCATTATGGGCTTATAGAAATGCTTATAAAAACCCTATGGGTATGTCCCCATACAAAATGGTCTATGGAAAAGCATGTCATTTACCTAAGAGCATCTCCAACAGGCGCGCAATCGTGCGGCACGCTAAATTATTTTTACAGCGCTGAAATAGCCTTTTTTTTAGTGCGCACGAGGGCGCTTGCTCCAGCAGGCGCTACAAAATAAGGCGCGGCGCTATAGCTCCAGCAGGCACTGCAAAATCCAGCGCGTGCGAGCAGCCGGTACTAAAATGCACCACATACGAAAAATATGAAACAACACATAGATTTTATTCATAGCATAGTTCAAGCCCAACACCACAAGCTAGTCCATACGATACAAATAAATCTAGATAAAAGTGATATTGCGATGCAAATATAGTAGATAAAATGCGTCGACGCTACTCCTCGTTTTCGTCCTCCTCGGTGGTGTAGTCCGATGCAAAAACGCGTCCTCCCACCGAGGATCATTGTCGTCCCAGGTCGACGCAGGTCCTAGTTCGCACTGGGCTTCTGCCAGTACCTTCCGCTCACGCCTGTTCGCCTGTTCCGCGGCTCGCACCGCCCTCCTCTACGCCCAGAAGTCATTCTCGGCGGCGACATCCTCCGGGAAGCACTCACGCCGCATCGCCATGGCTTGCTCATCCGCCTCGACGATGAGGAGGCGGTGCAACTGCCTCCGCTGGATGCGGTAGTCCTCCGTGGTGATTAGCCGTGGGGGAGGCGCGAGTTCCTACGCCTGCTCACGCGTCTGAGAAGTTCATCTGCGCCCGTGGCCTCCCGAGGCACCACGCCACCGCGATGTACGCGCGGGCGGCCTCGTGAGCGGTCTCGAACGTCCCGAGCCCGAGGCGTGTATCACCGGAGTGGATCTCCGCATAACACACACCGGAGGGGCGGGCGCGGATGCCGCGGTACCCGGAGCTGCTCCGGTTGCACGGCGGCATGGCGGCGGCGGGGGAGAAGGCGCTAGAGGAGACGGCGAGGCGCTGGAGACGAGGAAAAAGGGCGCGGCGGCGGTGGAGCACCGGCAGAGGCGAGGAAGAAGGAAGAAGGAAGAGAGAGGCGATGGAGACGGCGGTTGGCGGGCGCCCGCGCGCGCGTTTTATAGAGCACGCTGGACGCCGCACGCGTTGCCGCTTTTTCGCGGGCGTGCAGTTTTTTGTAGCGCGCCGAACATTCCCTAGCCTGCTGGAACGCGCCAATCGGGATCGCGCACGCAAAAACCTCATTTTTTCCCACGCGCGCCATATCTAGCATGCCTGTTGGAGATGCTCGTAGAACATAAAGCTTATTGGGCAATTAAAGAACTTAACTATGATTCCAAACTTGTTGGTGAAAAGAGGCTATTTGATATTAGCTCTCTACATGAATGGAGAACACAATCTTCTGGAAATGTCAAGCTATTTAAAGAAAAAATTAAAAGATGGCATGACATGTCAAAGGCGAGAATTTGAAGTCGGTGAACAAGTTCTATTATACAGTTCTTGTTTCAGATTCTTTGTAGGAAAACTCCTCTCCAAATGGGAAGGACCATATATCATACAAGAAGTTTATCGTTCTGGAGCTATCAAGATTAAGAATGCCGAGGGAATGAATCCAAAGGTGGTTAATGGGCAAAGAATTAAACATTATATCTCAAGTACACCCATTAATGTTGAAACTAATATTATTCAAACAATGACACCGGAGGAACACATAAAAGAGACCTTCCGGAACATTCCTGATTCCTGAAAAAGGAATAGGTATGTGATACGGTAAGTAAACCGACTCCAAAAGTTCCATAAAAGTACTTTTTGTTTGTTTCGTAATATATGAAAATTTAGGAAAATAATAAACAATCAGGAAAGTGCACGAGGGAGCGACGAGCTCAGGGGTGCTACTTGTAAGATGCGTTGGGATTTTCCCCGAAGAGGAAGGGTGAAGCTGTACAGTAGAGATAAGTATTTCCTCAGTGAGAACCATGGTTATCGAATCAATAGGAGAACCACACAAACTCTCATCGTCAGCACCTACACACACAAAATAAAATACTTGCACCCAATGCGGGCAAGAGGGTTGTCAATCCCCTTGAACTCATTACTTGCAAGGATTAATTCTGATAGTGGTAGATAGATAAAAGGAAAGGTAAAACAAAAGGTATAAAATTATAGCAAGGTATTTTTTTTTGTAATATGATTAAAGTAGACCCGGGGGCCATAGTTTTCACTAGAGGCTTCTCTCTCGAACACATAGCATACGGTGGGTAAACAAATTACTGTTGGGCAATTGATAGAAAAGCGCATATTTATGATGTTATTCATGGCAATGATCACATATATAGGCATCCCATCCATGACAAGTAGACTGACTCCTGCCTACATCTGCTACTATTACTCCACCAATTGACCGCTATCCAGCATGCATCTATGGTATTAAGTTCATAACAAACAGAGTAACGCCTTAAGCAAGATGACATGATGTAGACAAAGTAAACTCAAGCAATATGAACAAACTCCATTATTTCATCCTTAGTAGCAACAATACGATATGTGCCTTGCTACCTCTTCTGTCACGAGGTGAGGACACCGCAAGATTGAACCCACTACAAAGCACCTCTCCTAGTGAAGATAAATCAATCTAGTTGGGCAAACCAAACGGAAAGATCGGAGAGAAATACAAAGCTATCATAATCATGCATCATAAAGTTCAGAAAAGAGCCAATTACTTTCAATGAATAATCTGATCATAAACCTACAATTCATCGGATCCAACAAACACACCGCAAAAGAAGATTTCATCGGATAGAACACCAAGAAGATCGAGTCGAACATTGTATTGAAGATCAAAGAGAAGAAGAAGCCATCTAGCTACTAGCTATGGACCCGTAGGTCTATGGTGAACTACTCACACATCATCGGTAAGGTAGCAAGGTTGATGTAGAAGCCCTCCATGATCGATTCCCCCTCCGGCAAAGTACCAAAAAGGCCTCCAGATGGGATCGCAGAAGAACAGAAGCTTGCGGCAACAGAAAATTTGTTTTGGGTGGCTCTCTAGGGGTTTCCCAATATTTGAGAATTTATAGAAGTGCAATTAGGTTAGACGGAGCCATGTGGGGCCCACAAGGCATCATGGAGCGCCTACCCCCCCAGGGCGTGCCCTGTTGCCTTGCCGTCTCCTTGTTTGTCGTCTGGACTCCTCCCGAAGTTTCTAGTCTCTATTTGTCCAGAAAAAATAGTCAAAAAGTTTCGTAGCATTTGGACTCCGTTTGCTATTGATTTTCAGGAAAACAAAAAGAGGCAAAAAAATAGCAAGTGGCACTTGGCACTGGGTTTAGGTTAGTTCCCAAAAATGATATAAAATTGCATATTAAAGCATATAAAGTATCCAAGATTGATAATATAATAGCATGAAACAATAAAAAATTATAGATACGTTGGAGACGTATCAAGGGGGCGCGCCCACCCCCCTAAGGCGCCCCGTGAGAGCTCATGACTCCCCCGTGGACTTTTGCGACTCTGTTTTCTACCAGATTACTTGTCCTACACGGGAAAAACTCATTATATATACTCCTCGCTATTTTGACCTTTGTATTGCAAGTTTCTCCTCTGTTCTTGTTTTGGGTTATTTTCCTGACAGATCTAGAGCGCTATGTTGCCACCAAGCTCGTCTGAGGACAAGTTCAACGAGAAGGCCATCAACCCTTACCTCCCGGAGGTGATGAAGCACCCTCAAACCATGGAGCTTTGTGAGGGTTGCTCCACATCCGGGATGTCCAAGGCCCGAAGAAGGAGGGAAGCGAGAAGGCAAGGCTTGAAGCAGTGGAGCAGGAGATTTTCAAGTGCCAAGGGATGGTAGAATGCGGGCTCAGCACCAATCACTCCATGATTACTGAATTTGTTCGTTAACACAAGTGGTACAACAAGGAAATTGGAGATGCCATCTTCAAGCTCAATGACCGGATTAATCATCTTCAAGCCCAAGTCTTTGACCTACAAAACCAAAATTGTGAGTATGAGTCTAGGTTTAAACGCATGAGCTTGGTTGCAAATTTCAGGATCCCAGAAACACGTTCATCCTTTTATGATGGGGAGCCTATGCCTTGGAAGACGGAATACAAGCCCACGATTTCATCACCACCATCACCGAAGAAAGAGACTTGATTACATGGGTATGGGCACCACCTTTGTCTTGTTCCAAGCTTGGGGAGGTGCCCCAGTATCGTATCACCATCACTTTTACAATCATTATCTATCTTAGTTTGAGCCCTAGTTATTTCGTGATTTAGAAGAATAAAGTTTTAGTATGATTAAGTTTCGAGTGCTTGTTTCGTGATCTCTCTATCTATGTAATCGAGTGTGAGAGTTATATAATAAAGAGTAGTCTGAGTTTTTTTGTTTTACCTTCTTGCTTTAATCTTAGCAATGAAAAGAATAAACGGATCATATGTTGATCCTATGGGAAGTAATGGCTTTACGTAAAGAAGTATAGTTGATAAATTTTGTTTAAAGTTAACAAACATAACATTGGTCATTGATGCAATTCATGAAAAAAATAAAGGAAGAGAGGTCTCACATATAAATATACTATATTGGACATCTTTTATGATTGTGAGCCCCCGTCAAATATCCTATGCTTGATCAAATAGTTGATGTTGGATTAGTAAGACAATGTAATAAGTTATGTTTGCTTATATTCACATAGAAGTTATATTGTCATAGATCCTCTAACATGTGGTGCTTGCTCATAATCTTTTGCTAGCCAAAATTTGTACTAAGAAGAGATACTACTTGTGCATCCAAAAACCATTGAACCCAGTCTCTTGCCATGAGAGTCCACCATATCTACCTATTGATTGAATAAGATCCTTCAAGTAAGTTGCCATCGATGCAGAAGGCAGTAAAAATTGCTCCTAAATATGTATGATCTTTTATTGTAAGGGAAAATAAGCTTTGTAAGGTCTTGTGATGGTAAAGAAATAAAAGCGACGGACTACATAATAAAGTTTCCTATCACAAGGGGCAATATAAAGTGACGTTCCTTTCCATTAAGAGCTTGCACATCCAAAAATAAAAGTGCATGATAGCCTCTGCTTCCCTCTGCGAAGGGCATATCTTTTACTTTCTCATTTCAACCTCAATTATTCTCCACTTGGCAAGCATCATGTGGTAGGGAAAGATCCCGGCACATATATCCAGTTGGATGTAGGTATTCATGAGTTATTATGGTTGACATTATCCTTGAGATAAATAAGTTGGGAGGTGAAGACTATAAACCCCCCATCTTCATATGTGTTTGATTGAAACTTCTACTCCATTAATATGTCGTGAGTGTCAGCAATCATGGAAGACTGAATGATAGTTATGTGGAACTTGCTAAATGTAGCTCTTATATAGACTCTTTCTGAAAATATGATAACTTGTAATTGTTTTAATGACTGAGATACTAGTTTGTTGGTTTTCAGTGAAGTTTATGGTTTATACTTTAGCGTGTGAATGGATTGTTACTTAATCATGAGAATTTTTATGATAACTCCATGCTGCAATAAAAATGATCATGATGCTACCATGTCCATATTTTGTTTTATTGACCTCTCTCTCTCTCTATGCATGTGGTCATGATTATCGAGTTCGGTATTCGGTTGAGGACAAGCAAGGTCTAAGCTTGGGGGAGTAGATACGTCCATTTTGCATCATGTTTTCCTATTGTTATTTATAATGTTTTAAGTTATTATTTCACTTTATGATGCAATTCTAATGCCTTTTCTCTCTTATTTTACAAGTTTCACGTGTAGAGGGAGATTGCCGGTAGCAGAAATTTTGGGCCCGAAAAAGCTACAACAGAGATTGATATTCTCAAGAGCTCCAATCAACCCAAAAATTTGCGAAGAATTATTTTGGAATTAATAAAAAATACTAGCAGAAGAAATACTAGGAGGGGCCCCACTAGGGAGTCACGAGCTCAGGGGGCGCCCCCCTAGGGCGCGCCTGGTGAGCTCGTGACCCCACCAGCAGGCCTTTGGGGCCCATCTTCTCATATATGATGCTATTTGCCCTAGAAAAAATGAAGAGAAAACTTTCGGGACAAAGCACCACTGTGCCGAGGTGGAACCTGGGCAGGTGCACTTTTGCTCTCCGGCGGAGCGATTCCGCAGGGGATACTTCCCTCCGGGAGGTGGAAATCGAAGCCATCGATGTCACCAATGATCCTCTCATCATGGGAGGTCTAATCTTCATCAACATCTTCACCAGCACCATATCATCTCAAACCCTAGTTCATCTCTTGTATTCAATCTTTGTCCCAAAACCTCAGATTGGTACCTGTGGGTTGCTAGTAGTGTTGATTACTTCTTGTAGTTGATGGTAGTTGGTTTAATTGGTGGAAGATTATATGTTCAAATCCTCAAGCATATTCATCTATGATCTTGAACATGGTTATGATTTGTGAGTAGTTACTTTTTTTCTTGAGGGCATGGGAGAAGTCTTGTTATAAGTAATCATGTGAAGTTGGTATTCGTTCAATATTTTGATGATATCTATGTTGTTGTTCCTTTAGTGGTGTCATGTGAACGTTGACTACATGACACTTCACCATACTTGGGCATAAGGGAAGACATTGTGGAGTAATAAGTATATGATGGGTTGCGAGAGTGACAGAAGCTTAAACCCAAGTTTATGCGTTATTCCGTAAGGGGCTGCTTTGGATCCATATGTTTCATGCTATGGTTAGATTTATCTTAATTCTTCTTTCGTAGTTGCGAATGCCTGTGAGAGGGGATAATCATAACAGGGTTGCTTGTTCAAGTAAGAATGGCACCCTATCACCGTTCCACCCACATATCAAATTATCAAAGTAGCGAACGCAAATCAACTAAACATGATGAACGTGACTAGATGAGAATTCCCATGTGTCCCCAAGAATGTTTTGCTTATTATAAGATAACTTTTTGGCTTGTCCTTTGCTATAAAAAGGATTGGGCCACCTTGCTGCACCTTGGTTACTATTTCTACTTGTTACGAATTACCTTGCTACAAAACTATCTGTTACCGCTACTTTCAGCACTTGCAAAGAATACCTTGCTGAAAACCGCTTATCATTTCCTTCTGCTCCTCGTTGGGTTCGACACTCTTACTTATCGAAAGGACTATGATTGATCCCCTATACTTGTGTGTCATCAATAGCAGAGCCGTGGACGTCCATATCGATCCCTCTTGTTATCATGTGATGTTCCCTTTGCTTTGGGATACTTTAAAAAACTTGAGACGATCGGTATCCTCATGAGTCATTATCATGCTCACCATACTGTCATCCTCGTTACCGGTTTTGTTCTTCTTTCTCGTTGAAGTGTTCCAGCATCCCCATGACATAGTCACCTGTGGCTGGCCAGATGATGATGGATGCCATCACACCGAGAGGTCCCTAAGAATATATATCCATCGTCGGAGAGAAAATCCCACTCTCGAGCTATCTAGTCCCTTGTATAACTTTCTGATGAATCTGTGAGTTATCGTTATGATCACCTAGTTACAAATGACATTTGAGTAACCCCAAAGTCCACTATGTGGTAGGAAGTGACTACGATACTCTCATGGTCTGAGGACTAAAAACACATGTTAAGACTCCGTGTTATACCAATTAATTTCAGACGATATTATCTCAAAGTATAACAAACAAGTTTGGGTCGATTCAATATGATCATTCTTGTAACGTCATACTCTCAATGTTGTTTTAGGACTATCGTTACACTTAACGATATCCTAAGATCCGGAAAACATGATCACCAACAACACTTGAGCCAGTCTTAGAGGCAAGACTAGGAACCTATTCTTTACCGTTTATCGTTCCACACATGCATATGAGTTTTCCACTGAATTTCATATTCTAGGATTCTAGCAGTTATAGCATGACATATAAACTCTTATTTATGAACATGCAAATATAATAATACAATATTATTGCCTCCAGGGCATATTTACAACAATATAGTTGCAAACATAATAGCCACAAAGGCTGGTCCCGGCTGGCTCTTCCGGACACTAAAATTATGTTCAAAAAATGAGTTATGCCATATAGCGATGAAGAACATATAATCGAATTTGGCACTTAATCATGTAACCAAAAAAAATGTGTTTGTGAGGCATCTTCAACACATTGCAACATTATAGGGTTTCTGTAAACTGCTGCGTCTAAGCAACTGTAAATCAGGTGTTGGTATCTCAGGTACCTTAATATCGGCTATGTGTTGCAACTCTTTCTTGTTATCGACGGCCCTCCAGCTCGCTCCTATATGCAGGATGTACACGGAAAATGCTCTTGAAAACAAGATGTATAGTTCTGTAATCAACTATAAAATGGGAGATGGGTACGAGTTGTGAAAAAAAAATGACAATACCTTCCTAAGATTTCTTTAATGAATGTCAAATCAAGAGAATGGATAGAGTTCTTGAGAGAATAATCAAGATAGTAGGCTCTGCTAAGCTTTGGTACAATCACAATCAAGATCCAGTGGCCACTACAAGAAGAAATATCTTCATAAAAAAAATATGTTTACTAGAAAAGTAATGTAGATGTGTGACGAACTTACTGTTTGAAGTATGGAAGTAGCAAGAATTCTGCAAAATTTTGGTTATGAAGCGCAGTGACAACTTGTTCGAAGGCAACTTGCCACTGGATGGTAATAAATTATCTCGAGGTAATTAGTGGGTCGAAGAAACCAACCATTTGAATCTTTTCTATTACCTGAGTCACCATTAGCCTGGGAGAACAAATGAATCATCATTTATATCATTTAGAAGCACTTCGACAAAAAATGATGAGGACTATATACTTACAAGACAAAGCATCTCATAAGACTCGCATCAAGAAGTTTAATGTTGAAGAGGAAGAACAAATCTTCGTACGATACAAGGAAGGAACCCGGGCCGCCTGTTCCAAATTGATCCTAGAAATGCACTTCGAAGCCTTGTTCATTCGAAAATTCTTGCATTCACTTGAGACACTAGTTCTGCAATGCCGTGCAAATCATGCCTGCCTTCTTCAAGTCTTCAGGCAGAAGGAATTCCACTCCATGCTTGTACTGACATGCCCTTGCAACATTGTTCCCGTAAATTGCAGAATCTTCCATTGTGAACCTTCAAGTTCATCAAGTAATGAAATAACAAAGATAAGAAGGGAATCATGCATGAATGACATGATGTAGGTTCAACGGTACTTTGAACATAAACAAGCAAAAGATCCCATGTTTTATTACACAATCGTTATGGATGAAAATCGCAAGGCAAGAAACATATTTTAGGCAAATGTAATTGGAATAAGAAATTGTGAGCAATATGGAGATTGCGTGAGCTTCGATACAACCTACAAGACAAACAAATATGAGCTAAAATTTGCTCTATTTGTAGGCATTAATGGACATGGTGACAATTTCCTATTTTGTGTATTGTCTGATGCATAATGAAAACATAGGAACATTCTAGTGCTTGTTTGAGAAATGTTTGTTGTGCATGTCAAGGAAAGCACCAAATCAAGTAATCACGGACCAGGATAAAACGATGAAAAAGGTTAAACAGGTTTTCCCACTAGCAAATCACGGAAATTTCCTATTCCACATTCCGAGAAAAGCACAAGACAAAGCAAGAAGAATATTTGCAACAAGACCAGGACTACATGTTGAATTTCATGACATCATAATAAATTCTCAAACAATTACCAAATTTGAAACTAAATGGCTAGAAATGATTGAGAAAAATGAAGTGCAAGATGTGAAGTATTTCAAAGCAATGCGAAAAATAAGAAGATTTGTACCTGTGTACTAAAAATGTGGAACAAACTCGGTCTTCAAGGAAAATGTAGGGTCATCATTCAGTGTCATAAGCTTCATGACAAAATTCAACAGAGTGTCAGAAACAATAGAAGAAGAAAAAATAAAAATGATTCACTTACAAGAAACACATGTCCTACATGGTCGTCACACTCGGCATTAGAACAGCAATCTGGCACACTGTACAATAGACGCATATTGTACAAGTTTCAAGATGAACTAATGAAAATGATCAAATTCCACATGATTGAAATTGAAAGGTTGAAGGAATACAAGCCACCACTACATTACCAATATGATTACAACCATAGAACCTTCCTAGTGCTTATTGTGCCTGAAGAATAGAACAAAGATGCATTTGCTGCAAATTTTAGAAAGATGGCATGATATGCTGCCATGTACCGAAAGTACTACAAGCTCTCAACATCGATGAATTATCATACAAGTATTTCATTCATAGATGGAGACCTAAGAAGAAAACTAGTAAACCAACGCAGAATTGAAACAACGAAGGACGGAGAATCAAGTACACAATCAAGGTTCTTATCATTGTCAAGAAGGTTGATAGAACTAGCATCACAAGCTGCAAAGACCACACAAAGATATGGTGTCCTTGATACTGAGATTGACAGGATTGAAAAGATGGTGCTAGCCATACCTTATGATGAAGCTTCAGGAATGTCAAACAGCATAAACTCAAGGCAATCTGAGGAACAATATGAAATAACAGTAACTCTTCATGTTGATTATATAAAATCTAAGGGCAGGACAAAGAAAACTATCTGGGAGGAACCTCGCTGCTGGGCTCGCGCGGGCGCCCTAGGACTGTGCAACATCTGCCTGAGGAGTAGGCCTTCTGGCATGGGGGCGTGTACAACCCCTTTTTCTCTGTTGTACCCTTCTGACTCACGTTGCGTCGCGTGTTTGTGCTCGTCAGATGTTCCTATAATTGCTTATACTACTATTCTACCTATCAATGCAATGATACGCAAGTCTTCTGCGTATTCATGAAAAAAAGTAACTGGAAGGTAGAAAGTATTGGTAGAAGCAATATTATCAAAAACATCGGTTACATGCTCGAGGTGTAATCTAATCTCAAAGGACACAATACAGGCATGCACAAATATCAAGGAAGGGAAAGAAACATGTACTCCCTCTATCCATATATATAAGGCCTAATGCGTTTTTTGAGGCCAACATTGATCACATGTTAGAGCAATAATATATGACATGCAAGTTACACAAAGCATACCGTCAAATTCGTACGTGAAAGGATCTTCCAGTGATATAATTTTCACATTATACATCACATATACTATTAATCTTATCAATAGTCAAAGACAATCTCGAAAAACACATTAGGCCCTATATATACGAATGGAGGGAGTACAAGAAAAAAATGAAGAATCACTCCCTCCATCCTAAATTAGTTGTCGCTGAAATAGATATATCTAGACGTATTTCACTGGTATATGTATCCGTTTGAACGACAACTAATATGGTCGGCCGCGCGACGGACGGACCTGCAACCACGGGCCGAAATTTGGACCAGTGGCCAGTGCCTAGTGTCATCCTTTTCGAAAGAAATATGAGAAGTACAACAAGATTCACAAAAAGAAAAAGAAAATTTGTATTCTCCAAACGTTCTGGATTTGACAACAGATCCG
This sequence comes from Thinopyrum elongatum, assembly GCA_011799875.1. NCBI lineage: Eukaryota > Viridiplantae > Streptophyta > Magnoliopsida > Poales > Poaceae > Thinopyrum > Thinopyrum elongatum. The sequence goes on from CM022299.1 coordinate 488,036,561, forward strand.
AACGATCTCGTCGCCGTCCGATCTGGACCCGTCGTCCCAAGTCGATCTCGTCGTTCCATCGCAGCGTCGCTCGTGCGAGAGAGTTAGCCCGCGCCTCTTTCTCTCTCTGTCAAGTGGCCCCGCCCGCCGCGTCTTCCTCCAATCGTCGGTTCCCTTGCCCGCGATCCCCTCTCTTCTTCTCCCGAACTGCAACGGCTCGCTCCACTCCGCCCAACTCCTCCCACTCCGCCATTACTTCTCCTCTTCCTCTTCCTTCGAGTGAATCGACTCCAAATCGCGAGAGTTTCTGTTCCTTTCACGGTAGTTATCGCGCGGGCGGGTGCTGGTTCCTTCTGCGGCGGTCGGCCAGCGATTTATTCCAGTGAGATTCCCTTCCCCCGTTGTGTTTGCATCGTGGGCTGAAGCCGGGGGTTCCGCGGGTGAGGTGTAGTAGTTGATTTTGATGTAGCAGCGAGCTGATTCGTCTAGTTGTTTTGATCGAGTTTCAAGTGCAGAAGTGAGTTCATTCATTCCATTCTAGGTCGTACGGGGGGGATAAGTTGTGGGTTCGGCGTAGATGGTGACGAAACACGTGGTTCAAGCCCAATTTGTTGGCGGCTGGTGGTATGGGTCTGATCCGCCTGTGGTTCCTTCCAGTTTTGGTGAATTTTTGGAATGTGGAAGTGAACTCTGTACCCAATCCCCTCCCTCATGTGTTTTTGGATGCAGATGTGTGATGATGTATTGTGCGAGGTGTGACTATTTTAGATTCATATTGCAACTATAAATTATGGTTAGTGCATATCTGCCAGGACTCGTTGACTGAAGTTACCACCTGAATTTTTTTTTGCGGGGAACCACCTGAATTGTTATCTGTTACCACGAAATTGCATGCTAGGTCACATGCTTCAGGCCCAACATAATGCTTAATGTTTTTCCAAGTTCTCTTTGCTTATCATTACCACTGTTTTTGTTAGCGGTTACCTTGTAATCCCACTGTAGTTCACTTGTTTTATATCTAGCATTCTAGTTGATTTTTTCCATGGCTTATTGCTTCAAACTACCACTGGATTTGTTAGTTGTTACCATTTTAATTCCTCTAGATGTCTTTCAAATCACCCAGGGGTTTAGTAACAATTTTTTATGTCAATTAAGAAAGTTATCATGGCTGGTAAGTTCTGGCTATCGGTCTCATGCATACAAGTTACCACACTTTTTGTTTTGTTACCTCATTGGTTGTTGTGTCTTCCAATTCACCTTTTGCAACTTCTTAATTGTCAGCCCTTAATTGCTTTGTTTCTTTTTACTTGTCAGGGACACGATGCCACCAAGGAAGTGCAAAGGAGATGGTGATGGCCATGGGGGAGTTCCTTTGAAGAAGCCGAAGCGCCCTCCACCTCGGAACAGGGCCTCCCCTAGTTCACTTTTGACCGCTTGCAAAATTTTGTCTGATGATAGGGAAAACACTGTCAAAGAAATGGATTTCAGAAGCCTTAGGGATATCAAATGTGACCACCTGTTCAATTTTCTTAGTGACGTGAGAGGACTTTTTGAACAGCACCTAAACTTCTTTTTTTCCCTTATCTTCATATGTGAATTGTACAAATGTCCCATACACCTGCAATTAGACATGGCACAAAAGTTTGTGAAGTATTTTTGTCGTGGATGACACAAATAAATTATTGCATAGTTTGCATTAGAAATCACCTCACAAATATACATGTATGCAATATTTTTGGTCATATCCAAGGTAGTCATGTCCTCATCATCACCTCACAAATATACATGTATGCAATATTTTTGGTCATATCCAAGGTAGTCATGTCCTCATCAGTGAGTGGCTTGCTGGTTTATACGAGGCAGAATCCCGTGAGGTGGTTGTTCTAGGGCATGGCAGGATCCCCGTTAATGAAGAGGCTGTTCATCGGGTGATGGGTGTGCCCCGCGGTGGGGTGGATGTGCCCTACAATCTGCCTACAGAAGCTGATATTGAGTTAGGGATTGAGATGTTTGGTGATCTTGAACATACGCCAAAGACAACAGATGTCGTTGATCTTATCACGGGTTCTGGTAATCATGATGATAATTTCAAGAGGATGTGGCTTATGCTTGCCGACAATACTGTCATTGCGCCTACTACCTCCAACAAGATCAGCCCCAGATGGTACAGTGTGTTGGTAAGTATTCACATACTTGATTGTTTTGATAGGTGCGATGGTCACTGTTACATATTGTGCCTGATAACTTTCATCATGTTTGCATGGTAACTTCATTTCTTTCTAGTATCTTACTCCATTGTCCCTTTTTGTTCCTTGTTTTTTTCAGCGCAACATTGATAGAGTTAGAGATCTCAACTGGTCCAAGTTCATTGCCGATGAGCTCCACAAGGCACTGTCTAAAGGGAAGCCTACAAAGGGTTGTCTTTTGTTCTACAATGTTAGTGCTACTGCTTCTTTTTTCTTGCTTTTTTTAGTTCTTTTCTATTTTGGTGTACCCTGGTCACATTAACCGTTTTTACCAGTTGATGTACATTGATGCGATCGACCTTACTGGTCTTGGCATCGTGTTGCCTGATGGTCCTTTTCCTATTAATGTTTGGTCGAACAAGAAGATATCTCAAGTGCTTAGTATAGATGTCCAAGCGGACGAAATTTCTTATGGGAGACTGCCGGTAACTTGTTACATTTTTTTGTTCATTTCATTCACTTTCAGCAGATACATTTGTTTTTCATCATTTTTCTTACTTCATTTGCTTTCCTCATAATTCACTAGTGGAAACCCCAGTTTGGCATCGATTTCTGCTTGTTTGGCGGTTTACAAGGTCTTGGGAAGTTCATGCGTGTGCATGTCCCACCAAATTGCAGTGATGAGGTATGCTTTTTTTAAGATGTATTCTGGTAATTTTAGCCTTTTTTGTTTTTTATTGCATTTTTCATGGTAACTTATGAAATGTGCACCCTGATAACTTTGTTTGTATCACATATCTGAAATGGTTCACACACTGTTGATTAATGTTGTGCTTTATGATTGTAACTTTTGTTGTATTCACATGGTACTTTTTATGCGGCTGTTCTCCGTGATAACTCATGTTTTACCCAACCTGATTTTTTTAACTGCTGATAACTCATGGTACTTGGTTGGTGTTTTCTGTTGCAATCACATGACAACTTCTGTATGGATATCCTGGTTATTCTTTTATTTTATGACCTTCTTTGGTTTTGTGTGTCTTTGTGTAATTCATAACTCTTTTTTGCATCTGAAAATAATGCCTGATAACTAATAGTGTTCCTTGTGTTTTTTCTTTCTTACTAATGAGCAGAAATTTGCAAAGGCTTCTGAGCTCGTGGGTCGGTTCTCATCTGGCTTGGTTGGCCTGCTTGGCGATCTTGTGCAAGGTTTCGTCTCCCTTGATGATGAAGGCAGTTCTCATATGTCATCGACTAGACACTGATCTTAGGGCGATTTCTTCTGCTACCCGCAGTATGGCAAAGCCCCTTCCTGCACGCCATACCCGTCAAATAGAGAGGCCTGGCAAGAATATTATGGATGAGTCGAATACTGACAATGATACGCAGGATAACGACGACGACGAATCTGATGATGATGATACAGACTTTCAGGTTTTCTACCATGGTGAAAAAGGCCATACTGGTTCTTCTTCCCGCGGCGGGGCAGTGAACGTGGCTTCTGGTAGCAGGGCAGCGGATGTGGATGCGCCTCACTCAGATGATGCAAATGCTGAAGCGTGTGACCGTGTAGCAGGAAATCTTGAAGGCACACCTGACCGTGCGAGCGATGAACCTGTTATTGAGTCTCATATCATGCTGACCGCCACTTCTAACACAGTCTCAAGCAGCTCAGGGGATGGCATGCTTAGCTAGCGCAATTTGACAGACACGTAGTTTGAATTGGCCACTGAATCTTCTGTTAAAAGATGCGGTGCTCAGCTTGCCAATAAATCGTCTTACCAGCGGAGGCGCAAGAATTTGAAGCTACCATCTCCACCCCATCCTGCTCCGCCACCCGAGCCTGCCTAGCCGTCAGAAAGGGACATTCATCTTTCCGTCATGAAAGTGGTCGTCCAAGAGCTTGGGATCCGTGTGGCTGACAAGGGCACCGGTGAGGTCATACCATGCTCAACTCAGAATAAGCAGGTTCCACGCAGGTGAACTATCCTTTGTATTTTGTCTACTTCTTGTATTTTCTACAGTTTCTCTTAATTTTGTCATTTTCTTTATTTTGTTACCATATTTTTCTAACACTACATGGTAGTTTCAACTGTTGGTATATGATAATTTCGGCAACATTCCTCCGATAACTTGCAACTACTATCTTCTTATACACATCTTCGCTTTTTCGGTTCTAAACTACTGGTCCAACCACTCTGTTCTCTACTTTTTTTAGGGCACCCGACAAACAAATTGGTACACTTGAGGCGTCACCTAGTATCCCAATATCTAGGTAGTCTTTAGGTTTCATACTTGCTACTTCTTATAATTAGCTAGCCTTTTATATAGTATATACATCCGTATAATATACATCTTTATGATTATCTTTTGTTAAAAAATATGTTGCTAACTTTCATTATTTTTGCATGATAGTTTTGAACTGGTTGTCTGGTAATTTCAGTAGTATTACTCTAATAACCTTCAAATGTCTCCTTGTTTCTATGCATCTACACTATATTTAGATGGTAACTTTTATTTTCAGGTTTCATACTTGCTACTTCTTATAAATAGCATGCCTTTTTTATATAGTATATGCATCCGTATATATGGTGGTAACTATTTGTTATTTTCATGGTTTAACTTACTTTTTATTCCATAAGTTTGACTTAGTAAAGATAGCATATGTCCGTGTGACACAATCAAACGCATGTTAAGTGCGTCTGTTCATTTTAACACTACATCTCACAACTTGCCTTTTTTTGCAGCAAGTCAAGTGGAAAGAATGCTGCTAAAAAGGTGTGGTTTTCCAAGACTAGGTCTTCTCCTAGACTAGGAGCAGCATCTTCACAGCCGGTAGAGGTTATGGATCTTGAAGAACAGCCCACGGTGACGTCTCCTGTTGCCGTTTCACAACCTGATGTGATGGGCTCTTCGCCAGCCCCCGTCGAAGCAGCAGATTCTTTCGAAGTTGCATCTGATGCTGCTGAATCTATAGAACAACTGGCTGCAGTGGCCACCATCACTGCTGTTGTTGAAGAGCTCGCCACTGCAGTAGTTAATGATGAAATTCATGCTGATGATGTTCCTGTCGTGGACACTGGTATGCATGAATGATCACTACTCTGATGTTAAACATGCATAGCTAGTTTGTGGATTTTCGATGCGATTCTTTGTTCAATGTGATAAAATTTGTTTTTTTGTCCTCTCATATGATGCAGCTCAAAATGTTAATGAAGTCGTCATTGAATCTGCCCAAGTGTCTGTGCCCCCTGAAGCCGGAGCGTCAGATGATGCAGTAACTGGTGTTGATGCAAGAAAAACAGCTCCAGGTATGCAATGTTTCTGATGGTAACTATAGCATAATCTGTTGGTAACTTTACTTATTCTACGGTGGTAACTATGGTATATTCTGATTGTAACTTTACTTAGTTAATGCAGTCCCAGTTGTCAATTCTGATGCTCAAGATGAAATTGTCCAACTTCAAGTTGCGGTCGATATCCAAAATGTCCAACCGCATCATGAAGATCAAGCTGAAGCCGATGTTGTCACTCCAGAAGCTGTAGCAGATGATGCTGTAGTTAGAGTGGTTGGTGATTTCACCCCACCAAGCTGATCTCTTGGACTTGGCTCCATTTTTGGTGTGACGCCTCGAGATCCACCAACACCAGGGGCTCCACCAATGGCAGCTGCGGTTCAGAGTGGTCCTCAAGCACCTCATGCACCACAAGGAGCAACAACACTACAAGCAATATCAACACCACAATCAGCAGCAGCACCGCAAGCAGTAGAAGTACCACATGCAGCAGTAGCAACAGTAGTTGGTTCAGATGCGATCCTATCGCCTGCGTCTCCTACCGCGGAGAATGCTGAGGGCATCGATGCTGAACCGGTTGCTTGGGCGCTGCCTGCCAACTCTGGTGAGGAAGACATTTTTGTGTCTTCGCTTTCACAACAAAGAGTGAAGGATGGAATCACTTTAATCGAAGACTTATTTAACTGTTTTTATGTGCTTTTTTTGGTATTTATGTTAGGGGTTTTCTTTTTCTTACGCGCGCGTGTGTGTGGATGAATGTAATATGACTTTTTATGCTTCTTGTGATATGTGAAATGAACCATTATGCTCCGCGTTCACCATAAATTATGTGTTGTGCTTTTTATAAATTTTCTTTATGTGTGGCCTCGTTATGTGATTACTAATTATGATATATATTAATTACCTCCCTGGCAACATGACTCTCTGTTTTCTTTTCATAATACAACATCCCCTTCTCCCACATGGTAACATACTTTCTAATAACATGGTAACTTGAGTTGCTACTTGATGATAACATCTCTTATTATTTGCTGATAACCTATGCCACTACCCTATCGCGACACCATATGTTCTATGGCTATGGTAGCTAATCATTTTGTTGCATGACAACCTCTGCATTATTCTTGTGCTCCTGGTCAATAACAATTTTTTGATTGTTTTTCTTTTTTTTCTTTTTTCTTGAACCAGTGGTGTCCTGATAAGTGTCATTGTCTGGCCTGACAACTTTGACTCTAACCAGAAATTATCTTACCCAAAATGGTTTTCACAACACTCCTTATGTTATGTTGATAAGTCATCATTATTTTTCCTGGTAACATCTATTGTTTTGTCATGATAACTACCACTGTATCTCAACCTTATCTTACCCAATACGGCTTTGGCAACACCCTTTTTTTCGGTGATAAGTCATTATTATTGTGCTGGTAAGTTTAATTGTTCTGTCTTGATGACTTTCACTATATCGTAATTTTTAGTTTACCCACTATGGCATTGACAACACCCCTTCCCTTTTTTTTCGAACGGGTCATTCCCCGTGAAGTTCACCAATTTTATTAATGTATATACAATTTTTATGTCTACCATGAATATCCTTTTTCTCATGCCCCTAAACTTACCTGTTGATTTTCTTTTTTATATAATAATGAAAGAACGTCGTGTTTTGGTGTATGATGTTGAACTTGACGATGATGAACTACTTATGTGGTGGGAAGAATTTGAACATGATAACCCAGCAGCCAAAGGAAAAGATGTTGTCCAAGGAGGTAATCAATTCTTGTTAGTTTGACAATGCCAAAGTTGTGACGCACTATATCAATGTCTCCTGATAACTTCTACCCCAACTGCTGATAAATTATTCACAAACTGATTGATAACTTTTGATCTACCACTTTTGGTTGAAACCATTTAGATTGTTTAACCTCTGTTTATCATCACCAATCCTTTTTTTTTGCTAAGCCCTTCAGACTTTTTTGCGGAGCATTGTCAAAGCCCCACATTTGCTACACCACACTTACCCCAACCCAAAGAGTGTACGCAGCCCAGTGCCACACCTAGATCATTAATTCGGAAAGTTAGGGTTATCCGCCCATTACAATACCTGCTGCCACCATATTCGGAACTCATCCCCAGCGAAGCCGATGAGGCTGTTTATGATGAAGTTATCAAGCACACAACTGATTCAAACTACAAGATTAAGGGGTAATAAACGAGCTTTCTTAGTTTTTCATGCATTTTTTTTGCCATCCCATTTGTTTGAGACGCTTTCCCCCTGGTATTGCAGTGTTAGGGTAATCGACATAGATGGGAGGTGGGTCACACTCGGCGAGCTTGCTGATTGTGTGAGAGAAATGGAGCAGGTTTCAACCAGTATTGCTGAGTTGCATGTTCGTGTTCTTCAATATTTGGAAATGCCAAACAAGATTATCTTCCCTTGGTTGCTGTCCATTTATCTGCTTGTTGGAGACTTCAAATGTAAATATGTACTTCATCATTTCCAACGGGACCATCACTACATTCTGAGCCATCAAAATGAGGTACTTTGTGGTTTTGTTGCCACTCTACACTTTTTTTTATTTTACAGTGCCTTTTTTTCATGATAACTTCAGTATACATAGTCCGGGATGATAATTTATTTATTTTTGCTGGTAAATTGAGCATCCAATGCCTGATATTTTTTTGTCCTTTTTGTGTTTTCATGTTAGCTTCAGCATCCATATTCTTGTATTTTTTTTATTTAGTTTCTATGGTATGATAACTTGAATGCTTTTGCATGGTAACTTTAGCATCCAAATTCTGGTAGTTTGTGTCTTCTGCCATGATAACTTTTTTGTGTGCCCTGTATTTAAGCATGCCTTCCTTTTCTGTTACTGGTATGATTATTGTAGCTTCTATTCCCTGCTCTACAAAAGTTGGGACCGGGACCACATGACGGTCATTGTATGTACTGTCACTGAATCTTAAGGCAAAATGATTTGAGGTGTTGGACTCATTGCGTGAAGAAGATGGTCCATCTTTACTTGAGCACGCAACAAGGTATATGAATGCTATAAAGAAGGCTTGGTTGATTTCATACAAGGACTGGCACAAGCAAATTCAAGATTATAAACTCATGTAATTGATGTTCTTAAACAACAGAACGGGTTAGTTGTTTATTTGTGTTCCTTATTTTAGATGAAGCCCCATTTATTTGATATCATGTTTTATGTACTCACACTCACACTCTGTTTTTAGCATTGATTGTGGCTTCTTCGCTTTCATGTTTATGGAGCTGTGGAATGGGAAAATTATTCCTGCTTTCACCCATGAGCAAGTACCGGCACTCAGAAATTTTTTGACATCGAGGTGGCTAAATCACACTAAAAACAGATGCAAACAGTGGCGCTATCATTTGTTTGGCAACAGTTCGTGAGGTATCAACTGTCATCATCTTCTTTTTTCATTTGTGAGAGCAATTTTCAGTGCTGGTCTTAAATTGATGTTAAATACTCGAAAGAAGTAGTTTAGCATTTTCTTTGTTGCCACAGTGCTTGTTTTTTGGTGTTTTGTCATCACTCATAGAAGAAATTCAAGACCAGATGGTAACTTCTACCTTCTGTGGCTGATATTTCGTACATAAATAGTCTGATAACTAGTTGTTTTCTCATTTTATTGGTCATGAAATAATCTGGTCACAATTTGTCTGGTAACTTGCATTATGTGTTGCTGATAACTAGTATGTATACAAGCTGATAGGTTGCAAAAAATGTAGGTACAATAACCTTTTTGATTGCAGATAGTGTTGAAAACTCATGGTAGTGAAATGACACATGTAAAACATATAGATAACTGAGGATAGCCCACAGACAATTTACACAATATGTTTACGATAACTTCCACCACAAAGTACTTAAAACTTCAGCCCACACAAAGTGCTGATAACTTACATAAATATAGGTGCTATAATTTGGATTACATTTTGCACTGATAACAATCAGCAAAGAAATGAAGATAAGTTTTTTGTACATTCATTTGTAGTGATGATCTTCCTTTTTCTTTCATTCATCTTGGTAGATGTGACGTGCACTTGCGCTTGTCATGGTGCACGCTGCCGTAGACACTGCACTTTCTTTGTTTTGCTGGTTTTGCAATGTCAAAAGGATGCTGAAGCTTCTTTGTTTTCGGCTATCCTTTCGTGATAGTCTTCGGAGGGTCTAGTATCGTGCTTGTGTTCGAGGAATGGGATGCCGCGGCTGGCGTGTTGGCAATAGCTTGTATTGTCACAGGGATGCTTGTTTGTCCCGTGTTTGGGTTGTCCATATTAGGTATGCTTATTTGTTGTTCGACATGGACAACTTCACTCATTGCGACCACTGGAGTAGAACATGGATCTTGTTGTGATTGGAATGATCCTCTAGCTTCTTCCTTGTCCTTTCTGGCCTTCTTACGCTGGCTTTTTGTTAGCGTGTCCATTTCTTCCTTGAAAGCATATAGGTACTTCTTGGCCACCCTGGCCCCATCATCTGTGAGGCAAGCGTCCTTGGTTGTTGTCTTGAACTCCCTTAGCATTGATGTATATCGCATGGCGCTCCCCCCCCCCCTCTAGCATGCTCTTACGAAATGTTGGTTGTTCAAAATCAGGCTTGATTAGATCTTCCTCCTGATCCCAAGTCCAACTCTTTAGATTATACTTCTCAGGTATCTCGTACACCCCGATCTAGTCCATCACTCGTAACACATGTGCGCGGAGTATACCATCTCGCTCAAACTTGCAGCAAGTGCATGAATATGTCCCTTCATCCTTGTTTGCTTTCACATGGTAGTCCATATCCCCATATTTTGGTATGATTCCTCTGACTAAGCCAACCTTGAATGACCCGTCTTGCAATGTGTCACATCTGTAGCCAGTTTTCACCTTCATCTCCATCTGGAATTTGAAGAAAAGATTATGCGTGTAGAGGCCCCGCACCTGTAACTCGAGTGGGTTGAAGGAGTATGTTTCCACCTCTTTGTACACTGTTTCCAGGTGCTCTTTTGACACGCTCACCATCACCTTCTCCTGTATCGCAGTGTACTGTTTTGCAAATTCGACTAGCGAGTTATTTGGGTTGACGTACTTCTTCAACACAGCGTTGAATCCCTCGCTCCTTGCCGTGGTCTGCAAGAACGGGAAGAAGTCATGCTTGTAGTACACCAGGACCCAGCATTCCCTGTTTTCCCACTGCCAATGGAAATGTTCGTTGTCCGTTTGCCCATGATCATCCACCATTTTTCCTCAAACTCTTCCACTGCATTCAAAAACAAAGGAGATGGTAACTTCAGTGCACAGATCATGGTAATTCTAATGTACTTAACATGATAACTTGCTTCAGGCAACAGTATGTGGTTCTGGTTCATGCAGAATGGGGAACTCCCCCAATGCTCATAGTTATGATATATTTAACATACAACTCTTTGTGACTCTAGCTCATATAACTCTTCCACTTCATGCAAAAGTTAAAGAGATGGTAACTCAATTGCACATATCATGATAACTTTAATGTACTTAACATGACACCTTCCTTCATGCAACACTAGGTGGTTGTAGTCCATGTAGAATGGGGAACTATAACTACATGGTAAACATGCTCAAGTGGTCATGGTCACTTAAGAACATGAGTGCTGGTAACTTTTTCCGGGTACCATAACAGTCTAGTTTTTCACATGAACCCTCCTTTTATAAATGTGGGGAAAATGGGTACTATTGGTGGTAATTTGTTATAATTCAGCATGGTAACTTTGGATATCGTGGCACAAATATGGAGTTTGCGGTTATGGGAGTGGAGTGTGCTGTGTGAAAATACAATACCATTCAAGCTGTTGTCAACACAATATTTGAATGCTTTGTTTAGTGGTTGATCATCAGCCATTAGCCTCCCAAGCTTCTCATGTGCTTTCTTCATAATGTGCCATCTGCAATTTCTATGTACTATCCCGATGAACACCTCATCAATAGCATTCCTCGTGGCAAAGTCCTGATCTGTGATTATGTTTTTTGGTGCAACCCCACCCATCGCATGCAAGAATGTGTTAAATAGCCACACAAAGTTGTCAGTCAGTTCGTTTCGAACGAAACCACAACCGAATTGGATTGATTGCCTGTGATTGTTAATGCCAATGAAGGGCGCACACGACATCTTGTACATATTAGTCATGTACGTTGTGTCAAATGACACAATGTCGTTGTATTTTGTGTATGCCCTGCGTGATGTGCCATCTATCCAGAACACGTTTTCCACCCTGTCTTCATCGTCAAGTTTCATTCTCCAATAGAAATCTGGATCCTTTGCCCTGAGCTCCTCAAAGTATGCAATCGTGCTCCCCATGTCTGCATTACGGTACTCCTTGCGAATTTTGGCTCGCTGATTGGCAAGGTCATGTGTTGTGTATGGCACATTCTCAGCATCACCATAGAACCATGAAATTAGTTGCATTTGCTTCGCGGTCTCTATGTTGCATTCGTGCAGAATCCATAAGAAATCATGCTCGTCTTTGGGAATGTTCCGATGTGATGCTAGAAATTTTGTAAGGGATGGCTTTCTTATCGGTGGGTGGTTATGGTTGTCGTCAAAGCGTTCGGCTCTCCACCACGCATCCTTGTGCATAAGATAAAGGTGGGCTGGACACTCAGTCCTCACAATCTTCCGCCTTTTTCTCTTCTTCACGATGCCTTCTGGGTTCAGTACATCCTGCACCTCCTCCTTCTTCTTCTTTGGCTTGCCGCCTTTCCCACACACCAGGAGTGCTCTGCTCACTGTGGTGTCCTTCAGTGTTCTTGTGTACTCTATCCTTGTCCCAAATCCATTTCTGAGTGCATATAGCTCGTAGTGAGCAACAGCCTCCTCAAAAGTGTCAAACTTCATTGTTGTATCAGGAGCCTTAGGTGTGGAGTATGCCTCAGCGTTAACCCCTCCTTGATCAGCGTTCAGCGCTCCTGTTTCTAGACTTGCTGGCTCGCTGACCGATACATCAAAGAACCTCCCCCCCCCCCAATGCTAGAACTTGCTTCTTTGTTTGGCTCATGGATCCTCTGGTTAGATGTAGGTGGAGCACCTGCATGTTTTTCATATGAAATGGGCTGTCAGAACATGATTTATCATTTTTTGGTGGTAACTTGTATTGAACATGTGTGGTAACTTGCAGTATGCTGTGATTATAACATTCTGCGTACAACATAGACATAGAGTGGACACTTTTGTAAGTGAGTTGTCTCTTACCTAAATCAAAGCTAGTCGTACGCGCATCATCATCATGTTGTCTCTCTTGTCCAACACTCTCTATGACATTTGTGTTATATCCGTGGTTTTCCGACATGTCATTGAAGCACCTGCTTACACATGTTAATAGCATCAGTCACACAACTGAAACACTATTGTTTACATACATCAATCACATTTTTATCTTTGTACTTTTTTTGTGATTCTTTTTGAGTTGACATATATATTATCATTTTTTCTGCAGGTAACAATTTGTTACTCATTCAGGACTCTATTCTACTTGGCAACACCATTCCCTGCTGCAAAAATTAGTTATACTATTTTTTATGGTAACTTTGCATTCCAAATGTGTGGTAACATGCACCATGTTGGCATGGTAACAGATGACAAAACTTTACAATATAATTTTTTCTGAGGATGATAACTTTGTATGAAAAAATGTGGTAGCTTTCTCTATACAATAATTGTAACAAGTATGGATTCAGTTGGGGTGTTGTGACTTCTATTTTTACATACAACAAGTGTTTTGTAGCATAATTTCACTGTTTTGTGAAATAAGTTGAAAAGGAGCTGCCTTTTTTCAAGAAAAATTCCTGCATATGCCTTGATAACTCATGTATTCTACACATTGTTATTTCCCCTGGTAACTCATTCTTATCTGGCTGCTAGCTTCTATGCACACAGTATATGATAAAATAGGAAAAATGCCCCTTTTTCTTCCTTTTTTGATGGAGGCCTTTAGCTTGGACTGACTTGAAATTTAGATACAGTAGGGAGTGCTTAGATGTACCTGATCCACCTGGATTCTTGCTGGATTCTGGACGTCTGGTAAGTTCTGGTGTCCCTAGTGGTAGATCAAGTCGAGATCTGGTGATAACTTTCAGTTCCTCAGGTGTCTTGCATGATTTGTGAAGCAATTGCTGGATTCTGGACGCCTGGTAAGATCTGGTGACCCTGGTGGTAGTTCAATTTGAGATCTGGTGGTAACTTCAGTTCCTCGGGTGTCTTGCAAGGTTTGTGAAGCAATTGCTGGATCAAATCGGGGTTGGGGTGGGGAGGGGGTAGGGGACGCCGCTGCCTTGAGTTCGTCGCCAGGGAGAGAGAAAGAGGGAAAGGGGGGGTCGATGGAGAGCGTTTGTTGTCTTTTCTTGCTGTGGAGGTAAGAAAGTTGGGGTTTAGGGGAGGTGGTGGCGCGTGATGGGTGTGGGCCAGGGTCATGTGAGGGGCGCTGAGCTGGGCCTTGTCGCCATTGCAGGTTGACTCGCGCAAAAAAAATGCAGGTTGCCTCGGCGCGACAGCTCGGCCTTGCGTGCTACGCGCACTCGGCCTCGCGAAGATGGGGGGTCGGTCGTTCGGATCTACTGGATAGGTACGAACGTTTGGTATATATCACAATCCAAAGAAAAAAGAGAAGTTCAACAAGGAAAAAGCACCCTCTTAAATAAATGATATTTACTGAAGATGAAGATAATAATACTCTGTTTGGCGAGTATTAAGTTCCAGACTTCCCAGGAGCTTCTGTGGGCACAATCTGGACACTGTCAGCGGTAATCAAGTCCATTAAGTAATCTTCTGACAGAATCAAGACGGTGGATCCGGGCATCCGGCCGGATGCTGGATACATTTACCCAGATATAGCACATGGCCGCAGGCGCGATCGACGCGCCACCTGTATGTAGTAATGTAAAAAGTAGTTCAAACTAATCAAGCAGGAGACAAAACTTCCCAACCATGTCATGACGCTGCTGCTGCTAGTACCCTGCTTCATTTCCTTTTGATGACTACTGGTCACTTCGTCCGGAAATACTTGTCCTGAAAATGAATGTTTAGACGACGAGGGAGGTGAAACTTAAGCACGAACCAGCAGTCTAGTAGTACTACAGCCGCGGCGGACGCTAGCTATGGCATGCAGGCAGCGACAAAGCAACTAAGCAGCGCGCGCGGCCCGGCGTGAAGCCAAGCAAAGGCGCGGCGAGCCGGCACCCGTCGCGTCGCCGGGAGGGGCGGACACTGGCGCCGCGGTACCCGACGATGTGTCGAGACGCCGAGGAAACAAACTCCTCCGGCATGGCCGAGATCGAATATTTGACTGTGGAGCCGGACGTTTGCTAGCTAGCGTGGTACCGCGGTCTCCCTCTGCTCCTACCGCCTCCTCCTTTTTCCATGACAGGGTGACGACGACGGCGGGCCGTCACCTCCATCGTCCGCTGCTGGAACGAGCTTGCATGTTTCCGGTCGACGCAGTACGCACTAGTAGCTAGCTAGCTTGGGGCACTGCGTCGGTTGCATCGATGGAGCTATGCGATGCTGGTCACGGTCAGGCCAGGCCATGGAGGCGCGCCATATTCCTACGTGCAGTAGACACGGCCCTGCCGTAGGCTGCCGCCACGGCTGGCGGCACGCTCTGGCCATGCACGGCCTGCGCCTGCACCTGCAAGCAAACATGCATGTACTCCACCGCTCGATTGCGCAATCAGCGATCACATGCCATCCGAGTTTGAGGTTCTCCTTCCGTCCTGGCGGGGCAAATTTGACAATTTTAACCTCGGGATGAAATCAATTCATAGAATGAACTGCTCGTGAAACTATTTCACTCCCCTGACCTTTTTGTGTAGCGCCCGCCACGCCGGCGTCACACCCTACGGTGTAGCGCCTACCTCTGGGGCGTTGCACTCCAGTCCACCGTGGCAGCCCTGGGCCCCGCACCCAGCAGTGCAGCGCCTTAGGCGCTGCACTGTGACTTAGATGCCAGCCGCCCGCTCCCCCTCCCCCACCCCACCCATTCGTTCCAGGAGGAGTTACAGAACAGGCGCGCCCGCGGCTTCCTCCTCTCCCCCTCTCAATCCCCTCTCCTGCATTTCTTCACCAATCCATTCTAGATGGTACTCTCCTCCGATCCCCTTCTTTCTGTCCATAGAAAATATGGTATTTTGAAGATTTGGGGAATCCTTGTTTGATTTGATTAGATTTGAATCTTGCATGTATTAGAATTTTGCATGTATTACAACCCTTGTTTGTTTGATTTGTGGAACCCTAGTTTAGTTTATTTTATTGAAAAGATATGGTTGGATACATAGATTGACATGTTATTTCTATGGAAAAGTTATTTGTATGAAGTAGGCCTAGTTTAGTTTATTTGTACTGAAATTATACTCGTATTGAGAAGAATGTTTTGGATACATATGCTTTGAATTTTGCATCTAGTAGGCCTACTTTAGTTTTTTTGAATTGAAAAGATAATCGTGTTGACAAGAATGCTTTGTTGAAATTGTTAGGATGGTTTGGCTTCTCGATGATCACTGGGACAAACAACACCGGTCGTACGCTATGTCGGTGGAGCAGCGGGTAATAATGAAAGTGGCCGGTGTTATGAATTTCGTATTTATTTCAAACACAAATGCCCCATATGTAATGTTATGATTTGTTTGTTTGTAGGAGCTTGCACCTCTGAAGCTTCGGTCTCACGGGGTCACCCTTGGATGGATGCGCTATGATGAGCGGTACACACCGTATGTAAGGGAGACAGGACTTCTCCCTTTCATTCAGTTGGTCAGCCGGTCGACGCCACCCAACAATGCTGCAGCACTCACCGCGCTTATTGATCATTGGAGGCCGGAGACACACACTTTCCATCTTCGGACCGGGGAGATGACCGTGACGCTCCAGGATATTGCTATGATCACCGGTCTTCCTATCGATGGGAACCCTTTATGTATGAACACCGATTCTGATGGGTGGCGCGCGCAGATGCATGCCCTTATCGGTATGGTTCCTCCGGAGCCTGGGGAACCAGAAGCAGAAGACAAGAAGAAGGAAAGAGTCGCAGCCGGTGCTCCTTTCACGTGGATTACATCGCACTTTAGTACTTGCCCTGAGGATGCTAATGAGGACACGGTCAAGATATATGCTCGTGTCTACATGTGGTACGTGATATCCAGGACTATGTTTGCTGATGGCACAGGCAAGAATGCTCCATGGATGTGGCTGAAGGCGTTGACCGTCTTCGATAGCAAATGGAGTTGGGGTTCGGCGACACTGGCTTACTTGTATCGACAGGTATGAAGTTGTTTCCTTTTCACTTCATTGATACATTATCAATGCGCTCTTGCTGTTAATTCAACCATGTTCTCTTTTATGTGCAGTTGGACGAAGCCTATTGTAGGCAATCTGGTGGTATTGGTGGTTGTCTGCTCGCACTTTCCATATGGAGCTGGGAGCGTTTGCCGGTTGGACGACCGAAGACCGTGAAGTACGAGGATTGGGACGACAAAGACGACCCACTACGGCTCCCCACTTGGGCTCACAAGTGGGATGTGTTAAATGATACGACGGATGATCCCTCGGTCATGTACAAGTTGTACAAGAGCGAGTTGGACGCGATCACGCCTGAGCAGATGAATCGACATTGCATAAGTGATTATCATGCTTGTATCGTAACTCAATATCTATTTTGCATTCTATCCCATTTTGCAGGTGGAATGGGAGCCGTATGGACAAGGAGAGAGTTTTGGTAACCCTATAGAGTTCAGGCTGAATCCGATGTGCACTAGGGATAGGGATCTCTGGCATATGCGGTGCCCACTGATATGCAACTGGGCGGTTGAGCTTCACCTGCCACATCGGGTGTTCCGCCAGTTTGGTTTGTTCCAGCCACACCCGCCGGAGTGGGAGGACACGGACAAGTTGCTACACGCGTAAGATATAATTAACCTTGAGCACTTAGCAGCTTCTTGGCGGTTTCGATGATGCTAATATTCTGTTTGTAACTTGCAGGTTGGATAGGAAAAAGCAGCGGAAGATCAAGGATTGGGCCAAGCATCACAGGAAGTATGTTGTGCAGTTCGCGCTTTGTGTGGAGCAAGCTAGGGCTGAAAAACGAGCCCAGCTTCGTGAGCACTGCCCGGTCACATTCAACAACTATCTCACATGGTTTCTTGCAAGTACCCATGTGGAGGTATGCAAGCCGGCGTATGCTGAGGAGATTTTGGAAGAACCCACCGTGTTTGATGAGGTAGCCCAGCACCAGTACAACGCATTAGTCAGGAAAGGCAACTCAGTGATCCCTTCAGCTCCAATGATGAACTTTGTGGTATTTGCCCTTTTTGCTTTTCCATTCGCACTATTCACATCTTTGCTTGCCTAACACTTTGATACCGTTTCTGTTCATAGTGTGCCCAGATCAAGAAAGCAGCTGATGAGACCGAGACTATTCTGGAAACAACCCCGGCTGATATGACCTTGGGGACGTACCAGGTTCGGTCTGCATACGAGTTAAAGCCTAGGAAGGGATTCAAGAAGTACACACCTGAAGACTTCACCCAAAGAGGCAAAAGTGCCTCATGCACCATCGATGGTGCAACAGAGCATGCCTGGGAATGTCAATCTCCACCGCGTTAAGAATTCCTGGATGCCGATCCGATATGACACAAATTTCCCTTTGAGCGGGTAACACCTTCGTCCTCAAAAGATGCAGAAACCACTCCCAGTTGTCATTGTTCTCCACCTCAACCAAAGCAAATGCCAATGGCAACACCCGGTTATTGGCATCACTTGCTATCGCAACCAACAAGGTGCCCTTGTATTGTCCGGTCAAGAACGTGCCATCAATTGCGATGACCGGCCTACAGTGTTCGAAAGCCCTCACGCATTGCTCGAACGCCCAAAAAGCACGGCCAAATACTCGGACTTTCCTTCCTTCATGAACCGTTGTTTGGTGCCCATGAGGCTCGACCACATGAACCATGCCTGGGTTTGTCGCGGCCATGGCTAACAACAACCTAGGGATTCGGTTGTATGCTTCCTCCCAAGTACCATACAACATCTTAAATGCGGCTTGCTTCGCCTTCCATGTCTTGCCGTATTTCACCTTGTAATGAAAGATGGCTTTCACAAGGTCAATGACATGTTGGACGCTCATTGTTGGAAGTGTGGATATTGAGTTGGAGAGCCTGTAAGCGATGAACTCGGGCGTGAGTTGTTTGTGGTCTTGGGACACAATCTTGCCATCCACCCTTTTGCCTTGGCACATGGGAGTTGGCACACAACTCACTACATGCCAAGTTGGACCTCCTTTCCATGGTCTTGCACGCACAATCCAAGGACATATTTCATCTTCACATGCACATGC
Organism: Thinopyrum elongatum; assembly: GCA_011799875.1. Classification (NCBI taxonomy): domain Eukaryota; kingdom Viridiplantae; phylum Streptophyta; class Magnoliopsida; order Poales; family Poaceae; genus Thinopyrum; species Thinopyrum elongatum. The sequence goes on from CM022299.1 coordinate 488,055,381, forward strand.
AACCGTGTAGCGCACATTGACGTCCGAGTTCACCACCTTGTGTGGACGATAATGCGTAACCGAGTAGTTGTCGAGCCACATCTTCAATTCCAACAAGGTTTCGAACTTAGAACCTTTAGCAATCCGGTTCTTGTCGTCTCCCAAATCACGGTGAGAGCTTGGCCTAACCCCAAGAGATACACATTGGCCATCATCTACCACGGCTTCATCCGCGAGACTAACATCCTTGAACAATGTAGTCCGATGATCCCGACCGAATACCTTCTCGAAAGCTTCGGCCTCCTTCACCGTGAACCCCTCCACATCAACTTGTTCATCGGGACCATCGTCATCCGAGTTCGATGCATATGCACGGGAAAAAGGGATGGAATGGTCCATTGTCTCTTGCAAATGATATTTGTCGAGATCACCCACATTGTTGTCATGGAGATCAACTTCATTGTCATCGTCCGCATACTCATCATTGTCCTCTTGCAAAGCTTCATCTTGGTTGTTTGTAAACGGGCTCAATGTTGGCCTCACTTCTTGGGTCAAAAGAGGTTCAACAATTTCATCTCGCTTCAAGGGTGGGGGGCTACTAGCAACCAAAGGGGAGGGGTTCCGGTTCAAGTCCAAATGCAAACTTGAATCAACCTTCTTCGTTGCAAATAACTCAAGAGCCTTGTCTAGTGATTCGGCCACCGTCTCCTTGTATGCAACCCAACGTTGCTCCGAGTTGACACGCATTGTCTTCCAACGGATGTGCATTCCAAAACCAACATTATGCCTTCCCTCCAACTCAACGATATCACTAGGGTCCATCCAATTCAAATCTTTCCTCACTTGTTGCAAGAGCTCCGCATAGCTAGGACTACTATCAAACACCATGTCAAGCTCATCCGGGTCCGGTTCTATATTGCCTTTTCCTTTCAAAAAGGCGTCTTTGTCCCCATGATGAACAAACACACATGTTCTTCCCATCCCTATAAGCATTCAAAGAACACAAGGTCACATTGCTTCCATGAGTACTAATCCAAGGATTAACACGGAATACAAACCCTAATATATATATCAAACAACAACCCTAACCCTAACCATAACCCTAACCATAACCCTAGCCCTAAACCTAACCCTAGCACCAACATAAGAACACCCATAAGAATAACCCTAGCATACTAACAAAGCCTAATCATAGAAAATTGGCAAACAAACATCTCACATCTCCATGCAAATCTCTAGATCCAAACAAAACTAGGGTTTCCCCAAACTAGCAACAAATGAGCAATTTGATAACATTACTTGGATCTAAACAAGGGGATCGGAGAAGATTACCTTGAGGGAGGGTTTGACTTCAAAATCCACGGACAAATTCTTCAAATTTGCAAGATTTGGGAGAGGATTTGAGAGGGGGAGAGAGTGGGAGAGGGGGCAAAGCTCGGAGAGAGAGTGGGAGAGTGTGTGGTGTGGGGGGAGTGGGGGAGGGGGGGCCAGCCAAGTGGCTGGATAAGTCACAGTGCAGCGCCTACGCGCTAGGCGCTACACTTCAAATGTGTGGCGCCTAGATCTTAGGCGCTGCACTTTACATGTGTGGCGCCTAACTCGGAGGCGCTGCACTGCTGGGTGCGGGCCCAGGGGCTGCCACGGTGGATAGGCGTGCAACGCCCCCGATCTAGACGCTGCACCGTAGGGTGTGGCGCCGGCGTGACGGACGCTACACAAAAGGGTCAGGGGAGTGAAATAGTTTCATGGGCAGTTCATTCTGTGAATCAATTTCGTCCAGAGATCAAAATTGTCAAATTTGCCTCTGGCGGTCTCCTTTTCACCACGCTCGACTTGGACCATTCGTTCTAGTATTAATGAAGTCTCGATCAAATGAATTACGAGTACAGGCAGCTGCTGCTGCTACAGTGCTCGCACGCGGCCAGGCCCGTGTGGCTGCATGCCATGCGACGACGTGCAGAGCCTTGCGTCACATCATGCGTGCATGATGCATCCCCCTGTAGTGTACCGCGGTACCCGAAAGGGATTAAAAGAACGAAGAATGGACGGCCGTGGTGGTACGTACCGAGAGGATCAGCGGTCAGGATTTGCGGAGTCGGGAGTGCAGGGATCGATCTGCGCGGTTGGTCGGGGTGACTGGGTTTCAGACAGACTGCTTTCTTCTCAGGAACCAGAATGTTTATGGCGCTGTTCCTCTGTTGCACCCCATACCGTGGACTGTTGCATGCGGCCTGGCACGTAGTAGCTCGTAGAAACATCAGGACTGTTGCGTGGCAGTCCTGTGAGAGAGTGAGAGGAGCAAAGCTGCAGAGATCGGAGATCACGTTGCCTGCTTAGGTTAGACACGCAGACATCTGATGACACAAGTGTTGCCATGCACAAACGCACAACTGTGTACGACAATCGCCTCGCAGTGGAGACAAGGGCGGCAGACGCGAGCCCGTCTGCCCGCTGTATTACCAGTTCGCATCATCACAAGACAACAGCATGCTTCAGACTCTATAACGGACACCTTGTTTTTCAGGTTGAAAAAAGCGTAAAAGAAGAAGAAGAAGAAGATTATTAGGCGGTGGCGCCGACGGTGGCGCTGGCGGCGAGTCTGGAGGAGCCGTAGAGGGTCTCCTCGAAGCGGATGATCTCGTTCTTGGAGCCGTAGGCCACCTGGGTCCGCTCGTCGAGGACGGAGATCACCTTGTCCAGCACCGACTGCTTGCCGTCGCTGCTGTGCCCGCCGGCCTTCTCTATCAGGAACCCCAGCGGCGCAACCTCGAACAGCAGCCGCAGCTTCGCCTTGGCCGTCGGCGACGTCACGTTCGTGAAGATGCCCTTCTCCTTCACGATGATCTGCATGCATACACGCACCATTCATCAAATATCCATTCCCTCTCTTCTCACGCATGCACACGAGTAATAATGCTAAAATGAAAGAATTCGATCTCTGCATGCAATGGAGTGTATGCGCAGGGAGTTCACGGAAGCAACGCAAAGTTGGTGCACTAGTACGCGCCGTGCCGGTCGATCGACAGCATGGCCTTGCTTAAAGCAGACGCCGGTACAGGCTCGATGGTCGACCGCATGGGCGCGCGGTGGAACAACAGTTAGTGGCACTCACTGGGGAGAGCACCCAGCCAAATTCTTGTTCTCAGAAAAGTTGCATTGCCTCGACTCAAAGATTGTCGTCCCTCTCTGGCGCCAAAGGTGCAGGAGTAGAATTGACATGACAGATCGATCATGGCGTTGTTCGACGCTGGGTCGAACCGGCACTATTCGTGATCATCGATCGGTACTGAAGAACTAGTGCAATGGCATTTCATTGTTCCATGCATGCACGTGTTTTTAAAAATACAGACGTTTGTAGGGCTGGGTCTGAATAACATATGTGGTTTCGAAGTATGTAAGCAATATATGACTTGTAATACGGAAGAGTTTGTGGTATATGTACCTGGTTGACGTCAGGGACCATTCCTCCGGTGTAACGCAGCGTGTACTTCTCCTTCACATAGTAGTTGACAAGCTGACAAGGTACATTTTCCACTTGTTAGATTCAGATTGGAACTGTAAATAACAACCAACAGCTGCTAAAATAAGATCAGAGCAGTAGTTAATTAGTACCTTGTCGTAATCAGGGTTATCGAACGTGGCCCTCAGATTGCCAGGGGAGAACATCTTCCCTTCTCCAATGCTTGTGGTGTCCTTGACGTGCTGCCATTTACCTGCAGCATTTGTAGGTGCTCGATCAATACCACTACATATGCATAAAGAACTTCGACTGGATACTTGGAATCGAAGTAAACCTTCGTCGAGAAGAAGGAATTCATGTGTCCCGGGGCAGTCCTTGAGGGCAACGACGAACGTGGTGCGAGGGCCGTAGATGCCCATGGCAGCAGCGACCTGGTCTCCGCCGGTGACGCCGGTCAGCTTGTCGCCGGGCCAGACGCCGAAGATGGTTCCCACGGTGAAGTTGGTGTCCACGATGCTGGAACCATCAAGGGGATCGAACGCCACACTGAATCCGCCTGCGAGACGACACGAGACGGAAAGCTAAAATTTCTGAATCTCGTAAGCAGCAGCTGAAATTGCCTGTGCAGCTACAGTACTGTGGTGATGCAATATTTGTGCTCTAGACTAGATTGACTGCTCAAACATGTACTACTAGAACCCAAGAAGACGCCATGGTTACATGTACTGGTAAATATTTTGTCTTGCCGCTATAGTTCTCTGAAGGTGCGAGCGGGAACATATGTTCTGTTCAGGCAGGTTCTTCGAATAAAAATAGACTTTCTCGTCTCCTCTCCTTTCTTCTCTACTGTTTGAGAGAGGCGACTCAGTAGGTGGCTCGGGCTCGGCCCTATCCCGGATCTTTGCCGCCGGCGGCGCCGGTTGGGAAGGAGATGGGAGAGGTGCTCGATGCTCCGCTGTAGATAGTAGTAGTTCTACGTATATTGTTTCCTTAGGGGATTTGGGCTTTATGCCGGCGTCTGGCGCTATGCCGATGGGGAGGATGTCGCCGCCGCAGGCGAGCAGCGGTTGGTGGCGTTCGGGGGCGGTGATCCTGGTGGTGGCTGGTGGTCAGCTGCTTCTGTGGTGTGCGCCGCCAACGACTCCTCGAATAAGCTCGAAGCTTTGGATCTTCCCAGATCTGAAGATGATTCTTTCCATTCTGCTCTTTCCGTATCACCATGGTGGTGGGAGGAAAGATGCGGAAGGGGAGAAGCCCCATCTTCATCGAGCTGAACAAGCGATTTGTTCCCGGAGCAAATCCTCGGTGGTGCTTGAGTAGGAACAATGGCGCCTGCTGGATTCTGGTGATTGGCTGCCGGTTCCTGTCGCTCCATCACCGACTCTTCTGGTTGAATGGCAACCAATACCATATTCCTCCCGGCTGACGAGCCAAAAGGGAGGCAGTGTGAAGACGGCAAGGTGGCTGCTCCTCCTCCCTCTGGTTGGCCGCTGGAGAAGGAGTGGCGGCGAGCTCGTTGCCCCAAGTGGCCATGTCCCCGGCGGTAGCGAGTATCCCCTGCTGAAGCTTCGATTAGGAACCAAATTGCAATATGTCTTTTCGATCTGGGCCCTTCTTGCAAAGTCTTTGGACTTGGATGTAATTTCTACTTTTGTTTGGGTCCATGTAAAAGTTGTGTTGTATCTCGTTATGTCTAATAAAATCTGGGTCCTTCGGGGCCCTACTCTGTTCAAAAAAATATATATGTTCTGTTCAGTAGCACTGAACACTGTCCGGTAGTACAGTACTACTGTATATTCTGGCATAGCGATGGCATGTGTTCTGTCAAGGATATACAGGTTTACGGTGATCGTTATCCCCCTTGATCATGTTGTCGAGTTTTGAGCTTTGATGTGTGACAAGAAATGGCTATGTACCTTCGACCGGGCCACCCATGTCCTGGAGCTCGGGGACTTCCTCGGAGCACGCGTACTTGCAGACATGGGAGTACTCCAACGCCTGCATATATACCAGCGAAGTGAGAAACCGTGACGGGACGAGGCGTGCAGCACGCGTGGATGGAAAGCGCTGGCTCTCGGTCGTCTCACCTCGAAGAGGAGCTTGTCGGCGAGCATGTCGACGGCGAGCTGCTCGTCGCCGAAGGAGTTGACGCAGGCCGTGCCGCCGCAGGACGCGGTCCTGACCTTGAAGGCGATCGTCCTCATCGCCTCCCCCATGCAGATCAGCAGCCTGATGAGGTTCTTGTCCAGCGTCGCCTTGGTCAGGAACTCCTCCTGCCACCACGCAAAAACACCCAAAAAAGTGTGCAGACACCGTAAGCTTCACGTGGCGGCACGCGCGCGCACCGGCGACGCGCGTGCACGGGAGTCACTAGAGCATATATATATACTGGTGATGGGTGCACGGCACGAACCAGGCTGTCCCCGATCGCGCACCGGGTGGTGAGCGCCGCCCGGCTCGCCGCCTTGGACTGCCTCCCCGCCGGGAACGACGTCCTCGCCGTGTTCGCCCGCAGCGACTCGCCGTAGAACGAGGTCGCCGGCCTGGCAGCCTGCCGCACGCATTGCCCATCCGGCATCAGCAAAACAAAAACGGTTGACGCCTCACCACATGTTGGATATCCTAACATTACACACCTTGGGCCTGTAGGACTGCGAGAAGGACATGGCGGCGCAGCAGGCGGGGGAGCGCGTGGCGGCCCCGCGCGCGTAGCCGGCGGCCGCGACGGTCTCCATTGCTGCTGGCTGGCTGCCGGTGCGTGGTCTGGCCGGCGCTGACGAGGAGGGAGGCTACGGAGCTTAAGATTTCAGAAGAGTGGTATTAGCTTCCCTACGTTTTTTACGTTGCGGCGCGGCTGGGGGATTGGGAGGAACGGATCACACACGGAGGATGCACGACTGGACCAGATGAGCCGGGGGCCAACGTGGCGCCGGAGAAGATAGAGCGCGGGAAGACGACCGCTCGTGGTTTGTGTGGCCCTGCTAGTGCCGGGACGAGCCGACGATGGAGCAGCACCGGGTCGATCGGGCCGGGTGCGTATGGTACGTGTGTGCGCTTTTCGTTTTTCCAAAAAAAAACGTGTGTGCGCTTCTCGTGCCAACTTGCGCGAGACAGATTGGTTGCAAGTTTGCAATTCTACGAGGATTAAATTTCAGTAGTGTTTTCAGTTCGAGAAAACATCATGTGTGTAACCTTTTTTTTCGAAAGTGCTCTTCTCATCCCGAGCTCACACGTGACAGTAAAATCAAAAAAAAAAATCTGAATTTTTTTTGTGATGAATGCTTATATCCAGGTGCAAATTTTGTGATGCAATGACATTCGTGGAGGTCAGAGCAAAAAAAAAATTGATACACCAGTTAAAACATTCATCAATATTTATCACAAAAAAAAAACAGATTTTTTCTACTATATTTTGTGAGCTCGGTTCAAAAACTATATGTCCTTTTTTTTGTAGTAAATTTGTTGCCTTTGCCGTGTAGATAATTTTAGCGAACTGCCCAAACATTATATAGATAATTTTAGCGAACTGTTGTTGACCTTGCTCAATATAGTAATTTCTTGTATGATGCAAGGTGATTAGAGGTGTTAAGTAAAATAAACTAATTTTTCTTAAGCACCAATGTCTATCTGCATAATAAGGGTGTCTAATTAAGCGTCTGTCCTTTATAAATAAGCACCAGTGCTTAAAAAAAAGCTAAGTTATTTTTCTAAGCGCCTTGCATTGTAAGCCTTAGGTGAACTGTAACCGCTGTTGGTAACTGGGAAGTAGAACGAATTTCTAAACCAGCAGAGGGTGGGTATTTCACAAAAGAAACGTACATGAGAAGTTGACAACACCAGAAATAGCTCTACCAAACTGGGGAATAAAAACACAGTTGCCAAAACCTCTTGCCAAGTAAAGAGTGCCAAACGGGTTTAGTCTCAACTCTCACGAAAGAAACAAAATCAATGACCATTTGTTTTCTACCCACTTTAGTCTTTAAGATCTGTATTTCATTTTTCCTGTACACGGGAAAACATTCATATCAGATGAGCTCTTTGAGCATCAAGCCACAACTGACTGGCTTGCCCGTTGCCATGACACAAGCATTGAGAATGAGAATGGTGTGCAATTCGCATGAGTTTCTGCGCAGAACGGATGGCTAGGTCTAAGCGAGCGACTGAAGGATCGATCACTCAAGGTGATGAGTGTCTCAGCACATCAAAACAGGCACGCATGCAGAAATGCATGCCAGGTAGCTGTCAGCAGATTCAGAAAATCTTCTTCACCTCTTGGACATCCTGGGGCCTGAAATAATGTAAATGTTAGCAAAAATGAATATCGTTCTTACCAGCTAGTGTTTGACGTTCGACGGGAGCTGTTTAGTCTACTCTTGCAGCTAATATCAGTGCATAAAAGAAACAGGGGGGTGAATTTCCATATATGCACTACACCTGCTTACACAAACATATGGGGTCATGTGTAGAGCCGTACCTCTGGGACGAATTGGAGCCATCAGATTGATCTTCATCCTCCTCTTCCTCTGCTTCATCCTCATCACTATCAATCTCCAACAGACTCAACCTGCACTGGTTTGAAACTCTTCTCATGAGGAAAACATTGAGGTAGTACTGCACCAAGTCCACCCTGGTCTTCGAGGCAAAATGTTTTGCCGCTATCGCCCAAAAACTCTTATTTTCAAACACAGGAACCAACTGCTCAAGTGCACCAAACTTTAGTTGCTCCTCAATACTCCACATCTTAGAAACCTGCTCACCCATCAAATCAAATTTCCATTCCGTGAAAACTTGACCAATTTCAGACCTCAGCCGATCCCTGGCGGTGTTGATGTGATGTAATCTGCAATAGAAGGATCCTGGATATGGGCAATTACATGATTCAGGTCTTCCCTGTCCAGCTACCACAATATTTGTCTGTAAGACATAACCTTCAGGTGGCCAAGTTCTGCTTCCTAGCATCTTTGAGATGTTCGGGTCATTCCTGTACCAAGAAAGCTCTGCGTCTGAAGGTGGCCCAGTCCAGTCAGGTATCTCAGCCTGAAACTGCTCACCTACTCCAATCTTTTTCCTTTGCGTGAGAAGCACTGATGTCATGAGTACCATTCTCCTAGCTAGCCTCTCGGATTTCCTTGTTGGGGTTGGCCCTTTCCTTGGTCTTTCTGACTGGTCCTTAGTTCTGTATTTCCTTTTCTGAAAGATGAAAAATGCAACAATGTCCAAAAGAGTAAGAAAGAGAAAATTGTTTCAGAAAGCACAAACAAGATGGAAAGCAGAATAAAAGAAATATAGTGAGGACTGAGGAAACTGACAATAAAAATAAGCAATCAAACTTTGACAAATTGTCAGACAGGGGAAGGAAATTCTACAAACTAAACACTGAAGAGGCTTTGTGTAACACCCTACGGCCCAAATAGATAACAGCCCAGCCCACGACAGGGCAGACAACTTTTGTCCTCACTTCAGGCAAAAGGGTCAGCCCAGAAATGCTACGCCTTGCACCCAGAAGGCTTTTCTGCAAGTGTAACTCAGGTTAAACCGGCCATGTGGGACTAAAAGCAGGGGCGCTGCACTTTGAGTATCGTAGATACAAATTTGCCAGGCAGATAGAAACATCCAGCCCTCGGTTTTTGTTCAGATGAGGAGACCACGACACAGGTTTCACAGGGCATGATCCTTTTCCCAGATATAAAAATAGGGTAATCATGGCTCAGGTGTATCCACATTCTTTCAATTGGAGCTTTGACTATGAACAAAATCCAGTGAATTGTTTCAAAATACATACTACAAAACACCACTGGGTTAATGCTACGTGCCTATTGTTTGCGCATTTCGGACTTGATAAAGGAACAAATAACTGAAAGTTGCACTGTACCTCCATTTTGTAGAAGTATTAATCATACGCTTCAAAAAACTTTTCTTATTAAGGAAAATGGAACACAAGTTGCAGATGATTCTCTCTCTCTAGAGAGTCAACATCACCATGGTTCTCTAATTTTAAACATTTTGGATCTGACACTATGTGCCTATTACCCACCATTCTTTGATGCCAGCTATGCCTTGTAGATTGTTCTTCCCAGTAACATGTAGGATGCACATCGTGCGGCCGTGCAGGAAATCATGACTATAATCGCCACTTCGCCAAACATTAAATAATTATACAGTCAGCACTTCCCCAGGTCCTCTTATCTCACAGCAAGTTCCAAAATATCGGCTACCGGGTTTATATCGGTTCGGTTTCAATAAATTGGATGTCAGATATCGGTGATATACCAGACGGCATATAGTTATATAGGAGGAAACATATCTGTTTTTTGTCCTTCTTGTTTAGACATGCCTCTTTTAATAATAATAAAAGAATGATGTCAGTGCTTGAGTTACAACTATATGATTCCAAGTTTATTCACTAGTAAATTAAGAAATAAATCAATAAATACTCTCAAAATTTATTCTAACATAAAAATTACGTCATATATGCATATTTACAAAACATTATGTGTGAATTTTATAATTTGATGCAGCTATAAATACCTAATTTCATATTCACCATTTTTTCTAGAAAGAACCCTCATCATCCACATATTGGTCTATGTCAGTGGACATATCGGGTCAAATATCAGCCATATCGGTCAATATCAGCCAAATCAGTCTATATGTCTGATCTGCGTAAAAACAATATTTACGAAATGATATGTTATATCTGTATCGGTAGACCACCAATAACGATATATTGGCCGAGCGGTCGTATCAGCCTAGATTTAGAAGCCTGTCACAAGGAAACTATGTACCGCTGTCAGCTTTATGCCAAATTTGCACAGACTAATAACTGTTTCGGCCAAAATACACTTTGAAAGGCTTTCACTATTTTTACATCGACAAAGGCATGACCACTCGATATGACATAAATCACAAGTTCAGGTTTCCAATATGATAATCCAGGATAGGTTTAAATGTCAGGTAAAATATAGTGAATACAGGAGAAAATAATGCACATTAGTCCAGATTCTAGATATATAATTTTCACTTCCATAAAAGAAAGGAGCCTTCGTTTAAACAATTAATTTGGCCTCATTATTAAAGAAAACAGTGCACACTAGTCACGTCGACCAGTTGGCTAGCTAGAGCAGACTGAAATGCTCGCAGCCCGATGACCCGCGTTCGAAGCTCAACCCTCCGTTTTGTTGGTGCTCGCCTTCTTAAAAAATGCCACCAAGGGCTAGTCTTGGTTGGTCGAGTTTCTTTTTGTTAGTTATGGATACATGCCATTTGTGAACATGCATGTCTATTGTATACCCATTTCAGCAAGTTCTCTTCAGTCCCTTAATCTAACACCTAAGGCCTATACTCACTCAACTGAATAAAAGCATGTCGGCAATTCCCCGATATGCATCACTTATTATAAAGCCTCACATGTCATTGACATTCTCACTAGGAACTCTTCATGGTAAAATTTTCAAGCTTAGTTTCTATCCTAACATAAACATAGGTAGCTTTGATGGGCTAACAAACTAATGCATTAACTGTGACTAAAAGAATTTGAAATTATATAAATTTAGTGAATGGGACTCGAGGCATGAAACTTAATGTTCTGGATGTTTACTTCACAATTCAAGGTTGTTTAGCCACAGGTGCAAGACCTAAGGAATAGCCTAATATTACCACCATGCCCTTCTCTTACTCCAGGTTGATCGAGCTATTCTCTCGATTCTCACGTTCTCTTTGTAAGGAGGCCTCATTTATTAATGAGATTAATGGTCATGGGATGTAAGATGTAACAGGAACACGACAAAAGTGCCGACAGCATGTAAAACAATATGAGATGAATAATTGACCTACTACATTATTATCTAATGGAACCATCATCAATGAGGGCAACAAGTTTTTGTGTGACTGCCATGCTCGTCGTGCCTCAATTCCACGATAGGCGGTTCTTACAAGCTTCCCGGACTTATGGGTTACAAAGCTCAGTTTTCAGTTGCTGAATCATGGAGCGCTTATAATCTGTTGTGAACAAATCTACATAGGCTGCCGAAGGAGGAAAAGTTTGGCTAGCAAAACGGTAGAAGGAAAAAAAATCCTGTTTGACAAACGGAATTAGGAGTATCATAATTGACCGTGCAAGGCCAACCGCAGCCTGAGTCACCAGCTGAGATAGAGAGAAGCAAGACTTCCCCAATCAGGATCTTCCATTGTTTGGGAAAGGTTCAACGGTACATGGTTGCTCTGCGGTGCCTGAGATTCTCTTTGCATGAAACAGGACACCCGTCAATTGCCATTCCATGCCCTGGGACTCCATTTAGTACATGGCTGCTGAGATTCTGTTTGTTTGAAACGGGACACCAGTCAACTGCCATTCGCCCATTCCATAACCTGGGACTCCATTTACAAAAGCACTCCCAGCAAAACAAGCCTAGCGATCCTGGCAGTAGGTCACGGAGTGGGATAACATATCGTGACAAAATCCTAGATGCAGAAATGTCCCATCCATGCGAAGCAGCCGGAGAACACGAACGCAACATGGTAAACGACAGTCCACCCGCCCAATCCATGGCTACCTCGACAATTTAGCAACAGATCGCGACTCACGACCATAGGGGTTTGCGACTTCGTCCTCACCTTGGAGAAGCTGGGGAGTTCGGCCTGGTCCGCCACGTCCTCCATCTTGAGGTAGCGCGCGCGCCGCAAGGCCAGCACCTGGCGCTTCCTCGGCCTGTCCGCCGGCCGCTTCGCGCAGGGATCCACGGCGGCCTCCCGCGCCCACGACACCAGCGCCTCCAGATCCCCAACCGCGCCGTTGCCGCCTCCGGCCCCGCGCTGCAGGATCCCCCCGACGAGCGCCTGAAACAGCCGACGCGGCTCGCCGGCGCCATCCGCCTGCGCGTGCGGCGAGGGGACAGCGCCCGAGGAGGAGGAGGAGGGGTTGGGCGGATACGGCGAGGGGGCGGCGGCGGCGGCGGCAGCCGGCGCGTGGCGTTGCTGGTCAGCGCAGTGGCCGTTTAGGGCGAAGGGGGCGTCGAGGAGCTGCTTCTGGTACATCCCGACCATCGGAGCGCGGGCGCCGCCGCCAGTCGCAGGGGCGGCGACGCGGCTGGCTGGGGGCAGGTTCGCCGCGCGCCCGCTGCCTGCGCCTGGGAGGGAGGGAGGGAGGAGAATTGGAAGATTTGGGGTATCTTGTTAGATGTGTGCAAAATTTGAAAGAATTGGGATGGAATTATGGAATGTTCTAGGTTAGGGTCTCTAGGGGTGGAGCGGTGTTGCGGTTCGTGGAGGCCAGCGTGGCGGGCCCGGTGAAAAAATTTGCCCCCCTAGCGCGATCGTGATAGTAAGGGATAACTGCATCATCTGGACCGTCCAATGCGGGACGATTAATGCAGAAGAGGCTTAGAAAGAACCAACCATTGTGATGGGTACCCTCCCGATTAATTCAGTTGCAGCTTCTGTCCTTTTCGACTCGGGAGCATCATATTCCTTTGTGTCTCAACAATTTGCTCAGCTGCATGAACTACATCTAGAACTGTTACCCACACCATTAGAGATTATCACTCCCCGTTCCAGGTGGCAAACCAAGATGGTAAGTCACAACAATCAGATCAAAATTGAAGGGTTGATGTTCTCTGCTTCCCTTATTGCTCTTGGACCTTCCGACGTAGACATTATTCTCGGTATGGACTGGTTGACAGCCCATAATGCTTTGATTGACTGTGCTACTAAGACAGTCCAGCTCACACACCCTTCTGGTCAGGTGATCAACTACTCAGCCAAGATAATACAGAATGCCGAGAGCCAGATATATGCTCTGAATGCATTGAACGCTTCACCTCTTGAAGGCATCGAGAACGTTCCAGTTGTTCGTGATTTTCAAGATGTCTTTCCAGAAGAACTTCCAGGAATACCCCCTGCTAGAGCTGTCGAGTTTGTCATCGACTTGAAACCAGGCACAACTCCTATTGTGAAGCGCCCTTATAAGATGCCTCCGCACCACCTTCTCGAGCTTAAGGAAGAAATCGACAAGTCACTTAAGATAGGTTTCATCCGCCCCAGTTCCTCTGCTTGGGGAGCACCTTCACTCTTCGTTAAGAAGAAGGATGGAACTAACCGATTGGTTCAGGATTACCGACCTATCAACCAAGCAACAATTCAGAACAAGTATCCGCTTCCCAGAATCAACGATCTGTATGATCAACTTGCTGGTTCCTCAGTATTCTCTAAACTTGATTTGAGATTGGGATACCACCAGATCCGAGTCCGCGAAGAGGATATTCCCAAGACTGCATTTGTTACTCGCTATGGCTCTTATGAGTACACTGTAATGTCATTTGGCTTAACAAATGCTCCAGCCACATTCTCCCGCCTGATGAATTATATCTTCATGGATTACCTCGACAAGTTTGTCGTGGTATATCTGGATGATATTCTGGTTTATTCGAAGAATAAAGAAGAACATGCTGAACACCTCCGTCTGGTACTAGAAAGGCTCCGAGAACACCAGTTGTATGCCAAATACTCCAAATGTGAATTCTGGCTTTCTGAAGTAGCGTACCTTGGTCATGTGATTTCCAAGGATGGAATTGCTGTTAACCCGGAACGAGTTCAGGCTATTCTGGACTGGACTCCTCCGAAGAACGTCAAGCAAGTGAGAAGTTTTCTCGGCCTTGCAAGCTATTGCCGTCGATTTGTCGAGAACTTTTCTAAGATTGCTAAGCCTTTGACTGATCTGCTTCACAAGGGCGTTAAGTTTGAATGGACAGAAAATGTCAAGAAAGTTTTCAAACACTCAAAGACAAGCTGACATCTGCCCCAGTACTTGCTCCACCGGATTCTCGCAAAGATTTTGTGATCTATTGTGACGCATCCCGTGAAGGATTAGGCTGTGTCCTAATGCAAGAGCGTAAAGTGATTGCTTATGGCTCTCGTCAGTTGCGCCCACATGAAGAGAATTATCCGGTACATGATCTAGAACTAGATGTTGTCATATATGCACTGCAGTTGTGGCGACATTACCTTCTCGGTAATCGTTGCGAGATATACACGGATCATAAAAGTCTAAAGTACTTGTTCACTCAGCCATCTCTAAACCTCCGTCAGCAAAGATGGATGGAGGCCATTGCGGACTATGATTTGGGTATATCCTATACCCCTGGCAAGGCTAACGTAATGGCTGATGCCTTAAGCCGCAAGTCCTATTGCGACAACCTCATGGTTAGGCGAGCTCAACCTCGTCTTTTTGAAGAACTGTGCAAGCTGAATCTGCGTATTGTTCCACAGGGTTCTCTTAATAACCTTGTGATACAACCAGATCTTGAGAAAGTTGTTAAGAACGCACAAGCTAGAGATGCTGAAATTGATCTGATGAAGAAAAATCTTCACCTTGAAAAGTACAGGGATTTCTCGCTGTCTGAAGATGGAACCTTGTATTTCAGAAACCGCATTGTCGTACCTCGCTTCAAGCTTATGACTGACAAAGTCATGAAGGAGGCACATGATACCCCGCTGTCTATTCATCCGGGTAGCACCAAGATGTATCGTGATCTCCGTCAAAGGTACTGGTGGTCTAAAATGAAGCAGGATATTGCTTGATATGTTGCCGAATGTGATGTGTGTCATCGCGTCAAAGCAGAACATCAGAAGCCTGCTGGAATTCTGCAACCACTTCCTATTCCTCTATGGAAATGGGATAAGGTTCAGATGGATTTCATTACTGGCCTTCACAGGTCACAGAAGGGTCACGATGCTATTCTTGTCGTCGTCGACCAACTCTCTAAAGTTGCACACTTTCTGCCTGTCAAGGAGACTATCACTGCTAGTCAGTTAGCAGAATTATATATCTCCAGAATTGTATCACTCCACGGCATTCCGAAGGAGATCAGTTCGGACCGTGGCGGTCTTTTCACCTCAAAATTCTAGGAAAGTTTCCAAGAAGCCATGGGAACTCATATTACCTGGAGTTCAGCTTATCATCCCCAATCCCAAGGCCAAGTTGAGCGAGTCAATCAAGTGCTTAAAGACATGCTATGAGCTTGTGTTATTTCTTTCGGCAAGAAGTGGGAAGAATCTCTTCCGTATGCCGAGTTCTCTTATAACAACAGCTATCAAGCCAGCTTGAAAAATGGGCCCCTTCGAAGTTCTATATGGACGTAAGTGTCGAACCCCCCTGAATTGGTCAGAAACTAGGGAACGACCACTCGTGGGACCGGACATTATTCAACACGCCGAAGAACAAGTCCGTATCGTTCGAGAAAATCTCAAGGTGGCTCAGGACCGCCAGAAGAGCAACTACGATCGCAAACGATGGGGTTTGACTTATCAACCCGGTGATCAAGCTTATCTGCGTGTCACTCCTATGAAGGGCACTCACCGTTTTGGAATTAAGGGCAAGTTAGCTCCACGCTACATTGGTCCTTTACGCATTGTTGCTAGACGTGGTCAGGTGGCATATAAATTGGAGTTGCCGCCGCAATTCTCTCATATCCACGACGTCTTCCATGTGTCGCAACTTCGTCGTTGCTTCAAGGAATCTCCGCACCGCGCAGTGGATCACGAAATGCTCGAATTGCATGATGATCTTTCATATAAGGAACATCCGATCCGCATCCTCGATGAATCTGAACGTCGAACCTGTCAGAAGGTTACCAAGTTCCTCAAAGTGTAGTGGTCAAATCATACCGAAGATGAAGCCACTTGGGAACGCGAGGATAATCTTCGTGCGAAATACCCCGAACTTTTTCCTTCTACCTCTTAATTCTCGGGACGAGAATTCTTGTTAGTGGAGGAGATTTGTAACACCCCATGTATTTAGTTACAGTAATCACCTTTTTGATTATGCCATGTCATCATGATCAACAGTGCTTAATCATCATTAGTATTATATCTCTTTTCAAATGGAAATTCAAACTGAAAGTGAAAATAAAAGTTGTCCAAACCCAGAAACTAAAATGTTCATTTAATAGCAAATATTCCAGCGACAATTCTAAAATCATATCCAACATTCACTAAATTAATTAACTGACTCAAACAGCAACAAAACAGCAGTATTTAATTCTTTTGCAATTAAATAAAATACAAATGAAATCATTTATGCTCCAAACCATTTTCTAACAGTGGTCAATATTGCATAGCAATTGTTTTGGTAAGTCTCATATTTTGCAAAAGTCATTTGGTTTAAAAAGAAAATACAAAACAGGAAAGAAATAAAATAAATAACAGAAAAAGAAAAACAAACAAAAATGAAATAAAAAGAAAAGAGAGCCCCCCCTTCCCTTGGCTATAACCCCCCCCCCCCTGCGCGACCCCGAAACCCTAACCCGTCGACCCACTCACCCCCTCGCTCTCCTTCCCCCCTTCCCCGATCCCATCTGGATCGGGCCAGATCCCGCCACCGTCGCTGCCCTACGCCGTCGCCCCGCCGTCGAACGCCGCCTCCTCGACCCTCCTCCCCGAACGGCTTCCTCGCGCCTCGCCGAACCCCCTCCTCACGACGAACGTGAGCGCTCCCCTCTGCCTACCCTCTCCCCCGTCCCAAACGTCGCCCCGTCGCTCCCCTCGCGTTCGCCGCGCCAGACCGCGCTCGGCCCCGCCCCGGGCCACTCCCTGGCCGCGGCGACGCGCGCTCACCGCGTCCAGTTCATGCCTCGGCCTCCCGCTATGCTGCTCCTGTCTGCGCCTGCTGCTGCTGAGCGCGTGCCCGCAGCCCTCTTCCTCGCCCCGCTCTAGCGCACTCAGCCATGCCGGGCCTCGCTCACGCGCGCGCGCGTACCCTGGCTCACTGCTGCCCGCGGACCTCGCCCGCTAGCAGTTGTCGTCCACCCGCGCCATCGCCCTACCTCGCCTCGCCTCCTGTGCCGCTCGCAGCGCCGCCCCGCTCTGGCCTGCCGCGCGCCTGCCTCGCCCCTGCGCCGCGCCGGCTGCGCCTGCGCCGGCGCTCGCCGCCGTCGCCCCGGGCCTCCAGCGCCCCGACGGCGTCCCACTCCTCTGTGCACTCGGGCGCACGCCCAGGCTGGTGGTGGCCTGGGCCACTGAACCATGGGGCCCACCCCCTGTTAATTCGAAACGAAAATAGATAAAAAAGAATTAAAAGTAAAGAAAATAATAATTAATATAATTAATTAATTAACTTAACTTAACTAATTTTGTTTAATTAAACTAATTAATTAGTTAGTCTAATTAAACTGTAATTAACTTAATTAAATCCTAATTAGTCTAATGTGAGGATGACATGTGGGACCCACTGGTCAAATTGACCAGTCAACAGTCATGTGGACTGCTGATGTCAGCGTGACATCATTGCTGATGCAGTAAATGAATTTCTGAATTAAATAACTCAAAATGATTAATAAAACTTCAGAATTTAATATAAATTAAACCGTTGCTCGGATGAATATACTTTCTACATGAAAGTTGCTCAGAACGATGAGACGAATCCGAATACGCGGTCCGTTCGTCCGTCACACGTCTCTAACTACCTGAACATGGGACATTCCCCCTCCGGATCGCCTGTCCGATAAATCCAAAGACCCGAGAAATATCGTCAGATATTCTCCCGCTCCGTCTGATACGTGTAGTACTGCGTTAGACTACCCCTAGCACTGCGTATTGCCATGTCATACATCGTGTTGCATCTGTTTGCTTGTATTTATTGTTTCCTCCCCCTATTCTCTCTCGTTAGACCCCGACGCAGTTCCCGGTACCAACGCAGCTCCGGAGCCCGACACCACCGTTGACGACCTTGCCCTTGCCGCCGAGCTACCAGGCAAGCCCCCCTTTAATCATCCTGATATCGCCCATTCTAATTTCTCATGCTTGCATTAGAATTGCTGCTACTACTGCTTTACCTATTCTGATGCATAGCCTGTTTATTGTAACTTGTTGTTGATAATTACCTGCATATCCTAAACTGCTTAGTATAGGCTGGGTAGAGACCTATCAGTGACCCCACTTATCCCGACTGCCCCGCTGGATTATCCGAAGACCCGATCAACGGGATTGAAGATAGACCCCGGCACCGCACATCACCCCCTTAGTTGTAACGACACTGCAGCGTTAATATCGAGTGCCGAGGGTGAAACCTCTTGTAGCACTTCTGATGTTAACTCTGTAGAGTAGCTATTCGATCGTGGTCATCGAGGGTGATTCCTCCTTCACCGCTTCTGATAACGACGCTGTCGTGCAACACCTCAAGTGTGAACCCATTGAGGGTGATTCCTCCGAGTTCACCTTGACGGATACATCGAGTAGGAATCCAACGAAGGTGATACCTCGGATTCCCCTGATGTTATGGACACACGGATACTTGGACTGTACTATTGTTACTTGGAAAGGCAGGTCGACCCTGAGGGGTCCCCGCGTGTGATGTGAAGGCGGGTTGCCTTTATGGTGCCCGAGTGATGAATACGAGGCGTGGCCGGGCATTCTTGGCCCTTGCCGCAAGTCCTCGAGACGAGGCGATGGGGTCACATCGATCGTGAGTCTCTGCTCGTTACCGCAAGCCCCTAGTCCGCCAACGATTTGGATATTTGATCCGAGCAGGCCTCTGGCCTGATAGCACTAACCATCACATGGGAAGAGTTATGGGCACTCTTCATCGTATGTACCAGCCGAAAGCTTTGTCAGACGTCCAGTTCAGCCTCGTGGCCGGGCCGGGCCAGTACCATCGAGGACTGAGGTGGTGCTCGTCCCGACCTTGCACACACCGACCCGGAGTGCACAGGGCGATGGCCCAAGACCCCTGAGCGCTTAGGATATAGACCGACGGGGACTTTTCTGCTGAGCTGTAGGTAGGGTTGCGGTGTATCGTTTGGCCGAGGCCGGGCATGACCCAAGAAAGTGTGTCCGGCCGGAGTTAATCGAGCGTGTTGGGTAAGTTGGTGCACCCCTACAGGGAAGAACACATCTATCGATAGCCGGTCCTATGGTAAAGGACACTCGGAGTTGTATCACGATCGTCACAACTAGACCGTGAGATGATACCTGAATATATGGCTCTGGGATTGCTTCTCGCAGGGAGTAGAGAAGGGATCTCAGGACGAGGTTGATGACTGTATGGCTCTGGGATTGCTTTCTCGTAGGGACTCGAGAAAGGATCTCTGGGTGAGGTTGAGACTTAATGATATTGCTACATTATATTGTACTGTTCTACTCTCTTCTATTGCTGCAAGACCGCTGAAGATGCTAGTCTTCTATAGGACTAGGTTTTTCTCTCTATTCTGGCATTTCTGCAGCACAGTCCACATATACAGCCTTCCTTTGATAATGTTGCATATGCAGTGTAGATCCTTGCTTGCTGAGTACTTCTGAGTACTCACGGTTGCTTTGTTTTCTTTTCCCCCATATTAGTTTGTCGTGACCAGATGACGGAACCACTGAGACAGCTACCCCCGCCGACGATCGACTACTACTACTACCCCGAGGGTGGTTACTGCTTCGAACTCGCCGTCGACCAAAAGTAGGTTCGGAGGGTCCCAGGCAGGAGGCCTACGCCTTTCGATCGTAGTGTTTTCTTTTGCCCCGCCTTCTAAGGGCTTTTCTGTGTTTTCTTTTATATCTGTACTCAGATATCTGATGCTTCCGCTGACGCTTGTACGCAAGCTTATGTATTCGAGCCCTCGAGGCCCCTGGCTTGTAATATAAAGCTTGTATGACTTTATTTGTGTTTTAGAGTTGTGTTGTGATATCTTCCCGTGAGTCCTTAGGCTTGATCGTGTGCATTTGCGTGTATGATCAGTGCACGATTGAGCCGGGGGCGTCACAGAGTGCATACATTTGTCCCTATAAAACTGTATGCGAAGCTTGAATATGTCCCACACGATTCATCCATCGTACCCGCGTCGGATGAAGACCTATCGCACACGTTCTTCTACGACCAAACGTATGCGATGCACACATCATCATAAACAGTCCATAATTGCCAAGCGTGTGTGATAAGGTGACTTTTGCAAACATTTAATAAGAACGAACTGTGTGCGATAATGTTGTTAATCCCACACGTTTTTTCTTGGTTGGTCGTGTGCAGTAGAGATTGATCGCACACGTAGTGGATCCGAGAAACGTGTCTGATCTCCACGTTTACCGCGGACATTTTGCTTTCGCAAACCGTCTGCAGTGTAATCCCTGATCTATACCTAATTTAATCCCTGCATTTAAAAATCACAGATTTTGAATTTCAAAGTAGGCAATCACTTATTTCATATCGAACCATGTTTATTACAAATATAAGTTCAAACACGAATGCATAATTCGATGCACAGGTACATATACTGAAGAACTACAGAAGCATCAAGTAAAGAATGATGAATCACAGTTGTACTAAAGACTGTAAAAAGAGAGGCGAAAGACATTTTGGCTACTGGAGAAGGTGAAGCGGAATGCCCATATTGTGCCCTCCTCCATGCGTAATGCGCGCACAACTCTAGGCCAACCCCTTGTGATGGCTGCCCGCCCATCCTTCACTGTCTTCATTAGGACTTCTCGATGCTCATTGTAGTCTGGATGAAATACTTTAACCTTCATTGCGTATCCACCAATCATGTACTTTACGAGGTAATCTTGAGTAAACTGCTTTGGGAACCACTGCAAATGAAAAAGATTCAGACATTGTTGTCTAACAACTCATTATGGGCAGTAAAAAGAGAAGGCTGCAGAGTTTGTAGTTACCATCCTACTGCTCACTGTTGTGTTGGATAGAGCGTAAACAAATAATTTGCTTGCCACCGTTCGTATCTTTTTGGTAATTATCCTTATCAGTTTCCTCACTTGATGCTTGTTCATGAATATCTCATTGACCCATACGCAAAAAGGGTCGATGCGTGGATCTTTGCCAAGGACATATATACTTACAAGCAACAAGTCAATATCAGAAGTTAAAAAGTGTCCAGGCCTGGATCTATATGCACTACATTATGGACCAACAGGGGGAGTACAAGCCGAGGGATGAAACTAACCTCGGCGGAAAATGCTGGCCACTTGAAAGTGCAACTAATCCCCGAGTGGTTTTGGTAATTCATAACAACATATAGCTCATTGAACTAATATCCTTTCAAGTTAAATATTTTAGAAAGTTCAATGATTTGCATGGCATGGACTAGAGATGTGGACCCCTCAAAATGCTAAGCACAAAGATTGGCAAAAGCTCAAGACTCTTCATTTCTATTTTAGTGATCCAAGATCACATTGAGTCCATAGGAAAAGCCAATACTATTAAAAGGGGATGAGTTGTTGCTTAATGGTCTACTTGCTCAAAATGCTTAGTGATATACTCCAAAGCCCTCAACCACTTTCTCATTTCCAAATATGTCCAAAACCTAAAGTCAAACTCGGCCCCACCGATTTGATCTATCCAGCGCCACTGAGTTTCTTTGACATAGCCACTGCCAGAAACCCTAATCAATTTGGTCTTACCGATCGGGATCTCGGTCTCATCGAGATGGCAATGCAAACTCTTTGTTTCCCTTCGTAACATTTCGGTCTTACCGAAATGAGCGATCGGTCCCACCGAGTTCGCAATGCAAACTCTCTGTTTCCCTTCGTAACGTTTCGATCTTACCGAAATGAGCGATCGGTCCCATCGAGTTTGCCTGACCAACTCTCTGTTTAACTCATTGCTGAAATTGGTCCCACCGAGTTCATGCAATCAGTCACACCGAGATGAGGTCTTGCCTTAACCCTAGCACATCGGTTCCACCGAGTTGATCATATCGGTCCCACCGAGATTCCTAACATTCACATTTTGAACTAAAACCGTCTCACCGAGTTCTTCTATTCGGTCTGACCAAGTTGGGTCAAATATGTGTAACGGTTGGATTTTGTGTGGAGGCTATATATACCCCTCCACCCCCTTCTCTATTCATGAGAGAGCCATCAGAACGTGCTTACACTTCCACTACTCATTTTCTGAGAGAGAACCACCTACTCATGTGTTGAGATCAAGACATTCCAATCCTACCACAAGAATCTTGATCTCTAGCCTTCCCCAAGTTGCTTTCCACTCAAACCTTCTTTCCACCATAGCCAAATCTGTGAGAGAGAGTTGAGTGTTGGGGAGACTATCATTTGAAGCACAAGAGCAAGGAGTTCATCATCAACACACCATTTATTAGCTTTTGGAGAGTGGTGTCTCCTAGATTGGTTAGGTGTCACTTGGGAGCCTCCGACAAGATTGTGGAGTTGAACCAAGGAGTTTGTAAGGGCAAGGAGATCGCCTACTTCGTGAAGATCTACCCGAGTGAGGCAAGTCCTTCATGGGCGATGGCCATGGTGAGATAGACAAGGTTGCTTCTTCGTGGACCCTTCGTGGGTGGAGCCCTCCGTGGACTCGCGCAGCCGTTACCCTTCGTGGGTTGAAGTCTCCATCAACGTGGATG
Source organism: Thinopyrum elongatum (assembly GCA_011799875.1). Classification (NCBI taxonomy): domain Eukaryota; kingdom Viridiplantae; phylum Streptophyta; class Magnoliopsida; order Poales; family Poaceae; genus Thinopyrum; species Thinopyrum elongatum. The sequence continues at coordinate 488,078,169 of CM022299.1, forward strand.
TATGATAGCACCACCTATCGGAACCACGCCAAAAATCTCTGTGTCTACATTGCGTTTGCCTTCTCCAAACCCTTCCCTTTACCTTCATATGCAATGTTTTACTTTCCGCTGCTACACTCTTAGAATTGCATGTGTAGGTTGATTGCTTGACTTGTGCTAAGTTGCTAAAATCTGCCAAGACATAAAATTGGGAAAAGGCTAGATTTTTATTTGGTCAAGTAGTCTAATCACCCCCCTCTAGACCTACTTTCGATCCTACAAGTGGTATCAGAGCCTTGGTCTCCATTTGCCTTGATTTCCATAGCCTTGGTTTCACAACCTAGGAGAGTATGGCGTCTAGCGAGGGAAATTACCACCGTAGAGGTCCTTACTTTGATGGTACTAATTTTGCTAGTTGGAAGCATAAGATGAAAATGCATATTCTTGGACGTAACCCCGCTGTTTGGGCTATTGTGTGTGTTGGTTTGCAAGGTGAATTCTTCGAAGATGGAAGAGAACCGAATCATGAAGCAATCGCGGAAGAATTGAAGATGTTGCAATACAATGCTCAAGCTTGCAATATCCTCTTCAATGGATTGTGCCCCGAAGAATTCAACAAAATCAGCTGCCTTGAGAATGCAAAGGAAATTTGGGATACTTTGGTTGATATGCACGAAGGTACCGAGTCCGTCAAGGAATCCAAATTGGATGTGCTTCAAAGTCAACTTGACAAGTTCAAAATGAAGGATGGTGAAGGAGTCGCTGAAATGTATTCTAGGCTTGCTCTCATCACAAATGGGATTGCCAGCTTAGGAAGTGAAGAGATGACCGACAGATTCATCATCAAGAAGATTCTAAGAGCTTTGGATGGAAAATATGATACCGTGTGCACCTTGATCTAAATGATGCCCAATTATAAAGATCTCAAGCCAACGAAAGTCATTGGTAGAATTGTTGCTCATGAGATGTCACTTAAGGATAAGGAAGAGCTTCACAACAAGTCTAGTGGTGCTTACAAAGCTTCATGTGATGCCCCTACAACATCAAGTGAGAAACAAGTCTTCAATGAAGAATTGAGCCTAATGGTGAAAAACTTCAACAAGTTCTACAAGAGTAGAAGCAAAGAGAGAAGTTCCAAGTCAAGGTCCTACTATGACAAGAGATCTTCTAGTCGTGATCGAAATTGCTACAATTGTGGAAGACCCGAACACTACTCTAGTGAGTGTACGGCTCCCTACAAAAGAAGAGAGGACTCACCTAAAAGGAGAAGTAAACGAGATGAATCACCTCCAAGAGAGAGAAGGAGTAGAGATGATCGTTATGAACGAAGACCCTCTCGTAGAAGCAAGGATTCGGAAAGGAAGGACAAGTCATCAAAGAGCTACACAAGACGAAGACATCAAGCTCATGTTGGTGAATGGGTATCCGGTTCCGACTCCGAACACTACTCCGCGAGAAGTTATCACTCCGACTCCAAACATACTCAAAGATGAAGGTGTTGCCAGTCTTGCACTTGTGTCATCCAACTCCTCCGACATATTCGACTCACCAAATGAAGGGATTGGAAGATGCTTCATGGCTAAAGGCCCCGAGGTATCACACCCCGAGTATGTTGATTTCAATAGTGATGAAGATGATTTGCTATGTGATGATGATTTACTTGTTGACAACACTAGTGATGAAAACTATGATGAAATTGCTATTAATCATGCTAATCACGATGAAACGAATGGCAATGATAGGAAGGAGATTGAGCGTCTAACTAAAGAACTAAACACTCTTAAGTTAGCTCATGAAACTACCTTAGAGGATCATCGAGAGCTTTTAAAGACTCATGAGAAGCTACGCTTTGAAAAGCTCAATCTAGAGCAAGAGCATGGGTTCTTAAAAGCAATCAATGATTATCTTCGTAAGAAAAGTTCTTCTTACATTGCCAAGCGTTTACTCTTGTCTACGTACATGCCACAAGTAAAATCTATCAACAAGAGCAAGAAAGATTCTTCTTCTAGTAGTAACAATAATCATGTTAAATCCAATATTGTTGCTTCTAGTAGTTCTGTTGATTCCACTAATGATTCTCTTAGCCAAGTTACACTTGAGCAAGAAAATAGCTTATTAAAGGGAATTATAGAGAAAGGTATTTACAAGAGCCTTGCCGGAAGTAAGCAATTTTAGGAAATTGTACGCTAGCAAGGAAGGCACCGGAAGAATCAAGGTGTTGGTTTTGAACGCAAGTTCAATGCCAATGGAGTTGAGTGGGGAGAAGATCAATACCCCAAGACGAAGTTTGTTCCTCAACAAGAGAAGTATGATCCCACTTCTTTCGAGGGAACACAAGCTCAAGATGATCTTCCACCACAAGACCACAAGCTAAAAGGCAAGGACAAGCTTCAAGAAGAGATTCATTTATTTAAAGAAGCTCCAAAGGCCTTGGTCAAGTGGGTTCCCAAGACTACATCAAGTTCTACTTCATCAAGTATGACTACAACTCTAAGGATTCCCATCAAGTTGATGTGGATCCCAAAGAAGAAGAACTAAAGAGTTCTTGAGGGTGACTCCACCAACATACTTCACTCATATTCATTTTGGCAAGGACAAGTGCAATCAACTTTCATATATTGCACTAGTTCAAGGAGTCACAAACCTTCTTGTTGGTAAGACAAGGGACAAGGTAACCTAATGCTTTCATGGACAACATCATATGTGTATTTCACTCTATGTCTATGGATATCCGTGTATGTTCCTTGTGGGACTAACCCATGTAGGTATTGAAAGTGCAACTCACTCAAATGGATTGCTCCAAATGATCTACATCAACATTGAGCATCTACATCTTCAACACCTACATGAAGTCATCACCGACAAAACCCAAGGTTAGTTCATCCCTCTTAGGGGGGATATCACATCTAGGGGGAGCTTTGGTCTAAGAATTGAGCTAAAGCAACTCTAATGGTGTGAACACATCAATTCTTTATGTAAAAGTGGTAACCCCACTTGTGCTTAAACGATGAGTATGACCTATGATCAAATGTTCTCATTTGACTCCTAAGTCAATATACTCATATATAGATGACCTAGTCATTGCCAATTGCTTGATAGATGCTAGAGTGTTTGTGCATGTTTTGCCACATATTTCATTTGCTATCTTATTGTGTGAGCATGTTGGTTGCATATTTTATCCATTCGAGGACATCCATGTGTTGCTTTGATTGTTTGACTTCATTTCTTTTTGCCAAATGGATGGACAAGAATGCCTAAGAACTCCCTCTAGCTATCTATGCTTTTCTCGTCTCAAACTCTATTCATGCTACATCACAAAGTTTGAACAAGTCGAATTCGGACCCTCCGGGTGAGGAGCACTCGGAGCCACCGATCTGTCAAGGGCTTAAACTTCCAAAACCTCTTAATGGCTTTCGGTCTGACCGATTCATTCCTTTCGGTCTCACCGAAATCATTGAGTTGATCTAGGTTTTCACCTCGGTGCAACCGATTAGAACTGTTCGGTCTCACCGAGTTGCAGTAAACGCTTGCGATTCTGCATCTCGGTGCCACCGAGTCGTTCCACTCGGTCACACCGATAGTGACTGGGTATATATACCGCGGGTTGAAATTTGGAAATTACTCCAAACCGCTCGACCGCGCCTACCCAGCTCTGCCGCCCCCTTGGTCTCCGGATCGTTGCTGTCATCGCCAGCGTCCTCCTGCTGCTGGTCTCTGCCGCCGTCAATGGAAATCTTCACCGCCGTTGTCGCCGTAGCGAGTTCGTCACCGAGTTAGGGTACGGACTTGATCTCTTTGTGCTTTCTTTAACTCCGATTCTTGCACAAAGAACAATGCCAAGTTTCTTGCCACGATTGAGATAAATCTATCCACCAAAAACTTCCTCTAGAATAGATTTGATGCAAAAACTTAGGGTTAGGTTTCCGCTGAACTCATCTCGGACCGACCGATCTGAAAATTTCGGTCTCACCGATTTGGCCCATGCCATTGCACATGTACTACTCGGTCTGACCAAAGTGTACGAATCGGTGTGACCGAGTTCACTTTCTCTGTGAAACCCTAGCATCTCGGAGTCCTCGAACTACATTTTGGTCTGACCGAAACTGTATGTTTAGACTCTGAGTGTGCTTCGGTGTCACCGAGTTTGTCATATCGGTAGCTCCGAAATGTTTTCTGCAGAAAACTAAAGTTAAGTTTTTGTTTCAATGCTTTTGCAAAAATAGTTGTGCTTTGTGATGCTCATCTACTCTACCTATACCTATCTATTCACAGGGTCAGTGTCAGAGATGTCAGACAACAGTGATAGTCAGAGCAGGTCAGAGGAGTAGGTAAATCTCAGTGAGGGCACTAGTCCCTCCAACAGCAGCTATGATGAAGGCAGCAGAAGTACACCCAGCAATTTGCCTAAGGCTGCTACTAGGCAAAGGAAGAAGAGAACCTAAGATTCAGAAGATGAGGATTTTTTTGTTGAGGAGGAAGTGACCTCCAAGAAAAAGGTACTCAAGAAAGAGTATGCAGCTGCTGCTGCAACCAAGCCTGGAATGAAAGTAAAGGCTCCTGCTAAGAGAGTGCCTATGTCAAAAGCCGGAGCCTCCACTCAAGGAACCATGGAGTTCACTGTTAAATCAAGAGAGCCTTGAGAGGATCTTTGAGGCCAAACTTCATGATTTAGATGTGAAGGTCACCGAGATTCAAACCACAGTTGAGAAGCTCCAGGAAGAGGTTGAAGACAGGAATGACAGACCTACCACCGACACTTTTCAGCGTGTGCCAAGGGAACAGAGGTCTTCAGCAGTGCCAGTAGTCAGTGACGCGAGGACTACACTCTCAGCACCTGCAGCAACTGCCACTGTTGTACCTCCAATCTCAACTCCTCCAGCTCCTCAGAAATCAGCAGAAGCTTTTGCATCCGCACTCCTCTCCATGCCATCTACGCACACCGGAGCAACCAACCAGAAGACCACTTCAGGAGCTCCCGGAGATCGTGCCTAGAGTGCCGCATAGCACTATGCATTTTTGAACTTTTTGGTAACTTGTTGCCAAAGGGGGAGAAAGTGTATAGATCATTAGGCTTCGAGAGAGAGAGAGCGTTTTGCCTTTTGTTTCCTCTTTTGCTACTTGCTACTTGATTGTTTGCTTGTTACTATTTGTGCTTATGTGTGAGATACTCCTATGATCATGTGTTTGATCATATTATGCTTTATTGTGTGCTTGATGATGATATCTGAATACTTGTGTATGATCAATCATGTTTCTCTTGGTGATGAGTGCATGTTGTTTAATTCTATCATTTTGAGCGCTCCGCCAAGATGTATGTGACATGGAAGAGTGTCCCATGATCCTAATCGATTGTGCATTTGCATTCAAAAGCAAATTTTAAATAATGGACAAATTTAGGGGGAGCTCTTACTTATCACATACTTCTCAAAGCAACGATGTATTTCCTACATATTATCATTTGTCGAAGCTTTGATCTATATGTTGTCATCAATTACCAAAAAGGGGGAGATTGAGAGTGCAACTAATCCCCGGGTGGTTTTGGTAATTCATAACAACATATAGCTCATTGAACTAATATCCTTTCAAGTTAAATATTTCAGAAAGTTCAATGATTGGCATGGCATGGACTAGAGATGTGGACCCCTCAAAATGCTAAGGACAAAGATTGGCAAAAGCTCAATACTCTTCATTTCTATTTTAGTGATCCAAGATCACATTGAGTCCATAGGAAAAGCCAATACTATTAAAAGGGGATGAGGTGTTGCTTAATGGTCTACTTGCTCAAAATGCTTATTGATATGCTCCAAAGCCCTCAACCACTTTCTCATTTCCAAATATGTCCAAAACCTAAAGTCAAACTCGGCCCCACCGATTTGATCTATCCGGCGCCACCGAGTTTCTTTGACATAGCCACTGCCAGAAACCCTAATCAATTTGGTCTTACCGATCGGGATCTCGGTCTCACCGAGATGGCAATGCAAACTCTCTGTTTCCCTTCGTAACGTTTCGGTCTTACCGAAATGAGCGATCGGTCCCACCGAGTTTGCAATGCAAACTCTCTGTTTCCCTTCGTAACGTTTCGGTCTTACCGAAATGAGCGATCGGTCCCACCGACTTTGCCTGACCAACTCTCTGTTTAACTCATTGCTGAAATCGGTCCCACCGAGTTCATGCAATCGGTCACACCGAGATGAGGTCTTGCCCTAACCCTAGCACATCGGTTCCATCGAGTTGATCATATCGGTCCCACCGAGATTCCTAATGTTCACATTTTGAACTAAAACGGTGTCACCGAGTTCTTCTATTCGGTCTGACCGAGTTGGGTCAAATGTGTGTAACGGTTAGATTTTGTGTGGAGGCTATATATACCCCTCCACCCCCTTCTCTATTCATGAGAGAGCCATCAGAATGTGCTTACACTTCCACTACTCATTTTCTGAGAGAGAACCACCTACTCATGTGTTGAGATCAAGACATTCCAATCCTACCACAAGAATCTTGATCTCTAGCCTTCCCCAAGTTGCTTTCCACTCAAACCTTCTTTCCACCATAGCCAAATCTGTGAGAGAGAGTTGAGTGTTGGGGAGACTATCATTTGAAGCACAAGAGCAAGGAGTTCATCATCAACACACCATTTATTACCTTTTGGAGAGTGGTGTCTCCTAGATTGGTTAGGTGTCACTTGGGAGCCTCTGACAAGATTGTGGAGTTGAACCAAGGAGTTTGTAAGGGCAAGGAGATCGCCTACTTCGTGAAGATCTACCCGAGTGAGGCAAGTCCTTCGTGGGCGATGGCCATGGTGGGATAGACAAGGTTGCTTCTTCGAGGACCCTTCATGAGTGGAGCCCTCCATGGACTCGCGCAGCCGTTACCCTTCGTGGGTTGAAGTCTCCATCAACGTGGACGTACGATAGCACCACCTATCGGAACCACGCCAAAAATCTCTGTGTCTACATTGCATTTGCCTTCGCCAAACCCTTCCCTTTACCTTCATATGCAATGTTTTACTTTCCGCCGCTACACTCTTAGAATTGCATGTGTAGGTTGATTGCTTGACTTGTGCTAAGTTGCTAAAATCTGCCAAGACAAAAAATTGGGAAAATGCTAGATTTTTATTTGGTCAAGTAGTCTAATCACCCCCCTCTAGACCTACTTTCGATCCTACACCACTCCCATTGTTGTCCTGCATAAGTAGTGGAAAGACATGATAAGTACAACAACCTTAACATCAAACAAATATAGCCAAGGTAAACAACATCATCTCCAAATGATAGCTTGAATGTGTTGGTTTCAGCATGCTGTTAAAGCGGATATAAAATGGAAGGGAATGTTACCTACAACAGGCTTAATAGCCACCAAATATTGCAATTCAAACTGGTATTTTTGAAAATGAATAGAACATAGCTCATGCTTAAACATCACACTGGATAAATGTGTAAAACTGAAATAAAGGGCATGTGTTAACTACACCAGGCATAACTGGAACCAAATATAGCCGTTCAAACTGGTATTGATGAAATCGAGTGGCACAGTTTCGACTTGCACAAAATGAACATCACATTGTGAATGACTGAAATAAACAAGGCATAAATGATCAGTATAACAACCAAATATAGCCATTGAAAACTGGACAGTCTCACTGCAACCAACCTAACAAGCAAATATAGATAAACATGGCATATGCTTGAAAACTGGACAAATGCTCACTGCAACCAACCTAACAAGCAAATACAGATAAACATGGCATATGCTTGGAAACTGGACAAATGCTCACTGCAACCAACCTAACAAGCAAATATAGATAAACAAGGCATCTGCTTGAAAACTGGACAAATGCTCATTGCAACCAACCTAACAACCAAATACAGATAAACAAGGCATCTACTTGAAAACTGGACAAATGCTCACTGCAACCAACCTAACAACCAAATATAGATAAACAAGGCATCTGCTTGATAACTGGACAAATGCTCACTGCAACTAACCTAACAACCAAATACAGATAAACAAGGCATCTACTCACTATAAACAACCAAATATAGCCATTCGTGAAACTGAAGTGCACAATTCATACTTAAACATCACATAGCCCTATTAAACATTACATTTTTGCATAACTGAAATAATTAAACACGGCACAGTTAAAACACCGCATGGCAAAAGCTACTAAAACAAAGGGTAAGGGTTGGCAAGCTAGAAAAGGTAAGATTTGCTGATAGGATGTTGCCTCACATGTCATGGACGGGATCCTTCCAGTTGGAAGAGCACAGACCCATGGTGCGCTCTTTGATGTCGTAGATGGGTTGTTTCACCTTAGAAGAACCTTTGTGGGTGCCCTCCTCGTGGTCATGGTCGATGAGATCTGACTTGGCAATTGAGGATCCCAAGCCGCCGCCATAGAACATGTCCTTCAGAAATGACAAAATGGGCTCGATGGCGTACAAGGATCGCAAATCCTTGACCGCGTGGCGGAGGAGATCGGCGGCAGGGCCATCGAAGAGATCGACGATGGTTGAATTGGGGATGGACCACTTAACCTGTGGCATGGCCCACGTGAAGCCGATGCTCTCGACGAGCTTGATGTCGTAGCCAGCTTTCCCGAGATACAGTAATACGCTAGCCCGCTGATGTGAAGCCTTCGACATGGCAACGTAGTCAACTTCCTCGCCGGCTTCCGTGGCGAGGTGTTGCTCCGGGATCGACAGGTCGGGACGAACGGCGACCACCTTGCCAACATCCGTCGGAGAGGCCATGATAAACCTCTTTTTGGTCGAACGCTCGTCGGGCTCCCCGGGATACGTGATCGGGCTTAGGCTGCGACTCTCTGGAGCAAGGGATGATCTAGCGGGGAGGGACACCGCAGGCTTCATCTAAAAACTTAGGGGGGCGACGGTATGGGAATCGCTGGGTAACCTGAACTTTATTATCTAAGCTAGGAGGAACGGGTAGACCGGCAGGGGTTGGTGGTGGCGCCGGTGATCTAGGGTTCGAGGGGGGGAGGGGCGGGTGGGGGGACTGTTGAGGAGGGGCGGGGTGGTGTTTGAGGATACGCCGTGGCTACTGAAATTTTTAGTAATGGTGGGTGGAGATGGTGCTGGACGAGGGAGGGCGACGGTTCAAATGCCTCGGCTACTGCAATTTTACTATAAGGTCGGTGCTGGAGGAGTGGGGGCGACAGTTGAAGTACCGCGGCTACTAAAATTTGGGTAAAGGAACTGATGCGGGGCAGGAGCACCCAAGATCGCACACGGTTCAATAAGAATATGCGTGTATGATAATAAGGAAAAGTGGCGGAACCGCCGATTTTTGCATCGCTCAAGGCGAGTAGTTTGTTTTTAGATTTCTAGCTAGCTGGTCTATCGCACATGGGTCGTCCTAATTTTCAGACGCAGACGTAGAATTCATTTTAAATAAACTACCCGCATTTAGCTTTCGCAGGTGGTGTTTTTACAGCGCACTAGCATCCCACACGGTTAAGCCAGTATCTCCACCCTTGCTTGCGCTTGTGCAGTCGTGGTGATTTCACAACGCACTTGCATCGCACACAGTTAAGCCACTATGTCCACCTTTGCTCGCGCTTGCGCAGTCGTGGTGATTCACAGCGCACTTGCATCGCACACGGTTAGGCCACTACCTCCACCCCTGCTCATGCTTGCGCAGTCGTGGTGATTTCACAGCGCACTAGCATCGCACACATTTAATCCACTACCTACACCCTTGATTGCGCTTGCACAGTCATAGTGATTTCACAGTGCACTTGCATCGCACACGGTTAAGCCAGTACACCCGTGTCTGTTGAGCATCATCCGAGTCTTCGCAACAAAAAAAAACATGAGAGAGGGTCAAAAGATAGCCACATCATCAAAAAACGCACGAGAGGGACCACAAAACCAGCACCGGCTGCATGCGTCCCAAAATGATGTACGTTGGAAGGGGTGATGTGTGTTTTCAATATCGAATAATGTACAATTTAGATGTGGCGCCTGCCTCTCGATATAGACAACCACCATGAAAGCCAGGTAATTAAGGACGAGATACGTAGGGTACGGTGTCGGTCCAACCCACCAATCCGAGCTTGTGGGAGGGAATCCTGACAACGCATGAGCTCGAACTTTGCTCGAACGACATGTGACGGTGACCGGCCCTAACACGAACTAGGAGGAATCCATTCATGGCTAACACATACCCCTCATTATTGGTCAAAGGGATGATATATATACACTCGGGGAGCCCACAGATATGCGTGTCGTCACAAAAAACCGCGCAAGGAAGACGTGGTCGATCATAAGACCCCCTATACACTGCATGTGGCCCAAAAATATGCATGGGTGTTGTGTGATGTGTTCAAATCCCCAATGCACAACTTCGATGGGGCACCAACTACATTACAAACCAAACATCGTACCCGACCCCAAGACAGGTTCAATACATACACGAGATGGGGGGGGGGGGCTGTCGTCCAACGCATGTGCTCAAACTTTATTTGGTCTAACATGGCACACATAGCATTAGGAAACCGTCATGGTCAAACCCTTCTCGTATGTTGGGTCAAAGGGATAGATTGTGTGGGCCCCCCTCATTATCGATCAAGGATGATATATATAGAGACCTCGAGGAGCCCACAGATATGTGCGGCGTCTATAAACAGCACAAGGGAGACGTGATCGATCAAAGCACCCTCTATATGTACCCTGCATGCGGCCCAATAAAATGTATGGGTCTGGTGTGTGATTTGTTCAAATCCTGAATGCACAACTTTGATGGGGCACCAACTACATTAATAACATTACAAACTGAACATCGTACCCCCCAACCAGGTTAAAGACGTATGATGTCGGTTCCGCAACTTCGAGGCGGGTGGGGGGGTAGGGGGTGTCGTCCAATGCATGTGCAGAAACTTGATTTGCTCTAACATAGCATACAGAGCAAAGAGGAAACCCTTCTCGTGCGTTGGGTCAAAGGGATAGTTTGTGTGGGCCTACAGATGTCAATCATTCTTTGATTTTTGAGAACAAGAAATAACCAATAAAAAACATATTCTACAAATTACCAAAACAAGGATCCCAAGGTTTGCATATGTTGATCATTCTTCGATTTTTGAGAACAAGAAATAACCAAAAAAAACATATTCTACAAATTACCAAAACAAGGATCCCAAGGTTTATATAATCGCCATGACATCATGGCGCTTTAATGAAGCTTGAGATATGCAACTTCCCACCAGGTCACCCATCCTTAGACTACTCCAACCCCAGCATGCTTAACTTCTGCGTTCTATTCGACTAGGTTAGCGGATGGGAAGCCGCCCCTTGCCGATAAGAATTGCCTCCTTGACTTTAAGGCGTTTCACGCTGGTCACCCTATGGTACCTACTCCCTATTATCACACATGTTTGTGCTTTTAGAAATTGTGTGCAATATTTACATGGCCGGTGTGTCGCCGTCTAGCCTTCTATGAGCACTAACACTGGCAGCGGAAAACCGATGGGAGGAGTGGCGGGAAACGGTAGCGTGTTTGGATATATAATATGGAAAACTTAGTAAAGAAGGAAGCGTGAGCTAGCACGACGCATGCACACAGTGCTTACCCACGGGTGACAGGCGGTTGACCAGAACTGCTCTAAATATTCAGGGTTCGTTTGGCCTATTTTATACATTATAATTAAGTTTTATAAGCATTAATTTAATGTGCATAATTCAAATTAGTGCACCAAAATGGCTACAAAAATCATACATGTGTCTTTGGATGCATGTTTAGGTCCCATGCAAAGAATGGGAATGAATTACAACCATCTCGGCGTCTGGCTCGGCTTCGGACATTGAGAATCTCAGTTTTTAAATCCCCATAAATCCAAAACTCACCCGAAAATTGTGAAACTTGGCATGGTGTCACGACATGGCACATATATGTCATGGATTTTTTTTTTCATTTTGGGGCAAGTTTTATTACAAGCCTCTTACAAACCGGAGCTTCTCTCAAGAAGCCTCGTGGTTCTGATAGGGAAACGTGTCCCCCTTGTGGGCGAAACGACAATCGCTGCCTCTTTTCACCTTGTATTTTTTCTACAGACAACATGAAATGACAGGATATCCGTGTTGAAATTTAAAATTATTCAGGGTTCATTTGGCCTTTTTATACATTAATTGAGTTTCCTAGGCATTTAATGTCCATAATTCAAATCTGAACTACAAATACATGCTCCAGTTCACCAAAATGGCTAGAAAAATTATACATGTGTCCTTGGGTGCATGTTTAGGTCCCATGCAATGAACGGGAATGAATTACAACCGTATCGGCGTCCTGGCTCATCCTCAAACATTGGGAATCTCGGTTTTTAAATCCTCATAAATCCAAAACTCACCAGAAAATCATGAAAGTAGGCATGGTGTCACGTCATGGCACACATATGTCATGGTAAAAAATTTATCCAATTTGGGCCAAGCTTTATTACAAAACTCTTACAAACTGGAGCCTCTCGCAAGAACCCTCGTGGTTTTGATAGGGAAACGTGTCTCCTTGTGGGCGAAACGATAATCGCTCCCTCTTCTCGCCTTGTATTTTCTTCTACACACAGCATGGAACAACGGGAGATTCACGCTGAACTTTGAAATTATTCAGGGTTCGTTTGACCTTTTTTATACATTAATTGAGTTTTCTAGGCATTTAATGTCCATAATTCAAATCCGAACTACAAATACATGCTCCAGTGCACCAAAATGGCTAGAAAAATCGTACATGTGTCCTTGGGTGAATGTTTAGGTCCCATGGAAGGAATGGGAATGAATTCAACCGTCTCGGCGTCCTGGCTCGGCCTCTAACATTGCGAATCTTGGTTTTTAAATCTCCGTAAATCCAAAACTCACCAGAAAATCATGAAACTTGGCATGGTGTCACGACATGGCACATATATGTCATGGTAAAAAAATAGTCCAATTTGGGCCAAGCTATATTACAAGCCTCTTACAAACCGGAGCTTCTCACAACCCTCATGGTTCCGGTAGGGAAACATGCCCCTCTTATGGGCGAAATGATAATCGCTGCCTCTTCTCGCCTTGTATTTTGTTTTCTACAGGCAACATAGAATAACAGGAGTGTTGTGCTGAAATTTGAAACTGTTCAGGGTTCGCTTGGCCATTTTATATATTAATTGAGTTTTCTAGGCATTTAATATAGTCCATAATTCAAATTTGAACTACAAGCACATGCTCCAGTGAAGCAAAATGGGTGGAAAATCGTAGATGTGTCATTGGGTGCATGTTTAGGTCTCATTGAAGGAATGAGAATGAATTACAAACGTCTCATCATCGTGAAACATTGAGAATCTTGGTTTTTAAATCCCAGTAAATCAAAAACTCACCCAAAAACACATGAAACTTGGCATTGTTTCATGACATGGCACATATATGTCGTGGTAAAAAAATCGTCCAGTTTGAGACAAGGCACACACATTAATAGCCAACGAAGTCCTTTTGAAACAAATAGCTGACACATTAATATCGCAAACGGTTGTATTATATGAACCGTGTGTGTTCCCGTAACCATTTAAGTGCGGCCACGCGTCCCTCTTTTCTTATGGGATAGTACTACCTCGGTCCTTGTTCATTGGTCATCTTTGTATTTTGTGCCAAAATTTAACCATACTCAGTGGCGTGCGTGCAGTTGTTTGATTACACGGGACGAGCGCGAGAAGTCCACCGTGCAGGCTCGATGAGACGCGTGCGAGCAGTCAGCCGCACAGGCTTGATGGGACACGTGCGAGCATCCAAGGTCGCGCATGCTCACCGGGAAGTGAGCTCTTTGACCTCCATCCACCAACCGCTCGCCTCGCTCACAACTTCTCCATTAATGGCGGCCGAGCTGCTGTTTAACACGCGGTTAATTAAAGCACCTGGACGGAGGGTGTTTGCTTGTGATCCCATGGCCCTGCTCAACGTTAGCATTTGCTTAGTTCATATTTTCAACTCGTATTCCGGATAATTTAAAATGCCACATAGGGCAACGGATAATACGACGATAAATAAAATGGCAACGAATAATACGACGACAAATTTACAATGGCGTGGATAATAATTATCTTACATATTCCGGAGAATTTAAAATGCCACATGCGGCAAATCCCGGAAGACACGGGGGCAAGAGAAGAAGGAAATCACATACAACGATCTAGGTCGCTACTGTCTCTACTCCTCGATGGATCGCCGGGTGATGAGATCCTCGAGCTCCTTCTTCCATTCATCACGACTTTGCTTGACAGCAGCCATGGATTCCTCCACCTCCTGCCCGCCCTCGATCCGGAGCTTCCTCAAGTCACCCATCAGTTCCTCGATGACCGCTTTCAGTGTCATCCCTGAGGCATTGCTCTGCTCATGCAACTTCTTCCAGCCGATGGCCTCCTCCTCCGTGTCGGCGAGCACCTTGAGGAGTTTTGCATTGTCACCCATGAGTTGCTCGACGAGGCCGGTCGCCTTCTCAACTGAGACATCACTAATCTTGAGCAGCTTCATCAAGCCGTCGACCAGCTCCTGCTGCTTAATTAGGCCAGCAAGAATGTCGTTGTCGCTGGCCAAGGACTTCAGCACCGCCAGCTCGTCGCGATCGTCGACACGGCGAGTGCGCTTGTGGGAGCCCTCGCGTGCCGGTGAGAGCTTGTTCGAGGGCTTCGCGGCACGCCAGGACATCTCTGCTGCGGCTGCCGCGTAGCGGCGGGACCTCTCTAGTGCTTCCGTGGCCTTGGTCTTTGCTCCCTGGTTACATGTCGACCCGAAACTCCTCCTACCGGTCATGGCGGAATGACTTGATAGGACAGACCTGTTTTGTGGGTGATGAGGAGAGGAATTGTGAAGTAATATTCGAGTGGATAGTTTTTATAGCCCGGTGCTAAGTGTGAACACATTTAGGTTTGATCGGTGTGAATAGATTTGCAATTACTTATTGCGTGGTAATCTGGAATGTGACGAGAAACAAGGTCAAAATTTATTGATGGTTCTAGGCTCGAAGCCCGAAACACACCTTCATATGGCTGCCCGTTTCTGTTGTTCTGGCTCATCGCAAACAATTCTTATGGATCAACCATATGCCACGCATCGGAAGCCCAAAACGGTTCCGAGATGGCGTACGTGGGCCCGTGTTCTCAGATGTACGTGTACGTGTCTGCCCACTATCACACACGGTCCAGATATCACCATGGTGTCCGATGGATGCACCATCGCTCCTCCCACGGGGTGCCAGATGGTTGACCAGAATTGCAATATGCAGGTGTGGTTGCTTGTCGTTGAGGCGGCCGCGGCGTGCTATGCTCGTCGTTGAAGCAGCCGCGGCGCGCTCTGCTCGCGTCCGTCCGCGCATTTTGCTCGCCATTGAAGAGGCCGCGGCGTGCTCCGCTCTGGCGTCCCTGCGCGCGCTCTGCTCGCCGTTGAGGCAAATTTACAATTGTAACGGTTAATAATTGTCTTACATATTCAGGAGAATTTAAAATGCCTCACGCGGCAACTCCCAAAACACACACGAGCTACATATGCTCAGTGACTTAAAATGTCGATATGCGACATTTCCATAGAATTATAATAAAATATAGGCTGAAAGTCTGAGCAAGTGGCCTACCGACGACGGTCTTCTCAGACTCCATGATGAGCATAGCACCCTTGCGGCCGTTCATTCCGAGTGTCCCGACCCGCAGCCACATTACCCGTGTCCGCCTATGGAGCTGCTGGCGCTGGGAGGCTCTTGGGGCTGTTGGGCCTCTTCCAGAAGAGCTTGACAGCGTGCAATCACGCGCATGAAATCTCTGTAGAACCACTTCATTTCCATGTCTCTGCCCTGGTAGCAAAATCCGTCCATCACCTGCATCCTCAAGATACCATGTTGGCGATATTCTACTTCGTTGGGGACGTCAACTCCGCCAAGGATGCGCTCGAGCCTGGCCACCACATCATCGGGATCGAGGTTGACACGGCTGCCACCGGCAATGATGAAGCCGCTGGCTGGCTGTCTCATAACAGAATCGCAGAGGTCCTCTGCCCATTCCTTGCGGGGCATCAGGCTCTCGATGAGAACCAACGACGGCGGCTGTAAGGGTGGGTCATCAATCATGCCGCCGAGCAGCTCTGGATCTTTTGCGTGGTGGATGGTAAACTCCTCATCACACTTCCTCTACAATATGTCCATTGCGCCCTCAAGGACTGGCACGACGATATCGCTGCCGATGGGCCATGGCGCCTGCACCGGCTGATGAAGCTCTTGCTCCCCGACCTGCTTCGGCTCGTTCTCCTCGCCGAAGATGTAACGCGGGAAGGGGTCGATGTCGAAGCTTTCGTCGGTGCCTAGCGTGCTTGGAAGAACTAATGGTAGATGGGTGTGGACTAGATCTATGCACAGTGTCGCTACGGTGCGTTGCCGCCTGGGTCATATGGAGCAAGCCACTTGCTGGTGGCGGGAAACCGATGAGGGAAGAGGTGGGGATTTTACAATTCACCCATGTGGAGCGCGGGAAGCCTTCGCTGGAGCGCGGAAGCCTTCCCTGGAGCATGGGAAGACTAAGTGGAGCACACAACCCGACAACCGTATGCGGTGTCACGTGTTATCTATCACACACATGTGTTAACATAAGGAAACATATGTGTAACTTACTAATCATCGCACACGAGTACTCGCAGACGCATCGTGTGCGATACTCCTAGCCACCACAAGCAACTAGTTTGCATTTTTCAAAGTTTTTTGTACACACAGAATCGCACACAAATTAACTGTAGTAACCGTATGTGTTATATTTTCTCATCGCAAACAGTTCATCCGAGTGGGCTGTTTGCCGCGTATCACACACATCTTGTTTACATGAATCGTTTGTGTTCTTTTGGCTCATCACAAACAGTTCATCTATGTGAACTGTTGTGACGCCCCCGGTTCAATCGTACACTAGTCATACACGCAAACGTGTATGATCAAGCCCAGGGACTCACGGGAAGATATCACAACACAACTCTAAACACAAATAAACGGAGGTCCACAATATTACAGACCAGGGATCCGAAGATCCGAATACATAAGTCAGTCATACAAATAATATCTGAGTACAGACATAGTTAGACAAGTTCTGCCTTAAGAAGGCTAGCACAAACAGCGACACTAGATCGAAAGGCGTTGGCCTCCTGCCTGGGAGCCTCCGATCCTACTCCTGGTCAGCTGGCTCGATCCAGTAGTACGTGCCCTCAGGACCCGCCTGGTAGTAGGCTCCGGTGGTGGCGTCTGGCTCCTGGACTCCATCGTCTGGTGTATCATCAAGGTGGGGTATATGGGGGAAAAGAGAAAATAAAGCAACCGTGAGTACTCATCCGAAGTACTCAGCAAGCAAGGATCTATACTACATATGCAACATTATCAATGGAGAAAAGGCTGTATATGTGGACTGGGCTGCAGAAATGCCAGAATAGAGAGAAAGGCCTAGTCCTATCGAAGACTAGCATCTTCAAACATCTTCTCAAAGCCATCATCTTGCAGCAGTAGAAGAGAGTAGAATAGCATTTTATTTAGCAAACATGTTGAAGTACAGCTCAAAGATCCTTCCTCGACTCCCAGCGAGAAAGTAATCCCGAAGCTTCAATTAAGTAACAAGTATCCAGTTTAAGTAGGTAGATCGGAATACACAAACTGAGCGTCCTTTACCGTAGGACCGGCTATCGATAGAAGATTCATCCCTGCAGGGGTGCACTACTGTTACCCAACACGCTCGATCAACTCTGGCCGGACATACTTGCTGGGTAATGCCCGTCCTCGGAAGATCAACACGAAGCAGCGCTCTACCTAGGCTCAGCAGAGAGGTCAGCACGCCGGACTAACCTATGCACCCAGGGGTCTCGGGCCATCGCCCTGGGCACCCTGCGCGTTGCGTGGCTGGCCGGGGTGCAGGCGCGACACTGAACTCGCCAGTGAAGTATCCAGCCCAATCCCGACGATCAGCCCGCACGGTGAATCGTGACGTCTGATAAGCTTTCGGCGAAACGTACATCGCAGAGGGCCCCATAACCATTATCCCGCGTGGTGGTAGTGCGTATAGGGCACGTCGACCCACTCAGATCACACACCCAAATCCAATAGGCTCAATTAGTATCAAGCGGAGACAATCAGAGTCTCTGATGCTCCGCCACAATGTCACACTCGAGTGCCCTTCCGGCACACCCGAAATCATAGATCCCCAACGGGTACCCACCAGGGTGGACCCGCCTGTGAAAAAGGTCAAGTAACCGTGTGGTCATAATCATCAGGGTGAACGTATGAGGTATCACCCTCGAGGTTCACACTGAGGGGTTGCACGACAGAGTCGTATCGGACATGGAGAAGGAGGAATCACCCTCGATGACCACGACCGAACAGCTATGCTGCAGAGTATTCATCAGGAGTGCGTTACGAGGTATCACCCTCGGCACTCGATAGTTACTACGCAGAGTCGTACAACTAAGGGGGGTGTGAAGTGAGGCGTCTGTCTCTGATCGACGATCACGTTGATCGAGTCGTCGATGAACAAGCAGGGGCGACAAAGTAAGGTGGTGGGGTCACAGATGGGTCATACCAACCTATACTAAACAGTTTATCATAGGCAGGTAAGGTAGCAATGAACAGGTTACAACAGCAGGCTATGCATCAGAATAGGAGCATACATTAACAGTAGCGAAATTCTAATGCAAGCAGGAGAATAGAATGGGCGATATCTGGAATGCTCAAGGGGGGGGCTTGCCTGGTTGCTCTGGCAAGAGAGGGAGGTCGTCAACGGGCTGCTCGTCGGTAGAGTAGTCGTAACCTGGTGCAGCGTCGTCGGTCTCGGCGTCTATCGAGAGAGAAGGAGGGGGAGAGAAACAATAAATTTCACGGCAATAATGCAAACAATATGTATGACATGCCTAAATGATATGCCGGGGTGTTCTACTGCCTAACTAAACGATTTAGTTAATTTAGGAATTTATTTGGATTTATTTAATTAAAGTTGGGCACTATTCATTTACTGAAATCGGTCTAAAAGTTCAATGTTCTTATAGCTGCGGGCGTCTGACGGGAATACGGAGGGCGTATCCGGGCTCGTATCGTCGTTCTAAGCAAGTTTCATGTATAAAATATTTTCATCGGAGATACGGTTTAAAAGATATGATTTTCTAAAGTTTTTATTAATTTCTGAAATTTAATTAATTATTTAATTCAACATTATCCGAAACAGTGATTGATGACGTCAGCATGACATCATGCTGACGTCAGCAGCCACCTGACAGGGTGGGTCCCACCTGTCATAGGCTGGTAGGTTAATTAGGTATTAACTAATTAAATTACTGTTTAATTAACACTAACTACTTAATTAAATTAACCTAATCAGGATTAATTAACTAATTAATTAATTAATTATTTTAATTATTTATTTTTATTTTCATTATTTTTCCTAAAACGTTTCTGGGCCGTGGGCCCCATTCGTCAGCGTCACAGGGGGTTTGGGCCCCACTGGGCAGTGGCCCAGGGGGGGGGGTCACAGGCGTGCGGGCGCGGCGCCCCGTCGGGCGAACCCGGGGCACGGGCGAGCGGCCCAGGCGGGCGCGGTGAGCGTGGCAGGGGGCGAGCGGGCGCTGGGCGCGGCCGGGGCCGGAGCGCGGCGGAGCAGAGTAGCAGCGGCAGCGGGGTGGCCGGAGCAGCAGAGAGGGGCGGCGCGGCACAGCGGGCACGGCGGGGCGAAGCGGGGCAAGATCCGCGAGCAGTAGCGAGGCAGGGCACGCGCGCGCGTGTGCGAGGCCCGGCGAGGCTGCGGTGCGCGCGGGCGCGTGCGCGAGCAGGCGAGCGCGGGCGGAGTGGCGGCACGGGGGCGCGGTGCGCGCGGCGAGGTGCGGGAGCAGAGAGGGGGAGGCCTGGGGCCTCACCGTGCTCGTAGGGACGGGGCAGCGGGGGGTCGGGGCGGTCGACGGGGACGACGGCGACGGAGACGAGGTGCAGGCCGGCGGGGAGGCGCGGGCTCCGGGCGACGGCGAGGTCGTCGCGGCGTCGGGCGACGGGATCGGGGGTTTGCCCCGATCCAGATCCAGTCGAGGGAGGGGGCGACCGAGCGATAGGCGGCTGGTCGGGGAAGAGGAGAGGACAGGGCGACGTCGGCGTGGCGGCGGCGTCGGCGCTGGCCGATCGGCGCGGGAGCGGGGTGGCGTCGGCGAGCGGCGTCGGCCCGATCCAGTTTCTGGATCGGGGGGGGGGGCGAACGAGTGAGGAGGGGGTGTCGGTGAGGCTAGGGTTTGGCCGGGGGCCTTATAGGCCAGGGGCGACGCAGGTGGGCCGGCCGGCTGGGCTTCGGCCCAGTTGGGCCGGGGGGGGCGTTGCTCTTTTTTCCTTTTCTGTTTCTTTTTCCTTTTTCTTTATTCTCTTTTCTCCACTGTTAAATGTTTAGGCCCCAAATGGTTTTTGTAAAAAGTGTGACCTATTTCATAAATACCAGTGCATTATTCCCTAACACCTAAAATTAGTTTGGACAAAACATAATTCCATATTTATTTCAGATTTAATAAATGGTTATTAAATATTATCTTTATCCACTGTTTGAGGCTGTTCGAGTCACTTATCCAATTCCAATGATGTTGGTTTCAATTTTAGAATAGCCTCTGGAATATTTGCTTTATATCTGACATTTTAGCTCCTATGTTGGACAACTTTCATATTCCACTTTCATTTAAATTTGAATTTGACTTAGGAGTTGAAATGCAATGTGATGCTAATGATGATTATGCACTGTCGATCATGCTAACATGTCATTATCAAAAGTGATTACTGTTGCTAATCACCGGGGGTGTTACAACTGTATGCCACATATCACACACATCTTGTTAAGTTGAACCATTTCTGTTGTGTTCCCTAATCGAAAACAGTTCATCCAACTGAACCGTATGCCGTATATCACACACACCTTGATCTGGCTAACCGTTTCTATTGCATTCCCTAATAGCAAACAGTTCATCCAAGCGAATTGTATGCCGTATATCCCACACACCTTTATGTAGTCGTCCGTTTCTGTTGTTCTCCCTCATCGCAAACAGTTCTTATGGATTAACCACATGTCACACATCTCACGCGCAACTCGAATATGAACCGTGTTTGATGTATCCGCCATCGCAAATGTTTTGCATCTTTTTTGACGGTTTTTTTACATCATCGTTTGCGATTAATGCATCGAACATAGTTTCATCAAAGGGTCTCTGATTGTAGTGTCGCGTTAGCAGCATCCTGCAGTAGTGACCACTTTCTCTATACAAATATGTCCAAAACCTAAATCCAAACTCGGCCCACAGGTATTTCCCATCCGGAGCCACCGAGTTCATCTAGACATAGCCACTGCTAGAAACCCTAACAGTTCGGTCACACCGATGTGGATCTCTGTCCCACCGAGATGGCCTTGCCAGTGCTCGGTGACTTGTTGCATTCACTTCAGTCTCACCGAGTTGTTGCAATCGGTCTCACTGAGTTGGCTTGACTAATTCTCTGTTGCTCATTGCATTCACTCTGGTGCCACCGAGATGATGCAATGGGTGCCACTGTGATGAAGTTTTCCCTAAGCCCTAGCACATCAGTCCCACCGAGTTGTTCTAGTCGGTCCTAGCGAGATTCCTAACGTTCATATTTTTGTATTGATCGGTGCCACCAAGATGGGTCAAAAGTGTGTAACGGTTAGATTTTGTGTGGAGGCTATATATACCCCTCCACCCTCCTCTTACCAAGTAAGAGAGCCATCAGAACGTGCCTACACTTCCACCATTCATTTTTCTGAGAGAGAACCACCTACTCATGTGTTGAGATCAAGAGATTCCATTACAACCATTTGAATCTTGATTTCTAGCCTTCCCCAAGTTGCTTTCTACTCAAATCCTTCTTCCACCATAGCCAAATCTGTGAGAGAGAGTTGAGTGTTGGGGAGACTATCATTTGAAGAACAAGAGCAAGGAGTTCATCATCAACACACCATCTATTACCTTTTGGAGAGTGGTGTCTCCTAGATTGGTTAGGTGTCGCTTGGGAGCCTTCAACATGATGTGGAGTTGAACCAATAAGTTTGTAAGGGCAAGGAGATCGCCTACTTCATGAAGGTCTACCCGAGTGAGGCAAGTCCTTCGTGGGCGATGGCCATGGCGGGATAGACAAGGTTGCTTCTTCGTGGACCCTTCGTGGGTGGAGCCCTCCGCGGACTAGCGCAACCGTTACCCTTCGTGGGTTGAAGTCTCCATCAACGTGGACATACGATAGCACCACCTATCAGAACCACGCCAAAAATCTTTGTGTCTCCATTGCATTTGCCTTCTCCAAACCCTTCCCTTTACCTTCATATGCAATGTTTTACTTTTCGCTGCTATACTCTTAGAATTGCATGTGTAGGTTGATTGCTTGACTTGTCATAATTGCTAAAATCTGCCCACAACTAAATTGCGAAAAGGAAAGATTTTTATTTGGTCAAGTAGTCTGATCACCCCCTCTAGACATACTTTTGATCCTACACAAATCTTAGTGATCGCCTTGAAGATCCAAGGAGGGAGATGCAAGGGAAACATGTTATAAATGATCATCGTCATGAGCATGGTCTTAGTTAACATCAATCTGCTAGTTTGGAATAATAAGGACTTGTAGGTCGCCCATTTGTTTGCCACTGAATCAACCAAAGGTTGTAACTCAGCCTTCGTGAAAGCCACATGCATGGGAGGAAGCACTAGGTACGTGTAGGGGAACTGAGTCACCTAGCATGGAAAAGAACTAGCCAAACTTCCACATCAATACCCTCGCAACGAATTGGCGAGATTTCACATTTATGAAGATTAGCCACAATCCCAGAAGCATCACCAAACAAAGGAAGGATTTCCTTCACTGCAAACAACTCATTTTCCTTTCAATCTCACTTGTGAGATCAAAGGGATTCTACGATGACGACATAGTAGAGGGCATGTATGTAAGAGCCGAGTACAGTGACGAAGATTCGATGGATCTACCACCCCCTTAAGTCTGAAGACCTGGGTGCATGTAGATGCCGTATTTGTTGAGTTTTGTGGCCCAAACCTGTAGACCAACCTTGCTCTTAAGGGTTGGCTTCTCGAGGGCAGATCTGATATCATTTCCAAATCCAACGATCCGAATGCACATATCCTCTATCTCCATCTAATTCGATGGCTACCAAAAGCGATGTTGGTTTGTACTTCCACCAGACTCGTGTGGCTTGAAGGTACTATTCGAGCAAGATGTGTGCCGCTAAATAGTCTATTCCTTTGTTACGAAAGAGGCACGAACGTGGCAACTGCACGAGTGTATAGGATAACTTATCTTCAGAAAATGCCGCCCGACCCAACCCACAGTAGAAGCAATTTGTAGTTGATTTTTCCTTTTTTACTTAATATGTTATCACACCTTTATTTCATTTGATTCTACATAGAAATTAGCACTATTGAATCAATAAATCACAAAGAGTAATAGGTATTGATCAAGATGATCTGCATGTTCTAATTGCAACCCCATGACATGTGGTATGTCGGGAAACAACACACTTGCTCATGGAACAGTTTGCATCACCAAGAGGACGCTGGTAGGGCAACCCATTGCCCTCGTACCTCTTTGTCATTTGCACTAAAGGTTTATCCGCGCTGCTGCAAGATGCGAAACGAAGGGGAACCTTGAGTGGTGTACGAGTGTGCCCGAGTGCACCGCCGGTGTCACATGTTTTCTTTGCGGACGACTCAATGTTGATGATCAAGGCAATTGATACGTTTCCAATGTATCTATAATTTATGAAGTACTCATGTCATGTTTAAAATATTTTATATGGTTTTGGTGCACTTTATATTAATTTTATGGACTAACATATTAATCTAGTGCCAGTGTCAGTTCCTGTTTTTTGTCTCACAGAAAACCATACCAAACGAAGTCCAAACGTGGTAAAAATTTACAGAGATTTTTTATGGAATACATGTGATTTTTGGAAGAAAGAATCAATTCAAAATGGTGCCCGAGGGCCCAACAAGGTAACAAGGCCACTGGTACAGCGAGTTGCTATACAAACAGTTTTGAACCCCTTTTCGCGATGACATTTTAAACCGTCGCCAGGCGAGTGTGGGCGATAGGGGGTCCTTCCCACACGACCCAGAAACCGTCGGGGATTGGGAGCCATGATGCATACGTTTTGTATAACTAAGCGTATGCGATGCCGGTATCTATCACAAACGCGAGTCTTCAGACAACTGTTTCTGATATCTCAAATATCCCAAACGCTCCATCGTTGCTTCTCATTCATGCTCGCATTACCATCGCAGTCGATATTCTGTGGTGCTACGTTTACGATGCACGACCCATCACAAACAGTTCACGATTATAGAACATGTACGATAAGCAGACAATCACACACATTTACTTTTCCTTGACTGTATGCGATTTTATGTAAGAGTGCATACAGTTGTCCCTATAAAACTGTATGCGAAGCTTGAATATATCCCACATGATTCATCTGTCATACCCGCATCGGATGAAGACCTATCGCACGCGTTCTTCTATGAGAAAAGGTTTGTGATGTGCACGACATCATAAACAGTCCATAATTGCCAAGCGTGTGTGATAAGGTGACTTTCGCAAACATTTAATAAGAAGGAACTGTGTGTGATGCTGTGTTAATCTCACACGTCATTTCTTGGCTGATCATGTGTGCAGTAAGATTAATCGCACACGTAGTGGATCCGAGAAATGTGTTTGATCTCCACGTTTATCGTAGACGTTTTGCTTTCACAAACTGTGTGCACTGTAATCCCAAATTTAATCCCTAATTTATCCCTAATTTAATCCATGCATTTAAAAATCATAGATTTTTAATTTGAAAGTAGGCAATCACTTATTTCATATCGAACCATGTTTATTACAAATATAGGTTCAAGCACGAATGCGTAATTCGATGCACAGGTACATATACTGAAGAACTACAGAAGCACCAAGTAAAGAATGATGAACCACAGTTGTACTAAAGACTGTAAAGAGAGAGGCGAAAGACATTCTGGTTGCTGGAGAAGGTGAAGCGGAATGCCCATATTGTGCCCTACTCCATGCGTAATGTGCGCACGACTCTAGGCTAACCCCTTGTGATGGCTGCCCGCCCATCCTTCACTGCCTTCATTAGGACTTCTCGATGCTCATTGTAGTCTTGATTAAATACTTTAACCTTCATTGCATGTCCACCAATCATGTACTTTGCGAGGTAATCTTGAGTAAACTGCTTTGGGAACCACTACAAATGAAAAAGATTCAGACATTCTTGTCTAACAACTCATTATTGGCAGTAAAAAGAGAAGGCTGTAGAGTTTGTAGTTACCATCCTATAGCTCACTGTTGTGTTGGATAGAGCGTAAACAAATAATTTGATTGCCACCATTTGTATCTTTTTGCTAATAATCCTTATCAGTTTCCTCACTTGATGCTAGTTCATGAATATCTCATTGCCCCATACGCAAAAAGGGTCGATGCGTGGATCTTTGCCAAGGACATATATACCTACAAGCAACAAGTCAATATTAGAAGCTAAAAAGTTTCTAGGCCTGGATCTATATGCACTACATTATGGACCAACAGGGGGAGTACAAGCCGAGGGATGAAACGAACCTCGGCGGAAAATGCTGGCCACTCCCGTTGTTGTCTTGCATAAGTAGTGGAAAGACATGATAAGTACAGCAACCTTAACATCAAACAAATATAGCCAAGGTAAACAACATCATCTCCAAATGATAGCTTGAATGTGTTGGTTTCAGCATGCTGTTAAAGTGGATATAAAATGGAAGGGAATGTTACCTACAACAGGCTTAACAGCCACCAAATATTGCAATTCAAACTGGTATTGTTGAAAATGAATAGAACGTAGCTCATGCTTAAACATCACACTGGATAAATGTGTAAAACTGAAATAAAGGGTATGTGTAAACTACACCAGGCATAACTGGAACCAAATATAGCTGTTCAAACTGGTATTGATAAAATCGAGCTGCATAGTTTTGACTTGCACATAATGAACATCACATTGTGAATGACTGAAATAAACAAAGCATAAATGATTAGTATAACAACCAAATATAGCCATTAAAAACTAGACAGAGTCTCACTGCAACCAACCTAACAAGCAAATACAGATAAACATGGCATATGCTTGAAAACTGGATAAATGCTCACTGCAACCAACCTAACAAGCAAATACAGATAAACAAGGCATCTGCTTGAAAACTGGACAAATGCTCACTTCAACCAACTTAACAACCAAATACAGATAAACAAGGCATATGCTTGATAACTGGACAAATGCTCACTGCAACCAACCTAACAACCAAATACAGATAAACAAGGCATCTACTGACTATAAACAACCAAATATAGCCATTCGTGAAACTGAAGTGGACAATTCATACTTAAACATCACATAGCCCTATTGAACATTACATTTTTACATAACTGAAGTAATTAAACATGGCACGGTTAAAACACCGCAAGGCAAAAGCTACTACAACAAAGGGTACGGGTTGGCTAGCTAGAAAAGGAAAGATTTGCTGATAGGATGTTGCCTCACTTGTCACGGATGGGATCCTTCCAGTTGGAAGAGCACAGACCCATGGTGCACGCTCTGATTGGCGGCAGGGCCTTCGAAGAGATCGATGACAATTGAACCAGAGGGGTTGCGGATGGACCACTTAACCTGTGACATGGCCCGCCTGAAGCTGTCGCTGTCGACGAGCTTGATGTCGTAGCCAACTTTCCTGAGATACAGTAATACGCTAGCCCGCTGACGTGAAGCCTTCGGCATGCCAACATAGTCAATGTCCTCACACGCTTCCACGGCGAGGTGTTGCTCCGGGATCAATAGGTCAAGACGAACGGCGGCCACCTCACCAACGTCCGTCGGAGAGGCCATGATAAACCTCTTTTTGGATAAACACTTGTCGGGCTCCCCGGGATACGTGGTTGGGCTTAGGCTGCGACTCTCTGGAGCAGGGGATGTGGATCTAGCGGGGAGGGACACCGCAGGCCTAATCTAAAAACTCAGGGGGGCGATGGTATGGGAATCACTGGGTAACCTGAACTTTATTATCTATGCTAGGACGGACGGGCAGACCGGTAGGGGTTGGCAGCGCCGGCGGCGTCGAGCTAGGGTTCGAGGGGAGGAGGGGGCGGGTGGGGGGGGGACTGATATGTCTCCAACGTATCTATAATTTTTGATTGTTCCATGCTGTTATATTATCATTCTTGGATGTTTTATATTCATTTTATATCAACTTTATATCATTTTTTGGGACTAACCTATTGACATAGTGCCCAGTGTCAGTTGCTGTTTTTTGCTTATTTTTTTACTTCACGGAATATCCATATCAAACGGAGTCCAAACACAGCAAAACTTTTTGGAGATTTTTTTCAGCCCAGAAGACAACTTGGGAGCCAAGGAAGTGCACGAGGGGAGGCCCATGGGGCCCACCACCCACCTGTTGGGGAATGTTGCATGGAAAACAAAAAAATTCTACGCACATGCAAGATCTATCCATGGAGATGCATAGCTACGAGAGGGGGAGAGCATCTACATACCCTTGTAGATTGCTAAGCGGAAGCATTTATCACGCGGTTGATGTAGTCGTACTCTTCGCAATCCGATCATGATCCAACCGATCTAGTGCCGAACGGACGGCACCTCCGAGTTTAGCACATGTGCGGCTTGATGACGTCTCCTCCTTATTGATCCAGCAAGCGGGAGAGGAGAAGTAGATGGCACACAACCAACACGACGGCGTGGTGGTGATGGTGGTGGTGGAGCACCGACAGCGCTTCGCTAAGCGTCGCCGGGACGAGGCGGTGGAACTACAGAGTAACGGGAGAGAGAGGGGCGCCAAGGGCTTGGTCTATCCTCTTGGGGCGCCCCTCCCCTCTATATATAGGTGGAGGGGCATGGGAAACAACCCCTCCAAGCCCTAGGGCGCAGCTGAGGGGGAGAGGACTTGGACTCCAAGTCCAATCCTATTCCTACTAGGACTCCTTCCTTTTTTGCCTTCCCTAGCCACATGGGCTTTTGAGGACTTGGTGTGCCTAGACCAATAAGGCCAGGGCGCCTCCCCGCAGCCCATGCTAGCCCTTGGGTCGTGGTGAACCCACTTGTGGACTTCCGGACCCCTCCAAATTCCTCCGGAACCTTCTGGAAGCTTCCTGGTACAATACAGAAAAAACTGCACCTTTTTCCGGAACCCAAAATATGACTTCATATATATAAATCTTTACCTCTCAACCATTCCGAGACTCCTCGTGATGTCCGGGATCTCATCCGGGACTCCGAACAACATTTGGTTACCACTCATCAAATATCCCAATACTACTCTAGCGTCAACGAACGTTAAGCGTGCGACCCTACGGGTTTGGGTCCGTATGTATTTTGCAAATTTCTATGTCTACAATGCTCTGTATGGAGCTACTCTAGCTAATTGCTCCCACTTTCAATAAGTATCTAGATTGAGACTCAGAGTCATCTGAATCGGTGTCAAAGCTTGCATCAATGTAACCCTTTACAACGAACTCTTTATCACCTCCATAACCGAGAAATATTTCCTTAGTCCTCTTAGGTAACTAAGGATAATTTTGACCGCTATCCAGTGATCTACTCCTGGATCACTATTGTACCTCCTTGCCAAACTCATGGCAAGGTACACAATAGGTCTGGTACATAGTATGGCATACTTTATAGAACCTATGGCTGAGGCATGGGGAATGACTTTCATTCTCTCTCTATCTTATGCCGTGGTCGGGCTTTGAGTCTTACTCAACTTCACACCTTACAATACAGGCAAGAACTCCTTCTTTGACTGATCCATTTTGAACTCCTTCAAAATCTTGTCAAGGTATGTATTTTGTTGAAAGTCTTATCAAGCGTCTCTCTATCCCTATAGATCTCGATGCCCAATATATAAGCAGCTTCACCGAGGTCTTTCATTGAAAAATTCTTATTCAAGTAACCTTTTATGCTATCCAAAAATTCTATATCATTTCCAATCAATAATATGTCATCCACATATAATATCAGAAATGCTACAGAGCTCCCACTCACTTTCTTGTAAATACAGGCTTCACCGTAAGTCTGTATAAAAACATATGCTTTGATCACCTTATCAAAGCGTATATCCCAACTCCGAGATGCTTGCACCAGTCCATAGATGGATCGCTGGAGTTTGCACACTTTGTTAGCACCTTTAGGATCGACAAAAACTTCGGTTGCATCATATACAACTCTCCCTCAAGAAACCCGTTAAGGAATGCAAGTTTTTGACATCCATTTGCCAAATTTCATAATCATAAAATGCGGCAATTGCTAACATGATTCGGACAGACTTAAGCATCGCTACAGGTGATAAAGTCTCATCGTAGTCAACCCCTTGAACTTGTCGAAAACCTTTTTGCAACAAGTCGAGCTTTGTAGACAGTGATATTACAGTCAACGTCCGTCTTCCTCTTAAAGATCCATTTATTCTTTATGGCTTGCCGATCATCGGGCAAATCCACCAAAGTCCACACTTTGTTCTCATACATGGATCCTATCTCAGATTTCATGGCCTCAAGCCATTTTTTGGAATTTGGGCTCATCATAGTTTCTTCATAGTTCATAGGTTCGCGGTTGTCCAACAACATGACTTCCAGGACAGGATTGTCGTACCACTCTGGTGCGGAACATGTTCTGGTCGACCTACGAGGTTCAGTAGTAACTTGATCTGAAGTTTCATGATCATCATCATTTGCTTCCTCTCTGGTTGGTGTAGGCATCACGGGAACGGCTTTCTCTGATGTACTACTTTCCAATTCGATAGAAGGTACAATTACCTCATCAAGTTCTACTTTCCTCCCACTCACTTCTTTCTAGAGAAACTCCTTCTCTAGAAAGGAACCATTCTTAGCAACAAAGATTTTGCCTTCGGATCTGTGGTAGAAGGTATACCCAATAGTTTCTTCCGGGTATCCTATGAAGACGCACTTCTCCGCTTTGGGTTCGAGCTTATCAGGCTGAAGCCTTTTGACATAAGCATCGCATCCCCAAACTTTTAAGAAACGACAGCTTAGGTTTCTTGCCAAACCACAGTTCATACGGTGTCATCTCAACGGATTTAGACAGTGCCCTATTTAACATGAATGCGACTGTCTCTAATGCATAACCCCAAAATGATAAAGGCAAATCAGTAAGAGACATCATAGAACACACCATATCTAATAAAGTATGGTTACAAGGTTTGGACACACCATTATGCTGTGGTGTTCCAGGTGGCGTGAGTTGTGAAACAGTTCCACATTTTCTTAAATGAAGGCCAAACTCGTAACTCAAATATTCACCTCTGCGATCAGATCGTAGAAACTTTATTTTCTTGTTACGATGATTCTCTACTTCACTCTGAAATTCTTTGAACTTTTCAAATGTTTCAAACTTGTGTTTCATCAAGTAGATATACCCATACCTACTCAAATCCTCTGTAAAGGTTAGAAAATAGCGATACTCGCCGTGTACCTCAACACTCAAATCATCGGTATGTATTATTTTCAATAAGTCATTAGCTTGCTCCATTGTTCCGGAGAACGGAGTTTTAGTCATCTTGCCCATGAGGCATGGTTCGCAAGTATCAAATGATTCATAATCAAGTGATTCCAAAAGTCCATCCGCATGGAGTTTCTTCATGCGCTTTACACCAATATGACCTAAATGGTAGTGCCACAAGTATGTTGCACTATCATTGTCAACTTTGCATCTTTTGGCATCAATATTATGAATATGTGTATCACTACGATCGAGATTCAATAAACCATTCACATTGGGTGTATGACCATAGAAGGTTTTATTCATTTAAACAGAACAACAATTATTCTCTGAATTAAATGAATAACTGTATTGCAATAAACATGATCTAATCATGTTCATGCTCAACGCAAAACACCAAATAACATTTATTTAGGCTTAACACTAATCCCGAAGGTAGAGGGAGTGTGCGATGGTGATCATATCAATCTTGGAAACACTTCCAACACACATTGTCACCTCGCCCTTTACTAGTCTACGTTTATTCTGCAACTCCTGTTTCGAGTTACTAATCTTAGCAACTGAACCGGTATCAAATACCCAGGGGCTACTACGAATACTAGTAAGGTACACATCAATAACATGTATATCAAATATACCTTTATTCACTTTGCCATCCTTCTTATCCGCCAAGTATTTGGGGCAGTTCCGCTTCCAGTGACCATTCCCTTTGCAGTAGAAGCACTTAGTTTCAGGCTTAGGTCCAGATTTGGGCTTCTTCATGGGAGTGGCAACTTGCTTGCCATTCCTCTTGAAGTTCCCTTTCTTTCCCTTGCCCTTTTTCTTAAAACTAGTGGTCTTGTTAACCATCAACACTTGACGCTCTTTCTTGATTTCTACCTTTGCCGATTTCAGCATCGTGAAGAGCTCGGGAATCATTTTCGTCATCCCTTGCATATTATAGTTCAGCACAAAGTTCTAGTAGCTTGGTGATAGTGACTAGAGAACTTTGTCAATCACTATCTTATCTGGAAGATTAACTCACACTTGATTCAAGCGATTGTAATACCCAGACATTCTGAGCACATGCTCACTGGCTGAGCTATTCTCCTCCATCTTGTAGGCAAAGTACTTGTCAGAGGTCTCATACCTCTCGACACGGGCATGAGTCTGAAATACCAATTTCAGCTCTTGGAACATCTCATATGCTCCATGGTGTTCAAAACATTTTTGAAGTCCCGTATCTAAGCCGTAAAGCATGGCGCACTAAACTATTAAGTAGTCATCATATCGAGCTTTCCAAACATTCATAACATCTGCATCTGCTCCTGCAATAGGTCTTTCACCTAGCGGTGCATCAAGGACATAATTCTTCTGTGCAACAATGAGGATAATCCTCAGATCATGGACCCAGTCTGCATCATTGCTACTATCATCTTTCAACTTATTTTTCTCTAGGAACATATCAAAAATAGGGGAGCTATATTGCGAGATATTGATCTACAACATAGATATGCAAAAACTATTAAGACTAAGTTCATGATAAATTTAAGTTCAATAAATCAAATTACTAATGAACTCCCACTTAAATCAACATCCCTCAAGTTGTCTAAGTGATACATGATCCAAATCAACTAAACCATGTCTGATCATCACGTGAGATGGAGTAGTCTTCAATGGTGAACATCTCCATGTTGATCATATCTACTATATGACTCATGTTTGACCTTTCGGTCTCCAGTGTTCCGAGACCATGTCTGTACATGCCAGGCTCGTCAAGTTTCACCCAAGTATTCCGCGTGTGTAAATCTGGCTTACACCAGTTGTATGTGAACGTAGAGTCTATCACACCCGATCATCACGTGGTGCTTCAAAACGACGAACTTTGGCATCGGTGCATACTCAGGGAGAACACTTTTATCTTGATATTAAGTGAAGGGATCATCTTATAATGCTACCATCGTTCTAAGCAAAATAAGATGCATAAAGGATAAACATCACATGCAATCAAAATATGTGACATGATATGGCCATCATCATCTTGTGCTTTTGATCTCCATCTCCAAATCATCGTCATGATCTCCATCGTCACCGGCTTGACACCTTGATCTCCATCGTTGCGTCGGGGTCGTCTCGCCAACTATTGCTTCTACAACTATTGCTAACACATAGCGATAAAGTAAAGCAATTACATGGCGCTTGCATTTCATACAATAATTAAGAGACAACCCTAACGCTCCTGCCGGTTGTCGATATTACAAAACATGATCATATCTTACAAGAACGTATATCACATCATGTCTTGACCATATCACATCACAACATGCCCTGCAAAAACAAGTTAGACGTCCTCTACTTTGTTGTTGCAAGTTTTACGTGGCTGCTACGGGCTTCTAGCAAGAACCGTTCTTACCTACGGCAAAAACCACAATGGTTATTCATCAAGTTTGCTGTTTTAACCTTCTTCAAGGACCGGCCGTAGTCAAATTCGATTCAACTAAAGTAGGAGAAACAGACACCCGCCAGCCACCTTTATGCAAAACAAGTTGCATGTCAGTCGGTGGAACCGGTCTCATGTGCGTGGACATGTAAGGTTGGTCCGGGCCGCTTCATCCCACAATACCGCCGAATCAAAATAAGATGTTGGTGGTAAGCAGTATGACTATCACCGCCGACAACTCTTTGTGTTCTACTCGTGCATGTCATCTACGCATAAACCTGGCTCGAATGCCACTGTTGGGGAACGTTGCATGGAAAACAAAAAAATTCTACGCACACGCAAGATCTATCCATGGAGATGCATAGCTACGAGAGGGGGAGAGCATCTACATAACCTTGTAGATCGCTAAGCGGAAGCATTTATCACGCGGTTGATGTAGTCGTACTCTTCGCGATCCGATCACGATCCAACCGATCTAGTGCCGAACGGACGGCACCTCCGAGTTTAGCACACGTGCGGCTTGATGACTTCTCCTCCTTATTGATCCAGCAAGCGGGAGAGGAGAAGTAGATAGGACACAACCAACATGACGACGTGGTGGTGATGGTGGTGGTGGAGCACCGACAGCGCTTCGCTAAGCGTCGCCGGGACGAGGCGGTGGAACTACGTAGTAACGGGAGAGAGAGGGGCGCAAGGGCTTGGTCTTTCCTCTTGGAGCGCCCCTCCCCTCTATATATAGGTGGAGGGGCGTGGGAAACAGCCCCTCCAAGCCCTAGGGCGCAGCTAAGGGGGAGAGGACTTGGACTCCAAGTCCAATCCTATTCCTACTAGGACTCCTTCCTTTTTTGCCTTCCCTAGCCACATGGGCTTTTGAGGACTTGGTGCGCCTAGCCCAATAAGGCCAGGGCATCTCCCCGCAGCCCATGCTAGCCCTTGGGTCATGGTGAACCCACTTGTGGACTTCCGGACCCCTCCAAAATCCTCCGGAACCTTCTGGAAGCTTCCCGGTACAATACAGAAAAAACTGCACCTTTTTCCAGAACCCAAAATATGACTTCCTATATATAAATCTTTACCTCTCAACCATTCCAAGACTCCTCATGGTGTCCGGGATCTCATCCGGGACTCCAAACAACATTTGGTTACCACTCATCAAATATCCCAATACTACTCTAGCGTCAACGAACATTAAGTGTGCGACCCTACAGGTTCGGGAATTATGTAGTCATGACCGAGACACCTCTCCAGTCAATAACCAATAGCGGGACCTGGATGCCCATATTGATTCCTACATATTCCACGAAGATCTTTTATCGGTTGAACCTTTATGACAACATACGTAATTCCCTTTGTCTGTCGGTATGTTACTTGTCCGATATTCGATCGTCGGCATCTCTATACCTAGTTCAATCTCGTTACCGACAAGTCTCTTTACCCGTTTCATAATACATCATCTTGCAACTAACTCCTTAGTCACTTTGCTTGCAAGCTTCTTGTGATGTGTATTACCGAGAGGGCCCTGAGATACCTCTCCGATACACGGAGTGACAAATCCCAATCTCGATTCACACCAACTCAACAGACACCTTTGGAGATACCAGTAGAGCATCTTTATGATCACCCAGTTACGTTGTGACGTTTGATAGCACACAAGGTATTCCTCTGGTATCCGGGAGTTGCATGATCTCATGGTCGAAGGAACATGTATTTGACATTAAGAAAGTAGTAGCAATAAACTGAACGATCATATGCTAAGCTAACAGATGGGTCTTGTCCATCACATCATTCTCCTAATGATGTGATCCTATTATCAAATGACAACACATGTCTATGGTTAGGAAACCTTAACCGTCTTTGATCAACGAGCTAGTCTAGTAGAGGCTTACTAGGGACACGGTATTTGTTTATGTATTCACACATGTATTGATAATCTTGGACATGATGCCTATAAACATGATCATTGCCTTGGATATCGTCATAATTATTTGCTCTTCTATCAATTGCCCAACAGTAATTTTTTTACCCACCGTATGCTATTTTCTCGAGAGAAGCCACTAGTGAAATCTATGGCCCCCGGGTCTATCTTTTATCATATTGTTTTCAGATCTATTATTCTAAAAGCCCAAAAATACCTTGCTGCACTTTTTCTTTAGTTATTTTATTTCATGTTTTTGCTAGATCTATTTATCCAATCTCATACAATTTTATCTATCTTTTTACCGTGGAGGGATTCCAACCCCTCTTACGCGTTGGGTTGCAAGTATTTGTTCTTTGAGTGCAGGTACCATTTACATAGTGTTGCTTGGTTCTCCTACTGGATTGATAACCTTGTTTTCATAACTGAGAGAAATACTTACCGTTGCTGTGCTGCATCATCCTCTCCTCTTCGGGGAAATACCAACGCAGATACAAGCAATCAGGAAGAATTTCTGGCGCCGTTACCGGGGAGACATCATCACGATCTATCAAGTTCCTAATCACAAATCTCATCTCCTTGCAATTTACATTATTTGCCATTTGCCTCTCGTTTTCATCTCACCCACTTCACAAAAAATTGCCTTTTTTATTTGCCTTCTTTTTCATTCGCCTTTTTCTCATCAGATCTCTTGTTTGCTTGAAATCTTGTTTGCGTAGTCACGATGTCTCAAGAAAATACCAAATTGTGTGATTTTTCCAATACTAATAATAATGATTTTCTTAGTACTCCGATTGCTCCTCCCACCGCTAGTGCAGAGTCTTATGATATTAATGCCGCTTTGTTGAATCTTGTTATGAAAGGTCAATTTTCTGGTACTCCTAATGAGAATGCCGCATCCCATCTAAACACATTCGTAAAATTGTGTGATATGCAAAAGAAAAAATACATGGACAATGATATTGTGAAGTTGAAATTATTTCCTTTCTCTTTGAGGGATCGTGCAAAAATTTGGTTTTCTTCTTTGCCTCGCAATAGTATCGATTCTTGGGATAAGTGCAAAGATGCTTTTATTACTAAGTATTTTTTGCCCGCGAAA
This sequence comes from Thinopyrum elongatum, assembly GCA_011799875.1. NCBI lineage: Eukaryota > Viridiplantae > Streptophyta > Magnoliopsida > Poales > Poaceae > Thinopyrum > Thinopyrum elongatum. The sequence continues at coordinate 488,114,134 of CM022299.1, forward strand.
ATTATTTCCCTTAGAACTCAAATCATGAATTTTAAGCAACTTGAGCATGAACATGTTGCACAATCTTGGGAAAGAATGAAATTGATGCTAAGAAATTGTCCTACTCATGGTTTAAATCTTTGGATGATTATACAAAAAAATTATGCGGGATTGAATTTTGTTTCTAGAAACCTTTTAGATTCTGCCGCGGGTGGTACTTTTATGGAGATTACTTTGGCTCAAGCTACTAAATTGCTTGATAATATTATGAAAAATTATTCACAATGGCATACCGAAAGAGCACCTACTAGTAAAAAAGTTAATTCGGTTGAAGAAATTAGTACTTTGAGTGAAAAAGTTGATGCTCTTATGAAATTGGTTGCTAGTAAAAATTCTCCTATTGATCTTAATGATGTGCCTTTGTCTACTTTGATTGAGCAAAATAGTGATCCCGTAGACGTGAATTTTGTCTCACGAAACAATTTTAATAACAATGCTTATAGAGGTAATTTTAATCCTATGCCTTTTCCTGGAAATTCCTCTAATAATTATGGCAATTCCTATGGTAATTCTTCTTACAATAATAATAGGAACCCCTCTGATCTTAAGAGTGAGTAATATTAAAGAATTTATCAATGCTAAAAAGGTTTTCAATACTACGATAGAAGAAAAGTTGAATAAGATTGATGATATGTCTAGAAGCATTGATAGAATTTCCCATGATGTAGAAAATCTCAAGATCAAAATTTTTCTACCTAAGGTTGATGTCAATGAATCAATTAAAGCTTTATATGTTTCTATGGATGAAAGTAAGAAAAGAACCGCTATGCTTAGAGCTAAAAGAATTTTTTAGAAAGAGCATTTTCTACCGATTGCTTTCATGATAATGATGAAGATCTTAAAATGATTGGTGTTTCTTCTATTGATTCCTTGTTTAGTAATACTAAACTTGATGAAAAGAGGACTGAAGAAGAGTCAACTTTAGCTAGAGGGCGTCCTTATAATTCGGAGCGTGAAAATCTTATTGAAGAAGCTGATAAAAGTGGGTTTGGAGAGGTCAAAATTTTAACTAGTAATGTGCCCACTCTTTTGGATTACAAAGACTTTAATCGTGATAGTTTCTCTTTGATTGAATGTATTTCTTGGTTGCAATCCATGATAAATTCACCCAATGCCTATGAACAAAATAAAGCTTTTACTAAACATATTGTAGAAGCGATGATGAAAGCTTTAGAAGAAAAGTTGGAATTAGAGATTTCAATTCCTAGATAATTATATGATGAATGGGAACCCACCATTAAATTCGAGATTAAAAATTATGAGTTCTTTGCTTTATGTGATTTGGGTGCTAGCGTTTCCACAATTCCGAAATCTCTATGTGATGTGCTTGGTCTTACCAATATTGAAGAATGTTCTCTTAATTTGCACTCGGCGGATTCTACTATTAAAAAGCCTTTGGGAAGAATTCATGATGTTCTTATTCTTGCAAATAGGAACTATGTTCCCATAGATTTTATTGTTCTTGATATTGATTGCAATCCGTCTTGTCCCATCATACTTGGTAGACCGTTTTTACGAACTATAGGTGTCGCGATTGATATGAAAGAAGGGAATACTACATTTCAATTTCCACTAAGAAAGGGTATGGAACACTTCCCTAGAACAAGAATTAAGCCACCATATGAATCAATCATGAGGGCAACCTATGGGCCAAAAACTAAAGATGACAATACTTGAATCTATGCATTATGCCTAGCTAGGGGCATAAAACGATATCACTTGTTGGGAGGCAACCCAGTGAATAAAATTTATTTTTACTTTTTGCTTTCTATTCTTGAGTGTTTGCACAATTATGCCTCTTTTATGATTGTGATTTTTATGTTTTAATTAGTGTTTTTGCCAAGTAAAGACTTTAGGATAGCTTTGGGTGATAGTTGATTTGATCCTGTTGAAAACAGAAACTTTTGCGTCCAGTAACATAATTGTTAAAACTATCATAAGCAAGGAAAAATTCTGAATTGTTTACACAAGATTTATATACAAATTGCCTCTGTTGTCCTTATTTTCAGAATTTTTGGAGTTACAGAAGTATGAGTAAAATTCGAGTCTTCACAGACTGTTCTGTTTTTGACAGATTCTGTTTTCGTTGCATTGTGTGCTTATTTTGATGAATCTATGGATTGTATCAGGGGGTATAAGCCATGGTAAAGTTAAAATACAATAGGTATAATGCAATAACAAAATATGAATGGGTTTTCAATAGTACTTAAAGCAAAGATTGGTTTTCTTATACTAACGGATCTCACGAAGGTTTTGTTAAGTTTAGTGTGATTGAAGTTTTCAAGTTTTGGGTGAGATCTAGATGGATGAAGGAATAAGGAGTGAAAAGTGTTGGGGATCGTAGCAGAATTTTAAAATTTTCTACGCATCACCAAGATCAATCTATGGAGTCATCTAGCAACGAGAGAGAGGGGAGTGCATCTACATACCTTTGTAGATCGCGAGCGGAAGCGTTCAAGAGAACGGGGTTGATGGAGTCGTACTCGTCGTGATCCAAATCACCGATGACCGAGCGCCGAACGGACAGCACCTCCGTGTTCAACACACGTACGGTTGGGAGAGACATCTCCTCCTTCTTGATCCAGCAAGGGGGAAGGAGAGGTTGATGAGGATCCAGCAGCACGACGGCGTGGTGGTGGAAGCAGCGGGATCTCGGCAGGGCTTCACCAAGCACCAACGAGAGGGAGAGGTGTCACGGGAGGAGAGGGAGGCGCCAGGGGCTGGGGTGTGTCCTCCCTCCCACCCCTCCACTATTTATAGGGGGAAGGGGAGAGGGGGCCGACCCCCTCAGATCCAATCTGAGGGGAGGGGCGGCGGCCAAGGGGGTGGCTTGCCCCCCAAGCCAGGTGGAGGCGCCCCCCACCCCTAGGGTTCCCAACCCTAGGCACAGGGGAGGCCCATAGGGGGGCGCACCAGCCCACCAGGGGCTGGTTCCCTTCCCACTTCAGCCCATGGGGCCCTCCGGGATAGGTGGCCCCACCCGGTGGACCCCCGGGACCCTTCCGGTGGTCCCGGTACAATACCGATTACCCCCGAAACCTTCCCGGTGGCCGAAACTGGACTTCCTATATACAATTCTTTACCTCCGGACCATTCCGGAACTCCTCGTGACGTCCGGGATCTCATCCGGGACTCCGAACAACTTTCAGGTTACCGCATACTAATATCTCTACAACCCTAGCGTCACCGAACCTTAAGTGTGTAGACCCTACGGGTTCGGGAGACACGCAGACATGACCGAGATGACTCTTCGGTCAATAACCAACAGCGGGATCTGGATACCCATGTTGGCTCCCACATGCTCCTCGATGATCTCATCGGATGAACCACGATGTCGAGGATTCAATCAATCCCGTACGCAATTCCCTTTGTCTATCGGTACGATACTTGCCCGAGATTCGATCGTCGGTATACCGATACCTTGTTCAATCTCGTTACCGGCAAGTCTCTTTACTTGTTTCCGTAACACATCATCCTGTGAACAACTCCTTGATCACATTGAGCTCATTATGATGATGTCCTACCGAGTGGGCCCAGAGGTACCTCTCCGTCACACGGAGTGACAAATCCCAGTCTCGATTCGTGCCAACCCAACAGACACTTTCGGAGATACCCGTAGTGCACCTTTATAGCCACCCAGTTACGTTGTGACGTTTGGTACACCCAAAGCACTCCTACGGTATCCGGGAGTTGCACAATCTCATGGTCTAAGGAAAAGTTACTTGACATTGGAAAAGCTTTAGCAAACGAACTACACGATCTAGTGCTAGGCTTAGGATTGGGTCTTGTCCATCACATCATTCTCCTAATGATGTGATCCCGTTATCAATGACATCCAATGTCCATGGTCAGGAAACCGTAACCATCTATTGATCAACGAGCTAGTCAACTAGAGGCTTACTAGGGACATGTAGTGGTCTATGTATTCACACATGTATTACGATTTCCGGATAACACAATTATAGCATGAATAACAGACAATTATCATGAACAAGGAAATATAATAATAACCATTTTATTATTGCCTCTAGGGCATATTTCCAACAAAAAGAGCCTAAGCTTGGGGATGCCTATGGAACCCCAAGATAATATTCAAGGAGACCAAGCAACTAAGCTTGGGGATGCCCCGGAAGGCATCCCCTCTTTCTTCTAACAACCATCGGTAATTTTACTTGGAGTTATATTTTTATTCGTCACATATCATGAGTTTTGCTTGGAGCGTCTTGTATTATATGAGTCTTTGCTTTTTTTTCTTTTTAGTTTGTCACAATCATCCTTGCTGGACACACCTATTTGAGAGAGCCATAATTATGCTATGATTTGTTAGAATTGCTCTATGTGCTTCACTTAAATTTTTTGAGCTATGGAATTGCTCTAGTGCTTCACTTTTTTCTTTTTTAGAACGATATGCTTTAAGTTTTTAAGAAATACTCTCATGCTTCACTTAGATTATTTTGAGAGTTGATAATTTTTTTGAAGAAATTCTCTCATACTTCACTTATATTATTTTGAGAGATGAAATTTTTTATGCTCATGTTCTTCACTTAAATTTGTTTGAGCTTGTCAAAAGCAATGGCAATATATGAAACTAGTCTCAAAGTGATAGATAATCAAGAGGGATATAATAAAAACTTTCATGAAGATCATTGGACAAAATAAACTTGATTCTTTGTAATAGTTTTGAGATATGATGATAGTAATATGTGAGTCATGTTGGTGAGTAATTATGCTTTAGTAAGAATATTGGTGTTAAGGTTTGTGATTCCCTATGCAAGCATGAAAGTCAATAGTTATGGAATGAAATTACATCCTACTTGTGGTGCATTATTCAGTGTTAGTTATGCTTAATGCTCGTTTATGAGAATTTTTGTTTCTTGGTTGGTTGCTTCTCAATCTATTTGCTAGCCTTTCCTTGTACTAAGTGGGAAAACTACTTGTGCATCCAAAATCCTAAAACCTAGTTATGCCATATGAGTCCACCATACCTACCTATATGCGGTATTTCTGTGCCGTTCTAAGTAAATTTGTATGTGCCAACTCTAATTTTTAAAATGAATTCCTTTTTGTGTGCCCATACTGCTCATGAAGCGACATGAGGTGGCCAATATTTTTCCATGCTAGATGTGTTATTCTCAATATGAGTGTTTATTCATTTGTCATTGCACGAGAGTGTGGCGGTAATAGGGATGCCCAGTCCCGAAATAAAAAAGAAATTTACTTTATGTTGTCAAATAATAAATTCCTTGGAAAGTGTTGGTATGGAAGGCACCCATGGATACGGCTAGCCATGGATTGTGAAAGAATGGTGGAAAAAGGAATAAACTCTATTTTATGTTTGGGAACCACCTATGATGTATCTAGCATGGAAAGTATTGGGAACTACTCGGTCGTTTTCATTGACGGGAAAAGCATGCCTCTCAAAATATTTTATCTCTCAATTTAAGCTTTGAGCTCTGACACCTCTACAAATCTCTGCTTCCCTCTACGAAGGGCATATCTATTTACTTTATGCAATTTTTATTTTTTTGAGTCTCCATCTTCTCTTATAAAGCATCAACTAGGGAGCACTATGATCATAATTGAGCATTGGATGTAGCTAATATTCGAGTGTGTTTCATGAATGGATCAATGATTGAGCATGATGGGCTAGGGATAGCTTTCTTTAGTGTTGATATTTTGAAAGACATGGTTGCTTGTTGATATGCTTGAGTATTTAAGTCTTCATGTCAATTATAGACTATTGCTTTGAACCATCTAAAAGTCCAAATGTCCATGCTACAAAATAAAAGAATACGTGATGAACATGTTAGGCAGCATTCCACATTAAAATTTCTGTTTTTATCATTTACCTACTCGAGGACGAGCAGGAATTAAGCTTGGGGATGCTGATACGTCTCCAACGTTTCTATAATTTTCTATTGTTCCATGCTGTTATATTATCATTCTTGGATGTTTTATATTCATTTTGTAGCAACTTTATATCAGTTTTTGGGACTAACCTATTGACATAGTGCCCAGTGCCAGTTGCTGTTTTTTTATTTGTTTTTTTACTTCGCAGAATATCCATATCAAATGGAGTCCAAACGCAGCGAAACTTTTTGGAGATTTTTTTAGCCCAGAAGACAATTTGGGAGCCAAGGAAGTGCACGAGGGGAGGCCCGTGGGGCCCACTACCCACCTGGGCGCGCCAGAGGCCCCTGGCATGCCCTGATGGGTGGTGGGGCCCATGGAGGTCTCCTCCACCGCCTCTCAGCTCTATAAATACTTAGATATTCTAGAAACCCTAGGGGAGTCGTCGAAACACAATTCCAGCCGCCGCAAGTTCTAGAACCACGAGATCCAATCTAGAGCCCAATTCCGGCACTTTGTCGGAGGGGAACACGATCACGGAGGGGTTCATCATCCTCATTGGTGCTCCTCCGATGATGCGTGAGTAGTTCACCATAGACCTACGGGTCCATAGGCAGTAGCTAGATGGCTTCTTCCCTCTTTTTGATTCTCAATACAATGTTCTCCTCGATGTTCTTGGAGATCTATTTGATGTAATGACTTTTTGCGGTGTGTTTGTTGGGATTCAATGAAGTGCGAGTTTATGATCAGATCTATCTATGAATATTATTTGAGTTTTCTTTGATCTCTTATATGCATGATTGTTATAGCCTCGGATTTCTTCTCCAAAACTTTGGTTTGGTTTGGCCAACTAGATTGATTGTTTTGCAATGGGAAGAGGTGCTTTGTGATGGGTTTGATCTTGTAGTGTCCTCACCCAGTGACAGAAGGGGTAGCGAGGTACGCATGTATCATTGCTATCCAGGATAAAAAGATGGGGTCTATCCTACATGAATAGATCTTGTCTACATCATGTCATCATTCTTATTGCATTACTCCGTTTCTCCATGAAATCAATACACTAGATGCATGCTGGATAGCGATCGATGTGTGGAGTATATGCAGGCAGGAGTCGGTCTACTAATCTTGGATGTGATGCCTATATACATGATCATTGCCTTGGATATTGATACGTCTCCAACGTATCTATAATTTTTGATTGTTCCATGCTATTATATTATCTGTTTTGGATGTTTTATATGCATTAATATGCTATTTTATATGATTTTTGGGACTAACCTATTAACCTAGAGCCCAGTGCCAGTTTCTATTTTTTCCTTGTTTTAGAGTTTTGCAGAAAAGGAATACCAAACGGAGTCCAAACGGAATAAAACTTTTGCGATGATTTTTCTTGGACCAGAAGACACCCAGGAGACTTGGAGTGCAAGTCAGAAGAGCCGCGAGGCGGCCACAAGGGTGGAGGGCGCGCCCAGGGGGGTAGGGCGCGCCCCCCGACCTTGTGGGCCCCTCGTAGCCCCTCTGACCTAGATCTTTCGCCTATATATACTCTTATACCCTAAAAACATCCAGGGGGGCAACAAAACCACTTTTCCACCGCCGCAACCTTCTGTACCCGTGAGATCCCATCTTGGGGCCTTTTCCGGCGTCCTGCCATAGGGGGAATCGATCACGGAGGGCTTCTACATCAACACCATTGCCTCTCCGATGAAGCATGAGTAGTTTACTTGAGAACTACGGGTCCATAGCTAGTAACTAGATGGCTTCTTCTCTCTCTTTGATTCTCAATACAAAGTTCTCCTCAATGTTCTTGGAGATCTATTCGATGTAATACTCTTTTGCGGTGTGTTTGCCGAGATCCGATGAATTGTGGATTTATGATCAGCTTATTTATGAATATTATTTGAATCTTCTCTAAATTCTTATATGATGATTTGATATCTTTGCAAGTCTCTTCGAACTATCGATTTGGTTTGGCCAACTAGATTGGTTTTTCTTGCAATGGGAGAAGTGCTTAGCTTTGGGTTCAATCTTGCGGTGTCCTTTCCCAGTGACAGTAGGGGCAGCAAGGCACGTATTGTATTGTTGCCATCGAGGATAAAAAGATGGGGTTTTCATCATATTGCTTGAGTTTATCCCGCTACATCATGTCATCTTACTTAATGCGTTACTCTGTTCTTGTGAACTTAATACTCTAGATGCAGGCAGGAGTCGGTCGATGTGTGGAGTAATAGTAGTAGATGCAGAATCGTTTCGGTCTGCTTGACATGGACGTGATGCCTATATTCATGATCATTGCCTTAGATATCATCATAACTTTGCGCTTTTCTATCAATTGCTCGGCAGTAATTTGTTTACGCACCGTAATAATTTCTATCTTGAGAGAAGCCTCTAGTGAAACCTATGGCCCCCGGGTCTATTTTCCATCATATAAGTTTCCGATCTACAATTTCCATTTCCTATTTCTTTTACTTTGCAATCTTTACTTTCCATTCCATAAACCAAAAATACCAAAAATATTACTTTACCATTTATCATCTCTATCAGATCTCACGTTGCAAATAACCGTTAAGGGATTGACAACCCCTTTATCACGTTGGGTGCAAGGTTGGTGTTTGTTTGTGCAGGTATTCGGTGACTTGAGCGTTGTCTCCTACTGGATTGATACCTTGGTTCTCAAAAGCTGAGGGAAATACTTACTCTACTTTGCTGCATCACCCTTTCCTCTTCAAGGGAAAAACCAACGCAAGCTCAAGAAGTAGCAAAAGGATTTCTGGCGCCGTTGTCGGGGAGATCTACGCCAAGCCAAGACATACCAAGTACCCATCATAAACTCTCATCCCTCGCATTACATTATTTGCCATTCGCCTCTCGTTTTCCTCTCCCCCACTTCTAAAACGATTTTCGAAAAGATTTGCCTTTTCTTCGCCCTTCTTCCGTTCGTCTTTTCATTTGCCTTGATGTCTTATTTGGCTCGTTTGCTCGTTTGGTTGGAATAATTGTGTATTTATTGCAAAACAGAGAACCTAAGATTTATGGATCCTCATCCGCTTGCCAATCTTTTTAAGAGATCCAATTATGATGAACCAATTGCTCATGAGTTTTGTGCACTAGATTATCTTTATGAAGTTTTGCTTGAAATTTGTGAATCTGAAAATTGTGATGAAGTACTTTATGAACTGATTCACGATAGATCTTTGAATAAAAAGCATGATTGCAATGATGTTATTATAAATTCTATTAATGTCAATTGTGCTAATAATATGCAAAACCCTAAGCTTGGGGATGCTAGTTTTGCTATGTCCACTACTTGTTGCAATTATCATGATTGGGGTGATCCTTCTTATGATCTTGAAAATTTATTTAAGCCCCATGATGAATATGAGATTGATAATAATGTTTGCAATAATATTGAAAGTGGGTTTTGAAGAGTGTCAACTTTAGATCCCACATATTTGGAGAATATTCAATCTTATGAAATTTTTGATAAAAGTGGGTTTGGAGAGGTCATGACTTTAGTTAATGTTAATCCCACTATTTTGGAAGAGTGTCAACTTTGCATGCATGTGGATCATCTAGAGAATATGTTATGTGATAGCTATATTGTTGAATTTGAATATGATCCCACATGTAAGTATTATGAGAGAGGGAGATATTGTGGTAGAAACTTTCGTATTACTAAATTACCTCTCGTTATGTTGAGATTGCTATTGTTTCTTCCTTTTTCCTTGCATATGCTAGATCTTGCTTGCCTTGATAATTTGTTTTCCTATAAAATTCCTATGCATAGTAAGTATGTTAGACTTAGATTTGTTTGTCACATGTTTTATGATGCTCTCTTTGTGTTTCAATTATTATCTTTTATGTGAGCATCATTGAATTATCAATGCCTAGCTAAAAGGTTTTAAAGAAAAGCGCTTGTTGGGAGACAACCCAATATTTTTATTTTCTGTTTTTATGAATAAATATTTCATCTAGCGTCTGGTTAGATGTGGTTTTATGTTTTAATTGGTGTTTGTGCCAAGTAAGACCTTTGGGATGGCTTACGGTGATAGTTGATTTGATCCTGCTGAAAAACAGAAACTTTTGCACTCAGTCCCAGAATTGTTAAAATTAACTGGAGCGTGTAATAACTCTGAATTTTTTACACAAGATTGATATACGAATTACCTCTGTTTTCCTAAGTTTTCAGAATATTTGGAGTTACATAAGTAGTGGAACAATTCAGATCTTCGCAGACTGTTCTGTTTTTGACAGATTCTTTTTTTATGTGTTGTTTGCTTATTTTGATGAATCTATGGCTAGTATCGGGGGGTATGAACCATGGAAAAGTTGGAATACAGTAGATATTAAACCAATATAAATAAAGAATGAGTTCACAACAGTACCAAAATTGGTGATTTATTTTCTTATACTAACGGAGCTTATGAGAATTTCTGTTGAGTTTTGTGTTGTGAAGTTTTCAAGTTTTGGGTAAGGATTTGATGGACTATGGAATAAGGAGTGGCAAGAGCCTAAGCTTGGGGATGCCCAAGGCACCCCAAGGTAATATTCAAGGATGTCAAAAAGCCTAAGCTTGGGGATGCCCCGGGAAGGCATCCCCTCTTTCGTCTTCGTCTATCGGTAACTTTACTTGAGGCTATATTTTTATTCACCACATGATATGTGTTTTGCTTGGAGCGTCTTGTATGATTTGAGTATTTGATTTTTAGTTTGCCACAATCATCCTTGCTATACACACCTTTTGAGAGAGACACACATGAATCGTGATTTATTAGAATGCTCTATGTGCTTCACTTATATCTTTTGAGCTAGGCAAATTTGTTCTAGTGCTTCACTTATATCTTTTTAGAGCACGGCGGTGGTTTTATTTTATAGAAATTGATGAACTCTCGCACTTCACTTATATTATTTTGAGAGTCTTTAAAACAGCATGGTAATTTGCTTTGATTATAAATTTAGTCCTAATATGATAGGCATCCAAGAGGGATATAATAAAAACTTTCATATAAAGTGCATTGAATACTATGAGAAGTTTGATTCCTTATGATTGTTTTGAGATATGAAGATGGTGATATTAGAGTCATGCTAGTAAGTAGTTGTGAATTTGTGAAATACTTGTGTTAAGGTTTGTGAGTCCCGTAGCATGCACGTACGGTGAACCGTTATGTAACGAAGTTGGAGCATGAGATATTTTTTGATTGTCTTCCTTATGAGTGGCGGTCGGGGACGAGCGATGGTCTTTTTCTACCAATCTATCCCCCTAGGAGCATGCACGTAGTACTTTGTTTCGATGACTAATAGATTTTTGCAGTAAGTATGTGAGTTCTTTATGACTAATGTTGAGTCCATGGATTATACGCACTCTCACCTCTCCGCCATTGCTAGCCTCTCTTGTGCCGCGCAACTTTCGCCGGTGCCATAAACCCACCATATACCTTCCTCAAAACAACCACCAAACCTACCTATTATGGCATTTCCATAGCCATTCCGAGATATATTGCCATGCAACTTTCCACCGTTCCGTTTATTATGACACGCTTCATCATTGTCATATTGCTATGCATGATCATGTAGTTGACATCGTATTCGTGGCAAAGCCACCGTTCATCATTTTTTATACATGTCGCTCTTGATTCATTGCACATCCCGGTACACCGCCGGAGGCATTCATATAGAGTCATATTTTGTTCTAAGTATCGAGTTGTAATTTTTGAGTTGTAAAGTAAATAAAAGTGTGATGATCTTCATTATTAGAGCATTGTCCCATGTGAGAAAAAGAAGAAGAGAAAAGGCCAAATAAAAAAAAGGAGAAGTCCCAAAAAAAAAGAGAGAAAAAGAGAGAAGGGACAATGTTACTATCCTTTTTGCCACACTTGTGCTTCAAAGTAGCACCATGATCTTCATGATAGAGAGTCTCCTATGATATCACTTTCATATACTAGTGGGAATTTTTCATTATATAACTTGGCTTGTATATTCCAACGATGGGCTTTCTCAAAACGCCCTAGGTCTTCATGAGCAAGCAAGTTGGATGCACACCCACTTAGTTTTCTTTTTTGAGCTTTCATAAACTTATAGCTCTAGTGCATCCGTTGCATGGCAATCCCTACTCACTCACATTGATATCTATTAATGGGCATCTCCATAGCCCGTTGATACGCCTAGTTGATGTGAGACTATCTCCTCTTTTTTGTCTTTTCCACAACCACCGTCTATTCCACCTATAGTGCTATGTCCATGGCTCACGCTCATGTATTGCGTGAAAGTTGAAAAAGTTTGAGAATGTCAAAAGTATGAAACAATTGCTTGGCTTGTCATCGGGGTTGTGCATGATTTAAATATTTTGTGTGATGAAGATGGAGCATAGCCAGACCATATGATTTTGTAGGGATAAGCTTTCTTTGGCCATGTTATTTTGAGAAGACATAATTATTTTGTTAGTATGCTTGAAGTATTATTGTTTTTATATCAATATTAATCTTTTGTTTTGAATCTTATGGATCTAAACATTCATGCCACAATAAAGAGAATTACACGGATAAATATGTTAGGTAGCATTCCACATCAAAAATTCTGTTTTTATCATTTACCTACTCGAGGACGAGCAGGAATTAAGCTTGGGGATGCTTGATACGTCTCCAACGTATCTATAATTTTTGATTGTTCCATGCTATTATATTATCTGTTTTGGATGTTTTATATGCATTAATATGCTATTTTATATGATTTTTGGGACTAAACTATTAACCTAGAGCCCAGTGCCAGTTTCTGTTTTTTTCCTTGTTTTAGAGTTTTGCAGAAAGGGAATACCAAACGGAGTCCAAATGGAATAAAACTTTCGCGATGATTTTTCTTGGACCAGAAGACACCCAGGAGACTTGGAGTGCAAGTCTGAAGAGCCGTGAGGTGGCCACAAGGGTGGAGGGTGTGCCCAGGGGTTAGGGCGCGCCCCCCGACCTTGTGGGCCCCTCGTAGCCCCTCTGACCTAGATCTTTCACCCTAAAAACATCCAGGGGGCAACAAAACCACTTTTCCACCGCCGCAACCTTCTGTACCCGTGAGATCCCATCTTGGGGCCTTTTCCGGCGTCCTGCCGGAGGGGGAATCGATCACGGAGGGCTTCTACATCAACACCATTGCCTCTCCGATAAAGCGTGAGTAGTTTACTTCAGACCTACGGGTCCATAGCTAGTAGCTAGATGGCTTCTTCTCTCTCTTTGATTCTCAATACAAAGTTCTCCTCGATGTTCTTGGAGATCTATTCGATGTAATACTCTTTTGCGGAGTGTTTGCCGAGATCCAATGAATTGTGGATTTATGATCAGCTTATTTATGAATATTATTTGAATCTTCTCTGAATTCTTATATGCATGATTTGATATCTTTGCAAGTCTCTTCGCACTATCGATTTGGTTTGGCCAACTAGATTGGTTTTTCTTGCAATGGGAGAAGTGCTTAGCTTTGGGTTCAATCTTGCGGTGTCCTTTCCCAGTGACAGTAGGGGCAGCAAGGCACGTATTGTATTGTTTGGCATCGAGGATAAAATGATGGGGTTTTCATCATATTGCTTGAGTTTATCCCGCTACATCATGTCATCTTACTTAATGCGTTACTCTGTTCTTGTGAACTTAATACTCTAGATGCAGGCAGGAGTCGGTTGATGTGTGGAGTAATAGTAGTAGATGCAGAATCGTTTCGGTCTACTTGACACGGACGTGATGCCTATATTCATGATCATTGCCTTAGATATCGTCATAACTTTGCGCTTTTCTATCAATTGCTCGGCAGTAATTTGTTTACCCACCGTAATAATTTCTATCTTGAGAGAAGCCTCTAGTGAAACCTATGGCCCCCGGGTCTATTTTCCATCATATAAGTTTCCGATCTACAATTTCCGTTTCCTATTTCTTTTACTTTGCAATCTTTACTTTCCGTTCCATAAACCAAAAATACCAAAAATATTACTTTACCGTTTATCATCTCTATCAGATCTCACATTGCAAATAACCGTTAAGGGATTGACAACCCCTTTATCGTGTTGGGTGCAAGGTTGGTGTTTGTTTGTGCAGGTATTCGGTGACTTGAGCGTTGTCTCCTACTAGATTGATACCTTGGTTCTCAAAAGCTGAGGGAAATACTTACTCTACTTTGCTGCATCACCCTTTCCTCTTCAAGGGAAAAACTAACACAAGCTCAAGAAGTAGCAGATATCGTCATAATTATTTGCTCTTCTATCAATTGCCCAACAGCAATTTGTTTACCCACCGTATGCTATTTTCTCGAGAGAAGCCACTACTGAAATCTACGGCCTCCGGGTCTATCTTTTATCATATTGTTTTCAGATCTATTATTCCAAAAACCCAAAACTACCTTGCTGCACTTTTTCTTTACTTATTTTATTTCATGTTTTTGCTAGATCTATTTATCCAATCTTATACAATTTTATCTATCTTTTTACCGTGGAGGGATTGACAACCCCTCTTACGCGTTGGGTTGTAAGTATTTGTTCTTTGTGTGCAGGTACCGTTTACATAGTGTTCCTTGGTTCTCCTACTGGATTGATAACCTTGGTTTCATAACTGAGGGAAATACTTACCGTTGATGTGCTACATCATCCTCTCCTCTTCGGGAAAATACCAACGCAGATACAAGCAATCAGGGACTGTGGAGGGGGTGGTGTTTGAGGTTACGCCGCGGCTACTGAAAATTTTAGTAATGGTGGGTGGAGATGGTGGTGCACGAGGGAGGGCGACGGTTCAAATGCCTCGGCTACTGGAATTTTACTATAAGGTCGGTGGTGGAGGAGTGGGCCGACAGTTGAAATACCGCGACTACTAAAATTTGGGTAAAGGAATTGATGCGGGGCGGGAGCACCCAAGATCGCACATGGTCCTGTATGATAATAAGGAAAAGCGGCGGAACTGCCGATTTTTGCATCGCTCAAGGCGGGTAGTTTGTTTTTAGATTTCTAGCTAGCTGGTCTATCGCACATGGTTCGTCCTAATTTTCAGTCGCAGACGTGGAATTCATCCTAAATAAACTACCCACCTTTAGCTTGCGCAGGTGGTGATTTTACAGCGCACTAGCATCGCACACGGTTAAGCCAGTACCTCCACCCTTGCTCGCGCTTGCGCAGTCATGGTGATTTCATAGCGCACTTGCATCACACACGGTTAAACCAATACCTCCAACTTTGCTCGTTCTTGCGCAGTCATGGTGATTCACATAGCACTTACATCGCACACGGTTAAGCCACTACCTCCACCCCTGCTCGCGCTTGCGCAGTCGTGGTGATTTCACAACGCACTAGCATCGCACACGGTTAGTCCACTACCTACACCCTTGCTCGCTCTTGCGCAGTCGTGGTGATTTCACAGCGCACTTGCGTCACACACGGTTAAGCCAGTACACCCGTGTCCGTTGAGCGTCAACCGAGTCTTCGCAGCAAAAAAAACATGAGAGAGGGTCAAAAGACAGCAACACCAGCATGTGGCCCAAATATATATGAATGAAAAGCATGGTCTGTGATGGTCAAAATTCCAACGCACAACTTTGACCGCGCGGGCCCATGGTTGGGCGCGTCGTCGAAGATTGATGAGAGGGGCCAGAAGTCAAGAACCACCTGGAAGTGGCCAAATATATGTAGGAATATAGGGTGTAATGTTTTTGCTGGAAATATGCCCTAGAGGCAATAATAAAGTTGTTATTATTATATTTCCTTATTCATGATAAAGGTTTATTATTCATGCTAGAATTGTATTGACCGGAAACTTAAATACATGTGTGGATACATAAACAAATACCGTGTCCCTAGTGAACCTCTACTAGACTAGCTCATTGATCAAAGATGGTTAAGGTTTCCTAACCATGGACATGAGTTGTCACTTGATAACGGGATCACATCATTAGGAGAATGATGTGATGGACAATACCCATCCGTTAGCTTAGCATATGATCGTTCAGTTTATTGCTACTGCTTTCTTAATGTCAAATACATATTCCTTCGACCATGAGATCATGCAACTCCCGGATGCCGGAGGAATACCTTGTGTGCTATCAAACGTCACAATGTAACTGGGTGATCATAAAGATTCTCTACAGGTATCTCCGAAGGTGTCTGTTGAGTTGGCGTGAATTGAGATTGGGATTTCTCACTCCGTATGACGGAGAGGTATCTCTGGGCCATCTCGGCAATACACATCACAAGAAGCTTGCAAGCGAAGTGACTAAGGAGTTGGTTGCAAGATGATGTTCATACTTCTTACCACCAACATCTTATTTTGATTCGGTGGTATGAAGCGGCCCGGACCAACCTTACATGTCCATGCACATGAGACCGGTTCCACCGACTGACATGCAACTTGTTTTGCATAAAGGTGGCTGGCGGGTGTCTCTTTCTCCTACTTTAGTTGAATTGAATTTGACTACGGTCGGTCCTTGAAGAAGGCTAAAACAGCAAACTTGATAATCACCGATGTGGTTTTGTGTAGGTAAGAACTGTTCTTGCTAGTTGCCCGTAGCAGCCACATAAAACTTGCAACTACAAAGTAGAGGACGTCTAACTTGTTTTTGTAGGGCATGTTGTGATGTGATATGGTCAAGATATGATATGATATATGTTGATGTATGAGATGATCACATTTTGTAATAATTTCACGACTTGCATGTCGATGAGTACGACAACCGGCAGGAGCCTTAGGGTTGTCTTTAATTATTGTATGACCTGCGTGTCAATCACTAAGTGCCATGTAATTGCTTTACTTTATCGCTATGCGTTAGCAATAGTTGTAGAAGCAATAGTTGGCGAGACAACCCCGACGCTACGATGGAGATCAAGGTGTCGTGTCGGTGACGATGGAGATCATGCTGATGCTTTGGAGATGGAGATCAAAAAGCACAAGATGATGATGGCCATATCATGTCACATATTTTTTGATTGCATGTGATGTTTATCCTTTATGCATCTTATTTTGCTTAGAACGACGGTAGCATTATAAGATGATCCCTTCACTTAATTTCAAGATAAAAGTGTTTGTATGCACTGTTGCTAAAGTTCGTCGTTTCGAAGCACCGCGTGATGATCGGGTGTGATAGACTCTATGTTCACATACAACGGGTGTAAGCCAGTTTTGCACATGCAGAATACTTGGGTTAACCTTGACGAGCCTAGCATGTACATACATGGTCTCAGAACACTAGAGATCGAAAGGTCGAACGTGAGTCATATAGTAGATATGATCAACATAGAGATGTTCACCATTGATGACTACCCCATCTCACGTGATGATCAGACATGGGTTAGTTGATTTGGATCATGTATCACTTAGACAACTTGAGGGTGTTGATTTAAGTGGGAGTTCATTAGTAATTTGATTATTTGAACTAAAAAATTTATCATGAACTTCATCTTAATAGTTTTTGCATATCTATGTTGTAGATCAATGGCCAGTGCTACCATTCCCTTGAATTTTAATGCGTTCCTAGAGAAAGCTAAATTGAAAGATGATGGTAGCAACTACACAGACTGGGTCCGTAACTTGAGGATTATCCTCATTGCTGCATAGAAGAATTATGTCCTTGATACACCGCTAGGTAACCAACCCGTTCCTGCTAATCTAGACGTTGTGAACACCTGACAAATGCGGAATGATGACTACTCGATAGTTCAGTGTGCCATGCTTTACGGCTTAGAACCGGGACTTCAAAGACGTTTTGAACGCCACAGAGCATATGAGATGTTCCAAGAGCTGAAGTTGATATTTCAAGCTAATGCCCAGGTTGAGAGATATGAAATCTCCAACAAGTTCTATAGCTGCAAGATGGAGGAGAACAGTTATGTCAGTGAACACATACTCAACATGTCTGGGTATCATAACCACTTGACTCAGCTGAGAATTGATCTTCCAGTTGAGAGTGTTATTGATAGAGTTCTTCAGTCACTGCCACCAAGCTACAAAGGCTTCATGATGAACTATAATATGCAAGGGATGACGAAAACGATTCCCAAGCTCTTCACAATGCTGAAATCGGCGAAGGTAGAGATCAAGAAGGAGCATCAAGTGTTGATGGTTAACAAGACCACTAGTTTCAAGAAAAAGGGCAAGGGAAAGAAAGGGAACTTCAAGAAGAATGGCAAGAAAGTTGCCACTCCCGTGAAGAAGCCCAAAGTTGGACCCAAGCCTGAAATTGAGTGCTTCTACTGCAAGGGAAATGGTCACTGGAAGCGGAACTGCCCCAAATACTTGGCGGATAAGAAGGATGGCAAAGTGAACAAAGGTATATTTGATATACACGTTATTCATGTGTTCCTCACTAATGCTCATAGTAGCACCTGGGTATTTGATACTGGTTTGGTTGCTCATATTTGTAACTCGAAACAGGAGCTGTGGAATAAACGAAGATTGACTAAGGATGAGGTGACGATGCGCGTCGGGAATGGTTCCAAGGTCGACCGTCGGCACGTTACCTCTACATCTACCTTCGGGATTAGTTTTAGACCTCAATAATTGTTATTTGGTGCCAACGTTGAGCATGAACATTATATCTGGATCTTGTTTATTGCGAGATGGTTATTCATTTAACTCAGAGAATAATGGTTGTTCTATTTATATGAGTAATATCTTTTATGGTCATGCACCTTTGATGAATGGTCTATCCTTGTTGAATCTCAATTGTAGTGATACACATATTCGTAATATTGATGCCAAAAGATGCAAAGTTGATAATGATAGTGCAACATACTTGTGGCACTGCCGTTTAGGTCATATTGGTGTAAAGCGCATGAAGAAACTCCATGCGGATGGACTTTTGGAATCACTTGATTATGAATCATTTGATACTTGCGAACCATGCCTCATGGGTAAGATGACTAAAACTCCGTTCTTCGGAACAATGGAGCGAGCTAATGACTTATTGGAAATAATACATACCGATGTATGCGGTCCGATGAGTGTTGAGGCACGCGGTGGGTATCGTTATTTTCTGACCTTCATAGATGATTTGAGTAGGTATGGGTATATCTACTTGATGAAACACAAGTCTGAAACATTTGAAAAGTTCAAAGAATTTTAGAGTGAAGTGGAGAATCATCGTAACAAGAAAATAAAGTTTCTACGATCTGATCGTGGAGGCGAATATTTGAGTTACGAGTTTGGCCTTCATTTAAAGCAATGTGGAATTGTTTCACAACTCACGCCACCTGGAACACCACAACGTAATGGTGTGTCCGAACATCGTTGTGACGCCCCCGGCCCGATCGTGCACTAATCATACACGCAAATGCACACGATCAAGCCTAAGGACTCACGGGAAGATATCACAACACAACTCTAAAACATAAATAAAGTCATACAAGCTTTATATTACAAGCCAGGGGCCTCGAGGACTCGAATACATAAGCTTGCGAACAAGCGTCAGCGGAAGCATCAGATATCTGAGTACAGATATGAAATAGAAACAGAAAGGCCTTTAGAAAGGCGGGGCAAAATAAAACACTACGATCGAAAGGCGAAGGCCTCCTGCCTGGGACCCTCCGATCCTACTCGTGGTCGTCAGTCAACTCATAGTAGTATCCATCCTCTGGGTAGTAGTAGTAGCGATCGTCGGCAGGGCAGCTGTCTCAGGGGCTTCGTCATCTTGGTCACGACAAACTGATATGGGGAGAAAAGGAAAACAAAGCAACCGTGAGTACTCAGAAGTACTCAGCAAGCAAGGATCTACACTACATATGCAACATTTTCAAGGGGAGGCTGTATATGTGGACTGGGCTGCAGAAATGCCAGAATAGAGAGAAGGCCTAGTCCTATCGAAGACTAGCATATTCAGCGGTCTTGCAGCAGTAGAAGAGAGTAGAACAGTACAATATAATGTAGTAGTATCATTAAGTCTCAACCTCACCCAGAGATCCTTTCTCGACTCCCTGCGAGAAAGCAATCCCAGAGCCATACAGTCATCAACCTCGTCCGGAGATCCCTTCTCGACTCCCTGCGAGAAGCAATCCCAGAGCCATATATACAGGTCTCATCACAGGTATCCAGTTCTAAATTGTATCAATCAGGATACAACTCCGAGTGTCCTTTACCGTAGGACCGGCTATCGATAGAGATGTTCTTCCCTGCAGGGGTGCACCAACTTACCCATCACGCTCGCTTAACTCCGGCCGGACACACTTTCCTGGGTCATGTCCGGCCTCGGCCAAACAACACATCGCAACCCTACCTACAGCTCAGCAGAGAGGTCCCCGTCGGTCTATATCCTAAGCGCTCAGGGGTCATGGGCCATCGCCCTGTGCACTCCGAGTCGTTGCGTGCAGGGGGAAGCCAGGCACCAGGGGGGCGCCGGTCCGTCCCGGCCGCAAGGCTGAACTAGACGTCTGACAGAGCTTTCGGCTGATGCTACGATGCAGAATGCCCATACTATGCCCACGTGATGGTTAGTGCTATCAGACCAGAGGCCTGCTCGGATCAAATATCCAAATCGCTAGGACTAGGGGCTTGCGGTAACGAGCAGAGACTCACGAAAGATGTGACCCCGTCGCCCCGTCTCGAGGACTTGCGGCAAGGGTTAAGAATGCCCGGCCGCGCCTCGTATTCACCACTCGGGCACCACACAGGCAACCCGCCTTCACATCACACGCGGGTACCCCTCAGGGTCGACCCGCCTTTCCAAGTAACATTGTAAAGTCCAAGTATCCATGTGTCCATAACATCAAGGAATCCGAGGTATCACCCTCATTGAATTCCCACTCGATGTATCCGTCAAGGTGAACTAGGAGGAATCACCCTCGTTGGGTCTACACTTGAGGTGTTGTACGACAGCGTCGTTATCGGAAGCGGTGAAGGAGGAATCACCCTCGATGACCACGACCGAATAACTACTCTACAGAGTTAACATCAGAAGTGCTACATGAGGTTTCACCCTCGACACTCGATAGTAACGCTGCAGTGTCGTTACAACTAAGGGGGGTGATGTGCGGTGTCGGGTCCTGGTCTTCAATCCCATTGATCGGGTCTTCTGACGATCCAGCGCGGCAGTCGGGATAAGTGGGGTCACTGATAGGTCTCTACCCAGCCTAGACTAAATAGTTTAGGATATGTAGGTAATTATCAACAGCAGGTTACAATGAACAGGCTATGCATCAGAATAGGTAAAGCAGCAGCAGCAGCAATTCTAATGCAAGCATGAGAAATAGAATGGGCGATATCGGTATGCTCAAAGGGGGGGCTTGCCTGGTTGCTCGGCGGCAAGGGCAAGGTCGTCTATGGTGTCTTCGGGCTCCGGAGCTGCGTCGGTCTCGGGGACGACGTCGGGGTCGGGGGCTATCAAGAGAGAAGAGGGGGAGGAAACAGTATAAATATATAGCAAACATGAGCATGACAAATACGATACACGGTGCTAGGGGTAGTCTAACGCAGCATCACACGTAACAGACGGAGCGGGAGAATATCTGACGATATTTCCCGGGTCTTTGGAATTATCGGACAGAGGATAAGAGGGGAACGGTTGCAAGTTTTGATAGTTAGAGACATGTGGCGGACGAACGGATCGCGTATTCGGATTCGTCTCGTCGTTCTGAACAACTTTCATGTAGAAAGTATTTTCATCGGAGTTACGGTTTATTTTATATGATTTTCTAAAGATCTTATTAATTTCTGGAATTTATTTTATTATTTAATTTCGAATTATCCAGAATAGTAACTGATGACATCAGCATGACATCATGCTGATGTCAGCAGTCATTAGGGTTAAGTTAATTAATTACTGCTTAGTTAAACTAGTTAATTAATTAGGTTAACCTAATCAGAGTTAATTAAACTAATTAATCCACTAATTAATTAAATAATTAACTAATTATTTTTATTATTTACATTTTATTTTCATTTACTTTAAAACGTTTTCTGGGCGGGGCCCATATGTCATTGGCCCATAGGCCATAGCGGGTTCGGGCGAACGGGCGTATAGGTGCGGGTGCTCGCACCCGAGGCCACGAGAGGCGAGGGCGAGCGCGCCCGAGGCCTCGATGGCCGGCGACGGCGGAAGCAGCGCCGGGCGCGGGGAGCTACGGGGCACCGGCGGCCACAGGCGCCCTGCCGCGGGGCGGAGGAAGGGCGGCGGCTCGCACAGCAGTGGGCGGCGCGGGCGAGCGGACAGGGCGAGGCCGGGCGGTGGCGCGGCAGAACCGCGCGGCCGGCGAGCGAGCCGGGCGTGGCGCGGGCGAGGTCAGCGCGCGGCTGCGGGGACGCACGCGGGCGCCAACGTGCGGCCAGCGGGGCGAGCTGCGGTTGCGGCGGCGAGAGCGGGCACGCGTGGCTGGGCGCAGGTGGGTGCGGCCAGGGTGCAGAGGGAGTGGAGCAGGCGCAGGGGAGCAGAACTCCAGGCGCGGCCACAGGACGTCGCGGGCGCGACGAGCGCGGCCCCGGAGCGAGGCAGGGCGCGGCGGAGCAGCAGCTCGAGGTGCAGGGCGCGGTCGAGGCGTGCGTGCAAGCACGGTGACCGCGTTGCGCTAGCGAGGGGAAGCGGGAGCAGAGAGGAGGCGCCGTGCGGGGCTGGCCCTAGGCGCGGACGACGCGGTCGATGGGCGAGCGGGGAATAGCGGAGAGAGGAGGAGAGGTCGGAGCTCACGGCGGGGCCGTAGGGTCTTAGGCAGCGGGGCGTGGGGAGGACGACGGGGACGACGGCGCGGGGTCGACGACGGGATGGCGGTCTGCCGAGGTGGTCCGGCGATGTGGTGGTGGCGACGACGGGCGATGGCGTCGGGCCGGTGACGAGTCGAGGCTGAGGCTTCAGGCGGGTGCCGCGCGAGGGAGAGGAAGGCGCGGAGGAGCCCGAGAGGGGCGGCGCCGGCGATAGCGAGCGGCGACGGGGTCGCAGCCCCCGATCCAGATCGGGGGAAGTGGAGCAAGGGGGGAGTGGGGGTGACGGGTTAGGGTTTCTGGAGTGGGAGGGGATAAGGAGGCAACGGGGTGGGCCGGCCTGTGGGGGTGGCCGACTGGGCCGGCGGGGTTGAGGCCCGGTGGGGAAAAGAGGGGGGTCCTTTCTCTAATTTTTATTATTATTATTTTTTTATTTATTCTTATGTCTCAGTTTAGTAAATAGTTAGGCCTCCAAATTACTTTTACAAAATTAGTGACCTAGCTCATAAAATACAGGGCAATATATCCTAACACCAAAAACTAGTTTGGTCAAAACATAATTTCATATTTAATTTAGATTTAATAAATGGTTATTAAATATTATTTTTATCCACTGTTCGAGGATGATTGAGTCACTTATCCAATTCCAATAAGGTTGGTTTCAATTTTAGAAGTGCCTCTGGAACGTTTGTTATTTATCTGACATTTTAGTTTATGATTTGAATAACTTTTATTTTCCACTTTCATTTAAATTCGAATTTGACTTAGGAGTTGAAATGCAATATGGTGTTAATGATGGTCATGCACTGTTGATCATGATGACATGGCATAATCAAAAGGGTGATTACTGTAGTTAACCACTGGGGGTGTTACAATCGTAACCATACTTTATTAGATATGGTGCATTCTATGATGTCTCTTACCGATTTGCCTTTATCATTTTGGGGTTATGCATTAGAGACAACCGCATTTATGTTAAATAGGGCACCATCTAAATTTGTTGAGATGACACCGTATGAACTATGGTTTGGCAAGAAACTAAGCTATCATTTCTTAAAGTTTGGGGATGCGATGCTTATGTCAAAAGACTTCAGCCTGATAAGCTCGAACCCAAATCGGAGAAGTGCGTCTTCATAGGATACCCTAAGGAAACTATTGGGCACACCTTCTACCACAGATCCGAAGGCAAGATCTTTGTTGCTAAGAATGGGTCATTTCTAGATAAGGAGTTTCTCTCGAAAGAAGTGAGTGGGAGGAAAGTAGAACTTGATGAGGTAATCATACCATCCCTCGAATTGGAAAGTAGCACATCAAAGAAAACCGTTCCCGTGATGCCTACACCAACTAGAGAGGAAGCTAATGATGATGGTTATGAAACTTCGGATCAAGTTACTACTGAACCTCGTAGGTCGACCAGAACATGTTCCGCACCAGAGTGGTACGGTCATCCTGTCCTGGAAGTCATGTTACTAGACCAAGGCGAACCTACGAACTATGAAGAAGCTATGATGAGCCAGATTTCGACAAATGGCTTAAGGCCATGAAATCTAAGATAGGATCCATGTATGAGAACAAAGTATGGACTTTGGTGGACTTGCCCGATGATCGACAGGCCATTGAAAATAAATGGATCTCCAAGAGGAAGACAAACGCTGATGGTAATATCACTGTCTATAAAGCTCGACTTGTCGCGAAAGGTTTTCGACAAGTTCAATGGGTTGACTACGATGAGACTTTCTCACCCGTAGTGATGCTTAAGTTTGTCCGAATCATGTTAGCAATTGCCGCATTTTATGATTATGAAATCTGGCAAATGGACGTCAAAAACTACATTCCTTAATGGGTTTCTTAAAGAAGAGTTGTATATGATGCAACCAGAAGGTTTTATCGATCCTAAAGGTGCTAACAAAGTGTGCAAGCTCCAGCGATCCATCTATGGACTGGTGCAAGCATCTCAGAGTTGCAATATACGCTTTGATGAGGTGATCAAAGCATATGGTTTTATACAGACTTACGGTAAAGACTGTATTTACAAGAAAGTGAGTGGGAGCTCTGTGGCATTTCTGATATTATATGTGGATGACATATTATTGATTGGAAATGATATAGAATTTCTGAATAGCATAAAAGGATACTTGAATAAGAATTTTTTAATGAAAGACCTCGGTGAAGCTGCTTATATATTGAGCATCAAGATCTATAGGGATAGATCGAGATGCTTAATAGGACTTTCACAAAGCACATACCTTGACAAAGTTCTAAAGAAGTTCAAAATGGACCAGTCAAAGAAAGGGTTCTTGCCTGTATTGCAAGGTGTGAAGTTGAGTAAGATTCAAAGCCCGACCACGGCAGAAGATAGAGAGAAAATGAAAGTCATTCCCTATGCCTCAGCCATAGGCCCTATAAAGTATGCCATGCTGTGTACCACACCTATTGTGTTCCTTGCCATGAGTCTGGCAAGGGGGTACAATAGTGATCCAGGAGTGGATCACTAGACAACAGTCAAAATTATCCTTAGAGGACTAAGGAAATGCTTCTCGGTTATGGAGGTGATAAAGATTTCGTCGTAAAGGGCTACGTCGATGCAAGCTTTGACACCAATTCAGACGACTCTGAGTCTCAATCTGGATACGTATTGAATGTGGGAGAAATTAGCTAGAGTAGCCCCATGCAGAGCATTATAGACATAGAAAATTGCAACATACATACGGATCTGAATGTGGCAGACCCGTTGACTAAACCTCTCTCACAAGCAAAACATGATCACACCTTAGAACTCATTGGGTGTTAATCACATGGCGATGTGAACTAGATTATTGACTCTAGTGCAAGTGGGAGACTGATGGAAATATGCCCTAGAGGCAATAATAAAGTTGTTATGATTATATTTCCTTATTCATGATAAAGGATTATTATTCATAATAGAATTGTATTGACCGGAAACTTAAATGCATGTGTGGATACATAAAAAAATACCGTGTCCCTAGTGAGCCTCTACTAGACTAGCTCGTTGATCAAAGATGGTTAAGGTTTCCTAACCATGGACATGAGTTGTCACTTGATAACAGGATCACATCATTAGGAGAATGATGTGATGGACAAGACCCATCCATTAGCTTAGCATATGATCGTTCAGTTTATTGCTACTGCTTTCTTAATGTCAAATACATATTCCTTCGACCATGAGATCATGTAACTCCCGGATGCCAGAGGAATACCTTTTGTGCTATCAAACGTCACAACATAACTGGGTGATCATAAAGATGCTCTACATGTATCTTCGAAGGTGTCTGTTGAGTTGGCGTGAACCAAGATTGGGATTTCTCACTCCGTATGACGAAGAGGTATCTCTGGGCCCTCTCGGTAATACACATCACCAGAAGCTTGCAAGCAAAGTGACTAAGGAGTTAGTTGCAAGATGATGTATTACGGAACGAGTAAAGAGACTTGCCGGTAACGAGATTGAACTAGGTATGGAGATACCGATGATCGAATCTCGGGCAAGTGACATACCGACAGACAAAGGGAAATACGTATGTTGTCATAAAGGTTCGACCGATAAAGATCTTCGTAGAATATGTAAGAACCAATATGGGCATCCAGGTCCCGCTATTGGTTATTGACCAGAGAAGCGTCTCGGTCATGTCTACATCATTCTCGAACCCGTAGGGTCCGCACGCTTAACGTTCGTTGACGATATAGTATTATATGAGTTATGTGAGTTGGTGACCGAATGTTGTTCGGAGTCCTGGATGAGATCACGGACATGACAAGGAGCTCTGGAATGGTCCGGGGGTAAAGATTGATATATAGGACGATGCTATTTGGTCATCGAAAAGGTTTCGGAAAGTACCGGGTATTTATCGGAGTGCCGGAAGGGGTTCCGGGAGGCCACCGCTAAGTGGTGGGCCTTACGGGCCAAAGGGGGGGAAGGACACCATCCCACAAGGGGGCTGACGCGCCCCTCCACCCCTGCCCATGCGCCAAGGAGGGAGGGAAGGAAAGGGGGCTGGCGCCTCCCCCTTCCTTCCCTCATGTCCATATATGGAAGGGGGGGCGCGGCTAGGCAGGCCCTAGGGCTGGCCGCCGGCCCCTTGGGGGTGCCCTAGGCTGCCTCCTCTTCCCCCCTCCACCTATATATATGTGAGGAGGGAGAGGGGCAACACACACCACGATCCCCAAGCCGTATGCGGTGCCCCGTCTCCCTCTAGTTCTAGTTCCTCCTCCGTCCATGTCCGTTGTGCTTGGCGAAGCCCTGCGGATAGTTTCACCACTACCATCACCACGTCGTCATGCTATCGGTACTCATCTACTACTTCGCCTCTCTTGCTGGATCGAGTAGGCAAGGATGTCATCGAGCTGAACGTGTGCTGAACGCGGAGGTGCCGTACATTCAGTACTTGATTGGGACGGATCGTGAAGGTGTACGACTACATCAACCTCGTTGATAAACGCTTCCGCTTATTGATCTATAAGGGTATGTAGATGCTCTCCCCCTCTCGTAGCTATGCATCTCCATAGATAGATCTTGCGTGTGCGTAGATTTTTTTTTAATTTTCCATGCAACGTTCCCCAACAGTTTAAACTTTAAATACACAATGCACAACTTTGGTGGCACCTGCCTCGCAAACCAGAAAGCCCCCTTGGATATATCTATAATGACATAATGTCGTAGCTACCTAGCTAGGGTGCTTGACCCACCTCCCACTTCGTGTCGGCGGGACGGATGCACGTACTGATACTTTGGTCATACATGCATGTCGCCCTGACCTACCATAAGACGGACCAGTGAATCTATCGCTTGGTCAAACGACAACTGTTGTTGTCGATAAAAAATGGATAGAATATATATATATACATATATATGGGCTATTCTTTTTCGCGTAACAGAATATTATTCTGTTACTCTCATTGTACTGATCGTTTGTTTGTAGTTGAACCGTCTATTATGCTATGTTCGACCTTATATGTATTTTCTTCCTGGAATCGTTCGTGCAAGTGCGGGGCACACTCGCCGTGGTTCTCTGACGTGCTCTTGTAGGTGCGGAGGACGTGGTGGTGATCTGCACCAGATTCCGCAGGTCCGGCAATCCAGCAGTCGAGCAGCGACGCAGGTCTGCCTTGTTGAGATCGCCGGCGGGTCTGCCGCCGTGCTCCCGCGGCCGCCTGTGGAGTTGGTCTTGGTCAACGATAGCACCGGGGAGTCTTGAGGGTCGTCCTCGGGAATCACAGGCCACCTAATTTGATCGGGGTAACAGTCACTTCGAAGATTATTCTCGTCAATTGGAGTTCGTTGGAGCTCGTCGCCGCTGTCATGGCTGGGTTGTTATCTGGTTATATGAAGCATCATTTTGAAATTCGTGGGGTACAAGTTCGATTGAGTATGTGAGGAAGCTTCCAGCATTGTTTTTTCGGTGCACCATGGAAGCCTGCGTCAGTTTTTTGATACATGTGACCGGCGGCCACGCAAATACGATCCACACAACTCTGCAATCCCATTTGGGAGATGATATTTTGATTCGGACTTCCTTGTTTCTATTTTTTTGAACCAATTTTTTTGTTTTATTTTTGAACTGATCCTGTTTTTTAATTCAAAATGATTTTAATTCAAACTGGTTTTTGTTTTTAATTTGAACTGATTATTGTCTTTAATTCAAAACAAATTTTTTAAACCAATTTGATTATTCTTTTTAATTTGAACTAATCAATTATTTTTTTAATTCCAACTGATCATTGTTTTTACTTCAAACCAATTTTCTAATTCAAACATATCATTTCTTTTATTTTGAACTGGTCATTTTTTATTTCAAATGCTCATCGTTTTTACTTCAAACCCATTTTTTAATTTGAACCGGTCAATTCTTTTATTTCGCACTGATTGCTATTTTTAATTCGTACTGATCAACGTTTTCGTTTTTAATACAAACATTTTTTCCTTTCTTGCACGAACATCGAATCGTCATGTACACTTTTTATATAAGCTCAATAATTATTAGACATATGAATGAACATCCCCTATTTGTCAACTTCGAACTTTTGTAAAAAAAAATCTCTGAACTTGTCATATCCTCGAGTTTGAACGGATGTAAATACTTTTGGCCAAATTGATCCAGATTTGTGTATGGTACACACACAACCTTGATGAGCCAATGTACAAGTACATGTGAACTTCCCGGATTCGAGAATGCATACTTCAGTACATAGCGCACCATTAAATTGCTGCACAACGACTAAAAATGCATAAAAGCTGCCAAAGATGCATAGTGCACCATTGAGGTATTAACGATTCATACTTTCTAGATACATTACGGCGCATCTACATACCAAAGGTACGTGTACAACAAGAACCTGAAAAAAATATGAATCCCTCTCACGCTTTTATACTTGCTATTCTCACATTTATCTCATCTTTCACATTACTTCTTCCTCTTCTAGTAGTACCTCTCACTGGCCTTCTTGATTCTGCACCCAACATGCCCAAGATGTCCATAAATCAAAGAAAAACCAAAAAACACTGCACAAAAAGATGTTGTTAATAGGGTTGCAAGAATGCTAAAAACATACAATATAAACAATGATGCTAGAATAGTAATTGTGTAACACCATCCGACAACTACAATTCATGAAGGAAATATATCAAAACATCCACCAAAGAGGTGCATGAATATTAGTTTTCCGTGGAAATTATAAAAACTATACGCAGGTAGCCAGCTTTTGTCCTCTGTTTTTTTGCATACGCAAAGAATATGAAGTCTGAAAGGTTCTAATTGTAAAACACACTCCAAAGCAAACCTATTTTCCTATTCCATATTAAAATATAAACTATTTGAGGATAACCCAACTTGGAAAGCTAGTCATCTTTTCCAAGGGACCTTCTCTAAGCAATAAGAAGAAAGTTCATGCCACAAAAGGGGCCTTCTCTAAGCAGTAAGTAGAAAGTTCAGGTCACAAAGTTTACTCTTAGACATATACACAATAAAATAAAACAATGATCACTTGAACTAATTGGAGAATAACATGCGAGCTTATAGCATTTGATCACTTGAACTTATAGCAATAGAAATAAGAAATATGTACGGCCTCCGACCTATGGAAATTATAAGAAATTTGTAAATACTAGTACTGCAACCAACATTTATAAATACTAGTGAACTTGAACTTATGGTCTCTCGAGATCTGAACTGATTGTGTTACAAGCACATGCACAAAAATCCAACGAAACTGATATTAGTACATGTTAAAAATATAATCAAGTTCATGTATATTAATTGTGAGAAGTTCAGAAAGAAACTTTTTAAAAGTTTGTACTGAAAAGATGTACATGTTAAAACTTATTAAGATGTGTACCAGAGAACCTGCACTGCTAGTTTTGTTGAGAGATGACTGAGGGCAGTACATCCCCATGACAGATAGGTAATTTCAAGTTCTATATGAACCAGCACTGCTGGATTTGTTGAGAAAGTACCGAGGGCAACACATCGCCTCCAAAGCTTCTGGGCGCAGGACAAAACACGTCGCGTTTGGCCGCCTGGGATGCGTCCATCGATGCATCGCATACTCAGAAACTTTCTTATCTGCGGCATCACATAAGAAATCAAGCAGGGCAATGAGGAAACTGCAAGCCTACCGCAAAGATGCAGCAGCTGCAGCAGCATCAGCACAATATGGCCATGCGGAGGGACGGCTAGAGGGACCACCACAGAGTTGCCAAGAGGTCTGCTGCCCATCGGACGGAGAAGGCGGCAAACCAGACGGCCCATCGGAGAGCGGCCGAGGCGCCTCCCCGCCGGACGGAGTGAAACACCAAACACTCACCACTTATCTCTGAATGATAACCAGAATAGCTAATACTAAACAATTACTGAGAATGACATAGGGACAAGACGTACCGAAGAAGAAAATGAGACTAAAGACTGAGAAACTAATAAAGATCCAAACTAGTATATTTATCTATCATAAGAAGACAAAATTATGAACTGATGAAAAATTATATCATGAACTGATACACATAGTATAGATATAATTTTCTCTAGACAAGTAAAAAGAAATCTCCAGCCAACCATTGTATTGTAGAGACTAATTAAGCTATGTTTTCTTGGCCATCCAGCAACAACATTCTTACACACATGGTGCACACAAACTGTCATTGCGCAACAAGAAATTACAATTAATTAGCCTGCGATGCTCTAGTTCAGCTACACTCCAACAATTCATTGTTTTTATGTACACCACCATCAACCGTGGCACTGGCACTTAGCATCTAAAAACACACAGTGGAATGTTCAACAAACAACTAGTAAAAATACGGGTAGAAGCAGGCATGTATGCATCAGCACTCCGGCATGGGCCTATGGATTACCGCTTTCCTAGATTTTCAACGTATGATTTTTCTCTTCATGAACTTACCCATGTTTTCTAAGCAAGATGTGCACTCCCCAAAACAGAGTGTACTTACTAAGAATCATTAATTGAACTTCAAGCATTTTGTGTGTAAAATATACTTTTTTTAACCCAAGTGAACCCTAGTTTGTAGGCGAACCTTTCCATGCAGATGTACAGACTTGAAAAGGCTATGATGACATAAGTGTTGTATAAAGCTCCACAAAGAACAAGAATCTTTTTTGCCAAATGAATCATACAAAATATTAACCAAAAATAATTTGTATACACATTATCCAGATATCTCATAAGCCATTTTGTGTACAACATCATTATCAAGCACAAGTCTTATAGGAAGAAGATTGAAACACAAAATAAATTGGACTTACCAATGGGAAGTCGATGAACTGAAAAGCATATAGAAGATGAATTTGTGAATCTGGCTTTTTTATGCATCCTGCAAGAAAATAAGAACAAATATGAGACATGCGGTTCGCTAGGGGGGCTGCTGGTGGAAGGAGTAGTCCAGCGAAGGAATAGGGTAGCCTCGTAGAGATGGTTGGCGCAGACGCATCCGAAGAGGGAACCGAAGCCATGCTGCAGGGAGGCCGGCAGCGGCCCTCGGGACAGAGAAACCAGTCGAGGTCCACGCGAGGTTGGAGGTTGCGGATCCCAGGTGCACGGCAGCGGGTGGAGGTCGGAGCCAGTGGATGCTCGAGCATGGCAAAATCCTTGAACTTGGCGTACACCAGTAGTAGCACTTACTGGTTCTCCGCCACCTATAATGCAGAACACTTGGAAAATAAGAATTGCACTGATCCAAAATTAGATTTTGAACTGAGTGTGTCACTTTTGTTTAATCATTCCTTGTGAATATTCCATCAAGCGGGTTTGGTGTCACTTGATGCAAGAACTTAAAACAAGCATACAGAAAGCTATAGCTCTTTTTTCAGCTATTTTCTGAGCTGAGCAGTGCATTTTTTGCTCTCAACATATGAAAAATTCCAATTGGCTGACGGTAACTATATTTGAACTCTGAACTACTATTGTAACTATATTTTGAACTTTTTTATTTACTGAAGTGTTTGTGTTCTAGGCCCTAAACCACAGTATGTGTTTCTATTTTTGTTTAATGAACTGCAGATTTTTTTTGTACCGAACTACTACTGCAGTGTATACATATCTAAGTGAATTATTTTCCATCAACCAACTGATTTCACTTTTTATGTTGAACTGCTACAAATCTATTTTTGCTAGCAACTGAAAAAGCTTACAAAGGTGTACACAGTTATAGCAAATCCTATGAGAGGAAATTGATCATTCCCATTTTTCACGATACGGTGTGTCAACATGTGCACAGGAAAACCACCGGTGCATAATGAGCAATTGATCAATTTCTCCTTTTCGCCCACTTCTTTGTCCCTGCCTCAAGCGAAACCACATTTTACATTAGCTACAAATGAACATGAACACATCAAAACTAGTAGGCGAGTGCACTGAGACATTTTAGCAAACACATGGCATGCACTCAACAAAAGCTTATGCAGTGAAGAACAAAGAGGGGGGGTGGGCAGGAACATGTGCACTAGCTAGGGTAGGGGACACATATGGGAGCCCAAGGTGCGGGCGGAAGGTGGCTCGACACAATCGGCCTGGGAGCTGTGACGGGTGAACGGCCTGGGGCGGCCGGGTTGGACTGCTGGTCGCAGCGGCGGCGAACCCAATGCCCTGGCCACACCGGGATGAGAGGCAACAAGAAGGAGGTGGAGGTGCATGTACACGGAGGAGAGATTGAACGGCCTGTGGTTGCAGCGTTGAACTACCTGCACAAGGTGGTAGAGCGGTAGCAGCGCATGAATCTAATGCGGGGTGACAGCCGCGGCGCCAGTTGTGTTGCGGGGCGACGGCGAGATCTGGGAAGGAGGCGGCGTCCGGCGGGTCGGGGAAAGGATATGGCGACCGGCAGCGTGGCGGAAGGAGGAGGGTGGCGCGCGGTGGATAGGGGCAGCCGGCGTGGGGGAAGGAGGGGCCGGCGCGCGGGGCAGGGAGTTGGCCGACGCGGGGAAGGAGGGGGTGGCACACGGGGCAGGGAGGTGGCAGGTGCGGGGAAGGAGAGGCCGGCGTGGGGGAGAGAGCCGGGCCGCGCGCCGGGGGGGGGGGAGCCCGGGGGGCGGCGCGCCGGGGAGGAGGTCGTGGCGGCGAGGATCTGGTCGGGGTTGTGTCGGAGACGATGAGTGTTGGGGCGTTTTTTGGGTTTGTTTTCGGGCCTCTCTCATTTGGTTTTGAGATTCGTCAGATCGCGCCCTTATAGTGCTGATAGTAACAGAATAATATTCTGTTACTAGTAACAAAATAGTCCAGTCCTATATATATATACATATATTGGACCATCATGAAAAAATCGCAGAAGAGGGGCCACAAAACCAGCACCACCTGCATGCCGCCCAAAATGATGTACGTTGGAAGGTGTGATGTGTTTTCAATATCAAATAATGTACAATTTAGATGTGGCGCTTGCCTCTCGATACAGACAACCACCATGAAAGCCAGGTAATTAAGGACGAGATACGCAGGGTATGGTGTTGGTCCAACCAACCAATCCGAGCATGTGGGAGGGAATCCTGAGAACGCATGAGCTCGAACTTTGCTCGAACGACATGTGACGGTGACCGGAGATAACACGAACTAGGAGGAATCTATTCATGGCCAACACGTACCCCTTGTTATCGGTCAAAGGGATGATATATATACACCCGCACTACTGCAGGTTGGTCCAAACGCGATAGTCCAATCAGAGACCCTTCGCCGAAACTGTGTGCGATGCATTAATCACAAACGGTGATGTAATAAAACCGTCAAAAAAGATACAAAATGTTTGCGATGGCGGTGACATCAAACACGGTTTAGATTAGAGTTGCGTGTGTGATGTGTGGCAAATGGTTAATCCAGCAGAACTGTTTGCGATGAGGCAGAACAACAGAAACGGGCAGCCAGTTGAGGGTGTGTGCGATATACGGCATACAGTTCACTAGGATGAACTGTGTGCGATTAGGCAACACAATAGAAACGGTCAGCCAGATCAAGGTGTGTGCGATGGAGGGCATACCGTTCACTTGGATGAACTGTTTGCGATGAGCCAAGACAACAGAAATAGTTCAACTGAACAAAATGTGTGTGATACGCGGCAAACAGGTCCGTAATCAGAAATGTGTGCGATGAGCAATAATAACACAGACGATTGCTGCTAATGAGCCGTGTGATTTGCTCTGTCTACGATTGCTGCTAACACCGAGTCGGGCGGGACGCGAGCAGAGTGCGCTGCGGCCGCCTCAACCGCGAGCAACCACACGCATAGAGCAGTTGAACACGCAGGGAATGATCGTCTACAAGCCAGCCGGCAGTTGCGTCGCAGCATAGAGAGCGGCCGTGTGCTACTACCTCCGTCTTGGTCTATTAGTTCCCTTTATATTCTATGCCATATTTTGACCTTAAATTTAACCAACAAAATGTTAATGCATGTTATTAAAATTATATAATTGGAAACTATGTTCAAATACGAATCCAACGATATAATCTTTGGCGACATGCATTCATATTTTATTAGTTAAATCCTACTTATAAACCAGGATGGGGGTAGTAGGTAATTAAATCGCAAACGTTTATTTATTTACCCGTATGTGTACGTGTCCTTTCGTCCTCCTCTCGAACGTCTTGTCACCCCGCTGCCGCAGACGGCTTTGAGCGCAAGTTTGAGCAGCACGCGGGGGCGTTCTTTTGGCTAAACGATGGTGAGCCCGTTCCTGCGCAACGGCGTAGGTTCCCGCGCAAGCTTCCCACCCGACTCGGTGAAATCCCACAAAATCCCAATGCTTACTAGCCTTCTATATAAACCCTCATGGCCAGCGAGTCCTGCGTCGCATTTCCCCTCCCTCCCTGTAGCTTATCTCGTTTGCTTCTCCCAGAATCGCCAATGGCACCAGTCCGTCGTCGTTGCTCAGCCACTCCGCTGTCATCAGAGGACAGCTCTAGCTGGGAGGCTACACCGTGGCGGCGGCTTAGTCCTAGGCGTAGTGTAGTGCACGTGGCTTCCCTGTTGGGTGTGCGTGGAACACCCACCACACGCTCCACCGCCGCTGCCCGTCGCCAGCTGTTGCCGGTCGCTGTTGCCGCCACCCCACCGTCTGCCGCAGTGGTCGCCACACAACCATCGAAAGCTAGGGCCATCGTCCGCTCCACCGCCGCGGCCCAAAGGCGGGAGGTGGCCGTCGTGGCCGCCACCCCATTGCCGGCCACCGTGGCCATCACCCGCTCCGCCACCGCGGCCTGAAGGCGGGAGGTGGTGGTCGTGGCCGCCACCCCATCGTCGGCCGCCGTGGCCGCCAGCCCACCGTCGTCCGCCGGGGTCATCACCTACTCCACCACCGCCGCTCGAAGGCGGGAGGCGGAGGTGGAGGCCCGCACGTGCGTCACTGACCTTGCACGCTACATCAAGTTCTTGCGGGAGGAGGAGGAGCGCCTCGGCGAGCATGCAAAGAGCCTTACCGCTACCGTGGCCGCAGCACATGCCGACGCAGAGGTGAGGAATCAGGAGATCTACGAGGAGTCTCGCCGCTTCGAGAGGGGTTGTCTGGAGCGGCAGAGGGCGTTCGAGGTGAGCGTCGCTGAAGGTGCAGTAGCGGCAGGCACCATATTACAGTTGTCCAGCTCGTCGGTAGGCTCCTCCTCCTCTGCCTCTTACTAAGCGCGCTCGGCAGAGGAGAGGCTGCCGGAAGTAGTACAAAACCCCTCTGTAGTAGTAGTATTTAGGAGCTATTTTGTTCAGCTCATCTGACTATAGATGTGGTGGAACTGTACAACGTACTTAAAATTAGCTAGTATATATAGTTGAACTAGCTATTTTAGTACGTGGTTGGTAACAATTGGGGAAAAGTTTGGTCGGTTCAGCTGTCGAGTTGAACTATTTGTATAAAAGAACGACTACTTAATCTATGAACGAAATCTATGCTTAATTACTGAATTTTAGTTGCAAAAATTAGATAGTGCTAGTGATTTTTAGCTGCATATTTTGACAAATGGCAGTGTTACAAGGTTGACAAATGGCAATGTTACTAGATCAACAAATGTCAATCTTTACGGTTTGACAAATGGTAATATACCCAATATGACAGATGCAAATCTTACCAAATTGTCTGTATGTGGTTGCACACGGGTCATCCGAAAAAACCATTTGCGTTGAAGGGAGGTACAAATCCTGCTTGCCAGATTTTCTCTTGGCTTAGCGCCGAAGTCTCGCTTTGCATACCGTATTCAATCTGAACCGTTTGCGTTGAAGAGATGCACAAATCCTGCACGGCGAATTTTCCCTTGGCTTACTGGAGAAGACCATAGCTCTCACTTTGCATACGGGCATTCTATCTAAAACCTTTGCGAACAAGAGCTGCACAAATCCTGCTCGGCACATTTTCCCTTGGCTTACTGGGGAAGCTGTCGGTTTACATACGGGTGTTCTATCTAAAACATTTGTGATGAAGAGCTGCACAAATCCTGCTCGGCACATTTTCCCTTGGCTTCCTGGGGAAGCTGTCGGTTTGCATATGGGTGTTCTAACTAAAATGTTTGTGATGAGTGTTTTATATTTAAAAACCATTGACGTTTTTTAAAGAAAATCGTTTGATAAATCTGTACATTCAGAGAGAAATATGCAAGTTCATTCAAACCATATCTTTCATTCAGTCACACTGCGAATTTATATTCATATGATCGAGATATAGTATTAAACCCAAATGGAAGACTAGTGGCAGATGATCCTTCTGCGGCATGGCGTTGGTGGAGGTCTGCGGGAGGGGAATGGGAGGCGAACAGTAAGGCTGCCCATATTAAACTGCGGCTTCGGCGCCATTAATGGAGAGGATGCGAGCAAGGCGGGCGGCCATGGAAGTCAAAGGGCTCGCTTCCCAGTGAGCCTGCGCGGCGTATAGCTCGCACGCTTCCCGGTGAGCCTGTGCATTGGAGTATAGCTCGCACGCCTCCCGTTCAGTCAAGCACCTGTCCGCATGACACCTCCTATCCATTAAAAGGGTGAGGCGTGGTGTCACATGAATGGTTAACAGAACGCACATGATTTAAATTATACAAAATGTTTGAGATGTTAAAGTGGCAGCTATTTGTTTCAATATGCCTTTGTTGGCTGTTATTCGAGTGCGCCTTCTCTCAAAATGGACACGAAAAATACTACAGCATGTCGGGTGCCATTCCATGATAGCATGCCAAGTTTCATGAGTTTCAGACGAGTTTTGGATTTACTAGAATTTAAAAACAAAGTATCTCAACATTTTGCCGGCAATCAACGGTGCCCTGGTGTTTGAAATTCATTCTCATTTCTTGCATGGGACCTAAGCATGCACCAAAGGAAACACATTTGATTTTTCAACCCATCATTCTGCACTGGAGCATGTGCATGTAGTTCAAATTTGAATTATGCACATAGAATGCCTAGAAAACCCAGTTAATGTATAAAAATGTCGTAGCGAACCCCGAAAAATCCCAAAAATTGACACAACACTCATGTGTTCTATGTTGACACTAGAAAAATTTTAAAAGCAAGAAGAGGCAACGGATATCGTTTCGTCCCCAAAGGTGGCACATTCCCTACCGAAACCATCAGGCTTGTTGTGAGAAGCTCTGGTTTGCGAGAAGCTTATACCCAAACCTGCCCCAAATGGGACAAATTTTTTACCACAACATGTTGATGCCGCTCCATGATAGCATGCCAAGTTTCATGAATTTCAGACGAGTTTTGGATTTACTAGAATTTAAAAACAAAGTATCTCAATGTTTGCGGCCGAGCGACGGTGGCAAGGTTCTTGACATTCATTCCCATTTCTCGCATAGGACCTAAGCATGCACCCAAGGACACAGATTTGATTTTTCAACCAATTTATATGCACTGGAGCATGTGCATGTAGTTCAAATTTGAATTATGCACATAAAATGCCTAGAAAACCCAGTTAATGTATAAAAATGTCCAAACAAATCTCAAAAAATTCCAAAATTTAACACAACACTCCTGTTGTTCTATGTTGACACTAGAAAAATTTTGAAAGCAAGAAGAGGCAACGGATATCGTTTTGTCCCCATAGGTGGCACGTTCCATACCGAAACCACCAGGCTTGTTGTGAGAAGCTCTGGTTTGTGAGAAGCTTATACCCAAACCTGCCCCAAATGGGACAAAAATTTTACCACGGCATGTTGATGCCGCTCCATGATAGCATGCCAAGTTTCATGAATTTCAGATGAGTTTTGGATTTACTAGAATTTAAAAACCATGTATCTCAATGTTTGCGGCCGAGCGACGGTGGCAAGGTGTTTGACATTCATTCCCATTTCTTGCATGGGACCTAAGCATGCAACCAAGGACACATATTTGATTTTTCAACCAATTTATATGCACTGGATCATGTGCCTGTAGTTCAAATTTGAATTATGCATATAAATGCATAGAAAACTCAGTTAATGTATAAAAATGTCCAAACGAACCCCGAAAAATTCCAAAATTTAACACAACACTCCTGTTGTTCTATGTTGACAGTAGAAAAAAAAATTGAAATCAAGAAGAGGCAACGGATATCGTTTTGTCCAGAAAGGTGAAACGTTCCCTGCGTAACCATGAGGCTTGTTGTGAGAAGCTCTGGTTTGTGAGAAGCTTATACCCAAACCTGCCCCAAATGGGACAATATTTTTACCATGGCATGTTGATGCCGTTCCATGATATCATGTCAAGTTTCATGAATTTCAGATGGGTTTTGGATTTACTAGAATTTTAAAACCATGTATCTCAATGTTAGCGGCCGAGTGATAGTGGCAAAGGTGTTTGACATTCATTCCCATTTCTTGCATGGGACCTAAGCTTGCAACCAAGGACACAAATTTGATTTTTCAACCCGTTTATATGCACTGGAGCATGTGCATGTAGTTCAAATTTGAATTATGCACATAAATGCATAGAAAACTCAGTTAATGTATAAAAATGTCCTAGCGAACCACGAAAAATTCCAAAAAATGACACAACACTCCTGTTGTTCTACGTTGACACTAGAAAAAAATTTAAAGCAAGAAGAGACAACGGATATCGTTTCAACCACAAAGGTGACACGTTTCCCTACCGGAACCATGAGGCTTCTTGTGAGAAGCTCTGGTTTGTGAGAAGCTTATACCATAACCTACCCCAAATGGGATAATATTTTTTACCCCAACATGTTGATGCCATTCCATGATAGCATGCCAAGGTTCATGAATTTCAGACGAGTTTTGGATTTACGAGAATTACAAAAGCAAGTACCTCAACGTTTGCCGGAGAGCCACAGTGCCGTGGTGTTTGAAATTCATCCCCATTTCTTGCATGGGACATAGGCATCAACCCATGGACACATATATGATTTTACAACCCATTTTGGTGCACCGGAGCATGTGCATGCAGTTTAATTTTGAATTGTGCACCTGAAATGCCTAGAAAACCAAGTTAATGTATAAAAATGTCGAAACGAACCCTGAATAATTCCAATTTTTTTGACGACACACCTATAGTTGCATGTTCACTTCAGATAAAAGTTCTAGCAATTCAAACACCCTCCTTTGCCGCTGTGACCCCATTATGTAATTCAAATCAAGACGAAAAATCAAGTAGATCACACACATTTAATTATCACCAACCATGTGAGATGCAGCACAAAATATCTTGGAGCACCGTCAGAGTATAGTACGTGTATGGCTTACACGAGAAGGTGCGTCGGCTATAGTCCACAGCCGGCGTGTCAAGCGCACTAGCTCGTTCCCCAAATATCATTTCACTGTTCAATCATCATCGGTGAAAGATGGGGACATGGACCTGCTTCATGAGGGCAACTTTGGCGGCCCACTCCGGCGAGAGCGTGGCCGTAGCCGCCAGGCGCGTGCTAACAAGGTTCGTGAGCACGGCCGCAATCTGCGACCGGGCGCCCAAGGCAGCGCAAACGGCCGCTGTTGCTTCTCAGGTGGTGGCAGCAACATCTGCCTCGGGGATAGCAACTGGCGAGAGCGGCACAGCAACTGTCCGTTCTGCAGTGGCGGCCTTAGTCCTGATGGAGGCCGCCCACGACCATGTCCTGGCCGCCAACGCCCAGCTCGTGGCGGTCACCGCACAAATCGAACGAAGCTTCTCCGACAATGATCGGCAACCCACGACCGAAGAGTTGGCAATCGCCGAGAGTGTTCGAGCAGCCATTCGTTCCTCCGCGGCATACCTTGCCAGGACGGAGCCCGTCCAAGCCCAGATCACGGCCGCCCACGCCCAGCTCGTGGTGGCCTTTTCCAAAGAGATGGCGGATGCGGATGGCAAGATGCTTGCCGAGTACGGTGCGATGGATGCCATGGAGCCCCTTCCCCAGGAGATCATCGGGCACAAGCTGGACATGGAGGAGGCGGCAGAGATCGATGAGCACCAGCCGTAGTAGTACTCTTTGTTTTGTTTAATTAAGAGCGTCGGTCTTTAATTTGTTAGAGTAATGTTTAGGTCAGCTAGCTCTATTTAATTGCTGAACTTGCTCGATTAAGAAGTGTGGGTGTGCTGTAGTCTCCTTTGTGTACCCAAATTATGCAATGATGTGGATGACCACTGCAACCAGGGAAATTTGAACCAAAAATTTTGACGTTCAAACTCATCACACACGGGTTAAGCTATATGAATCGTTTGTGATGTTCACATATTGTACACAGTGCCGAATATGGGACCGTGTCTGATGACAGTTTGCGCGCCAGTTTTTTCGCTGCACCGATCCAAAAAATTTGGCTTTCGCGGAAATATCTACCTCCCCGCCCCCTCCCCCTTACCAAAAGCCACATTTCCCTTATTTCCGCCTTCCTTTCCAAGTTGAAACCTTCACTCCTTGCTTGCAGCACCGCCTCCTCGCCGGCGACCCTCCTTCACGCTGCTTGGCCTCGTCGATCCAGGCATGTAATCCACACCCGACCCCCATCCTCCTCCTCCTTCCACATCCCACATGCCCCGACCACCGGCGTGACACCTTCCACCAAAATCACCGACCCCACCCCCAAATAAGCGCCGCCCTAAGCCATGGTGCACGCAGTATAGCCAGGAGCTCAAGGAGCATTTGGCAACGGAGAAGCAAATCGCGGCCGCACGCGCGGATGAGGTTGCGATGGCTGCCATTCGTGCCGACCCCCAGATCTTGGAGGAGCACCTCGCCGTCGAGGCCACCGTCGACGCCTCGCGCGCCGACACCGCGACGCGGTTGGCTGCTTTAAACGATAGTTTGTGGCATTTCCTTGAGGCCACCGGGTGCCTTTGACGAAGACTACGAGGTGTTTTCTCAGCGTGCTCATGCTTACCTCAACTCGAGAGGCAGCGGGTTGGTGCCCGGAGTGGCTCAGGTAACTCACCACTACGACGAGGGCACCAATGATGTGGAGGCCTCGCCCTCTTCCATGTCCAAGGAGCCAATCATCATTGATATCTCCGATGATGCGGAGTAGCTTGTCTTATTAGGTCACTATAAGGACCTATGTTAAGTTTGCTAGCTACACCGGTTAAGCATGCTTGGTTTACCCGTTGTATATGCTGCTCCTGCCTTTCCTTAACAAATTCTAGTGAATTGTCCTATCTACTTTTACCATGCAATCTGTTGCTCTAGTGTATATGTTCTATATGTCATGCAAT
The DNA here is from genome assembly GCA_011799875.1 of Thinopyrum elongatum. NCBI lineage: Eukaryota > Viridiplantae > Streptophyta > Magnoliopsida > Poales > Poaceae > Thinopyrum > Thinopyrum elongatum. The sequence goes on from CM022299.1 coordinate 488,155,744, forward strand.
GTGGTGCTCACTTATTAACTGTTTGGTTAATTAGTTGTCATCTTCAGTTAACTATTTGGTTCAATTATGCAAATGTGATGTTCAATTCTTCAGGGTGCAATTTTGTATTGTCTTCCATGCGAGAAATAAATCGAATTTATCTTTACAAAATACATGAGAAACAAATACAATTGCTTTATTTCCAAGTTGTCAAGCATGCTTGGTTTGGTTAACTGCCTGATCTTCTAGTATGTTATATATTGTGCAATGGGGTGCTCAGTTAACATTTGGTTCATTTGTTGTGGTGTTTAGTTAACTGTTTGGTTCAATTCTGCAATGCGATGTTTAATTGTTGGGTGCATTTTGTTATTGTATACCATGTGATAAATAAAAAGAATTTGGCTGTACTAAATACATGAGAAACAAATACAATTGCTATATTTCCAAGTTGTTAAGCATGCTTGGTTTGGTTAACTGTCTGATCTTCTATTAGGAGTATGTTATATTGTGCAATGTGGTGCTCAGTTAATGTTTGGTTCATTTGTTGTGGTGTTTAGTTAACTGCTTGGTTCAATTCTGCAATGCGATGTTCAATTGTCATGGGTAGAATTTTGTATTGTTGTGCATGTGAGGAATAAATCGAATTTGGCTGCACTTAATACATGAGAAACATATACAATTGCTATATTTCCTAGTTCTTAATCATGCTTGGTTTGAATAAATGGGTTTTCCATGTGGCTCGAATTAATCTGATGAATCTGCAATGTTCTTATTTTTCATCAACATACTTTACTGATAGCATGTGAACCCTCACTTAACCTGATCACTAACTACCTTATATGTGTTGCAGGGAAACAATGGGAAGCACTGAGGTTTACAATCGAGGTTTGCACATGCATGGTCCTTTGTCTAATAGCACATTATTGTGCAATTGCAGGAACCATTCTAATATTTAGGTTTTTAACAATTTGGTCTTGCACATGTAGGTCCTGCTGTCAGAGGTTTTGACCCACTGTTCGACCCTTTTTGCATATGGGGAAATGAGTTGTCCATGAATATCAGTCAAGTCAAAAAACTCAGAAAGATTGTTAGGATAAAGAAATTAGCGACAAAAAACAACAAGATCTTTGTCTGCACAATGAAGAAGACGTCAGTTCACTACAGGATGGTACTAACTATTATACCTTGGCTTTTTTATTCCTTTGCCCCATTTCCAATCTAGAGAAGATATTTATGCACATCCTTGTTTTCAGGCCTTTCCAAAGCAGTTCACTTATGATTACCTCTCAAACCACCTGTATGGTCAGGAGGCCAGGAAGGTATTCATACAACACCCACGGTTCAATATTGAAGTGTTCCTGAAGAGGACAAAGGATGGACGGTCAATCATCCACAGGCACTGGCCTAAAGTTTCAAAGACCTTCAACATCAATGAAGGCTCAATATTCGCCTTCTGCTTCAGCAGTTTTCCAAATGAGATTCATCTGTCTATGTACCGTCTATGATGCTAATTTCGAAAGGTTATAGATGTTCCATGTGAAACTTGGTGCTAGTGCAGTTGTGTAATAGGGTAGCTGAGTGCTGAAGCTATATGATTTTGTACTCTGATGTATTTCAATTATGAAATCCTGCTTCCTTAATACAAAAATGAAATATATTGTGTGCTTAATATGAAATGTCAATTAGAGTAATAAATGGATTATTAATAATAGGACAATTAGCCTGCTAATGGCCGATTAGGCTGCTAATTGGGTTTTTCTATTGCAAACGGTTATTGAGAAAATACCGTGGGCGATGACCTCAGGCAACGCACACAGTTTCTAGGAATAAACCGTGTTGGATCAATGAACAATCACACATGACTTTCTCTTGAAAACTGTTTGCGTTAGGCCACCTTGCGCAAACGTTTACCACATAAAAAGTGTGTGTGATGAACAGCCTATGCCACACAATTTCTTCTAGGCACCGTGTGTGATGCATTCAATAACGCAAACGGTAAAACTGTTAATATCGTCTGCAATGGCAACGCTATCACAAACAATTTAATGGGAAAAATTGTGTGTGATGTATGTGCGAACGGAAACGTTTTCCTTGGAGTGACTATGTGGGATGTATATACGAATGGAAACATACTTCTTGGATTGACTGTGTGGGATCTACATACTAACGGAAACGTATTCCTTAGATTGACTGTGTGGAATGTACATACGAACGGAAACATTTAGCCGGGACTGACTGTGTGGGATGTACTTACGACCGGAAACGATTTGGCATGTATAATTGCATTTTTAGCACAATTGTACGTATAATCGTATTTCATCACTTGCCCGTCGCACACGACCTCATTTTGCCGAGCGTGTGTGCCAGGAGGGCCTATCCCCGACGGTTTCTGGGTCGTGCGGGAAGGACCCCCCTATCGCACACACTCACTCGGCGACGGTTCAGAATGCCGTCGCGAAAAGGGGTTAAAACCGTTTGTATAGCACCTCGCTGTACCAGTGCTGGGGAGCCCACAGATATGCGTGTCGTCACAAAAAACCGCAAAAGGGAGAGGTGGTCGATCAGAAGACCCCCTATACACTGCATGCGGCCCGAAAATATGTATGGGTGGTGTGTGATGTGTTCAAATCCCCAATGCACAACTTCGATGGGGCACCAACTACATTACAAACCGAACACCGGACCCAACCCCAAGCCAGGTTCAATACGTACGATGTTGGTTCCCCAACGTCGAGGCGGGGGGGGGGGGGGGGGGGAGGGAGGGGGGTGTCGTCCAATGCATGTGCTCTGATGTCGCTTGAACTACGTCGATATTTTGCCAAAGAGGAAGGGATGATGCAGCACAGCTACGGTATGTATTTCCCCCAGTTATGAAACCAATGTATCAATCCAGTAGGAGAACCAAGCAACACTATGTAAGCGGTACCTGCACACAAAGAACAATTACTTGCAACCCGACGCTTATGAGGGGTTGTCAATCCCTCTTACGGGTAACGGCGCCAGAAATTGTCATGTTGACGCGATAAAAATTGTGTAGATTGGATCAACAGATCTTGATAACATGTGAAATAAAATAAATAGCAAACAGGTGCAGCAAGGTATTTTTGGGTTTTTGGAACAATAGATCTGAAAACAAAAGCAAATAAAAATAGATCTCAAAGCAAATTTGATAAAGAATAGACCCGGGGGCCGTAGATTTCACTAGTGGCTTCTCTCAAGAAAATACCACACGGTGGGTAAACTAATTACTGTTGGGCAATTGATAGAAGATCAAATAATTATGACGATATCCGAGGCAATGATCAATATATAGGCATCATGTCCAAGATTAGTACCAACTCCTGCCTACATCTACTACTATTACTCCACACATCGACCGCTATCCAGCATGCATCTAGTGTATTAAGTTCATGGAAAAATGGAGTAATGCAATAAGAACGATGACATGATGTAGACGAGATCTATTCATGTAGGAATAGCCCCATCTTGTTATCCTTAATAGCAACGATACATGCGTGTCTTGCTGCCCCTTCTATCACTGGGAAAGAACACCGCATGATTGAACCCATGACAAAGCACCTCTTCCCATGGCAAGAAAAATCGATCTAGTTGGCCTAACTAAACCAAAGATTTGAAGAAGAAATACGAGGCTATAAATAATCATGCATATAAGAGATCAAAATAAGACTCGAATAATATTCATGGATATAGATCTGATCATATAAACTCAAAGTACATCGGATCCCAACGAACACACCGCAAAAAGAGTTACATCAAATAGATCTCCAAGAGACCATTGTATTGAGAATCAAAAAGAGAGAGAGGAAGCCATCTAGCTACTGCCTACGGACCCGAAGGTCTATGATGAAATACTCACGCATCATCGGAGAGGCACCAATGAGGATGATGAACCTCTCCGTGATGGTGTCTAGATTGGATCTCGTGGTTCTGGAACTTGCAGCGGCTGGAATTGTGTTTCGTCGACTCCCCTAGGGTTTTTGGATTTTCGGGGTATTTATAGAGAAAAGAGGCGGTGCGGGAGGCGGCCGAGGTGGGCACAACCCACCAGGGCGCGCCTGGGCCCCCAGGCGCACCCAGGTGGGTTGTGATCCCCTCGGAGCCCCCCTCTAGTACTTCTTTGGCCCACTTGGTGTCTTCTGGTCCATAAAAATTCTCCAAAAAGTTTCGCTGCATTTGGACTCTGTTTGGTACTGATATTCTGCGAAGTAAAAAAAAGCAAAAAACAGCAACTGGCACTGGGCACTATGTCAATAGGTTAGCCCCAAAAAATGATATGAAGTTGCTATAAAATGATTGTAAAGCATCCAAGAATGATAATATAACAGCATGGAACAAGCAAAAATTATAGATACGTTGGAGACGTATCAGCATCCCCAAGCTTAATTCCTACTCGTTCTCGAGTAGGTAAATGATAAAAACAGAATTTTTGATGTGGAATGCTGCCTAACATGTTCATCACATATTCTTTTCTTTTATAGCACGGACATTTGGACTTTTATATGGTTCAAAGCAATAGTCTAGTTTTGACATGAAGATTTCAATACTCAAGCATATCAACAAGCAACCATGTCTTTCAAAATATCCATACTAAAGAAAGCCATCCCTAGCCCATCATGCTCAATCATTGATCCATTCATGAAACACACTCGCATATTAGCTACATCCAATGCTCAAGTACGATCATAGTGCCCCTTAGTTGGTTCTTTATAAGAGAAGATGGAGACTCAAATAAAAATAAAATTGCATAAAGTAAATAGATATGCCCTTCGTAGAGGGGAGTAGGGATTTGTAGAGGTGTCAGAGCTCAAAGCTTAATTGAGAGATAATTTTTTTAGAGGCATACTTTTCCCTTAAACGAAAATGACCGAGTAATTCCCAACACTTTCCATGCTAGATACTCCCTCCGTCCGAAAATACTCGTCATCAAAATGGACAAAAAATGATGTATCTAGAACTAAAATACATCTAGATACATCCACTTTTATTCATTTTGATGACAAGTATTTCCGTACGGAGGGAGTATATCATAGGCGGTTCCCAAACAGAAAATAAAGTTTATTCCTTTTTCCACCATTCTTTCACAATCCATGGCTAGCCGTATCCACGAGTGCCTTCCATACCAACACTTTCCAAGGAATTATTATTTGACAACATAAAGTAAATTTCTTTTTCATTTCGAGACTGGGCATCCCTATTACCGCTGTACTCTCGTGCAACGACAAGTGAATAAACACTCATCTTGAGAATAACACATCTAGCATGGAAAATATTGGCCACCCCCTGCCGCTTCATGGGCGGTACGAGCACACAAAATGGAAATTCATTTTGAAAATTAGAGATGGCACATACAAATTTGCTTAGAATAGCATGGAAATACCACATATAGGTAGGTATGGTGTACTCATATGGCAAAACTGGGTTTAAGGATTTTGGATGCACAAGTAGTATTTCTACTTAGTACAAGTGGAGGCTAGCAAAAAGACTGAGAAGCAACCAACGAAGAAACAAAAAATCACATAAGCAAGCATTAAGCATAACTAACACCAAATAATGCACCACAAGTAGGATGTAAGCATAACTATTGACTTTCTTGCTTGCATAGGGAATCACAAACCTTAACACCAATATTCTTACTAAAGCATAATTACTCACCAACATGACTCAAATACCACTATCATCATATCTCAAAACTATTACAAAGAATCAAGTTTATTTTGTCCAATGATCTTCATGAAAGTTTTTATTATATCCCTCTTGAATATCTATCACTTCGGGACTAAATTCATATATTGCAATTGCTTTTGACGAGCTCAAACAAATTTAAGTGAAGAACATGAGCATAAAAAATTTCGTCTCTCAAAATAATATAAGTGAAGCATGAGAGCATTTCTTCAAAAATATTAAAGCACACCGTGCTAAAAAGGATATAAGTGAAGCACTAGAGCAATTCCATAGCTAAAAAAATTTAAGTGAAGCATATAGAGCAATTCTAACAAATCATAGCATAATTTTGGCTCACTCAAATAGGTGTGTACAGCAAGGATACTTATGACAAACTAAAAATCAAAATAAGCAAGGACTCATATAATACAAGATGCTCCAACCAAAACTCACGATATGTGACGAATAAAAATATAGCTCCAAGTAAAATACCGATGGTCGTTGGAAGAAAGAGGGGATGCCTTCCGGGGCATCCCCAAGCTTAGTTGCTTGGTTCTCCTTGAATATTAACTTGGGGTGCCATGGGGCATCCCCAAGCTTAGGCTCTTTTCACTTCTTATTCCTTCATCCATCGTGATCTCACCCAAAACTTGAAAACTTCAATCACACAAAACTTAACAAAACCTTCGTAAGATCCGTTAGTATAAGAAAACTAATCTTTACTTTAAGTACTGTAGAAAACCCATTCAAATTTTGTTATTGCATTATATCTACTGTATTCTAACTTTACCATGGCTTATACCCCCCGATACAATCCATAGATTCATCAAAATAAGCACACAATGCAAAGAAAACAGAATCTGTCAAAAACAGAACAGTCTGTAAAGATGCGAATTGTTCTCATACTTCTGTAACACCAAAAATATGAAAAATTAAGACAGTAGAGTCAATTTGTATATAAATCTTGTGTAACAAATTCATAATTTTTCATCGCTTCTGTGAATTTAAACAATTCTGTTACTGGACACAAAAGTTTCTGTTTTTTCAACAGGATCAAATCAACTATCACCAAAGCTATCCCAAAGGCTTTACTTGGCACAAACAATAACTAAAACATAAAAAACACAATCATAACAGAGGCATAATTGTGCAAACACTCAAGAACAGAAAGAAAAGGGCAAAAAATAAATTTTATTCATTGGGTTGCCTCCCAACAAGCGCCATCGTTTTATGCCCCTAGCTAGGCATAATGCATAGATTCAAGTATTGTCATTTTTAGTTTCCAATTCCTCAATCACACAACCAATATTATTCAAATATTTAGCATATAGATTTTCAATAACAATACTCCCAGGAATGATATTGAAAAATTCATTCTTGCAGGTAGGGTTTCTCACAACTTCAACAAAGTTGGGGTGAATACTAATCATCTTAAGATCTTTTTTGTTATTATTAGAAGTTGCACCCTTGTTCTTAGAGATTTGAGTAATTTTACTAATTTTAACGGGAGTCTTTCCAATAGTTTTAGCGGAAGCAAAAGCCGAGCTTAAATTACTAAAAAAATCTTCCAACTTATCAATCCGAGAAGGTCTTTCTTCAATTCTTTCGTGAATTACGGTCCCCTTTTCGTTTAGCAACTTAAAAACCTCTCCCGCTTTTGACCCAAATTTACTAGCAGGATTATGCATTTTTTATCCAAGTTTTCAATATGTTCTCCGCTAAGCATTTTCTTTTCCATAGCATCAAGCCTTTGCATAACATGCTCAAGTGTAAAAGCAGTTTCATTGATAGTGAGAGGTGGTGAACCTACTAAATTTCCCATAGCATTAAAAGCATCCAAAGACGGATGCATCAAGAAATTCCCACCGGTAATCATATCAAGGATGAATCTATACCAGGTGATAATGCCCACATAAAAACCGCGAAGAAGAACAATGGTAGATTGCTTATGAATAGATCTATTATGAGCATTGCAAATTCTATACCAAGCATCTTTTAGATTCTCCCCTCCCCTTTGTTTAAAATTAAGAACTTCATTATCGGGGGTACACGTAATAGAGGAAGAACTAGCCATAATGATAAAGTAGGCAAACAAGATCTCACGCAAAAAGATAGATCTGACGAGAAAACAGTGAACGAAAAAGAGGGCTAACAAAATGACAAATTTTGTGAAGTCAGGGGATGAAAACGAGAGGCGAATGGCAAACAATGTAAATTGCAAGGAGATGAGATTTGTGATTAGGAACCTGATAGATGTTGATGATGTCTCCTTGGCAACGGCCCCAGAAATTGGCAAGTTGCCGGGAGACTATCTTGACTTGATCCTCCCAGGCAACGGCGCCAGAAATTCCTTTTGATGTCGCTTGAACTATGTCGGTATTTCCCCTAAGAGGAAGGGATGATGCAGCACAACTATGGTAGGTATTTCCCTCAGTTATGAAACCAAGGTATCAATCCAGTAGGAGAACCAAGCAACACTATGTAAACAACACTTACACACAAATAACAAATACTTGCAACCCAACACGTAAGAGGGGTTGTCAATCCCTCCTCGGTATTGAGATAGATAAAATTGTATGAGATTTGATAAATAGATCTGACTAAATCAAAGATTCGAAGAAGAAATACGTGGCTATAAATAATCAAGCATATAAGAGATCAAAAGAAGACTCAAATAATATTCATGGATATTGATCTGATCATAAACTCAAAGTTCATCGGATCCCAACAAACACACCGCAAAAAGAGTTACATCAAATAGATCTCCAAGAGACCATTGTATTGAGAATCAAAAAAGAGAGAGAGGAAGCCATCTAGCTACTGCATACGGACCCATAGGTCTATGATGAACTACTCACGCATCATCGGAGAGGCACCAATGAGGATGATGAACCCCTCCGTGATGGTGTCTAGATTGGATCTGGTGGTTCTGGAACTTGCGGCGGCTGGAATTGTGTTTCATCGACTCCCTTAGGTTTTCTGGAATATTTGGAGATTTATAGGGCGAAGAGGTGGTGTGGGAGGTCACCGAGGGGGGCACAACCCCCCTGGGCGCGCCTGGCCCCAGGCGTGCCCTGGTCGGTTGTGCCCACCTCGGGCCACCCCTCTGGTACATCTTTGGCCCACTGGGTGTCTTCTGGTCCATTAAAATTCTCCAAAAAGTTTTGTTGTGTTTGGACTCCGTTTGGTACTGATATTCTGCAAAGTAAAAAACAAGCAAAAAACAGCAACTGGCACTGGGCACTATGTCAATAGGTTAGTCCCAAAAAATGATATAAAGTTGCTATAAAATGATTGTAAAACATCCAAGAATGATAATATAATATAACAGCATGGAACAAGCAAAAATTATAGATACGTTGGAGACGTATCATGCTCAAACTTTATTTGGTCTAACATGGCACACATAGCAATAGGAAACCGTCATGGTCAAACCCTTCTCGTATGTTGGGTCAAAGGGATAGATTGTGTGGGCCCCCTCGTTATCGGCCAAGGATGATATATATATATATATATATATATATATATATATATATATATATATATATATATATATATATATATATATATATAGACCTCGGGGAGCCCACAGATATGCGTTGCGTCTATAAACTGCACAAGGGAGACGTGCTCGATCAGAACACCCCCTATACCCTGCATGCGGCCCAAAAAAAATGTATGGGTGGTGTGTGATTTATTCAAATCTTGAATGCACAACTTCGATGGGGCACCAACTACATTAGCAACATTACAAACTGAACATCATGACCCCCAGCCAGGTTAAAGACGTACGATGTCGGTTCCGCAACTTCGAGGCGGGTGAGGGAGGGGGGTACGGGGGTGTCGTCCAACGCATGTGCTCAAACTTGATTTGCTCTAACATAGCACACTGAGAAAGAGGAAATCGTCATGGTCAAAATCCTTCTCGTACGTTGGGTCAAAGGGATAGATTGTGTGGGCCTACAGATCTCGATCATTCTTTGATTTTGGAGAACAAGAAATAACGAATAAAAAACATATTCTACAAATTACCAAAACAAGGATCCCAAGGTTTATATAATCGTCATGACAGGTCACTACAGGCACATTTAGATGATAAATGTCTATAATGACCGTATCATGGCGCTTTAATGAAGCTTGAGATATGGAACTTCCCATCGGGTCACCCATCCTTAGACTACTCCAGCCCCAACACACTTAACTTATGCATTCTATTCGACTCGGTTAGCGGATGGGAAGCCGCCCATTGCTGATAAGACTTGCCTCCTTGCCTTTAAGGCGTTTCACGCTGGTCACCCTATGGGACCTACTCCGTACTATCACACACGTTTGTGCTTTTAGAAACTATGTGCAATATTTACATGGCCAGTGTGTCGCCGCCTAGCCTTCTATGAGCACTCACACCGGCGGCGGGAAACTGTAGGATCAAAAGTATGTCTAGAGGGGGGGGGGGGGGGTGATTAGACTACTTGACCAAATAAAAATCTATCCTTTTCCCAATTTTAGTTGTGGGCATATTTTAGCACCTAGCACAAGTCAAGCAATCAACCTACACATGCAAGTCTAAGAGTGTAGCAGCGAAAAGTAAAATATTGCAAATGAAGGTAAAGGGATGGTCTGCCAATGACTCTGGCAATGGTTTTCTTGACTCTCTCCTTTCCCTTTTTCTTCCCATCAACAACTTATCCTTCATCTCTTGGTTCAAGGGTGAACTCCATAGTCTCTTGAGTAACTGTTGACCTTCTGGCTTTAGACATGGGAGCTCTCTTGGCAGGAGCTTTCTTCTGAACACCAGGCTTTGAGGCAGCTACTGCAACATATTCCTTCTTGAGCACCTTCTTCTTTGAGGTCACTTTTTCCTCAACAACAAAGTCTTCATCCTCACTCTCTGAGGTTCTTTTCTTTCTCTATCTGGTAGCAGCTTTAGGCAAGTTGCTAGGGGTGCTTCTGCTACCTTCATCATAGCTACCACTAGGGCTTGTGCCCTCACTGAGGTTGACATGTTCCTCTGACTTGTTATGACTGTCACTTGCTTCTGACATCTCTGCAAACTGACCCTGTGAATAGATGGATATGGGCAGAGTGGATGAGCATCACAAAAATTAGCTTGTTTTGCAAAAATTTGAGTAAAAAATCTTAGTTTTAGTTTTCTGCAGAAAGCATTTCGGAGCTACCGATATGATAATCTCGGTGACACCCAAGCACTCAACAGAGTCTAAACATACAACATCGGTCAAACCAAGTTGCAGTTCGGTGACTCTGAGATGCTAGGGTTCCACAGAGAAATTGCTTTCAGTCTCACCGATCAGTACGCTTCGGTCAGACCGAGTTGTACATAGTGCAATGGCCAGTGCCAATCGGTGGGACCAAAAACACCATTTCGGTCGGTCCGAGATGAGCTCGACGGAAACCTAACCCTAAGATTTTTCATCGAATCTAGTCTAAAGGAATTTTTGTGTGGATAGAAAGTTATCATTCGTGGCAAGAATTCAGGCATTGACTTTGTGCAAAGAATCGGAAGGGGAAATAGGCACAAAGTATTCGAACCTTACCCTAACTTGGTGACGGTTCGCTATGGCGGCAACGGCGGAGAAGAATCCCATTGACGGCGACGGAGACCTGCGGCGACGGCGAAGGACACACATTGGCAAATGCACAATCGATTAGGATCATGGGTCACTCCTCCATGTCACATACATCTTGGTGGAGCGCACAAAATGATAAGAGTAGAATAACATGCACTCATCACCAAAGATACAACTGATTGATCATACACAAACAATAATAGAGATAGACATGCAAGCACACATTAAGCATAGTATGATCAAAGACATGATCACACAAGGTAACTCACGAACATAACACAAATGTAGCATCAATTAGCAACAACCAACCAAAGTAGCAAGGCAAATAAGAACCAACAAAGAAGCAAAAGACTCTCTCTCTCTCTCGAAGCCTACGATCTATACATTTTCTCCCCCTTTGGCAACAAGTTACCAAAAAGTTTGAAAACATACAGTGCTATATGCACTCTAGTCACGATCTCCGGGAACTGAAGGGGTCTTCTGGCTTGTTGCTCCGGTGTGCGTAGATGGCATTGAGAGAAGTGCGTCTGCAAATGCTTCTGCTGAAGTCTGTTGAGCAGGAGGAGTTGACACTGGTGGTGGCACTGTGGCAGGAGCAGAATGAGCAAGCCTCAAGTCTGCAACTGGCTTAGCAGAGGAACTCTGTGCCCTTGGCACTGTCTGGAATATATCAGTGGTAGGTCTGTCATCTCTGTCCTTAGCATCATCTCACAACTTCTCAACAATGGTCTGAATCTCTGTGACCTTCACATCAAGGTTGTACATCTTGTCTTCAACAATCTGCTCTAGGCTCTCCTGATTCTTAGTCAAGTTGGCTAGACTCTTCTCTATCCTCAGGGTTGCTTCTAGCAGATATGTGAGTTGATCTTGCTTTGTCTTGAGATTCACTATGGATGCATCTGGAGCACTTGCTGATTTTGCTGGTTTGGCAGCCTTTGCTTTCTCAGCCTTCTCCTGGGCCTCAACAGATGTTGGATGTGAAGCATCCATCACAACTTCATTGTCCTCAAATTCTGGCCTAAGAGGTAGATGCTCTCTGTCAAGTAGATATATGTCAGTTCCAACCTTGGAATTGATCAACATCTGAATATGTGGTGCATATCCACATGATCTCTTTTGGTCAGCAGCTGTCCTCTTGACTGTCTCAACTATCAGACTCATCACCTTGAACTTATGGGGTATGTCAAATAGATGTAGCAAGTTAAGGGAATGTCCACGGATCATTCTCTCATCCACAGACTTGGGCAACAATGTGTGCCTCAAGATGTAGTTGATAGTGCCCAAACAAGCAAGCAGATAGTAGATTGAACCAAACTTGTGAGTTTCAAGTGCTTTATCAGGGATGGGCTTCTACATGTGAGCCATAGTGTTGTGGTCCATCCTGGGCTTCCCATAAACATCTGTGTCATTCTCTTCTTCTGGGGCATTGATGAGTTCAGCCCACTCTGAGATCAATGACTGGTATCTGGTGCCCTCAGTCATCCACACTATCTTCCCATCTGGATAGAAGTGTGAAGTGGAGTAAAATTGCATCACCATTTCATCGTTCCACTTGGTGAGCTCTTGTCCAACAAATGCATCAACTCCAGTCAGCCTGAAGCTCTCATGAATGTGGGGGAAGTAATCCTCATTGGCATCGATGTACTTCCAATCAACCCACTTCATATCACTCACAATAGGCTTCTTGTCAAGCAAAACTGTCTCATAGAAGTCCTGCTGTTCTCTGGTGTGGAAACGGTAATCAACAGCAGTTCTCCTCCTTGTGGCATATGGATCGATTTTCCTCCATAATCTCACTCCACTGTCCTTCCTCAACTTCATGTTCTCAGCCACTGGATGATCATCATTGTGGTTTGGAATCTTGGGCTTCAATTTTCTGAGCACTTGGGGCTCATCATCCTCTTGAACTTCTGGCACTAGGGCCTTGTTCTTCTCTGCAGCAGGAATGTTCCTGGTGGATCTCTTTGGAGCTGTTGTCTTGGGGGCAGTAGGTGGAGCTTTTGACTTGGGCTTGGAGGGTGCACCAATCTTAATGGCATCTGCCATTAATTCCTGAGTTTTGCCTGGGGGTGCAACAGGTTCCTCCTCCTCCTCATCCTCATCCTCATCATCATTCCTCATCATGGATGGTCTGCCAATGACTCTGGCAATGGTTTTCTTGACTCTCTCCTTTCTCTTTTTCTTCTCATCAGCAACTTCTCCTTCATCTCTTGGTTCAAGGGTGAACTCCATAGTCTCTTGAGTAACTATTGACCTTCTGGCTTTAGACATGGGAGCTCTCTTGGCAGGAGCTTTCTTCTGAACACCAGGCTTTGAGGCAGCTACAGCAACATATTCCTTCTTGAGCACCTTCTTCTTTGAGGTCACTTTTTCCTCAACAACAAAGTCTTCATCCTCACTCTCTGAGGTTCTTTTCTTTCTCTATCTGGTAGCAGCTTTAGGCAAGTTGCTAGGGGTGCTTCTGCTACCTTCATCATAGCTACCACTAGGGCTTGTGCCCTCACTGAGGTTGACCTGTTCCTCTGACTTGTTCTGACTATCACTTGCTTTTGACATCTCTGCAAACTGACCCTATGAATAGATGGATATGGGCAGAGTGGATGAGCATCACAAAAATTAGCTTGTTTTGCAAAAATTTGAGTAAAAAATCTTAGTTTTAGTTTTCTGCAGAAAGCATTTCGGAGCTACCGATATGATAATCTCGGTGACAACAAAGCACTCAACAGAGTCTAAACATACAACATCGGTCAAACCAAGTTGCAGTTTGGTGACTCTGAGATGCTAGGGTTCCACAGAGAAATTGCTTTCGGTCTCACCGATCAGTACACTTTGAACAGACCGAGTTGTACATAGTGCAATGGCCAGTGCCAATCGGTGGGACCAAAAACACCATTTCGGTCGGTCTGAGATGAGCTCGACGGAAACCTAACCCTAAGATTTTTCATCGAATCTAGTCTAAAGGAATTTTTGTGTGGATAGAAAGTTCTCATTCATGGCAAGAATTCAGGCATTGACTTTGTGCAAAGAATCGGAAGGGGAAATAGGCACAAAGTATTCGAACCTTACCCTAACTTGGTGACGGTTTGCTATGGCGGCAACGGCGGAGAAGAATCCCATTGACGGTGACGGAGACCTGCGGCGACGGCGAAGGACACACATTGGCAAATGCACAATCGATTAGGATCATGGGTCACTCTTCCATGTCCCATACATCTTGGTGGAGCGCACAAAATGATAAGAGTAGAATAACATGCACTCATCACCAAAGATACAACTGATTGATCATACACAAACAATAATAGAGATAGACATGCAAGCACACATTAAGCATAGTATGATCAAAGACATGATCACACAAGGTAACTCATGAACATAACACAAATGTAGCATCAATTAGCAACAACCAACCAAAGTAGCAAGGCAAATAAGAACCAACAAAGAAGCAAAAGACTCTCTCTCTCTCTCTCTCGAAGCCTATGATCTATACATTTTCGCCCCCTTTGGCAACAAGTTACCAAAAAGTTTGAAAACATACAGTGCTATATGCACTCTAGTCACGATCTCCGGGAACTGAAGGGGTCTTCTGGCTTGTTGCTCCGGTGTGCGTAGATGGCATTGAGAGAAGTGCGTCTGAAAATGCTTCTGCTGAAGTCTGTTGAGCAGGAGGAGTTGACACTGGTGGTGGCACTGTGGCAGGAGCAGAATGAGCAAGCCTCAAGTCTGCAACTGGCTTAGCAGAGGAACTCTTTGCCCTTGGCACTGTCTGGAATATAACTATGGTAGGTCTGTCATCTCTGTCCTCAGCATCATCTCACAACTTCTCAACAACGGTCTGAATCTCTGTGACCTTCACATCAAGGTTGTACATCTTGTCTTCAACAATCCGCTCTAGGCTCTCCTGATTCTTAGTCAAGTTGGCTAGACTCTTCTCTATCCTCAGGGTTGCTTCTAGCAGATATGTGAGTTGATCTTGCTTGGTCTTGAGATTCACTATGGATGCATCTGGAGCACTTGCTGATTTTGCTGGTTTGGCAGCCTTTGCTTTCTCAGCCTTCTCCTGGGCCTCAACAGATGTTGGATGTGAAGCATCCATCACAACTTCATTGTCCTCAAATTCTGGCCTAAGAGGTAGATGCTCTCTGTCAAGTAGATATGTGTCATTTCCAACCTTGGAATTGATCAACATCTGAATATGTGGTGCATATCCACATGATCTCTTTTGGTCAGCAGCTGTCCTCTTGACTGTCTCAACTATCAGACTCATCACCTTGAACTTATGGGGTATGTCAAATAGATGTAGCAAGTTGAGGGAATGTCCATGGATCATTCTCTCATCCACAGACTTTTGCAACAATGTGTGCCTCAAGATGTAGTTGATAGTGCCCAAACAAGCAAGCACATAGTAGATTGAACCAAACTTGTGAGTTTCAAGTGCTTTATCAGGGATGGGCTTCTACATGTGAGCCATAGTGTTGTGGTCCATCCTGGGCTTCCCATAAACATCTGTGTCATTCTTTTCTTCTGGGGCATTGATGAGCTCAGCCCACTCTGAGATCAATGACTGGTATCTGGTGCCCTCAGTCATCCACACTATCTTCCCATCTGGATAGAAGTGTGAAGTGGAGTAAAATTGCATCACCATTTCATCGTTCCACTTGGTGAGCTCTTGTCCAACAAATGCATCAACTCCAGTCAGCCTGAAGCTCTCATGAATGTGGGGGAAGTAATCCTCATTGGCATTGATGTACTTCCAATCAACCCACTTCATATCACTCACAATAGGTTTCTTGTCAAGAAAAACTGTCTCATAGAAGTCCTGCTGTTCTCTGGTGTGGAAACGGTAATCAACAGCAGTTCTCCTCCTTGTGGCATATGGATCGATTTTCCTCCATAATCTCACTCCACTGTCCTTCCTCAACTTCATGTTCTCAGCCACTGGATGATCATCATTGTGGTCTGGAATCTTGGGCTTCAATTTTCTGAGCACTTGGGGCTCATCATCCTCTTGAACTTCTGGCACTAGGGCCTTGTTCTTCTCTGCAGCAGGAATGTTCCTGGTGGATCTCTTTGGAGCTGTTGTCTTGGGGGCAGTAGGTGGAGCTTTTGACTTGGGCTTGGAGGGTGCACCAATCTTAATGGCATCTGCCATTAATTTCTGAATTTTGGCTGGGGGTGCAACAGGTTCCTCCTCCTCATCCTCATCCTCATCATCATTCCTCATCATGGATGGTCTGCCAATGACTCTGGCAAATGGTTTTCTTGACTCTCTCCTTTCTCTTTTTCTTCCCATCAGCAACTTCTCCTTCATCTCTTGGTTCAAGGGTGAACTCCATAGTCTCTTGAGTAACTGTTAACCTTCTGGCTTTAGACATGGGAGCTCTCTTGGCAGGAGCTTTCTTCTGAACACCAGGCTTTGAGGCAGCTACTGCAACATATTCCTTCTTGAGCACCTTCTTCTTTGAGGTCACTTTTTCCTCAACAACAAAGTCTTCATCCTCACTCTCTGAGGTTCTTTTCTTTCTCTATCTGGTAGCAGCTTTAGGCAAGTTGCTAGGGGTGCTTCTGCTACCTTCATCATAGCTACCACTAGGGCTTGTGCCCTCACTGAGGTTGACCTGTTCCTCTGACTTGTTCTGACTGTCACTTGCTTCTGACATCTCTGCAAACTGACCCTGTGAATAGATGGATATGGGCAGAGTGGATGAGCATCACAAAATTAGCTTGTTTTGCAAAAATTTGAGTAAAAAATCTTAGTTTTAGTTTTCTGCAGAAAGCATTTCGGAGCTACCGATATGATAATCTCGGTGACACCAAAGCACTCAACAGAGTCTAAACATACAACATCGGTCAAACCAAGTTGCAGTTCGGTGACTCTGAGATGCTAGGGTTCCATAGAGAAATTGCTTTCGGTCTCACCGATCAGTACGCTTTGGTCAGACCGAGTTGTACATAGTGCAATGGCCAGTGCCAATCGGTGGGACCAAAAACACCATTTCGGTCGGTCTGAGATGAGCTCGACGGAAACCTAACCCTAAGATTTTTCATCGAATCTAGTCTAAAGGAATTTTTGTGTGGATAGAAAGTTCTCATTCGTGGCAAGAATTCAGGCATTGACTTTGTGCAAAGAATCGGAAGGGGAAATAGGCACAAAGTATTCGAACCTTACCCTAACTTGGTGACGGTTCGCTATGGTGGCAACGGCGGAGAAGAATCCCATTGACGGCGACGGAGACCTGCGGCGACGGTGAAGGACACACATTGGCAAATGCACAATCGATTAGGATCATGGGTCACTCTTCCATGTCACATACATCTTGGTGGAGCGCACAAAATGATAAGAGTAGAATAACATGCACTCATCACCAAAGATACAACTGATTGATCATACACAAACAATAATAGAGATAGACATGCAAGCACACATTAAGCATAGTATGATCAAAGACATGATCACACAAGGTAACTCACGAACATAACACAAATGTAGCATCAATTAGCAACAACCAACCAAAGTAGCAAGGCAAATAAGAACCAACAAAGAAGCAAAAGACTCTCTCTCTCTCTCTCTCTCGAAGCCTATGATCTATACATTTTCTCCCCCTTTGGCAACAAGTTACCAAAAAGTTTGAAAACATACAGTGCTATATGCACTCTAGTCACAATCTCTGGGAACTGAAGGGGTCTTCTGGCTTGTTGCTTCGGTGTGCACAGATGGCATTGAGACAAGTGCGTCTGCAAATGCTTCTGCTGAAGTCTATCGAGCAGGAGGAGTTGACGCTGGTGGTGGCACTGTGGCAGTAGCAGAATGAGCAAGCCTCAAGTCTGCAACTGGCTTAGCAGAGGAACTCTTTGCCCTTGGCACTGTCTGGAATATATCTATGGTAGGTCTGTCATCTCTGTCCTCAGCATCATCTCACAACTTCTCAACAATGGTCTGAATCTCTGTGACCTTCACATCAAGGTTGTACATCTTGTCTTCAACAATCCGCTCTAGGCTCTCCTGATTCTTAGTCAAGTTGGCTAGAGTCTTCTCTATCCTCAGGGTTGCTTCTAGCAGATATGTGAGTTGATCTTGCTTGGTCTTGAGATTCACTATGGATGCATCTGGAGCACTTGCTGATTTTGCTGGTTTGGCAGCCTTTGCTTTCTCAGCCTTCTCCTGGGCCTCAACAGATGTTGGATGTGAAGCATCCATCACAACTTCATTGTCCTCAAATTCTGGCCTAAGAGGTAGATGCTCTCTGTCAAGTAGATATGTGTCATTTCCAACCTTGGAATTGATCAACATCTGAATATGTGGTGCATATCCACATGATCTCTTTTGGTCAGCAGCTGTCCTCTTGACTGTCTCAACTATCAGACTCATCACCTTGAACTTATGGGGTATGTCAAATAGATGTAGCAAGTTGAGGGAATGTCCACGGATCATTCTCTCATCCATAGACTTGGGCAACAATGTGTGCCTCAAGATGTAGTTGATAGTGCCCAAACAAGCAAGCAGATAGTAGATTGAACCAAACTTGTGAGTTTCAAGTGCTTTATCAGGGATGGGCTTCTACATGTGAGCCATAGTGTTGTGGTCCATCCTGGGCTTCCCATAAACATCTGTGTCATTCTCTTCTTCTGGGGCATTGATGAGTTCAGCCCACTCTGAGATCAATGACTGGTATCTGGTGCCCTCAGTCATCCACACTATCTTCCCATCTGGATAGAAGTGTGAAGTGGAGTAAAATTGCATCACCATTTCATCGTTCCACTTGGTGAGCTCTTGTCCAACAAATGCATCAACTCCAGTCAGCCTGAAGCTCTCATGAATGTGGGGGAAGTAATCCTCATTGGCATCGATGTACTTCCAATCAACCCACTTCATATCACTCACAATAGGTTTCTTGTTAAGAAAAACTGTCTCATAGAAGTCCTGCTGTTCTCTGGTGTGGAAACGGTAATCAACAGCAGTTCTCCTCCTTGTGGCATATGGATCGATTTTCCTCCATAATCTCACTCCACTGTCCTTCCTCAACTTCATGTTCTCAGCCACTGGATGATCATCATTGTGGTCTGGAATCTTGGGCTTCAATTTTCTGAGCACTTGGGGCTCATCATCCTCTTGAACTTCTGGCACTAGGGCCTTGTTCTTCTCTGCAGCAGGAATGTTCCTGGTGGATCTCTTTGGAGCTGTTGTCTTGGGGGCAGTAGGTGGAGCTTTTGACTTGGGCTTGGAGGGTGCACCAATCTTAATGGCATCTGCCATTAATTTCTGAATTTTGGCTGGGGGTGCAACAGGTTCCTCCTCCTCATCCTCATCCTCATCATCATTCCTCATCATGGATGGTCTGCCAATGACTCTGGCAAATGGTTTTCTTGACTCTCTCCTTTCTCTTTTTCTTCCCATCAGCAACTTCTCCTTCATCTCTTGGTTCAAGGGTGAACTCCATAGTCTCTTGAGTAACTGTTAACCTTCTGGCTTTAGACATGGGAGCTCTCTTGGCAGGAGCTTTCTTCTGAACACCAGGCTTTGAGGCAGCTACTGCAACATATTCCTTCTTGAGCACCTTCTTCTTTGAGGTCACTTTTTCCTCAACAACAAAGTCTTCATCCTCACTCTCTGAGGTTCTTTTCTTTCTCTATCTGGTAGCAGCTTTAGGCAAGTTGCTAGGGGTGCTTCTGCTACCTTCATCATAGCTACCACTAGGGCTTGTGCCCTCACTGAGGTTGACCTGTTCCTCTGACTTGTTCTGACTGTCACTTGCTTCTGACATCTCTGCAAACTGACCCTGTGAATAGATGGATATGGGCAGAGTGGATGAGCATCACAAAAATTAGCTTGTTTTGCAAAAATTTGAGTAAAAAATCTTAGTTTTAGTTTTCTGCAGAAAGCATTTCGGAGCTACCGATATGATAATCTCGGTGACACCAAAGCACTCAACAGAGTCTAAACATACAACATCGGTCAAACCAAGTTGCAGTTCGGTGACTCTGAGATGCTAGGGTTCCATAGAGAAATTGCTTTCGGTCTCACCGATCAGTACGCTTTGGTCAGACCGAGTTGTACATAGTGCAATGGCCAGTGCCAATCGGTGGGACCAAAAACACCATTTCGGTCGGTCTGAGATGAGCTTGACGGAAACCTAACCCTAAGATTTTTCATCGAATCTAGTCTAAAGGAATTTTTGTGTGGATAGAAAGTTCTCATTCGTGGCAAGAATTCAGGCATTGACTTTGTGCAAAGAATCGGAAGGGGAAATAGGCACAAAGTATTCGAACCTTACCCTAACTTGGTGACGGTTCGCTATGGTGGCAACTGCGGAGAAGAATCCCATTGACGGCGACGGAGACCTGCGGCGACGGTGAAGGACACACATTGGCAAATGCACAATCGATTAGGATCATGGGTCACTCTTCCATGTCACATACATCTTGGTGGAGCGCACAAAATGATAAGAGTAGAATAACATGCACTCATCACCAAAGATACAACTGATTGATCATACACAAACAATAATAGAGATAGACATGCAAGCACACATTAAGCATAGTATGATCAAAGACATGATCACACAAGGTAACTCACGAACATAACACAAATGTAGCATCAATTAGCAACAACCAACCAAAGTAGCAAGGCAAATAAGAACCAACAAAGAAGCAAAAGACTCTCTCTCTCTCTCTCTCTCAGCCTATGATCTATACATTTTCTCCCCCTTTGGCAACAAGTTACCAAAAAGTTTGAAAACATACAGTGCTATATGCACTCTAGTCACAATCTCTGGGAACTGAAGGGGTCTTCTGGCTTGTTGCTTCGGTGTGCACAGATGGCATTGAGACAAGTGCGTCTGCAAATGCTTCTGCTGAAGTCTATCGAGCAGGAGGAGTTGACGCTGGTGGTGGCACTGTGGCAGTAGCAGAATGAGCAAGCCTCAAGTCTGCAACTGGCTTAGCAGAGGAACTCTTTGCCCTTGGCACTGTCTGGAATATATCTATGGTAGGTCTGTCATCTCTGTCCTCAGCATCATCTCACAACTTCTCAACAATGGTCTGAATCTCTGTGACCTTCACATCAAGGTTGTACATCTTGTCTTCAACAATCCGCTCTAGGCTCTCCTGATTCTTAGTCAAGTTGGCTAGAGTCTTCTCTATCCTCAGGGTTGCTTCTAGCAGATATGTGAGTTGATCTTGCTTGGTCTTGAGATTCACTATGGATGCATCTGGAGCACTTGCTGATTTTGCTGGTTTGGCAGCCTTTGCTTTCTCAGCCTTCTCCTGGGCCTCAACAGATGTTGGATGTGAAGCATCCATCACAACTTCATTGTCCTCAAATTCTGGCCTAAGAGGTAGATGCTCTCTGTCAAGTAGATATGTGTCATTTCCAACCTTGGAATTGATCAACATCTGAATATGTGGTGCATATCCACATGATCTCTTTTGGTCAGCAGCTGTCCTCTTGACTGTCTCAACTATCAGACTCATCACCTTGAACTTATGGGGTATGTCAAATAGATGTAGCAAGTTGAGGGAATGTCCACGGATCATTCTCTCATCCATAGACTTGGGCAACAATGTGTGCCTCAAGATGTAGTTGATAGTGCCCAAACAAGCAAGCAGATAGTAGATTGAACCAAACTTGTGAGTTTCAAGTGCTTTATCAGGGATGGGCTTCTACATGTGAGCCATAGTGTTGTGGTCCATCCTGGGCTTCCCATAAACATCTGTGTCATTCTCTTCTTCTGGGGCATTGATGAGTTCAGCCCACTCTGAGATCAATGACTGGTATCTGGTGCCCTCAGTCATCCACACTATCTTCCCATCTGGATAGAAGTGTGAAGTGGAGTAAAATTGCATCACCATTTCATCGTTCCACTTGGTGAGCTCTTGTCCAACAAATGCATCAACTCCAGTCAGCCTGAAGCTCTCATGAATGTGGGGGAAGTAATCCTCATTGGCATCGATGTACTTCCAATCAACCCACTTCATATCACTCACAATAGGTTTCTTGTTAAGAAAAACTGTCTCATAGAAGTCCTGCTGTTCTCTGGTGTGGAAACGGTAATCAACAGCAGTTCTCCTCCTTGTGGCATATGGATCGATTTTCCTCCATAATCTCACTCCACTGTCCTTCCTCAACTTCATGTTCTCAGCCACTGGATGATCATCATTGTGGTCTGGAATCTTGGGCTTCAATTTTCTGAGCACTTGGGGCTCATCATCCTCTTGAACTTCTGGCACTAGGGCCTTGTTCTTCTCTGCAGCAGGAATGTTCCTGGTGGATCTCTTTGGAGCTGTTGTCTTGGGGGCAGTAGGTGGAGCTTTTGACTTGGGCTTGGAGGGTGCACCAATCTTAATGGCATCTGCCATTAATTTCTGAATTTTGGCTGGGGGTGCAACAGGTTCCTCCTCCTCATCCTCATCCTCATCATCATTCCTCATCATGGATGGTCTGCCAATGACTCTGGCAAATGGTTTTCTTGACTCTCTCCTTTCTCTTTTTCTTCCCATCAGCAACTTCTCCTTCATCTCTTGGTTCAAGGGTGAACTCCATAGTCTCTTGAGTAACTGTTAACCTTCTGGCTTTAGACATGGGAGCTCTCTTGGCAGGAGCTTTCTTCTGAACACCAGGCTTTGAGGCAGCTACTGCAACATATTCCTTCTTGAGCACCTTCTTCTTTGAGGTCACTTTTTCCTCAACAACAAAGTCTTCATCCTCACTCTCTGAGGTTCTTTTCTTTCTCTATCTGGTAGCAGCTTTAGGCAAGTTGCTAGGGGTGCTTCTGCTACCTTCATCATAGCTACCACTAGGGCTTGTGCCCTCACTGAGGTTGACCTGTTCCTCTGACTTGTTCTGACTGTCACTTGCTTCTGACATCTCTGCAAACTGACCCTGTGAATAGATGGATATGGGCAGAGTGGATGAGCATCACAAAATTAGCTTGTTTTGCAAAAATTTGAGTAAAAAATCTTAGTTTTAGTTTTCTGCAGAAAGCATTTCGGAGCTACCGATATGATAATCTCGGTGACACCAAAGCACTCAACAGAGTCTAAACATACAACATCGGTCAAACCAAGTTGCAGTTCGGTGACTCTGAGATGCTAGGGTTCCATAGAGAAATTGCTTTCGGTCTCACCGATCAGTACGCTTTGGTCAGACCGAGTTGTACATAGTGCAATGGCCAGTGCCAATCGGTGGGACCAAAAACACCATTTCGGTCGGTCTGAGATGAGCTCGACGGAAACCTAACCCTAAGATTTTTCATCGAATCTAGTCTAAAGGAATTTTTGTGTGGATAGAAAGTTCTCATTCGTGGCAAGAATTCAGGCATTGACTTTGTGCAAAGAATCGGAAGGGGAAATAGGCACAAAGTATTCGAACCTTACCCTAACTTGGTGACGGTTCGCTATGGTGGCAACGGCGGAGAAGAATCCCATTGACGGCGACGGAGACCTGCGGCGACGGTGAAGGACACACATTGGCAAATGCACAATCGATTAGGATCATGGGTCACTCTTCCATGTCACATACATCTTGGTGGAGCGCACAAAATGATAAGAGTAGAATAACATGCACTCATCACCAAAGATACAACTGATTGATCATACACAAACAATAATAGAGATAGACATGCAAGCACACATTAAGCATAGTATGATCAAAGACATGATCACACAAGGTAACTCACGAACATAACACAAATGTAGCATCAATTAGCAACAACCAACCAAAGTAGCAAGGCAAATAAGAACCAACAAAGAAGCAAAAGACTCTCTCTCTCTCTCTCTCTCGAAGCCTATGATCTATACATTTTCTCCCCCTTTGGCAACAAGTTACCAAAAAGTTTGAAAACATACAGTGCTATATGCACTCTAGTCACAATCTCTGGGAACTGAAGGGGTCTTCTGGCTTGTTGCTTCGGTGTGCACAGATGGCATTGAGACAAGTGCGTCTGCAAATGCTTCTGCTGAAGTCTATCGAGCAGGAGGAGTTGACGCTGGTGGTGGCACTGTGGCAGTAGCAGAATGAGCAAGCCTCAAGTCTGCAACTGGCTTAGCAGAGGAACTCTTTGCCCTTGGCACTGTCTGGAATATATCTATGGTAGGTCTGTCATCTCTGTCCTCAGCATCATCTCACAACTTCTCAACAATGGTCTGAATCTCTGTGACCTTCACATCAAGGTTGTACATCTTGTCTTCAACAATCCGCTCTAGGCTCTCCTGATTCTTAGTCAAGTTGGCTAGAGTCTTCTCTATCCTCAGGGTTGCTTCTAGCAGATATGTGAGTTGATCTTGCTTGGTCTTGAGATTCACTATGGATGCATCTGGAGCACTTGCTGATTTTGCTGGTTTGGCAGCCTTTGCTTTCTCAGCCTTCTCCTGGGCCTCAACAGATGTTGGATGTGAAGCATCCATCACAACTTCATTGTCCTCAAATTCTGGCCTAAGAGGTAGATGCTCTCTGTCAAGTAGATATGTGTCATTTCCAACCTTGGAATTGATCAACATCTGAATATGTGGTGCATATCCACATGATCTCTTTTGGTCAGCAGCTGTCCTCTTGACTGTCTCAACTATCAGACTCATCACCTTGAACTTATGGGGTATGTCAAATAGATGTAGCAAGTTGAGGGAATGTCCACGGATCATTCTCTCATCCATAGACTTGGGCAACAATGTGTGCCTCAAGATGTAGTTGATAGTGCCCAAACAAGCAAGCAGATAGTAGATTGAACCAAACTTGTGAGTTTCAAGTGCTTTATCAGGGATGGGCTTCTACATGTGAGCCATAGTGTTGTGGTCCATCCTGGGCTTCCCATAAACATCTGTGTCATTCTCTTCTTCTGGGGCATTGATGAGTTCAGCCCACTCTGAGATCAATGACTGGTATCTGGTGCCCTCAGTCATCCACACTATCTTCCCATCTGGATAGAAGTGTGAAGTGGAGTAAAATTGCATCACCATTTCATCGTTCCACTTGGTGAGCTCTTGTCCAACAAATGCATCAACTCCAGTCAGCCTGAAGCTCTCATGAATGTGGGGGAAGTAATCCTCATTGGCATCGATGTACTTCCAATCAACCCACTTCATATCACTCACAATAGGTTTCTTGTTAAGAAAAACTGTCTCATAGAAGTCCTGCTGTTCTCTGGTGTGGAAACGGTAATCAACAGCAGTTCTCCTCCTTGTGGCATATGGATCGATTTTCCTCCATAATCTCACTCCACTGTCCTTCCTCAACTTCATGTTCTCAGCCACTGGATGATCATCATTGTGGTCTGGAATCTTGGGCTTCAATTTTCTGAGCACTTGGGGCTCATCATCCTCTTGAACTTCTGGCACTAGGGCCTTGTTCTTCTCTGCAGCAGGAATGTTCCTGGTGGATCTCTTTGGAGCTGTTGTCTTGGGGGCAGTAGGTGGAGCTTTTGACTTGGGCTTGGAGGGTGCACCAATCTTAATGGCATCTGCCATTAATTTCTGAATTTTGGCTGGGGGTGCAACAGGTTCCTCCTCCTCATCCTCATCCTCATCATCATTCCTCATCATGGATGGTCTGCCAATGACTCTGGCAAATGGTTTTCTTGACTCTCTCCTTTCTCTTTTTCTTCCCATCAGCAACTTCTCCTTCATCTCTTGGTTCAAGGGTGAACTCCATAGTCTCTTGAGTAACTGTTAACCTTCTGGCTTTAGACATGGGAGCTCTCTTGGCAGGAGCTTTCTTCTGAACACCAGGCTTTGAGGCAGCTACTGCAACATATTCCTTCTTGAGCACCTTCTTCTTTGAGGTCACTTTTTCCTCAACAACAAAGTCTTCATCCTCACTCTCTAAGGTTCTTTTCTTTCTCTATCTGGTAGCAGCTTTAGGCAAGTTGCTAGGGGTGCTTCTGCTACCTTCATCATAGCTACCACTAGGGCTTGTGCCCTCACTGAGGTTGACCTGTTCCTCTGACTTGTTCTGACTGTCACTTGCTTCTGACATCTCTGCAAACTGACCCTATGAATAGATGGATATGGGCAGAGTGGATGAGCATCACAAAAATTAGCTTGTTTTGCAAAAATTTGAGTAAAAAATCTTAGTTTTAGTTTTCTGCAGAAAGCATTTCGGAGCTACCGATATGATAATCTCGGTGACACCGAAGCACTCAACAGAGTCTAAACATACAACATCGGTCAAACCAAGTTGCAGTTCGGTGACTCTGAGATGCTAGGGTTCGAAAGAGAAATTGCTATCGGTCTCACCGATCAGTACGCTTCGGTCAGACCGAGTTGTACATAGTGCAATGTCCAGTGCCAATCGGTGGGACCAAAAACACCATTTCGGTCGGTCCGAGATGAGCTCGACGGAAACCTAACCCTAAGATTTTTCATCGAATCTAGTCTAAAGGATTTTTTGTGTGGATAGAAAGTTCTCATTCGTGGCAAGAATTCAGGCATTGACTTTGTGCAAAGAATCGGAAGGGGAAATAGGCACATCGTATTCGAACCTTACCCTAACTTGGTGACGGTTCGCTATGGCGGCAACGGCGGAGAAGAATCCCATTGACGGCGACGGAGACCTGCGGCGATGGCGCACAGGTGAAGACGGCGACGATCTGTAACACCCTGGATTTTGCCCATTTCTTTTTCTTTTGATTTTGGTCTGGATTTTCTTTTCTGTGGCTTATTAGTCTTGCAACCTGGAGGGATCACCCTTGATTCCTCTTCCCGGGTGGCTTGCCAACCTCAAAACCATTCCAAGACCTTGTCATTTGCATCTTGGACCAATCCCAATATTCTTTTCTTGGGAATATTCCTTTTTCTATTAAAGGAATAACCCTGTTTGCTCTGGGTTGTGAAGCAACCCACATTTCCATCATTCCCAAAATTCCCAAATAATTCTCATAAATTGTTTGGGTCATATTTTCCACAAATATGTCAAACCCTTCCTTGTCATGTTCAAAAATATTTCACAAATATTCCTTTTCTGATTCTGCCCTAACTGCCAAGTTGAGAAGCAAGTACCATTTATATTTGCTTTCTTGCTCTCAAACTTTTTGGGCATTCTTTCCTGTCCATATCATTGTCACATGCCAAAATTCAACTTTATTTGGATATTAAATCTCTCTTGGCTAATTTCGAAAGTTTCTGGGCAACTGGAATCTTTGTGAGGCAAGTGCTAGCTAGGAGTATCCAAATAAGTTGAAATTTTGCAAGCATCTTCATATGCTCAAATCATGAATCTTCACCAAGTTTCAACCCTATCCAATCATCTATGTGAGCACAGCCTCAAATCTTGGCTTCTGGTCAGATTTTCACATTGTGAAGAAACTATATTTTATATTAATCCATAATTGCTGAAAATTTACCAGAGCATTCTCATACCGATATAACCTATCTCCACAAAATTTGGGCTCATTTCATCTTACCAATAATTCCCTAGAATTTCTCTAAAATTCTGGTCAGAGAAGATAGTTGTGAAGGAAGTACCATTTGGGCTTGTCCAAATGGCATGAAATTTTTATGGCACTCTCATATGACCAAATCATCATGTTCTACCAAATTTCTGCACAATTGGCTACTCCATATGAGTGGCACATCAAGATTGAGCTTCTGGACCAGATTGGTCAGTTGCAAAGCAACTATATTAAATCTTGGTCCATTTCTTTCCAAATTTCACAGGATCATAGTCCTTCCTACCCTACACCTCCTAGACATCTCATTTTGACATTATCACTTCTTTGTTCATCACAGTAGTGTGGTCAAGTTTGCTACAACAAACTTCCAGTGAAGCCTCACATCCACTCTTGGACTCTTTCGATGATCTATCACCTCAGAGAGTCCCTTCCTTGGATGTATTTTGCACTGGACATGATGTGACTGGTCAGGATGCACCGCGTGTGCCAGTCCACGCGGTGACCACGTGGCTGGCATGCCAGCCAGCGCGCTCTGGCGATGGAACCCTTCGACCTCGTCGCATTCCTTCACTCCCTTGCCACCTCTTCATGTCCTGGAGCTTCCTCTCGTCGCACCACGGCGATCGCCGCCGAGGTACTGTGACGCCCGTGACCCGTGTTTTCTTCCTTCCCAAGCTCTCCCGAAGCCGCTGCCGCCTTCTCTACCTTCCTGGAACCCCTGCCGACATCGTCCCCTCCGTCCGCGTGTCCCGGAGCTCCAGTAAACGGCTAAGGACGCCACGGAGGCCGTCCTGATCGCCGCAGCCGGCCGGCTATATATAGCCACGGCCGAGCCCCTTCCCGGGCATCCGCGAGCACCTCACCCTCCTCCCCTCTTCCCCAGAGCCCTCCCCGACCTCTCTAGTTGTCGCCGGAGACCCTCCTCCTCGCTCACCGTCGCCATTGCCGCCGTTCGGCTCCGCTCAAATTCGAGCACGGCAGCGCTTCCCCCTCCCTCTCTTCACCGCCATGAGCTCACCTGTACTCCGGCGAGCCTGCCCAGCCTCTCTCCTCATTGTCGGAGCCTCTGTGGCTGTGTGCCCGAGCACGACCACTGCCCGTGTTTTCAGCCACCGCAAACCGCCATGGCTGCGGCCCTCCTCGTCGCCCGTGCAACACCTGGGCGAGTGCTGCAGCTTTCCCCGAGCACGCCGGTGGCCAGAACGTCGCGGGAGACGGCTGGAATCGCCGGCGAGCCTCGCCGGAGCTCACCTCTGTTCCGCCGCAGGTGCTTCGAGCCGCCGCCGTTCTGCTCTTCCCCGGCATCCACAACCAGCTCAGGTGGATGCGGCGCTCCGCCCCGAGCGCGAGGGTGCCCGCACCCCCGCCGGAGACGGCTGGAGCCGGCCAGGCCAGTCGCCGGCCGAGCCTCCCCGCCCCTCCTTTGTTCGCTGTCGGGGGGGGGGGGGAGGAAGAGGGAGATGGGAGAGAGAAAAGTCAGCCATGGGCCCCGCGTGTCATCCTCAGTGCGTTGACCCTGCACCCGCCACGTCAGCTAAGTGGAAGCATACTCCACTGGAGTACGTTTTCCCTACTGCAGAGGCGTACTTCCTGAGAATGTGCGTTCGGTTTTTCAGCAAGGGACTCGTTTGTGAAGATTTTATCTGCAAAGAGGTCCCTGACAGAAAAACCATCACAACTTTTCGACCGTAACTCCGATCGACGTGAATCCAAAGCCCACTTCTTCGTCTCGTCGAGCCCGTTCTGTTGATGCCACTTTCACTATGTGGTCCCACAGTGGAAATGACCATTTTTCCCTTACCCGTAAATAGCCCCCTCCGAGAGAGAACTGTTTCCGGCAACTCCTTCCGCGACCATTCCGCACTCCTTCCCGATGGTCCCTTCATTCCCAGGCAAGTCATAGTTTAACTATTTACTTTATCAGCAAGTATGAGTTATTTGTGAAATGAATTGGACTATGCAATGTTGGAGTTAATTCTCGGATAGGTGACTACCATGTTGAGTACCGGATTATTAGTGACTAGTAGCTTACCCACTTGTTGATACTATGATGTTGAGATCAGTGTCTACGATTATTTTGGATTTCATCCGGCAGTTCATGGAGATGAGTTAGTAGCAGTGGCATAAGCATACTGGTTACCGAATTTTTGGTCGGATATTGTTTTGACTTGGATTGCTATGATATCGGAGTGTCCGCCATGACAGAGATTATTCGGAGATAGGATACTTCATGGTTGATCCAGAGTCACCTGTCCGGACTTATCCGTGCAGCCACATTTGCCGGTATGGGACGGCCTTGACTTGGTCTGATCGCGTGCTCTTTCACTGGTACCACCCGACAGGGAAGGTTATGCGTGCGCGCTACCCTGGCCCGGTAGGCGGCGATAACCTTGTGAGCCCAGTTGAGTTATATGGTACCAGGTCCCCGTTTGGGACAGTTTGTTAGCCACGACGGTGGCAGGTGTCATGAAGTGACACAGGGGCCACCCAGGGCAGGAACCCCAGGAGAATGATTACCGGTGGTACGATGGGAGAGTCACGGGTCAGGCGGGTTTCGTTGGAGCAACGCTGGTCCACCCGAATGGGATCACGAGGTCAGGTGCTCCATGGTGTGGGTAAAGTGCGCAACCTCTGCAGAGTGTAAAATCTATTCGAATAGCCGTGTCCACAGTATTGGACAGTCCGTCCAGACCTCACTAGGTGATCAACCATAGTAGAAATGTTGATGGAAGAACTTGTCGTAAGATCAGAAGTACTCGGTGGATCATGAGTATTCTGAGGGTTGTGAGGCAACCCGGAAGAGAGTAAGTTTTTCAGACTTGTCGTGCAGATGGAATCAGGTATATGATAAGTCAGCCATGGGATGGCAATGGGATGAGTGGTCGGATGACCACATGATTGGTATTGGATTTGGCACAGGTTTGGATTGGATCCTGAGATTATTTGGAGTATAGATTAAACTACTTAATATGCTTTACCTTACTTTAGTAGCTATTTTGCTATGATGTTGTCTTGCCTTAATGCTGATGTTTGCTGTGAGCTTGCGAGTACATTCAAAGTACTCACCTGGCGTGTCATGCCAGTTTGCAGGTCATGCCATGATTGCTTGCTTTTCGAGGATCTCGAGTTTGCGACCTAGGATACGCGTTCTAGCCAGAGTCCCTGCGGAGTGGAGTCCATCACTGCCGTCGCTATTCTGCAGCCGAGAGAGTTACTCCGCTGTTAGCATAGAGCTACCCCGGGCAGGCGTAATGTCGCCGTGCCGATGTTATCCTTGTACCCTTTGTAACCATATCCATTATAATAAAGAGCTGATTTGTTCTATGCCAACAGTGCCGTATTCCAGAGGACTTGTCCCTGGGCTGGAATACGGGGCGTCTCGGTCTTCTCTGAGCCGGGGTGCCACAAAAGTTGGTATCAGAGCAGGTCTGGCTATAGGATGCGCGGTCTAGGTGCGAGCATTAGTTACCGGTAGTATATGATCCAGTGGTTTGCTGCACTTGTTTGTTGCATTTGTTTGTGCATAGCATGCATATAGACTAGATATTTTATCACTAACGATGGATCTGGTGAGTGAAGGTGGCATCGGTTTCGATTCACTACCTGCGCTCTCCAGTTTGCATATTTGTTCCTTGGTGTGGTGTCATCGTCGTCCCAGCAGAGTGATGCCAAGGTGCTTGGTGGTGTCGATCCCTTGTCAGATTGATGCACCGGTATCACACCAACTTATTCTCTTCAGCTACCTTTATCGTCTCGGTGATAGACAAGTTCTATCCCGGATCGTGCCATTCCACTAGCCACTCCAAGAACCTTTACTGATCCTTGTTATCAGAAAAGGGCAATGCCTGCAAGCCTTTCTCTCCACCACTATCTCATTCCGCCACCTATTCCCTGGACGGATACGGTTTCCCTCCGTATGCTTGATGATGTGGTCGTGACCTCCGTGTTCCGATCCCCAATCACCAAGTTCGTCCTTGCCTCTGTGTCCAGATGGAACCGGTGTTGAGCCCGTAATTGGTGTAGCCTTGTTTACACCAATTTTCTTTCACACATTGATTCACTTTCGTGCACATCGCCACAGCATGTTAGACCGTAGTACCGGAGTTCTTGCGAGACTTGTGTGCTTAAGTAGGAATGCATATTGTTGCTGTGAATTGCTGTAGAATGTGATATTGCTTGTGTGTGTGATCTTGCTGCTTTGTGTGCTTTTGTTTAGTCGTTTCTTTTGTTTTATTTGGGCCCTTGGTGTTACCTTATTTTCCCCTTATGGAAGTTGCTCCTCGACACCGGACTCAAAGAGTCAGTGAAGAGACAGTCATTTGGAAGCTCAGCTCAGCAATGTGGAATTCTCAGCAGACTGTGTTATATCGAGAATATCGGGCCTGAATACAAATGATATCCTAGCTGGATTGGTTATCAGCATCAAGTATACATCAGTGCAACTTTCACAGCAGCAATGATCGAACCAGCAAGAAGGCAAACCATGTATATGATCAACAGTACATTCCGTGTCAAAGGTATGATTCATATATACAAGGTTTGAGTCTGCTATGAGTACAATTTGAACCCTGCTATGTCTTGGAAGCAAGCTAGCATGTGCTATGAACTTAGTGTTCAGCAAGAAGGATAGCCGAATACCCTGTATGCATAATAGTGAGCTGTTTGGGACGCGGATGAACCCTTGCCCGTCTTTCTTTGGTGACGGCACCACGCCTGTGTTCTGAGCTGTTTCTGGCCGTCCGGGGTGGATGCCGACTTTTATTTCTCTTGTCAGCAACTGGCCCGTGTTCTGAGCTGCTTTTCGGCCGTCTCGGGCAGCTGTTGAATTTCTCTTCGTAGCAATGACCCTATGCTCTGAGCTATTTTTCGGCCGTCTTAGGGAGTTGCTACTTTCTTTTTATCGACACCGTCTCATGCTCTGAGCTGCTTTTCAACCATCTTGAGTCGGGGTTGAGTTACTCTAGTAATGTCCCAGATCTGAGTTGTAAAGACCATTCTGGTGGCTACTGGTTTATTTGCCGGTTTTATCCAAGGGTTCAGACGGTCGTTACCCTACAGCTACAACTTGTAAGTATTATGTCTGCCGGAATATTGCACCTGACAACACCTATGGTCACACGGAGAATCAAGAACACATAAGGCCAAGTTCTGTCAATAAAGGACCCAGGCAAAGAGAACCATAATGAAGGAGCAAGGTTGTCCATACAAGTATGGTAATGGTACAAATACTCCACACAGTCTGGCTCGGTACCAGTCACCATGGGTACACACTCACGGGGTCTATTCCATTTGCAAGGACCCCATATCAAGACAACCCGCCCAGCCAATCAGATATGTTCAGAATTGTCAGAACTGGGCAACCCAGCTGGTCAGGTCAGCCAAAAGATTAACTCGGCAGTTGGATTCCAGGAACTGTGTCAAAGCATTACACGGCTTACCATCCATATAGAGATACCGACAGACTGAGTAATCAGAAGGATGAACAACAGTCTCGAAGCATGTGTCCTCACAGATGGGAATCAGTTAAAGACTAACCTGCCGTAAACAAGATTCTGCTACCAGGACCGCTGTCAGTCAAGTCTATGGATAATATCACCGTACACCTTTATGCTAGTCACGACAAGTGACAGTCAAATATTTGGCAGGAGCTTTATACCCAAAAAGTGAAGATACCCAAGATGACCCAGCAATCCGTGCGAGAAGTCAGATTCCGCCAGGAGAACGGTACGATTCACAGTACTGTTTTGAACCTGGAGGACACACAGTCATTTGAAGTCACCCAATGCAATGAGTAAAAGATTTTGTGTCCACCAAGAGAATCTGTTCACAATTCAGTAAACGGTCATTCGTATTGGACTTTGTCATGGCACGTCCATGAAGAACCACCCTCGGACTTACGAGCAGGGCACATAGTTTGGTCCGGATAATTCATTGCCTCAGACAAGATAGCAGACATAAAAAGATTGGAGTCAGAGTAACATATGAGGTAAGATTTGCCAGAAAAAGGGTCCAGTAAAGCAAACCACCCCGAAGCAAGGCAGTCGGTTATAGGAAATTCAGTGGGAACATTATACAAATGTAAAAAGGAAACCTGAGTTGGAAACGGTTTCCTCAAGTGGAAATATTCATGTTTGATCTCGGAGCAACCAAATCTCGAGGACGAGATTTCTTTAAGGGGGGTAGGTGACGGCAACCAAATCCCATTGACGGCGACGGAGACCTGCGGCGATGGCGCACAGGTGAAGACGGCGACGATCTGTAACACCCTGGATTTTGCCCATTTCTTTTTCTTTTGATTTTGGTCTGGATTTTCTTTTCTGTGGCTTATTAGTCTTGCAACCTGGAGGGATCACCCTTGATTCCTCTTCCCGGGTGGCTTGCCAACCTCAAAACCATTCCAAGACCTTGTCATTTGCATCTTGGACCAATCCCAATATTCTTTTCTTGGGAATATTCCTTTTTCTATTAAAGGAATAACCCTGTTTGCTCTGGGTTGTGAAGCAACCCACATTTCCATCATTCCCAAAATTCCCAAATAATTCTCATAAATTGTTTGGGTCATATTTTCCACAAATATGTCAAACCCTTCCTTGTCATGTTCAAAAATATTTCACAAATATTCCTTTTCTGATTCTGCCCTAACTGCCAAGTTGAGAAGCAAGTACCATTTATATTTGCTTTCTTGCTCTCAAACTTTTTGGGCATTCTTTCCTATCCATATCATTGTCACATGCCAAAATTCAACTTTATTTGGATATTAAATCTCTCTTGGCTAATTTCCAAAGTTTCTGGGCAACTGGAATCTTTGTGAGGCAAGTGCTAGCTAGGAGTATCCAAATAAGTTGAAATTTTGCAAGCATCTTCATATGCTCAAATCATGAATCTTCACCAAGTTTCAACCCTATCCAATCATCTATGTGAGCACAGCCTCAAATCTTGGCTTCTGGTCAGATTTTCACATTGTGAAGAAACTATATTTTATATTGTTCCATAATTGCTGAAAATTTACCAGAGCATTCTCATACCGATATAACCTATCTCCACAAAATTTGGGCTCATTTCATCTTACCAATAATTCCCTAGAATTTCTCTAAAATTCTGGTCAGAGAAGATAGCTGTGAAGGAAGTACCATTTGGGCTTGTCCAAATGGCATGAAATTTTTATGGCACTCTCATATGACCAAATCATCATGTTCTACCAAATTTCAGCCCAATTGACTACTCCATATGAGTGGCACATCAAGATTGAGCTTCTGGACCAGATTGGTCAGTTGCAAAGCAACTATATTAAATCTTGGTCCATTTCTTTCCAAATTTCACAGGATCATAGTCCTTCCTACCCTACACTTCCCAGACATCTCATTTTGAACTTATCACTTCTCTGTTCATCACAGTAGTGTGGTCAAGTTTGCTACAGCAAACTTCCAGTGAAGCCTCACATCCACTCTTGGACTCTTTCGATGATCTATCACCTCAGAGGGTCCCTTCCTTGGATGTATTTTGCACTAGACATGATGTAGCTGGTCAGGATGCACCGCGTGTGCCAGTCCATGCGGCGCCACACGGCTGGCATGCTAGCCAGCGCGCTCTGGCGATGGAACCCTTTGACCTTGTCGCATTCCTTCACTCCCTTGCCACCTCTTCATGTCCAGGAGCTTCCTCTTGTCGCCGTATTCGCTCTGGAACTCTCTCCCCCTCTAGTTTCTTGCTCCTCGCACCACGGCCATTGTTGCCGAGGTACGGTGACGCCCGTGACCCATGTTTTCTTCCTCCCCAAGCTCTCCCGAAGCCGCTGCCGCCTTCTCTACCTTCCTTGAACCCCTGCCGACATTGTCCCCTCCCTCCGCGTGTCCCGGAGCTCCAGTAAACGGCTAAGGACGCCACGGTGACCGTCCTGATCGCCGCAGCTGTCCGGCTATATATAGCCGCGACCGAGCCCCTCCCCGGGCACCTCACCCTCCTCCCCTCTTCCCAGAGCCCTCCCCGACCTCTCTAGTTGTCGTCGGAGCCCCTCCTCCTCGCTCACCGTCGCCATTGCCGCCGTTCGGCTCTGCTCGAATTCGAGCACGGAAGCGCTTCCCCCTCCCTCTCTTCACCGCCATGAGCTCACCTGTACTCCGGTGAGCCTGCCCAGCCTCTCTCCTCGTCGCCGGAGCCTCTGTGGCTGTGTGCCCGAGCACGACCACTGCCCGTGTTTCCGGCCACCGCAAACCGCCACGGCTGCGGCCCTCCTCGTCGCCCGTGCACCACCTGGGCGAGTGCTGCAGCTTTCCCCGAGCACGCCGGTGGCCAGAACATCGCGGGAGACGGCCGGAATCGCCGGCGAGCCTCGCCGGAGCTCACCTCTGTTCCGCCGCAGGTGCTTCGAGCCGCCGCCGTTCTGCTCTTCCCCGGCATCCACAACCAGCTCAGGTGGACGCGGCGCTCCGCCCCGAGCGCGAGGGTGCCCGCGCCCCCATCGGAGACGGCTGGAGCCGGCCAGGCCAGTCACCGGTTGAGCCTCCCCGCCCCTCCTCTGTTCGCTGTCGGGGGGGGAGGAAGAGGGAGATGGGAGAGAGAAAAGTCAGCCGTGGGCCCTGCGTGTCATCCTCAGTGCGTTGACCCCGCACCCGCCACGTCAGCTAAGTGGAAGCGTACTCCACTGGAGTACATTTTCCCTACTGCGGAGGCGTACTTCCTGAGAATGCGCGTTCGGTTTTTTAGCAAGGGACTCGTTTGTGAAGATTTTATCTGCAAAGAGGTCCCTGACAGAAAAACCATCACAACTTTTCGACCGTAACTCCGATCGAGGTGAATCCAAAGCCAACTTCTTCGTCTCGTCGAGCCCGTTCTGTTGATGTCACTTTCACTATGTGGTCCCATAGTGGAAATGACCATTTTTCCCTTGCCCGTAAACAGCCCCCTCCGAGAGAGAACTGTTTTCGGCAACTCCTTCCGCGACCATTCCACACTCCTTCCCGATGGTCCCTTCATTCCCAGGCAAGCCACAACTCTCATCTGCATCATCGCATTACAATGTCATAGTTTAACTATTTACTTTATCAGCAAGTATGAGTTATTTGTGAAATGAATTGTTCTATGCAATGTTGGAGTTAATTCTCGGATAGGTGACTACCATGTTGAGTACCGGATTATTAGTGACTAGTAGCTTACCCACTTGTTGATACTATGATGTTGAGATCACTGTCTATGATTATTTTGGATTTCATCCAGCAGTTCATGGAGATGAGTTAGTAGCAGTGGCATAAGCATACTGGTTACCGAAATTCTGGCCGGATATTGTTTTGACTTGGATTGCTATGATATCGGAGTGTCAGCCATGACAGAGATTATTCGGAGATAGGATACTTCATGGTTGATCCAGAGTCACCTGTCCGGACTTATCCGTGCAGCCACATTTGCCGGTATGGGACGGCCTTGACTTGGTCTGATCGCGTGCTATTTCACCGGTACCGCCCGACAGGGAAGGTTATGCGTGCGCGCTACCCTGGCCCGGTAGACGGCGATAACCTTGTGAGCCCAGTTGAGTTATATGGTACCAGGTCCCCGTTTGGGACAGTTTGTTAGCCACGATGGTGGCAGGTGTCACGAAGTGACACAGGGTCCACCCAGGGCAGGACTCCGGGGAGAATGATTGCCGGTGGTACGATGGGAGAGTCACGGGTCAGGCGGGTTTCGTTGGAGCAACGCTGGTCCACCCGAATGGGATCACGAGGTCAGGTGCTCCATGGTGTGGGTAAAGTGCGCAACCTCTGCAGAGTGTAAAATCTATTCGAATAGCCGTGTCCATGGTATTGGACAGTCCGTCCAGACCTCACTAGGTGATCAACCATAGTAGAGATGTTGATGGAAGAACTTGTCGTAAGATCAGAAGTACTCGGTGGATCATGAGTATTCTGAGGGTTGTGAGGCAACCCGGAAGAGAGTAAGTTTGTCAGACTTGTCGTGCAGACGGAATCAGGTATATGATAAGTTAGCCATGGGATGGCAATGGGATGAGTGGTCGGATGACCACATGATTGGTATTGGATTTGGCACAGGTTTGGATTGGATCATGAGATTATTTGGAGTATAGATTAAACTACTTAATATGCTTTACCTTACTTCAGTAGCTATTTTGCTATGATGTTGTCTTGACTTAATGTTGATGTTTGCTGTGAGCTTGCGAGTACATTCAAAGTACTCACCTGGCGTGTCATGCCAGTTTGCAGGTCATGCCATGATTGCTTGCTTGTCGAGGATCCCGAGTTTGCGACCTAGGATATGCGTTCTAGCCAGAGTCCCTGCGGAGTGGAGTCCATCACCACCGTCGCTGTTTCGCTGCCGAGAGAGTTACTCCGCTGTTAGCATAGAGCTACCCCGGGCAGGCGTAATGTCGCCGTGCCGATGTAATCCTTGTACCCTTTGTAACCATATCCATTATAATAAAGAGCTGATTTGTTCTATGCCAACAGTGCCTTATTCTAGAGGACTTGTCCCTGTGCTGGAATACGGGGCGTCTCGGTCTTCTCTGAGCCGGGGTGCCACACGATCCGGAGACCAAGGGGCGGCAGTGCTGGGGCGCGGACTCGTGAGGTGCGAAGAATTTTTCAACCGTACGGGTACGCAAAGTATATATACCCAGACGCTGTCGGTGGCACCGAATGGAATGTCTCAGTGGCACCGAGATGGAAAACTGCGTGCAGTTACTGCAACTCGGTGAGACTGAGTCGTTCTAATCGATAGCACTGAGGTTAAAACCTAGATCAATCAAGTGGTTTCGGTGGGACCAAATATGAGTGTGTTGGTCTGACCGTGTTGGTGCATTGATAGGCCCCTTATGTTTTGGAGTTTGTTGACATAATTAGTTTGGGACTTATGTGTTTGATAGTGCACACAGAGTAACAGGTCCCTGGAGTAATCGAGGAGTTTGATGAAAATGACGAAGATAATCTCCCTGCGAGGCAGCAAAGGTTATCACCGAAGATAAAGCTAACGAGAGTGACCCCTAAAAATTGCTGAAGTTTCAGCAATTGGTTCGGTGTTTGTTCGAAGCAAATGACTGCGTTCAAGGAAGAATGAAGACGAAGTGAAGACGTAGCATTGATTTCCTTATTCTTCTTCTTTCATTGAGTCATAGGACCACCATACTATTAAGAGGGGTATAGCGTTCCGAAGCTTTGATTCTCTGATGCTAAACCCAAACCTATGAAAGCTGTGAGAGAAATCTCTTTGTGCTCCGAGCAAATACTTGCCAGCAAGAGACTGAGATCTTCTTCACTGCGAGAGATTTGCCTCGGACCGAGGAGTTAGCATTACTTGTTCGTCAAGTAATGTTACCGTTGCTCCAAAATCTGACCGTTGAGAACATGTCGGTTGGCCATTGGCTCGACCTCGTGTCCAAAATGGTCATTTCCCATATGGGAAGGCTGCGGCTATAAATAGCCACCCCACGCCGGCTTTGTCCGGTGGCTGATCCGTTTGATTTCTGAGAAGATTGTTGAGCAACCCCCTCTCTGAGCGATTTGAGTTTAAAATCCACCGAGGGAAAAACCCTATAGACGAAGAATTAGATAGTGGTTCAGCATCACTGGAATCTAAGTTTAGTACGCTCCGCCTATTACTCTTGAGAGCTACAAACTCTCTAGATGGTTAGGTGTCAAGTTCTTCAGAGACCAAGAGTAATTGTGGTTCTCAAAGAAGAAGTTTGTAAAGGTTTGGAGATCGCCTTCAAGTATCTACCACGAGTGATCGGCATCGGTTGACGAATCGATCATCGAGGAGAATAGGGTGAAGAGAGTTTATCTTTCGTGTTAAGTCACAACCCCTCCAACCAGACGTAGTCCTTGTGCAGAAGGACGAACTGGTTGAACAAATTCCGTGTCGCCATCGAGCACCACCGGTTACCTCTGTTACTCAAGTTTACCTTTAATGCATTTTATTCATGTATTTTACTTTGATGCATGCTTTAGTTTCCCTTCGGTCATATGTTGTAGTTCATCTTAGTCTGTTTATTGTTTATTCCGCTGCTGTGTTCTGAGAGATTTAAGTTTTCCGAAGAAAATTTAAAACTCCCATTCACCCCCCTCTAGTAGACATACTTCGTTCCTACAATTGGTATCAGAGCAAGGTACTCCTTGACTCTGCTCATTTTAGTCTAACGAAGTATGTCTTCAGTGAACTACAAGTCGCATCTCAAGATTCCCATATTCGATGGGACGGACTATCCCTTCTGGAAGGAAAAGATGAAGATCCGTCTGCGAGCTATAGATGATGATATGTGGAACGTGGTGCATATCGGGTTCACAGTTGTTATTCCTCAAGCTCCTACCGATGAAGAAAAGAAGCTCATTCAACTAGATGCTCAAGCCAAAGATGAGATTGGTGGCCATCTCTCTCGCGCTCAATTCCTTCGGTATCGCTAGTGTCAGACT
The DNA here is from genome assembly GCA_011799875.1 of Thinopyrum elongatum. Classification (NCBI taxonomy): domain Eukaryota; kingdom Viridiplantae; phylum Streptophyta; class Magnoliopsida; order Poales; family Poaceae; genus Thinopyrum; species Thinopyrum elongatum. Next base: position 488,195,779 of record CM022299.1, read on the forward strand.
GCTAAGGAGCTGTGGGATGTCCTCGAAAAGATAAATGAAGGAGTTTCATCTCAGAAAGAGGCCCGGATTGATACTCTTCGAGCGAAGTTCAATCACTTCAAGCGAATTGGAAATGAAAGCTATCAGCAAACCTTCGATCGCCTCAGTGACTTAGCTAATGAACTCCAAGGACTCGGCGCCCAAGATATCACTGACCATGAGGTTGTGAAGAAACTGATGTGATCTCTTGACACTTCATTTGACACGCTTGTTCTGATGATTCGAGAGCGTCCTGATTTCAAAAGCCTCAACTCTGCTGATGTGATGGAAAGACTTAACACACACGAGGAACAGGAAGAAGAGAAAAGAGATCTATATGGATCAACTCAACGCAAAAATCATGCTCTCAAGGTTGTGGCTGATTCCTCCTCAGAAGGAAATGCAGAAGAAGATTCAGATAATCCAGAACGTCTCAGCAAAGATCTCGCACTGATCACAAAAAGATTCCAACGTTTCCACAAGAAGAGCTAGTTCCAGAAAAGAAGTCTAGGCAACTCCGGGGGTCCAAAATCTTCAAAACCTACCAGAGAATACACCTGCTTCAAGTGCAAAAAGCCTGGACACTTAATTTCAGACTGCCCTCTCTGGGAAGCTGAAATCCATGCAAGTGGGAGATATGATTCGAGCAACCATCGAAGCAAAGCCAAGAGCAAGAACTACGATTCAGATGATGAGAAGAAAACAAAGAAGTTCTTCAAGAAGAAGGACAACTCCACCTCAAAATCTTCGTCAAGATCTTCCTCAAAGAATCCTTCCAAGTCCTCCTCCAACCGCAAGAACACTTCTCGCAAGGCAAAGGCTTACATTGGCAAGGAAATGGGTTCTGAAGAAGAAGAATCATCAGGTTCCGAAGAAGAAGAAGAATTCGATGAAGATTCTGACTCTGGCATGGCTGGCATAGCATGTGCCTCCTCTACTACGACAAACTTCTTTGGGAATCCTTCAAGTGACGACGAATCTCCTGCATACTGCTTCATGGCCAAGGCTTCGAAAGAAAAGGTATCTTTGAAGCATCATAAGGTTCACTCCAGTGATCAATATTCTTCTGATGAGGATGAGCATGCTAAGTTGATCAAAATTGCTAATATTCAACAAAATTCTCTTGAGAAAATTGAGAAAACCCTCAGGAAATCCAAAGGGTTGTTGGTTGAGGAGATGGAGAAAAACCAGTCGCTGACCAAAGAGTATTCCTCTCTCAAGTCACGAATGGATGAACTCTCAACTTGTCATGATTTTCTCTCAGCAGACCATGAAAGATTGACCTACGATTACCTGAAAAGGAAACAGGAACTCGAGGCGCTGAGAGAGGCTCATGAGGATTTGATGAGAGAAAATTCTCTTCTCCCCCAACAACTTAAGGAGAAACCTGAAGTGTTTGAGCCACCATGTTTAAAATGTCTTGAAAGAAATAATGTTGAATCTAATGCTGAATCATCTGTGAGTGCTAACCCCTCAATCGAGGAAAATAGTTCTGTTTTTGATGAGAATGCTAGGTTGAAGGATCTTCTTCAGACAGGAATGTTCAAATCTCTCAAAGGGCACCAAACCCTTTGCAATGTTTTGAACAAATCCATTCTTCACAAAAATCCCAGAAAGGAAGGTATCGGTTTCAAAAGAAAACTGAATGAAGATGGTACTTACTGGGAACCACATCAATACCCTCAGACTGTGTGGGTCCCTGCAAAGAGCAAAACACTCGACCCTGCATTGCTTTCTGGATATGACTCTCCCATTCCTAAATATCTTGATAATGATTCCCTGGGAAACTACAAGTTGTTCAAAGATCAACATGGTGGAACAATTGCTCGCTATGTAGGACCGAACAACAGAAATGGCCCCCCAAAGAGAGCTATTTGGGTGCCAAAGAAAACTGTTGATGCTTTGTCAGTTACTGCTCAACTAACCATGTAGGCACAAAGGATTCGACAGAATGAATATATGCACACAGGAAACAATCATTATGCTCATTCATCTGGAAAGAATTTCAATGTTTACTCTTTCAATTATACTCGCTCCTCATCAAGTAACAACTATGTTTATCGAAAGAAAACATATCCTGCTCGTTCATTTGTTTCAAAGCCACCTGCAAAGATGTGGGTCGTTAAGAAAGCCTAATTCTTCTGCAGGACTATGTCTCCGGGTATATTGAATGGATTATGGACAGTGGATGCACTAGTCATATGACCGAAGACAAGTCGTTGTTTGTCGACCCCAACTTAACTGCTTCTCCTCTGAAGTATATCACTTTTGGCGACAACAACATAGGGAAGGTAATTGGCTTAGGTAAAATTGCTATTTCCAAGGACAAATCTATTGATGATGTGCTACTTGTTCAATCTCTTGGATTCAACCTTATGTCAGTTGGCAAGTTATGTGATTTAGGCATGCTAGTATTATTCTCTATATCCAAATGCATTGTCTTCATGGCCTCTGACCACTCCTTCGTCTTTGAGGGAATTAGAAAGGGTGATATTTATATTGTGGATTTCTCTAAGGGTCCCTCAGTCCAAACTTGTTTGCTTGCAAAGCAATCGAAGGATGGCTGTGGCACCGTAGACTTGGTCATGCAGGTATGAGAAACTTCCAGAATCTGGTGAAGAAAAATCATCTCTGTGGCATTCCTGATGTAAAATTCGACAAGAATTGTCTCTGTGCTGCTTGTGAAGCTGGTAAACTGGCTAAGAAGCATCATTCATCAAAGACAATCATGACCACAACAAGACCACTGGAAATTCTTCATATGGATTTATTCGGTCCTTAGAATTATGCAACCTTCGGTGGCAGTCATTATGGCCAGGTTATTGTTGATGATTTCTCTCGATAAACTTGGGTATTCTTCCTCGAAGACAAGACTTGTACTCAAGATATCTTCAAAAGTTTCGCTAAGAAGGCCCAGAATGAATATGATATGCGAATTAAGCATGTCAGAAGTGACAATGGAACTGAGTTCAAAAATACTCACATTGCTGAATTTCTCGATGATCATGGTATCACTCATGAGTTCTCTGCTGCTTACACTCCTTAACAAAATGGAGTTGTTGAATGGAAGAGCAGAACTCTCATTGAAATGGCAAGAACAATGCTCAGTGAGTATAAAACTCCCATCGTTTCTGGGCTGATGCCATTAACACTGCTTGTCATGTTATCAATCGTGTTTATCTTCACAAGTTCCTTAAGAAAACTTCATATGAGCTTATCACTGGCAAGAAACCAAATGTTTCTTATCTTCGTGTTTTTGGTGCACCTTGCTATATTCTTGACATGAATCATTCTTACAAATTTGCACCTAAGGCACATGAAGGTTTTCTTCTTGGTTATGGCTCAAACTTGCATACGTATCAAGTCTATAACTCTCACCACATGAAAGTTATGGAAACGGTAAATGTGCGGTTTGATGAATCTAACGGCTCTCAAAAGGAGCACTTGCTAAATGTGATAGATGAACCTCTGATATCGGACGCAATTTGGCAAATGGCCATTAGGAGTGTCAAGCATGTTGAAGGAAATGCACTTGAGTCATCTGATGATGATGCTCCCATGACTCGAAACAGAACTCGTCAAGCCTCTGCTGAAGCAAATGCTCCTCCAAATGGAAATGGCAATCAGAACACAAATGCCAATCAAAATAGCAATCCTGAAGGGAATGATGATACAAATGCAGATACTGATGATAACACTAGTACATCGAGGTGCTATACAAACGGTTTTTAACCCCTTTCCGCGACGGCATTTGGAACCGTCGCCTAGTGAGTGACTGCGATAGGGGGGTCCTTCCGACATGACCCAGAAACCGTCGGGGATATGCCCTCCTGGCACACACGCTTGGCAAAATGAGGTCGTGTGCGACCGGCGAGCGATCAAATACGATTATACGTACAGTAGTGCTAAAAAAATTCAATTATACAGGCGAAATCATTTCCGGTCGTAAGTTCATCCCACACAGTCAGTCCCCGCTAAATGTTTCTATTCGTATATACATCCCACACAGTCACTCCAAGGAAAATGTTTCTATTCGCAGGTACATCACACACAATTTTCCCCGTTAAATCATTTGTGATAGCGTTTCCATTGCACACAGTATTAACAATTTTATCGTTTGCGTTATTGAATGCATCACACACGGTGCGTAGAAGAAACTGTGTGGCAAAGGCTGTCCATCACACACAGTTTTTATGTGGTAAACATTTGCGCCAGGTGGCCTAACGCAAACAGTTTTCAAGAGGATGTCGTGTGTGATTGTTCATTAATCCAACACGGTTTATTCATAGAAACTGTGTGCGTTGCCTATGGTCATCGCCGACGGTGTTTTCTCAATAACCATTTGCAATAGAAAAACCCAATTAGTAGGCTAATTATCCTATTATTAATAATCCATTTATTAATCTAATTGACATTTCATATTAAGCACACAATATATTTCATTTTCATAATTGAAATACATCAGAGTACAACATCATATAGCTTCAGCACTCAGCTACCCCATTACACAACTTCACCAGCACCAAGTTTCACATGCAACATCTATAACCTTTCGAAATTAGCATCATAGATGGTACATAGACAGATGTATCTCATCTGGAAAACTGCTGAAGCAGAAGGCGAATATTGAGCCTTCATTGATGTTGAAGGTCTTTGCAACTTTAGGCCAGTGCCTGTGGATGATTGACCGTCCATCCTTCGTCCTCTTCAGGAACACTTCAATATTCAACCGTGGGTGTTGTATGAATACCTTCCTCGCCTCCTGACCATACAGGTGGTTTGAGAGGTAATCATCAGTGAACTGCTTTGGAAAGGCCTGAAAACAAGGATGTGCATAAATATCTTCTCTATATTGGAAATGGGGCAAAGGAATAAAAAAGGCGAGGTATAATAGTTAGTACCATCCTGTAGTGAACTGATGTCTTCTTCATTGTGCAGACAAAAATCTTGTTGTTTTTTGTCGCTAATTTCTTTATCCTAACAATCTTTCTGAGTTTCTTGACTTGACTGATATTCATGGACAACTCATTTCCCCATATGCAAAAAGGGTCGAACAGTGGGTCAAAACCTCTGACAGCAGGACCTACATGTGCAAGACCAAATTGTTAAAAACCTAAATATTAGAATGGTTCCTGCAATTGCACAATAATGTGCTATTAGACAAAGGACCATGCATGTACAAACCTCGATTGTAAACCTCAGTGCTTCCCATTGTTTCCCTGCAACACATATAAGGTAGTTAGTGATCATGTTAAGTGAGGGTTCGCATGCTATTAGTAAAATATGTTGATGAAAAATAAGCACATTGCAGATTCATTAGATTAATTCAAGCCACATGGAAAACCCATTTATCCAAACCAAGCATGATTAAGAACTTGGAAATATAGCAATTGTATATGTTTCTCATGTATTAAGTGCAGCCAAATTCGATTATTCCTCACATGCACAACAATACAAAATTCTACCCACGACAATTGGACATCGCATTGCAGAATTGAACCAAGCAGTTAACTAAACACCACAACAAATGAACCAAACATTAACTGAGCACCACATTGCACAATATAACATACTCCTAATAGAAGATCAGATAGTTAACCAAACCAAGCATGCTTAACAACTTGGAAATATAGCAATTGTATTTGTTTCTCATGTATTTAGTACAACCAAATTCGATTTATTTCTCACATGGTATACAATAACAGAATGCACCCACAACAATTGAACATCGCATTGCAGAATTGAACCAAACAATTAACTAAACACCACAACAAATGAACCAAACGTTAACTGAGCACCACATTGCACAATGTATAACATAATAGAAGATCAGACAGTTAACCAAACCAAGCATGCTTGACAACTTGGAAATATAGCAATTGTATTTGTTTCTCATGTATTTTGTAAAGAAAAATTCTATTTATTTCTCACATGGAAGACAATACAAAATTGCACCCTGAAGAATTGAACATCACATTTGCAGAATTGAACCAAACAGTTAACTGAACACGACAACTAATTAACCAAACAGTTAATAAGTGAGCACCACATTGCGCGACATATAGAACATATACACTAGAGCAACATTTTGCATGGTAAAAGTAGGTAGCACAATTCACTAGAATTTGTTAAGGAAAGGCAGTAGCTAGCAAACTGAACATGGGTCTTTATAGTGAGCTAATAAGACAAGCTACTCCTCATTGTCGGAGATATCGATGACGATTGGCTCATTGGACATGGAAGAGGGCGAGTCCTCTGCATCGTGGGTGCCCTCATCGTAGTGGTGAGTTGCCTGAGCCGCTCCAGGCACCAACCTACTGGCTCTCGAGTTGAGGTAAGCATGTGCACGCTGAGAAAACACCTCGTAGTCTTCGTCGAAGGCATCGAGGGTGGCCTCGAGAAAACGCCACGAACTGTCGTTTAAAGCAGCCAACCGGGTCGCAGCGTCGGCGCGCGAGGCGTCGACGGTGGCCTCGACGGCGAGGGCGAGGTGCTCCTCCAAGATCTGGGGGTCGCCACGAATGGCAGCCATCGCGACCTCATCCGCGCGTGCGACCGCGATTTGCTTCTCCACTGCCTAATGCTCCTTGAGCTCCTGGCTATACTGCGTGCACCATGGCTTAGGGCGGCGCTTATTTGGTGGAGGGGTCGGTGATTTGGGTGGAAGGTGTCGTGCCGGTGGTCGGGGAATGTTGGATGTGGAACGAGCAGGAGGATGGGGGTCGGGTGTGGATTACCTGCCTGGATAGACGAGGCCGAGCAGCGTGAAGGAGGGTCACCGGCGAGGAGGCGGCACTGCAAGCAAGGAGTGAAGGTTTCAACTTGGAAAGGAAGGCGGAAACAGGGGAAATGTGGCTTTTGGTAAGGGGGAGGGGGCGGGGGGTAGATATTTCCGTGGAAGCCGAAAATTTTGAATCGGTTCAGCGAAAAAACTGGCGCGCAAAGTGTCATCAGACACGGTCCCTTATTCAGCACTGTGTACGATATGTGAACATCACAAACGATTCAGATAGCTTAACCCGTGTGTGATGAGTTTGAACGTCAAAAATTTTGGTTCGAATTTCCCTGGTTACAGTGGTCATCCACGTCATTGCATAATTTGTGTACACAAAGGAGACTACAGCACACCCAGACTTCTTAATCAAGCAATTTCAGAAATTAAACAGAGCTAGCCGACCTAAACATTACTCTAACAAATTAAAGACCGGCGCTCTTAATTAAACGAAACAAAGAGTACTACTACGGCTGGTGCTCGTCGATCTCCGCCTCCTCCTCCATGTCCAGCTCGCGCCCGACGATCTCCTGGGTAAGGGGCTCCATGGCATCCATCGCACCATACTTGGCAATCATCTCGCCATCCGCATCCGCCATATCTTTGGAATAGGCTGCCACGAGCTTGGCGTGGGCGGCCGCGATCTTGGCTTGGGCGGGCTCCGTCATGGCAAGGTATGCCGCGCAGGAACGGACGGCTGCTCGAACGCTCTCGGCAATTGTCAAGTCTTCGGCCATGGATTACCGACCGTTGTCGGAGAAGCTTCGTTCAATTTGTGTGGTGACCACCATGAGCTGGGCGTGGGTGGCCTCGACATGGTTGTGGGCGGCCTCCAACAGGGCTAAGGCCGCCGCTGCGAAAGGGACAGCTGCTGTACCGCTCTCGCCAGTTGCTATCCCCAAGGCAGATGTTGCTGCCGCCACCTGAGAAGCAACAACGGCCGTTTGGGCTGCCTTAGCTGCCCGGTCGCAGATTGCGGCCGCGCTCACGAAGCTTGTTAGCACGCGCCTGGTGGCTGCGGCCGCGCTCTCGTCGGAGTGGGCCACCGAAGTTGCCCTCACGAAGCGGGTCCATGTCCCCATCTTTCACCGGCGATGATTGAACAGTGAAATGATATTTGGGGAGCGAGCTAGTGTGCTTGACACGCCAGCTGTGGACTGTAGCTGATGCACCTTCTCGCGTAAGCCGTATGTGTACTATACACCGACGGTGCTCCAGGATATTTTGTACTGCATCTCACACGGTTGGTGATAATAAACTGTGTGCGGTCTACTTGATTTTTTGTCTTGATTTGAATTACATAATGGGGTCACATCTGCAAAGGATGGTGTTTGAATTGCTAGAACTTTTATCTGCAGTGAACATGCAACTATAGGCGTGTCGTCAAAAAAATTGGAATTATTCAGGGTTCGTTTGGACATTTTTATACATTAACTTGGTTTTCTAGGCATTTCAGGTGCACAATTCAAAATTAAACTACATGCACATGCTCCGGTGCACCAAAATGGGTTGTAAAATGATATATGTGTCTATGGGTTGATGCTTATGTCCCATTCAAGAAATGGGGATGAATTTCAAACACCACGGCACCGTGGCTCTCCGGCAAACGTTGAGGTGCTTGCTTTTGTAATTCTAGTGAATACAAAACTCGTCTGAAATTCATGAACCTTGGCATGCTATCATGGAACGGCATCAACATGCTGGGGTAAAAAAATATTGTCCCATTTGGGCAGGTTATGGTATAAGCTTCTCGCAAACCAGAGCTTCTCTCACAACAAGCCTGATGGTTTCGGTAGGGAACGTGCCACCTTGGGGGACGAAACGATATCTGTTGCCTCTTCTTACTTTCAATTTTTTTCTCGTGTCAACATAGAACAACAGGAGTGTTGTGTTAAATTTTGGAATTTTTTGGGGTTCGTTTGGACATTTTTATACATTAATTGAGTTTTCAATGCATTTATGTGCATAATTCAAATTTGAACTACAGGCACATGCTCTAATGCATATAAATTGGTTGAAAATTCAAATATGTGTCCTTGGTTGCGTGCTTAGGTCCCATGCAAGAAATGGGAATGAATGTTAAACACCCTGCCACCGTCACTCAGGCGCAAACATTGAGATACCTGGTTTTTAAATTCTAGTAAATCCAAAACTTGTCTGAAATTCATGAAACTTGGCATGCTATCATGGAGCGGCATCAACATGCCATGGTAAATTTTTTGTCCCATTTGGGGCAGGTTTGGGTATAAGCTTCTCACAAACCAGAGCTTCTCGCAACAAGCCTGATGGTTTCGGTAGGGAATGTGCCACCTTTGGGGACGAAACGATATCCGTTGCCTCTTATTGCTTTCAAAAAATTTCTAGTGTCAACATAGAACAACATGAGTGTTGTGTTAAATTTTGGAATTTTTTGCGGTTCGTTTGGACATTTTTATACATTAACTGGGTTTTCTAGGCATTTTATGTGCATAATTCAAATTTGAGCTACATGCACATGCTCCAGTGCATATAAATTGGTTGAAAAATCAAATCTGTGTCCTTGGGTGCATGCTTAGGTCCCATGCAAGAAATGGGAATGAATTTCAAACACCAGGGCACTGTTGATCGCCGGCAAAATGTTGAGATACTTTGTTTTTAAATTCTAGTAAATCCAAAACTCGTCTGAAATTCATGAAACTTGGCATGCTATCATGGAATGGCACCCGACATGCTGTGGTATTTTTTGTGTCCATTTTGAGAGAAGACACACTGGAATAACAGCCAACAAAGGCATTTTGAAACAAATAGCTGCCACTCTAACATCGCAAACGTTTTAGATAGAACACCCGTATGTAAACCGATAGCTTCCCCAGTAAGCCAACGGAAAATATGCCGAGCAGGATTTGTGCAGCTCTTCATCGCAAACGTTTTAGATAGAACACGTGTATGCAAAGTGAGAGCTATGGTCTTCCGCTGTAAGCCAAGGGAAAATTCACCGCGCAGGATTTGTGCATCTCTTCAACGCAAACGGTTCAGATTGAATAAGGTATGCAAAGCGAGACTTCGGAGCTAAGCCAAGAGAAAATTTGGCAAGCAGGATTTGTACCTCCCTTCAACGCAAACGGTTTTTTCGGATGACCCGTGTGCAACCACATACAGACAATTTGGTAAGATTTGCATCTGTCATATTGGGTATATTGCCATTTGTCAAACTGGAAAGATTGACATTTGTTGATCTAGTAACATTGCCATTTGTCAATCCTTGTAACACTGCGATTTGTCAAAATATGCACCTAAAAATCACTAGCACTATCTAATTTTTGCAACTAAAATTCAGTAGTTAAGCATAGATTTCATTCATAGATTAAGTAGTCGTTCTTAATTTATACAAATAGTTCAACTCGACAGCTGAACCGACCAAACTTTTCCCCAATTGTTGCCAACCACATACTGAAATAGCTAGTTCAACTATATATACTAGCTAATTTTAAGTACGTTGTACAGTTCCACCACATCTATAGTCAGATGAACTGAACAAAATAGCCCCTAAATACTACTACTACTATGGAGGGGCTTTGTACTACTTCCGGCAGCCTCTCCTCTGCCAAGCGCGCTCAGTAAGAGGAAGAGGAGGAGGAGCCTACCGATGAGCTGGACAACTGCAATACGGTGCCTGCCACTGCTGCACCTTCAGCGACGCTCACGTCGAACGCCCTCTGCCGCTCCAGACGACCCCTCTCGAAGCGGCCGGACTGCTCGTAGATCTCCTGATTCCTCGCCTCTGTGTCGGTGCTGTGGCCACGGCTGCGGTAAGGTTCTTTGCGTGCTCGATGAGGCGCTCCTCCTCCCACAGGAACTTGATGTAGCGCGCAAGGTCGCTGACGCATGTGCGGGCCTCCACCTCCGCCTCCCTCCTTCGGGCGGCGGTGGCGGAGCGGGTGATGATCCCGGCAGTCGACAGTGGGCTGGCGGCCTCGGCGGCCGACGATGGGGTGGTGGCCACGACCACCACCTCCCGCCTTCGGGCCGCGGTGGCGGAGCGGGTGATGGCCATGGTGGCCGGCAGTGGGGTGGCGACCACGACGGCCACCTCCCGCCTTCGGGCCGCGGTGGCGGAGCGGGCGATGGCCCTGGCTTTCAACGGTGGTGCGGCGGCAACGGCGGCCGACAACATCTGCCGACGGGCAGTGGCGGCGGAGCGTGTGGTGGGTGTTCCGCGCACACCCAACAGGGACGCCACGCGCACTACACTACGCCGGGGACTGCGCCGTCGCCGCGGTGTAGCCTGCCAGCTGGAGCTGTCCTCTGGTGACGGCAGAGTGGCTGAGCGACGACGACGGACCGGTGCCATTGGCGATTGTGGGAGAAGTAGACGAGATAAGCTACAGGGAGGGACGGGAAAATGCGACGCAGGACTCGCCGGCCGTGAGGGTTTATCTAGTAGGCTGGTAAGCATTGGGATTTTGAGGGATTTCATTGAGTCAGGTGGGAAGCTTGCGCGGGAACCTGCGCGGTTGCGCGGGAACGGGCTCACCACCGTTTGGCCAAAAGAATGCCCCCGCGCGCTGCTCAAGCTTGCGCTCGAAGCTGTCTGCGACAACGGGGTGACAAGACATGTGAGAGGAGGACGAAAGGACACGTACACATACGGTTAATAAAAAAAACGTTTGCGATTTAATTACCTACTATACCCCTGTCCTGGTTTATAAGTAGGATTTAACTAATAAAATACGAATGCATGTCGCCAAAGATTATATCGTTGGATTCGTATTTGAACATAATTTCCAGTTATATAATTTTTGTAACATGCATTAACATTTTGTTGGTTAAATTTAAGGTTATATACCAGCAAGCGTTTGCCCACAACACACACGGCTTATTCCATCACAAACAACTCGGATGGATCAACTGTATGCCACGTATCACACACGCAACTCTAATCTGATTCGTGCTTGATGTCTCCGACATCGCTCGCACAGTTCGGCTTATTTGCCACGTATCACTGTGTCGGCCTCTGCTCGCGTCCCTCGGCAAGCTCTACTCGCCGTTAGGCGCCGCGGCGCACTCTGCTCGCGTTCATCGGTGTGCTCTGCTCGCGTCCATCGGCGCGCTCGGCTTGTGGACATCTTTTCCTTGCGTCTTCAACTGCTATATGCATATATATGGTTGCTTGCAGTTGAGGCGACCATGGAGCGCTCTGCTCGCTTCCCTCCACGCGCGCTCTGCCAGTGGTTGGGCCTGCACACGATCACGTCGGGGGCCCCATATGCATGCGGTTGCACCACGCCCGTTGCCACGTGATGCAGTTACGTGTGGCACGATGGAGTTACGCGCTGCAAATTAGAACTGCCATCAGGGCATGCCGATATTCCAGGCCGTCCGGCTTCCCCTTTAATTCCCGTGACCATTATAACCTTATTCTCTTCAACCTTTCGATCGCGCCCCACAACACAACAAGCACACTCATGACGACACATAGAGAGGGGATGTCTAGCGGCGCTCCAATGGAGTTCGGCGAGCATAAAGTGGAGACCCACGCAAGGGAGACGGATCTCTCGGTGGTGTACACCATCGACCCGGCCGTGGTGGACGACTACATCAACACCGTTGAGCAGTTGCTTGCTCGAGACAAGTACAATGTGGTCGGCATCGACCTCCAATACACCGTCGGTCATCCCAACATAGATCAGAAGGTTGCCGTCGCCCAGTTGTGCGTGCGCCATCATGTCCTCATCTACCACTACTGCATGGCGACAGAGCCTTTCGATCGTTTCGCCAGGTTTGTCAATAGCACCGACTACAAGTTTGCTACGGTGGAAACCACCGACGATGTAAAAGTGCTCAGGGTTACAGGCTTGGCCTGCAAGAACCTTGTCGAAATCCGTGAGCACTACAGGGTCTGGGGCAGCACGAAGAAGGACTCCCTGGTTGAACTCGCCTCGGCCATCATCGACCCATACTATGAAAAGATGAAGCAGGATGCCAACAGAACACGTCCCGTATCCTAGCACGGGGCCTGGATGCGGCAACTGGATGAACCTCACCTCAGGTTCGCGGCCAAGAGTGTGTACACATGCTACGAGATGCACAGGCGGATCGTTGACATGAGGAAGTGCCTCGTTACCCAAATCGACGAGGCCGGATCGAGCCACAAGCAGAGCAAGCGTCACAAGAAGTAGATGATGATCAGATGATCATTTATCCTAGTTAATCATGCATGTAATATATAGTTTACTTTGGTGTGTGGAAATGTCATGTGTGTAGTAGCCACCTATGTAATTATGCATGTAATAATTTACTTTGGTGTGTGCAAATGCCATGGTTGTAGTAGCCACCTATGTAAGTGGATGTTTAATTTGGTTATGCAACCATGTCCTTATAAGTGTGTGTGTGTGTGTGTGTGTGTGTGTGTGTGTGTGTGTGTGTATATATATATGTTGTTGTTCTGTATGCAATCCCATCGCACAACACACACGTCTTATTAGCAGCAATCGTCTGTGTTATTATCGGTCTTCGCACACATTTCTGATTACAGACCTGTTTGCCGCGTATCACACACATCTTGTTATATTGAACCATTTCTGTTCTCTTGTCTCAACGCAAACAGTTCATCCGAGTGAACCGCATGCCATATATCGCACACACCTTGATCTGGCTAACCGTTTCTTTTGTGTTGCCTAATCACAAACAGTTCATTCGAGTGAACTGTATGCTGTATATCGCACACACCTTCATCTGGCTGCCCGTTTCTTTTGTTCCTCCTCATCACAAACAGTTAATTGAACTGAACCGTATGCCCTGCATCGCACACGCAACTAAATTCTAAACCGTGTTTGATGCATCCGTCATCGCAAACGTTTTGCATTTGACGGTTTTTTTACACCACCATTTGCGATTATTGCATCGCACACAGTTTCGTCGAAGGGTCTCTAATTGTAGTGTCGCGTTAGCATCATCCTGCAGTAGTGTAATGACCATCACAAAGATAATGCTCATCCTCGAGTGGCAAATCGAGTTGATCCCTCACTAATTCTCGATGAACTTGAGAATCCAGGTTATCGACCCACAACTCGATCACGTACTCGTTTGGCTAACTACTGTGGCAGTTTCTCCTTTGTTTCATTGGCAGAACCTGCCAAATATGAAGAAGCCATGAATGATCCAGATTGGATGAATGCCATGCAAGAGGAGTTGGTGCAATTCGAATTAAATGATGTATGGGAACTGGTTGACAAACCGAATCCCAAGAAGCACAATATCATCGGCACAAAATGGATCTTCCGCAATAAGCAAGATGAAAATGGTATTGTGGTAAGAAGCAAAGCACGACTTGTTGCTCAAGGGTACACACAGGTAGAAGGCATTGACTTTGGTGAAACATATGCTCCTGTTGCACGCCTTGAGGCTGTTTGCATTCTACTTGCTTATGCAAATTACAATGATATCCTGCTATATCAAATGGATGTGAAAAGTGCCTTCCTCAATGGTGAAATTGATGAGGAAGTTTATGTTAGACAGGCACCTGGCTTTGAACACCCTAAGTTTCCTAACAAAGTTTTCAGGTTGAAGAAAGCCTTATATGGGCTAAAACAAGCCCCTAGAGCTTGGTATGACACCCTGAAGAAGTTTTTGCTCGACAAGGGGTTCAAACCAGGATCCACTGATCCCACTCTTTTTACTTGTGTAGTCGACAATGATTTATTCGTTTGTCAAATCTATGTGGATGATATTGTCTTCGGCTATACTAACAATGCTTGCAGCTTAGAATTTGGGAAAATGATGTCCGATAAATATCAAATGTCCATGATGGGTGAACTCAAATTCTTTCTCGGACTACAAATACGTCAACAAGCGAATGTCATCTTTATTTCTCAGGAAAAGTATCTGAAGGAGTGTCTGAAGAAGTTCAAAATGCAAGATTCCAAAATGAAGGGCTATAAAACTCCTATGCCCACGAATGGTAAGCTAGATGCAGATGTGTACGGTAAGGATTATGATCAGAAGGCCTATCGTTCGATGATTGGATCTCTTCTTTACCTATGTTTATCTAGACCTGACATTATGTTGAGTGTTTGCATGTGTGCTTGCTATCAAGCTGCACCAAAAGAATCACATCACCAAGCGGTCAAGCGCATTCTGAGATATTCGGCTCACACCCCCACCTTAGGTTTATGGTATCCTAAGGGAGCACAGTTTGATCTTGTTGGTTATTCAGACTCAGATTGGGCTGGTGACTTGGTTGATAGGAAATCTACTTCGGGGACATGTCATTTCCTCGGTAGATCCTTGGTCTGTTGGTCTTCAAGGAAGCAGAATTGTGTATCTCTATCTACGGTTGAGGCCGAATATATTGCTGTTGGCTCTTGTTGCACTCAGTTATTGTGGATGAAGCAGACACTGAAGGATTATGGCATCAAGGTCAAGCATATACCTCTTTATTGTGATAATGAGAGTGCTATCAAAATTGCACACAATCATGTGCATCATTCTCGCATGAAGCACATTGCCATCAGACATCACTTTATTCACGATCATGTGGCTCGAGAGGATATTGTTGTCAATCATGTCAAGACCGAAGACAATCTCGCTGATATCTTCACCAAGCCTCTCGACCAGAAAAGATTATGTGCATTACGGTGTGAGCTAAATATTCTAGACTTCGCAAACATGCAGTAAACTAGACTCGGCACCCGTCCTAACACTTCCACATCTTTGAAAGGAATGGGTGCATAACATTCGAAGAGTCTGAAACTTTCGACAAAGTGAAAGTTTATTTCTGAGAGTGAATACATTAATGAAGAACTAGACTAACCGGGTGCCACGATAATTGTGCGATGCTCGGGGTCATACAGTTCTTATACGGTGGGTTACGCCACCACATTTTTTCTTCGATGAGTTTCTTTTCGATTCGATGGATTTGACTTCTGTCCAAATGCATTTCTCTCATTGATATTTGCTTGGTTTCCTTTGCTCTCTGCTGAGTGAAATGCCTAGGACCCTATTTCCCTCTAATCTATCTCTTCTAGTCTATGTTGTTTTGTTACAAATGCTCAAATTCTATCTGGAACGAAACTCATCTGGTGTCCTTGACCACGATTTTGTTTCGGACCGAACTTTAATCTGTTTTGGCGAAAGCCGTCCAAAGTTTGGGCTTTCCCGCCCAAGTCAGGACCATGTTCTGTGATGGTTGCCACGTGCTGCTCATCAACTGCCAGTCCATCCTATCTGTTGAATTGCAATCGTCCCCGTATAGAAACCGTTCGATCTTAACCTTGGCGTGCGGGTATTTTCTTCGCCTATATATATACTGCATCACCCCCTTCATCCTCCTTCTTTCTTTCTCCTCGCTCCCTCTCTCCACCGAAACCCTCGCCACACTGCTCCTCCTTGAGCTCAACGCTGACGATCCCTTCGCCGCTTAGCTGCCAGAAAGAGGTCATCGGAGTCATTCCACGCCGCCGCGGGATATCTTCTCCCTCGCGCAGCCGTAGCTGCTGCACGTCACCAAGCTAGGGTACGTGTAGTTCATACTCGAACTTCCTTCCTTCCGATTCAAGTTCGTCTGCGGTTAATTTTCATCGATTTTACCGCTTATCCTAGATCTAGGTTTTTACTTCTCTAGTGCAGATGTGGTTTGTGTTTTTTCCACGCATCCGAATCCGTCAGATCTAGGGTTTGTGATTATGCTTTGCTCGAATGAAATGCCTAGCTCATTGTCTAGTATTTTCATTCGGACTTACTAGCTCGATCTATATGTTTTATTCTATTGAAACAGTTCACAAATTCTATGTCTGATTCTTCCTCAAAATGTTTTGTTCGAGAAAATCTTTCGCTATGAGCATTTGTGACTCTATCCACATTTTCCCTCGCTTCTATTCTCCTTCACAGGTCAATGTAGTCAGTTGCAGATTCTGCCAAGATTCACAGTATGGCTGACGATGAAGAAGCTTTCATGGGAACTGCTGAAGAGTCCAAAGCACCAAAGGGCCCAACGGTAGGCCCATCAATGAGCAAAAGAAAACATGCCGAACAAAATACAAATGAGCAAGAAGCAGATGCCCCGAAGAAAAGGAGTGGTGGCAGACAACTGATCAAAAACACAGCTGAGCTTGTCTCTCACGATGAATATAACACCATTCTAGGAGAAGATTCAAATCAGAGAAAAGGACGTGTGCAAAAGATTCGATGCCATTGGGTCAAGAAATGGTTTAACTACAAGATGGTTCACCCTCGGTATGCCAAGAACTTTGCCTTCCATCCCCCATGGGGTGACTGTCGCGAGATTGGGCTCATTCAAGTTGGTGGACCACAGCAAAGACCTCCACCACCTCCTGATGCTCATGAATCTTCCATCAAGACTCCAGATTCCTATCCCAAAGAAAAGGCCAAGCGCCTCAAGAATGCTGAGAAGCATGCCAAGAAGGCCACCAAAGATCAAGCAAAGGAAGAACAAAATCGTTGTCTCATCAAGTCAGATGTCGAAAAGAGAAAAGCTGAAGGAAAAGACGAGCGCAGAACAAAGAATAAGCATGATCCAAAATCTGCTGCTTTGAAGAAAAAGAGTGCCCCAAGGAAAAGGCCTACGAAGCAAGTTGAACCTGAAAGTGATTCCTCTGATCAAGATGATCCACCGCTTACTCGAGAGGAAATCGATGCAACTCTCTCCGAAAATGTGAATGTCACCACATCCACTGTTCTACCAGATCTTCATGTGGATGTTGTTTTAGTCGCACCCCCGAAGAAGAACACCTTAAAGAGGAAGACCCCAGCAACCACTGTTACCATGGTTGACAAGATGAACGCTTAAAGAGGAAGACCCCAGCAACCACTGTTACCATGGTTGACAAGGTGAACACCGAACCTCATCCTGATGCAATTAACTTGCAAGACTTGGTGGTCGAAGCACCTGTTCGCACTACAAAGCCAGGAGAAAAGCTTCTGAAAGACAAATTGAAGCAAATCAAAGGAACTGATGCCAAGCAGGAAGTTCCCATGTCTGATGTTTTGAAAGAAAAAGCTACACAATTTGCCTCGAAACTGACTCAACCTCTGGCTTCTATGCCTCCGACCGAACAAAATTTGGCTCAGACTGCTCCCTCTATTCCATCGACTACTCAGATTGAAAAAGATACTGCTGCACCACATTCTTATGATCATCAATTCATCATGGAGCAACTAGACCGTTTTGTTGAAAATTTATTTGATGGAGAAGTGGCATCTTTGCCAATTCCTTCTGAAGTTATCTCTCAAGCTTCTGTTCTGATCGAAGACATGAGAAATGATTCAGTTGAGATAAATGACCTTATTGGTCAACTCAAAGAGCTTGACAACCGCATGAAAGCTACTAAGTCCAAGTTTGTCATCAGGCAGCTTGAAGAATCCTATGCTGATATCAATAAGGAGTTGAAAGTTCTTCGTCACAGAAGGCTGGGATTTCATTCGGATCTGGACCAAATCATTCGCAAAATTTGCCTTGATCATCAAGCAAATGTGACAAGTTACTATGATCTTGTCAAAGGACACGTTGATCCTTTGAAGAAGAGAAAGAAGAAAATCGCAAAGAAGAATGCTCCTCCTCATCCAGAAGCCGACACTCAGAAAGAAATTTCTCCTATGCAAGCTAGTTCTTCGGCTCCTCAAGAACCAGTTGTACATGAGCCATCCTCACCAAGGCCAATTGAAGCAGTGCCTATGGTTACTCCCGCTCATGATGAAAATCCAACTCAGCTTCAAGTATCCGAAGAAGGAGAGATTCCTTGGTCAGAACGACGAGATTCTCCTGTCATCGAAGAACCTAAAGATTCGGTTCCTCCCTCCGCTCCACCAACTTCAGAAGCAATTCCTCAACTGCCCCAACTGAATGATAAAGCTTCGGCACCTGAATCTGTCCCTGCATCAGTGACAAATCCCTCTCCCTTGAGGATTTCACTCGTCGTAGCTCGAAGACCCTCAGATGTTAACCCTTCTGCAGCAAACTCACCATCAGCTCATCATTCGGATTCCGTCATCTGTGGCGATGAAGTACTTTTTGTTGAAGAAGACTAAAGTACCCCTATCCTCATGAGCGACTGCCCTTATTTTCCACCGGTGTCGGCATCAAAGGGCCGTTGTTCAATAGAAATACTCACCCACTTTTCTTTCGAGAGAGTCCTTACAGCAAACCCAAGACATCTGATTCTCCTCGATTTTGGACTCAGGAATAGGCGATATACTACTCTCGTATTCTGTATGACAGCCTGAAGATTTTCCCTCATGAGTTCCTAGACTTTGCAGCCATGAAAAGCATCGGATGCTTCAATCAAATTCTACAAGACATCGAAGACTATGGTCTCACTCGTGTCTTAGGCTATCAGCATCCATGGAACAGGGAGATTATTCTTCAGTTTTATGCAACTCTGTATATCTTCGGTGATGAGACAGATAGCACATAGTGGATAATGGAATGGATGACAGAAGGAAAAAGAATCAAATGCTCTGCTATGGACTTTTTCTCCCATTTTCATTTTCCTTGTTTTGAACATGGCAAAAGTGAGATTCGCGTTCACAACATTGATGCACTCGCTGATAAAGATTTCCGATGCACAATGGATAAAGACAAGATTCGTGACTACCATGGTTCTCCTCTGCCTGAACATTTAACCTTCGACAATCAGACTCTATACCACATTCTCACATATACCATTTGTCCGCTGGCTGGAATGAATACTGACAATGTAATATTTGATGTTCTTCGGAACACCATCCATGCCATCTCTCAGGGTTATATCTTCGATGTCGAAGACATGTTCTTGCGCATCTTAATGGATTCAGCTCAGTGTCCTAAAACCATCAAGGTATTCGTACCATGGATTCAGAAAGTGGTTGACTATGCAATGAAGACCGAATAATATCTTGCTAAAGTCAGTCACAAGAGCTTCATTCCTCCTGTGCGTGATACACTGAAAGTTATGGAAGATATTTCTTCAGGAAAAGCACCAGGGTCAAGCACTTCTGACTATCACAACACTTTCAATGGACCAAAGCTGCCCAAGCATGATCGTCTGCCGAATACTCAACCTCCTTCACATCTTGAAGTGAGCATGCGCACTCAGCAGTTGCTATTGAAGCATATGGCTGAAGACCGCCAAGAGAAAGAACATCTGGCTGCCGAACTTAATGCTATTCACAACCGAACAAAAGTTGTGCACATGATTACAGCAGAAAAAAAGAAGCGCCTATGGAAATTACTTCGGAAATTTTTCTCCAAGAAGCAACTCAGCAAATCCCACCTTCAAGAACTCTATTAGTACATTGACCAAGGTTTTACTGATGAAGATTTTCACGATCGCTCCACTCCACCTTTGCCAGCTCATGAACCTACAACGAATTTACTTCAAATACAGCTGCACAAAATTGCTCGATGAATCAGAAGCCACTTCGCCAACTGTCAAGCCTTCTGAAGAAAATCCTCTATCTCGCAAGTGTGATGAGGCTTGCCCCAATATTCCTTCCTTGTCCAAGATCCAAGTCAGCCTCGAAGGATCAGCTGCTACTGTTACCGCTGAAGATGAAGAGATTCCACACACTTCCGAATCAGAAACTTCGTCAGACAGTTCCGCAGGCGATGCCTCAGAGTGAATCATATTCACAGTTTTCCACTCGTGTTGTTTCATCACCTTTTTGACACTAGTTGACAAAAAGGGGGAGAATAACATCGAAAGTTTGATAGATTTGCTCTGTTGGATTTGGTGTTTATGTTTTTCTCGATCTATCCTTGAGACAATTGCACCATTTCATGTGTTCTTATGTAAAACTTCTGTTATGGGATGTAATATTAATAACCCCACCTGCTTCACTACTCTCTCTCAAAGCTCTTTGTTTTGCAGGTGAAATTGCTAACAGAAGTTATGAATGATTGCACTTTTCTCTCATTGGATTATCCGTCATCAGTGTGAATCATTACCTCGCATGATTGAAAATTCTCCACACTCTCAAATGAATTACAAGGAATTCCATTATATATCAATTGAACCTGCATACATCCAAGGGGAGTATATTTCATCATCGAGTCAACTAACGCAAGTTCACTCTTGTTCGATTTAAAACTTTCTTATCTATCTTCACTTCGATGATTATCTGTTTTGTCACTAACCATCCAAAAAAGGGGAGATTGTTGGTGCAATGATAGGCCCCTTATGTTTTGGAGTTTGTTGACATAAACAATTTGGGACTTATGTGTTTGCTAGTGCACATAGAGTAACAGGTCCCTAGAGTAATCAAGGAGTTTGATGAAAACGACGAAGATAATCTCCCTGCGAGGCAGCGAAGGTTATCACCGAAGATAAAGCTAACAAGAGTGACCCCTAAAAATTGCTGAAGTTTAAGCAATTGGTTTGGTGTTTGTTCGAAGCAAATGACTGCGTTCGAGGAAGAATGAAGACGAAGTGAAGACGTAGCATTTATTTCCTTATTCTTCTTCTTTCATTGAGTCATAGGACCACCGTACTATTAAGAGGGGTATAGCGTTCCAAAGCTTTGATTCTCTTATGCTAAACCCAAACCTATGAAAGCTATGAGAGAAATCTCTTTGTGCTCCGAGCAAATACTTGCCAGCAAGAGACTGAGATCTTCTTCGCTGCGAGAGATTTGCCTTGGACCGAGGAGTTAGCATTACTTGTTCCTCAAGTAATGTTACCGTTGCTCCAAAATCTGATCATTGAGAACGCGTCGGTTGGCCATTGGCTGGACCTCCTGTCCAAAATGGTCATTTCCCATCTAGGAAGGATGCGGCTATAAATAGCCACCCTGCGCTGGCTTTGTCCGGTGGTTGCTTCATTTGATTTCTGAGAAGATTATTGAGCAACCCCCTCTCTGAGCGATTTGAGTTTAAAATCCACCGAGAGAAAAACCCTAGAGCCGAATAATTAGATAGTGGTTCGGCATCACTGGAATCTAAGTTTAGTATGCTCCGCCTATTACTCTTGAGAGCTGCAAAATCTCTAGACGGTTAGGTGTCAAGTTCTTCAGAGACCAAGAGTAATTGTGGTTCTCGAAGAAGAAGTCTGTAAAGGTTTAGAGATCGCCTTCAAGTATATACCACGAGTGATCAGCATCGTTGATGAATCGATTGTCGAGAAGAATAGGGTGAAGAGAGTTTATCTTTCGTGTTAAGTCACAGCCCCTCCAACCAGACGTAGTCCTTGTGCAGAAGGACGAACTGGTCTGAGAGATTTAATTTTCTGAAGAAAATTTAAAACTCCCATTCACCCCCCCTCTGGTAGACATACTTCATTCCTACAGACCGAAATCCACAAGAAGGTTTGGAAGTCGGCCCTTGACGGATCGGTGGCTCTGAGTGCTCCTCACCCGGAGGGTCCGAAAAAGACTTGTTCAAATTTTGTGATGTAGCATGAATAGAGTTTGAGAATAGAAAAAGCATAGATAGCTAGAGGATGTTCTTAGGCATTCTTGTCCATCCATTTGGCTAATAAAAACCAAACAATCAAAACCACAAATGGATGTCCTCGAATGGAGAAATTATGCAACCAACATGCTCACACAATAAGATAGCAAATGAAATATGTGACAAAGCATGCACAAACACTTCTAGCATCTATCAAGCAATTGGCGATGACTAGGTCATCTATATATGAGTATATTGACTTAGGAGTCAAATGAGAACATTTGATCATAGGTCATACTCATTGTTTAAGCACAAGTGGGGCAACACTTTTACATAAAGCATTAATGTGTTCACACCATTAGAGTTGCTTTAGCTCAATTCTTAGAGCAAAGCTCCCCCTAGATGTGATATCCCCCCTAAGAGGGATGAACTAACCTTGGGATTTGTCGATGACGACTTCATGTAGATAGTGAAGATGTGGATGCTCAATGTTGATGTAGATCTTTTGGAGCAATCCATTGGAGTGTTGCACTTTAAATACCTACATGGGTTAGTCCCACAAGGAACATACAAGGATATCCATATACATAGAGTGAAATACACATATGATGATGTCCATGAAAGCATTAGGTTACCTTGTCCCTTGTCTTACCAACAAGAGGGTTTGTGACTCCATAAACTAGTTCAAGATATGAAATTTGATTGCACAAGTCCTTACCAAAATGAATATGAGTGAAGTATGTTGGCGGAGTCACCCTCAAGAACATCCTAGTTCTTCTTCTTTGGGATCCACATCAACTTGATGGGAATCCTTGGAGTTGTAGTCGTACTTGATGAAGTAGAACTTGACGTAGTCTTGGGAACCCACTTGACCATGGCCTTAGGAGCTTCTTCAAATGTTCTTAGCCAATATCTTCTTGAAGCTTGTCCTTGCCTTTTAGCTTGTGGTCTTGTGGTGGAAGATCGTCTTGAGCTTGTGTTCCCTTGAAAGAAGTGGGGTCATACTTCTCTTATTGAGGAACAAACTTCATCTTGGGG
Source organism: Thinopyrum elongatum (assembly GCA_011799875.1). Classification (NCBI taxonomy): domain Eukaryota; kingdom Viridiplantae; phylum Streptophyta; class Magnoliopsida; order Poales; family Poaceae; genus Thinopyrum; species Thinopyrum elongatum. The sequence goes on from CM022299.1 coordinate 488,218,968, forward strand.
TATTGATCTTCTTCCGACTCAACTCCATTGGCATTGAACTTTCGTTCAAAACCAACACCTTGATTCTTCTGGTGCCTTCCTTGCTTGCGTACAATTTCCTCACATTGCTTACTTCCGGCAAGGCTCTTGTAAACACCTTTCTCTATAATTCCCTTCAATAAGCTATTTTCTTGCTCAAGTGTAACTTGGCTAAGAGAATCGTTAGTGGAATCAAGAGAACTACTAGAAGCAACAATATTGGATTTAACATGATTATTGTTACTACTAGAGGAAGAATCTTTCTTGCTCTTGTTGCTAGATTTTACTTGAGGCATATAAGTAGACAAGAGGAGACGCTTGGCAAGATAAGAAGAACTCTTCTTTCGAAGATCATCATTGATAGCTTTTAGAAACTCATGCTCTTGCTCTAAATTTAGCTTCTCGAAGCGTAGCTTCTCATGAGTCCTTAGGAGCTCTCTATGACCCTCTAGAGTTGTTTCATGAGATAACTTAAGAGTGTTTAGTTCTTTAGTTAGACGCTCAATCTCCTTCTTATCATTGCCATTCGTTTCATCTTGATTAGCATGATTATTAGCAAGTTCATCATAGTTTTCATCACTAGACTTGTCAACAAGTAAATCATCATCACCTAGCAAATCATCTTCATCACTATTGAAATCAACATACTCGGGGTGTGATACCTTAGGGCCTTTAGCCATGAAGCATCTTCCAATTCCTTCATTTGGTGAGTCAAATATGTCGTAGGAGTTGGATGACACAAGTGCAAGACCGGCAACACCTTCATCTTGAGTATATTCGGAGTCGGAGTGATAACTTCTCTCGGAGTTGTTGTCAGAGTCGGAACCGGATACCCATTCACCAACATGAGCTTGATGTCTTTGTCTTGTGTAGCTCTTTGATGACTTGTCCTTCCTTTTCGAATCCTTGCTTCTATGAGAGGGTCTTCGTTCATAACGATCATCTCTACTCCTTCTCTCTCTTGGAGGTGATTCATCTCTTATACTCCTCCTTTTTGTGGATCTTCTCTTTTCTTGTAGGGAGTCGTACACTCATTGGAGTAGTGTCCGGGTCTTCCACAATTGTAGCAATTACGATCACGACTAGAAGATCTTTTGTCTTTGTAGGACCTTGACTTGGAGCTTCTCTCTTTGCTTCTATTCTTGTAGAACTTGTTGAAGTTCTTCACCATTAAGTTCAATTCTTCATTGGAGACTTGCTTCTCGCTTGATGTTGTAGGAGCATCACTTGAAGCTTTGTAGGCACCACTTGACTTGTTGTGGAGCTCTTCCTTATCCTTGAGTGACATCTCATGAGCAACAATTCTACGAATGACTTCCGTGGGCTTGAGATCTTTGTAGTTGGGCATCATTTGGATCAAGGTGCACACGGTATCATATTTTCCATCCAAGGCTCTTAGGATCTTCTTGATGATGACTTTGTCGGTCATCTCTTCACTCCTAAGCCGGCAATCTCATTTGTGATGAGAGCAAGCCTAGAGTACATCCCGGCGACTCCTTCACCATCCTTCATCTTGAACTTGTCAAGTTGACTTTGAAGCACATCCAATTTGGATTCCTTGACAGACTCGGTACCTTCATGCATATCAACCAAAGTATCCCAAATTTCCTTTGCATTCTCAAGGCGGCTGATTTTGGTGAATTCTTCAGGGCACAATCCATTGAAGAGAATATCGCAAGCTTGAGCATTGTACTGCAACATCTTCATTTCTTCCGCTGTCGCTTCATGATCCGGTTCTTTTCCATCCTCGAAGAAATCACCTTGCAAACCAATACGCACAATAGCCCAAATGGCGGGGTTATGACCAAGAATATGCAGTTTCATCTTATGCTTCCAACTAGCAAAATTAGAACCATCAAAGTAAGGACCTCTACGGTTGTAATTTCTCTCGCTAGACTCCATACTCTCCTAGGTTCTGAAACCAAGGCTATGATCACCAAAGCTATGGAAATCAAGGCAAATGGAGACCAAAGAGGGGGGGGGGTGATTAGACTACTTGACCAAATAAAAATCTAACCTCTCCCCAATTTTAGTTGTGGGCAGATTTTAGCAACTAGCACAAGTCAAGCAATCAACCTACACATGCAATTCTAAGAGTGTAGCAGCGGAAAGCAAAATATTGCATATGAAGGTAAAGGGAAGGGTTTGGAGAGTGCAAACGCAATGAAGACACGAATATTTTGGGCGTGGTTCCGATAGGTGGTGCTATCGTACATCCACATTGATGGAGACTTCAACCTACGAAGGGTAACGGTTGCGCGAGTCCACGGAGGGCTCCACCCATGAAGGGTCCATGAATAAGCAACCTTGTCTATCCCACCATGGCCATCGCCCACGAAGGACTTGCCTCACTCGGGTAGATCTTCATGAAGTAGGTGATCTCCTTGCCCTTACAAACTTCTTGGTTCAACTCCACAACTTGACGGAGGCTCCCAAGCGACACCTAACCAATCTAGGAGACACCACTCTCCAAAAGGTAACAAATGGTGTGTTGATGATGAACTCCTTGCTCTTGTGCTTCAAATGATAGTCTCCCCAACACTCAACTCTCTCTCACAGATTTGGATATGGTGGAAAGATGATTTGAGTGGAAAGCAACTTGGGAAGGCTAGAAATCAAGATTCTTGTGGTAGGATTGGAATATCTTGATCTCAACACATGAGTAGGTGGTTCTCTCTCAGAAAATGCGGTGTCACATGATCACACAAGGTATCTCACGAACATAACACAAATGTAGCATCAAGTAGCAACAACCAACCAAAGTAGCAAGGCAAATAAGAACCAACAAAGAAGTAAAATACTCTCTCTCTCTCGAAGCCTATGATCTATACACTTTCTCACCCTTTGGCAATAAGTTACTAAAAAGTTTGAAAACATACAGTGCTATACGACACTCTAGGCACGATCTCCGGGAACTGAAGGGGTCTTCTGGCTTGTTGCTCCGGTGTGCGTAGATGGCATTGAGATAAGTGCGTCTGCAAATGCTTCTGCTGAAGTCTATCGAGCAGGAGGAGTTGACACTGGTGGTGGCACTGTGGCAGGAGCAGAATGAGCAAGCCTTAAGTCTGCAACTGGCTTAGCAGAGGAACTCTTCTCCCTTGGCACTGTCTGGAATATATCTGTGGTAGGTCTGTCATCTCTGTCCTCAGCATCATCTCACAACTTCTCAACAATGGTCTGAATCTCTGTGACCTTCACATCAAGGTTGTACATCTTGTCTTCAACAATCCGCTCTAGGCTCTCCTGATTCTTAGTCAAGTTGGCTAGACTCTTCTCTATCCTCAGGGTTGCTTCTAGCAGATATGTGAGTTGATCTTGCTTGGTCTTGAGATTCACTATGGATGCATCTGGAGCACTTGCTGATTTTGCTGGTTTGGCAGCCTTTGCTTTCTCAGCCTTCTCCTGGGCCTCAACAGATGTTGGATGTGAAGCATCCATCACAACTTCATTGTCCTCAAATTCTGGCCTAAGAGGTAGATGCTCTCTGTCAAGTAGATATGTGTCATTTCCAACCTTGGAATTGATCAACATCTGAATATGTGGTGCATATCCACATGATCTCTTTTGGTCAGCAGCTGTCCTCTTGACTGTCTCAACTATCAGACTCATCACCTTGAACTAATATTGCTATGATGTTGGATGCTTCACATGTATTTGCCGATGGAGATTTCGGCTGAGGAGAGTTTGTTTTGGCGCCCACCGTGTATGAATCGGGGAGGGAGGTGAGAGGCGATTTCGGCCAAGGAGAAACTGTTTTTTGGCGCCCACCGTGTATGAATCCGGGGAGGTGAGAGGCGGAGGTGGTTAAGTCACATTTGAGTGAAATTACAAACCTACCCCTATCGAAACCTATAGAAATTGAGCCGATAGGCTTTGCCTGTCAGGGATAGGCAATAATTTCCATCTCCCAGATTTTGGTTTCGGGCGGTTACTGCGAGTTTCCCCGCTTCGTTCAAATTTTTGCAGAGAAAGAGTGCACGTTTACCGTGTGTCGGTGTACTAAGTATTGGGCCACTAGTACCCCGTACTTGTGCACGGGCAGTTGTAGCCATCCTCGCGGCAAGGCTTGCCGGGAACAGCTCGAGGTCGATTCAAGCCATCAAGGAAATCATCAAGTCAGAGATCTGAGGATCAGCAGATAAGCAAAGCTGGAATCTGAAGGCCAGCTTCCCCAGCAAGATCCTTGCCGGGATGGCCTGTGGAGCCCGGCAAGGCTTGGTTCCTAGCAAGCCCTGGCGCCCGGCAAGGCTTGGCGCCCGGCAAGGTTTGGTGCCCGGCAAGGATCGGCGCCTGGCGAGATTCCACCACTGTGCCACCGCTTCGGCACAGTAACAAGTCTGACATTCTGGCTCCTTCCCTGGATGCGTGGCGACGCGCCAGTGGAGGAGAGCTTAAGCGGTGCTGATGGGATGGCCCCTTTTTCCATCCCCAAGAAAGTGAGGACACCTAAACGGACACCTCACGGTGCATTAAATGCGCTAGTAATAATCCGTCAGGGGTTAGGTATGATACCCTGTAGCTACTTTACACCTCAATGTATGTACATTTTGCCACTGTGGAGACCCCTTTGAGCATATAAAAGGAGGCCCAAGGCAACTGCTACAGAGGAGGAGAAGAACTTCTGGCCCATTCTGCATGCGTAGCTGCTCTTTGAACGTACTGTTCATTGCGAGCGCTCCTGAAGGCTGGGCTCAAGAACATCAATAAGAACACAAAGCAGGAGTAGGGTTTTACGCTGATCAGCGGCCCGAACCTGGGTAAAAACTTCCCGCGTCGATCATTGGTTCTGCTCTTTGCGTATACCTCTCCCCCCGCCGAATCGTAAAGGGGTCTCTCGGGATCCCATAGGTGTCGTACCCCGACATCTTTGGTGCGCCAGGTAGGGGGATTGAAGGTTGCGTGAACCTGATCTGGTGATCGGCGCCTTAGTTTCTTCATCATCATGCCACCCAAGAAGAAGAGCGCTGCGACAGCGCAACCGTCCGGGTCCGTTTTGCCTACACCTTCGCATACTGGCGACGGCGTGGGTGCAGAAGGAAGAGGACTAGAACCCCCGCGGCGTTCTGGTGATCCGAGCCAAGCGAGCGGTATCGTTCGCAGTGGCAGTGGTAACCTGCACGCCGCTAGATCTAGAGATGGCGCTGTGTTGCCTACGGGTGGCACAACGAACTCGAGAGATCGAAGGGCGCCTGCTGGAGCTCCCACGCTGGCCCAAGCCTCACGACCTACCCAGGTCGTGCATGATGAGCGACGTCATGGCGCTGGTGGTTCAGGGCATCCCCATGAAAAAGTTTCTGTGCATAGATCCCAAGATGCGCGGGACCAGCATGCACACCGAGCTGCCGGCAGAGGTGGCGCACGGTCGCGTGACCGTGGTGGTGCTCCTTCTAACTTGGTTAGGAGTCAGAGCACCTCACGTACTTCGCACTTGTCGCCGCCACCTACGCCAGCGGAAGCCTTGGCACGTGCGCAGCTGCTCCTCGATTTTCCTCCTGCCCCGGAGAAGATGGAGGAGTGGCGAGCTACCATCCAGAGCCTCATCGGCTTAGCCAACAAAGATGGACCGCAAGAGGCAGGGCCCTCGCAGTGGAGGCCCATCGATCCGGCGCGAGCCGATGTAGAGAAAACCGGAGGTGGTGCAACCACAGTGCACTCTCCTCCGCGGCACCAGCGGCGGCCGGCAACTCAGCAATTCGACCGCCAAGAAGAAGTTTCCACGACGTCGTCCAATCCACGGATGCGCCGCGATCAGTGTCAAGTTCTCCAGGAGCACGGCAAGGAGGACGCTCGAACTACCATCGAGCGGCGACGGGAAGCGCGCTATCAGTCTGATAAGCATGTGGGGCTGGCTATTGATGAGCCTGCGCCAGGGGACGTAGGAGACTTGCCTTATGGGGTAGGGACTCCAGCGTTTACCCGTGAGCTGCGGCAAGTCCGGTGGCCCAATTCCCGAACCTTCAAGCCGGAGGTCCCGGAGAAGTATGACGGAAAGACCCATCCCTCGGAGTTCCTGAGCATCTACACCATTGTGGTGCAGGCTGCCGGGGGCCGAGATGACAGGATACTTGCCAACTACTTCCCGTTGGTGCTCAAGCCCAACGTCAGGTCGTGGTTGATGCATCTGCCGGAGAATTCTATTTCTTCCTGGTCAGATTTGTGCCATCAGTTTGTTGGCGCCTTCGTTGGAGGTCACCAAGCTCCTGGCCAAGAGAGCGATTTACACATCATTCCTCAGAAGGAGGGCGAGTCCCTGCGCAAGTTTATCCAGAGATTTAGCCGGGTGCAGTACAATATTCCTGACGTTCATCCTGCCGCTGTTGTTAGCGCGTTCCATCAGAACATGCGTAACCGCAAAATGCGGGAAGAGCTGGCAATGAACAAAGTCAGGAGTATCGCCAAGCTTTACGCTCTGGCCGACAAGTGCGCTCGAGCTGAAGAGGGGAGGAAACTCCCCGGTGAGGCTGTTGGCGCGGCGGGCGAGTCCGAAGATGAAGACGCCGCGGCCCCGTCAAGGAAAGGCCGGCGGCGGAACAGGAAGCGCGGAGGCAAGGCCGTGCTTGCTGTTGAGGAATCCGACAACCCCGGCGCCGCCAAGAAGGCCAAGGTTGGTGACCCCGGCAAGGATCTTGCCGGGTGCCCTTCCTGTCAGGCCTTGGCGGCTGCCGACAAGTCGGAGAACTCCGGCAAGCAGTATTGCAAGATCCACCGCACCAAGGGCCACGATCTCCAGAACTGCCGGCAAGTCGAGCAGCTTGCCGAGAAGCAGAGGGCCGAATACGAGAGGCGAGACAAGGAGAAGGCCCAAGATGGTGCTGAGGGGTCTGGCAAGAAGCGCGGTGGCCGAGGAGGTCGCCGCGGCAAGGCCAAGCAGCAGAAGGATCGGCCCGCTCGGGGCCGAGACAAAGAAGGAGATGATGATGAGGAAGATGATGAATCCAGTGAGCAAGAATTCCAGAAGGCTACGGAGGCCATGTGCATTGATGGGGGTGCCTCGCTGCATTCCTCCCACCGCCAACCCAAGCAGTGGGTGCGGGAGGTCAATGCGGCAGAGCCATCCCCGGATGCGTGTAGGCCCCTGAAGTGGTCCAACACGCCTATCATCTTTGACGCCGAGGATCACCCTGATCGCACAACTGCGGTCGGGTGCTTGCCATTGTTGGTTTCGCCAACGATTCGCAACCTCAAGGTGACGAAGATGTTAGTTGACGGTGGGGCCGGCCTAAATTTAATCTCACCGGATGTGCTCAGAAGGCTTCAGATTCCCGACGAGGACCTCGAGGAAACGGGTACGTTTCAAGGGGTCAACCCGGGAAGAACCCAGCCTAAGGGCAAGATCACGCTGCCGGTAACATTTGGCAACGAGCTTAACTTCAGGACCGAGAAGGTGGTGTTTGATGTCGCCAAGATCCCCATGTCATACAATGGGATCCTTGGTCGGCCAGCGCTGGCTAAGTTTATGGCGGCATCACACTACGCGTACAACGTTTTGAAGATGCCTGGGCCGTTGAGCGTCATCACTATCCATTCTGATAAGAAGGATGCGCTCATCTGTGCCGATCAACTTTACCGGGAAGCAGTTGCAGCACCTGCCGTCAAGGCATCTGCTCCTGCCACTGAAACTCCCGGGGGGAAGAAGAAGACCGGCAGGAACCTTGGCGCGAACTCCGGCAAGCGCACCTCCTCGGAGTGCTGCGCTTCCGTCGAGGACGTACCAGAGAGTTCCACCGGCAAGAACAAGAAATCCAAGGCTGCTCCGCCAGAAACCAAGAAGGTGCCTGCCAGGGAGGACGGAACGGGAGGGACTTTCACCATAAGTTCCACCCTAGATGACAAATAGGAAAGCGCGCTCGTTGCTTTCCTGCGGGCAAATGTCGACGTGTTTGCATGGCAACCGTCTGACATCCCCGGTGTTCCCATGAAGGTAATTGAGCACCACCTTACTGTCTGTCCTCATGCGCGGCCCGTCAAGCAAAGGGTCGGGAAGCAGGCCTTGGAGCAGCAAGAATTCATTGCCAAAGAAATTAAGAAGCTGGAGGCGGCAGGACTGGTCAAAGGAGTGCTTCATCCAACCTGGTTGGCCAATCCGGTTGTAGTGCGGAAAGCGAATGGGAAATGGAGGCTTTGTATCGATTATACAGATATCAATAAAGCTTGTCCAAAAGATCCTTTTCCCTTGCCGCGCATCGACCAGATTGTGGATGCCATCGCTGGTTGTGATCTCCTGTCCTTCCTTGATGCCTATTCAGGGTATCATCAGATTTTTATGGCAAAGGATGATGAAGAGAAGACCGCCTTTATCACCCCATGTGGTACGTATTGTTTTATACGAATGCCTTTCGGGTTGAAAAGTGCTGGTTCAACATTTGCCAGAGCAATTCAGATTGGTTTTGAGCCACAACTCCATAGAAATATGGAGGCGTATATGGATGATATAGTGGTCAAAACCAAAGATAAAGCAACGCTCATTCAAGATTTAGAAGAAACATTTGCAAACTTGCGCAAGATCAATTTGAAGCTCAATCCTGAGAAGTGCGTGTTCGGTGTTCCTTCCGGCAAGCTCCTCGGATTCTTTGTATCTTGCCGGGGAATCGAAGCGAACCCCGATAAGATCAAAGCTATTGAGCAAATTGAAGCGCCGAGGCGCGTCAAGGATGTGCGTCGTCTTGCCGGCTGTGTTGCTGCTCTGAGCAGGTTTATTTCCAAATCTGCTGAGCGCGCCCTGCCCTTCTTCAAAATTTTGAAGAAGGCAGGTCCGATGAAATGGACTCCGGAGGCAGAGGCTGCGCTGCAAGATTTGAAGAAATACCTTTCTTCTCCGCTGACGCTAGTCGCGCCTAAACCACAAGAGCCGTTGCTGCTGTATCTGGCAGCAACAAATCAAGTGGTTAGCGCTATGCTAGTGGCGCAGAGAGAAGCTAATGAGGAAGCAACGCCAGCGGCAGGACCGCCAAATGACGCGGCAAGATCATCCCCGGCAAGGGTTGATCCCGGCAAGACAGGATCTGCGCAAACAGAAGAACCCGTGCAGAAGAAGAAGGTGGTGCAGCGCCCAGTTTATTTTGTCAGCTCTCTTTTACAAGGAGCTAGGTCAAGATATTCTGGTGTGCAGAAGTTGCTTTTCGGCCTCCTTATGGCCTCGAGAAAGCTGCGCCATTATTTTCAAGCACATGAGATCACCGTCGTCACTCGCTTTCCGTTGCAACGGATTTTGCAAAATCCGGAGGCAACCGGCAGGATTGTGGAGTGGGCGTTGGAATTGTCCAGCTTTGGCCTTAAGTTTGAAAGCACTTCGACGATTCAGAGCAGAGCCTTGGCGGAGTTCATTGCAGAGTGGACCCCGATGCCAGACGAAGAAGTTCAAGAAACAATTCTCCCCGGCAAGGAAATCGATCAGCAATGGGTTATGTACTTTGACGGGGCTTTCTCGCTGCAAGGCGCCGGTGCTGGCGTGCTGCTTGTCGCACCCACCGGAGAGCACCTCAAGTACGTAGTTCAAATGCACTTTCCCCGGGAGAATTCAACCAACAACACTGCGGAATACGAGGGTTTGCTTGCTGGTCTCAGGATCGCGGCAGACCTTGGTATCAGAAAGCTCATCATCAAAGGCGATTCACAACTTGTCGTCATGCAAGTTAACAAGAGTTATCAAAGTCCATTGATGCAGGCCTACGTAGATGAAGTGAGGAAATTGGAAGAGCGCTTTGACGGTCTGCAGATGGAGCACGTTCCTCGTGCCGAGAACAATATTGCTGACGACCTGTCAAAGCGTGCCGCCCTCAAGTTGCCTGTGGAACCAGGAACTTTTGTGCTCCAATTGACTCAACCATCCGTGGCGCCATCGATGCGGCAAGAGAAGAGAAGAAAGTTGAACTCTGGCCAGTACTTCTCGGCAGAGCTCCCCGGAGCCGCCGGCAAGGAAGTTGCCGGGATCGACACGCCTGCCGGGGAACAACAGGCTCCGACAGGGCCTCAGGCCCTTGCTGTCGAGACAAACGTTCCCCCGGCAGAGGAGGTGCCTTTAGTCCTAGCTGTCGAGCCTCAGGCTCCAGCATGGGCGCAGCACATTGTCCATTTCCTTCAGACAGGTGAACTCCCTGAGGAACAAGAAGAAGCGGAGAGAGTAGCCCGTCGGTCTGTTATGTACAAGTTCGTCGATGACGTCCTGTACAGAAAGAGACCAAACAGTGTGAAATTGAAGTGCATTCCTCGGGAGGATGGACTAGAGCTGTTGGCAGGGATACATGGGGGCATATGTGGTTCTCACATAGGGTCAAGAGCGCTTGCCGGGAAAGCATTCCGGCAAGGTTTCTTTTGGCCTACTGCCCTCCAGGATGCAACTGCACTAGTAACCAAGTGTGAAGCGTGCCAGTTTCATTCAAAGAAATTACATCAGCCAGCTCAAGCTCTTCAGACAATCCCTCTCTCCTGGCCATTTTCGGTCTGGGGGCTCGACATACTGGGCCCTTTCCCCCGTGCAACCGGGGGCTTTGAGTACTTGTACATTGCTATCGACAAGTTCACAAAGTGGCCGGAGGTGGAAGCAGTGAGGAAGGTGACAGCGCAGTCAGCTGTCAAGTTCTTCAAGGGAATTGTTTGCCGTTTCGGTGCGCCCAACAAGATCATCACCGACAATGGCACGCAGTTCACAAGTCGCACCTTCATGTAGTACGTCCAAGACCTTGGCGGCAAGATTTGTTTTGCCTCTATTGCTCACCCAAGAAGCAACGGCCAAGCGGAGAGGGCCAATGCTGAAGTGCTGCGTGGTCTCAGGACCAGAACCTTCGACAGGCTGAAAAAGTGCGGAAGACGCTGGATTGATGAGTTGCCGGCGGTTCTTTGGTCAATCAGAACGACACCAAATCGAGCCACCGGCCAGACGCCCTTCACTCTAGTCTACGGAGCGGAAGCAGTTCTCCCCACGGAACTCATATACGGATCTCCTCGAGTGCTCGCTTATGATGAGCTCGAGCAAGAGCAACTGCGGCAAGATGACGCTGTGCTCCTTGAGGAGAATCGTCTTCAGGCTGCTGTGCGAGCTGCACGCTACCAGCAAGCTTTGCGCCACTACCATAGCCGCAAAGTTCATGCCCGAAGCTTTGAGGAAGGCGACCTTGTTCTTCGACGGATTCAGTCCGCCAAGAATTCAAACAAGTTGACGCCAAAGTGGGAAGGCCCTTATCGGGTAGTACGAGTCACCAAGCCTGGCGCTGTCCGCCTGGAGACCGAGGATGGCGTTCCAGTGAGTAATTCCTGGAATATCGAACATCTTCGCAAGTTCTACCCATAAGGCGCGGTTGCCGGGGGCCCCCGGCAACCACCTTTTTGTACAAGTCTTGCCGGCAAGGCATGTGATTCTTTGTACAAAGCCAGGTGCAGACCCTGAGCACAGATGAATAAATTTAAGTGTTGTACATTCCCTTATTGATTCCCATGTTCATATCTATATATATGCATGTTTATCTAAGACGTTGTATGACACCTGATCCCGGTAAGTTCTAACGAACCTCCAAGGTTTCATCCCTTTATTTTCTCTTCTTTCTTTTTCTCAAAAGACAGAAGGATTCCTCGCATGCACATTTGCCGGGGGGGGGTGGGAGATATGAATACCAGTTGGTGACGTTCGGAATCGACGCTTGCCGGAGGAAGAACAAAGACAGGAAGCTAAGTCCTAAAAACTCAGAGCAAGTTTATCTTTTATTACAAAGTTATTTCCTTGGACGATTCCGACTCTTGTATGGAAAATCTGCACGCGAAGGAACCCTTGTTGTAATCAGTTGCGCCCTTATTTTGTTTCGAGTCTGCTCAACAATTTAAGTGGTTGCACTGAGAACGCCAAGGAGTCTTGCCGGCCGCTGCGCCTCCAGCAGGCTGCTGAAGTCCCGCACCCAGCGCTCGCGGCAGGTTGCGCGCCGGCAAGTTTTTCAATAAGCGTAGGATGAACTCCATACATAAAGGAATCAGACAAGGAAAGTAGCAAGCATGAGCCTAAACATAGTCAAATTGTATTACATCCATGAGTTGCCGCAATTCTAACTTGAGACTTAATTGTCTTTTACATGGAATAATGACGGCAAGAAAAGGGGGAAGTACTCAATCCCTGCGCTGGCCTTCGATCCTTCTGATGGAATCCACCTTCTCAAGGATGGGCGCGATGCACTCTTCAAGTGCATCAACATTTGCATCCTTTGGCAGATGGCCGAGCGCGTTGGAGAGGTCGATGCCGGGGTTGCTGTGCACCACCTTGATGAGCACCTTGCGGAGGACGGCCCGGCAAAGCCGGCGAGTCTCGTTCGCCAGTTGGGTCGCCCGGCTAGACTGGAGCACTCTCAACGCGTTGATGATGTTTTCAAAGAACATCGTCAACCTGGCACTTGGAGATATTCTTTCCTCGGAAGAATACTTGAAGTTCGACAAGCCCATGGTTGACAGTTCTGCGGTAAGCTTCTCCGCGGTGGCGATGAGACGGCCAGTCCAGATCTCCACTCCCTTCTCGTACTCGTTCTGGGCAGCGGCGGCGCTCTTGAGCAGGTTCCTCTCTCCTTGGAGATCCTTGAGTAGAGCCTTCTCACGGGCCTTGCCGGCCTCGAGAGACTTCTGCAGCGTGGTCAGCTTCAGCTCCAGAACCGCAATATTATCAGCCGCAGAGGAGAGCTGCTTGGTCTTGTCGGACAGGGCAACTTGCATCTCCGCCAAGGAGTGGAGGGTTTTTTCCCTGTCCCCCTTGAGGGTCGAGAGCTCCTTGCCGTGCTCTTCGAGATCTGTCTCCAGCCTCTTCACTTTGTCGTTCAGCTCGTTCTTGGCAGCCTCTGCAGCTTCGGCAGCATCGACGGCCTCCTTGAGCTTGCCGGCGTGACTTGCAGTTAGAGCTTCGAGCGCCTCCTTATGTTTTCGCTCCAGCTCCTGGGTCTGCCGCGCGACAAGATTTTCAATATCCTCATCCTTGCTGCGAAGCTTGGCGGCGAGCGCCTGCTCATGAGCAGTGAGATCTTCCTCATGAGCATCAAGAGCAACGCGGCGCCCCGTCAGGAGGGCATCTTCGACAGCAATCCTTTGAACAGCTTCATCATGCGCCTTTTCCATATCTGATTGCTTCAGGAGGATCTCATTCCACTGCTGGCTCACTTGTTCCCGGCCGGCAACCAGCTCTTGGAGGGCCTCGGCGTGCCAGATCTGCATTTGTGCGACGCACCTTTGGAAATCTGCTTCGGCCGCCTCAACAACTGCCATTCTGGAGTCCGCTTTGTCTTTCCGGGCGCGATGAAGAGCCTGGAGTTTGCGGAAGTTCTCGCCCATGGCCTGAAGGAGCTGATCCTCTTCAGATTTGCCGCTGCTAGTGCTGGGATCGTCGACAACTTCAAGCCCGGCAGTTGCGATGATTTCTTCGAAAACTTCTCCTTCGGCTGGTGCCCCAGCGCTTGCCGTCCCCGGCAAGTTGATGAACAGGTTTTCGCCAACCTTGAGGTACTTGCTGGATGAGGGGCCTTCAGATGTTGATGGCTGGTCTTCAGTGGCCGCCTCACCAGTGACAGGGGGCTCTGTGGCCGGTGCAGCGCCTAGCGCTCCTGTGGCAGGAATGCTATCAGTGCGGTCCTCAGCCTCCCTGTCGCCCCCTTTCAGCAGGTTCTTCGGCGGTTTCCTCTTGTGCTGTCTTGGCGGCCTCCCCGTCAAGAGCACCACTAGCCTCGACAGTGTCATCCTTGGTGGCCTCGCTGGCAGCGATCCTGTCTGCTTCGGCGGCGGCATCCCTGGCGGTCTCCTCGATCAAAACGTCGACGTCCATGTGTTCCATCACAGGGAACTCTGAAGAGCGAAGGAGGAAAACAGAATAAGATCAAAGTTGAAGTTTGAAGTGACCGAAGACAGAGAGATAAGAGAAAAAGAATAACAAGCACTCTGAGGCAATCGAGTACCTGCGTCGGGCTGTCGGGAGGTGGTTTCAACCCTCCCGGCAACTCTTGTTGCTGGGGGCGTGTCACCGAAGTCCGCACTTGCCGGCTCCTCCTCAGTTAGGATGGGCTCGTCGGCAGGATCTCTTGCCGGGGACGTGCTCATGGGCGGAGCGGTCGATGAAGGAGGCACAGTGGGGATGTCTTCTCCTTGTTGCTGTTCTTCTCCTGCGAACCCAAAGATATTAGTAGGCAAGAATGAAAACCTCGGCACCCGCCAGCGAAAAAAGGACAATGAACTTACGCCGGGGGCTGTGCTGGGGGCTACGCTGGGGGCTGCGTTGAGGACTAGACTCCGGGCTCACAATGACGGTTTCTGGCACGCTAGTGGAGCCTGCCGGGGGCTCGTCGCCCGTAGAAGTCCTTGACCTCTTCGCCATCCTCTCCAGCAAGGTTTCTGTGTCACTACAGGGATAATACAAGCAAGTCAGTAAGATTGATGCGAGATTGAAAGGTAAAGCTATGGCAAAGTACTTACTCTTCTTCCTCTCGCTCCGGACTAAAGCCGGAGATGTCGAAGTCGACCTCCGTTGTGGTGTCTGAGTGGGGAGGCGGAGGAGGAGTCCTAGGCCGCTTGGCTGTGGCAGGGTCAGGGGCAGCTTCCGGTGCGGTGGTACGAGACCCTCCTGCCGCCCCAGCAGTGGCCGCTGGTGTGGGCCTCGCGCGCCGTGCAGGCTGTTGACGAGCCCCCTACCGCGGTCCAGTCTTGCCGGCCACTTTCTTGCCGGGGGCTTCGCCGCTCGAAGAGGGCTGGCTTGCCGGGATGCCAGACGCAGCCTTCCGAAGAACACGCTTCGTCTTCTTCTTCGGGGGTGGGGGCTCTTCTTGCGTCTCTTCTTCTTCGACCGAGTCCTCGCCGGACGAGCTTTCAGCGGCTGCGCTGCTCTCCTCCCCGGCAACCTCGCCGTCCCCGGCAGGCTTCACCTCCACTACCACCTCTGCGTCTCTAGCTTCCCACTCTGTGAAGCCGACGCTGCCGGCCTCTGCGGCAAGATTTGCCTCTTCCACCCTAGTAGCAATGTAAGCTACTTCTTGGTCGGTGGTGGCTCGGATAAAATCTGACTCTTTCCGGACAGGCCTCTCCGTCAAGCTGTCGAAGAATTTCTGCGCTTCCTCCTCGCTTGGCTCAGCCCAGGTCGGGTCAAGGCCGTGGGCGTTGAACATCGGCAGGAAGGCAATGATTGACCCCAAGGCAGAGTTGTTGCACAAGGGGACAATCCTTGCCGGTAGCCGGTGCTTGTCTTCATGCTGGAATAACTTCTGACGGAGAGCGCCAAGCTGCATAGTGGTCAGATTGTTGTTCAGCCCAGGGCGCAACCTCATGATATCTGCTGCGTTCTTATATTCCCAGGCTGGCCTTCCCCTGTTCTACAGAGGGGCGATGCGGCGGCGGAGAAAGTCGAAGCCGATCATCTCCATCGTCAGCCCGGCAGCCTTCAAGCGAAGGATCCTAGTGGTGGCGATTGTGAGCCTCTCGTCTTCCGCAGTGAGATCACTCCAATCCTTGCCGCGGACCACCTTCTGTTGCCGGTGGTGACAAAAAGGATGGGGATCTGCTTCCTGGATCCAGCACCATTCGGCCCGCCACTCGTCCCACTTTTCGCGGTAAACTCCCTCTGGGTATATTTCTTTGTTCCAAGCCCTTGGAATCCATGCAATAGATCCAGAGAGAGCCTCTCCTTTTTGGATACGAGGGAAGAAATAATGGCGAAAAAGAGCAGAATTGGGGATCACGCCAACAAAATTCTCACAGAGATGGGCAAAGATAGACATGCAAAGTACTGCATTCGGCGTGAAATCAAGAAGGCGGAAGCCGTATGTGTACATGATGTCATTGAAGAAGTCGGAAAAGGGGGGACAGAGCCCGCAATAGAAATATGCAGTAAAGAAGGGGTATCTGTCCGATCCACCTTTGGAGCAAGCACCTGGGATTACGCGTGTGGCGGGGAGAGCTTGCATTCCCTTCGCCCACATGCATTGGTATCACCCCTTCAAAGCTTCAGCATCGAGCGTCGGAGGGACGACGACGAGCCTCTTCCGCATCTTCGCCAGTTCGCTCTCCGGAACTTCGGCTTTCGCCTCCTTGCCCTTGCCTTTGCTGGCCTTGGGCGGCATGGCGACTGTGAGGACGGAAGCTGGGGGCGGAGCGAGCGCAGGAGCAGCGGGCGGAAGAGGAAAAGGTTTCGCTCTGAGCTCGAGAGGAGGAAGGCGATGGCGATGGCCAGATTGAGAAGAAGAGGGGGGTAAATAGGTTTGTGCCTGTGCGACTTCTCCTTTTTATGGGGAAGGAGCGGGGCCGCCTTGTTTATTCCCCAATGTGAATGCGCCTCTATAGGCGCGAGACAGTTGCAGCCTTTTTGGCACGCTTCCCACGTCACGCGCTCCGTGCGCGTAGTGGGGGGCACAGTAAAACGACATATTTACGAGCAGTTAATCCCCTGCCACGCGTGCCCGTGCACTGTTTGGGCCTAGCCCAACAATGCCTCGCACTCGTGTATGGCCTAGGCCCGGGGGCTCCTGTCGGTGTACTAAGTATTGGGCCACTAGTACCCCATACTTGTGCACGGGCAGTTGTAGCCATCCTCGCGGCAAGGCTTGCCGGGAACAGCTCGAGGTCGATTCAAGCCATCAAGGAAATCATCAAGTCAGAGATCTGAGGATCAGCAGATAAGCAAAGCTGGAATCCGAAGGCCAGCTTCCCCGGCAAGATCCTTGCCGGGATGGCCTGTGGAGCCCGGCAAGGCTCAGCGCCCGGCAAGGCTTGGTTCCTAGCAAGCCCTGGCGCCCGGCAAGGCTTGGCGCCCGGCAAGGTTTGGTGCCCGGCAAGGATCGGCGCCTGGCGAGATTCCACCACTGTGCCACCGCTTCGGCACAATAACAAGTCTGACATTCTGGATCCTTCCCTGGATGCGTGGCGACGCGCCAGTGGAGGAGAGCTTAAGCGGTGCTGATGGGATGGCCCCTTTTTCCATCCCCAAGAAAGTGAGGACACCTAAACGGACACCTCATGGTGCATTAAATGCGCTAGTCCTAATCCGTCAGGGGTTAGGTATGATACCCTGTAGCTACTTTACACCTCAATGTATGTACATTTTGCCACTGTGGAGACCCCTTTGAGCATATAAAAGGAGGCCCAAGGCAACTGCTACAGAGGAGGAGAAGAACTTCTGGCCCATTCTGCATGCGTAGCTGCTCTTTGAACGTACTGTTCATTGCGAGCGCTCCTGAAGGCTGGGCTCAAGAACATCAATAAGAACACAAAGCAGGAGTAGGGTTTTACGCTGATCAGCGGCCCGAACCTGGGTAAAAACTTCCCGCGTCGATCATTGGTTCTGCTCTTTGCGTATACCTCTCCCCCCGCCGAATCGTAAAGGGGTCTCTCGGGATCCCATAGGTGTCGTACCCCGACACCGTGCCAACTCAATTCGAATCCAGTTTGTATTTTTTTCGGGCAGGATCCATTTTGTATTCGAATACAAATCTATATACATCATTTTTTTATATATAATTTCAAAAGCACAACACCCTTTATACATAAATATGGTTTACAAATGGCATGATCTCAGATTCATAAGGATGGATCCATCTTAATTTGGATTTTCAAATATTTGATACCACTTTATGTTGAAATCCAATGTATGCATTCCTCGCTAACTGTCTCCAATTAATGTGTGTTTCATGTGGGTTTTTTTACTTCTCAAACACGTATAATGTGTTTGACACACGCAACATATAGTGTAATCCTGTTTAGACATTAATTGCATATAAACCATGAATTGTCTCTAATTAAAGAATCTATGGATCACTAATGTTGATAAACTATATAACATTACACGTGTCCCCAAATTCAAATGAATATGCATGTTTGATAGACCAATTTTCGTTATGATATTATCGATGTCGTGATCTCTAGTTTAAATATTTGAATCCCCTTTAATCCAGATATTCATCTCATATAGCTATCACTCATGCTTGTATATCTCTCTAGACCTATACGCCTTCATCGTCTCTCGGGTATCTCTTGTGCTACTTGTATGTCGACAATGATCTTTTATCTTCGTAACACACTGACGGTACTCTCTCCCTCGACATTCACTCTATCTCTCTCTAAGTATATCTCGATCCCTGCTATGTGTCTCTAACTATGATTCTCCCCGTGAGATCTCTTTCTCTCACACAAACACAAACTTCGTCTCCCGGGGTCTCATTTCTCTCTACTATTCCCCTGTGTGCCACTCGCACACCCCCTCTCACACAGAGATGTCTTGCACTCCTTAGGTATGAGAAGCTGCGACTCTCCCTCTTAAATATCTCTTTCTCACACACAAACACAAACTCTGTCTCCCAGGGTCTCATATCTCTCCACTGTTTCCCTTGTATGTCGCTCACACACACTCTCTCTCCCTAGAGATATCTCGCGTTCCCTGATATGTCTCTCTAGCTATCACTCTCCTTGTGAAATATCTTTATCTCTTGCAAACACAAAACTCCGTCTCTCGGGATCTCATTTGTCTCTGATATTTGTTTGTATGTGACTCACATGCACCTTCTCTCTATCTCTCTCACACCCACACACATAACTCAGCCTTCTGATCCACTTGACTCTTATCTCTAACACACACACTAGCTAGCCGCTCTCCCTCTAGCTAGCATCTTTATCTTTCTATTTATCTGTTTCTCCATCAACCTTTTTTCTCGCCCTCACTCTTGCTTCCTATCACGCACACTATATATGTTTCTCTCTACATGTAGTCATGCGCCCTCTTTTTATCTTTCTCTCACACACACATAACTTCAATCCTCTGAACCACTCGGCGGTCATCTCTAATACACAAACTAGCCGATGTCCCTCTAGCTAGCATCTCTATCTCTCTATCTATCTGTAGTTTCTCCGTCAACCTTTCTTTCTCGCACGCACTCTTGCTTCCTATCACGCACACTATATCTGTCTCTCTATACATGCATCTATAGGTCGATCTCTTTTGCACAATCGTTGTGTCTCGCTCTCTCTGCTCGCCATATATGCATGCTCCAGCCCACACCACTATCTCTTAAAGACAAAAACACATGCTCAATTATCATGTCTTCTTCCCTCCACTCTCACATGCATGCATATTGTCATACCAATCCGTCTCTCCCATGTCGTTGATCCTATGACTTATGTCTTCTTTCTTTTATCTCAATCATGCGCGCGCGCACACACACACATCCCATGTATACATGTATACCTCTCGCACATGCACGTTCAAGGCCTCCTATGTCTCCATACGTAGTTAATTACCCTCATCCCTAACCCCACATCGAATCGTTCTCTTCTTGTGTGCACATGACTTCCGCCTAGATGGGTCTCTTCTCTAACACACACACTCACACTTAACAATCTCCTTCTAGCTACCCCCTCTCTCACTCTTCCCCTATATCCCCGAAACTAATAAGACCATCCCTTCATTTAATTCCTGCCTACATGCACCATCGATATATAGTAGCCTTCCTCGGTGTCTCTCGAACAAACACGTTATCTCGATGTCGACTCCTCTCACGCGCACACGCCTTCTCTTCCCTCTTTACGGGCCTCTTCTCTCTCGCACCCCCCTCGTTGGTGGCCTCTGCTATGCACATCACCTCTCTACGATGAAGCCACACACACTTAAATTACTTTCGCCACCAAAGACTCCGCTTCACACACACACACACACACATTAAGACTCCATCTCACTGATCTCACACACACATGCTGTAGGTGGAGCATTTGTTCCTACCACCCTTCGTCCAACCTTACCCGTATGATAAACAATCACCTTAATTTACTTATATAACATGGATAAATTCCACTTTATTTTAGTAGTTAGCAAAGTTCTCATAATTATATAACGCAAATCACGAGCAGGAAGTGACTTTTTTTACACAACCATGTTAACATGGCCACGTAAATCACAAGCTAAAGTGTAATACCATTATACTTATATCCCGATGCAAAAGGTGGAGTACATGCCCGAAGAGTAGAGTCACACACACGCACTCTGTCTCTCAGAATCACACACATACCTGTTACGTGACGCCCCCTAAGCAGACCCGTATGTTACAATTTGTGCACCCGCGGGTACACGTGATGGTGCCCATTTATTTAAGCCAGACGGTGAACCCAAACAGTAGCTGCATTCATTCCCCTCCCGCCGCCTCTTCTCTGGTCGCTGTCACCCGATAGCCATGGCCCGCCCGAAGGTAACGACATACACCATGCTCCCGCCAGAGCGGCGCTTTGATCTGGAGGTGGCGCGAAGCCCGGATCGCAGCCGCCCTGCCTCCGGACTCTGGACTAGCCACAGACGGACGAGGAGGCGTTGGAGGCGGAGCAGCACGCGGAGCCGGAGGAGGAGAACGACGACGCGGAGCCGGAACAGGAGGACGACGACGCGGGCGAAGCGGAGCCGGAGGAGGACAATGATTTCCATTATACTCAGACTTAAAGGGCTTTGAGTTTCACGCCACATTTATTTCATAGAGATAAAGAAAGGAAATTTTAGTGGTAATGCATGCATCTATTTTTGCTAGCACTCCTATATAAGGGTTGACTGATCACTTCCCGCGGACGTGAGCGGATGGTGGAAGAGGAAGGAGAAGGGAAGTGGGCTGTGGAGTACGCCAGTTGCAGCACGAGCTCCAAGGAACATTCGTGCCAAACAATGCATAGTAGTACAGTATAGTCCAGCGGAGTATGAATTGGCCTTTAGGTTGCGTGTGGATGACATGGCTGCAACATGCAGGCTGCAGTTTGACAGCCTACCGCTCCGCTTCGCACGATTTGGTCACGCAAGATTTGCATGCAAGCATGTCACGCACGTACTTGTCGAAGGCGTGCTCGAAAAAGGGCGACCAGGTCCGCTAGTCCGCGTTGGTCCATGCGCCCGGAAAACAACTAATCCCAGTGGCTGTAAATGTCGTGCGTGCTTTAATTCCAGGCTAGTGGATGGATGCGAACGTGCCGTACAATGAACCGCCCGCCAGCTCCCTAATCTCTATCTCTACTCTTATAATAATAATAATCTTTCTATCTATCCAGTGGTGGAGCTAGCGATATATTACTGAGGGGGAAAATAGCCAAATATAATTGTCTGGAGGGGCCAAATACTGTATTTATCTTAATTTGTGTCATCCTAAATAGTGTTTTTTCACAAAATATTCTTGGGCTAGGGGGCCATGGCACCTGCAGCATAACAAATAGCTCCGCCAGTGTATCTATCTATCTATGTCGGCGTTCTGGGAACCAGTGTACCCAGACTTGCCTGCCTGCGGCCCACGGCGTGGCTCCATCGACGGCCTGGTACGGCTCATCTGCAGCACCTTCAAGACAAGACCCTCGCAAGGGGCTAAGCCTCGTGAGGCGGGTGACGCCAAGACCTCCGGAGGGAGCGGCCTCCCCAGGCTAGCTCCCGAGGAGTGGAGATTTCTATGCAGGTACCCATCTCAAGAGGTGGAGGTTGATACGTCTCCAACATATCTATAATTTTTGATTGTTCCATGCTATTATATTATCTGTTTTGGATGTTTTATATGCATTAATATGCTATTTTATATGATTTTTGGGACTAACCTATTAACCTACAGCCCAGTGCCAGTTCCTATATTTTTCCTTGTTTTAGAGTTTTGCAGAAAAGGAATACCAAATGGAGTCCAAACGGAATGAAACTTTCGCGATGATTTTTCTTGGACCAGAAGACATCCAGAGGACTTGGAGTGCACATTAGGAAAGCCACAAGGCGGCCACAAGGTTGGAGGGCGCGCCCAGGGGGGTAGGGCGTGCCCCCCACCCTTATGGGCCCCTCGTGACTCCACCGACCTATTTCTTCAGCCTATATATTCTCAAATACCCCAAAACCTATGAGAGAAGCCATGAAACCACTTTTTCGCCGCCGCAACCTTCTGTACCCGTGAGATTCCATCTTGGGGCCTTTTCCGGCATCTTGTCGGAGGGGGATTCGATCACGGAGGGCTTCTACATCAACACCATTGCTTCTCCGATGAAGCGTGAGTAGTTTACCTCAGACCTACGGGTCCATAGCTAGTAGCTAGATGGCTTTTTCTCTCTCTTTGATTCTCAATACAAAGTTCTCCTCGATGTTCTTGGAGATCTATTCAATGTAATACTCTTTTGCGGTGTGTTTGCCGAGATCCGATGAATTGTGGATTTATGATCAGTTTATCTATGAATATTATTTGAATCTCCTCTGAATTCTTATATGCATGATTTGATATCTTTGCAAGTCTCTTCGAACTATCGATTTGGTTTGGCCAACTAGATTGGTTTTTCTTGCAATGGGAGAAGTGCTTAGCTT
Organism: Thinopyrum elongatum; assembly: GCA_011799875.1. Lineage (NCBI taxonomy): Eukaryota > Viridiplantae > Streptophyta > Magnoliopsida > Poales > Poaceae > Thinopyrum > Thinopyrum elongatum. The sequence continues at coordinate 488,241,265 of CM022299.1, forward strand.
TGGGTTCAATCTTGCGGTGTCCTTTCCCAGTGACAGTAGGGGCAGCAATGCACGTATTGTATTGTTGCCATCGAGGATAAAAAGATGGGGTTTTCATCATATTGCTTGAGTTAATTCCTCTACATCATGTCATCTTTCTTAATGCGTTACTCTGTTCTTCATGAACTTAATACTCTAGATGCAGGCAGGAGTCGGTTGATGTGTGGAGTAATAGTAGTAGATGCAGAATTGTTTCGGTCTACTTGACACGGACATGATGCCTATATTCATGATCATTGCCTTAGATATCGTCATAACTTTGCGCTTTTCTATCAATTGCTCGGCAGTAATTTGTTCACCCACCTTAATAATTTCTATCTTGAGAGAAGCCTCTAGTGAAACCTATGGCCTCGGGTCTACTTTCCATCATATAATCTTCTACTTTCCATCATATAAGTTTCCGATCTACAATTTTAGTTTCCTATTTACTTTCTTTGCGATCTTTTACTTTCCGTTCCATAAACCAAAAATACCAAAAATATTACTTTACCATTTATCCATCTCTATCAGATCTCACTTTGCAAATAACCGTGAAGGGATTGACAACCCCTTTATCGCGTTGGGTGCAAGTTGGTGTTTGTTTGTGCAGGCATTCGGTGGCTTGCGTGTTGTCTCCTACTGGATTGATACCTTGGTTCTCAAAACTTAGGGAAATACTTACTCTACTTTGCTGCATCACCCTTTCCTCTTCAAGGGAAAAACCAACTCAAGCTCAAGAGGTAGCAGAGGTGACGCAAGCCATGACGACCAAGGCCAGGCGGGCGTCAGCGGGCGCAGAGCAGCAGGTTTCCTCTTTGGTGCTAAGGAGGCAAGCGCAGGCGCGGGGTCCTGAGGAATCACCCAAAGGTTTCCATTCCCGTGCAACGAGACCAAGACGCCCAGACGGCAGGACAGATGTCATCGCCGAGCCCACCACGATGTCACGACCAGAAGCTTTGCAGGCAAAGACCACCTTTCGTTAGGATAAGATGTACTACTTGTCCCCTTTCAAATTGGCTGTTGTGGAATCCCTTCCAGTCTTTGTTTTCGGGGAAGAGGACCAAGGCCACTATAAATAGGTTAGCCACCACCATAGAAAGGGGGACGAAACCCAGAACCACGGATCCTCAATAGAACAAGCCTCGCGAGCCTGTTCATCCTTTGTACTAGTTCATCCTCAGCCCCTCGTGAGGCAAATCCACCCCAAAGCAGGAGTAGGGTATTACACCGCAAGGTGGCCCGAACCTGGGTAAACTGCCGTGTCCTTCTTCTTCCTTGTTCTTCGAGCTAGGTTGTAGGACGGCGCCTTCGGTTGGCTGGTTAGGTATGACGACACGGAGGACCCCACGGAGTTCCTCCGGGTATACACAGAGGCCATCTATGCGGCAGGCGGTGACGACAAGGTCATGGCGAATTGGCTCCCCATGGCCCTCACGGGCGCGCCACGTGCCTGGCTGCTCAGCCTGCCAGAATCTTCGGTGGCCTCCTAGGGGGAGCTGCGCGACCTGTTCGTCTTACACTTCGTGGCGCCGTTGCCCCATGCCGTTGCGGCTATCCTCGGTGGGTCGTAGGTGCCAACCTCTAGTCGCCATGTCAAACAGTTCTTCCGGCAGATGGGGGCTGCCCAGCCACGCTCGGGGGCTCCCTTGGGTCGGGCGGCGCCCGAGACCGACATCACCTACGACTCCAGGGATCACCCCAGGATTACAGTCGGCGCGGGCGCGCTTCCCTTGTTGTGCACGCCTACCATCGGTGGCGTCGCACTCACCCGAACCCTCATCGACGGTGGCGCTGGCCTCAACATCCTCTCCGTGGAGGCCTACGACCTACTTCAGGTGCCGTACGATTGGCTCCTCCCAACTAGGCCCTTTTCAGGGGTGCTCGGCGGCTCTGTCGCACCCTGGGGCAGATTCGCCTCCCCCTCACCTTCGGCACACGCAACAACTACCGCACCGAGCTCATCGACTTCGACATCGCCTGAATCAGCCTCCCATACAATGCCATCCTCAGGTACCCGGCCCTCGCCAAGTTCATGGCGGCGACGCACCCCGGCTACAACGTCATCAAGATGCCGGGGAGTAGCGGCGTTCTTACTATGGTGGAGGACACCAAGGATGCCCTCCTGGCCCTCAAGCTCGCCTTCAAGGCCATGGCGGTCACGCGACCTGAGGCGGAGAACGCTCCGGAGGTCCCGGAGGCCGCACACACGAAGAAGAAGCCTCTATTCTCTCAGGACCGAGCTGAGACGAAGCAGGTGCGGGTCAATGATGGGGACTGAAGCCTCACCTTCATCATAGGTGCTGGTCTCCCACCGGACCAGGAAGAAGCGTTGGTCGGGTTGCTCCACGCGAACAAGGATGTGTTTGCATGGGAGGCAACAGACCTGGTCGGCGTCCCGCGGGACGTAATTGAGCACCACTTGATGGTGTGCCCCGGCTCGCTCCCGGTGAAGCAGAAGGCGAGGCGGCAAGCCCCGGAGAAGCAATCGTTCATTGTTCGGGAGGTCCGCAAGCTGCAAAAAGCCGGCGTCATCTGGGAAGTACGGCACCTGGATTGGCTGGCCAACCCAGTCGTCATCCCCAAGAAGGGGGGAAAGGAGCGCATGTGCATTGACTTCACGAGCCTCAACAAAGCTTGCCCTCGAGATCCTTTCCCTTTTCCACGCATCGATCAGATCGTTGACTCCACCACTGAGTGCGACCTGCTGTGTTTTCTGGACGCCTTCTCGGGCTACCACCAGATCAAGAAGGCGGTGCAAGACGTCGAGAAGACGGCCTTCCTCTCCCAGTGCGGGGTGTATTGTTACACCTGCATGCCGTTCGGTTTGCGCAACGCCAGCGTGACTTTCCAGCGATTGATGCACATCGCCTTGGGCAAGCATCTCGGGAGGAACGCCGAGGCGTACGTCGATGACATAGTGGTCAAGTTGCGGGAAGCAAAAACCCTCATCGAAGACCTGGAAGAAACATTTTCCAACTTACGCGCAGTGAATCTGCGCCTCAACCCGGAGAAGTGTGTGTTCGGCGTTCCGTCTGGCAAGTTGTTGGGTTTCTTGGTGTCGCACAGAGGGATTGAGGCTAACCCAGAGAAGATCAAGGCAATAGAGATGATAAGCCCGCCGCAGACCCTCAAAGAAATGCAGAAGCTCGCGGGTTGCGTGACCTCGCTGGGGCGTTTCATCTCCAAGCTCGGCGAGCGCGCCCTCCCGTTTTTCAAGCTGATGAAGAAGAAGGGCCCATTCGAATGGACTCCGGAGGCCGATGAGGCCTTCCAAGACCTCAAGAGATACCTCACAAATCCTTCGGTGATGGTGGCACCTCGACCCCTTGAGCCCTTAGTGCTTTACCTGGCCGCCACACCCCACTCGACGAGCGCAGCACTTGTGGCGGTCCGGGAAGAGCACGCGAGCGCAGGTGCGTGGCGCAGTACACCGTTTTCAGCCATGACATCGCCACCTCAGGACGGCCCTCCTAAGGCATTGGTCGCCCCGGCAGGGGGCGGAGCTCCTGAGGCTTTGGCCGCCCCGGCAGGGGACGACACTCCTGAGGCATTGGTTGCCCCGACAGGGGGCGGCGCTCCTGAGGCCCCCACGCCTCACGAGGGGCTGAACACCATTGGCGCCCTCTCTTTGGTCGAGCACCCTGTGTATTTCATCAGCATGGTGTTGCGTGACACGCGCACGCATTACCCCATGCCGCAGAAGCTTCTGCTCGCGCTCCTCGTCGCCTCCAGGAAGCTGTGCCACTACTTCCAAGGACACCCCATCAGGGTTGTGTCTGCATTCCCCCTGGAGAGGGTGCTCTGGAGCCCAAATGCTGTATGCAGGGTTGCCGAGTGGAACATCGAGCTGCAGGCATTCCAACTGGAGTTCAGCACATCCAGAAGAACGCCATGGTGACTCCACCTCTCACCCACGCACCCACCACATCTCCGGCGATCTCCTCCCTCATCCACTAATTTGTGGATCCTCTCCGATGACAAGATCCGGCGGCGCCTCTGGATCATGCCAATACCCATCTTCCATGGGTTCTCATGGTGGATCAACCCTGGACTTGGACTTTTCCAAGGGTTTAGCTTTTGCAGATGAGATCTATAGATCTTCTGGCTTCACGGTGCACCCGATGGAGGACATGGGCTCCTTCACCCTGGTGGTCTCTTTCAGCCGTCATGATTTCCGCCTATCTGAAGATTCGGTGGCGGCGGCCCTGGAATCAGCCCTTGGGGGCTCTGCAATTGATCTTATGGTCTCTCATGTCAAAGATAAGGTTTATTCCTTCCATGTCTCATGCAAGCAAGTTGGGTTTTACATTGTTGATCTCCGATCTTATGCATGCATGCAATTCAAGTGTTATTTTAATCTTTGGGGCAATGGGGGTCCTAACTGGATTAGAGAACTCAAGATCTGGAGGAAGGAATGTGACGAGGAATGGATTCTAGTGAGTCCTTCGAAACGCCGTTCGGCCTTAGGGCTTTTGGCTATGCATAAGCCACCAGCTCGATCCGCACTCAAAAGTGCAAATGCTCCTAGAAAGAAACTTTCATTTGCTACCTTTCAGAGGTATGATGTTTGCCGTGGATATAGATTTCCGGCGACACAAGTGTGCATTGACACAGCTAATGATGCGGGCTATGAGGTCCCGGCACATGAAAGGGTTGTTATTCGTCCTCCTCCTCCGACTGAACTACAGTGGACGTTGGCTAGGCCACCCATCAACTTTGGCACAGTGCATATCTCATCGGCGGGTTCTGCTCCAGCGAGCTGCGGCCAACTTGATCCCATGCATCGTGATGCTCCTGCCATGATTCACGCGGGAGATTCGGAATTTCTGGTTATTCGAACTACGGCTCAGACGCATGGCCCAATTACTGGCCCAAGCCCTTCTGGCCCTGTGGCTTCTACTGGCCCATTAACGAGCCCTAATCGCTGGCCTGTGGAGGATCTCCCTCCAATTCCTAGCTCACAGGAAGCGGCCATCCAGTTTGATAGTATGCTCAATGACATGGTGGCCCAAATTATGACATGCTCAGTTTGCAATGAGCAGGGCCACCTGTCATCATCTTGTGGAAGGCGAATGGTCTGCTTGGCTTGCTCTCGGGTAGGTCACTATAGAAAGGATTGTTTTGATTACGCGCGAGCTAACAGATTGGTATTGAGGCCAATTAATCGCAAGCAGAGCTCGAATTTATCGGGGTTGCATACCGGCCTGGGAAACTGTGCCCCTGCCGACGAGACGCTATGCCCGGTCACCACAGCTCTACCCAATACTCAGCAACCTTGATCCTCCTTCTCTGCTCCATCTTCAGATCCTCCCTCCCCGGCCATGGCAATTTATGAGATTGATCCTGAGCGCTTCGTCCCGGCTGGCCACCACATCATCGATGGTGGTCAGTTTCGTCTTCCGCGCACCTACATCACGCCATCTTCAAGGCCGCCGCGCCACCATGAGGACTACATGGTTGCGGAGGTGATGCCCCGCCCAGAGGGGCCATTGGGGCCGGTCAGAGAGGAGGTGGTCGAGTTTCTGCAAAACAGAGGTATTGTGGTCCGCTCTGCTCAACCTTGGTTCCATGGAGTTGGTCTGTTTCAAGTCAGAGATCCAGTAGTCCGTTATGGTCTGATTCAGCATGCTCCCTTTGATATTGGGAATGATCGCTTTGTCCGTTTTATGAAGCATGACGAGGGAGAGGGTTTTCGGGGAGCACATGGGTTCAGAGATGGATGGCTTATGTTTATTGGTATTCCTTTGGATTATCGCACCACATAGTTCATTGCACAGGCAGTCAGTACTTTTGGCAAGTTTCAATCTTGGGATAGTGAAGATCCATATCTGGTTCATACTTTGGTCAGGGCATCCTTTCCTGATACACCGTTGGTCCCGCGTAGTGTGTTCTTCGGGGATTATGCTGAATGGGGAGGGGCAAGGGTTTCTTGGACTGCGGCTTGCTACGTCCTTGGGGCAGATTTTGCAGATCAGATGCCCAATGATGAGGACCCAATGCCACTAGATGGCAGTCATCACCTGCTGCCTGGCCAATTTGTGCCTGACAATATTCCATTCGTCCTGCCTCCTTACCCCCAGCTTGGATGGAATGAAGCTCCGATGGAACCTGCGCCCCCAGTGCAGGCAAATGATGTTGTGGGCTGGGGCAATGCAGTCTGGGAGGAGCCGCCTCCACAGCAGCAGGAGCAGCCACTGCAGGACCAAGTAGCCATTGTCATTGATCAACCAGAAGCTTCGGTATCTGTTGAGCAGATTGTTCTTGAGATGCAAAATGCAGCAGAGCCAGTCCAACATGCAGAAGAACCTGCCCAAAATGCCGCTAAGCCTGTCGAGCAACACATTGCAGCAGAGCCTGTCGAACAACTCAATGTAGCAGATCCAGTTCAACAGCTTGCAACTGTTCCCTACCAGCCACCTATCATTCAGCCCTAGCAGGTGTTCATTGGCATGGTGCGGGTGGTGCAGGGCCCAGCACTCCCCCCTGAGATGATTTGGAAAAGATCTTTTCTCACTCTCCTGCCTGAGTTTGATGCTTTGGAAATTCCTCGTCCTATGTTCTGCAAACCAATGGGCCCAGTGATCTACTCCAAGCATGCATGGAATATTGTCTTTGATGTGGATCTCTTGGTTTCTAAGCTGGTCAGGCCAGTTGATTATGTCTCTGTGACTCGTGAAGTGATCACACTGCCCAAGAGACCCGTGGCACGAGCTTTATTTATTGATCAAACTCCCTTTGTTGATGAGTGCACTCAAGACAGCTTGACTGTTTTCTCTGCTGAGAAAGTTAAGCCTCTGAAGAGTAAGGGCAGAAAGAAGGCAGCCGTGCGAATTGTGGAAACATCAGTTAGACGCTGCACCAGGAGCTCTGCTCGGCGGGATGGTTTCAAACAGGTTTTTGAAGAGTTGCCCCAGCAGCCCAGGAAGAAGAGGCCAAGAGCTAAGCCTGTTGCAGTCTCTCCCAAGGCCTAGCAAAGCAGCCCAATGGACACCTTGGCCCAGCAAAGCGAACAACTCATGGTGCCACCGGAGATGCCCATAGAAGTGTTGCAGAGTGCAGGGAAGGACTTGGAGATGGAGCCAGTTCTGCTCACTAAGGAGAAGCTTATGGCTGAACCTTCTGAAGAATCGCCCACTTCGTCTGACAAATGATGTGTCCTCTCCATGTTTTCCATGGGTTTAGCAAGCCCTTTAAATTTGCTAGTTATCTTAGGCCTGTTATGCTACTTATGTTGCTTGCTGGTGGTTTTGGAGAACTTTTTATTTTGTGGGGTGCTATGGTTTTAAAGTGCAACACTATGTGTTGTACTTTTGCTGCTTGAACTATGCTTGTTAAACATGAATTTAAACTCTAAGCGAAGTTGGAAGGTACTGTGTTGGAATGTGAGAGGCCTTAATTCTGAGATGCGCCAGAGAGTAGTTAGAGAGAAGATCAATGAGAGCCAATGCTCGGTTGTTTGTTTACAAGAAACAAAGTTATCTGAATGTGATCATTGGTTAATTAAAAACATCTGCCCATCTAGATTTGACCAGTTCATTGAGTCTCCCTCAAGAGGGGCCTCGGGTGGTTTGTTAATTGCATGGAGATCAGATTGTTTCACTGGTTCCTTGGTTGAGGTTAAACATTATAGTATTGCGGTTAATTTCACCTCTGTGCATAACAATGATTGTTGGACCTTGGTGAATGTTTATGGCCCCAGTCAAGGGGAAATGAGAGATGAATTTGTGCAGTGGCTCTATAATCTGAATATTGACCCTCAAACAAACTGGATGATCTTGGGGGACTTCAACTTTATTAGGTCACAGGACAATAGGAACTTGCCAGGGGGGATGTTAATGATATGTTCATCTTTAATGAAATAATAGGCCACCTTGGTCCGCTTGAGTTGCCCCAAAAAGGTAGAAAATACACTTGGTCAAACATGCAAGATTCTCCACTGTTGGAACAGTTGGATTGGATCTTCACCTCTGCTAATTGGATTGATTCTTATCCAATGACACAAGTTGTTCCACTCGCCAGAACCACCTCAGATCATGTACCCTGCTTGGTTACTATCTCCACTTCTATTCCAAAGGCTAACATTTTCAGGTTTGAGAACTACTGGACTGAACAGCCTGGTTTCTTAGACTATGTGCAGCAATCCTGGTCTCAACCCTCCTCAAAGCAACACATCACTTCCATAATTTTAGATAAATTAAAGGCTCTGAGGAAGGCTTTAAAGTCTTGGCAAAAAGGTATTTCACATATCAAAAACCTGATTGAGAAATGTAACTGGGTTATCAGCTGGATTGACAGTTTGGAAGACTCTAGGCCATTATTCAGACAGGAATTTGATTTTAGGAAGTTGGTGAAATTGCATCATGCACACTTGGTGCACTTACAGTGTGTTTACTGGAAGAAAAGATGAACCATCAGATATATCAAGGTTGGGGAAGAAAATTCAAAATTCTTCCAAGCCATGGCCTCTCAGAGACATAGGAGAAACTCAATTGCTTCCTTGACTCTGGGGGATGGATCTGTCACTTCTCAACATGATGTCATTGCTGATGCTTTCCATAAAGCTTTCAAGGAGAGAATGGGCCAAGCCAAGGGTATTAATATGGGGCTAGACTTGGATCATCTCCTCCAGAGGGTACCTGGGCTGGATGTGCTTGTAAAACCTTTTGGAAAAGAGGAAATTGAGCAGGTGGTGAAGGAAATGCCAGTGGATAAATCACCAGGGCCTGATGGATTTAATGGGCTTTTCTTTAAGAAGTGCTGGCACATTATTTCTCATGAATTTAACACACTGGCACAAGACTTTCATGCAGGGAGGGCCAAGCTGGAGAACATTAATGATTTCTTTATTGTGCTGGTACCCAAATCAAATACACCTGAGGGGGTGGGTGACTATAGGCCTATATCCCTTACTAGCTTTGGGCTTAAATTGCTGACAACAGGTTTCAACAGGAGATTTTGAGGTGTATTCACAAGAATCAGTATGGGTTCATTAAAACAAGAACAATTCAAGATTGTCTTGCCTGGAGTTTTGAGTATATACACCAATGCAAGCAGTCAAAGAGGCCCATAATACTGTTTAAGCTGGATTTTGAGAAGGCCTTTGATTCTATTGAGCATGAGGCTATCCTCACCATTTTGCAGGCCAAGGGCTTCCCCCAAAAATGGATTTCTTGGGTCAAAGAGTTGTTATCTTCTGGAACTTCTTCTGTGCTGGTAAATGGAGTTCCTGGCAGACACTTCAAATGCAAATGTGGAGTCAGACAAGGAGATCCTTTGTCTCCTTTATTATTTGTTTTAGCAGCTGATATTCTCCAGTCAATGTTAAATAATATGGTCCAAAGGGGTCTTCTCTCATTACCAATTCCATCACATGATCCAGATTTCCCAGTAGTGCAGTATGCTGATGACACTATTTTGTTTATCCCTGCCCAGAGAGATCAGTTGGTGGTGCTAAAAGAGGCTCTTATGATTTTTTTCTCAATCAACAGGATTGAAAATCAACTTCCACAAATCCTCAATGAGTCCAATCAATTTGGATAGTAACTTTGCAGAAGATCTGGCTAGTGTTCTTGGCTGTAAAATTGGGACAATGCCATTTACTTATCTTGGCCTGCCACTTGGTACAACAAGGCCCAAGATCATTGATTTCATGCCCCTGGTTGATTGCATGGAGAGGAGGCTCACTGCCAGTTCATGGTTTCTGCCCCGGGGGGAAGATTGCAACTGCTCAATTCTGTAATATCATCAATGCCAATTTTCTTCTTATGTAGCCTGCAAATCCTACCTGGTATTTTGAAGCAATTGGAAAGGATATAGAGGCAATGCTTATGGAGGAAATATGGATAGGAAACTGGGCACTCTTTAGCTGCTTGGCCTCTGGTTTGCAGACCCAAGAATAAGGGGGGCCTGGGAATTCTGAATCTTAGTGTGCAAAATGATGCATTATTGCTTAAACATTTGCACAAATTTTACAACAGGGAGGATATTCCATGGGTGCATCTAATCTGGAACTCCTATTATTATGATAGGGTTCCCCATGACACCACCTTGTGTGGATCTTTTTGGTGGAGAGATGTCTCCAAACTTATGGACAAATTCAGAGCTGTTTCTGTAGTTCAAGTTAACAGTGGGGATATTGCTCTGTTCTGGAAAGATAGTTGGGCTGGTACTAGCAGTTTGCTACTCCAAGATAAATTCAAAAGGCTTTTCTCCTACTGTTTAGATTAGAACATTTCAGTACAACATGTTCTCAGTTCTGACAACCTTCTGGGGCTTTTCCAATTGCCTTTATCTGAACAAGCATATGTGGAGCTTCAATGCCTGTCACAATGCCTTGATGAATATGCTGGAGATAGATTGCTGCCTGATTGCTGGACTTGGAATGATAGCAAAAGGACACAGTATACTGCCAAGAAGTATTATGATCTGGTCCATAAGCCCATTGTGGCAAACCCTATATTGAATTGGATATGGAAGAGTTGTTGTACTATGTCCATTAAAATGTTTGCATGGCTAGTGATTATGGATAGAGTCAACACCAAAGACATGATACAGAGAAGGCACTGGAGAATTGAGGATGGCCCTGAATGTGTGTTATGCAGATCTGGCTCGTTGGAGGACAGAAATCATCTGTTTTTCCAATGTAATTCCAGTGCTAGAGTTTGGAACTATCTGCAGATATATTGGTCTTCAAGCTTTGATATGGTGGATATTGCTTTCCAGGCCAGAGAGGAGTTTGGTAAACCTTTCTTTGCTGAAGTGGTCTTTTTAACATGATGGAATATCTGGATGGTTAGAAATGATAAGATCTTCAGAAAGATAAGGCCATCTTTTGGTAGATGGAAGGCTGGATTCATTCATGATATCTCCCTCATGGCACACAGGATAAAATCAAGACACAAGGAGGAACTTCTTCACTGGATTGCTTTCCTACCACCTTCAGGGTTCTCTTCTTTTTGCTTTCCCCTGTAACTTAGTTTAGCTTAGCTTTTTATCTTTTTTTGTTTCCACTGCTTGTGGATCTGTACATATGACTTTGGTTGCTCTTTTCTTAATAAAATGTTGTGGGGCCAAGCCCTGCAGTTTCCATGGTAAAAAAACTGGAGTTCAGCACCACTAGGGTCATCAAGGGCGCGGCCCTCGCTGACTTCGTGGCGGAATGGACTGACGCCCCCGACCGAGGGGTTGGTGAAAACTGCTCCCTCGTGCCCGGAGACGAGGCGCCCGATGGGTGGGTCATGTACTTCGATGGCGCATTCGCACGCCAGGGCGCGGGAGCTGGAGCCGTGCTTGTCTCACCTACCCAGGATAAGCTCTACTACGCTGTGCAGCTCTGCTTCTAGCACGGTGAGAAGGTCTCCAACAACATCGAGGAGTACGAAGGCCTGATCGCAGGCCTCCGGGCTGCGGCGGGCCTGGGGATCAAGCGCCTCACCATCAAGGGCGATTCTCAGCTCCTCGTCAACTTCTCCAACAAGGAATACATGCCCAAGGACGAGCACATGGAGGCATATTTGGAAGAGGTACGCAAAATCGAAAAACAGTTCTTGGGTCTAGAATAGCAGCATGTTCCGCGCGGCACGAACAAGGAGGCAGACGACATCACCAAGAGGGCATCGCAGCGCAACCCCCAAAAGCCTAGCATGTTCGAGGAGAGGCTCTTCAAGCCTTTAGCGGTCCCCTCCACCGCGAGCATGGTGCTACTCTGGGAGGAACTGCCCCAGGCCCCTGCCTCGGGCGCCCCGGCCTGCGGTCCGTCCTCTGGAGCCCGCTTGCTTTTGGCCCTCGAACCTCAGGAGGGGTGCTGGACCGAGGAGTTCAAGGCGTACCTACTCCAGTGTACCTTGCCGGAGAAGCAGGAAGAAGCAGAACGTGTGGCCCGCCAGGCCACCGCCTACTGCTTGCAGTATGGCGAGCTCTACTGAAGGCGCCCAAACGACGTCTCTCTGCGGTGCATCTCCAAGGAGCAGGGGTGCGAGCTGCTAGCTGACATCCACAGTGGGGACTGTGGGCATCACTCTTCATCGCGCACCCTCGTGGGCAAGGCGTTCCGCAGCGGGTTCTACTGGCCCACGGCGCTCAATGACGCCACCGAGCTGGTGAGGTCCTGCGAGGCGTGCCAATTCCAAGCCAAGCAAATCCACAAGCCCGCTCAAGGCCTCCAGACCATCCCGCTCTCTTGGCCGTTCGCGGTATGGGGGCTAGATATCCTGGGACCATTCCCTCATGCAGCTGGGGGCTATCGCTACCTCTACGTCACCATCGACAAGTTCACCAAGTGGGCGGAGGTGGAGCCCGTGTGCACCATCCCGGCTGGTTCGGCCGTCAAGTTCATCAAGGGTCTCGTGAGCCGCTTTGGGGTGCCCAACCGTATCATCACCGACAATGGCTCTCAGTTCATGAGCAACCTTTTCAAAATGTATTGTGCTAACCTTGGAATGCAGATATGCTACGCTTCGGTGGCGCACTCACGGAGCAACGGGCAAGCTGAGCGTGCCAATGCGGAGGTCCTGAGGGGCCTCAAGGCGAGGAGCTTCAAGAAGAAACTTGAGGCCTGTGGCAGGGGCTGGCTCGATGAGCTCCAGTCTGTGTTTTGGTCCATCCGCACCACCGCGACCAAGCCCACAGGCGAGACCACGTTCTTCCTCGTCTACGGGGCTGAGGCGGTTCTCCCTCATGAGATCAAACATTGCTCCCCGCGGGTCTTGGCGTTTGACAAGGCACGCCAGGATGCCTCGCGGGGGATGGACCTCATGCTTGGGGAGGAGGGCCACCGCCAAGCCTCGCTCCATGCCGCGAGGTACCAGCAGGCGCTGCGGCGGTATCACTGCCGTAGTGTCTGCTCCAGGACCCTCGAGGTGGGTGACCTCATCCTAAGGTGGGTCCTCTCCAAGGAAGGGCTTCATAAGCTCTCGCCCATGTGGGAGAGCCCATTTAGGATTGCCCGTGTCTCCAGGCCTGGCACCGCGCGCCTGGAGACACAGGACGGGGTCCCCATCCAGAATGCCTGGAACATCCAGCACCTCCGGAGGTTCTACCCATGAACAAGGCCATGCGCCTCTCAAGATCTTCGCCCGTGACACTGTCACATAATAATGAGTGGGGTTGTACACACCCCGGAGTCTCCTGAGCGCCGCCCTCGGGCCTCACGGGGGCTCCCGCCCACGTCCAAGTGGAGGCCCCATGCTCCGCGCTGGTGGGAAGATAGAAGACTAGTGTAGGTGCCGGACGCGGCTTTTCTTTTGCTTGCTTTCTATAGCCGACTTGCAATTTCTTCAAATGAAATTTGGAGCTTTCACGTCTTACTTGAAGGGTTGGGAATTTTTTCTTTTTCTCGCAGTATCCCTTTTTCAGCTTTTGCCTTTGGGAGAGTGACAGTCGCCCGTCGCTCTTCCTCGCGCATCGCGCGCGTGGGGCTGGGCGTAAGCACACCTCGCCAAGGCCTCGGTGCCTCGGCCCTTGGTGTCTTAATCCTCGCACGACACTCTCAAACGAGCTTACCGGCGCCCCCCCCCCTCTTTTTTTTGCAGTCCGTGGCTCCGGGCATCGCGACATGACGCACTGGTGGGCGACTAGCTCACCCTCGGGGGCTCGTGCAAGGTGTGGTACCTCCGGAGGTCCACTGAACCCGGCAGTCACAGGGTGCCTCCTGAGGCTCGATGACTTCTAGATCTTCAAGAAGGAAACTCAAAAGGCACGTCCTCACAACACGAGAGTCTATCGCAAGCACGCCGAGCTAAGTCATCTCGATCGCAATCAACAGCAGTACGGATGTTACGACACGATACAAAAGCAGTAGCATAATGGCGCAAACGCCTGGTTCATTACACGCCCCGATGGGGCCTTCTACTTTTCTGATGCAGGGAAAAGAAAAAAAAACAGAAGCAGCCGCGCGGCTACAACAGCTCCCGAGGTACGGCTCCAGCAACGCCCGAGCTCAGTCGGAGTCTCCCTCCTGCTTCATCGGGGCGTGGCCGCGAGGCGGCTCGTCACCCTCCCTGGTTCGAGCCCGGCGGCGAGGCGGCTCGTCATGGTCGCCGTCGCTGGTGCTCTCCCTAGAGGAGGGGCCACCGCTGCTGAAGGCAGCACGGCCGTCGCCAAGGGCAAGTTCACCACCGCCGTCATCGTCGCTGTCGTCCTTCGGGCAGCACCCCAGCTGCTGGCCATATTCCCCGATAACCTTGACGTAGAGGGTCGCGGCGCCGTCGTACCTGAAGTGAAGGGTGCACCTCCCCTGGAGGCCGCGTGCGTGGGCGAGCGGCTGCCACCCGTGGTTCAGGAACATGTTGCTGGCGGGGGTGACCTCGACTGCCACCCAGGAGGCCTTGCTACAGCAGCCGTCGGCCTGCAGCCAGAGGCCGCCAAGCCCCCCGGCCGACAGCGCGCCCACAAAGGAGCACGAGAGATGGAGCCAGGCGCCGGCTGGCCTCTTCGCCCAGACCAAGAACTCCGAGGATTCGTCGGTCGAGTGGAGTCGCGGGCGCGGTGGCCGGATGGCCGCTGCGTGCTTTTCCCCTTCATCGTGGCTGCCCCGGCCATGGCAGCTCCCGCTGCGGGTAGGAGCACCCCCACGACTGCCGAAGGCAGCACCGGCCTTCGAGGGCATGCGCCCACACCCGCGGGAGGCCACCGCTGGCGTCGCGGCATACTTACGAGGGCGGCCGCGGCCTCTCTTGGGCGGCGGCGAGTCTGGTCCCACCTTGGGGGTTTTCCCCTTCTCTGCGGCGGAGAACCTCCTCACTGGCGCCATGGACGCTCAGGCAAGATGGCGGGTTGAGGAAGAAAGAGAAGGAGGAGCAGGCGGCGAGGAGATGAAGATGGGCTGCGGGCTCTGCACCCCGCCCCATTTATAGGCAGAGGAAGGCCAACCGCCGGCCTCTCACATTCCGAGCAATGATGGCTCTTCTGCATGCTTCAGGCAGTTGTCAAGTCGCGCAGTTGCCAAGGCGGCGTGGGGAAGTGGAGACGCCCACATCCCATCATGTGCCACGCATCGGCTCGGTCCGCAGGCGATTGGGGCCCGCGGCGCTTCGCCCTTGCCCTTTGGCTTCGCCACGAAACCAAGTCCGAGCGCGCCTTGGGCCCGGGGGCTACTATCGGCGTTCTGGGAACCAGGGTACCTAGACTTGCCTGCCTGCGGCCCATGGCGTGGCTCCGTCAATGGCCTGGTATGGCCCATCTGCAGCACCTTCAAGACAAGACCCTCGCGAGGGGCCAAGCCTCGCAAGGCGGGCGACGCTAAGACCTTCGGAGGGAGCGGCCTCCCCAGGCTGGCTCCCGAGGAGCGGAGATTTCTATGCAGGTACCCATCTCATGAGGTGGAGGTGATGCAAGCCATGACAACCAAGGCTAGGCGGGCGCCAGCGGGCGCAGAGCAACAGGTTTCCTCCTTGGTGCTAAGGAGGCAAGTGTAGGCGCGGGGTCCCGAGGAATCACCCAAAGGTTTCCATTCCCGTGCAATGAGACCAAGACCGCCAGGACGGCAGGACGGATGTCATCGCCGAGCCAGCCACAACGTCACGACCAGAAGCTTTGCAGGCGAAGACCACCTTTCGTCAGGATAAGATGTACTACTTCTCCCCTTTCAAATTGGCCGTTGTGGAACCCCTTCCCGCCTTCGTTTTCGGGGAAGAGGACCAAGGCCACTATAAATAGGTTAGCCACCACCATAGAAAGGGGGACGAAACCCAGAACCACGGATCCTCAACAGAACAAGCCTCGCGAGCCTGGTCATCCTTTGTACTAGTTCATCCTCAGCCCCTCATGAGGCAAATCCACCCCAAAGCAGGAGTAGGGTATTACACCGCAAGGTGGCCCAAACCTGGGTAAACTGTCGTGTCCTTCTTCTTCCTTGTTCTTCGAGCTAGGATGTAGGATGGCGCGTTCGGTTGGCTGGTTAGGTTGAGTTCTTTGCACACGCCCCAGAGTTTGAACCTCCTTTGGGTTTGCGGAGCCCTGAATCTGACAATCTACTCTTATAAAAAAATAGAGTTGGTGATGATGGTGTGCCTGCCATTCTGCAATATAGGCCGTCCGATTTATATCTGACGGATAGGAAGGAAACTATGGCAATTTTGCAAAGAGATACCCACACTCCTCTCCACATTTGCAAATAAGGCCTTCCCTCGTTCATCCTTTTCTCTCACGAGATAAACTACTCATACAAATGCATCTTGATGTTACGTGGAATGCACGGGCATCTTGCTAGTAATAAATAATAAAAAAATATCTCTACTCTTATAAAAAAACAGAGTTGGTGATGATGGTGTGCCTGCCATCCTGCAATATAGGCCGTCCGATTTATATCTGACGGATAGGAAGGAAACTATGGCAATTTTGCAAAAGATACCCACACCCCTCTCCACATTTGCAAATAAGGCCTTCCCTCGTTCATCCTTTTCTCTCACAAGATAAACTACTCATACAAATGTATCTTGATGTTACGTGCAACGCACGGTCGTCTTGCTAGTAAAAATATAAAAAACCGAGTTGGTGATGATGGTGTGCCTGCCATCCTGCAATATAGACCGTCCGATCTATATCTAACGGATAGAAAGCAAACTATGGCAATTTTGCAAAAAGATACCCGCACCCCTCTCCACATTTGCAGATAAGGCCTTCCCTCGTTCATCTTCGTCTCCCACATCTTATTGCCATGTCATCTTATAACATTTTAGTACATGTCTCTTCGCACTCCAGGAGCAGGAGTAGTTCTTTCCTTCTTTTTTTTATTGATTGGGATAGTCATCTACGCAACTTTATAATGCCAGTTGTATATACTATAAAGGACTTAACAATTTCAATTCCGTGTAGTACTAGCTAGGTAGCCATAATCCCATCAAACTAAAATACTCCTACTTTAATTAATGTACATGGCCCAGGTAACACTCTCAAATTGTTTGTCGTCGCCCGTGCCGCAGCTGGTCTATACATTGCTTTCGTTCCCCCTCATAGAAATAAGCAATATAAAGTATTTTATTTTAATCCGTATCCCCTGCTTACGTCACCTTATTATACTGTATGGACCATAACCATGCACGTCAGCATGTATCCAGGTTTGAGATGCCAGGTGTACCAGATGGACGGCAGCGTGTTCGACCCCCATGATGCTACCTGGGTGCCGATGAACACACTTGAAGAGTACTCGATTTTCATCGGGGACAACTACCCCATAGTGCAAACGAAGCCACCTTCCGTGCACGACGTCGATGGCCTGCCGTTCATGAAGAACGGGTGCATTTTCATTGCGCACTGATGGATTCTTATCTTGAACGCCCCTATCCATGATCTATGCTGCTTCAGTTTGGATGAGTCTCCATCGTAGGGAGCCACACTTAAGAAGCTGCGATGATATGGACTCCCGTTGCCCACCTTTATGGATCGTACCATCTATGAAGAACACGTGTGACTGAAACTACGAGACGGACATGTACCCATGGATGTACGAACCTGAGTAATGTAGCGCAGTAAGTGAAGTAGAAAGGCACAAATAGTATGAACATGCGTGGCATATAGGCATTTGTCTTTTACTACCACTAAATGTTGTACGTGCAATGCACGGTGATATTATGATGTACATGCCTAAGTACTCTACTACTATATTAATTGGAGGCACATATTAGGTTTTATATTTGTTTACGTGTATGGCCCAAGACCTTCCAACTAGACGCGTCTTTCTCTCCGGGTCGCACTTTGTATCGTTCATACTACTAGTACTACGTGTGGTCTCCGACCTAGAAGTGGAGATGCTCTACCACGTTGTTCATGTCCCACTCCTTTCGCTGACGTGTGGAACATCTAGCACGTGTCGTGTTTGGCACTCCTTCGTCGTAAGAGTTGAAACGCTGGCTTTCATAAAAAATAAATATAAATCAGCAGTGATACTATACCACGCGGTTTCCTTGCTCCTCGATATCGGAAAGAATACTTCCGTTCACCGACATGTGGGACATCGACCATCCTGGTCCACTTGCCATGCACGTAGAACTCCAAGGGAGAGTCACCCCGGTCGTCGCGCCGTAGTAATAATGACTAATGAGCCATCAAGTCACAGGCCCAACCTTTCCCACTGTAAAGTTGCTCGGACGAAGGAACCATCATGACTTCATTGAATTCCGCTTCTTGCAGAAAACTACTGTACCAACAATACTGCTAGCTGCAGTAGTACTGTACTCCAGCGGAGGCCTCCTTTGGTTCATAGGATAGGAATTTTATAGGAATATCAAAATCATAGGAAGTGAGATGACATGCATCTCAATTCCTATAGAGAAAGAGATGCCATTTGATGCATAGGATAGGAATTTTTCCATTGAGTCTAGGCTAATGTACTGATAATTTGCTCTAAAAACTACAGTAGTAACTAGTACTGGTACATGCTCGTAATTAATTAAACAAACGTACGGGCGGCGCAGACACACACACTAACTACTAGTACTACTACTTCTCACATGCTGGCCAGACGCCGTCGTTCTGCTTCCCGGCTTTGTCGGCAACACCCCACCATGCTTGGATCTCCGCCAAGCTCTCCGCAGCAGCGCGTGCGTCCTCTTCTTTCTTGCGGTGGCGGGCCTCACTTTTCTTGAGTGCTTTCTGCCTTTTCCTCTCCCTCTGTGTGGCTTTGGCCGCCTCTTGCCCTACCGCCCATTCGGCCTTGGCAGCTTCAAAGTACGCCCACGTAGGTGTGAGGTCGCGAGCGGCGATGAACTCGGCACGGCGGGATGCCATCACTTCCCTACCATTTTGTGTGCGGTCATGGGCGGCGAGGAACTCGGCGCGGCGGGATGCCATCGCTTCCTTACCGGTTAGTGTGCAGCGCGATGGCTTGAACGACGCTTGGTGAGAGCTCTGGGACGGAGTGGCCGGACAATCGTATTGTGCATTGGTTTGTCAAGAGCTTAAGGACAGACGACGAAGGAAATTTGGATTCCCCTTCAATCCTGGTCATTTATTACCAAGTAAAATGGATTGGCGGTCATCGAACTTGTCTTGATATCTCACTTTGATCATTGTACTTAAGAATATGGTCAATACGGTCATTATATACGAGATATGGTGATTAAACTGTCCCTATCATCACACCCGTGTAGCTGTAGCTGGGATTTGATGTTTCTGCACCTCCCGCCCTGGTTGATGCATGTAACTACAAATAATATCACTAGAAACTATGTTTATTAGTAAGGTACACGTGCATTGCACGCATGAGATTTGGCAACCAAATTATGAATAAATACCACACTATAGCATGTAAGCTTTGAGTCATATATGCATGATGTAGATGTTCGTTAATTCTTATAGTGGAAGTAAATTTCTACAAAATGCACATAATGGCCTAAATATGGTAAATGAACCCAGAAAAGTGCCAAATTTGAACACGGTGCTTTGTAGGGTGTATGTTGATTATAGAAAAAAAGTGAACTGCCACATTAATTGAGTACTTTTGCAAACTACAAAAACAATATACCACCACGCCAACGTCTGACCGCCCTGGCCTACCGAAACCCCTTCCATCGCTAGTGCGCGCTTCCCGCCTGAAACGGTCACCGTCGCTCCAGAACGTCAATGCCGCATTCACGCCTGACGCGACCTCTCACTGGCGCCGGCATTGTAGCAGCGCGATGGCCGAGAGAGCGCCACCCGCGCGGCATCCCGGTGCAAGCGACTGCTCCGCATTAATGACACCACGGCCATCTATCCGTCCGCCGCCCACATTAATGACACGTGGCTGCCGACGAACCTACTCCGGCGCTAGCCGTCTATCTGTCTGCCGTGGCTCATTGCCATTCGCCCGCTATATTAACTTCAGCCCCAGCCCCCAGCCATAGCCAAAGACTCACAGTCATTCTCCTCCGGTCCCTTCCTTCTGTCGGCACCACTCCAACCATGGCCTCCTCGCGCTCCAAAGCTCTCTTGGACTTACTGTCACAGGAGCAGACGAAGGACATTGCTGGCTCCACTCCGGGCGCGCTCCAAAGCTCTCTTGGATGTACTGTCGCAGGAGCAGATGAAGGACATCACCGGTTCCCCCCCCCCCCGGCCGCCCTCCGCCACCACGACCATGAAGCCGGCGCGCGTGCGCGGGCGCAGACGACAACGAGGAAGAGTAGTACATGGTAGGTCACCGCCGCTCTGGTCCCAGGAAGGCCACCGCTCCTCCACTCAGTCGACGCCAAGTTTGGTGGGGTAAACATCGGCAGTCGAATAGGCGCTTGACGGCGACGTGGAGGCGGAAATCTTCAGAACCTTGTGCTCCGGAGGAGGAGGTTATCGAGGCGGAGCTGGACAAAGCCGAGGCGGATGAGGAGGAGGCAAAGGCAATAGCCGGAGCGTCAGTTCTCGGGGCTCATGGCCGGGCGCCGGCGATCGTTTAGATTAGGTTTACAGTAGGTTTTAGTACGGTTTGTGCGAAATATGTAATGAATTTCGTGTAGTTTATAGGAAAAGTTTTTGCAATGTAATGAATTTCATCCGGTTAATTTGAAATTTGCTTTGTTTGCATGAATTTTGTTCGGTTAGTTCATATAGTTGTCGAAAGGTATGTGGTGAGCATTGGATGGCATCCTCTGGCATCAGTGTCCTCAGACAGATGCCGGTGTAAATTCGTGGGTCAGCGCTGGAGATGCCCTAACTATCATGCTATAATCGCTAACAGTGCTGCAGTATTTCGCAGGGAACAGTTATCCCTCGATCAAAATCAGATCCGCCGTGTTTCGCACTCCTCCCATGTAAGAGTGGAGACGCTTGCTTACATAAAAATGGAGCAAGTGGACGGCACTGTAGCACGTCATATCACTCAATCCCACTAGGCCAAACTAGCCCGCCTAACGCGCGGGAAAGCCCTGCCCTCGTCATTTTGTTCTGGATTTCTATCGATCGATCGCACGAAAATGTTACACTTTGCAAGTTCAAAAGGAAAAGGTGGCACACTTAAAGCACGCCTGTCGCGTTCGCGTCGCACCCCCAACAGTCCGGCTCGCACGCCGCTCACCAAAGGGGACACGCGTTGTCTTGCATTTTCACTGACATGTCGGACTGCAATTGAATAAACCGTCGATAGCCGAAATCTAATCGCTCGGTGGGCGTCGGCTGAGAAGAGAGAGACGGGGAAGGGAGAAGAGATCGCCCGCCTGCCACGCATGGACTCCAAGAAATATGGTGATAATGTGAGGTGGGCCATGCGGGAGTCCAAACCGCTTCCAAGCCCACTTCTGACCGCCCTGGCCCACCAGAAAACCCCTCCCCCCTCCCGCGCGCGCTCCCCCCTCAGGCGCCAGCTGCCCGCATTCATAGCAAGTACAATACTGGGCTATAAGGTTACTGCCAATGCATCGGTGCTTAGATGTGGTCCTAAGCACATTAAATAGCTTAGCAACTATACTCCCCAATGCATTGGTGCTTAGCTTATGGTAGCTAAGCTTGCTTCATTTAATGATTTAGCAACTAAAGCTCTTCATGTATTGGTGGGCTTCCTTCATTGAAATGTTTTGCCTAGGTTCACACGCTTAGCATTGTTTCTTCCTGGGGTCACCACACCCATCTCTCTCCTCTTAAATAACTTGCCACATCACATTTTTTGCCTACATGGAAGGCTTAGCACCTGTACAAGGTGGAGCATTGGGAGGGGCCTAAGCCAGCTTATGTGGAGGAGAGAGGCATTGAAAAAGTGAAGGAGTGGGCTCTGCAAGAGCCCGTCTCTACACATGCTCCTAGGTATAAAAAAACTAATTCTAAAAAAAGGTATAAAAAACAATTGTGTCTAAAAAAAAGAAGGTAAAAAACATTTGAGAGGAAATAGATAGAGAGAAAGTGAGAAAAAGTTGCAACCTTATAGTCAACACTATGGTACATGAGGAAGGAGGGAGTTGTGCACATGCCAAGTTCACTGGGGTGTCGTGTTTCACACTCCTCCGTCGAAACAGTGGAGACAATAGCTTTCGTAAAAAATAAACAATGAATACTCCTTTCTCGTCCTCGATATCAGAAAGAATACTTTCATTCGCCGACATGTGGGACGTCGACCATCCTGGTCCACTTGCCAAGCAAAAATTATCCTGGTCCACCCCGATCGTAGCGCAGGCCCAACCTTTCCCACTGTAAGTTGGTCGGATGAACGAACCATCATGACTTCGTTGAATTCCGCTTCTTGAAGAAAACTTACTGTACCCGCAATACTGCTACCACACGCGAAGACTAGACGACACTGTAGCATGTCATATCACTGAAACCCACTAGGCCAAACTAGCCCGCCTAGGATTTGTACGTCTCTGTACTGCTATGATATTGTGTTCTCAAAAAAATATCCTTTGTCAATCTAATGATTAGGAGTAGAAAGAAATGGATGCCTCCTTTGGTTCATAGGATAGGAATTTTATAGGAATAAGAAAATCATAGGAAGTGAGATGACATGTGATGTTGGCTTGAACTACCTCGGTATTTCCCCAAAGAGGAAGGGATGATGCAGCACAGCAACGGTAGGTATTTCCCTCAGTGATGAGACCAAGGTTATCGAACCAGTAGGAGAACCAAGCAACACTACATAAACAGCACCTGCACACAAAGATCAAATACTTGCAACCCGACGTGTTAAAGGGGTGTCAATCCCTTTCGGGTAACGGCGCCAGAAATTGGCAAATGGACGTGAGATAAATTGTACTAGATTGATAGATACAAATAAAAGCAAATAAAATTCAGCGAGGTATTTTTGGGTTTTTGGAAATATAGATCTGAAAATAAAAGTGGCAAATAAATAAAAAGGCAAATAGCAAAATAGATCTGAAAATATATGATGAGAAAATAGACCCGGGGGCCGTAGATTTCACTAGTGGCTTCTCTCGAGAAAAATAGCATACGGTGGGTAAACAAATTACTGTTGGGCAATTGATAGAACTTCAAATAATTATGACGATATCCAGGCAATGATCATTATATAGGCATCACGTCCCAGATTAGTTGACCGACTCCTGCCTGCATCTACTACTATTACTCCACACATCGACCGCTATCCAGCAAGCATCTAGTGTATTAAGTTCATGGAGAAACGGAGTAATGCAATAAGAACGATGACATGATGTAGACAAGATCTATTTATGTAGAAATAGACCCCATCTTGTTATCCTTAATAGCAACGAGACATACGTGTCGGTTCCCCTTCTGTCACTGGGATCAAGCACCGTAAGATCGAACCCATCACAAAGCACCTCTTCCCATGGCAAGAAAAATTGATCTAGTTGGCCTAACTAAACCAAAGATTCGAAGAACAAATATGAGGCTATAAGCAATCATGCATATAAGAGATCAAAAGACTCAAATAACTTTCATGGATAAAAACATAGATCTGATCATAAACTCAAAGTTCATCGGATCCCAACAAACACACCGCAAAAAAGAGTTACATCAAATAGATCTCCAAGAGACCATTGTATTGAGAATCAAAAGAGAGAGAGAGGAAGCCATCTAGCTACAGCCTATGAACCCGTAGGTCTACAATGAACTACTCATGCATCATCTGAGAGGCACCAATGAGGATGATGAACCCCTCCGTGATGGTGTCCAGATTGGATCTGTGGTTTCTGGAACTTGCGGCGGCTAGAATTGATTTTTGTTGACTCCCCTAGGGTTTCTGGAATATTGGGGTATTTATAGAGCAAAGAGGCGGTGCGGGAGGTGGTCGAGGTGGGCACAACCCACCTGGGCACGCTTGGGCCCCCAGGCGCGCCCTGGTGGGTTGTGCTCCCCTCGGAGCCCCCCTCAGGTACTTTCTTGGCCCAACTTGTGTCTTCTGGTCCAGAAAAAATCACCAAAAAGTTTCGCTGCGTTTGGACTCTGTTTGGTATTGATTTCCTGCGAAGTAAAAAACAATCAAAAAACAGCAACTGGCACTGGGCACTATGTCAATAGGTTAGTCCAAAAAAATGATATAAAGTTGCTATAAAATGATTGGAAAACATCCAAGAATGATAATATAACAGCATGGAACAATAAAAAATTATAGATACGTTGGAGACATATCAGCATCCCCAAGCTTAATTCCTGCTCGTCCTCGAGTAGGTAAATGATAAAATAGAATTTTTGATGTGGAATGCTGCCTAATATGTTCATCACATATTATTTTTCTTTGTAGCATGGACATTTGGACTTTTATATGATTTAAAGCAATAGTCTAGTTTTGACATGAAGATTTCAATACTCAAGCATATCAACAAGCAACCATGTCTTTCAAAATATCAACACTAAAGCAAGTTATCCCTAGCCCATTATGCTCAATCATTGATCTATTCATGAAACACACTCGCATATTAGCTACACCCAATGCTCAAGTACGATCATAGTGCCCCTTAGTTGGTGCTTTATAAGAGAAGATGGAGACTCAAAAGAAAATAAAAATTGCATAAAGTAAAAGAAAGGCCCTTCGCAGAGGGAAGTAGGGATTTGTAGAGGTGCCAGAGCTCAAAGCGAAAAAAGTAGAGATAAAACATTTTGGGTGGCATGCTTTTCCTGTCAACGAAAACGATCGAGTAGTTCCCAATACTTTCCATGCTAGATATATCATAGGCGGTTCCCAAACAGAAAATAAAGTTTATTCCTTTTTCCACCATACTTTCACTTTCCATGGCTAGCCGTATCCACGGGTGCCCTCCATACCAACACTTTCCAAGGAATTTATTATTTGACAACATAAAGTAAATTCATTTTTCATTTCAGGACTAGGCGTCCCTAATACCTTTATCGTACTCTCGTGCAATGACAAGTGAATAAACACTCATCTTGAGAATAACACATCTAGCATGGAAATATATCAGCCACCCCCTACCGTTTCATGAGCGCTACGAGCACACAAAAGAGAAATTTATTTTGAAATTAGAGATGGCACATACAAATTTGCTTAGAACGGCACGGAAATACCACATATAGGTATGTATAGTGGACTCATATGGCAAAACTGGTTTAAGGATTTTGGATGCACAAGTAGTGATCATACTTACTGCAAATGAAGGCTAGCAAAAGATTGAGAAGCATCCAACCAAGAAACGAAAAATCTCATAAGCGAGCATTAGGCATAACTAACACCGAATAATGCACCACAAGTAGGATGTAATTTCATTGCATAACTATTGACTTTCGTGCTTGCATAGGGAATCACAAACCTTAACACCAATATTCTTACTAAAGCATAATTACTCATCAACATGACTCACATATTATATCAACATATCGCAAAACTATTACAAGGAATCAAGTTTATTTTGTCCGATGATCTTCATCAAAGTTTTTATTATATCCCTCTTGAATATCTATCACTTTGGGACTAATTTCATTTGTTGCTTTTGATATATCGAACAAATCTAAGTGAAGAACATGAGCATAAAATTTTCTTCTCTAAAAATAATTTAAGTGAAGCAAGAGGGAATTTCTAAAAAAAATTCTAACTCTCAAATAAATCTAAGTGAAACATGAGAGCATTTCTTCAAAAATACTAAAGCACACCGTACTCAAAAAGATATAAGTGAAGCACTAGAGCAATTCCATAGCTCATAAAGATTTAAGTGAAGCATAGAGAGCAATTCTAACAAGTCATAGCATAATTTTGGCTCTCCCAAATAGGTGTGTCCAGCAAGGATTCATGACTAAAAATAAAAATAAAAACAAGCAAAGACTCATATCATACAAGACGCTCCAAGCAAAACTCATGATATGTGACGAATAAAAATATAGCTCCAAGTAAAATACCGATGGTCGTTAGAAGAAAGAGGAGATGCCACTCGGGCATCCCCAAGCTTAGTTGCTTGCTTCTCTTTGGATAATGGCTTGGGGTGCCATGGGGCATCCCCAATATTAGGCTCTTCTTACTCCTTATTCCTTCATCCATCGTAATCTCACCCAAAACTTGAAAACTTCAATCACACAAAACTTAACAAAACCTTCGTGAGATCCGTTAGTATAAGAAAACCAATCTTTAATTTAAGTACTGTAGAAACCCCATTCAAATTTTGTTCTTGCATTATATATACTGTATTCTAACTTTACCATGCCTCATACCCCCCGATAAAAACCATAGATTCATCAAAATAAGCACACAATGCAAAGAAAACAGAATCTGTCAAAAACAGAACAGTCTGTAAAGATGTGAATTGTTCTCATACTTCTGTAACTTCAAAAATTCTGAAAAATTAGGACAACAGAGCAAATTTGTATATAAATCTTGTGTAAATAATTCAGAAGTTTTCGGCGCTTATGTGAATTTATAAAATTATTTTACTGGACGCAAAAATTTCTGTTTTCCAACAAGATCAAATCAACTATCACCAAAGCTATCCTAAAGGCTTACTTGGCACAAAAACTAGTTAAAACACAAAAAACACAATCATAACAGTAGAATAATTGTGCAAACACTCAAGAACAGAAAGAAAAATACGAAAATAAATTTTATTCATTGGGTTGCCTCCCAACAAGCGCTATCGTTTTATGCCCCTAGCTAGGCATAATAATTTTTATGATGCTCACATGAAAGACAAGAATTGAAACGCAAAGAGAGCATCATAATACATGTGACAAACACATTTAAGTCTAACATACTTCCGATGCATAGGGATTTTATAAGCGAACAAATTATCGAGACAAGAGATATATAGCATATGCAAGGAAGAAGAAAGAAACAATAGCAATCTCAACATAACGAGAGGTAAATTAGTAACATGAAAATTTCTACAACCATATTTCCCTCTCTCATAATAGTTACATGTGAGATCATATTCAAACTCAACAATATAGCTATCACATAACATATTCTCTACATGATCCACACGCATGCAAAGTTGACACTCTTCCAAAATAGTGGGATTATCATCAAATAAAGTCATGACCTCTCCAAGCCCACTTTTATCAAAAATTTCATAAGATTGAACACTCTCCCAATATATGGGATTATTTTTACCTAAAGTTGACGCTCTTCCAAACCCACTTTCAATATTATTGCAAACATTATTATCAATAACATATTCATCATGAGGCTTAAATCAATTTTCAAGATCATAAGAAGAATCACCCCAATCATGATCATTGCAATAAGTAGTGGACATATCAAAATTAGCATCCCCAAGCTTGGGGTTTTGCATATTATTAGCACAATTGACATTAATAGAATTTATAATAACATCATTGCAATCATGCTTTTCATTCAAGGAGCTATCATGAACCACTTTATAAATTTCTTCGTTTAACACTTCATCACAATTTTCAGATTCATAAATCTCAAGCAAAACTTCATAAAGATAATCTAGTGAACTCAATTCACTAGCAATTGGTTCATCATAATTGGATCTTTTGAAAAGATTAGCAAGTGGATGAGGATCCATAACAATATATTTTTAGCAAGCAAAGATGCAAGCAAATAGAAGGCGCATGGCAACACAAACAAACATGAGATCTGACGAGAAAAAGGTGAACGAAAAAGAAGGTGAATAAAATGGCAAATTTTTGTGAAGTGGGGGAGAGGAAACGAGAGGCAAATGGCAAATAATGTAAATTGCAAGGAGATGATATTTGTGATTAGGAACCTGGTAGATGTTGATGATGTCTCCCCGGCAACGGCGCCAGAAAATGGCGCGTGGTCGGGAGACTATCTTGACTTGATCCTCCCCGGCAACGGCGCCATAAATTCCTTTTGATGTTGGCTTGAACTACGTCGGTATTTTCCCAAAGAGAAAGGGATGATGCAGCACAGCAACGGTAGGTATTTCCCTCAGTGATGAGACCAAGGTTATCGAACCAGTAGGAGAACCAAGCAACACTACGTAAACAACACCTGCACACAAAGAACAAATACTTGCAACCCGACGTGTTAAAGGGGTTGTCAATCCCTTTCAGGTAACGGCGCCAGAAATTGGCAAACGGACATGAGATAAATTGTACTAGATTGATAGATGCAAATAAAAGAAAATAAAATTCAGCGAGGTATTTTTGGGTTTTTGGAAATATAGATCTGAAAATAAAAGTGGCAAATAAATAAAAAGGCAAATAGCAAAATAGATCTAAAAATATATGATGAGAAAATAGACCCGGGGGCCGTAGATTTCACTAGTGGCTTCTCTCGAGAAAAATAGCATATGGTGGGTAAACAAATTACTGTTGGGCAATTGATAGAACTTCAAATAATTATGACGATATCCAGGCAATGATCATTATATAGGCATCACGTCCAAGATTAGTAGACCGACTCCTGCCTGCATCTACTACTATTACTCCACACATCGACCGCTATCCAGCATGCATCTAGTGTATTAAGTTCATGGAGAAACGGAGTAATGCAGTAAGAACGATGCATGATGTAGACAAGATCTATTTATGTAGAAATAGACCCCATCTTGTTATCCTTAATAGCAACAAGACATACGTGTCGGTTCCCCTTCTGTCACTGGGATCAAGCACAGTAAGATCGAACCCATCACAAAGCACCTCTTCCCATGGCAAGAAAAAATGATCTAGTTGTCCTAACTAAACCAAAGATTCAAAGAAGAAATACAAGGCTATAAGCAATCATGCATATAAGAGATCAGAAGACTCAAATAACTTTCATGGATAAAAACATAGATCTGATCATAAACTCAAAGTTCATCGGATCCCAACAAACACACCGCAAAAAAGAGTTACATCAAATAGATCTCCAAGAGACCATTGTATTGAGAATCAAAAGAGAGAGAGGAAGCCATCTAGCTACTGCCTACGGACCCGTAGGTCTACAATGAACTACTCACGCATCATCGGAGAGGCACAACGAGGATGATGAACCCCTCCGTGATGGTGTCTAGATTGGATCTGTGGTTTCTGGAACTTGCGGTGGCTGGAATTGATTTTCAACGACTCCCCTAGGGTTTCTGGAATATTGGGGTATTTATGGAGAAAAGTGGCGGTGTGGGAGGTGGCTGAGGTGGGCACGACCCACCTGAGCACGCCTGGGCCCCGAGGCGCGTCTTGGTGGGTTGTGCTCCCCTCGGAGCCCCCCTCAGGTACTTTCTTGGCCCAACTTGTGTCTTCTGGTTCAGAAAAAATCACCAAAAAGTTTCGCTGCATTTGGACTCCGTTTGGTATTGATTTCCTGCAAAGTAAAAAACAAGCAAAAAACAGCAACTGGCACTGGGCACTATGTCAATAGGTTAGTCCCAAAAAATGATATAAAGTTGCTATAAAATGATTGTAAAACATCCAAGAATGATAATATAACATCATGGAACAATCAAAACTTATAGATATGTTGGAGATGTATCAACATGCATCTCAATTCCTATAGAGAAAGAGATGTTATTTGGTGCATAGGATAGGAATTTTTCCATTGAGTCTAGGCTAATTTTTTTCCTCCAAAATATGAAGGATTGATTCCTATCCTACATAGGAATAGGAATCCATTCCTATAAACCAAAGGGCTTCAAAGGAATTTTTCCTTTGCAAATCCTATCCTATAGAGTTCCTACAACATTCCTACAAACCAAACGAGGCCGGAGGGTCTTTCTCTCTCTCTAGATCTCTCTCCATCCCACAACCCCTCTGCACACCTACACACTCTCTGTAGCCACTCCGAAAGTACGACGTCACTACACATTCACGCTTCCAACAAAAAAATTACACATTCACGCATGTTACAAGTACGTGCCAATTTTGCTGGCTATTAATGTGAATGTATCCGTGAACCAACTCTTTGAGTTTGATGTGAATTAATGTATAATTGTGGACTATTGTCTGATCGATCGCTAAGCCTACAATTTTAGGAGCTTGGGCTATTGGCCGATAGACGACGGATCAGACCTATAAGCGTACCACGAGCTCATCAGCCCCAATGTTTCTCTTCGGTGAGTGTTTGCAAGTACTATAGATCGCACAGTACCTAGCCTACTAACACCAAGAATCATCAAACAAGCCCTTCTGATATGATAAACGGTTCAAACTTACATCTAAGCATGCCATATATTACATCAAAAGCTGGTGAGGATACATCTGTTTCCATAACTCGGAGAGGGTTCGCATGATTCACTATCAAACAAAAGTAGCAAGTACCGCCTGTGACGCCCCCGGCTTAATCGTGCACTAATCATACATGCAAATGCACACGATCAAGCCTAAGGACTCACGGGAAGATATCACAACACAACTCTAAAACATAAATAAAGTCATACAAGCTTTATTACAAGCCAGGGGCCTCGAGGGCTCGAATACATAAGCTTGCGAACAAGCGTCAGCGGAAGCATCAGATATCTGAGTACAGATATGAAACAGAAACAGAAAGGCCTTTAGAAAGGCGGGGCAAAATAAAACACTACGATCGAAAGGCGAAGGCCTCCTGCCTGGGACCCTCCGATCCTACTCCTGGTCGTCAGTCAACTCGTAGCAGCATCCATCCTCTGGGTAGTAGTAGTAGCGATCGTCGGGGCTTCTGTCTCAAGGGGGCTCCGTCCTCTGGTCACGTCAAACTGATATGGGGAGAAAAGGAGAACAAAGCAACCGTGAGTACTCAGAAGTACTCAGCAAGCAAGGATCTACACTACATATGCAACATTTTCAAAGGGAGGCTGTATATGTGGACTGGGCTGCAGAAATGCCAGAATAGAGAGAAGGCCTAGTCCTATCGAAGACTAGCATCTTCAGCGGTCTTGCAGCATTAGAAGAGAGTAGAACAGTACAATATAATGTAGCAGTATCATTAAGTCTCAACCTCACCCAGAGATCCTTTCTCGACTACCTGCGAGAAAGCAATCCCAGAGCCATACAGTCATCAACCTCGTCCGGAGATCCCTTCTCGACTCCCTGCGAGAAGCAATCCCAGAGCCATACATACAGGTCTCATCACAGGTATCCAGTTCTAGTTGTATCGATCGGGATACAACTCCGAGTGTCCTTTACCGCAGGACAGGCTATCGATAGAAGTTTTCTTCCCTGCAGGGGTGCACCAACTTACCCAACACGCTCGATTAACTCCGACCGGACACACTTTCTTGGGTCATGCCCGGCCTCGGCCAAACGATACACCGCAGCCCTACCTAAAGCTCAGCAGAGAGGTCCCCGCCGGTCTACATCCTAAGCACTCAGGGGTCTTGGGCCATCGCCCTGTGCACTCCGGGTCATTGTGTGCAGGGTGGATACTAGCACCGCCTCGGAGGGTCGGTACGATCCGACCGTGCCACAATGCTGAACTGGACGTCTGACAGAACTGTCGGCTGATGCTACGATGCAGAACGCCCATACTATGCCCACGTGATGGTTAGTGCTATCAGACCAGAGGCCTGCTCGGATCAAATATCCAAATCGTTAGGACTAGGGGCTTGCGGTAACGAGCAGAGACTCACGAAAGATGTGACCCCGTCGCCCCGTCTCGAGGACTTGCTGCAAGGGTTAAGAATGCCTGGCCACGCCTCATATTCACCAGTCGGGCACCACACAGGCACCCGTCTTCACAACACTCGCCTCTCAGACGCACGCGGGTACCCCTCAGGGCCGACCCGCCTATCCAAGGAACAGTGTAAAGTCCAAGTATCCGTGTGTCCATAACATCAGGGGAATCCGAGGTATCACCCTCGTTGGATTCCTACTCGATGTGTCTGTCAAGGTGAACTCGGAGGATTCACCCTCGATGGGTTCACACTTGAAGTGTTGCACGACAGCGTCGTTACCGGAAGTGGCGAAGGAGGAATCACCCTCGATGACCACGACCGAGTAGCTACTCTACAGAGTTAACATCAGAAGTGCTACAAGAGGTTTCACCCTCGGCACTCGATAGTAACGCTGCAGTGTCGTTACAACTAAAGGGGGGTGATGTGCGGTGTCGGGGCCTGGTCTTCAATCCCATTGATCGGGTCTTCTGACGATCCAGCGCGGCAGTCGGGATAAGTGGGGTCACTGATAGGTCTCTACCCAGCCTAGACTAAACAGTTTAGGGTATGCAGGTAATTATCAATAGCAGGTTACAATAAACAGGCTATGCATCAGTATAGGTAAAGCAGCAGCAGCAGCAATTCTAATGCAAGCATGAGAAATAGAATGGGCGATATCAGGATGATCAAAAGGGGGGGCTTGCCTGGTTGCTCGGCGGCAAGGGCAAGGTCGTCAATGGTGTCTTCGGGCTCCGGAGCTGCGTCGGCCTCGGGGACGACGTCGGTGTCGGGGGGGCTACCGAGAGAGAAGAGGGGGAGGAAACAGTATAAATACTCAGCGAACAAGTGCAGCACAAAGCATAACATGGCAATACGTGGTGACGGAGGTGATCTAACGCAGTGCCGGGTGATACTGGCGAAGGTGGGATTCATCCGGGAATGTTTTCCCGTCTCCGGACAATTGTCAGACAGATGACCGGAGAGGAACGGTTGCATGTTCGGATAGTTAGGGACGTGTGACGGACGAACGGGCCGCGTATTCGGATTCGTCTCATCGTTCTGAGCAATTTTCATGTATAAAGTTTTTCCATCGGAGTTACGGATTAAAAGATATGATTTTCTAAAGTTTTATTGATTTTCTGGAATTTATTTAATTAATTAAATTCGAATTATCCAAAACTGTGATTGATGATGTCAGCATGACGTAATGCTGACGTCAGCAGTCAACAGTCGGCTCACCAGGTCAAACTGACATGTGGGACCCCACTGTCATAGACTCAGCTCTACTCTAGTGTTTAAGTTTAAACTAAACTAGTTAAACAGAGTGGGGGCCCACCTGTCATAGGGTGCACTAATTAATAGATTAATTAATTAACTTAATTTAATTAGCGGTTAATTAGGGGGGGTGGCCCCACCTGTCATTGACCCAGGGGAGGTCAAACCCCTGGTCAACCGAGGCTGACCCGCCAGCGGCTCGACGCCGGCGTCCATAGACGCGGCGGAGGGCTCGGGAACGGCCGGAAATCGTCTGTGGTGGTCCGTTTGGACCACCGAGAGCATCTACGTGACCGGGGCGATGGCGCGCTTCGAGTGCCACGGCTGGTCGGAGCGATGGGGGCCGGAAAGGTGGCCGGCGGCGAGCGGTGGCGGAGGAGCTCTCGGGTGGTAACGCGGGCGCGCGTTTTAGCTAGCAATTGAACGAGCTGGAGGGCTGGCTGGCTCCAGCGAGCGTCCATAAGCGCATGGGCGGCACTAGCAGCAACAGAGGGGCATGGTATCCACGCCGGCGACAACCGTGGCGGACGGCGGAGCGCGGCGTCGGGACGGCTAGCTAGGAGGGCGACCAGGAGCGCAGAGAGAGAGGGAAAAAGAAGAGGGCCTCACAGTGGATGCAGAGAAGGCTCGGGGAGGCCGGGGGCGCAGCGAGGACGGCGGATCGAGCGGTGGCGATCTTCGGCGTCCGAGAGGGGAGGCGAGGTCGTGGGCGAAGAGGCAGGGGCTCCCAGCTCGAATGCAGGGGTGTAGGAGGCGTAGCCGGCGACGGGGAGGCCGGTGGGCACGTCGGAGAAGCGAGTGGAGCTCGGTGGCCGCGAGCTCAACGGAGCGCGCCCATGGCTGCGCTCAGTCTGGGGTGGAGAGCAAGGGAGGAAGGGAGAGGGAGGAGCCAGGGGGGCCAGGGGTGCACGGGGCTCTGCCCTTTATCCACGGCGAGCGTGGCGACGCGCTGTCGTGCTGCGAGGGAGGGGGGCGGGCTCGAGGGCACGCGCGCACGCAGAGCGTTCGACAGCGGGGCGTGGTGGGGGGGGGGTGAGCAGTGCGGGGGAAAGGGACGGCGCCAGGCGGTGGGCTGGGCCGGCCACTGCTGTGTGCCTGGGCCTCTTTTCCTTTTCTATTTTATTTTCTGTTTTGTTTTCTTTTGCCTTTTTCTTTTTATTTATTCATATCTCCTGTTTAGTAAATTGTTAGGCCTCATTTTGAATTTTGCAAAACACAGGGACTGCTCCAACAAATACTAGGTATCCTCAACTACTACCAAAATTTAGTTTGGAGACAATTTGAGTTCACACCACTTTTATAATAATTAAAATGCATTAAACCTTACTGTTTTAATTATGTTAGAGCCACCTAAGTATTTTATTATTTATTGGTTTCAATTTTAGAAGTGTCTCTGGAATATTTGCCATTTAATGAACAATTTAGTTTTCAAATTTGAACAACTTTTATTTCCCACTTTAATTTAAATTTGAATTTTGAGTTAGGAATTGAAATGAAATATAATGCTAATGATGATCACGCACTGTTAATCATGCTGACTTGGCATTATCAAAATGGAATTACTATGGCTAACCACTGGGGGTGTTACAAATCTCCTCTACTAACAAGAATTCTCGTCCCGAGAATTAAGAGGTAGAAGGAAAAAGTTCGGGGTATTCCGCACGAAGATTATCCTCGCGTTCCCAAGTGGCTTCATCTTCAGTATGATTTGACCACTGAACTTTGAGGAACTTGGTAACCTTCTGACGGGTCCGACGTTCAGCTTCATCAAGAATGCGGATCGGATGTTCCTTATATGAAAGATCATCATGCAATTCGAGCATTTCGTGATCCATAGCTCGGTGCGGAGATTCCTTGAAGCATTGACGAAGTTGCGACACATGGAAGACGTCGTGGATATGAGAGAATTGCGGCGGCAACTCCAATTTATACGCCACCTGACCACGTCTAGCAATAATGCAGAAAGGACCAATGTAGCATGGAGCTAGCTTGCCCTTGATTCCAAAACGGTGAGTGCCCTTCATAGGAGTGACACGAAGATAAGCTTGATCACCAGGTTGATAAGTCAAACCCCATCGTTTGCGATCATAGTTGCTCTTCTGGCGGTCCTGAGCTGCCTTGAGATTTTCTCGGACAATACGAACTTGTTCTTCGGCGTGTTGAATAATATCCGGACCCACGAGTGGTCGTTCCCCAGTTTCTGACCAATTCAGAGGGGTTTGACACTTACGTCCATATAGAACTTCGAAGGGGGCCATTTTCAAGCTGGCTTGATAGCTGTTGTTATAAGAGAACTCGGCATAAGGAAGAGATTCTTCCCACTTCTTACCAAATGAAATAACACAAGCTCGAAGCATGTCTTCAAGCACTTGGTTGACTCGTTCGACTTGTCCTTGGGATTGGGGATGATAAGCTGAACTCCAGGTAATATGAGTTCCCATAGCTGTTTGAAAACTTTCCCAGAATTTGGAAGTGAAAAGGCCGCCACGGTCCGAACTGACCTCCTTTGGAATACCGTGGAGTGAAACAATTCTGGAGATATACAACTCTGCTAACTGACTAGCAGTGATCGTCTCCTTGACGGGCAGGAAGTGTGCAACCTTAGAGAGTTGGTCGACGACGACAAGAATAGCATCGTGACCCTTCTGTGACCTGGGAAGTCCTGTAACGAAATCCATCTGAACCTTATCCCATTTCCATAGAGGAATAGGAAGTGGTTGCAGAATTCGAGCTGGTTTCTGATGTTCTGCTTTAACGCGACGACACACATCACATTCGGCAACATAACGAGCAATGTCCTGCTTCATTTTAGACCACCAGTACCTTTGACGGAGATCACGATACATCTTGGTGCTACCCGGATGAATAGACAGCGGGGTATCATGTGCCTCCTTCATGACTTTGTCAGTCATAAGCTCGAAGCGAGGTACCACAATGCGGTTTCTGAAATACAAGGTTCCATCTTCAGACAGCGAGAAATCCCTGTACTTTACAAGGTGAAGGTCTTTCTTCATCAGATCAATTTCAGCATCATTAGCTTGCGCATTCTTAACGGCTTTCTCAAGATCTGGTTGTATCACAAGGTTATTAAGAGAACCCTGTGGAACAATACACAGATTCAGCTTGCACAGTTCTTCATAAAGACGAGGTTGAGCTCGCCTAACCATGAGGTTGTCGCAATAGGACTTGCGGCTTAAGGCATCAGCCATCACGTTAGCCTTGCCAGGGGTATAGGAAATACCCAAATCATAGTCCGCAATGGCCTCCATCCATCTTTGCTGACGGAGGTTTAGAGATGGTTGAGTAAACAAGTACTTCAGACTTTTATGATCCGTGTAGATCTCGCAACGATTACCGAGGAGGTAATGTCGCCACAACTGCAATGCATAGATCACAGCAGCTAGTTCTAGATCATGTACCGGATAATTCTCTTCATGTGGGCGCAACTGACAAGAGCCATAAGCAATCACTTTACGCTCCTGCATTAGGACACAGCCTAATCCTTCACGGGATGCATCACAATAAATCACGAAGTCTTTGCGGGAATCTGGAGGAGCAAGTACTGGGGCAGATGTTAGCTTGTCCTTGAGTGTTTGAAAACTTTCCTGACATTTTTCTGTCCATTCGAACTTAACACCCTTGTGAAGCAGATCAGTCAAAGGCTTAGCAATCTTGGAAAAGTTCTCGACAAATCGACGGCAATAGCTTGCAAGGCCGAGAAAACTTCTCACTTGCTTGACATTCTTCGGAGGAGTCCAGTCAAGAATATCCTGAACTCGTTCTGGGTTAACGGCGATGCCATCTTTGGAAATCACATGACCAAGGTAAGTTACTTCAGAAAGCCAGAATTCACATTTGGAGTATTTGGCATACAACTGGTGTTCTCGGAGCCTTTCCAGTACAAGACGGAGGTGTTCGGCATGTTCTTCCTTATTCTTCGAATATACCAGAATATCATCCAGATAAACCACGACGAACTTGTCGAGGTAATCCATGAAAATATAATTCATCAGACGGGAGAATGTGGCTGGAGCATTGGTTAAGCCGAAGGACATGATGGTGTACTCGTAGGAGCCATAACGAGTAACAAATGCAGTCTTGGGAATATCCTCTTCACGAACACGGATCTGATGGTATCCCAATCTCAAATCAAGCTTAGAGAATACTGAGGAACCGGCAAGTTGATCATACAAATCATTGATCCGGGGAAGCAGATATTTATTCTGGATTGTAGCTTGGTTAATGGGCCGATAATCCTGAACCAATCGGTTAGTTCCATCCTTCTTCTTAACGAAGAGTGAAGGTGCTCCCCAAGCGGAGGAACTGGGGTGGATGAAGCCCTTCTTAAGTGACGTGTCGATTTCTTCCTTAAGTTCGAGAAGATGATGTGGAGGCATTTTATAAGGACGCTTCACAATAGGAGTTGTGCCAGGCTTCAAGTCGATGACAAACTCAACAGCTCTAGCAGGGGGTATTCCTGGAAGTTCTTCTGGAAAGACGTCTTGGAAATCACGAACAACTAGAACGTTCTCAATGCCTTCAAGAGGTGAAGCGTTCAATGCATTTAGAACATATATCTGGCTCTCAGCATCTTGAGCTATTCGGGCTGAGTATTTGACTATCTGGCCAGAAGGGTGTGTGAGCTGGACTGTCTTAGTAGCACAGTCAATCAAAGCATTATGGGCTGTCAACCAGTCCATACCGAGAATAATGTCTATGTCGGAAGGTCCAAGTACAATGAGAGAAACCGGAAAAAGTAGACCTCCAATCTCGATGTGGTTGTGAGGGCTTAGCATTGTGGTTTGCCACTTGGATCTCGGGGACTGAACCATTAGAGGAGTGGGTAATTCTTCCAAGTATAACTCATGTGACTGAGCAAATTGTTGGGACACAAAAGCATGCGATGCTCCTGAATCGAAGAGAACAGAGGCTGGTACTGAATTCACAGAGAGTGTTCCCAGCACGATAGTTGGTTCCTTCTGAGCCTTTTCAGCATTGACGTGATTGGCATAGCCAAGCACAACAGCAGATGGTAAGGTATTACGGTTTCTGAATCGGTGGTTTCGACAACCCTTCTTACGACCATTAGGAGGACGTGGCGCAATTTGATTAGAATCCATAGCATTAGGCGGTCCATCATGAATCGTAAGCTGTCTCGGCGGTGAAGGCAGACGAGGTGCAACATAAGACGGTCTTGGTGTTGGAGCAGGTCGGTGATGAACATTGTGTGGGATCCACACTCGACGCTTCTGAACAGGTCGACCCGAAGACGAACCAACATCACGAGTGCGCTTGAGCGACTCCTGGTACTCAGTCAGAGCTGTTTCAATTTGGAAGGATTTGCTGACAAGCGTTGCGAAGTCTGTGCAATCAAGGACTGCAAGTGCGAGTTTTATGTCAGTACGGAGTCCTTCACGGAATTTATCCTGCTTGCGGGCGTCAGTGCAGACGTCATCTTCAGCATAGCGGGACAATTCAAGAAACTTCCTCTGATATTCATCCACAGTCATTGTGCCCTGGGTAAGTTTGTGGAACTCCTGCTTCTTCTGGTCCATCAGACCTTGAGGAATGTACCGTGCACGAAAAACTGACTGAAATTCCTGCCAAGTGGTTACAGTCTCTGCAGGCAACATAGCCTTGTGGCTTTCCCACCATTGAGTAGCTGGGCCCTTCAGGTGGAATGTCGCAAAGATGACGTAACTGTCAGGGGCAACATTAGCTGACTCCATTTCAAACAGGATGTCACGAAGCCAATCATCAGCATCCATAGGATTGGTGGAGTTGCGGAAAATGGACGGATTGAGGCGCACAAATTCTGCCAGAGTTATTGGAACATTCTGTTGCTGAGCATTCTGATTTGGGAACTGAGCCAATAGTCCGGTGATAAACTGTTGCACCATTGCGGCAATATAGGGTGGAGGTGGTGGATCGTCAGCCATCCTGCCAAATCAACAGGGGCAGTTTAGCAAGAAAGACTGCATGTGTAAGGAGTTATTCAGGACGTAACACGAGAGATGAACAGAAGGGCATTAGATGTAAAATAGTAGTCGTTGAAAGACATACCAATCCATGCACAAAGTCGGGTACATGCGGACAGCACAACGGCGCAAATTTAGAGGCTAGACATTCTAGGCGGCGCGCAGGCACGCGGTAAGGAAGTACACAACGAGACATAGCAAAGGCTACATCAACGTCGGAGAAAACTATTG
Source organism: Thinopyrum elongatum (assembly GCA_011799875.1). NCBI lineage: Eukaryota > Viridiplantae > Streptophyta > Magnoliopsida > Poales > Poaceae > Thinopyrum > Thinopyrum elongatum. Next base: position 488,280,116 of record CM022299.1, read on the forward strand.
GAGCGAGGAATCTGCAAGTGACAACACAGGGTGCCCTCGATAAAAGGATCCTGTAAGCAGAACCTGGCCCACAATCTTGGAGCAAGGGGGGAATATTTCAGAACTCCGGGTGGATGTGAGCACGAGAGCCTAATGTTGGAGTTAGTAAAATTTTAACCCGAGTAGAAGAGAGATCAGAGGCCGAGAGTAAAGGTCGAGGAGTAAAAGATACTAATACCACCCAATTGGCGACGTGGGCCCGTAAGCCACACAGCCAAGTTAGTAAAACAGTTTTCGGTTACTAGACTCAACTTCGGCCAAGGAGTCAGAAAGCGGGGGTTCCTACAGTCAGTCGGCTCTGATACCAACTTGTGACGCCCCCGGCTTAATCGTGCACTAATCATACATGCAAATGCACACGATCAAGCCTAAGGACTCACGGGAAGATATCACAACACAACTCTAAAACATAAATAAAGTCATACAAGCTTTATATTACAAGCCAGGGGCCTCGAGGGCTCGAATACATAAGCTTGCGAACAAGCGTCAGCGGAAGCATCAGATATCTGAGTACAGATATGAAACAGAAACAGAAAGGCCTTTAGAAAGGCGGGGCAAAATAAAACACTACGATCGAAAGGCGAAGGCCTCCTGCCTGGGACCCTCCGATCCTACTCCTGGTCGTCAGTCAACTCATAGCAGCATCCATCCTCTGGGTAGTAGTAGTAGCGATCGTCGGGGCTTCTGTCTCAAGGGGGCTCCGTCCTCTGGTCACGTCAAACTGATATGGGGAGAAAAGGAGAACAAAGCAACCGTGAGTACTCAGAAGTACTCAGCAAGCAAGGATCTACACTACATATGCAACATTTTCAAAGGGAGGCTGTATATGTGGACTGGGCTGCAGAAATGCCAGAATAGAGAGAAGGCCTAGTCCTATCGAAGACTAGCATCTTCAGCGGTCTTGCAGCATTAGAAGAGAGTAGAACAGTACAATATAATGTAGCAGTATCATTAAGTCTCAACCTCACCCAGAGATCCTTTCTCGACTACCTGCGAGAAAGCAATCCCAGAGCCATACAGTCATCAACCTCGTCCGGAGATCCCTTCTCGACTCCCTGCGAGAAGCAATCCTAGAGCCATACATACATGTCTCATCACAGGTATCCAGTTCTAGTTGTATCGATCGGGATACAACTCGGAGTGTCCTTTACCGTAGGACAGGCTATCGATAGAAGTTTTCTTCCCTGCAGGGGTGCACCAACTTACCCAACACGCTCGATTAACTCCGACCGGACACACTTTCCTGGGTCATGCCCGGCCTCGGCCAAACGATACACCGCAGCCCTACCTAAAGCTCAGCAGAGAGGTCCCCGCCGGTCTACATCCTAAGCACTCAGGGGTCTTGGGCCATCGCCCTGTGCACTCCGGGTCGTTGTGTGCAGGGTGGATACCAGCACCGCCTCGGAGGGTCGGTACGATCCGACCGTGCCACAATGCTGAACTGGACGTCTGACAGAACTGTCGGCTGATGCTACGATGCAGAACGCCCATACTATGCCCACGTGATGGTTAGTGCTATCAGACCAGAGGCCTGCTCGGATCAAATATCCAAATCGTTAGGACTAGGGGCTTGCGGTAACGAGCAGAGACTCACGAAAGATGTGACCCCGTCGCCCCGTCTCGAGGACTTGCTGCAAGGGTTAAGAATGCCCGGCCGCGCCTCGTATTCACCACTCGGGCACCACACAGGCACCCGTCTTCACAACACTCGCCTCTCAGGCGCACGCGGGTACCCCTCAGGGCCGACCCGCCTATCCAAGGAACAGTGTAAAGTCCAAGTATCCGTGTGTCCATAACATCAGGGGAATCCGAGGTATCACCCTCGTTGGATTCCTACTCGATGTGTCTGTCAAGGTGAACTCGGAGGATTCACCCTCGATGGGTTCACACTTGAAGTGTTGCACGACAGCGTCGTTACCGGAAGTGGCGAAGGAGGAATCACCCTCGATGACCACGACCGAGTAGCTACTCTACAGAGTTAACATCAGAAGTGCTACAAGAGGTTTCACCCTCGGCACTCGATAGTAACGCTGCAGTGTCGTTACAACTAAAGGGGGGTGATGTGCGGTGTCGGGGCCTGGTCTTCAATCCCGTTGATCGGGTCTTCTGATGATCCAGCGCGGCAGTCGGGATAAGTGGGGTCACTGATAGGTCTCTACCCAGCCTAGACTAAACAGTTTAGGGTATGCAGGTAATTATCAATAGCAGGTTACAATAAACAGGCTATGCATCAGAATAGGTAAAGCAGCAGCAGCAGCAATTCTAATGCAAGCATGAGAAATAGAATGGGCGATATCGGGATGATCAAAAGGGGGGGCTTGCCTGGTTGCTCGGCGGCAAGGGCAAGGTCGTCAATGGTGTCTTCGGGCTCTGGAGCTGCGTCGGCCTCGGGGACGACGTCGGTGTCGGGGGGGCTACCGAGAGAGAAGAGGGGGAGGAAATAGTATAAATACTCAGCGAACAAGTGCAGCACAAAGCATAACATGGCAATACGCGGTGATGGAGGTGATCTAACGCAGTGCCGGGTGATACTGGCAAAGGTGGGATTCATCCGGGAATGTTTTCCCGTCTCCGGACAATTGTCAGACAGATGACCGGAGAGGAACGGTTGCATGTTCGGATAGTTAGGGACATGTGACGGACCAACGGACCGCGTATTCGGATTCGTCTCGTCGTTCTGAGCAATTTTCATATATAAAGTTTTTCCATCGGAGTTACGGATTAAAAGATATGATTTTCTAAAGTTTTATTGATTTTCTGGAATTTATTTAATTAATTAAATTCGAATTATCCAAAACAGTGATTGATGACGTCAGCATGACGTAATGCTGACGTCAGCAGTCAACAGTCGGCTGACCAGGTCAAACTGACATGTGGGACCCCACTGTCATAGACTCAGCTCTAATCTAGTGTTTAAGTTTAAACTAAACTAATTAAACAGAGTGGGGGCCCACCTGTCATAGGGTGCACTAATTAATAGATTAATTAATTAACTTAATTTAATTAGCGGTTAATTAGGGGGGGTGGCCCCACCTGTCATTGACCCAGGGGAGGTAAAACCCCTGGTCAACCGAGGCTGACCCGCCGGCGGCTCGACGCCGGCGTCCATAGACGCGGCAGAGGGCTCGGGAACGGCCGGAAATCGTCTGTGGTGGTCCGTTTGGACCACCGAGAGCATCTACGTGACCGGGGCGATGGCGCGCTTCGAGTGCCATGGCTGGTCGGAGCGGTGGGGGCCGGAAAGGTGGCCGGCGGCGAGCGGTGGCGGAGGAGCTCTCGGGTGGTAACGCGGGCGCGCGTTTTAGCTAGCAATTGAACGAGCTGGAGGGCTGGCTGGCTCCAGCGAGCGTCCATAAGCGCGTGGGCGGCACTAGCAGCAACAGAGGGGCATGGTATCCACGCCGGCGACAACCGTGGCGGACGGCGGAGCGCGGCGTCGGGACGGCTAGCTAGGAGGGCGACCAGGAGCGTAGAGAGAGAGGGAAAAAGAAGAGGGCCTCACAGCGGATGCAGAGAAGGCTCGGGGAGGCCGGGGGCGCAGCGAGGACGGCGGATCAAGCGGCGGTGATCTTCGGCGTCCGAGAGGGGAGGCGAGGTCGTGGGCGAAGAGGCAGGGGCTCCCAGCTCGAATGCAGGGGTGTAGGAGGCGTAGCCGGCGACGGGGAAGCCGGTGGGCACGTCGGAGAAGCGAGTGGAGCTCGGTGGCCGCGAGCTCAACGGAGCGCGCCCATGGCTGCGCTCAGTCTGGGGTGGAGAGCAAGGGAGGAAGGGAGAGGGAGGAGCCAGGGGTGCCAGGGGTGCACGGGGCTCTGCCCTTTATCCACGGCGAGCGCGGCGACGCGCTGTCGTGCTGCGAGGGAGGGGGGCCGGGCTCGAGGGCGCGCGCGCACGCAGAGTGTTCGACAGCGGGGCGTGGTGGGGGGGGGCGGGGGGGTGGGTGAGCAGTGCGGGGGAAAGGGACGGCGCCAGGCGGTGGGCTGGGCCGGCCACTGCTGTGTGCCTGGGCCTCTTTTCCTTTTCTATTTTATTTTCTGTTTTCTTTTCTTTTGCCTTTTTCTTTTTATTTATTCATATCTCCTGTTTAGTAAATTGTTAGGCCTCTTTTTGAATTTTGCAAAACACAGGGACTGCTCCAACAAATACTAGGTATCCTCAACTACTACCAAAATTTAGTTTGGAGACAATTTGAGTTCACACCACTTTTATAATAATTAAAATGCATTAAACCTTACTGTTTTAATTATGTTAGAGCCACCTAAGTATTTTATTATTTATTGGTTTCAATTTTAGAAGTGGCTCTGGAATATTTGCCATTTAATGAACAATTTAGTTTTCAAATTTGAACAACTTTTATTTCCCACTTTAATTTAAATTTGAATTTTGAGTTAGGAATTGAAATGCATTATAATGCTAATGATGATCACGCACTGTTAATCATGCTGACTTGGCATTATCAAAATGGAATTACTGTGGCTAATCACTGGGGGTGTTACACCGCCCACACAGGACAGTGCACTAGCCCTAAGATGGTTTGATAACACGCATCATTCTGCTAATTAAACACAATGCAAACTACCTTGAAGGATTAGCGCAACCAACTATTTCTTGTCATCGATCTCTCGGGCAATGAACACAGCACAGACAACGGCATGGGAATCGATCTCTGGGGCGATGTCCATAGGAAGGACCGTGACATCAGAATCGATCTCTGGGGCGATGTCCATAGGACGGACAGCGGCATTGGAATCGATCTCCGGGGCGATGTCCACAGGACAGACAGCGGCATCGGAATCGATCTCTGGGGCGATGTCCACAGGACGGACCGTGACATCGGAATCATCAAGGACATCCACCGGCACCTGCACAACCCTAACATATTAGCAAGCACATTGCAAATAATCAAAAACCACAACTATGGTAAGCCATTTTTTTTACCTTGTGCAGCTCATCGGGGGATCCCATCCCTCCGGGGCCATCTCCTCAATGGGGGCCATCGCCTTGCCAGGGAAATACTGCTTCTCAATGGCGACTATCTCCTCAAACTCGGCCTTGAGCCTCACATAGGTGGCTATTAGAGTTTCTGGGGTAGGCACGGTGGGGCCCTTGCTGTTCTTCCAACTTTCTTTGAGGAGTTCGTCCGCCAACGTCGTCAACTCTTTGGCCAGTGCTTGTTTCTTGGAGTTCTTCGTCTCCATGGGTTGGCCCACCAACATGGCAAACTCGTTGGTCGGTGCTTGCTTCCTGGAGATCTCTGTCTCAAATGGGTTGTCCACCGGGAACTCTTTGCCTAGTCCTCCAGGATCCATCAATAAACTGACAAACAAAAAGCAATCGAAAGGAAACCACAATCGCAATGAAAATGGGAAAAGAATAGGCAGTGAGAATCGGTCGGTGCTTCGCAAAAAGAAGATTCTTGGAATGAAAATATAGTAGCATCACTGATTCGCCCACCTTTCCTTCGTCGGTACAGAAGAAAAATGGCACAAGTGAGTAGCCTAGAGTGAGGTTTTCTTCAAGAAAGGGGAGAAAGGGGAGAAAGGGCTTCAACGAGCGTTCCAGTGAAATGATGGTTGCTTCGTCCAGTCCAACTTCGAGGCCACTTTACCACTGCTGGTAAAGGTGTGGGTTTTGTGATATGATGGGTCATGACGGCCACACCGGGGTGACTAGTGAGTCTCGACTGTAGCACCTCGCTGTGATTTGGTGGATGGCACGCGGGCCTGGATGCTTGATGTCCTGCATGTAATAGAGCGGCTAGTCATATAAGTAGTTTGGACGACAGACGAGGAGCTCCGTCCTGGTTTATTGGTCCTTGGTGCCTATGATAATCTTTGCCAAAGTTTGACTATAAATTTAACTAACCAAATGTTCATGCATGTCACAAAAAATTACATCATTGAAAACTATGTTCAAATACAAATCCAAGGATATAATTTTTGTTAACATGCAAAACATTTTGCCAGTTAAATCTTTGGTCAAAATTTAGCACAAATTACAAAGGGGCCCAATAAAGATTGTACTCTCACATTTTGTTTTGAGGATACTCCCATAGAGAAAATATAAATAATAATGCATGTTGGTGCAGCCCACGTTTTCGATAATTTTAGCCGTGGGCTTGTTCACAATTTTTACGAGGGGGTGGTTGTTCACTTAATGGAGGGTCTAGTACCAGACTTGAACTATACAAAGTGGACCTGGCACACCGTAACACCACTTGGAATAAGCGGGTAGCTATCTCAAAAAACAATCAACAACTCAAAAAAAAAATGGCGACCTGGCACGTACACAATTTTAAACGATTGTTTTGATGGAGTGAAAAAAGAAAACTACCCCACTATACGTATATATATAGGTAGGAGCCTCCGCGCTTGCTTGCTAGGGTTGCTCTATTCACACACTCTCATCCTCTCCAGATCTAAACAAGATAGCGGTGGTAACACTGTCTTTCTATCCTCACGGCTTGTTATAGATCCGGACGTATCCCCCTCCGCCGATGAAGGGGAGGAGGAGCAGCGTTTAGGCCGTCGTCGACAGCGAGGGAGGAGACCCACTGCCGGCCGCACTGTTATCTCTGGCCGAGCGCCGGCGCGGGAGGTCCTCCGATCCCTTCGTCGCTGCCCTAGTGTGGGCGGATCCGGCCTCCCGCCGCCCACCTAGCCACACCTCGACGACCTTCAGGTATATCTTCCTTCGAAACCGGCCTAGCTCTACTTCCCCAGCTCGCTACGTCACTGCATGTGCATCATTTTCTACCTCTCAGCCCCCCTCGTAGCTAGGCTCGATCGGATGGTCCAACATCACCTAATTTTTTTTCTATTGTTAGAGGTAAAGCTACTTCATGGAGTCGAATCTTGTACTTGGTTCAAACAAGAAATAAAGGGGGAAAATTTAGTATGTACATCGGACTTGGTACAAACAGGAAAGAAAGGGGGTGAAAGTAGTACAGACTGGTCATCCAACCGGTCTCTTGGTCGAAAAGGGAAATATAGGGGAAACGTTGTACACAGTGGTATGACCAGGACTAGATTTGCTATCCACACATAGGAATAGGTGGCTAGAGTGAACAAAAATGGGGCCAACCCAGATATGTTTCTTGGATGTTTGTTTCTCAGGGCAACAAACTCTGAATCACCACTTTATTCCCCGGTTTAGGTACATGGTGCTGGACTGCTGGTGCACCCACTGTCCCATGCCCTTATAGCAAATATTTTGTTGTTCTTAATCTAATGCCCCTGGTAAAATGAAGCCATGCCACTGTTATAAGCCATGACAAGTTTAACCAATTATTTTTGCCAGTAATTGTTTGAGACTCTGACTGTTTCCTCTGTAGCTTTTTGTGCAAACAGGGATATCCATTTCACCTCGTTGCTATTGCGACCTTTTGGTGCACGGCACAAAACACTTCTTAAAAGAAGTGACTTTTGTGCTATTTAACTGGAATGTCAAAATGGAACCGTTGGTGCATTTCGGTGGAACTGCACAAAGGGAGATTTGTGTTCCAATCTTCATCCTCCATATTGGCACCATAACCTTCCTTTAGGTAAGAATGATATTTAATGCATGTGTTCACCTCTATTTTGCGACTGCCATGAGAAAATAATGCTATTGTTTACTAGTACACTTGTACTCCCTCACTAACAAAACCAATTCTGAAATAGAAGGCTAATCATGTACTTGGTTTCACCAACTGGTGAGGATAAAGAGAAACAGAGCATGAAGAGGAAGACGAAGAAGAAGAAGAAGGAGGAAATGAAGAAGATCACACGATGGTACCGTCCTATGTTATCCTGACATCTTTCTAGTGGTATTATATTGCTGTGTTGCTACTAGTCTTACTTTACTTGGAAGACTAGCAAGATGCCCGTGCATTGCACGTAACATCAAGATGCATTTGTATGAGTAGTTTATCTTGTGAGAGAAAAGGATGAACGAGGGAAGGCCTTATTTGCAAATGTGGAGAGGGGTGTGGGTATCTTTTTGCAAAATTGCCATAGTTTCCTTCCTATCCATCAGATAGAAATCGGACGACCTATATTGCAGGATGGCAGGCACACCATCATCACCAACTATGTTTTTTATAAGAGTAGAGAAGTAGAGATAGATAGAGAAATGCAGCAGAGTAGTACTTGGCTTGACGACACATCATACTAATTAACCGGATTCTGGATGCATGTGTGACCTAGCTCTACACGATCAACAGTGCCATGGTGATCTTGCTGAAGCTGAGGCCTCAGTCGAGGCCATTCAAGGGCTCCGGCAACGTCTCCCTTACATGTGAGACGATCCTACAAGAGCCCTTCCCCTTCTGCTGTCTCTCCTGTAAGGTCACTTAATTAATTAGGAGTACTTAAGTAGCACTAATTTATTGCTGCCTAATTTTCATGTCGGAGTTAAACAAATCTTTAGTAACACCCTATACCGAATCATGTACGTGTGTCTGTGTGTCTGTGGAGGTAAATCATGTGGTGGAGCAGGGATGGAATCTTGGTAGTGTCATGACATAATAATGCTATTGTTTTGCATGTCAATTTATTGCCACTGGTTCAATGAGGCAATGTTTTGTGTATTGTCCATCATGAATTTGATGCTACTGTTAAAGTAATATGCTAATGTATTTCTATCCTTTCTCACTAAGCTAATGAAGGTTTCACCTTGTTCCTACTTGTGCAAATAGGGATCATGTTGTGCCAATCGTACATTTTAGTGGAACTGCACAAGAGAATACAATGAACTGTATCCCAGCCAGTGCTTTAACTCTGCTGGAAGTTCTTGATAATCTTTCGATATAATCTCACCACTGGTAAACAAGAGTGATGTCAACCATACATTTGAAGTGCACAAAAATATATACTATTGAATGATTCCAGTGAGCGCTTTATCATCTCTTCTGGGACTACTTGAATAAGCTTTTTTGCTCAGGTCGGTACCAGCCTAAGGCCTTCATCCATATTAGTTTGCTGTCATCTCTATTTGTATCGTGCTACTGTATTGCTGCTGTCATGAGAAACTCCTTTATCTTTGCACGTTAAAGTTTTGCAACCTATGATACATGGCAATGCTTTGAGTGTTGAGCTAATTGGCACTGATTAAATAAACTAATACCTCTCTTTAAGCAAGACTACTATGTTGCTAACTTTACCCATTAAGATAATGAGGGTGCTTCTATTTGTTAGTGTATGTTTCATCAACTAGTCCCACTATTACAGTAATCTCACTCTCTCAATATATGTGCCAACAGGGATGCTCGATTTTGGTGGAACTGCACAAAAACTTTGGGTGCTTCATTGCCTCGACTGCTTCCTTCCTTTCCTGTAGCTTATCTCGGCTTCCAGTCAAAGGAAATAGTATTTGATATGCTACCTCACACAGGTTGGTACCGGTCTTTATCCTGATTATTGTGCTTGTCATATGTATTGGTAATTTGGTATTGTGCTACTGTTTGCCGATTTCATAAAGGAGTAACTTGGAGCCTGAACTCGCAGGCAAATCATTACATTGGGTGATTTTTGTAGAACTGCACAAAAAGATCAGATGGACAGATACTTATGCTGCTGCTATGTACTCCAAAGTTCACTCAGACAAGCATCGATGTTGACAAGAAGAAGTGCCAGATTGAACGCCAACAATATTGCTTGGCACATAGCCCAGAAAAACGCAGTCCAGTCTTTGGTGCCAACTTGTGCCTTTTGGTTATCGGCACATATGGTAGCGAACTGTATGGCATGGAGTCTAAAGATTCCAGACAAGTTAGTTGACGCATATATTCATCTGGCACTTAATCAGTCTGCATGCCAGGGATGCTCCATTTCAGTTGAACTGCACAAAAAATTTGGGTGGTTCATTTTATCGACCGCCTCCTTTCTTGTCTGCAATGTAGAATTTTGGAGAGCTACAGGACCAAGATGAGCCAGTAAACTAGTTGGATGAAAGTAGTGGCCAAGTTGCTCAAACCTCCCTCAGCATCGAGGCCACTATCTCGAGGATAAACCTACAAGCAAAGTTTAGATTGTCTGTGCTGCCTCTTATGTACTCGAAAGTTTACTCGTACAAGCATTAATTTTAGCAAGAAGTACCACCGAGTGAACACCATTTATTAGTCTGTACCCTAGGTAATTAAAGTTTGTCCATGGATGATATTGGCTGTGATCTCAATCATTTGGATGCATAAACGTGCTGAACATGTGTATATCTAAATCTTTTTGTGAATTATCTATGAATATTGTCTTGTGATCTATCAATCATTTGGATGCATAGAAATGCTGAACTTGTGTATATATGAATCTTTTGAGTTGTTGAATGTGAATGTTGGCTATGAATATGAACGTGTCCTGTGAACCTGAGTTTGATACGAATGTTTACCTTTTCTGTTGTACATGTGTGCGAACTTATTAGAATATCTACCATGGGATTGTGATGTGTGAGTGTCAATGGCACACCTTCTTCCTGAGAAGAATTGCACCTGCTTGTTAGGGTAGCAACGACGCATCAGCTCTTTTTTATCTTTTTGCTCTGTCTTCCCCCCTCCCCCGCTCAACCCCTGTCGTAATGTTTTCGGCCTCAAAACAAACATAGTACTGCGTTGTTTTTGGGCCTTGAGGAAAAATCAAGTGCTGCTTTCTGTAGGTTGGCCCGCCCAGCAAATGGGCTGCTGGTCCACCACAGACTCGGAGGCTAAAAATACAAGTTGTATGGTGTAGAGGCAAGTAAAAAAACGCCATCGAGAGCTATCCACTGAAAAAAAATAGCGTCTGATGTGCTTCTTCAGTCGTGCCGCCGGCCCCCTCTTTAATCCAGTTTGCTCCATTCCCCAACCGGCAGCACGGGACGGAAGTTTATTTCCCCCTCACGCTACCGGGGGATTGAAGAAGCACGGCATCGAATCCAACACCGACGATGGTTGCTTGTCCAAGTGATTTTCAGATAAGAAACTGCATGTTTCAGAGGCAGAGCATTTAAATCAACACGCACTTTTTAAACATGGATAACAGAATGTTGGAAATTTTATTCATGGTAAAAAATGGAACTAACAACAAGTTAACATCATGCTGATCAACATTCATGTATAGCACATCTTCATATGATGCAAAGTCAAAAAGATATGCCATTTTCAAAATGGCAAGACAATGTTGAGTGTGCGATAAACTGGGTAAACCAGAGACGAAATTTTGGCAAGTGTTAGATATTTTTCAACTACACCAGTTGGAATCGAACCCGGGTAGTACATCTTTTGGGTGAGAGGGCTGCAGCCACCGGGCTAGTGCAGTATGTTCGAAAGAATGAAGGCGTCTTCCCTGGCTCCGGTTCTTTCCCATCCGTGTGCGCTCGTCGTGGCGCCGCTGTATGCCGTTGTCAACATGCTCAACAAACGAGAGGAATCCGGAGAGGACTATACGCCGAGAGGCTGACAGTGGGGACCCACCAGGTCCAAGCCGTACTCAAGCAAGTGCCTCATTGGAAAAAAAAAGCTTCCTCCTAATTGTGTACTGACGTTGGGGCCCACGGGTTTGTCAACCTAGTCAATAAACTAAATAAATTTCCAACGACGACTGTCATCGGGGAGCTTTTTTTTCAGGGGTACCGGGGATTTTTTTTTGTTGCGGGAAAGGTGTATCGGGTATCTAGCTGGTATCATGTTTTCAGAGGGCGAACAAGTATCAGCTAGGCCTAGGTTTTGTTTTTTAACATGCGTAGCCCACGACATACTGAGACAGTGATTTCAACTTATTTTTTGAGGTCCATCATGTAGGTACCGGCCTATGGGCCTCCCAGCGTAGGTTTTACTTTTTCTTAAACATCGGCAGCCCAATGTATTTTTTTAATAAAACACAGATCTCTGTTCTATTTATCTATATATAAGAATAATAATGCAGTGTCCAATTTATGTTTTCCCTTCTAACCACATTATATATATTTATATTATTACTATTATCGTATATTTAATAGAGACTTATATATACATTATAAAAACACCTCATGTCTTATTAACTTATAAAAGTAAATGTTTAACAGAAGTTGGCAAGGAAAATCCTGGTTGTTTTTGACTCACAGGCAAGGAAAATCCTGGTGATTGCGTACAAAAGTTTGCGAAGATTTTAAGGACCAATGTAATAATAACGCGCTCATTTTCTTTTGAGCAATAACTCTCTAATTTGTTAATTTTATATATAATAAAATGTGTAGCTTCGGTTTATTTTTTTATACTAATTGCTCCTTCTAACCTAACATTAAATATAGAACAAGCCAAGCTAATTCGTGTATTTCAAGAAAGTGCAAATGGGCTGGGATTTCTTAGAAAATATTAAATGGGCCGCATTGACGTGAAATTATTTGTTCACCCAGCCCAGCAAATGGACTGTAAATTCAAGAAAACATGGGTTAAATATATGCCACATTTTTGTAGGCTGACATGTGGGCCAATAGATCGAAGCCTACGCAAGGCGTTGTCAACTTAGTCAACAAATGATTCTGACATCCACAGCCATTGGATTTATATCCAACGGCCAGCATGCACCTTCAATCTCTCGTCTTCTTCCTCCAGCATCGCCGGGACCACCTGCTCTGGCCTCCGGCGGCTAGTGGCTCTGCTTAGCACGCATCCCTGTGAAGCGCTACCCCACCGCCGGACAGGCTATCCCTCCACCCCCTCCACACCTCCTGTTATTTCTCCACCGACTGCAGCCCCACGCCGCACCAGAACCAGTTATATAACCCTTGTACTCCTCTCAATCTGCAACTCCACTGCCATGTCTTCCCATCTCTGGGTCGTTCCCGTCCGGGGCCTCGCCGTCGTCCATCGCCTTGCTGCGATCGGCGAGGCATGGTCAACAAACGAGAGGCATCGGAAGAGGACTGTATGTGGAGAGCCTGACAGCTGGGACCCACGAGGTCCATGGTTGCACGCAAGGAAAGTTCCTCCTTATTAAGCAGGAAAAAAATGTTTCCTCCCCCTGACAGCTGGGACCCACCGGCTGTATGTTCGCATGAAAGGAAGTGCCTCCTTGTTATGCGAAAAAAACTATTCCTCCCGATGACAGCTGGGACCCGGCAGATTTGGTGGCTGACTTGTGGGCCTACTAAGCTGACACGTACGTAGGGCTTTTGTCAACTTAATCAACAAATGATTCTAGCAGCTGGACCATTGGATGTTAATCCAACAGCCGTGTTGCTTCTTCAACCTCTGTTCTTGCTCCTGTCTCCCGTGGGCGGCAGTGCTGCCGCACACCCGAACCAGTCAAGTTTGCCACTCCTCTCCATCTGCGACTCCACTACCGCGTCTTCCCCATCTTCGGGTCATTCCAGTCTGGGGCCTCGCCATTGTCCACTAGCCTTGGTGCGCTCGGCATGGTGTGGTCAACGTGGTCGACAAACGAGAGTCATCAGAAGATGACTGTACGTGAGAGGCTGACAGTGGGGACACACCACGCCCATGGACGCATGCATGCAACTGCATCCTTTTTACCCTGAAAAATAATGGTTTCTCCCGCTGACAGCTAGGACCCACCAGCTACATCTTCGCACGCCAGGAAGTGTGTCCTTATTACGAAAAAAAAAGATTCCTCCCCCTGACAGCTGGGACCCATCAGCTATATCTTCGCACGCAAGGAAGTGCCTCCTTATCCTCCCTGATAGCTGGGACCCACCCGGTCGAACCGTATGTAGCGTTGTCTGTCTTGTCGCGAATGTGTACATACATACTGGTCGATCGGTCGCTCTGCGACAATGAACCGTGGCCGAGTAAGTAGCGGCACATGTCATAGTAGAGCCCCCCACGTAGCAGTTCAGGTTGTCCCGTCTAAACTGTGTACATGTACATACAGCCACACGCCAAAAAATATGGCCACGTATGTACATACGAGTGGGGTCTCGAAACGCGTACTCGTGCATACGGACGGCCAGGGCTCGTGTACGTGGAGAGGCAATGGATGGCAGCAACGCCATCCTGTTCATCGGCAGCTAACCGGCTGGGTCAGAACGGAGGAAACATCATCGTGTTCACTGGGAGCCAAGTGACTGTGTCGGAACGCATCCTGTTCATCGGGAGCAAAGCCACTGGGTCAGAATGGGTCGTGTTCAACGGGAGCCAACTGGCTTGGACGGAACAGCCGGAACGGGGTCTGGCATACCGCAAAAGGGAGGAAAACGGCCTGCTGTTGGACCGCCTACGGTCAAAGTGGGGTCCTGTTCATCGGGAAGGGTCTGGCGTACCGCACAACAGAGGAAACGGACTTGTGTTCGAGTGCCTACGGTCGAAACGGGGTGCTGTTGATCGGGAGGGGTGTGGCGTACCACAAAACAGAGGAAACGGACTTGTGTTGGAGCGCCTACGGTCGAAACGGGGGTCATGTTCATCGGAAGGGGTGTGGCGTACCGCAAAATGGGACTCCACAGGCTACTGTTCATCCACCGTCTACTGCCTCGCTCCAGCCTCCACAGGCTACTGTTCATCCACCGTCGACTTCCTCCAGCCTCCAGCCTCCACCTGCTACTGTTCATCCACCGTCGACTTCCTCCAGCCTCCACCTACTACTGTTCATCCACCGTCGACTTCCTCCAGCCTCCACCAGCTACTGTTCACCACGGGGGTCCTGTTCATCCAGCCTTCACCGGCTACTGTTCAACCAGCCCTCCACACGGGGTCCTGTTCAACCAGCCCTCCACAGGGTCCCTCCACTGGCTACTGTTCATCCACCCCACCTCCTCGATCGGGGTCCTGTTCATCCAGTGGCAACGGCCTCTTGCTACTACCACAGGATCCTGTTCATCCAACCCCCCACTAGGAACTGTTCATCCAACCCCCACCAGGGACTGTTCATCAAGAGGCAGCTTTGATCGGCTTCAGTTAGCAGCAGTAGCGAAGGAATCACTCGGGTTCAGTTAACAGCCAAGGGATCGATCGGGGTTCAGTAATGTAGCTAGTGCGATCGCTCGGGTTTAGTTAGAGCCCAACGCCTCGCTCAGGTTCAGTTAGAGCCCAACGCCTCACAAAGTACACGCACGTACGTGTACGAGAGAAACGCGCAAACCTCCGTGCATCGCTCGGCCCTGACCACCCACCATAACTGGGAACTCCCCGAAATTTTCCTCGCCCTCGCTTCTACCATGATTTTTTCCGTCATGGACGGCCCAAAGAATGTCATGCAGCTGCGTCTCCGGCCCGCCCAGGACGAAAAGCTGATTTTTTGTCATAGAAGTAGGAGCCCACCACATCTATGATGATACCGGGTTTTGTCACAATTATCGTCATAGAAGTGTCATAAGCATGACAGAAAAAAAATTCATTCGGCCCAAAATGTCACGGATGTGTCTTTTTTTGTAGTGAAGGGGATTTGTTCATATGCCAACTATATGTTGATGATATTATTTTTGGTTCTCCTAACAAATCTTTCAATGATGAGTTTGCCGCACAAATGACCGAGAAGTTTGAGATGTCTATGATGGGAGAGTTGAAGTTCTTTCTTGGGTTCAAAGTCAAGCATAGAAGAGAAGGAACGTTCATCAACCAAGCCAAGTATACCCAAGACATGCTCAAGAGATTCAAGCTAGATGATGTCAAGCCGGTCAAGTTTCCCATGCCCACCAAATGCAAGCTTGACAGTGATCCCAATGGTAAAGTGGTGGATCAAAAGGTATATCGTTCCATGATTGGATCCTTCCTTTACCTTTGTGCATCTAGACTGGATATCATGTTGAGTGTGGGAATTTGTGCACGGTTTCAAGCCGCACCTAAGGAAAGACACGATGTGGTGGTCAAGCGAGTCTTTCAATATTTGGCTCATACCCCAAACTTTGGCTTATGATACCCCAAAGGAGCAAGCTTCGATCTCATGGGTTACTTGGACTCTGATTGGGCGGGAGATTGTGTGGAGAGGAAGTCAACTTCCGGAGGGTGCCAATTCCTTGGTCGCTCTTTGGTAAGTTGGTCTTCGAAGAAGCAAAATTATGTGTCTCTCTCGTCCACCGAGGCCGAATATGTAGGCGCTGCAAGTTGTTGTGCACAATTGCTATGGATGAGGCAAACTTTAAAGGATTACGGTGTCACTTGTGACAAAGTGCCTCTTCTATGTGACAATGAAAGTGCTATCAAGATCTCTCACAATCCGGTGCAACATAGCAAGACAAAGCATATTGAGATTTGTCATCATTTCATTAGGGATCACATCAAGCATGGAGATATTGAGATCATCGACATCAACACTCAAGAGCAACTAGCGGATATCTTCACCAAGCCTCTAGATGAAGCAAGATTTTGTGAGTTAAGGCATGAGCTAAATATCATTGATTTGAGCAATGTGGCTTGAATCTAGGCACACCCCACCACACTCATCATTATATCTTGCTCTAGATGTAGGCATGGACATAGGGGGAGTGTTGTTCTCTCAATGAACTCTCCCTCCCCCCATTATGCATTAATCGATCATGTCTTTCACATTAGCCATTTTTTATGGTACTTGTGCTTCAAAGATCAGTTTTGGTCATGGGCCCAAGGTTAAAATCTTCGCGGTGCCATACCACTTCACTCAAACATAGGTGGCCTTGGCCACCGCCCTCTCTTTGAGAGTTGTGTGGTTTTCCCTGTCTCCAACTGGTTTGTTTGTGTTTGGTGTATGTTTTGTTTCTTGTTTCTCCTTGGGTGCATCTCTGGCTTTTTGTTGTGTTCTGCTATTTGAGTGCACCCTCGACTCGTCTCGGTGTTTTAATTTGTTGGAGCTAGGCCCTTATTTGTTCTGTCTCGACGAGTTCTTGCTGGGCGGTACTACCGCTCAGGACGAGCGGTACTAGAGCTTAATGGCATCAAGCGGTACTACCGCCTACCCGAAGCGGTACTACCACTGCGGGGAGGGACTGGGGGTTATGATACGGGCAGGGGGAGTTTTACTCCCCATACCCATTCGTCTCGACCCGCCAGTTCCTCTCCTGCCCCAGCGACGAACTCGCCGCGGGAGGCCGCCGCCGGGCCGCCTTCTCTGAGCCGTCCTTCGCATTTCCAACAGGTGGAATCGATCCCCACCCCTTCCTCTTGCCATGTATGCTGGTATTGCCCCCGTTCTTCTCCTCGTTGCTTCTAGTTTTCAGATCTAGGCTTTTGGGGCAATAGTCTTAGCATTTATCGATTTTTGGCCAAATCGAGGCTTGAGTAGGATGTTGAAGGCTACTAGACTAGTTGGATTGAAGTTTGGTAGGAGTATATTTGAATTTGGCACCCCCGGTAGTACCGGATTTGGCCGCAGCAGTAGTCAAACCGCCATCCTCCGCCTCGGGCTGTACGACCGCTCCCCTGGAGCACTACTACCGTTGGAGGCGGTAGGCGGTACTACCGCTGCCTGGTAGCGGTACTACCGCTGGGATGCCAGCCTCCATCTTTCTCGTACCAACCATTGATCTTTGTTGTTGTTTTTTTTGCTGGCTTATGCTCATTTCCTCTATTTGCTTTCCTTGTCCGTGTGTTTGGTTCCAGGTGATGGCCCTTCGGAGCACCCTGTCCGTCGTGTCAACCCCGGGCGTCCTGGAGGATCAAAGCGCTATCGCACTTCTGAGGCAACTGCTGCATCTTCAAGTGGTCCTCCAACTCAGTCCAAGCCGCCTTCCAAGAGCATTGCAAAGAAGCCCAAGACGAAACCCAAGTCTGTGACAGAGATGACTGCTAAGGAATTCTGTGTGGCTCGTCGCGCTACCCGTATGATCAAGATCAAGATCCAACTCTTGTCAATCGTCCCTTCTGGAACCGGTTTCAGTACTCTGTCTTCTTTGATGTGCTCAAGGCAAAGAAGAATCTCTATGTTGATGTCCTCTCCATCGACATTGGGTATCTGGAGAGGGATCGTGCCTACTTTGGCGAGGCACTGGATATGTGTGCTCAGTTGAACATTTTCAAGATCATGGAGTTCAACAAGGATTTTGATGCGGAGATGGTGGCTCAGTTTTATGCCACAGTCCACCTTGGCACTGATGAGGAAAGAACTTTGACTTGGATGACAAATGGTAGACTTCTCTCAGTCAAATGGAAGGCATTCATGGAACTGTTGGGTGTTGAAGACCAAGGACTTGACAACCCGGTTGGCTTTCGCCCTCACAAGAATGACACTTCTACTCACAAACAAGCTCTCTAGCCTTACAACACTGTGAAGATTCACCCCGTGACGGAGAAGAAGACCTATGAGCTGTTTGCTTTTCTGGACATCCTTCACCGCATCTTCAGAGAAACTCTTTTTCCTCGCATTGGGAACTTGGATATGGTCCATTCGTACCTCGTGGATATGTTACTGTTTTGCCAGCATGAGAAGGACAACAGCGCAGGAGAGTCCTTGGATATTTCTCATGTCATGTGGTAAGAGCTCCTCTCTGCCATCACTGAGCGCAAGTGCCCCATCTATGCCCCCTACCTTATGTTGCTCATTGAGAAGGCATGGGCACACACTTATCCTGGTGTCTTGCTGGAGACCGGTGACATGATCTCTCACGAGATTAAGCGTCTGAGATAGAAGGAGCACTGGGATGCTCCTACTCCGGAGTCTGGGGTTCCGTCAGGTGCTGACGAGGCTGAGGCTGAGGATGATGAGGACTATGAGCCCTCTGGTGTGGAGCCCTCATGGGCAAAGAAGCTCAAGCGCAAGATGAAGAAGCTTTTCTGCATGGAGTCTCGCGGACAGTATATGGCTCATGTGTCTGAGAAGAAGTCAAGGAGTCGTCACAAGGAGCTCATGCGTCAGCTTGGTGCTGTAGTTAACAGTGGGTCTGAGGGCAAGATCACTGATGAGGAGGAGTGGATTTCTCAGCACTGCCCCTGTCGGATTCAGGGCTCCGCAGACCCAAGAAAGGTTCAAACTCTGGGGTGCGTGTGAAGAACTCAATCTCCCCAGCCTGCCAACTTGTCGATCTCACGGCCTAGCTCGATGAACTGGAAAGGACAGGGACACAGCGATTTACCCAGGTTCGGGCCACCTTGCGGTGTAAAACCCTACTCCTGCTTTGTAATGGATTGGCCACGAGGTGGGCTGAGGATGAACTAGTACAGAGGGGGAACAGCCTCAGGAGGTGTGTTGTGTTGGTGTGAGCTGGTGGGGATGATCTGGTTGATCCGTCCGTCCTCCGCTCTACAGTGGTGGCCTAGCTATATTTATAGTGGCCTTGGTCCTCTTCCCCCAAAACGAAGGCGGGAAGGGATCCCACAACGGCCAAGTTTGAAGAGGGACAAGTAGTACATCTTATCCTGACGAAAGGTGGTCTTCGCCTGCAAAGCTTCTGGTTGTGACGTCGTGGTGGGCTCGGCGATGACCTCTATCCTGCCGTCCTGGTCTTGCAGCACGGGAATGGAAACCTTTGGTTGATTCCTCGGGACTCTGCGTCTGCACCCGCTTCCTTATCACCAAAGAGGAAACATGTTGTACTGCGCCCGCTGGCGCCCGCCTGGCCTTGGTCGTCATAGCTTGCGTCATCTGAACCTCGCGAGGTGGGGCTTGCATAGAATCTCCGCTCCTCAGGAGCTGGCCTAAGGAGGCCGCTTCCTCTCGAGGTCTTGACGTCGTCCGCCTCGCGAGGCTTGGCCCCTCACGAGGGTCTTGTGTTGTTGGTGCTGAAGATGGGCCGTACCAGGCCGCAGATGGTGCCACGCTGCGGGCCCAGGCAGGCAAGTCTGGGTACCCTGGTTCCCAGAACGCCGACAGCCCCTGGACAGATTCAGAGTCTGAGCAGCCTACTGCCGATGATGGAGACGCGGGCGACCACGCGGGGATGTGATGATGGAGATCTTCAGTGTTGCTATCACCTGTGACCGTAGCAGCACTCTTTGCCCTTTTGGTGTCTCGATTCCAAAGGGGGAGAGAGTTTAGGGATTTGCCGAGTTGCGAGTGTGCTTTATCTGTGTTTTATTTGTCGTGTCTTTCTCTCTCGCAAACTCTTGTGTCTTGTGCGTTTGCTTTGGTTTGGGTTGTGCTCGTGAGACCTGGTTACTCTATCATATGGTGTGAGACATATGCTACCCTACCTTGTTATTTATCTAATGCGTGTCTAGTACTTTGGTAGTTTGTGAGGTGCATGTTTAAATTGTTTATATTATGCTCACTTACTACTTCTTGCATCCCAGCTTATATTCTCTTAATTGTTGATGCAAGGGTTCTCAGTCTATAAAATATAGGGGGATTGTTGATCCTAATGTGTGTTCTTTGCATTCCAATAGCACTCCTTATTAAGTGAACACATCTAGGGGGGCCCGTCTATATTTTGTAGTCTCTGGGGTTTGCTTACTATCTTGTTATATCTCTATGCGAATCCCGTGTTGTAATCGATCCACCAAAGAGGGGGAGATTTTTAGGGCATGTCTCTCTCTAAGTGGTTTTGGTGATTGATGACAATACTTTTGCGGACTAGTCATGTGCATTGAGCTTTCAGATATTTATTCATTGGCACGAGATGATTCATTTCCCCTCTGAGCTCAAGGTGAAGACGGTGTAATCTCTTTCGTTCCGGTTTTGGACTTGAGTCGTAGGAGACACCGTACTATCAAGAGGGCGCCCGTATCGGAAAGGCTAGGGTGGAATCAACACGTACACATCTATCTTGCACCCCCAACTTCTTTCATCTTCCTTGGAGTATACCGATATCGTGGAAGTGGCACGTGGGAGGAGCCAGCGGCAGTACCGCCGGGCCGAAGCGGCAGTACCGCTGACAGCCCCAAGCGGTAGTACCGCTGTTTCACAGCGGTAGTACCTCTTGTGGCCATCAGCGGCAGTGCGGCTTTAGTACTGCGCTGGTACCGCCTCAATTCGAGGACGTCTCTTCTCGTGTCGGGTTGGGCGGCAGTAGGAGTGGCAGTAGGCGCGGTAGTACCGCTTGCAGGCGGTAGTACCGCCCTACCACCACTACTAGTGCCGCTCTGGGGGCTCTCTCTCCTGGTCCTTCTCTCTACACTCTGTGCGCAGCCCCAGCGGTACTACCGCTAGGCAAAGCGGTAGTACCGCTGCCTAGTGCGGTAGTACCGCTCTCTGCGGGCTGAGTTGTGGGATAACGGTTGGATTTGATTCCCCACTATAAAAGGAGGTCTTCTTCCCCAAGAAGACCTACCTCTTTTCCCCCAAGCTCCATTGTTGCTCCAAAGCTCATTTTCGCCCGATTTCTCTCCCTAGCCAATCAAACTTGTTGATTTTCTAGGGATTGGTTGAGAAGGCCCGGATCTACACTTCCACCAAGAGAAATTTGATTCCCCCTCACTAATCCCTTGCGGATCTTGTTACTCTTGGGTGTTTGAGCACCCTAGACGGTTGAGGTCACCTCGGAGCCACATTCCATTGTGGTGAAGCTCCGTGGTATCATTGGGAGCCTACAATCAAGTTGTGGAGATAGCCCCAACCTTGTTTGTAAAGGTTCGGTCGCCACCTTCAAGGGCACCACTAGTGGAATCATGGCATCTCGCATTGTGTGAGGGCGTGAGGAGAATACGGTGGCCCTAGTGGCTTCTTGGGGAGCATTGTGCATCCACACCGCTCCAACGGAGACGTACTTCCCCCAAAGGGAAGGAACTTTGGTAACACATCCTCGTCTCCACTAGCTCCACTTATGGTTATCTCTTTCCTTTACTTTGTGCAAGCTATTGTTGTGTTGTATCCTTTGCTTGCACTTGTTGTTGTTGTTGTTGTTGTTTGCATCATATAGGTTGCTCACCTAGTTGCACATCTAGACAACCTATTTGTTGTTAAACCTAATTTGTTAAGAAAACTAAAAATTGGTAGTTGACTATTCACCCCCCCCCCCTCTAGTCAACCATATCGATCCTTTCACAACGGGTGACAGACGGTTGATCAGAACCGCTTTAAATATTCAGGGTTCGTTTGGCCTTTTTTATAAATTATAATTAAGTTTTGTAAGAATTAATTTAATGTGCATAATTCAAATTAGTGCACCAAAATGGCTACAAAAATCATACATGTGTCCTTGGATGCATGTTTAGGTCCCATGCAAAGAATGAGGATGAATTACAACCGTCTCAGCGTCTGGCTCGGCCTCGGACATTGAGAATCTTGGTTTTTAAATCCTCATAAATCCAAAACTCACCCAAAAATCGTGAAACTTGGAATGGTGTCATGACATGGCACATATATGTCGTGGAAAAAAATTGTCCATTTTGGGGCAAGTTTTATTACAAGCCTCTTACAAACCGGAGCTTCTCTCAAGAAGCCTCGTGGTTCTGATATGGAAACGTGTCCCCCTTGTGGGCGAAACGATAATCGCTGCCTCTTTTTGCCTTGTATTTTTTTCCACAGGCAACATGGAATGACAGGATATCCGTGCTGAAATTTAAAATTATTCAGGGTTCGTTTGGCCTTTTTATACATTAATTGAGTTTCCTAGGCATTTAATATCCATAATTCAAATCTGAACTACAAATACATGCTCCGGTTCACCAAAATGGCTAGAAAAATCATACATGTGTCCTTGGGAGCATGTTTAGGTCCCATGCAAGGAATGGGAACGAATTACAACCGTATCGGTGTCCTGGCTCGTCCTCAAACATTGGGAATCTTGGTTTTTAAATCACCGTAAATCCAAAAGTCACCAGAAAAACATGAAAGTTAGCATGGTGTCACGTCATGGCACATATATGACGTGGTAAAAAAAAGTGTCCAATTTGGGCCAAGCTTTATTACAAACCTCTTACAAACCGGAGCCTCTCGCAAGAACCCTCGTGGTTTCGATAGGGAAACGTGTCCCCTTGTGGGCGAAATGATAATCGCTCCCTCTTCTCGCCTTGTATTTTCTTCTACAGGCAACATGGAACAACAGGAGATTTGCGCTGAACTTTGAAATTATTCAGGGTTCATTTGACCTTTTTTATATATTAATTGAGTTTTTTAGGCATTTAATGTCCATAATTCAAATCCGAACTACAAATACATGCTCCAGTGCACCAAAATGGCTAGAAAAATCATACATGTGTCCTTGGGTGCATGTTTAGGTCCCATGGAAGGAATGGGAATGAATTCAACCATCTCGGCATCCTGGCTCGGCCTCAAACATTGTGAATCTCGATTTTTAAATCTCTGTAAATCCAAAACTCACCAGAAAATCATGAAACTTGGCATGGTGTCACGACATGGCACATATATGTCGTGCTAAAAAATTGTCCAATTTGGGCCAAGCTATATTACAAGCCTCTTACAAACCGGAGCTTCTCGCAACCCTCATGGTTCCGGTAGGGAAACATGCCCCTCTTGTGGGAGAAACGGTAATCGCTGCCTCTTCTCGCCTTGTATTTTGTTTTCTACAGGCAACATAGAATAACAGGAGTGTCGTGCTGAAATTTGAAACTATTCAGGGTTCGTTTGGCCATTTTATATATTAATTTAGTTTTCTAGGCATTTAATGTAGTCCATAGTTCAAATTTGAACTACAAGCACATGCTTCGGTGAAGCAAAATGGGTGGAAAATCGTACATGTGTCATTGGGTGCATGTTTAGGTCTCATTGAAGGAATGGGAATGAATTACAAACATCTCGTCGTCCTGAAACATTGAGTCTTGGTTTTTAAATCCCAGTAAATCGAAAACTCACCCAAAAATCATGAAACTTGGCATGGTTTCATGACATGGCACATATATGCCATGGTAAAGAAATCGTCTAGTTTGAGACAAGGCGCACACATTAATAGCCAATGAAGTCCTTTTAAAACAAATAGCTGACACATTAATATCACAAACGATTGTATTATATGAACCGTTTGTGTTCCCATAACCATTTAAGTGCGGCCATGCGTCCCTCTTTTCTTATGGGAGAGTACTACCTCGGTCCTTGTTCATTAGTCATCTTTGTATTTTGTGCCAAAATTTAACCATAATCGGTGGCGTGCGTGCAACTGTTTGATTAGACGGGACGAGCACGAGAAGTCCGCCGTGCAGGCTCGATGGGATGTGTGTGACCAGTCCGCCGCGCAGGCTCGATGGGACACGTGCGACTTGTCCACCACGCAGGCTCGACGGGACACGTGCGAGCAGCCAAGGCCGTGCATGCTCACCGGGAAGCGAGCTCTTTGACCTCCATCCACCAGTCACCCGCCTCGCTCACAACTTCTCCATTAATGGCGGCCGAGCCACTGTTTAACACGCGGTTAATTAAAGCACCTGGACGAAGGGTTTTTGCTTGTGATCCCATTGCCCCGCTCAATGTTAGCATTTGCTTTGTTTTTCTTTTCAACTCGTATTCCGGATAATTTAAAATGCCACATGCAGCAACGGATAATACGACAATAAATAAAATGGCAACGGATAATACGACGACAAATTTACAATGGCGCGGATAATAATTGTCTTACAAATTCCAGATAACTTAAAACGCCACATGCGGAAACGCCCGAAAGACATGGGGGCAAGAGAAGAAGGAAATCGCAGACAACGATCTGGGTCGCTACTGTCTCTACCCCTCGATGGATCACCGGGCGACGAGATCCTCCACCTCCTGCTCGCGCTCGATTCGGAGCTTCCTCAAGTCACCCATCAGTTCCTCGACGACCGCTTTCAGTGTCATCCCCGAGACACTGCTCTATCATGCAGCTTCTTCCAGCCGGTGGCCCCCTCCTCCATCTCGGCGAGCGCCTTGAGGAGCTTTGCATTCTCATCCATGAGTTCCTCGACGAGGCCGGTCCCCTTCTCAACCGAGGCATCGCTAATCTCGAGCGGCTTCATCAAGCCGTTGACCAGCTCCTCCTGCTTAATTAGGCCAGCGAGAATGTCATCGTCACTGGCCAAGGACTTCAGCACCGCCAGCTCGTCGCGATCACCGACGCGGCGAGTGCGCTTGTGAGAGCCATCGCATGCCGGTGAGGGCTCGTTCGAGGGCTCCGCGGCGCGCCAGTGTGACGCCCCCGGCTCAACCGTGCACTAATCATACACGCAAATGCACATGATCAAGCCTAAGGACTCACGGGAAGATATCACAACACAACTCTAAAACATAAATAAAGTCATACAAGCTTTATATTACAAGCCAGGGCCTCGAGGGCTCGAATACATAGCTCGATGGGATACAAGCGTCAGCGGAAGCATCAAATATCTGAGTACAGATATTAAAAGAGAAACATAAATGCCTTTAGATAGGAGGGGCAAAATAAAACACTACGATCGAAAGGCGCAAGCCTCCTGCCTGGGACCGTCCGATCCTACTCCTGGTCGTCAGTCAACTCGTAGTAGTATCCACCCTCGGGGTAGTAGTAGCGATCGTCGGCGGGGGCAGCTGTATCCAGGGCTCCGTCATCTGGTCGCATCAAAAGGATATTGGGAGAAAAAGAAAGCAAAGCAACCGTGAGTACTCATCCGAAGTACTCAGCAAGCAAGGATCTACACTACATATGCAACATTATCAAAGGGAGGCTGTATATGTGGACTGGGCTGCAGAAATGCCAGAATTGAGAGAAGGCCTAGTCCTATCGAAGACTAGCATCTTCAACGGTCTTGCAGCAATAGAAGAGAGTAGAACAGTACAATATAATGTAGCAGTATCATTAAGTCTCAACCTCACCCAGAGATCCTTTCTCGACTCCCTCCGAGAAAGCAATCCCAGAGCCATACAGTCATCATCCTCGTCCTGAGATCCCTTCTCGACTCCCTGCGAGAAGCAATCCCAGAGCCATACTCATCACAAGTAACCAGTTATAGTTGTATCGATCGGGATACAACTCCGAGTGTCCGTTACCGAGGATCCGGCTATGCATAGATTAGTTCTTCCCTGCAGGGGTGCACCAACTTACCCACCACGCTCGCTTAACTCCGGCCGGACACACTTTTCCGGGTCATGCCCAACCTCGGCCAAACGACACACCGTAGCCCTACCTAGAGCTCAGCAGAGAGGTCCCTGCCGGTCTACAACCTAAGCGGTCAGGGGTCTTGGGCCATCGCCCTGTGCTCTCCGGGTCGTTGCGAGCAGGGTGGATACCAGTGCCAACGGCATGATCCGACCCAGCCGCAATGCTGAACTGGACGTCTGACAAAGCTTTCGGCTGATACATACGATGCAGAGTACCCATATTTATTCCCGCGTGATGGTTAGTGCTATCAGGCCAAAGGCCCACTCAGATCAAATATCCAAATCGTAGGGTGTTGGTAGTGCGGTAACGAGCAGAGACTCACGATTGATGTGACCCCGTTGCCCCGTCTCGAGGACTTGCGGCAAGGGCCAAGAATGCCCGGCCACGCCTCGTATTCTCACTCGGGCGCCATCCAGGTCAACCCGTCATGCAAAGACTGTCGGGAACTCAGGTCCACCTCTACTGGGCGGTACCGCATGTCCCTCCAGTCCTGCAGTAAAGTAACTCCCTCGGGTCCCTCTCGGGGCCGACCCGTTTCTAACAGGGTTCAGGGGTAAAGTCACAATAACCGTGTGTCCATAACATCAGGGGAATCTGAGGTGTCACCCTCGTTGGATTCCTACTCGATGTATCTGTCAAGGTGAACTCAGAGGAATCACCCTCGAGGTTCACACTTGAAGTGTTGCACGACAACGTCGGTATCGGAAGTGGTGAAGAAGGAATCACCCTCGATGACCATGACCGAATAGCTACTCTACAGAGTTAACATCAGAAGTGCTACAAGAGGTTTCACCCTCGGCACTCGATAGTAACGCTGCAGTGTCGTTACAACTAAGGGGGTGATGTGCGGTGCCGGGGTCTGGTCTTCAATCCCATTGATCGGGTCTTCGGATAATCCAGCGGGGCAGTCGGGATAAGTGGGGTCACTGATAGGTCTCTACCCAGCCTATACTAAGCAGTTTAGGATATGCAGGTAATTATCAACAACAGGTTACAATAAACAGGCTATGTATCAGAATAGGTAAAGCAGTAGCAGCAGCAATTCTAATGCAAGCATGAGAAAATAGAATGGGCGATATCAGGATGGTCAAAGGGGGTGGGCTTGCCTGGTTGCTCGGCGGCAAGGGCAAGGTCGTCAATGGTGTCTTTGGTCTCCGGAGCTGCGTCGGTCTCGGGGACGACGTCGGGGTCTAACGAGAGAGAAGAGAGGGAGGAAACAGTATAAATACACAGCGAACAAGTGCAGCACAAAGCATAACATGGCAATACGCGGTGACAGAGGTGATCTAAAGCAGTGCCGAGTGATACTGGCGAAGGGGATTCATCCGGGAAAGTATTCCCGGTTCGGGACAAATGTCAGACAGATGACCGGAGGGGAACGGTTCCATGTTCGGATAGTTAGGGATGTGTGACAGACGAACGGTCCGCGTATTCGGATTCGTCTCATCGTTCTGAGCAATTTTCATGTACAAATTATTTTCATCAGAGTTACGGATTAAAAGATATGATTTTCTAAAGTTTTTATTAATTTCTGGAATTTATTTAATTATTAAATTCGCCAAAAAATGAATTATGATGTCATCCTAGCGTCATCACTGCGTCAGCGGTCAACAGACCAGTTGACTAGTCAACGGGGCCCACGCGGGGCCCACTGGCAGTGACTGGGCGTTGCCCAGTCAGCATTTGACTGGGTCAACGGGACCCAGGGGCCCAGTGGTAGCGACTGTGGGAAGGTCCACGTGGACTGCCACGTCAGCGACGCCGGAAACGGCGCCGGAGCTGCTCCGGCGAGCTTTCCGCGGCGGCGAGTTCGCCGGAGAGGCTCGGAATTTCGCTACGGTGGCCCGTTTTCGACGCGGTTGGTTGCATTCGAACGGGTCCATCGCGACGCATCGATCTACGGGGCCGGAGTGAGCGGAAGTGGCCGTTAGAGGCGCCGGCGTCGAGCTTTGGCGGCGGCGGCGTTCGGGTGTTCTCGGGTTCGAGCCTAGAGGCTCGCCCGGGGCAACCTGGTGCGGGCACGCGCCTCCCTGGCGTTCCAGGAGCACGGCGACGTGAGCAGGTAGCGAGGAGGGGCACGGGGACCGTGCCAGCTACGGGTCCGTCGGCGACCAGAACATGAAAATGGCGCGCGGCGTCGTCAGCGAGCTACGGCGAGACTGCGAGTAGTCGGAGGTAGAGGAGGAAGAAAGAGGCTCACGGTGAGGCGCACGATGGCCGTTGGTGGCTAAGGAGCGTAGAGAACACCGACGACCGGGGCTGCGGTGCTCCGGAGACCCGCGTCGATCACCGGCTCGATTTGGCCAACGTCGTGGCTTCGGGCTCGGACGCGAGGTCGAGGAAGAAGGAGAGGACGTCGGCGGAGCCCGTGGACAGCTCGGGAGGACGGGACGGCGCCGGTGGCCGCGATGATGGCGAGTGGCGGCGACGGTGGCGCTCGGGCGAGGTGGAAGCGAGTGGGGGGAGAGGGAGGGGAATGGCTAGGGTTAGCCAGAGGGGTCGAGGGGGGGGCTTATCCCCACTGGCGGGCGCGGGACGGCACGGCATCGACCGAGGAGAAGGGGGGCCGGGCGCGCGCGCTAGCTGTTCGACAGCGCGCCTGCGGCGTCAGGGGGTAGGGGGAGGGGGCTAGTTGGGCTGGGCCGCCACTGTGCACTTGCGGCCCAGGCACAGTGAGCCTTTTCCTTTTCTTCTTTTCTTTTTCAGTTTTCAGTTTTTCTTTTCTGTTTTGTTAAATGTTTGAGCACTAAAAGGTTTTTTGTAAAATATGAGGCCTAGCCCATAAATCACAGTGCATTGTATGCCACTGCAATAAAATGGTTTTGAGTACAAAGGTTTTCATTTGGGATTTTATTTAATTAAAAAGGTATTAACCAACCCTGTTTTTCTACTGTTAGAGTCACTTAGTTAATTTATTAATTGTTGATTACAATTTTAGAACAGTCTCTGGAATATTTGCTATTTATTTAACATTTTAGTTTCTATTTTGAACAACTTTTATTTTCCACTTTCATTTAAGTTTGAATTTTGACTTAGGAGTTGAAATGGGATATGAGGCTAATGATAATCATGCACTGTTAAACATGCTGACTTGTCATTATCAAAAGTGATTACTGTGGCTTAACCTCTGGGGGTGTTACAGCCAGGACATCTCTGCTGCGGCTGCCACATAGCGGCGGGACCTCTCTAGTGCTTCCGCGGCCTTGGTCTTTGGTCCTTGGTTATATGTCAACCCGAAACTCCTCCTACCGGTCATGGCAGAACGACTTGACAGGAAAGACCTGTTTTGTGAGTGACGAGGAGAGGAACTGTGAAGTAATTTTCCAGTGGGTAGTTTTTATAGCCCGGTGCTAAGTGTGAACATGTTTAGGTTTGATCGGTGTGAATAGATTTGCAATTACTTATTGCGTGGTAATCTGGAAGGTGACGAGAAACAAGCTCAAAATTTATTGATGGTTCTGGGTTCGAAGCCCGAAACACACCTTCATATGGCTGCCCATTTCTGTTGTTCTGGCTCATTGCAAACAGTTCTTATGGATTAACCGTATGCCATGCATGGCACACGCATCCGAAGCCCGAAACGGTTCCCGGATGGCATATGTGGGCCCACGTTCTCGGATGTGTACGTGTCTGCCCACTATCACAGACGGTCCAGATATCACCATCATGTCTGATGGATGCACCGTCGCGCCTCCCACGAGGTGCTAGAAGGTTGACTAGAATTGCAATATGCAGGTGTGGTTGCTCGCCATTGAGGCGGTCGCGACGCGCTCTGCTCGCGCCCCCTCCCCCGCGCGCTCTGCTCGTCGTTGAGGCGGATGCGGCATGCTCTGCTTGCGTCCATCCGCACATTTTGCTCGCCATTGAGGTGGCCGCGGCGCGCTCCACTCTAGCGTCCCTGCGCGCGCTCTGCTTGTCGTTGAGGCAAATTTACAATGACAACGGTTAATAATTGTCTTACATATTCAGGATAATTTAAATGCCACATGCGGCAACGCCCAAAACACTCATGACCTACATATGCTTAGTGACTTAAAATATCGATATGCGACATTTTCATACAATTATAATAAAATATAGGCTAAAAGGCTGAGCTAGCGGCCTTCCGACGACGGTCTTCTCGGACTCCATGATAAGCATAGCACCCTTGCGGCCGTTCATTCCAAGTGTCCCGACCCGCGGCCATGGTACCCGTCTCCGCCTACGGAGCTGCTGGCGCTGGGAGGCTCTTGGGGCTACTGGGCCTTAAATTTAACTACGAATATATTAATGCATGTCATCGAAAATAATATTGTTGGACGGCTATTCCCTGCTATGTTCAACTGCTATATGCAATAATTATGCATGTGCTTGCTCACCGTTTAGGCGACCGCGGCGCGCTCTTCTCGCGTCCCTCCACGCGCTCTGCTCGCGTCCCTCCGCGTGCTCTGCTCGCCATTTAGGCGCCAAGGCGCGCTTGGGTCATGTCCCTCCGCGCGGGCTCTGCTAGCGGTTGGGGCCGGGGCACGATCATGATGGGGAAGCTTTAGTTATTTGATCTCAGATTATGTTAATTAATTATACCTCCAGACCCGGAATCATCCAGCTCTAGAGGTATAATTAATTAACCAAAACTATGATCTCTGGCGCCCGTTCCCGTCGCACAACTCCATCCTGTCGTCGGTCGTTGGGAGTATGTCCGTATGTGTGGGTAACTAGCTAGCAAGTGGATCAGTAGCGAGTCACCGCCGCCGGCCATTGCTGTGGTTATTTATAGCTAGGAGCTGGCTAGGGGATTGGGGATTTTACAATGCACCCATGTGGAGCGCGGGAAGCCTTCGCTGGAGCGCAGGAAGCCTTCCTTGGAGTGTGGAAGCCTTCCTTGGAGCGCGGGAAGACTAAGTGGAGCACACAACCCGACAACCGTATGCGGTATCACGTGTTATCACACACGTGTTAACATAAGGAAGCGTACGTGTAACTTACTAATCATCGCACACGAGTACTCGCATACGCATCGTGTGCACTCCTAGCCACCGCAAGCAACAAGTTTGCATTTTTCAAAGTTTTTTGTACACATAGAATCGCACACGAATTAACTGTGGTAACCGCCTGTGTTATATTTTCTCATCGCAAACAGTTCATCCGAGTGGGCTGTTTGCCACATATCACACACATCTTGTTTACACGAATCGTTTGTGTTCTTTTGGCTCAGCGCAAATAGTTCATCTATGTGAACTATATGCCGCATATCACACACATCTTGTTAAGTTAAATTGTTTCTGTTGTGTTCCCTAATCGAAAACAGTTCGTCCGAGCGAATCATATGCCATATATCACACACACCTTGATCTGGCTAACCGTTTCTATTGCATTCCCTAATAGCAAACAGTTCATCTGAGCGAACTGTATGCCGTATATCCCACACACCTTTATATAGCTGCCCGTTTCTGTTGTTCTGCCTCATCACAAATAGTTCTTATGGATTAACCGTATGTCACGCATCGCACAAGCAACTGGAATATGAACCATGTTTGATGTATCCACCATCGCAAATGCTTTGCATCTTTTTTGACGTTTTTTTACATCACCGTTTGCGATTAATGCATCGCACACAGTTTCGTCAAAGGGTCTCTGATTGTTGTGTCGCGTTAGCAGCATCCTGCAGTAGTGGGCGCGCCCTACCCCCTGGGCGTTCCCCCTTGCCTTGTGGGCACCTTGTAGGTCGGTTGATGCCCTTCTTTTGTGGCAAGAAAGATAATTTGTGGATAAAAATCCCCTCAAAAATTCAGCCCAATCGGAGTTAAGGATCTCTGGGAATATAAGAAATGGTGAAGGGACAGAAAACAGACATGAATGAGAGAAGAGAACAGAGACAGAGAGAGAGATCCAATCTCAGAGGGGCTCTCACCCCTCCGGGCGCCATGAAGGCCAAGGACCAGAGGGTTGAACCTCTCCCCATCTAGGGGGAGGCCATGGATGATGAGGTCACCTACTACAGGTAAGGTCAAGGACCTGTCATCTGGGGGCCACCTAGGGCCCCACACCATCATTCATGGGTTTCAGGACCACATGAGCATTCGGATGCAAATATCAGGAGGTCCACTCGGACACCTCGACGGCACTCGGACAACCACTCTCCAGCCGGCACGGCCACCATCACTCGGACAAGAGATGCGAAGGGACGACGTGGGAGCTGCAACGGTCGAGGGATCCTTAGTCATTCTTAAAGTAGAGTCATAGCTACCGTTACCTGTAACTGTTGTAGTTGTGACTATTTATACTTGTAACGGCTGTAGTTATGAGCATTAAGTGCCCCAGCGACGTGGGAGTAATAGAGGCTGTGGCGCACTCTATATAAGCCGCACTCCTCCGCCTGGCCTAGGGTTAAGGAATCTCTGTAATCATACCCCTCAAAGAAAACAAGCCTCAGGGCACTACATGTAGGGCTATTACCTCCTCCGAGCGGGGCCCGAACTTGATAAACACCGAGTGTCACACCTGCGCTATAGCTAGACTCTGCCCCTCTTTCGTACCCCTAGTACTCATTGTCAGGATCGTAACCCCAACAGTTGGCGCCCACCATGGGGCAAGGCTTCTAGCAATTTTACGGCACAGGTGGATTTTCATCATCGTCGTCATCATGTTAGTCGGCGGCGAGATCCATTTCGGAGCACTCAGTTTCATCGCCGACGACTCAGCGTGGCTTCGTGAGGCCCCTCTGGATGTGGAGGCGCTGTCCATCCGTGGTGTGGCGCACTTCCGCGCATCCTTGTTTGGAGGCCTTATTTGATAGCCCTCGGTTCCGCACAGAGTGGCTCCTCTCCTTCCCGCTGCGCATCGTCGCAAGCGCTCCAGACACTGATACGTCTCCAACGTATCTATAATTTTTGCTTGTTCCATACTATTATATTATCATTCTTGGATGTTTTACAATCATTTTGTAGCAACTTTATATCATTTTTTGGGACTAACCTATTGACATAGTGCCCAGTGTCAGTTGCTGTTTTTTGCTTGTTTTTTACTTCGCAGAAAATCAATACCAAACGGAGTCCAAACGCAGCGAAACTTTTTGGAGATTTTTTCTGGACCAGAAGACACTTCTTGGGCCAAAGAAGTACCAGAGGGGAGCACAACCCACATGGGCACGCCTGGGGGCCCAGGCGTGCCCTGGTGGGTTGTGCCCACCTTGGCCGCCTCCCGCACCGCCTCTTTGCTCTATAAATACCCCGAAAATTCAAAAACCCTAGGGGAGTCGACAAAACACAATTCCAGCCGCCGCAAGTTCCAGAACCACCAGATCCAATATAGACTCCATCACGGAGGGGTTCATCATCCTCATTGGTGCCTCTCCGATGATGCGTGAGTAGTTCATTGTAGACCTACGGGTTCGTAGTTAGTAGCTAGATGGCTTCCTCTCTCTCTCTTTTGATTCTCAATACAATGGTCTCTTGGAGATCTATTTGATGTAACTCTTTTTTTGCGGTGTGTTTATGGGATCCGATGAACTTTGAGTTTATGATCAGATCTATTTATCCACTAAAGTTATTTGAGTTTCTTTGATCTCTTATATGCATGATTACTTACAGCCTCGTATTTCTTCTTCGAATCTTTGCCATGGGAAGAGGTGCTTTGTGATGGGTTCGGTCGTGCGGTGTTCTTTCCCAGTGACAGAAGGGGCAGCAAGACACGTATTGATCGTTGCTATTAAGGATAACAAGATGGGTTCTATTCCTACATGAATAGATCTTGTCTACATCATGTCATCATTCTTATTGCATTACTCCATTTTTTCATGAACTTAATACACTAGATGCATGTTGGATAGCGGTCGATCTATGGAGTAATAGTAGTAGATGCAGGCAGGAGTCGGTCTACTAATCTTGGACGTGATGCCTATATATTGTGTTGGGGAACGTTGCATGAAAACAAAAAAAATTCCTACGCCCATGCAAGATCTATCAAGGAGATGCATAGCAACAATAGGGGGAGAGTGTGTCTACGTACCCTCGTAGACCGTAAGCAGAAGCATTTCACAACGCGGTTGATGTAGTCGAACTTCCTTCGTGATCCAACCGATCTAGTACCGAACATACGGCACCTCCACGTTCAGCACACGTTCAGCTCGGTGACGTCCTCCGCCTTCTTGATCCAGCAAGACGGTGAGGTAGTAGATGAGTTCCGTTAGCACGACGGCATGGTGACGGTGATGGTGAAGTGATCTCCGCAGGGCTTCGCCTAAGCACTACGAAAATATGACCGGGGGTGTAAACGGTGGAGGGGGGTGCCGCACACGGCTAACAATTGATATGTTGTGTGCTAGGCGCCCCCCTCCCACATATATATAGGTGGGAGGGAGGGATGAGCAGCCAAAAGAGGCGCCCAAGTAGGAGGAATCCTACTTGGAGTCCCTCCCAAGCCGCGCCCCCTGCCTTATATAGGTGCGAGGGAAAGGCATGGGAGGGTGGCGCCCACCCTTTCCTTTCTCCTATGAGAGGGAAAGGCAGGAGGGGCTAGCCCTCTCTCCTTTCCTTACCTTAGGGCCTGCTATCCAAAGAAGGGGCGCACCAGGGGCTGGTCTGTCCCCCCCTTTGGCCCATTAGGCCCATATACTTATCGGGGGTGTCCGGAACCCCTTCCGGTGACCCGATGACTACCCGGTGCACTCCGAAACTCTTCCGGTGTCCAAATACCATCATCCTATATATCAATCTTTACCTCTCGACCATTTCGAGACTCCTCGTCATGTCCGTGATCTCATCCGGGACTCCGAACAACATTCGGTCACCAAATCATATAACTCATATAACACTATATCGTCAACGAACGTTTAAGCGTGCGGACCCTACGGGTTCGAGAACTATGTAGACATGACCGAGACACCTCTCTGGTCAATAACCAATAGCAGAACCTGGATACCCATATTGTCCCCTACATATTCTACGAAGATCTTTATCGGTCGAACCGTTATGACAATATACGTAATTCCCTTGTCCATCGGTATGTTACTTGCCCGAGATTCGATCGTCGGTATCTTCATACCTAGTTCAATCTCGTTACCGGCAAGTCTCTTTACTCGTTCTGTAATACATCACCTCGTGACCAACTCCTTAGTCATTTACTTGCAAGCTTATGATGTGTATTACCGAGACGGCCCAGAGATACCTCTCCGATACTCGGAGTGACAAATCCTAATCTCGATCTATGCCAACTCAACAAACACCTTCGGAGATACCTGTAGAGCATCTTTATGATAACCCAGTTACGTTGTGACGTTTGATAGCCCACAAGGTATTCCTCCGGTATCCGGGAGTTGCATAATCTCATAGTCGAAGGAATATGTATTTGACATGAAGAAAGCAATAGCAATAAACTGAACGATCATTATGCTAAGCTAACATATGGGTCTTGTCCATCACATCATTCTCCTAATGATGTGATCCCATTATCAAATGACAACACATGTCTATGGTTAGGAAACCTTGACCATCTTTGATCAACGAGCTAGTCTAGTAGAGGCTTACTAGGGACATGGTGTTTGTTTATGTATTCACACATGTATTTAAGTTTCCCATCAATACAATTCTAGCATGAATAATAAACCTTTATGATGAATAAGGAAATATAAAATAACAACTTTATTATTGCATCTAGGGCATATTTCCTTCAGTCTCCCACTTGCACTAGGGTCAATAATCTAGTTCACATCGCCATGTGATTAACATCCATAGTTCACATCGTCATGTGACCAATACCCAAAGAGTTTACTAGAGTCAATAATCTAGTTCACATCGCCATGTGATTAATACCCAAAGAGTACTAAGGTGTGATCATGTTTTGCTTGTGTGAGAAGTTTAGTCAACGGGTCTACCACAATCATATATGTATGTATTTTGCAAATTTCTATGTCTACAATGCTCTGCATGGAGCTACTCTAGCCGATTGCTCACACTTTCTATATGTATCCAGATTGAGACTCAGAGTCATCCGGATCGGTGTTAAATCTTGTATCGACGTAACCCTTTATGACGAACTCTTTATCACCTCCATAACCAAGAAACATTTCCTTAGTCCTCTTAGGTACCTAAGGATAATTTTGACCACTGTCCAGTGATCTACTCCTGGATCACTATTGTACCCCCTTGCAAAACTTATGGCAAGGTACACAATAGGTCTGGTACACAGCATGGCTTACTTTATAGAACCTATGGCTGAGGCATAGGGAATGACTTTCATTCTTTCTCTATCTTTTGTCGTGGTCGAGATTTGAGTCATACTCAACTTCATACCTTACAATATAGGCAAGAACTTCTTTGACTGATCCATTTTGAACTCCTTCAAAATCTTGTCAAGGTATGTAC
The DNA here is from genome assembly GCA_011799875.1 of Thinopyrum elongatum. Classification (NCBI taxonomy): domain Eukaryota; kingdom Viridiplantae; phylum Streptophyta; class Magnoliopsida; order Poales; family Poaceae; genus Thinopyrum; species Thinopyrum elongatum. Next base: position 488,316,280 of record CM022299.1, read on the forward strand.
TCATTGAAAGTCTTATCAAGCGTCTCGATCTATCCATATAGATCTTAATGCTCAATACGTAAGTAGCTTCACCGAGGTATTTCATTGAAAAATTCTTATTCAAGTATCCTTTTATCCTATCCAGAAATTATGTATCATTTCCAATCAGCAATATGTCATCCACATATAATATCAGAAATGCTACAGAGCTCCCACTCACTTTCTTGTAAATACAGGCTTCACCGTAAGTCTGTATAAAACCATATGCTTTGATCACCTTATCAAAGCATATATTCCAACTCCGAGATCCTTGCACCAGTCCATAGATGGATCGCTGGAGCTTGCTCACTTTGTCAGCACCTTTAGGATCGACAAAACCTTCTGGTTGCATCATATAAAACTCTTCTTTAAGATATCCATTAAGGAATGTAGTTTTTGACGTCCATTTGCCATATTTCATAATCATAAAATGCGGCAATTGCTAACATGATTCGGACAGACTTAAGCATTGCTACGGGTGAGAAAGTCTCATCGTAGTCAACCCCTTGAACTTGTCGAAAACCTTTTGCGACAAGTCGAGCTTTGTAGACGGTAACATTACCATCAGCGTCAGTCTTCTTCTTGAAGATCCATTTATTCTCTATGGCTTGCCGATCATCGGGCAAGTCCACCAAAGTCCATACTTTGTTCTCATACATGGATCCTATCTCAGATTTCATGGCCTCAAGCCATTTATCGGAATTTGGGCTCATCATAGCTTCTTCATAGTTTGTAAGTTTGCCTTGGTCTAGTAACATGACTTCCAGGACAGGATTACCATACCACTCTGGTGCGAATCATGTTCTGGTTGATCTATGAGGTTCAGTAGTAACTTGATCTGAAGTTTCATGATCATTATCACTTGCTTCCTCTCTAGTTGGTGTAGGCATCATGGGAACAGTTTTCTCTGATGTACTACTTTCCAATTTGAGAGAAGGTACAATTACCTCATCAAGTTCTACTTTCCTCCCACTCACTTCTTTCGAGAGAAACTCCTTCTCTAGAAAGGATCCATTCTTAGCAACAAAGATCTTGCCTTCGGATCTGTGGTAGAAGGTGTACCCAATTGTTTCCTTAGGGTATCCTATGAAGACGCACTTCTTTGATTTGGGTTCGAGCTTATCAGGCTGAAGCCTTTTGACATAAGTGTCGCAACCCCAAACTTTAAGAAATGACAGCTTAGGTTTCTTGCCAAACCACAGTTCATATGGTGTCGTCTCAACGGATTTAGACGGTGCCCTATTTAACATGAATGCAGCTGTCTCTAATGCATAACCCCAAAATGATAGTGGTAAATCGGTAAGAGACATCATAGAACGCACCATATCTAATAAAGTACGATTACGACGTTCGTACACACCATTACGTTGTGGTGTTCCAGGTGGCGTGAGTTGTGAAACTATTCCACATTGTTTTAAATGAAGGCCAAACTCCTCAAATATTTGCCTTCGTGATCAGATCGTAGAAACTTTATTTTCTTGTTACGATGATTCTCCACTTCACTCTGAAATTCTTTGAACTTTTCAAATGTTTCAGACTTGTGTTTCATTAAGTAGACATACCCATATCTACTTAAATCATCTGTGAAGGTCACAAAATAACGATACCCGCCGCATGCTTCAATACTCATCGGACCGCATACATCGGTATGTATTATTTCCAATAAGTCATCAGCTCACTCCATTGTTCCAGAGAACGGAGTTTTAGTCATCTTGCCCATGAGGCATGGTTCGCAAGTATCAAATGATTCATAATCAAGTGATTCCAAAAGCCCATGTGCATGGAGTTTCTTCATGCGCTTTACACCAATATGACCTAAACGGCAGTGCCACAAGTATGTTGCACTATCATTATCAACTTTGCATCTTTTGGCATCAATATTATGAATATGTGTATCACTACGATCAAGATTGAATAAACCATTCACATTGGGTGTATGACCATAGAAGGTTTTATTCATGTAAACAGAACAACAATTATTCTCTGACTTAAATGAATAACCATATTGCAATAAACATGATCAAATCATATTCATGCTCAATGCAAACACCAAATAACATTTATTTAGGTTCAACACTAATCCCGAAGGTAGAGGGAGTGTGCGATGGTGATCATATCAACCTTGGAATCACTTCCAACACACATCGTCACCTCGCCCTTAACTAGTCTCTGTTTATTCTGCAACTCCTGATTTGAGTTACTAATCTTAGCAACTGAATCGGTATCAAATACCCAAGGGCTACTATGAATACTAGTAAGGAACACATCAATAACATGTATATCAAATATACCTTTGTTCACTTTGCCATCCTTCTTATCCGCCAAGTATTTGGGGCAGTTCCGCTTCCAGTGACCATTTCCTTTGTAGTAGAGGCACTCAGTTTCAGGCTTGGGTCCAGCTTTGGGCTTCTTTATGGGAGCGGCAACTTGCTTGCCATTCTTCTTGAAGTTCCCTTTCTTTCCCTTCCCCTTTTTCTTGAAACTAGTGGTCTTGTTAACCATCAGCACTTGATGCTCTTTCTTGATTTCTACCATTGCCGATTTCAGCATCGCGAAGAGCTCGGGAATCATTTTCGTCATCCCTCGCATATTACAGTTCATCACGAAGTTCTAGTAGCTTGGTGATAGTGACTAGAGAACTTTGTCAATCACTATCTTAACTGGAAGATTAACTCCCACTTGATTCAAGCTATTGTAGTACCCAGACATTCTGAGCACATGCTCACTGGTTGAGCTATTCTCCTCCATCTAGTAGGCAAAGTACTTGTCAGAGGTATCATACTCTCGACACGGGCATGAGTCTGAAATACCAATTTCAACTCTTGGAACATCTCATATGCTCCGTGGCGTTTAAAACATTTTTGAAGTCCCAGTTCTAAGCCGTAAAGCATGGTGCACCAAACATTCATAACATCTGCATCTGCTCCTGCAATAGGTCTGTCACCTAGCGGTGCATCAAGGACATAATTCTTCCGTGCAGCAATGAGGATAATCCTCAGATCACGGACCCCGTCCGCATCATTGCTACTATCATCTTTCATCTTAGCTTTCTCTAGGAACATATCAAAATAAAACAGGGGAGCTATACGCGAGCTATTGATCTACAACATAGATATGCAAAAACTATCAAGACTAAGTTCATGATAAATTAAGTTCAATTAATCAAATTACAAATGAACTCCCACTTAAATCAACATCCGCCAAGTTGTCTAAGTGATACATGATCCATATCAACTAAACCAAGTCCGATCATCACGTGAGATGGAGTAGTCTTCAATGGTGAACATCTTCATGTTGATCATATCTACTATATGACTCATGTTCGACCTTTTGGTCTCCAGTGTTCCGAGACCATGTCTGTACATGCTAGGCTCATCAAGTTTAACCCAAGTATTCTGCATGTGCAAAACTGTCTTACACCCGTTGTATGTGAACGTAGAGTCTATCACACCCGATCATCACGTGGTGTCTCGAAACGACGAACTGTAGCAATGGTGCATACTCAGGGAGAACAGTTTTACCTTGAAATTTAGTGAAGGGATCATCTTATAATGCTACCGCCGTACTAAGAAAAATAAGATGCATAAAAGATAAACATCACATGCAATTAAAATATGTGACATGATATGGCCATCATCATCTTGTGCTTTTGATCTTCATCTCCAAAGCATCATCATGATCTCCATCATCACCTGCTCGACACCTTGATCTCCATCGTTGCATCATGGTCGTCTCGCCAACTATTGCTTCTACAACTATTGCTAACTCATAGCGATAAAGTAAAGCAATTACATGGCGTTTGCATTTCATACAATAAAGAGACAACCATAAGGCTCCTGCCGGTTGCCGATAACTTACAAAACATGATCATCTCATACAATAACGTATATCACATCATGTCTTGACCATATCACATCACAACATGCCCTACAAAAACAAGTTAGACGTCCTCTACTTTGTTGTTGCAAGTTTTACGTGGCTGCTACGGGCTTCTAGCAAGAACCGTTCTTACCTAAAGAAAAAACCACAATGGTGATTCGTCAAGTTTGCTGTTTTAACCTTCTTCAAGGACCGGCCGTAGTCAAATTCGATTCAACTAAAGTAGGAGAAACAGACACCCGCCAGCCACCTTTATGCAAAACTAGTTGCATTTCAGTCGGTGGAACCGGTCTCATGCGCGTGGACATGTAAGGTTGGTCCGGGCCGCTTCATCCCATAATACCACCGAATCAAAATAAGACATTGGTGGTAAGCAGTATGACTATCACCGCCCACAACTCTTTGAGTTCGACTCGTGCATATCATCTACGCATAGACCTGGCTCATGATGCCATTGTTGGGGAATGTTGCATGAAAACAAAAAAATTCCTACGCCCACGCAAGATCTATCAAGGAGATGCATAGCAACGAGAGGGGGAGAGTGTGTCTACGTACCCTCGTAGACCATAAGCGGAAGTGTTTCACAACGCGGTTGATGTAGTCGAACTTTCTTCGCGATCCAACTGATCTAGTACCGAACGTACGGCACCTCCGCGTTCAGCACACATTCAGCTCGGTGACGTCCTCCACCTTCTTGATCCAGCAAGACGGCGAGGTAGTAGATGAGTTCTGTTAGCACGACGGTGTGGTGACGGTGATGGTGAAGTGATCTCCGCAGGGCTTCGCCTAAGCACTATGAAAATATGACCGGGGGTGTAAACGGTGGAGGGGGGCGCCGCACACGGCTAACAATTGATATGTTGTGTGCTAGGCGCCCCCCTCCCACATATATATAGATGGGAGGGATGGAGGAGCAGCGAAAAGAGGCGCCCAAGTAGGAGGAATCCTACTTGGAGTCCCTCCCAAGCCGCGCCCCCCTGCCTTATATAGGTGCGGGGGAAAGGCAAGGGAGGGTGGCGCCCCCCCCCCCCCCTTTCCTTTCTCCCATGAGAGGGAAAGGCAGGAGGGCCTACCCCTCCCTCCTTTCCTTCCCTTAGGGCCTTATGTCCAAAGAAGGGGTGCACCAGGGGCTGGTCTGTCCCCCCTTTGGCCCATTAGGCCCATATACTTACCGAGGGTGTCCGGAACCCCTTCCGGTGACCCGATGACTACCCGGTGCACTCTGAAACTCTTCCGGTGTCCGAATACCATCGTCCTATATATCAATCTTTACCTCTCGACCATTTTGAGACTCCTCGTCATGTCCGTGATCTCATCCGGGACTCCGAACAACATTCATTCACCAAATCATATAACTCATATAACACTATATCGTCAACGAACGTTTAAGCGTGCGGACCCTACGAGTTCGAGAACTATGTAGACATGACCGAGACACCTCTCCGGTCAATAGCCAATAGCAGAACTTGGATGCCCATATTGGCTCCTACATATTCTATGAAGATCTTTATCGGTCCAACCGTTATGACAATATACGTAATTCCCTTTGTCCATCGGTATGTTACTTGCCCAAGATTCGATCGTCGGTATCTTCATACCTAGTTCAATCTCATTACTGGCAAGTCTCTTTACTCGTTCCGTAATACATCACCTCGTGACCAACTCCTTAGCCATTTTCTTGCAAGCTTATGATGTGTATTATTGAGAGGGCCCAGAGATACCTCTCCGATACTCGGAGTGACAAATCCTAATCTCGATCTATGCCAACTCAACAAACACCTTCGGAGATACCTGTAGAGCATCTTTATGATCACCCAGTTATGTTGTGACGTTTGATAGCACACAAGGTATTCCTCCGGTATCCGGGAGTTGCATAATCTCATAGTCGAAGGAATATGTATTTGACATGAAGAAAGCAATAGCAATAAACTGAACGATCATTATGCTAAGCTAACGGATGGGTCTTGTCCATCACATCATTCTCCTAATGATGTGATCCCGTTATCAAATGACAACACATGTCCATGGTTAGGAAACCTTAACCATCTTTGATCAACGAGCTAGTCTAGTAGAGGCTTACTAGGGACACGGTGTTTGTTGATGTATTCACACATGTATTTAAGTTTCCGATCAATACAATTCTAGCATGAATAATAAACCTTTAACATGAATAAGTAAATATAAAATAACAACTTTATTATTGCCTCTAGGGCATATTTCCTTCATAATGATCATTGCCTGGATATCGTCATAATTATTTGAAGTTCTATCAATTGCCCAACAGTAATTTGTTTACCCGCTGTATGCTATTTTTCTCGAGCGAAACCACTAGTGAAATCTACGGCCCTCGGGTCTATTCTTTATCATATTTGCTTTGAGATCTATTTTTATTTACTTTTTCTTTCAGATCTATTATTCTAAAAACCCAAAAATAACTTGCTGCAATTTTTGTTTATTTTTTTTATTGTGAGATCTATTTATCCAAAATTATAAAACCAATCTATCTTTTACCCGAGAGGGATTGACAACCCCTCTTACGCGTCGGGTTGCAAGTATTTCTTCTTTGTGTGCAGGTACCGTTTACATAGTGTTGCTTGGTTCTCCTGCTGGTTCAATAACCTTGGTTTCATAACTGAGGGAAATACCTAACGAAGCTGTACTGCATCATCCCTTCCTCTTCGGGGAAATACTGACGCGGATACAAGCCATCAAGAAAGGATTTCTGGCCCCGTTGACGGGGAGGATCAAGTCAAGATAGTCTCCCGTCAACTCACCGATTTCTGGTGCCATTGCTGGGGAGACATCATCAACATCTATCAGGGTCCTAATCACAAATCTCATCTCCTTGCAATTTATAATATTTGCCATTTGCCTCTCGTTTTCATCTCCCCCACTTCACAAAAAATTGTCGTTTTATTCGCCCTCTTTCTCATTCGCTGTTTTCTCGTCAGATCTGTTTTTGTGTGCAATTTTGTTTGCCACTTTTTGTCGTTATGGATAGTTATTCCTCTCTTGAGTGCACCCCTGAGAATGAGGTTCTTAATTTCAAACAAAGGGGAGGGCAGAATTTAAAAGATGCTTGGTATAGGATTTGCAATGCTCATAATAGATCTATTCATAAGCAATCTACCGTTGTTGTTCTTCGATGTTTTTATGTGGGCATCACTACTTGGTATAGATTCATCCTTGATACGATTACCGGTAGAAATTTCTTGATGTGTCCCTCTCTAGATGCTTTTAATGCTATGGGAAATCTAGTGGGTTCACCACCTCTTATGATTAATGAAACAACTTTAACTCTCGATCATGTTATGGAAAGGCTAGATGCTATTGAAAAGAAAATGCTCACTGAAGAAAACATTGAAAAATTAGATAAAAGGATGCACAATCTTGCCAACAGAATTGGGTCAAAAGCGGGAGATGCTCTTAAAGTACTAAAAGAAAAAGAACCCGCATTCAACGAGAGAATAGAGGAGAGCCCCGCTAGAATTGATAAGTTGGAGGAAATTTTTAGTAATCTAAGCTCGGCTTTTGCTTCCTCTAAAACTATTGAAAAAACTCCCGTAAAAATTGGCAAGATTACTCAAGTCACTAAAAACAAGGGTGCAACTTCTAATAATAACAAAGTAGATCTTAAGATGATTAGTATTCACCCCAATTTTGTTGAAGTGATAAAAGACCCTACTTGCAAGAATGATTTTTTCTAAATTGTTCCTAGGAGTATTGTTATTGAAAATTTGTATGCTAAATCTTTGAAGAATTCTAAGTGTTTGATTGAGGAGTTGGAAACTAAAGATGACAACACTTAGATCTATGCATTATGCCTAGCTAGGGGCATAAAACGATAGCGCTTGTTGGGAGGCAACCCAATGAATAAAATTTATTTTTGCCTTTTTCTTTCTATTCTTGAGTGTTTGCACAATTATGCCTCTGTTATGATTGTGTTTTTTATGTTTTAATTAGTGTTTGTGCCAAGTAAAGCCTTTGGGATAGCTTTGGTGATAGTTGATTTGATCCTGTTGAAAAACAGAAACTTTTGCATCCAGTAAAATAATTGTCTAGATTTACAGAAGTGATGAAAAATTCTGAATTTCTTACACAAGATTCATATACAAATAGTATCTGTTTTCCTAATGTTTCAGAATTTTTGGAGTTACAGAAGTATGATTACAATTCGCATCTTTACAGACTGTTCTATTTTTGATAGATTCTGTTTTCTTTGCATTGTGTGCTTATTTTGATGAATCTATACAGTAGATATAATGCAATAACAAAATTTGAATGGGTTTTCTACAATACTTAAAGTAAAGATTGGTTTTCTTATACTAACGGATCTCACGAAGGTTTTGTTAAGTTTTGTGTGATTAAAGTTTTCAAGTTTTGGGTGAGATCGCGATGGATGAAGGAATAAGGAGTAAGAAAAGCCTAAGCTTGGGGATGCCCCATGGCACCCCATGGCAATATTCAAGGAGAAACAAGCAACTAAGCTTGGGGATGCCCCGAGTGGCATCCCCTCTTTCTTCTAACGACCATCGGTATTTTACTTGGAGCTATATTTTTATTCGTCACATATCATGAGTTTTGCTTGGAGCGTCTTGTATTATATGAGTCTTTTCTTGTTTTGCTTTTTAGTTTGTCACAAGTATCCTTGCTGGACACACCTATTTCAGAGAGCCAAGATTATGCTATGATTTGTTAGAATTGCTCTCTATGCTTCACTTAAACTTTTTGAGCTATGGAATTGCTCTCGTGCTTCACTTATATCTTTTTGAGCACGGCGTGCTTTAATATTTTTGAAGAAATGCTCTCATGCTTCACTTAGATTTGTTTGAGAGTTAGTAAATTTTTGAAGAAATTCTCTCATGCTTCACTTATATTATTTTGAGAGATGGATTTTTTTATGCTCACGTTCTTCACTTAAATTTATTTGAGCTATCAAAAGCAACATATGAAACTAGTCCCAAAGTGATAGATATTCAAGAAGGATATAATAAAAACTTTCATGAAGATCATTGGACAAAATAAACTTGAATCTTTGTAATAGTTTTGCGATATGATGATAGTGATATGTGAGTCATGTTGATGAGTAATTGTGCTTTAGTAAGAATATTGGTGTTAAGGTTTGTGATTCCCTACGCAAGCACGAAAGTCAATAGTTATGCAATGAAATTACATCCAACTTGTGGTGCATTATTCGGTGTTAGTTATGCTTAATGCTGGCTTATGTGATTTTTTGTTTCTTGGTTGGATGCTTCTCAATCTTTTTGCTAGCCTTCACTTGTACTAAGTTGGAATACTACTTGTGCATCCAAAATCCTTAAACCCAGTTTTGCCACATGAGTCCACTATACCTACCTATATGCGGTATTTCCATGCCGTTCTAAGCAAATTTGTATGTGCCATCTCTAATTTTCAAAATAATTTTCCTTTTTGTGTGCTCGTACCGCTCATGAAACGGTAGGGGGTGGCTGATATTTTTCCATGCTAGATGTGTTATTCTCAAGATGAGTGTTTATTCACTTGTCATTGCACGAGAGTACGGCAAAGGTATTAGGGATGCCTAGTCCCGAAATGAAAAATGAATTTACTTTATGTTGTCAATTAATAAATTCCTTGGAAAGTGTTGGTATGGACGGCACCCGTGGATATGGCTAGCCGTGGAATGTGAAAGTATGGTGGAAAAAGGAATAAACTTTATTTTCTGTTTGGGAACCACCTATGATATATCTAGCATGGAAAGTATTGGGAACTACTTGATCATTTTCGTTGACAGGAAAAGCATGCCACCCAAGATGTTTTATCTCTATCTTTTTCGCTTTGAGCTCTGGCACCTCTACAAATCCCTACTTCCTCTCATCGAAGGACCTTTCTATTTACTTTATGCAATTTTTATTTTTATTTGAGTCTCCATCTTCTCTTATAAAGCACCAACTAAGGGGCACTATGATCGTACTTGAGCATTGGGTGTAGCTAATATGCGAGTGTGTTTCATGAATGGATCAATGATTGAGCATAATGGGCTAGGGATAACTTGCTTTAGTGTTGATATTTTGAAAGACATGGTTGCTTGTTGATATGCTTGAGTATTGAAATCTTCATGTCAAAACTAGACTATTGCTTTGAGCCATATAAAAGTCCAAATGTCCATGCTACAAAAGAAAAGAATATGTGATGAACATGTTAGGCAGCATTCCACATCAAAAATTATGTTTTTATCATTTACCTACTCGAGGACGAGTAGGAATTAAGCTTGAGGATGCTGATACGTCTCCAACATATCTATAATTTTTGCTTGTTCCATGCTGTTATATTATCATTCTTGGAAGTTTTACAATCATTTTATAGCAACTTTATATCATTTTTTGGGACTAACCTATTGACATAGTGCCTAGTGCCAGTTGCTGTTTTTTTGCTTGTTTTTTACTTCGCAGAAAATCAATGCCAAACGGAGTCCAAACGCAGCGAAACTTTTGGAGATTTTTTCTGGACCAGAAGACACCTGTTGGGCCAAAGAAGTACCAGAGGGGGGCTCTAAGGGGAGCACAACCCACATGGGCACGCCTGGGGGCCCAGGTGCGCCCTGGTGGGTTGTGCCTACCTCGTCCGCCTCCCGCACCGCCTCTTTGCTCTATAAATACCCCGAAAATCCAAAAACCCTAGGGGAGTCGACGAAACACAATTCCAGCCGCTGCAAGTTCTAGAACCACCAGATCCAATCTAGACACCATCACGGAAGGGTTCATCATCCTCATTGGTGCCTCTCCGATGATGCGTGAGTAGTTCATTGTAGACCTATGGGTCCGTAGTTAGTAGCTAGATGGCTTCCTCTCTCTCTCTCTTTTGATTCTCAATACAATGGTCTCTTGGAGATCTATTTGATGTAACTCTTTTTTTGCGGTGTGTTTGTTGGGATCCGATGAACTTTGAGTTTATGATCAGATCTATTTATCCATGAAAATTATTCGAATTTCTTTGATCTCTTATATGCATGATTACTTATAGCCTCATATTTCTTATTTGAATCTTTGGTTTAGTTAGGCCAACTAGATCGATTTTTCTTGCCATGGGGAGAGGTGCTTTGTGATGGGTTCGGTCGTGCGGTGTTCTTTCCTAGTGACAGAAGGGGCAGCAAGACACGTATTGATCGTTGCTATTAAGGATAACAAGATGGGGTATATTCCTACATGAATAGATCTTGTCTACATCATGCCATCGTTCTTATTGCATTACTCCGTTTTTCCATGAACTTAATACACTAGATGCATGCTGGATAGCGGTCGATGTGTGGAGTAATAGTAGTAGATGCAGGCAGGAGTCGGTCTACTAATCTTGGACTTGATACCTATATAATGATCATTGCCTGGATATCTTCATAATTATTTGAAGTTCTATCAATTACCCAACAGTAATTTATTTACCCGTCGTATGCTATTTTTCTCGAGAGAAGCCACTAGTGAAATCTACGGCCTCGGGGTCTATTCTTTATCATATTTGCTTTGAGATCTATTTTTATTTGCTTTTGCTTTAAGATCTATTATTCTAAAAACCCAAAAATACCTTGCTGCACTTTTTCTTTATTTATTTTGTTTTGTTTTATTGCGAGATCTATTTATCCAAAATTATACAAACCAATCTATCTTTTACCCGAGAGGGATTGACAACCCTCTTACGCGTCGGGTTGCAAGTATTTGGTCTTTGTGTGCAGGTACCGTTTACATAGTGTTACTTGGTTCTCCTACTGGTTCGATAACCTTGGTTTCATAACTGAGGGAAATACCTACCAAAGTTGTACTGCATCATCCCTTCCTCTTCGGGGAAATACAGACGCGGATACGAGCCATCAGACGCTCATGACTACAGTGTTGGATCAGGCACGCCGTGGCCCTTTAGGCCGCGGCAGAACACGTGGCGGCTCTCGAGTCCGATGAGCCCGCCCTCAACCTCTCTGATGGGCTTCACGGTGACTCCTCTGACGAGTCCGAGTGCAAGAGCATCGAGTGGACCACAGAGGTCCTCATGGCGGACAATGCGGAGCATCACGCGCCCCCAGGACGGCCGCGTAGGCACTTCGCGCGGGAACACCGACGGTGGCGGCGAGAACGACCTCTCCCCCCATCATGAGCAGTACGTCCCTCAGGCTCTCACTCGGGAGTAGCACGAACAGCTCCGTTGGAGGAATGAACAGTTCTTGAACACCCCCATCATTGGTATGACTCCCGAGGCTCTAGACATGGAGTCGATGCACTTGGCCACCTTGGCCAAGCGTGATCGCCTTGAGCGGCTGCAGAAGGAGCTGGATGATCATGCCCGGCATCAGCCTAGCTCCAGTCAGCACAAGCGCCGGCTGTTCCCGAGTGATCAGCCTCGAAAGTACCAGGTCCTTAGCACTCCGCTGCAAAAATTAGCGATGGCTACTCGGATCGCTGATTCCATCCAGCCCTCCGGCTCCACGGCTAAGGAAGGGATCCGTCAGATCCAAGCGCTCTTGAAGACGGTGCTTTCGTAGAATGCAGCGGTGTCCCAGTCCAGAGATCGCATCCACAGTGCGTCGGTGCACGCCGAGATCGTCTAGTCAGCCCACAGCCCAGTCAGCTCTAGAAGGCGTCGGGCGTCGTCCTCTTCAAGGGATCAGTACGTAGAGCGGAAGCATGATCAAGTCACTTTGCCCCGGCGGCACGATGATTATGATCGCACTCTGATGCCCCCCCCCCCTGAGATGTCTCATACGGGCGCCAGCCCTATGGCGACAGATAGACACGCGATGGTGATCGGAGACCGAGTCCACCACACCATACAAGGGGTCCCCGAGACCCGCCGTTCAACGCGAGATCTGTTCTGGCTTAGAATTTGGTCGACAGGGGTCGGGCTCTGAGAGAAGGCCTTGATGCTGATGCACCGAGTGGGTTCGCACCCTCTAGCCCCGAGTGCTTCAGTCAGTACATTCGGGCTGCGGAGATTCCCACCAACTTCAGGTTGGCTACGGGGATCAGCAAGTTCACTGGCGAGTCTAAGCTAGAAATTTGGTTAGAAGATTACCAAGTGGCTGTTCAGATCGGCAGTGACAATGACAATGTGTTCATGAAGCACTTGTCGTGGATGCTTGAAGGATCTACTCGGGCCTGGCTCACTCAGCTTCCTCCCGGCAACATTTTCTGTTGGGATGACCTCGCCCGAGTCTTCGTCAAGACCTTTGAGGGCACGTACAAGCGGGTGGGTGGACTAGCCAAGTTGCAACACTGCGTCCAGAGGCAGAATGAAACTATCCGTGAGTATATCCAGTGGTGTACCACCCTGCACAATACAGAGGAAAATTTCACTGAGCACCAGCAGATCTGGGCCTTCAAGGTCGGGGGCAGATACCGAGAGCTGAATCTGAAGTTCGGCCGTACTGAGATCCCGACTCTTAGTCGGGCTATGGAGATAGCCAATCGGTATGCCAATGGTGAAGAAGAAGATCGGCTGAGGAGTGGCAAGAGCCGAGCAGGTGATGCAAATCAGTCGTACAACAAGGGCAAGAAGCACAAGCGAAAGGCCGAAGCAGCCGGAAACGTTAAGGCTGCGGCTCGGGCCAGCCAAAGCAAGGGCAAAGGCCAGCCGAAGCAAAAGAAGGAATGGAAAGGCAATAAGCAACTTGCTTCGAAGAGTGACATCCTTGATCAGCCTTGCCAGATCCATACAAAGAAAGACCAAGAAGGCAACTTGATTTTGCCCAAGCATACCACTTGGGAGTGTCGCCTCCTAAAGCAAGAGAAGTGGTAGGATCCCTCCGGGGACAAGGACGAGGACGACGGCTGATACGTCTCCAACGTATCTATAATTTATGAAGTATTCATGCCATGTTTACAACAATTTTATATGGTTTTGATATGATTTGCATGGAACTAACCCGGACTGATGCTGTTTTCAGCAGAACTACCGTGGTGTTGTTTTTTGTGCAGAAATGAAAGTTCTCCAAATGAGCTGAAACTTCTTGACGATTTTTTTTGGAACAAAAGAGGCACTAGAAGCTTCGTGGGAGGGCCAGAAGAGCCACGAGGAGGGCACAACCCACCAGGGCACGCCAGAGGGGCCTGGCTTGCCCCGGTGGGTTGTCCTCACCTCGAGGCCCATCTTCGTGTGATTCCAACGCTGAAAAATCCTATAAATAGAGAAACCATCAGAAATAACCCTAGATCAGAAGTTCCGCTGATGCAAGCCTCTGTAGCCACGAAAAACCAGTCTAGACCCCGTTCCGGCACCCTGCCGGAGGGGGAAATCATCACCGGTGGCCATCTTCATCATCCCGGCGGCCACCATGATGAGGAGGGAGTAGTCCACCCTCGGGGCTGAGGGTTTGTACCCGTAGCTATGTGTTTAATCTCTCTCTCGTGTTCTTGAGATGGCACGATCTTGATGTATCGCAGGCTTTGTTAATATAGTTGGATCGTATGGTGTTTTCCCCTCTCTAGCTTGTTGTGATGAATTGAGTTTTTTCCTTTGAGATTTCGTTTTATCGGATTGAATACTTTTATGGATTTGAGAGCACTTGATCTATGTCTTGGCACTCAACTCGCGGATTCCCGAGGTGACATTGGGGTAATCTGTGCATAGGGGTTGATGCATGTTTTCATCCTTGTTTCTCCGGTAGAAATCTTGGGGCACTCTTTGAGGTTCTTTGTGTTGGATTGAGTATTATGAATATGAAATTGTTTGATGCATATCGTATAATCAACTCACGGATACTCGTGGTGACATTGGAGTATCTAGGTGACATTAGAGTTGGTTGATGTGTATCATATGGTGTTATTTTAGTACGAACTCTTGGATAGATTAATCGGAAAGAATAGCTTGGTGTTATTTTAGTATGAACTCTAGGATAGATTGATCGAAAAGAATAGCTTTGAGGTGGTTCCGTACCCTACAAACAATTTCTTCTTATGTTTCTCCGCTAGATAGGAACTTTGGAGTGATTCTTCATCGCACGTTGAGGGATGGTTATATGATCCAATTATATTAGCATTGTTGAGAGATTGCACTAGCGAAAGTACAGACCCTAGGCCTCATTTTCAAGCACTTCAATACCGATTGTGCTCCGTTTTATCAATTGCTACCTTTCTGTTTTTTATTGTTCTTATTACAAAAATCAATATCTACTATCATTACTACACTTTTATCACCATCTCTTCGCCGAACTAGTGCACCTATACAATTTACCATTGTATTTGGTGTGTTGGGGACACAAGAGACTCTTTGTTATTTGGTTGCAGGGTTGTTTGAGAGAGACCATCTTCATCCTACGCCTCCCACGGATTGATAAACCTTAGGTCATCCACTTGAGGGAAATTTGCTACTGTCCTACAAAACTCTGCGCTTGGAGGCCCAACACGAGTCTACAAGAACAAGTTGTATAGTAGACATCAAGCTCTTTTCTGGCGTCGTTGCCGGGGAGGTGAGTGCTTGAAGGTATATCTTTAGATCTTGCAATTGAATTTTTTAGTTTCTTGTTTTATCACTAGTTTGCTTTATAAAAGAAAACTACAAAAAATGGAATTGAGGTGGCCTCATATTATTCGTATTTATCATGTCTTTCTTGAAAATGATGGAAAGGAAAATTGTGCTTAATTGATAGAAGAAGAATTCAATAAAATGTTTGGCATAAAATCTTTGTATGATGAGCATGATTGCAATGTTGCTAGTATGAATTCTTTGAATATCCATGATGCTAATGATATGCAAAACCGTAAGCTTGGGGATGCTATGTTTGATGATGATATTTTTAGTCCCTCAAGTTTTGATGAGAAAATTTATTATGATGAAAGCATGCCTCCTATTTATGATTATAATTATGAAAGTGGATTTGGAGAGGTCATGACTTTATTTAGTAATGAATACACTATTTCGGAAGAGGTTTCAATTGATTATGAAAACAAAGTTCCTATCCATGATGATTATGGTGATGACATGTATGCTATATTGAATAATGATAACCATGAAACTTGTCATCATAATTTTAATTTTCAATCACATGATAGTTATTTTGTTGAATTTGCTCCCACTACTATTGATGAGAATAAATTTGCTTATGTTGAGAGCAATAAATTTTCTATGCTTGTAGATCATGAAAAGAATGCTTTATGTGATAGCTATATTGTTGAATTCATTCATGATGCTACTGAAAATTATTATGAGAGAGAAACATATGCTTTTACATATTGCAATAATATCAAGTTTCCTTTATATGTGTTGAAAATCTTGAAGTTTTGCTTGTTTTGTCTTCCTATGCTAGTTGATTCTTGTTCCCATAAGTTATTTGCTCACAAAATCCCTATGCATAGGAAGTGGGTTATACTTAAATGTGCTAGTCATATGCTTCATGATGCTCTCTTTGTGTTTCAATTCTTATCTTTTATGTGAGCATCATTGAAATCATCATGCCTAGCTAAAAAGGCATTAAAGAAAAGCGCTTGTTGGGAGACAACCCAACATTTACCCCTATTGTTTTTGTGTGTTCACATGATTAGGCTACTGTATTAATCATGTTTTATAGCTTTTTTTCAATAAAGTACCAAGTAAAGCCTTCGGGATAGTGTGGATGATAGTTGGCTTGATTCTGTGCAAAAACAGAAACTTTTGCGCTCAGTAAAAGAATTATTTAAATTCACTGGAGATTTAAAAAACTCTGTATTTTTTACAGTTGTTGTATATACAAATTTTATACGTTTTCCTAATTTTTCAGAATTTTTGAAGTTATATAAGTATGACCATAATTCAGATCCTTATGTACTATTCTGTTTTTGACAGATTCTGTTTGCAATACATAGTTTGCTTGTTTCATGGTTCCTATGGCTTATATTGCTTAATATAAATTGTGGAAATTGTAGAGTAAAGTAGGAATTATGTGGAAACAATTATGAATCTTATCTTGACAGTACCAAAGTGAATGATTTGTCTTTATGATACTAACCCATCTCACGAAGTTCCGTTAAGTTTTGTGTGATTGAAGTTTTCAAGTTTTGGGTGAGATATCAAGATGAGAAGAATAAGGAGTGACAATACTCTAAGATTGGGGATGCCCAAGGCACCCCAAGGTAATATTAAAGGAATATCCAAGCAAGTAAGCTTGGGGATGCCCCGGAAGGCATCCCCTCTTTCGTCTTCAACATTATCGGTAACCTCACTTGGAGCTATATTTTCATTCGTCACACGATATGTGTTTTTCTTGGAGTGTCATTTTATTTTGCTAGGATTTTCTTTCTGTTATTTATAATAATGTTTTGTATCTTTTACTTCAATAAAAATGTCAAGTATAGCCTTTACCATGCTTATTTTGCAAGTCTATGTGTTGCTGTTTGAAAACAGAAAGTTGCACGCTATTGCGTGAATTCTTGAGGAAAGTAAGAATTTTATAAAATGTTGGAAGTTTATGCACAATAAGATATGATAAATTTTCTACAGTGTGGTAAATTTTCAGAATTTTTTGAGTTAGGGAAGTGTGAGTAAAATTGCACTCTTTACAGACTGTACTGTTTAGACAGATTGCTGTTATGTTTGCATATGTTTGCTTGTTTAATGATTCTATTTGAGGATGGAAGTGTTAAATATGCAGAGGCATTTAGTATTAAATGGTAAATAATAATTTTAGTGATTTGTTAAAGTATATAATGATAAGGTGTTGCATTGATTCATACTAACTTTTCTCATGAGTTCTTGTTGAGTTTTGTGTGGATGAAATTTTTAAGATTTAGGGAAACCGTGATATTAAAGGAATTAAGGAGACACAAAAGCTCAAGCTTGGGGATGCCCAAGGCATCCCAAGATAATATTTCAAGAATTCTCAAGCATTTATGCTTGGGGATGCCCCGGTAGGCATCCCACCTTTCTTCATCAAGAATTATCGGTTAGTATCGGTTGAGCCTAAGTTTTTGCTTCTTCACATGATCTGTGCTATTTTTAGAATGTCATTTTATTTTGTTTTGCTTTCTGTTTTAATAAAATACTTAGATCTGAAAGTTTTTAAATGAGAGAGAGTCCTCACATAGCTACCTATTTACTTAACTACTCATTTGATCTTCACTTATATATTTTTGGAGTAGTTTGTCGAACACTCTCATGCTTCACTTATATTATTTTGAGTGTTCATAATAGTGATGAAAATTTACACAAGCTATGAAATTGGTCCTAATATGATGAATATTCAAGAAGGATATAATAAAAACTTGCATATAGATCATTGGATATGATAAGTTTGATTCCTTGCAATAGTTTTGCGATATGGAGATAATAATATGTGAGTTATGTTGGTGAGTAATTGTGCTTTAGTAGGAATATTGGTGTTAAGGTTAGTGATTCCCTATGCAAGCACGAAAGTCAATAGTTATGCAATGAAGTTATATCCTACTTGTGGTGCATTATTCGGTGTTAGTTATGTTTAATGCTCGTTTATGATCGTTTTCGTTTCTTGGTTGGTCGCTTCTCAATCTATTTGCTAGCCTTCATTTGTACTAAGAGGGAATATTGCTTGTGCATCCAAACTCCTTAAACCAAGTTGTGCCAAATGAGTCCACCATACCTACCTATATGCGGTATTTCCGTGCCGTTCCAAGTAAATTTGTATGTGCCAACTCTAATTTTCAAAATAAATTCCCCTTTTGTGTGCCCGTACCGCTCGTGAAGCGGCAGGGGGTGGCCAGTATTTCCATGCTAGATGCGTTATTCTCAAGATGAGTGTTTATTCACTTGTCATTGCACGAGAGTGTGGCAAAGGTAATACGGATGCCCAGTCCCGAAACGCAAAAAAAAATATTTATGTTGTTCAATAATAAATTCCTTGGAAAGTGTTGGTATGGAAGGCACCCGTGGATACGGCTAGCCATGGATTGTGAAAGAATGGTGGAAAAAGGAATAAACTTTATTTTTTTGTTTGGGAACCGCCTATGATGTATCTGGCATGGAAAGTGTTGGGAATTCTCGGTCGTTTTCATTGACGGGAAAAGCATGCCTCTCAAAATACTTTATCTCTCAATTTAAGCTTTGAGCTCTGACACCTCTACAAATCTATGCTTCCCTCTGCGAAGGGCTTATCTATTTACTTTATGCAATTTTTATTTGAGTCTCCATCTTCTCTTATAAAGCACCAACTAGGGAGCATTATGATCATACCTGTGCATTGGATGTAGATAATATTTGAGTGTGTTTCATGAATGGATCAATGATTGAGCATAATGGGCTAGGGATAGCTTTCTTTAGCATTGATATTTTGAAAGACATGGTTGCTTGTTAGTATGCTTGAGTATTGATGTCTTCATGTCAAATTATAGACTATTGCTTTGAATCATTCAATTCCAAATGTCCATGCTACAAAAGAAAGAGTATATGATAAATATGATAGGTAGCATTCCACAACAAAAATTCAGCTTTCAATTGCTACTTTATCATGATGAGTTTTATGAGAAAGAGTTGCTGTTATGATGCTAGGAAAAGTGACTGAAATTATCATTGATCAAACTTATGCACTATGCTAGCATTCACACTTCATAAATTATTTCTTTTATCATTCACCTACTCGAGGAAAAGTAGGAATTAAGCTTGGGGATGCTGATACGTCTCCAACGCATCTTTACAACAATTTTATATGGTTTCGGTATGATTTGCATGGAACTAACCCGGACTGATGCTGTTTTCAGCAGAACTACCGTGGTGTTGTTTTTTGTGCAGAAATGAAAGTTCTCCAAATGAGCTGAAACTTTTTGACAATTTTTTTGGAACAAAAGAGGCACTAGAAGCTTCATGGGAGGGCCAGAAGAGCCACGCGGAGGGCACAACCCACCAGGGCGCGCCAGAGGGGCCTGGCTTGCCCCGGTGGGTTGTGCTCACCTCGAGGCCCATGATTCCAACGCTGAAAAATCCTATAAATAGAGAAACCATCAGAAATAACCCTAGATCAGAAGTTCCGCCGATGCAAGCCTCTATAGCCATGAAAAACCAGTCTAGACCCCGTTCCGGCACCCTGCCGGAGGGGAAATCATCACCGGTGGCCATCTTCATCATCCCGGCGGCCACCATGATGAGGAGGGAGTAGTCCACCCTCGGGGCTGAGGGTTTGTACCCGTAGCTATGTGTTTAATCTCTCTCTCTCTCTTGTGTTCTTGAGATGGCACGATCTTAATGTATCGCAGGCTTTGTTAATATAGTTGGATCGTATGGTGTTTTCCCCTCTCTAGCTTGTTGTGATGAATTGAGTTTTTCCCTTTGAGATTTCATTTTATCGGATTGAATACTTTTATGGATTTGAGAGCACTTGATCTATGTCTTGGCACTCAACTAGCGGATTCCCGAGGTGACATTGGGGTAATCTGTGCATAGGGGTTGATGCACGTTTTCGTCCTTGTTTCTCCGGTAGAAATCTTGGGGCACTCTTTGAGGTTCTTTGTGTTGGATTGAGTATTATGAATCTGAAATTGTTTGATGCATATCGTATAATCAAATCATGGATACTCGCGGTAACATTGGAGTACTAGGTGACATCAGAGTTGGTTGATGTGTATCATATGGTGTTATTTTAGTACGAACTCTTGGATAGATCGATCGGAAAGAATAGCTTGGCGTTATTTTAGTATGAACTCTAGGATAGATTGATCGGAAAGAATAGCTTTGAGGTGGTTTCGTACCCTACAAACAATTTCTTCTTATGTTTCTCTGCTAGATAGGAACTTTGGAGTGATTCTTCATCGCACGTTAAGGGATGGTTATATGATCCAATTATATTAGCATTGTTGAGAGATTTCACTAGCGACAGTACGGACCCTAGGCCTCATTTTCAAGCACTGCAATACTATTTGTGCTCCATTTTATCAATTGCTTCCTTGCTGTTTTTTATTGTTCTTATTACAAAAATCAATATCTACTATCATTACTACACTTTTATCACCATCTCTTCGCCGAACTAGTGCACCTATACAATTTACCATTGCATTTGGTGTGTTGGGGACACAAGAGACTCTTTGTTATTTGGTTGCAGGGTTGTTTGAGAGAGACCATCTTCATCCTACGCCTCCCGCGGATTGATAACCCTTAGGTCATCCACTTAAGGGAAATTTGCTACTGTCCTACAAAACTCTGCACTTGGAGTCCCAACACGAGTCTACAAGAACAAGTTGTGTAGTAGACATCAACGACGACGGAGGCAAGGGTACTTTCGGGTACCCCAACATCGATAAAGTCCTCATGATCTTCGCCGACATCGAAAGCAAGCGCCACCTCAAGGTTATAAACCGAGAGGTCAAGATGGTAGTCCCGACTGTCACAAAGTATCTCGACTGGGCTAAGATGCCCGTCACCTTCGATCAGTCAGATCACCCAGCCCACATACCGACCCCCGGGCGGCAGGCTTTGGTGGTCGATCCGACTGTGGGCGGAGTACGATTGCACAAGGTCCTGATGGACAGTGGCAGCGGGCTAAACATCGTCTATGCCCACACCCTGGAGGTGATGGGCATCCCGATGTCCTGACTCGGCAAGAGTAGCATGCAGTTCCATGGGGTAATCCCTGGGAAGAAAGCCAAATTACTTGGGCAGATTACCCTCGACGTCATATTCGATGTTGAGAAGAACTTCAGGAAGGAGCGATTGACCTTCGACATCGTAGATTTCTGGAGTGCCTACCATGCCATCCTGGGTAGGCCTGCCAACACACGTTTCATGGCCAGACCGTGTTACGTGTATCTTAAACTTAAGATGCCAGGACCGAATGGTGTGATCACCATTACAGACAATCAGAAGCTAGCTAAGGAGTGCCTCCAGAAGGGCTCCCAGATTGCTGATGAGCAGATGGCACTGGCAGAGTTGGATGAGTACAAGAAGGCAGTGGATTCGAGTGATCTTCTGAAGTCCAAGAAGCCGACTGTGGAATCCGCTTTCCAATCGGCCGGAGAAACCCAGTGCATGTGTATCCTAAGGACCCGAATGCTGCCCCGACCAACATTTCAACAACAATTGATAGTAAATAGGAAGGCGAGCTCATCCAGTTCCTCCGTGAGAACTGGGACATCTTCGCATGGAAGCCTTTTGACAAGCCGGGTGTTCCTAGGGAACTGGCTAAGCACAGACTTTGTGTCGACTCAAAGATGAAGCCTGTCAAGGAGCACCTCCGACGCTCCTCCACGGAGAAGCGCAAGGCGATTGGTGAGGAGATCGCGCGACTCTTGGCCGCCGAGTTCATCCGAGAGGTGTACCACTCTGAGTGGCTTGTGCCAAAGAAGAATAACTCTCTCCGGATGTGCATCGACTTCAAGCACATCAATCGGGCCTGCCCGAAAGATCATTTTCCTCTTCCCTACATAGATCAGATAGTAGATTCTACTGCCAGGTGCAAGCGACTCTCGTTTCTGGATACGTACTTCGGGTACCACCAGATCCGAATGTATGGTCCGGATGAAATAAAAACATCATTCATCACCCCATTTGGGTGTTTTTGTTATATCACTATGCCATTCGGATTGAAAATTTCCGGGGCTATGCTCCAGCGCATGATTCAGAAATTATTGCAAAAGCAAATCAGTCAGAATGTGGAGGCTTACATGGATGGCATCATGGTCAAGTCCAGGAAAGGTTTCGACGTCCTGACTAACCTCATCGAGACCTTCGCGAACCTGCGTCGCTATGGGATTAAGCTCAATCCGGCTAAGTGCACTTTTGGTGTCCCTGTTGGCAAGTTACTCAGTTTCCTTGTTTCCAAACATGGGATCGATGCCAACCCCAAGAAGATTGGCCCAATTGTCCGAATGAAACAACCCGAGCGTCAACATGACGTACAGAGACTCACAGGCTGCTTGGCAGCCCTGAGTAGGTTCATCCCACGACTCGGCAAAAAAGCCCTGCCGCTTTACCGATTGATGAAGAAATCTGATAGGTTTGAGTGGACTCCCGAAGCGTAGACCACATTCTAGGAATTCAAGGCCTTGCTCTCCACCTAGCCGGTGCTAGCTGCCCCGAGCAGCAAAGAGCCCTTGCTCTTATACATAGCGGCCACGAGCCAAGTTGTTAGCACTGTGCTCACTGTGGAGCACGAGGAACAAGGCAAAGCCTTCAAGCTCCAACGACCAGTCTACTGCATCTCCGAAGTTCTGACTCCTTCCAAGCAAAGTTACCCGCATTATCAGAAATTGGTGTACGGGATTTATCTGACTACAAAGAAGGTGGTTCATTACTTTCAAGAGCACTCGATCACGGTGATAAGCGACACTCCTCTGTCTGATATCATGAACAACGAAGACACCATGGGCCGAGTGGTGAAGTGGGCCATTGAGCTCCTTTATTTAGACATCAAGTTTGAAGCCAAGAAGGCCATCAAGTCGCAAGCCCTAGTGGATTTTCTAGCCAAGTGGATAGAGTAGGACAACCTGCCCCAGGTCTTCCGGAGCACTGGACGATGTTCTTTGACGGCTCCAAGATGCTCCACGGTTCTAGAGCTGGAGTGGTCCTGGTGTCCCCTAAAGGCGACCGACTCAGCTATGTGCTTCAGATACACTTGATTCCTCCAACAATGAGGCCGGGTATGAAGCTCTTCTGTATGGGCTGCGCATGGCGATTTCTCTCGGGATCCGCCGACTATTGGTCTATGGTGACTCGGATCTAGTGGTTAACCAAGTCATGAAGGTGTGGGACATCCGAAGTCCGGCAATGATAGGCCACTGCAATGTCGTTAGGAAACTGGAAAAGAACTTTGAAGGATTGAAGCTCCATCATATTCCGCAGCTCAAGAACCAGGCAGCTGATGACTTGGCTAAGATTGGTTCCACTCGGAAGGAAGTCCCTAAGAACGTGTTCTTGGAGCACTTACACTCGCCCACGATCAAAGAAGACCCTTTCGTGGAGGAGCCCCTGCAGCCAGTTGGACCATCAAATTCGACTGAGGTTGACATCCCCGCGGTGATCGACCTGGTCCAGGAGATTCTTGTAATCACTCACGAGTGGACCGAACCGTACATCGCTTACTTGCTCAGGCAAGAACTCCCAGAGGATGAGGATGAGGCTCGTCAGATCATCCGCCGATCAAAAGCCTTCACCATCATGGGCGACCAGCTTTACAAAAAGAGCACCTCTGGAGTCACTCAACGTTGCATTTCATCGGAGGAAGGGCAGCAGATTTTGCAGGAGATTCACTCGGGAACCTGCGGGTACCATGCGTCCTCTCGGACATTGGTTGCCAAGGCGTTCTGGGCTGGGTATTATTGGCCCCTCGCCAATGAGGCCGCCTGAGACATACTGGACCAGTGCATCGGGTGCCAGTTCTACGCGAACCAGTCGCACAAACCGGCGTTCCTAGCCATTCGCCGTTTGGGGACTTGACATGATCGGCCCCCTCCGGACTGGGGCAAGTGGTTTCACTCACTTTTTGGTGGCAGTCGACAAGTTTACTAAGTGGATTGAAGTGAAACCTATAAAGAAGCTAGACTCGTCGACTGCCATCTAGTTCATTAAGGAGATAGTCTTCAGATTTGGGGTACCCCACAGCATCATCACCAACAATGGGTCTAACCTGGACTCGTATGATTTTCGTGAGTTTTGCTATTCACAAGGCACTCGGGTCGATTACGCCTCCGTGGCTCACCCACAGACGAATGGTTAGGCAGAACAGACGAATGGATTGATACTCCAGGGGTTGAAGCCCCGCCTTATGTGTGACCTGACATACGCGGCAGGAGATTGGGTCGCTGAGTTGCCGTCGGTCCTCTGGGACCTACGGACAACCCCAAACCAATCCATGAATCGCACTCCATTCTTCATGGTGTACGGGTCAGAAGCAGTCTTCCCGGGTGATTTACTTAACAATTCCCCCTGAGTGGATATGTACTCGGAAGCCAAAGCTGAAGAAGCACAACAGGATGGCCTCGACCTCCTGGAGGAAGAGCGTGAACTAGCGGTCATCAGGGCGACCGTGTACCAACAAGATCTGCGCCGCTATCACGACAAGCATGTCAGGGGACGAGCCTTCCAGGAAGGAGATCTGGTCCTTCGAGTGGATCAGCAGAAGCCTCACAAGCTAGCGCCCCCGTGGGAGGGGCCTTTCGCCATATCGAAGGTCCTGAATAATGGAGCCTACCGACTCTATAATTTCAGCAAAGACATAGAAGAGCCCAGGGCTTGGAACGTGGACCTGCTCTGCAAGTTTTACACTTAGAATAAGAATCCCCATTGTAACAGTTTACCGAATGAACTTAGATGAATAAAAGTCTTCTTTTCCTGTATATCGTCTAGTTCGGCCTAGAGCCACAGTTTCACTCAGGTGACTAACAGCATTCGGAAACTAACACACTCCCAGCGGATATTGGCTTAGCTGCGAACCAGCTTTCCCCTAAGTTCCAAAAACATCCCGAGTGAGGACATGCTCCACACTCGGGGGCTTAGTTGTGAACCAGCTTTCGCCTAAGTTCAAAAAACATCCCGAGTGAGGACACGCTCCACACTCGGGGGCTTAGTTGTGAACCAGCTTTCGCCTAAGTTCAAAAAACATCCCGAGTGAGGACATGCTCCACACTTGGGGGCTTAGCTGTGAACCAGCTTTCGCCTAATTTCATAAAACATCCCGAGTGAGGACATGCTCCACACTCGGGGGCTTAGCTGCGAACCAGCTTTTGCCTAAGTTTAAAAAACATCCCGAGTGAGGACATGCTCCACACTCGGGGGCTTAGCTGCGAACCAGTTTTCGCCTAAGTTCAAAAAACATCCCGAGTGAGGACATGCTCCACACTCGGGGGCTTAGCTGCGCACCAGCTTTTGCCTAAGTTCAAAAAGCATCCCGAGTGAGGAGATGCTCCACACTCGGGGGCTTAGCTGAGAACCAGCTTTCGCCTAAGTTCAATAAACATCCCGAGTGAGGACATCCTCCACACTCGAGGGCTTAGCTGCGAACCAGCTTTCGCCCAAGTTCAAAAACATCCCGAGTGAGGAGATGCTCCACACTCGGGGGCTTAGCTGCGAACCAGCTTTCGCCTTAGTTCAAAAACATCCCGAGTGATTACATGCTCCACACTCGGGAGCTTAGCTGCGAACCAGCTTTCGCCTAAGTTCAAAAACATCCCAAATGAGGACATGATCCACACTCGGGGGCTTAGCTACGAACCAGCTTTCGCCTAAGTTCAAAAGCATCCCGAGTGAGGACATGCTCCTCACTCGGGGGCTTAGCTGTGAACTAGCTTTCGCCTAAGTTAATCAACACACCAGCGAATAAGGATTAAAAGCTCCCGACTAAAAGCTTGGATCCGTCCAAATGTTCGAAGGCAAAAGCAGAGTAAACAAGCTCGAAGCTGTCAGAGTTTACGATTACGTCAACCACCCGGCATTCTGGGGCAAATTTAAGTCAAACAAGTTTTTATGCATCCGGCTGAGGGCTGGCCGGCTCGACGAAGGTCTCCAGATTGATTCCATTGACAATGCGCGTGGCGGCCTCTGCGAATGTCTCCCTGAAGTCCTCGAACTTGAGTTTTTTCTTGTTTATCACACGAAGATTCTTCAGCTTTTCCTCGTCCACATCCTTGCAATGGACGCGGACGAGTGACAAGGCCACATCGGCACCACTACGGGCCACCGACTTCTTCCACGCCTGCACTCGAGCAGGGATCTCGTTCAGTGATACGTCTCCATTGTATCTACTTTTCCAAACTCTTTTGCCCTTGTTTTGGACTCTAATTTGCATGATTTGAATGGAACTAACCCGGACTGACGCTGTTTTCAGCAGAATTGCCATGGTGTTATTTTTGTGCAGAAATAAAAGTTCTCGAAATGACCTGAAACTTCACGGAGATCATTTTTGGAATTAATAAAAATATTGGCGAAAGAATCAACTGAAGGGGGCCCACACCCTGTCCACAAGGGTGGGAGGCACGCCCACCCCCCCACGGCGCGCCATCCAACCTTGTGGGCCCCTTGGACCTCCACCGACCTCAACTCCAACTCCATATATTCACGTTCGGGGAGAAAAAAATAAGAGAGAAGGATTCATCGCGTTTTATGATACGGAGCCGCTGCCACCTCCTGTTCTTCCTCGGGAGACCAGATCTGGAGTCCGTTCGGGGCTCCGGAGAGGGGAAATCATCGCCGTCGTCATCATCAACCATCCTCCATCACCAATTTCATGATGCTCACCACCGTGTGTGAGTAATTCTATCGTAGGCTTGCTGGACGGTGATGGGTTGGATGAGATTTACCATGTAATCGAGTTAGTTTTGTTAGGGTTTGATTCCTAGTATCCACTATGTTCTAAGATTGATGTTGCTATGACTTTGCTATGCTTAATGCTTGTCATTAGGGCCCGAGTGCCATGATTTCAGATCTGAACCTATTATGTTTTCATGAATATATATGTGTTCTTGATCCTATCTTGCAAGTTATAGTCACCTACTACGTGTTATGATCCGGCAACCCCAGAGTGACAATAGCCGGGACACTTCCCGGTGATGACCGTAGTTTGAGGAGTTCATGTATTCACTAAGTGCTAATGCTTTGGTCCGGTTCTCTATTAAAAGGAGGCCTTAATATCCCTTAGTTTCCATTATGACCCCGCTGCCATGAGAGGGTAGGACAAAAGATGTCATGCAAGTTCTTTTCCATAAGCACGTATGACTATATACGGAATACATGCCTACATTATATTGATGAATTGGAGCTAGTTCTGTGTCACCCTAGGTTATAACTGTTGCATGATGAATGCCATCCGACAAAATTATCCATCATTGATCCATTGCCTACGAGCTTTTCACATATTGATCTTTGCTAAGTTACTTTTCCGTTCCCATTGTTACAATTGCTACAAAACTGCTACTGTTACTTTTGCCACCGTTACCGTTACTTCCATACTACTTTGCTACTAAATACTTTGCTGCTGATATTAAGTCTTTCAGGTGTGGTTGAATTGACAACTCAGCTACTAATACTTGAGAATATTCTTTGGCTCCCCTTGTGTCGAATCAATAAATTTGGGTTGAATACTCTACCCTCGAAAACTGTTGCGATCCCCTATACTTGTGGGTTATCAAGACTAATTTCTGGTGCCGTTGCCGGGGAGCATAGCTCTATTCTCTGAGTCACTTGGGATTTATATCTGTTGATCACTATGAAGAATTTGAAAGATACTAGAACCAAGATTTTCCCCTCTACTATGAGGGGAGGTAAGGAACTGCCATCTAGCTCTGCACTTGATTCACCTTCTGTTTTGAGTAAGCTTGCGACACCTACACCTGCCAGTAATTCTGATATGTCGCAAGTAATTGATGATGCCACTTCTGCTATGCATGATGCTAATGATGATACTACTGCTTTGCTTGATAATACTGTGCCACTAGGTGAATTTCTTGATGAACAACTTGCTAGGGTTAGAGAAAATATTATTGAAACTGAAGATTATGATTCTCCCCTTAGATATGAATTGCCTGTTGTACCTGAGGGTTATATTATGGATGAAGAAACTGCTAGAGACTTTCTTGCTTGCAATGATAGGGAAGATCTTAAGAAACTGTTAGCCAAGCTGAAAGAAAAATCCTTGAATGCTAGAACAAAATATGATCCCGCTTTTGCTACTTCACCTATCTTTGTTACTGATAAGGATTATGAATTCTCTGTCGATCCTGAGTTAATTACTTTGGTTGAATCTGATCCTTTCTATGGTTATGAATCTGAAACAGTTGTGGCACATCTTACTAAATTGAATGATATAGCCACCCTATTTGCTCATGAGGAAAAAATCCACTATTACTGTATTCTAAAATTGTTTCCTTTCTCATTAAAGGGTGATGCTAAGATATGGTTTAATTCTCTTGCTCCTGATTGTGCGTGTAGTCCCCAGGATATGATATATCACTTCTCTCAAAAATATTTCCCTGCTCATAAGAAACAAGCTGCCTTAAAGGAAATATTTAATTTTGTGCAAATTGAAGAAGAGAGTCTCCCATAAGCATGGGGGAGGCTTCTCCAATTACTTAATGCTTTGCCTGATCATCCTCTCAAGAAAAATGAAATACTTGATATCTTTTATAATGGACTAACCGATGCTTCTAGGGACCACCTAGATAGTTGTGCTGGTTGTATTTTCAGGGAACGAACTGTCGAGCAAGCTAAATTGCTATTGAATAATATATTGAGTAATGATAATGATTGGACACTTCCTGAACCAACTCCTAAGCCAACTCCGAAGAAAAGGCGTATTCTATTTCTCAGTCCTGAAGATATGCAAGAGGCAAAGAAATCTATGAAAGAAAAAGATATTAAAGCTGAAGATGTTAAGAATTTACTGCCTATTGAAGAAATACATGGTCTTGATAACCCGACACAGGTAGTAGAGGTAAACTCTCTCCGTAGATTTGATGAAGGTGATATTCCTCATAATAAGTCTGCTAGTCAATGCTTGGATGAGTTTGATAATTTTATTGTTAAACAAGAAAATTTCAATGCTTATGTTAGTAGACAATTGAAACGTAATGCTTACATGCTTGACCAGTTGGGTGATTATATGAGTAGAACTGTTAATGATCTTAAGCTTATTTGTAAACATGCTTCCATGGTCACAACTCAAGTAGAACAAGTACTTAAGGCACAAGATGATTTGCTTAATGAGTTGAATAGTAAGAACAATGATAATGCTGTCAGGGTTATGACTAGAGGTGGTAAGATGACTCAGGAACCTTTGTATCCTGAGGGCCATCCTAAGAGAGTTGAGCAAGATTCTCAGAAAACTAATACTGATGCACCTAGTCCTAGTAATAAAAAGAAAAAGAAGACTGATAGGACTTTGCATGCTTCTAGTGAACCTACTATAGAGACACCTGAGAATCCCAATGATATTTCTATTTCTGATGCTGAGACACAATCTGGTGATGAACACGAACCTAGTGATAATGTTAATAATGATGTTCATGTTGATGCTCAACCTAGTAATGATAATGATGTAGAGATTGAACCTGCGGTTGATCTTGATAACCCACAATCAAAGAATCAATGTTATGATAAGAGAGACTTCATTGCTAGGAAACATGGTAAAGAGAGAGAACCATGGGTTCAGAAACCCATCCCTTTCCTACTAAGCCATCCAAGAAAAAGGATGATGAGGATTTTGAGCGCTTTGCTGAAATGATTAGACCTGTCTTTTTGCGTATGCGTTTAACTGATATGCTTAAAATGCCTCCTTATGCTAAGTATATGAAAGATATTGTTACAAATAAAAGAAAGATACCGGAAGCTGAAATTTCCACCATGCTTGCTAATTATGCTTTTAAGGGTGGAATACCAAAGAAACTTGGGGATCCAGGAGTACCAACTATACCATGCTCCATTAAAAGAAACTATGCTAAAACTGCTTTATGTGATCTTGGAGCCGGTGTTAGTGTTATGCCTTTCTCTTTGTATCATAGACTTGATTTGAATAAGTTGACACCTACTGAAATCTCTTTGCAAATGGCTGATAAATCAACTGCTATACCCATCGGTATTTGTGAGGATGTGCCTGTTGTGGTTGCAAAAGTTACTATCTTAACGGACTTTGTTATTCTTGATATTCCCGAGGACGACAGTATGTCGATCATCCTTGGTAGACCCTTTTTAAATACTGCAGGGGCTGTTATTGATTGCAATAAAGGCAATGTCACTTTTCATGTTAATGGTAATGAGCATACGGTACACTTTCCGAAGAAACAACCTCAAGTTCATAGTATCAACTCTATTGGAAAATTTTCAACTATTACTATCGGAGGTTTTGAATTCCCTCTTCCTACTATCAAAAAGAAATATGATATTCTTATTGTTGGGGACATGCATATCCCTGTTGAGGTAACCTAGTGTTATTAAAAAATTCTCCGGTTTCATGTCATTCGGAAGAAGTTTGTTAATAAGACTTGATCAACCTTGTTAACGGATTCCTTTTGATGAGCATGAGATGGATGAATCTAGAAGGCTCAACTTTCTGTACCAACTTTTTACTTTCTGTTATTTAGATTAAATAAAGCAAAAATAGCATTTTCTGTCTGTTTTCTGAATTATCCATGAAATAAAAAATGTCCCGAAAATAAAAGTTCTCCAAATGCCTTGAAAATTCAGTATGATTTTTTATAGAATATCTTAGAATTTCTGGCACTGAACACACCAGGGGGCCTCACCAGCTGGCCACAAGGGTGGAGGGCGCACCCTACACCCCTGGGTGCGCCCCCTGACCTTGTGGGCCCCACGTGGCCCCCCTTCACTTATTCCAGCACCCATCCACTTCGTCTTCCTCCAGAAAAAAATCATCCCGTAGCTCAACCTCGTGTTCTTGCTCATTTTGCTGCCATTTTCGATCTCCTTGTGTAAAGCTCCATTTGCAAAACTGTTTTGGGGGATTGTTCTTCGGTATGTGACTCCTCCAATGGTCCAATTAGTTTTTGTTCTAGTGCTTTATTCATTGCAAATTTTTGCTGCTATGGCGACCCTGTTCTTGAGCTTGCATGTCAAATTTATATGGTCCAAAGTAGTTTTGATGCATAATATAGCCTCTAGGCACTTGTAGGAGTAGTTGCTATCAATTTTGTTGAGTTTGGTTCACTTTTATTTTGAGTCACTAAAAATTTTAGAAATTTTCAGAGGAAGAAAAATGTCTAGGAAAATGTACCAAGGTGGTTCTTCGAGGAAGCAAGCACCGAGACACGCAATACGTGAGCCGGACCTTGAACCACCAAGGGAAGCTCAAGTGCAGCCTTGCGAATGGCCGTCGGATGAATTCATGGTTCGTGCAGGTTTTAAGGATGAGTTTGATGCATACATACAAAATGCCGGCCTTGAGGACTTCGTGTCAGACAAGTGCCAACAATACTATTATCTCACCAATTCCTTTGTGCGGAGGTTTGAATTTTCATCTAAGCGCAATACCCATACTGTTTTATTTGATCTTTATGATGAATCATATACCATGGACCTTGAAGATTTTAATACTGCTTGCAAAATCCCACAGTGGGGCCTTCTTAGTGAGCCTCACAAATCTAAATATAATGATTTCCTTGCTAGCATCACCGTGGGAGAAACTAGAAATATCACACAAGCTACCATAGGGAGCATTCACTTTCCTGCCATACATTATTTTGCTCTCTCTATAGGTAGATGCATTAACAGCAAGCATGAGCATAGCCACCTTTGCGTTCCAGATCTTAGTATCCTTAAGTGTGTTGTGTTAGGCGATAAACGATATAACTTGGGAGCCATTGTTGCAAGGAGGTTGCATCTTAATGCTAAAGAGGGAGATTTATTTGGTGGGATTTATGCAACTCACTTAGCTAATTATCTTGGTGTACCCATTAGAGGGGGTGACATAGAGTTGCCTCCTGCTTTTTTGATTATAATGCTATGGTATGCTATCAATTTCTTGAGATGAACGAACAGTCCCTCCAGTACCGACTAATCTTTGACAGATGGCATGCCGCCCATATTACCCTTCCTGCTCCTGCCTTCTTTAACTTTCAGGTGAATGGGAGATATTTTATAACTAGAGAGGAGGCAAACGAGTATGAGAGAACAGCGGAGGCTGCTCGCCTCCAGGAGGCAGCCCGCCAAGCGGTAGCTGCTGCAGCACAATACGACCCCAACTATGACTTTGGATATCATCCGGGCCAGTGGTGGCCCTAGACCAACTTAGGCCTAAAGCCTAAGCTTGGGGGAGTACGTATTTCTCACCGACATTACATTCATGCTCACACACTCATTCTAGTTGTCGGTGTTCATACTTTTTCATTGTATTATCCATGTTAGGTTATTTCTTTTTCTTGCTTTCTTCTTGAGTATTTGAAAAACCTTTGAGAAAAAACAAAAAAAAATATTAGTTGTAGCTTAGTTTACCTTTTATGCATGCTTAGTAGTAGTATTAAAAGAAAACCCAAAAAGTTTTCTCGTTCTTCTTTTACTTGTTGGGAGCTTTCCCGTGTAAATAGTTTTTTTTCGTTTTTCTTTGAAATTCTTTTCTTTTCTTTGGGGGTCGAGAGAAGAAGACCACGATGAAAATGTTGAGTGGCTCTCATATGCATTATTGTTGATCTAACAAAGAGCCTATATTACCTTGTCTTCTCCTTCGAATAAATGTTTGCAGATTCCAGCTTAGTCCAATGCACGTGCACTATTATTATTATTCACATCGTCCGGTCGTGCAAGTGAAAGGCAATAATGACGATATATGATGAAATGATTGAGATGAGGAAAAGCTGGTATGAACTCGACCTATCTTGTTTTTGTAAATATGATTAGTTCATCGTTCTTGATTCAGCCTATTATGAATGAAACATGTTTGCAATGACAATTAGAGATTATAGTTATTCATGCCATGCTTAATTAGCTAGGAGTTTATAATGGTTTACCTTGCGTGCCAACATGCTTTTAAAATGGTTGTGATGTAGTATGATAGGATGGTATCCTCCTTTGAATGATTCGAGTGGCTTGACTTGGCACATGTTCACGCATGTAGTTGAAACAAAATCAACATAGCCTCCACGATATTTATGTTCATGGTGATTTATATCCTACTCATGCTTGCATTCAATGTTGGTTAATCATGATGCTTGTTTATGACTATTGTCGCTCTCTAGTTGGTCACTCCCCAGTCTTTTTCTAGCCTTCACTTGTACTAAACGGAAATACTGCTTGTGCATCCACTTCCATAAACCCAAAGTTTTTCCATATGAGTCCACCATACCTTCCTATATGCGGTATTTACCTGCCGTTCCAAGTAAATTTGCATGTGCCAAACTCTAAACCTTCAAATGATAATCTGTTTTGTATGCCCGAATAGCTCATGTGGCGACTGGGGGCTGTCAGTATCTTCCATGCTAGGTGTGGTTGAATTGACAACTCAGCTGCTAATACTTGAGAATATTCTTTGGCTCCCCGTGTGTCGAATCAATAAATTTGGGTTGAATACTCTACCCTCGAAAACTGTTGCGATCCCCTATACTTGTGGTTATCATTCAGCTGCGTCATGAGGGACTCCAGGTCCACCTGGACCGACTCCCCAGGCCACAGCTCCTTGTCGATTCTTCCCATGGTGCCACACAGCCGAGTGATGTAGCCCATGGCGTTGTCAAGGCATTTGTCCAGTTGGATGACAGTGAGGGTGTGGCACCCCGGCTCAGAGAGACCGGAACACCCTGTATTCTAGCCTAGAGATCGAGGAGAAGTCTTCTGGAATACGGCACTGCTTGACATAGAACAAATCAGCTCTTTATTAAAATATAGACATGGATACAAGGGTTCCGATATAATAGGGAATTACATCGGTACGGCGACGCTACGCCTGCCACGGTTGCTCTATGCAAGCAGCAGAACAACTCGAAGCAGCGGAAAGACTACTGGCAGCGGAACAACGAACGACGATGATGATGGACTCCACATCGCAGGGACTCTGGCTGGAACGTTAATCCTAGCTTGCAAACTCAAGATCCTCGGCAAACAAGCAAGCAGACAAGGCATGACCTGCAAACTGGCATGACACGCCAGGTCAGTACATTGAATGTACTTGCAAGCTCCCAGCAACCAAAGCAATCAAGACCAACAACAGCATGGCATGGACATGGTGAACAAAATAGCACTAGAACAATATCAGATGAGCATGGCATGAGCATATGATGGTACTAGCATGCAACATGTTAACAATTTCATGCACCAACTTACTCTGTTCGGGGTTACCTCGTAACCACCACATGTATCACTTACCATCATGGTCATCACACGATCACCTCAGGATCAAATCAAGCTTGGTATTAACAATACCGTAGTAATCATTACATGACCACAAGGAGCTTGATCTTTACCCTTGATTCTCGCATAACACCATAAATCTCAACCATCTTCGGTATCCTCGATACCACTGTGATCCTCTCGCGATCACATAAGGATCAACCACTTCTTTCCATCATCGAACATGGGTTGTTATTATATAGGTTATTATTACTGTTGACCCATAGTGTGACCTACTACGAACTGGGCCCTTATTCGCGGGCACGGCTATCGATAGATTAAACACTCTGCAGAGGTTAGCACACTGTACCCACACCACGGAACCCAAGGCCTCGTACTCCCATTCGGGTGGACCAACGGCGTTCTGACAAAACAAATCTACTGCCATGACACTCTCCCGGCCACTCCGACAAACTCCCCTTTGGGCTAAGTCATGGGTGGCCCCGATGTCACCTCGTGACACCCAACGGCCACCATCGTGGCAAAACAAAAACGGTCCCAAACGGGGACATGAGATCTCAATACCAAACACGGGCACACAAGGCTTATGTCCGCCTACCTGATCAGGGTAGCGCGCGCCCATAACCTTCCCTAGTTGGAGGCATCGGCGAGAGGCATGATAATAGACCGCATTAAGGCCTTCCCATAAAGGCAAGTGTGGCTGCACTGGTCAGCTCGACTCGATGGCACTATGACTCAGCCAACAGGTGTTCAAGTTCAATTAAAGTCCGGTTTAACTTGAATGAGGATGAACTGAGTCATAATAAAATAGCATGATGAAATGACAATGCATATGAACATGATATCAACATGGGCATGGATGGGAAGTGTAACCATTTAACATATGCAGCATTAGCATCAACAATAATAAAGCACTCAGTCTACTCGATGCAAATGAGCATAGCATAACGATGATCATGAATAACACAAGTATATAAACATAGCATGACCACTAGCATCAGAAATAATTACCATGATAGAGCATGAAAACCTCACTAGCAAGTAATCATTTAACTAACAGATGCACAAAAACATGGCATAATGATAAGCATGGATTCACAAGCATATATAAAGCATTCACGAAATATTAACATGCACAAAACAATTAAATATTCAAGTTAAAAACCATGGCTACTGTGATACCATCATGCAAGTGGTTGTTGTGGCTTGCCTGGGGTTGCCGGATACTCCGGGGAGAGATGCGATGAAGTCGCGGGACGATTCGCCAGAACGCTTCTCTCACGGAGGGGGCTAGATAAGGGCAAGGGTATAAAGGTCATTTTCACAGTGGGACCACCTAGTCAAAATGATACCAACAGATAGAGCTCGACGAGACGAAGAAGTAGGCGTTGGATTCACCTCAAACGGAGTTACGGTTGCGGAGATACGACTGTTGGAAGATGAGGGACTTTTCTGCAAAAATATCATCACAAACAAGTCCCTGAGTGGATAAGGCAGAAGCGTATTTCAGAAGAATACGCTTTCAGAACTAAGAAAGCGCACTATGGGCTAAATAAGAAGGAAAATACGCTTTCCAGAGGCGAAAGCGTATTTTGAAACTACGCTTCCACTTATAGAGCTGGGCCCGGGGTGGGAGTCACTTACACAGGGGTCCCACGGGCAGGGGGGTCTGGTGCGGTCGTTGTCTTCCCCCTCCTATCCCCCCGATTGGAAACAGAGGAGAACAGGGGAGAGGCGCCGGCGAGGGGCCCAGCCGCCTCCGGCGAAGATGAGCGCACAGGCGGGTGCAGGAGGATGTGTCGCGCTCGTTCAGGGGCCCACGCGCGCCGGGGAGGGGCTGGGACAGCGGCGGCTTGCGGCACCAGAGGGATTGGGCGGCGGCGGCTGGACCTTGGAGTGCGTGGCCTCGGTGGCTCCGGCGACGAGCAGAGGGGAAGGAGAGGTCCGCCGGTGAGTGGGGAGGATTCTGGTGGTGGCTAGAGGTGGAGGAGGAGCTCGGCTGGCCGAATTGGAGATAAGCTCCGGCGATGGCCGCGGCGGTGGAGGAGCGGGCCGCGAGCTCCTGTGGTCGAGGAGGGGAAAGGAGAGTGCGGCGAGGTGCGGAGGATCATGAGGATGCTATAAATAGCCGAGGGGAGGGCTCGGGAGCGCTCTAGAGGCCTCGGCCGACATGCCAAGGAGAAGGCAGAGCAGCTAGCGTCACGGGCATGCTCGACGGAGACCAAACAATGGCGAAATAGGACAGGGCAGGTGCACAGAGCGATGGAGAGACTCACGGGGCAGCTACTAGACACGATGATCGCTCGAGAAGAGGAGGAAGGAGGCGGCTACAGGGCACACGGTTTGCCAGAGCGCGAGATTTGGCTCGTCTGCCCCGTGGTCACCGCATGCACTGGCGCACATGATGCATTCCGAGCGGCCAAATCATGTCTGGGTGATGGACTATGCTACCCTTAGCGCCAACGAAGAAAGAAACAAGAGTAGGGGCAAAGAAGAGATTTGCAGGTGGATCCAAAACAGAGCAACAGCAACCTGTTTGAAGTGATGAGAGGGAGATTGGCTTGGATCTAGACTCTGATCTTTGGCATGGTGTGATTACATGCTAAGATCATCGTGTTGGACAAAAATCAGCTCATTTGGATGAATAAAATGAGCACTTGTCGTAGAATGCATCATACTGTACAGAAATACAAAGTATGAAGTACCACTCACATAACAAGTTGGATTGAGCTGAAATTTGGTGGAGATGAGTTATTTGGGCATATGAAGACTCTGTAAAAAATTTATACCATTTGGAAATACCAAAATGGTACTTTCTTCATAGAGCTTCAATATGGACAGAAACTTAGGAAAACTGCAGAGGGCAAATTACTCAATAAACTGAGCCCAAATTTTGTGGAGAGAGTTTAGATGGATAGTATAATGTCCTGGTAAATTTTCAGCCATAATGAAGCAATATAAAATATAGTTGCTTCACAACCTGAAAATCTGACCAGAAACCAAGATTTGATGGTGAGCTCACATAGAGAAATTTAATGAGCTCA
The DNA here is from genome assembly GCA_011799875.1 of Thinopyrum elongatum. Classification (NCBI taxonomy): domain Eukaryota; kingdom Viridiplantae; phylum Streptophyta; class Magnoliopsida; order Poales; family Poaceae; genus Thinopyrum; species Thinopyrum elongatum. Next base: position 488,353,893 of record CM022299.1, read on the forward strand.
AATTTGGAGGAGAGCTCTGATTTGATCACATGAAGGACCTTGCAAAATTTCAACTCATTTTGATTACCTAGCTAGTACTTCCTTCACAAAGGCTTCCCTTAGACAGGAACTTTGAAAAATTGCTTAGGAATATTTACTAGGCAAATTGAGTTGAATTTTGGCATGTGGCCATGATATGGATAGGAAAGAGTTCCCAAAAAGTTTGGGATCAATCAAGAAAAGATAAATGACACTTCCTTCTCAAAAAGCCACTTGGGGCAGAATGAGAAAAGGAATATTTGTGAATTATCTTTGATGATGCCAAGGAAGGGTTCTGACATATCTGAGGAAGATATGACCCAAACAATTTATGAGAATTATTTGGGAATTTTGGGAGTGACAGAAATATAGGTTGTTTCACAACCTAGGGCAAAAAGGATTATTCCTTTAATAGAAAAAGGAATATTCCCAATAAAAAATATTGGGATTGGGCTAAGATTAAAATGACAAGGTCTTGAGATGGTTTTGAGGATGACAAACCACTTGGGAGCCTGAGAAGAGATGCTCTTCCCAGATTTCAGGACCACAGAGCCACAGAAAAGCAATTCAAATCAAAAATTTAAATAAATCCAAAAGAAAAATAAAGGGCCAAAAATCAGGGTGTCACAGAGGGTGTGACGCCCCCGGCTTAATCGTCCACTAATCATACACACAAATGCACACGATCAAGCCTAAGGACTCACTTGAAAGAATCACAACACAACTCTAAAACATAAATAAAGTCATACAAGCTTTATATTACAAGCCAGGGGCCTCGAGGGCTCGAATACATAAGCTCGCATACAAGCGTCAGCAGAAGCATCAGATATCTGAGTATAGATATAAAAGAAAACACAGATAGGCCCTTAGAAAGGTGGGGCAAAAGAAAACATTACGATCTAAAGGCGCAGGCCTCCTGCCTGGGACCCTACGATCCTACTCCTGGTCGTCGGCCAACTCGTAGCAGTATCCATCCTCGGGGGTAGTAGTAGTAGTCGTCGGCGGGGCAGCTGTCTCAGGGGCTCCGTCATCTGGTTACATGAAATGGATATGGGGGAAAAAGATAGCAAAGCAACCGTGAGTACTCATCCGAAGTACTCAGCAAGCAAGGATCTACACTACATATGCAACATTATCAAAGGGAGGCTGTATATGTGGACTGGGCTGCAGAAATGCCAGAATAAAGAGAAGGCCTAGTCCTATCGAAGACTAGCATCTTCAGCAGTCTTGCAGCATTAGAAGAGTGTAGATTAGTACAGTATAAAGTTGTAGCAGTAATCAGTATCAACCTCGGCCAGAGATCCTTTCTCGACTCCCTGCGAGAAAGTAATCCCATAGCCCTAATGTCCAAGTATCAACCTCGGCCAGAGATCCTTTCTCGACTCCTTGTGAGAAAGTAATCCCAGAGCCATACTCATCACAAGTATCCAGTTCTAGTTGTATCGATCAGGATACAACTCCGAGCATCCGTTACCGAGGATCCGGCTATGCATAGATTAGTTCTTCCCTGCAGGGGTGCACCAACTTACCCACCACGCTCGCTTAACTCCGGCCGAACACACTTTCTGGGCCATGCCCGGCCTCGGCCAAACGACACACTGGAACCCTACCTAGAGCTCAGTAGAGAGGTCCCCGTCGGTCTATATCCTAAGCACTCAGGGGTCTTGGGCCATCGCCCTGTGCACTCCGGGTCGTTGCGCACACGGTGAAGCCAGGCACCACCACTACAGGATGGCGTCGGTCGGTCCATGCCGCCATGCTGAACTGGACGTCTGACAGAGCTTTCGGCTGATGCATACGATGCAGAGTGCCCATAACTTTTCCCACGTGATGGTTAGTGCTATTGGGCCAAAGGCCCACTTAGACCACATATCCAAATCGTTAGTACATTGGGGGTGCGGTAACGAGCAGAGACTCACGAGCGATGTGACCCCGTCGCCCCGTCTCGAGGACTTGCGGCAAGGGCCAAGAATGCCCGGCCATGCCTCGTATTCATCACTCGGGCACCGTCCAGGTCAACCCGTCTCGGAAAAGACTGCCGGGAACTCAGGTCCACCTCTACTGGGTGGTACCGCCTGTCCCTCCAGTTCTGCAGTAAAAGTAACTCCCTCGGGGCCGACCCGTTTCTAACAAGGTTCAGGGGAAAAGTCACAGTAACCGTGTGTCCATAACATCAGGGGAATCCGAGGTATCACCCTCGACGGATGCCCACTCGATGTAACCGTCAAGGTGAACTTGGGAGGAATCACTCTCGAGGTTCACACTTGAAGTGTTGTGCGACAGGGTCGTATCGGAAGTGGAGGAGGAGGAATCACCCTCGATGACCACGACCAAATAGCTACTCTACAGAGTTAACATCGGGAGTGCTATACGAGGTATCACCCTCGGCACTCGATGGTGACGCTACAGTGTCGTACAACTAAGGGGGGTGTTGTGCAGTGCCGGGGTCTGGCTGTCGATCCCGTTGATCGAGTCATCTGATAATCCAGCGGGGCAACTGGGGACAAGTTGGGGTCTCTGGTAAGTCTCTACCCAGCCTATACTAAATAGTTTAGGATAAGCAGGTAAGGTTTCAATAGCAGGTTACAATAAACAGGCTATGCATCAGAATAGGTAAAGCAGCAGCGGCAGCAATTCTAATGCAAGCATAAGAGAGAAGAGAATCGGTGATATAGGCATGCTCAAAGGGGGGGTGCTTGCCTGGTTGCTCGGCGGCAAAGGCAGGGTCATCAATGGTGTAGTCAACCTCCGGAGCTGCGTCGGCCTCGGGCACAACGTCGGTGTCGGGGTCTACCGAGAAAGAAGGGGGGAGGAAACAAATAAATACACGGCAAACATAGTAACACAGAGCTTGCTATGCTAACGCGCAGTGCAGGGTTGCCTAAAAGCATGTCTAAGTCATATTAGTTATTTTAGGGTTTAAGTTGGATTTAGTAACCGGTGTATATGCACTATTAATCTACCGGAAATAGGCTAAAAGTTGCGGGTTCACCTCCGTAGGGGGTCCCGACACGGAAACAGATGGCACGGTCGGATTCGTCTTGTTGTTCTGAGCAACTTTCATATATAAAACTTTTTCATCGGAGTTACGGTTTATTTTATATGATTTTTCAAAGTTTTATCGATTTTCTAAATTTATTTATGTATTTAAATTCAAATTATCCAGAATAGTGATTGGTGACATCAGCATGAGGTCATGATGACGTCAGCGGTCAACAGACATGTTGACTGGTCAACCTGACAGGTGGGACCCATCTGTCATAGGCTAGACTAATTTAACAGAAGATTAAATTAACTAAATAACCTAATTATCTAGTGGGACCCACTATCAGTGTCACATTAGTTAATTAATTAACAGTTTAATTAACTTTTTAATTAACATTTTTTTAATTTTTTTAAAAATGTTTAGCGGTGGGGTCCGCGTGTCAGTGGCCCAGCCAGCCCAGTCAGCAGGGTTGACTGGTCAACTGGGCCCGCGGACCCAGCGTCAGCGGCACAGGGGCGGCCCCATGCGGTGCCACATGGGCGCCCGGTCAGCGCCGGCCGCCGGTGAGGCGAGACGCGGTGGGGACGGCCGGAACTTCGCCGGATCTCGCCGGAAATCGCCCACAGGGGCTCATTTAGTGCGGGAAGCGGCTCGTTCGAAAGCTGGGATCGAACCGAGTCGATCTGTGGCGATCTCACGAGCTGGGGTGGCCGGAGCTCGCTGGAACGAAGCTCGCGGCGGTGGCCAGAGTTCGGTGGTGCACGGGAACGTCGAGGCGGGGCTCCAGCAGTCTAACTAAGCGACTAGGCGGCGGCTACGCGACGGCACGGACTCGGTGGCGCGCTCGGTTGAGCCAGAGCGGCACTACAGCAGCAGCACGAGGTGCGGTGGCGGCGGCCAGAGCATGCAAGCTCGACCACGGCTAAAACGACGACAGGAGACAGCAGAGAGAGAGGGGGGGTTGCGAGGCGGCGCTCACAGCGTTGACGGGAAGGCTCGGGGAAGCCGATGGTGGTCGGAGATGACCAAATCGACGGCGGCAGTGGCAGACGGCACCGAGGAAGAAGAGGTCGAGGCGCTCGCTATGGGGGCCCCCGGGGCTCGAGCCGCTGTGGTAGCCGACGAAGCGGAGCACGACGGAGGTCCTAGACACTCCGGTTCGTCGAGGGAGGGCCGGTGGCCGCGATGGTGGCGAGCGGCAGCGACGGTGGCGCTCGGGCGAGGAGGATCTGGCGAGGCAGAGAGGGGGAGAGCGAGAGGGAGAAGCCAGGGGCGAGGGGGGCTGCCCCTTATCCTCCACGGAGGGCGCGGCAGCGCCCTGTCAAGCAGAGCGAGGGGCGCCAGGCGCGGGCGTGCGCGTGCGGTCGACAGCAGCGCGGGCGGTGAACAGAGGAGGGAGACGAGGTGGGGAGTGGGCTGGGCCGGCTGTTTGACTAGAGCCCAGCCACACGGGCCTTTTTCCTTTTTCTTTCTTTTCTTTTCAGTTTTCTCTGTTTTTCTTTTTTAGTTGTTGTTTTCCAAAATGTACAGCCCCAACTCCAGTTTTATAAAATAAGTAACTTAGCCCAATATTTACAGTGCAATATTAGTCACTGCTAGAAAATGGTTTGATGTCCATATCTTTTCATTTGGATTTTAATTAAATGAATATGGATTAAATATCTCTGTTTTGTTGTTGTTAGAGTCACTTAATTAATTTAGTAAATGTTGGTTATAATTTTAGAATTGTCTCTGGATTATTTACAATATTATGAACATTTTAGTTTTCAAATTTGAACAACTTTTATTTTCACTTTTAGTTTGAATTTCCATTTGAATTTGAATTGAAAAGGGATATGATCCAAATGATGTTTAGGCACTGTTGATCATGATGACATGGCATTATAAAAAGGGGATTACTGTAGCAAACCACTGGGGGTGTTACAAATCTTCTCCACTAACAAGAATTCTTGTCCTGAGAATTAAGAGGTAGAAGGGAAAAGATCAGGGTATTCCGCACGAAGATTATCCTCGCGTTCCCAAGTGGCTTCATCTTCAGTATGATTTGACCACTGCACTTTGAGGAACTTGGTAACCTTCTGACGGGTCCGACGTTCAGCTTCATCGAGAATGCGGATCGGATGCTCCTTATAAGAAAGATCATCATGCAATTCGAGCATCTCGTGATCCACTGCGCGGTGCGGAGATTCCTTGAAGCAACGACGAAGTTGCGACACATGGAAGACGTCGTGGATATGAGAGAATTGCAGTGGCAACTCCAATTTATATGCCACCTGACCACGTCTGGCAAGAATGCGAAAATGACCAATGTAGCGTGGAGCTAACTTGCCCTTGATTCCGAAGCGGTGAGTGCCCTTCATAGGAGTGACACGCAGATAAGCTTGATCACCAGGTTGATAAGTCAAACCCCATCGTTTGCGATCATAGTTGCTCTTCTCGCGGTCCTGAGCCGCCTTGAGATTTTCTCGAACGATACGGACTTGCTCTTCGGCGTGTTGAATAATATCCGGACCCACGAGCGGTCGTTCCCTAGTTTCTGACCAATTCAGAGGGGTTCGACACTTACGTCCATATAGAACTTCAAAGGGAGCCATTTTCAAGCTGGCTTGATAGCAGTTGTTATAAGAGAACTCGGCATACGGGAGAGATTCTTCCCATTTCTTGCCGAAGGATATAACACAAGCTTGAAGCATGTCTTCAAGCACTTGATTAACTCGCTCGACTTGGCCTTGGGATTGGGGGTGATAAGCTGAACTCCAGGTAATATGAGTTCCCATAGCTTCTTGGAAACTTTCCCAGAACTTTGAAGTGAAAAGGCCGCCACGGTCTGAACTGATCTCCTTCGGAATACCGTGGAGTGATACAATTCTGGAGATATATAATTCTGCTAACTGACTAGCAGTGATCGTCTCCTTGATAGGCAGAAAGTGTGCAACTTTAGAGAGTTGGTCGACGACGACAAGAATAGCATCGTGACCCTTCTGTGACTTGGGAAGGCCAGTAATGAAATCCATTTGCACTTTATCCCATTTCCATAAAGGAATAGGTAACGGTTGTAGAATCCCAGCAGGCTTCTGATGTTCTGCTTTCACGCGACGGCAAACATCACATTCAGCAACATACCGAGCAATATCCTGCTTCATTCTAGATCACCAGTACCTTTGACGGAGATCACGATACATCTTGGTGCTACCCGGATGAATAGACAGCGGGGTATCATGTGCCTCCTTCATGACCTTGTCAGTCATAAGCTCGAAGCGAGGTACCACAATGCGGTTTCTGAAATACAAGGTTCCATCTTCAGACAGCGAGAAATCCCTGTACTTTTCAAGGTGAAGATCTTTCTTCATCAGATCAATTTCAGCATCTTTAGCTTGCGCATTCTTAACAGCTTTCTCAAGATCTGGTTGTATCACAAGGTTATTAAGAGAACCCTGTGGAACAATACACAGATTCAGCTTGCGCAGTTCTTCAAAAAGACGAGGTTGGGCTCGCCTAACCATGAGGTTGTCGCAATAGGACTTGCGGCTTAAGGCATCAGCCATCACGTTAGCCTTGCCAGGGGTATAAGAAATACCCAAATCATATTCCGTAATGGCCTCCATCCATCTTTTCTGACGGAGGTTCAGAGATGGCTGAGTGAACAAGTACTTCAGACTTTTATGATCCGTGTAGATCTCGCAACGATTACCGAGGAGGTAATGTCACCACAACTTCAATGCATAGATGATAGCAGCTAGTTCTAGATCATGGACATGGTAGTTCTCTTCATGCGGGCGCAACTGTCGAGAGCCATAAGCAATCACTTTACGCTCTTGCATTAGGACACAGCCCAATCCTTCACGGGATGCGTCACAATAAATCACAAAGTCTTTGCGAGAATCTGGAGGAGCAAGCACTGGGGCAGATGTTAGCTTGTCTTTGAGTGTTTGAAAACTTTCCTGACATTTTTCTGTCCATTCAAACTTAACGCCTTTGTGAAGCTGATCAGTCAAAGGCTTAGCAATCTTTGAAAAATTCTCAACAAAACGACGGCAATAACTTGCAAGGCCGAGAAAACTTCTGACTTGCTTGACATTCTTCGGTGGAGTCCATTCAAGAATCGCCTGAACTCGTTCTGGGTTAACAGCAATGCCATCCTTGGAGATCACATGACCAAGGTAGGTTACTTCAGAAAGCCAGAATTCACATTTGGAGTATTTGGCATACAACTGGTGTTCTCGGAGCCTTTCCAGTACAAGGCAGAGGTGTTCAGCATGTTATTCTTTATTCCTTGAATAGACCAGAATATCATCTAGATATACCATGACGAACTTGTCGAGGTAATCCATGAAGATGTAATTCATCAGACGGGAGAATGTGGCTGGAGCATTTGTTAAGCCAAATGACATGACAGTGTACTCGTAAGAGCCATAGCGAGTAACGAATGCAGTCTTGGGAATATCCTCTTCGCGGACATGGATCTGATGATAACCCAACCTCAAGTCTAGTTTAGAAAACACCGATGATCCAGCAAGTTGATCATACAAATCATTGATCCGGGGAAGCGGATATTTGTTCTGGATTGTGGCTTGGTTAATGGGCCGATAATCCTGAACCAATCGGTTAGTTCCATCCTTCTTCTTGGTAAAGAGATAAGGTGCTCCCAGAGCAGAGGAACTGGGGCGGATGAAACCCTTCTTAAGTGACTTGTCGATTTCTTCCTTAAGCTCGAGAAGATGGTGCGGAGGCATCTTATAAGGACACTTCACAATAAGAGTTGTGCCTGGTTTCAAGTCGATGACAAACTCGACAGCTCTAACAAGGGGTATTCCTAGAAGTTCTTTTGGAAAGACATCTTGAAAATCACGAACAACTGGAATGTTCTTGATGCCTTCAAGAGGTGAAGCATTCAATGTATTTAGAACATATATCCGGCTCTCAGCATCCTGAGCTATTCGGGCTGAGTATTTGACTGTCTGGCCAGAAGGATGGGTAAGTTGGACTTTCTTAGCGGCACAGTCAATCAAAGCATTGTGGGCGGTCAACCAGTCCATACCGAGAATGATGTCTATGTCGGAAGGTCCAAGAGCAATAAGGGAAGCAGAGAACATCAACCCTTCAATTCTAATCTGATTGTTGTGACTTACCATTTTGGTTTGCCACCTGGAACGGGGAGTGATGATTTCTAAAGGAGTGGGTAATGAGCTCATAGCTAACCCATGCAATTGTGCAAATTCCTGGGACATGAAGGAATGTGATGCACCTGAATCAAAAAGAACAGAAGCTGGCACTGAATTCACAGAGAGTGTTCCCAGCACGATAGTCGGTTCCTTCTGAGCCTTTTCAGCATTGACATGATTGGCGTGGCCAAGCACAACAGTAGATGGTATGACATTACGGTTTCTGAATCGGCAGTTTTGGCAACTCTTCTTATGACCAACAGGAGGACAAGATGCATTCTGATCATTATGGGATGGAGCCACAACATTGGACTGTCCACGCTGAATTGTTAGCTATCTCGGCGGTGAAGGCAAACGAGGTGGAACATAAGGCGGCCTTGGCGTTGGGGCAGGTCGATGATGTACATTGTGCGGAATCCACACTCGACGTTTCTGAACAGGTTGACCCGAGGATGAGCCAACATCACGAGTGCGCTTGAGCGACGCCTGGTATTTAGTCAGAGTAGTTTCAACTTGGAAAGATTGGCTGACAAGCGTTGCGAAGTCTGTGCAATCATGGACAGCAAGTGCAAGGTTTATATCAGTACGTAGTCCTTCACGGAATTTCTCCTGCTTGCGTGTGTTAGTGCGGACGTCATCTTCAGCATAGCGGGACAATTCGAGAAATTTCCTCTGATATTCATCCACAGTCATTGTTCCTTGGGTGAGTTTGCGGAATTCCTGCTTCTTCTGGTCCTTCAGACCTTGAGGAATGTACCATGCACGAAAGTCTGACTGAAATTCCTGCCAAGTGGTTACTGTTTCAGCAGGCAACATACCCTTGTGGCTTTCCCACCATTGAGCAGCTGATCCCCTCAGGTGATACGTCGCATAGGTGACGTAACTGTCAGGGATAACATTGGTCGACTTCATCTGGAAGGCAATGTCACAGAGCCAATCATCAGCATCCATTGGATCAGTCGAGCTGCGAAAAGTGGACGGATTGAGGCGCACGAATTCCGGCAGAGTTATTGGTGTAGGCTATTGATGAGCATTCTGGTTTGGGAACTGAGCCAATATCCCGGTCATAACCTGACGGTTCAATTCAAACTGCTGCATCATTTCAGCAATATAGGGTGGAGGTGGAGGATCATCAGCCATCCTGCCAAATCAACAGGGGCAGTTTAGCAAGAAAAACTGCATGTGTAAGAGGCCATTCACGATGTAACATGAGTAATGAATAAGAAGGGCATTAGATATAGGATAGTAGTCGTTAAGACATACCAATCCATGCACAGAGTTAGATTCAAACGGATAGTACGCACTCGGGAATGCTCGCAGCTAGACAAACTAGGCGGCGCGTAGGCACGCAGTGGGGATTACAACAACGTGACATAGCAAAGGCCACATCACGTCGGAGAAAACTGCTGGGGTGAGGAATCTGCAAGTGACAACACAGGGTGCCCTCGATGAAAGGATCCTGCAAGCAGAACCTGGCCCACAATCTTGAAGAAAGGAGGGGTAATTTCAGAACTCCGGGTGGATGTGATCACGAGAACCTAATGTTGGAGTTAGTAATATTTTAACCTAAAAGGAAGAGAGAACAGAGTTCCAGAGTATAGACGAGGAATAAAAGATACTAATACCACTCAATGGCGACGTGGGCCCGTAAGCCACACAGCCATGTTAGTAAATTGGTTTTTGATGACAAGACTCAACTTCGGCCAAGGAGTTGGAAAGGGGGATTCCTATAGGCAGTCGGCTTTGATACCAACATGTGACGCCCCCGGCTTAATCGTGCACTAATCATACACGCAAATGCACACGATCAAGCCTAAGGACTCACTTGAAGGAATCACAACACAACTCTAAAACATAAATAAAGTCATACAAGCTTTATATTACAAGCCAGGGGCCTCGAGGGCTCGAATACATAAGCTCACATACAAGCGTCAGCGGAAGCATCAGATATCTAAGTACAGATATAAAAGAAAACACAGATAGGCCCTTAGAAAGGCGGGGCAAAAGAAAACACTACGATCGAAAGGCGTAGGCCTCCTGCCTGGGACCCTACGATCCTACTCCTGGTCATCGGCCAACTCGTAGCAGTATCCATCCTCGGGGGTAGTAGTAGTAGTTGTCGGCGGGGCAGCTGTCTCAGGGGCTCCGTCATCTGGTTGCATGAAATGGATATGGGGGAAAAAGAAAGCAAAGCAACCGTGAGTACTCATCCGAAGTACTCAGCAAGCAAGGATCTACACTACATATGCAACATTATCAAAGGGAGGCTGCATATGTGGACTGGGCTGCAGAAATGCCAGAATAAAGAGAAGGCCTAGTCCTATCGAAGACTAGCATCTTCAGCGGTCTTGCAGCATTAGAAGAGTGTAGATTAGTACAGTATAAAGTTGTAGCAGTAATCAGTATCAACCTCGGCCAGAGATCTTTTCTCGACTCCCTGCGAGAAAGTAATCCCAGAGCCCTAATGTCCAAGTATCAACCTCGGCCAGAGATCCTTTCTCGACTCCTTGCGAGAAAGTAATCCCAGAGCCATACTCATCACAAGTATATAGTTCTAGTTGTATCAATCGGGATACAACTCCGAGCGTCCGTTACCGAGGATCCGGCTATGCATAGATTAGTTCTTCCCTGCAGGGGTGCACCAACTTACCCACCACGCTCGCTTAACTCCGGCCGGACACACTTTCTGGGTCATGCCCGGCCTCAGCCAAATGACACACCGCAACCCTACCTAGAGCTCAGTAGAGAGGTCCCCGTCGGTCTATATCCTAAGCACTCAGGAGTCTTGGGCCATCGCACTGTGCACTCCGGGTCGTTGTGCACACGGTGAAGCCAGGCACCACCACTACAGGATGGCGCCGGTCCGTCCGTGCCGCCATGCTGAACTGGACGTCTGACAGAGCTTTCGGCTGATGCATACGATGCAGAGTGCCAATAACTTTTCCCACGTGATGGTTAGTGCTATCAGGCCAAAGGCCCACTTAGACCACATATCCAAATCGTTAGTACATTGGGGGTGCGGTAACAAGCAGAGACTCACGAGCGATGTGACCCCGTCGCCCCGTCTCGAGGACTTGCGGCAAGGGCCAAGAATGCCCGGCCACGCCTCGTATTCATCACTCGGGCACCGTCCAGGTCAACCCGTCTCGCAAAAGACTATCGGGAACATAGGTCCACCTCTACTAGGCGGTACCGCCTGTCCCTCTAGTTCTGCAGTAAAAGTAACTCCCTCGGGGCCGACCCGTTTCTAACAAGGTTCAGGGGTAAAGTCACAGTAACCGTGTGTCCATAACATCAGGGGAATCCGAGGTATCACCCTCGACGGATGCCCACTCGATGTAACCGTGAAGGTGAACTTAGGAGGAATCACTCTCGAGGTTCACACTTGAAGTGTTGCGCGACAGGGTCGTATCGGAAGTGGAGAAGGAGGAATCACCCTCGATGACCACGACCAAATAGCTACTCTACAGAGTTAACATCAGGAGTGCTATACGAGGTATCACCCTCGGCACTCGATGGTGACGCTGCAGTGTCGTACAACTAAGGAGTGTGTTGTGCAGTGCCGGGGTCTGGCTGTCGATCCCGTTGATCGAGTCATCTGATAATCCAGCGGGGCAACTGGGGACAAGTTGGGGTCTCTGGTAAGTCTCTACCTAGCCTATACTAAACAGTTTAGGATAAGCAGGTAAGGTTTCAATAGCAGGTTACAATAAACAGGCTATGCATCAGAATAGGTAAAGCAGCAGCAGCAATTATAATGCAAGCATAAGAGAGAAGAGAATCGGTGATATAGGCATGCTCAAAGGGGGGGTGCTTGCCTTGTTGCTCGGTGGCAAAGGAAGGGTCGTCAATGGTGTAGTCAACCTCCGGAGCTGCGTCGGCCTCGGGGACGACATCGGTGTCGGGGTCTACCGAGAGAGAAGAGGGGGAGGAAACAAATAAATACACGACAAACATAGTAACACAGAGCTTGCTATGCTAACGCGCAGTGCAGGGTTGCCTAAAAGCATGTCTAAGTCATATTAGTTATTTTAGGGTTTAAGTTGGATTTAGTAACCGGTGTATATGCACTATTAATCTACCGGAAACAGGCTAAAAGTTGTGGGTTCACCCCGTAGGGGGTCCCGACACGGAAACAGATTGCACAATCGGATTCGTCTCGTTGTTCTGAGCAACTTTCATATATAAAACTTTTTCATCGGAGTTACGGTTTATTTTATGTGATTTTTCAAAGTTTTATTGATTTTCTGAATTTATTTATTTATTTAAATTCAAATTATCCAGAATAGTGATTGGTGATGTCAGCATGAGGTCATGATGACGTCAGCGGTCAACAGACCTGTTGACTGGTCAACCTGACAGGTGGGACCCATCTGTCATAGGCTAGACTAATTTAACAGAAGATTAAATTAACTAAATAACCTAATTATCTAGTGGGATCCACTGTCAGTGTCACATTAGTTAATTAATTAACATTTTTATTTATTTATTTTTAAAATGTTTAGCGGTGGGGTCCGCGTGTCAGTGGCCCAGTCAGCCCAGTCAGCAGGGTTGACTGGTCAACTGGGCCCGCCGGTGAGGCGAGACGCGGCGGGGACGGCCGAAACTTCGCCGGAGCTCGCCGGAAATCGCCCACAGGGGCTCATTTAGTGCGGGAAGCGGCTCGTTCGAAAGCTGGGATCAAACCGAGTCGATCTGTGGCGATCTCACGAGCTGGGGTGGCCGGAGTTCGCCGGAACGAAGCTCGCGGCGGCGGCCTGAGTTTGGTGGTGCACGGGAACGTCGAGGCGGGGCTCCAGCGGTCTAACTAAGCGACTAGGCGGCGGCTACGCGATGGCATGGACTCGGTGGCGCGGTCGGTTGAGCCAGAGCGGCACTACAACAGTAGCACGAGGTGCGGTGGCGGCGGCCAGAGCATGCATGCTCGACCACGGCTAAAACGACGACAGGAGACGGCAGAGAGAGAGAGGGGTTGCGAGGCGGCGCTCACAGCGTTGACGGGAAGGCTCGGGGAAGCCGGTGATGGTCTGAGATGACCAAATCGACGGCGGCAGTGGCGGACGGCGCCGGGGAAGAAGAGGTCGAGGCGCTCGCTGTGGGGGCTCCCCGGGCTCGAGCCGCTATGGTAGCCGACGGAGCGGAGCACGACGGAGGTCCTGGACACTCCGGTTCGTCAAGGGAGGGCCGGTGGCCGCGATGGTGGCGAGCGGCGGCGACGGTGGCGCTCGGCGAGGAGGATCTGGTGAGGGAGAGGCCAGGGGCGAGGGGGGCTGCCCCTTATCCTCCACGGAGGGCGCGGCAGCGCGCTGTCAAGCAGAGCGAGGGGGGGCCAGGCGCGGGCGTGCGCGTGCGGTCGACAGCGGCGCGGGCGGTGAACAGAGGAGGTAGACGAGGTGGGGAGTGGGCTGGGCCGGCTGTTTGACTAGAGCCCAGCCACACGGGCCTTTTTCCTTTTTCTTTCTTTTCTTTTCTGTTTTCTCTGTTTTTCTTTTTTAGTTGCTGTTTTCCAAAATGTACAGCCCCAACTCCAGTTTTGTAAAATAAGTAACTTAGCCCAATATTTACAATGCAATATTAGTCACTGCTAGAAAATAGTTTGATGTCCATATCTTTTCATTTGGATTTTAATTAAATGAATATGGATTAAATATCTCTTGTTTGTTGCTGTTAGAGTCACTTAATTAATTTAGTAAATGTTGGTTATAATTTTAGAATTGTCTCTGGATTATTTACAATATTATGAACATTTTAGTTTTCAAATTTGAACAACTTTTATTTTCACTTTTAGTTTGAATTTCCATTTGAATTTGAATTGAAAAGGGATATGATCCAAATGATGTTTAGGCACTCTTGATCATGATGACATGGCATTATCAAAAGGGGATTACTGTAGCTAACCAATGGGGGTGTTACAGAGGGTAGCTTTGTCATTGATGAGTTGCCTTGAAGGATTCAGGTCCCTCTCGATACGCTCCGTCTCAAGCTCCACATCGAGGCAATACTTTGTCGGGTCGGGTAAATTCATCAGTTGAAGAAGTCTGAAAGGAAAGGAATTTCATTTGGGTCAATGACTTACAAGCGAACTTCTCATTCATCTCTGAGCAGAAGTCGTCGATATATTGCTTGAGTGTGTTCTTCTTCTCGAGGAGTTGAGCGTCTTTCTCCTCCAAGGTTTACTTCTCCTGCTCAAAGACACCGGCCTGATCCTTGCAGTTTCTTTCACACTCGGAGGCTTCACCTTTAGCCGCGACAACAGCGGCCTTGAGAGTCTTGATCTCCTCCTCCATCTTGCCAACTGATGCCAGCTTCTCCTCAGTGATATTGGTATTGGTCTTGGCTTCCTTCTATGCCAGCGCCAACTGCTTGTCCTTGTCTTCCAAGGCCTGCTTCATGGTGTCTAAAGAAATAGAAGTCATGAGCCTCTTTACAAGTTGGGCATTCTCGCTAGGAACATCTGTCGAAGCGGATTGACTTGGATCAAAGGAGAAAATGAAATACGACGACTGACGATGGGAAACAACTAACCTCCAAAGGTCTGCTTCTCCTTCTCCAGTTGAGCACTCTTGTGTTTCTCCACATATAAGTCCAATCGGAGTGATATCACTTCCTTCTCCAAGGGGGCGTAGTGTGATCCCAGCTCGTAGGCTCTCTGTACCAAACAAGAAGACAGCCAGTCAGAAGGCATGGACAGGATTGACATCAATTATACTAAGTCCGAGATCATTCGGCTGACCACCGAGTCGGCTATGAAGAAGACCGAGGACAACAACACCCTAATTTTCGATCATTCGGCTGACCTTCGAGTCGGCTATGAAGAAGATCGAGGACAACAACACCCTGATCTTCGATCATTCAGCTGACCTCCGAGTCGGCTATGAAGAAGATCGAGGACAACAACACCCTGATCTTCAATCATTTGACTGACCTCTGAGTCGGCTATGAAGAAGATCGAAGGCAGCAACATCCTAACCTTTGTCTCATGAGACGGCCCACTAGGCCAGCCGAGTGCGGTCGTGCACTCTGAGTGCAACACGATGGAAACAGTTCTAAAGACTACCACCGATTGCCTACAATCGGCGGCAGTCTCGGGGACTACACCCAGTGGGTGCACTCAGCGTGCCCCCATTGGAAAGTGACTCGTGTTGATGAGCTAAAAAAACACAGTAGAAACTCTAAGACTACCACAGACTACTTCCAGTCAGCGATAGCCTCGGGGACTACACCCAGTGGGTGCACTCAGCGTGCCCCCACTGGAACCAAAAACACTCGAAAACAGCATGACTGAGCCCGAGTGAAGAAAATGACAAAAACTCAAGCTCTAAGACTGCCGTCGACTGCTTCCAGTTGACGGCAGCCTCGGGGACTACAGCCAGTGGGTGCACTCAGCGTGCCCCCATTGGAAAGAAAACACCACACCCAGTGGGTGTGCTCCATGCAAACCTACTGACAGGAATACTATGGGCCATTCAAAGCATGAAGAGGAAACCAAAATTCAAAAACTTTGACTAAAAATCATACTCACAATGGTACTTACTCGGACATTGGTCTGCACCGCCTCGCTGGCGTCACACGCCTCCTTCAATCGGTCGCACATTAGCTTCACCTAGATTAGAGCCTCTTTGCTTGCCCCCACTTGGTCTTCTGGAACATGGTACGAGGGTAGGCAGTGGTGGAGGTCGACAGAGGCGCAGACACAGACCTTGGAGTCGAAACCATAGTGGTCGCGGGTGCAGAACTGCTCTGAGCCAGAGGACTCGGTTCGGTAGACCTTGTGACGGTCTTGGCAGGCGAGACATGCTCCACTCGGTGAGGAGAGGCCTCCTGCATGACCACGTCGATGTTGGTCGCCCCTCCCTTGTTAGCGTCCGAGTTGGGCGGGCCGGCCTTGTCGTCATCGTCCAGCTGGATGACCTCAGGCGATGTTGCGCGAGCACATGAGTTGATGCATCAGTGAAAGTCAGTTGGATAAAAATCCAGAAGTCTTAATCAGTCGGTATGTCTTTACCTTTGGAGGTGGCGGCGTCCACCGCGTCAGTCTCGCCCTGGTCCTGCTTGGGAGCATTCGTTTCCAACGACGTCGTCGAGGTCTCGTTGCTGCGAAATACAATAACACTCGGCCATCAGCCGAGTCAAGATGAAAATGGACAAAGACTTAGCAAGAACACTTACTTTGACGCCACTGGCACTATCACCTTGATCTGAGGCACATCGGCCTTACGAGGCTTGGAGGCGATTTGTTTGGGCTGCTTGGACTGCTTCTCAGGAGAGCTCTCCTCTTCAGCATGCCCGCGCTTTGAGTTGTGCGTTGTCCGCCCCAAAGCAGTCGGCTGCTGAGCCCCTCCCGTCTTACCACTCGGATCATGCAACACTTTGGAACAAGGCTCCTTGGGGCCCTCCGAGGAAGGCGAGGACTCAGCCTCCTCTCCCTCCTCGTTGCTCTCGTCGTCGTCGTCGTCATCGTCTTCCTCCGAGTACTGGCGCTCGGTGTCACTCGTTATGTCCTCGGGTGACCGGTCGATCACCGGTATATCTGAGATCATGTGCTGGAAACTCTAGGGAAACAAAAATGCCGCAACACAGAAATCAGATGCGTAGAAATAACTTATGGACGTTCAGACTGGACAGAAGAAGTTCACCTCAACTGGCGGAAATTCCTTGGCATATGGGGGGACCCTCCTGGCCCCCCGTGGTTTGTCTCGAGCGCAAGTGATTGCTCTGATCTTGGCCCCCATGTCCTTCTCGTCGAGCTCCTCTGGATGCACCCGAGTGGGGTCACTCGGCCCTTCATACATCCACATAGGGTGGGCCCTGGCCTACAGCGGCTGGATCCACCGAGTGAGGAATGTCTCCAGCAGATCCATGCCGTTCACGTCGGCGTGCACGGCCCCGACAAGAGCGCTGCGAGGATGCTGACCTCCGTCTTCTCCTCCTTCATCACCATGAGGGACTCGGGGGCCCTGACCCTCTTCGCCGAGTACGGGGGAAGTCCCGGCTGGTTGTTGGCCCCGGGGACATCCCTGTAGTAAAACCAGGTTCCTTGCCACCCCTTGACTGAGTCGAGGAAACTCATCTTAGGGAAGGTGCTGCCGCCCCAGAGCTGGGTCCCTAAGCCCCAACACAGCTGGGTGGCATGTGAAGATGTGTTTGAAGAGGCCCCAATGTGGGTGGCAACCAAGAAAGTTTTCACAAAGGTAAATGAATGCCGAAGAGTAGATAACGGCATTTGGAGGAAGATGGTGGAGTTGCGCCCCGAAGTAATCCAAAAAAGCCCAAAAGAAAGGGTGGGGAGGCATTGAGAAACCTGATACGTCTCCAACGTGTCTGTAATTTATGAAGTATTCATGCCATGTTTATTATAGTTTTGTATGATTTTGGTGCACTTTTATATGGCTTTTATATGATTTTCATGGACTAACATATTGACCTAGTGCCCAGTGTCGGTTGTTGTTTTCTGCTTGTTTTTGGTTTTCCAGAAAATCCATATCAAATGAAGTCCAAATGCAGCGAAACTTTTTGACTATTTTTTCTAGAAGGAAAGGGACCTAGGAAGCTTCGAGAGAGTACCAGAAGACCCATAGGGGCCCCACAAGCCACCAGTTCATGCCCAGGGGGGTTGGCCGCGCCCTGGTGCCTCGTGGGCCCCTTGTGGCCCCTCTTCGCGTGATTCCAATGCCAAAAATTCTTATAAATACCAAAAACCCCAGAAATAACACTAGAACTTCGACTCCGCCACCGCAAGCCTCTGTACAAAAAAGATCCCATCTGGAGCCCTGTTCCGGCACCCTGCCGAAGGGGGAAATCATCACCGGAGGCCATCTTCATCATCCCAACAGTCTCCATGACGAGGAGGGAGTAGTTCACCCTCGGGGCTGAGGGTATGTACCAGTAGCTATGTGTTTGATCTCTCTCTTGTGTTCTTGATTTGGCACGATCTTGATGTACCGCGAGCTTTGTTCATATAGTTGGATCATATGGTGTTTCTCCCTCTATCTTGTTGTGATGAATTGAGTTTTTACCTTTGAAGTTTCACTATTATAGGATTGAATACTTTTATGGATTTGAGAACACTTGATGTATGTCTTGCATATGGATACCCGTGGTGACAATGGGGTGTTCTATTGATTCACTTGATGCATGTTTTGGCACTCAACTCGCAGATTCCCGAGGTGATATTGGGGTAATCTATGCATAGGGGTTGATGCATGTTTTCGTCCTACTTTCTCCGGTAAAAATCTTGGGGCACTCTTTGAAGTTCTTTGTGTTGGATTGAATATTATGAATATGAAGTTGTTTGATGCATATCGAATAATCAACTCATGGATACTTGTGGTGACATTGGAGTATCTAGGTGATATTAGAGTTGGTTGATGTGTATCATATGGTGTTATTTTAGTACGAACTCTAGGGCTATTTGTGACACTTATAGGAATAGCTCAATAGATTGATCGGAAAGGATAACTTTGAGGTGGTTTCGTACCCTACAAAAAAATTCATCTCATGTTCTGTGCTAGATAACAACTTTGGAGTGACTCTTTGTCGCATGTTGAGGGATCATTATATGATTCAATTATGTTAGCACTGTTGAGAGATTGCACTAGTGAAAGTATGAACCATAGGCCTTGTTTTCAAGCATTGCAATACCGTTTGTGCTCCGTTTTATCACTTGCTACCTTGCTGTTTTTATATTTTCAGATTACAAAAACCTATATCTACCATCCATACTACACTTGTATCACCATCTCTTCGCCGAACTAGTGCACCTATACAATTTACCATTGTATTGGATGTGTTGGGGACACAAGAGATTTCTTGTATTTGATTGTAGGGTTGTTTGAGAGAGACTATCTTCATCCTACGCCTCCCACGGATTGATAAACCTTAGGTCATCCACTTGAGGGAAAATTGCTACTATCCTACAAAACTATGTGCTTGGAGGCCCAACACGAGTCTACAAGAATAAGTTGTGTAGTAGACATCAAAACCCCTCTCGATGTGAGTTACCAGGAGAACGCGTTCGTCCTCCTACGGCGCCGACTCGACCTCCCCCGCCTTCAGGCGCCTCCATCACTCCTGAGGGATCAGCGCCTCCGCGGCGAGGTCCTCCAATCGCTTGGCCGAGATGCGCGAGGCGATCCAGTCCCCTGACGCGCCGCCTGCCGGAGCGCCGGAGCTCGAGGAAGTGGCCTTCCCAGCCTTCTTCGCCTTCTCTGCCTTAGCAGTGGAATCCCTCACCATGGCTTTGAGTGCTCTGGTGCGCTCAGGTGGAGAGGAGAAAGCGGAGGAGTCCATGGAGAGAAGGGGATCTGAAGGACTAACCCCAGCCCCAATTCTTTTATATCTCCGGTGAAAATCGCGTTGCGGATCTCCTGCCGCAGATCTCTGGATCGACGGCGCCCGCGGCGAGGTCTCACGCAGAGCAACAGTGGCACGTGGCAGATTTTGTGGGCGGAAATCGAGGCGTCATGCCCCCACTTTCCTCACTAACCCACGTCGTTACCGCTTCTGCGCGCGCACACTCAAATTTGAATTCCGTGATTTCCGTGGTGAATCAATCCGATTGATTGCTCGCTATCCCTTTCCTAAAGGGCATTTGTCAGTCCGACTGACCACCCTCCGCGGGGACCCGTGCACTCGGCCACGCTAAACACCCGACTGAAGTCTTCTTCAGGATTGCTATGAGATGAGCTTGACGCCCCTCCGCGGGTTAACTTGGCCCTTTCACTAGGCTCCAAGGTGCATGACTCGTAAATCTGGACTCGGAGATGACCCATGCTGGCGTTCCTCTGGCATAAGGGGTGGCGTATCCCCAGAGAGTTAGACCACGCCCCGGCATTGCCACTCGAGTTGTAATGGTATGTCCACACTCGGACCTCAAGTCTATCTCCCCCGAGAGACAAATGAATGCCACCAGGTTTTTCTCAGCGATCAACAGCACCCGGTCACCCTGGGAACCCTATGGTCCAGAATCCATTGTGTTTTCATCTAAGGAGCGGCGGACAACTATTCAAAAACATATTCCGAGTGCTCCGGAAGCACTCAGACTTAACCGAGAGCTCAGTCCGTTCGACCTATGAAACCTCAACCGATTCGGGGGCTAATGATGAGGTCACCTACTACAGGTAGGGTCAAGGACCTGTCTCTGGGGCCCACCTAGGGCCTCACACCATCATTGGTGGGTCTCAGGACCACACGAGCACTCGGATGTGAATATCAGGAGGTCCACTCGGACACCTCGACGGCACTCGGACAACCACTCTCCAGTCGGCATGACCACCATCACTCGGACGAGAGAGGTGAAGGGACGACGTGGGAGCTGCAACGGTCGAGGGATCCTAAGTAATTCTTAAAGTAGAGTCATAGCTACCGTTACCTGTAACTGCTATAGTTGTGACTATTTATACTTGTAACGGTTGTAGTTATATCATTAAGTGCCCGGTGACGTGGGAATAATAGAGGTTGCGGCGCACTCTATATAAGCCGCACTCCTCCTCTTGGCATGGGGTTAAGGAATCTCTGTAATCATACCCCCCCAAGGAAAACAAGCCTCAGGACACGAGACGTAGGGCTATTACCTCCTCCGAGAGGGGCCTGAACTCGCTAAACACCGAGTGTCACACCTGCGCTGTAGCTAGGCTCTGTCCCTCTTTCGTACCCCTAATACTCACTATCAGGATCCTAACCCCGACAATGGAGGAGGAAGCTTGAGGGGGAGACTCTCTCTCTCCCTCTCTCCCGGTGGCGTTGGAGTGCCGTTAGGGGAACCATCGCCGCGGTGATCGTCTTCAAACAATGTTGCCGTCTTCATCACCTTCCTCACCTATTTTCAGCGGTCCACTCTCCCACAACCCGCTTGTACCCCCTACTTGAACATGGTATTTTTATGCTATATATTATTATCCAATGATGTGGATCCATCTTATGATGTTTGAGTAGATTCTTTTTGTCCTATGGGTTGATTGATGATCTTGATTGGTTTGAGTTGCATGTTTCATTTTGGTGCTGCCCTATGGTGCCTTCCATGCTAGCACATGTGGGGGCCCGCTATAGGGTGTTGCAATACGTTCATGATTCGCTTATAGTGGGTTGTGAGAGTGACAGAAGCTTAAACCCGAGTAAGGGGGTTGTTGCGTATGGGAGTAAAGGGGACTTGTTACTTAAAGCTATGGTTGGTTTTTACCTTAATGATCTTTAGTAGTTGCGGATGCTTGCCAGAGTTGCAATCATAAGTGCATATGATCCAAGTACGGAAAGTATATTAGCTCTGCCTCTCCCTCATATAAAATTGCAATAATGATTACCGATCTAGTTATCAATTGCCTATGACGATTCCGCACACCATACCATCATTATTCCACACTCGCTATTTGTAATATATTCTAACTTTGTTTAGGTAGCACCTATCTTTATGTTTTTTTTCTCCGATATCATGCAAAGGTATTCATTGATGATCTCAAGCATTTCATTTTTCCAAGAACCATAAAACTCCCCATCAAGAATAGGCACTCTATGTCTAATACTCTCGAACGTAGACTCGTCCATCTTCCTCCAATGGTGATTAAACCAAAGCAATGGAGACCAAAGCTCTGATACCAAATGAAAGGATCGAGATGAGGGGTCTAGAGGGGGGGTGATATTAGACCCTTCTTCAAGTAAAAGATGGCAGTTTTAGAATTCTTCAAGTTAAGGTTGAGTTTAGCACATGTTAATAGGCACACAATACATTTCATACAAGTATGACAAGAGTATAGGAAGTGGAAAGAGTAAAGCATGCAATTGCAATAATGTAAAGGGATGGGAATAGGAAAGTGCAAACGTAATGGAGACGTGGAGATTTTTGGCGTGGTTCCGGTAGGTGGTGCTATCGTACGTCCATGTTGATGGAGACTTCAACCCACGAAGGGTAACGGTTGCACGAGTCCACGAAGGGCTCCACCCACGAAGGGTCCACGAAGAAGCAACCTTGTCTATCCCACCATGGCCATCATCCATGAAGGACTTGCCTCACTCGGGTAGATCTTCACGAAGTAGGCGATCTCCTTGCCCTTACAAACTTCTTGGTTCAACTCCACATCATGTCGGAGGCTCCCAAGTGACACCTAACCAATCTAGGAGAGACCACTCTCCAAAAGGTAATAGATGGTGTGTTGATGATGAACTCCTTACTCTTGTGCTTCAAATGATAGTCTCCCCAGCACTCAACTCTCTCATAGATTTGGCTATGGTGGAAGAAGGATTTGAGTGGAAAGCAACTTGGGGAAGGCTAGAAATCAAGGTTCAAATGGTAGGAATGGAATCTCTTGATCTCAACACATGAGTAGGTGGTTCTCTCTCAGAAAATGAATGGTGGAAGTGTAGGCACGTTCTGATGGCTCTCTTCTGTGAGGAAGAAGAGGTGGAGTGGTATATATAGCCTCCACACAAAATCCAACCGTTACACACTTTTGACCCAACTCGGTGGCACCGATCAGAAATCTCGGTGGCACCGACCTGTGTAAAAGATATGAACATTAGGATCTCGATGGGACCGACTGAAACAACTCGGAGGGACGATGTGCAATGGCTAGGGCAAACCTCGTCTCGGTGGGACCAAAGTGAAGCAATAAGGCAGCAGAGAGTTGGCAAGCCATCTCGATGGTACCGATTGCATCAACTCGGTGAGACCAAAGTGAAGCAATAAGTAATAGAGAGTTGGCAAGGCCATCTCGATGGGACCGAGATCCATATCGGTTGATCCGATTTGTTAGGTTTTGGCAGTGGCTAAGTCCACATGAACTCGGTGGCTCCGGATAGGAAATTTTGGTGGGGCCGAGTTGGAATGTAGGGTTTGTACATATTTGGATGGAGGAAGTGGTTGAGGGTTTTTGGAGCAATGTCACTAAGCACTTGAGCAAAAAGATCATTAAGCAACACCTCATCCCCTTTTAATAGTATTGACTTTCCTATGGACTCAATGTGATCTTGGATCACTTAACATGAAATGTAGAGTCTTGAGCTTTTTGCCAACCCATTTCCTTAGCATTTTGAAGGGGTCCACATCCTCTTCTTCTTGCCATGCCATTGTTCAACTTGTCTGAAATATACTAGATAAAACTATTAGTCCAACAAAAGATATGTTGACATTAATTACCAAAATCACCAAGGGAACACTTGTGCTTTCATCATCAGGAGATGCCTCAGAGTGAACCAAGTCCAGCACTTCAAGCCTCATGTTATTCGTCACCTTTTTGCCACTTGTTGACAACAGGGGGAGAATTACATCAAGTATCAATAGATCTGCCTTTTGGAGTTTATTTGGATCTGTTTGTTTTCTCTCGAGTTTGCAACTTATACTTCATGCTTATCTATGTTAGTTGTAAAACTCTTGGTAACTTCTGTGTTGTCATGTTAATAACCCCTGTTGCACCATATTTCTCGAAGTATCTATTTTGCAGGTGGAATTATTATCAGAAGTTACGAATAACTGCACTAAGCTATCTCTGAATTTTATTCATCAGTGCGAATCATTACCTCTCGATTGAGTGAAATTTCCTCCATATATAGCTACTGCAGGAGATCATATCTCAAATCTTTTTCCCTGCATACATTCAAGGGGAGCCTATTTCATCTTTGAGAATAGTAACACTTACTCATCCTCGATTGATTTACTTTTCACATATCTATCCTTATTCAATGATTATCTATTTTGTCAACAATCGTCCAAAAAAGGGGAGATTGTTGGTGCAATAATTTGCCTCCTTATGTTTTGGAGATTGTTGTCATAAACAGTAAGGGGCTGATGTGTTTGCTAGTGCACACACAGTGACAGGTCCCTGAAGTCATGAGGAGTTCGGCACAAACTCCGAAGATAATCTCCTGCATGGTAGTGAGGATTATCATCGAAGATTATGCTGTCAAGAGTGACCCCCAAAAATTGTTGACGCAAAGCAATTGGTTCGGTGACCGTCCAAAGGAAATGACTGTAGCCGAAAAATTAAAGACGAAGTGAAGACATAGCATTTATTTCGTTGTTCTTCTTTCTCTTTATTGAGTCATAAGACCATCGTACTATTAAGAGGGGTATAGTGTTCGAAGCTTTGATTCTCTAATGCTAAACCCAAATCTTATGTGATTTGAGATAGAATTCTCTTTGTGTTCCGAGCAAATACTTGCCAGCAAGAGACTATGATCTTCTTTGCTGCGAGAGATTTGTCTCAGACCGAAGAGTTAGCATTACTTGTTCCTCAAGTAATGTCACCGTTGCTTCCAAAATCGAACCATTGAGAATGTGTCGATTGGCCATTGGCTGGACCGCTATCCAAAATGGTCATTTCCCAGCAGGGAAGGTTGTGGCTATAAATAACCACCCCGCACCGGCTTTGTCCGGTGGCTGCTCCGTTTGATCCCGAGAAGTTTGTGTGAGCAACCCTCTCCCCTAAGTGATTTGAGTTTAAAATCCACCGAGAGAAAAATCCCAGAGCCGAAAAATAGATAGTGGTTTAGCATCACTCAAATCTAAGTCCAGTACGCTTCACCTATTACTCTTGAGAGCTACAAACTCTCTAGACGGTTAGGTGTAAATTTCTTCAGAGACCAAGAGTTGATTGTGGTTCTCAAAGAAGAAGTTTGTAAAGGTTCGGAGATCGCCTCAAGTATCTACCACGAGTGATCGACATTGGTTGACGAACCAATTGTCGAGGAGAATAGGGCGAAGAGAGTTTATCTTCTATGTTGAATCACAACCCCTCCAACTAGACGTAGTCCTTTTGCAGAAGGGCGAACTGGTCTACCAAACACCTTGTCGCCATCGAGCATCTCTGGTCACCTCTACTCCCTTTATTTACATTCTCTCTGTCCTACATGATAAGTTTTGGTCATCTGATTCCCTTCGATGCATGTGTTTAATTCATGTTCATTAGTTTGTTCTCGCTCACTGTAGTTTATTTTCATTCGCTCCGCTGCTGGGTTCCAAGAGTTTTGAAGTTTCCGAAGAAATTTTAAAACTCCCATCCCCCCTCTGGTAGACATACTTTGTTCCTACAAAAGGGGTCCCCATTGATGATGACTGATGCTTGTTGTGCTCGAGCACGAGAGAAGATGGGGATGACCTTTTTATACAATGCCCCATGGTGAAGGAAGTATGGCATCTCCAGGGCCTCAAAGATGTTAGGTATATGGTGCAGAGTTGTGCGACAGTTGAGAAAACATTGGATACTATGCCAGATCCCACAGTAAAAGAGACTTGAGCTATTCTACGCACGGTGGCATTGGTGAACAACAGGAGCGATATTTTCAAGGGGAGCAAGATGGAGAATGCTCAGACCATAGCTCATCGGGTGGTGGCTCATAATGTTAAATACATGGAGCTCATGTGTTCGAATAAACTGAACGTGCAGAAGGAAGTGGCTAAATGGTGTGCACCACAACCAAGAATGTTTAAGTTTAACACTAACGACGCCTTTGTACCGGGCCAATATCATGCAACCTGGGGGGGTAGTTGTGCGGGGTCAGATTAGGGTGTGGTAGCTTGCAAGGCCGCCTGAATGGATCTTGCTTCTGTCGCATTTATAGTAGAATTGCACGCAGTTATTCAGGCGGTGAACTTAGCTGCTAAGTTGGGGGGGCATTCGAGTTGAAACTGATTCCATGCTGCAAGCCCATGCTATGAACCGGTGTGAGACAGAATTCTCCACGTATGTTGTTCCGCTGGAAGACTTGAAAATGCAGACGAAGCTTTGGTTCTCTAGTTGCACAATCCAAGTGTGCAGGAGGGAGGCAAACAGGGTTGCCCACACTGTTGCTAGACTTGGCTATGCATGTAATATTAATGAAACCTTCCATGGAGAATGATGTATTAGCCGAGGTCGATGTCATTG
The DNA here is from genome assembly GCA_011799875.1 of Thinopyrum elongatum. Taxonomy (NCBI): domain Eukaryota; kingdom Viridiplantae; phylum Streptophyta; class Magnoliopsida; order Poales; family Poaceae; genus Thinopyrum; species Thinopyrum elongatum. The sequence goes on from CM022299.1 coordinate 488,379,911, forward strand.
TGATGGGCGAAATGCCCAACGTGTCTTCGTAATAGTTTGTTTGTGGTGTATCTTAGTAAGATCATGGAGCACACCGTGTCCCATGAGAAGCTATCAAGAACATGCTGCATAATTTTGCCATTCAACTATCACATGGCGCTTTCCAAAGCCGATATGCAATGATATTATTGAGTTGAGCTGGTTCTACAAATTGGGTGCTTGGCGACCAGCTTTATCCGGAGTGTCAAAAGAGGGGACCTCCCTAAGCTAGCTAGCGTAATTAACATGGTGCCATAACGTTCACAAAGCCATGTTTATATGGAGCGAATGGTTGTACATGGATGAAATATATATTTTTAGAGCAAGGATAATAGTAGAGCTAGCAGTTGGCTACATAAACTATCATGTCAACAAGAGCCAACTGTATTAATTACTAATATAATAGAGTTGGTTATAATATTGCCTATTATATTATCACTTTTTTCACTTTCTCTTTCTTTTTTCTCTCATTTATTGTTGTTATCTAGGAGCGCGTAGAAGCTGGCTTTTGCATCAGAGCTCACCATCTCTCTTCTTCACATAGATAAAAGTGTCATGTAAACAGACTTTATAGCCTACTCAATATACCTCTTTTTTCCTGTGATAAAGTAGATCTGATGTTATAATGCTTTCCTTTGCTCAAAGCATTTGTGTGTCGCTAGCACCCCTAAATTAGGTGCTGAACTAGACACATCAGCTTTATGTTTTGCACCCTTTAAGCTTCTTCCACTGCATAACTTGGCATCACATCGTACCATATGCTCCTAGTCCTAGGACTAAGTAGTTTTTGTTTTGCTCTTTAAGCGAAAAATGGGTGAGCCTGGAGAATAGCTAGCAACAGTGCACGCGCAAAGCATGTCCAACGAACGTAAAACATGAAGATGATTCAACCCTCCTGACATTACAGGGACATTTTATTTAATTGAATAGTTGTTGTGGAAGAAAGTATATAACATGTAACTTGAACGCTCTTTTTTTTTAGAAAAGAAGGATTACCCCAGGCCTCTGCATCTGAGCGATGTATGCAACCATTTTATTAATTATTCTCAGAAACCTTACAAATCATTACATCAGTAAGCCTGAAGCCACCATCTTGACGACACCTGTCGCTACTCCTATCCCTTTGATGCAGGGGTGCCGAATGTCCGAGCCTAATACCAAACAAACATCGCACCAAAATCTAACATCTAATGCCGGTTGCCCCATCCCAGCCACATACCGGAAATGGGTCACACACCGGTCCGGCGCACTCATTGAGGCTACCACAGCTGTCATCCACCTAACCATCTTCAGAGCAGGTACCGGCGCAAAGACCTTGCCAGGTCAGCTGTCGACGCCACCATGACGCCAGACAGCGCCACCGCCCTGCGCTCGTCCATCCAGCCGCATCTGTCGTCGATATCCAGCTGCACCATGTCGTCAATACTCGTTGTCATCGACGCGGTAGAAACAACGCCGCACCTCCTGGCAACCTCCACACCGTCGTCGCTGCTGGAGCTACGCGGAGTCCATCACCCACAGCATCTCTCCGCCGAACAGCAGACTTGCACGCTCTTTTGGGTAAGGGGTAGTGTATATAAAATTAAACATATCAGAAGTACATGGGAACTTTAATCCTGCATACCTTTATAATTTTATATTATATCAATAAACAACGTAAAAAAAACATCAGAGGATACACACATCTCAATTGAATTTTTTTATTTATTTATAAACTATTACGCAAAAACAAAGTATGTAAGCACAAAAAACAACAAAACACATGTATACAGAACAAAGTTAGAGAGCAATTAGGAGGCATTAGTAAAACATAGAGTGATTAGGAGGATGTATAAGAGTTGTCAACAACCATTGGATGGACAATAATATTTGGAGAGAACTATGGCACTTCATTGATTACAAACATCAATGCACGTAGTCTTCCAGATGGAATCTGGAGCAGAATAGAAAATATTACTTTTTTTTTTTGAGAATCACCGGGGGGGGAGTTCCCCCACCTGAATATATTACTCAAAAGAGTCACAGCAAGATGTGTTATAGAGTTACATAGGCACAGAACATCATGCAGAGAGGAAAGACCGCCACGAGGAGAGGGCCTCCTTGTCACCGGTTTTGACAAGCCGGTGAGACCAAAGGTCAAGGTCTGAAAGGATTAGTTTACATGTAGAGGTAGAGCGTCTATCAAGCGATCTGAACAGTTTATCATTCCTTGCCTCCCATATCTTTCACAGGATCGTGAGAAGCACAAAGGACCAGACGGGGCCCTGTGTGACCAGTGGGAGTTGGGCATCCCAAAGGTCACCGATGGCAGGGGAGGTCGGTGTGATGCTGAGTCGCTACCATATGCGGGCCGCATATGGGCATGAGATGAAGAGGTGACTGGCGTCTTCTGGCAGAGCCTGGCATCGCGGGCATACCGGGTCTGTGATGATATGCTTGTGGACGAGGTTAGCACACGTATTTAGTCTGTCCCGGAAGAGGAGCCATGCGAAGATCTTGATCTTGTTTGGCACTTGCGAGCGCCAAATGAGGGGGGCGTTTAAGTCGTTGTCTGGCTCTCGTAGAAGAACGGCATAGGCTTCTTTGGTGGAGAAGCGGCTGCCCCCCAGAATAAAGTGTTCATCCTGTTCTGGCGAAGGCATGAAGTCCTGCAACAAAAGACAAGAGTGAGACCAATTCTTGTGTGGCCACAAAGGTTAGACGATTTCTCAAGTTTGAGTCTAAACCGAAACGCATGATATTTTCCACCCTAACTAGTGGAGCATGGGAGTGGGAGAATAGGTTCGGGAAGGTGTAGGCGAGCGGTAATTGTGTTAGCCAAGTATCAAGCCAGAAATAGGTTGAAGTTCCATTGTTGGTGAGGACAAAGGTTATTTTATGGAGTGTAGACATTTGAAGGTTGATTGTTTTGCAAAGGTAGGATTGGTTGGAAGCTCGAGCTACAAAGGCATTCAGAGAACAATCAACATGGTTGAAACTTGAAAGACATAAGGCCGGTTGCAGCCATGCCTTATGCTACCACCGCGCCAACTTCCATAACTGGATAGACAATCTTGAGACGGGATTAAAGCTTTCCATTTGCTCAGATAAAAAGTATTACGCTGTAAGTTATGTTTTTATATTGGTACAAATATAAATATAAAAGGATTCTCATTTTCTAAATTATTTATCTCAGTGATGGTCCTATGCCATTTGACTTTAGTATACCTTGCATCTCCCGGAATAAGTGCTAGGTAAGCTATCTCTTCATTGGATACTGAATACACAGGGATGTTCTCAGCAGCATATTGCTGGCAGACTATAATAGGGCTCATTGATGGGCTATTACCGTTTGACGCTTTGTTGTGGAGATTTTTTTACATCACTATGAGATTAAAGGACAAATTAATCATCATAGCATGCAAAGGGGTAAGCTAGAATTAGTCAATTGATGCACATCAGATATTGAATTAAATTACTACTGCCTCCGGTTCATAAATAAATGGCGCTTTAGATACTGTCGCGGTCTTCAAGATATAAATTTGACTTCTAACTTATATTACAATATGTGCACAAGACATAAAAAGTTCATGTATGACTTTTCAAGTTGCTTCAAACAGATCTCTCTTTCCGGGTACTTCCATTCATCCTAGCTTATATGCTGCATATGTTGCTTGCTTGTTTGTTTGTCTATTTGCCAACTGAAATGGTCTTACCAATTGCATGTTTCTTTTGAGGCACTCTACTGAACATTCTGCTGCAAGCATGTGCCCACCATCTAGACCAGCACACGTTTTTCCTTTCTTCTGCTTTGGCATAAACAAGCACGTGATGATGTAAATATTCTGATCTAACCATTAAACCATGTAATTTCACCGCCACCTAAACCAGTACATGTTAACTATATAATTCTCAATTTCATCTGCAGATTTAAACCATGATCCTTTTGGAATTTGGATTTTTTTTTGTACGGAAGACTCCAAACCTCTCAGAAATCGCACAACACTTATTTTCTTTCACCATGGCCAGGACTGGAAATCATTTTTCAAAATACAAACGGTCCCCGCGTCGATTCGATTCACCAGTACAAAGGAAATTCTATTTAAGTGAATCACAGTTTAAAATATTTATGGCTATCTTTTACTTACGTGTGGAGCTAAGCAGCTAACACAATGTGCTCAGCTAACAGTACTCCCTCCGATCCATATTACTTGTCGCTGTTTAGTATAAAGTTGTACTAAATCAGCGACAATTAATATAGATCAAAGGGAGTGCTTAATTATTTCTTTTTAGCAAGTGAAAATACTACTGACATTCTGCACAGATAAATCTCCAGTGCACCACGGTAAACAGTAACACCAAATACCAATGAACAAGGAAAGCTGAACATAACGTTCTCTGGTTAGACAAATCAAACAAATGCCAACAGATCATCACTAGGTTGTTTCTCAGCAGTATATATACTTTAAACTATAACTTAGTACAATTAGGAAGTATCCAACCCTAATCACTTCACAAACCCAGTAATACCATACAAGAATACAACAATGGTCTGCTGAAGGTGTTCAGCGATGAATATTTCCCCTCCAGGGATAACAAAGTAAAAAAAGAATCATGTATGTGAATTCTTGCTGTTAAGTGGACATTCCAGCCGAAAAGGGCAACAGTAAAAGAATGTGGCAGTCTGTTAATTTATTTCCTTGAGCCAATTCCCTCTGCCGAATGGCCATCAACTTATCACTGACTACTTTCTATAGCTGAGGAATTGTTGCAATCTGTTGTAGAATAACTCTTCAATGCAGAGAGGCGCCATATATTTCCTCAGCTTGCTGCAAAAATGTAAGCTCCTTTGCAGCATTAGTCTCCGTAGACAAATTTCTTTTGCGTGTAGTACTTGTCTTCACTCGCCTTCTTTTTCAAGTTTCTTTTCTGTTCACAAACCCCAAGAATAATGTTTAGTGGGGATAAACAGGACTTAAAGAAACTAAATTAGAAAAATAAATTTGTATTTATCAGGCAAGTCGCACTGTGGGAGTGTATACCTTGTACGCTTCGTGGTTATCAATTATTCTTGTAGCGACCGAAACAGATGTTATTGTTTTGGGGCTTGTGACTACTTGGAAAATACCCATGCTCTTTGGAAGGGCGTACGGATCAACTTCACTCTGCAGCTATGCGTCCATGAAGTTTCAAGTTCAGTTTGTGCCAACTACGTTAGGTAAGTTTTGACATCAGGATACATTTTAGACTGTAATTAAGAACTTACAGCAGAACCACCCTCGGCTACTGTCCCATGCACAACCAATGAAATGTTGAATGTAGTCATCTGCGTCATGTAACAAAAGAAAAGGTGTGAGGGTCTGCTAACAAAAAACATCTCTGCGTCATATACAATACAATCATTGTTGGAACCATATGCTTGAAACTTATCCAGTCAGGTACAAGAAATAGATGGAAACAAACTATAGAAATTTATAACATACCAGATCCCTTGAAACCTCCAATGGTGCGCCTATTATAACTTCGTCAACATAGCGACAGGCAAGTACACCAAGGGTACGCTCATGGAGGTGCATGATAGGAGGATAGCCTCTTTTTTCCCTGCACAACTGGTTCTCGTAAGCATGGTATCTAATCTTATACAATACAGGCTACATATTTTTTTCTGTAGTAACACATAACATATATTTATATATGGTCAACAAGTTCCCTTGATAATCCAAGAAAAGATGTTAAATAAGTACCTGATGGACTGGTCATCATGAACACCGACAAGAAGGAAGTCACCAAGTTGCCTAGCACTTCTAAGGATCTGCATTAGAGAATAACATCAAATATGTTTTAATGGCAAAATATGAACCACACCAAAAACCAAACTTTGTGAGTTATTGAGAAAATTATTTGCATGAGAACCACAAAAGGTACCTCAACATGACCAGCATGGAAAAGGTCAAATGCACCATCTATATAAACAACACGAGCACCTGGCGAAGGAGCCTGAACGCAGATGAGCAATGTTTCAGTAAATGCAACAGAAGGGCATGAAACATGTAAAATTGAACTGTAAATGTTCTTCTGGAAAGGGTAGCATTAAGATCATGATTAATATGGTACAATGGAAGCATTAAGCGGTATTTTTAAATTTAGTTACATTAATAGACAAAGATATAGCAGGCCATTTTCTTTGTGTTCCCTAGAAGGCTGATCAAATGAAGGAAGAACAATATGCAACATTAGCCTTGGGGATGGAGTTTCCTAAATTATCATACCTGCCCATTTGAAAACTGCATTATCCGGCGGGAAGTTGGAAGAAAATTGGATAGCTGGGTTTTCATCTGATCGCATGATTCCACTCCAGCATTCTCATTAACACCCTCTTTATGCTTGAATGTTTGCAATATTCTCCCTGTGTGGACAGAAATTGTTTTCATGTAAGATCGCAATGGACAAAAAAGGACATCGTCTAAGATAAACGTGAAAAAAGAAATGCACGATCTGCTCTGATACAAGGCTGTAAATAATATGCAGCAAGAGAATATCTGATCCCCAAAAAACAGTAGCTTTACTAATCCAAATGGTAATCTTACCGACTATATCGGTGCTTGAGACACCTTCAGTACGCCTGATTTGCTTGTATCGTCCAGCCTTCTTTGCTAAGGCATAAGCATCCGTTCCATCAGGTAGAAGACAAGGGTCATCTCCATGTATAATGTAATCAATGTTGTATTTACTGAAGAGGGTATTCATAAATTCCTCTGTAATCTCATAGGGTGCATTGGGTATGACTTCATCCACCCACTTTAATCCACTAACAAGCGTTAACCTAACGGGTACAAACATACATACACACAGAATAGTAAGTTCAGATGGAAGACCAAGACCATGTACATCTATCAAAGCTTAGTAATTTACAGTTGCTGCAAAAATAAGATAGAACTAGATCATCTCAATATTTTTCATAGTCTGAAATTTATATCCTTCAAGGCACGCGCGGTGGTAATGTAACTTCATCGACGATATAGTTGAGCGTACGCAAAATGAATCAGCAGATTTTATATTATGCATGAGAAGATTAGAAGAGAATCATAGCTATTACAGTAATTTGCAATCAAAGATCAAGTAAATAATGAAATCCAGGAAGTCCAGGTATTCAGAAAAAATTCAGATAATAGCATACTCGTAATTGGTTTGACAAGCTAACCCTCCGTTGAAACAGAATAATGTATTTCACGGGACAAGGAAAGTAGCGCCAGTAGTACCTCTCTTCCATCGAAAGCACAGGCGGGCCCTTATTCGCCACAATCTCCTCATCACTGACAACGCCCACTACCAGTTGATCTCCCAGCAACTTGGCCTGTCGCAACGCGTTTGCGTGGCCGTAGTGCATGAGGTCAAAGCATCCATCCATGTACACTCTCACGGGCCTTTGCCGTTCCTTCTTCTTGGGGACTTGTCCTAAATATGGCCAAAAGTATGGAGCAAAAGGAGCACCAATTCCTCCAAAATAACCCGTAGATAACCAAAGAATTGCAACAGTCACCATAACTCCTCCAATTCCAAAAAACTGTGAATAATATCCGCCATTCCAGAGCCCCTGGTTGTTCTCAAATGCCAGCAAACCCATCATCATTTTGAGGTGTAGAAGTACTGCCCTGGTATTGGTTCAGAAAAAAAAAATTGTAAGCAGCCAAAATGAGACCTCATAATCGATGCATCCTCATGCAAGAAAGGGTACCATGTATGTAATGTAATTATAAAGGAAACAAAAAATGTCTCGTTCTCCAAACTTTTTGCAGTTCAATTTCTTTTGTTATGTTTGGAAAAGAAAGTGACTCAAAAGTAGATGTGCCTTTTTCAATACTTTATCATGAAAGGATGGATAGATAGTAGACGTGTAACCAGGACTATTTGTATTTGCTCAACGTGCTTAGCTGCGAAGTCATGTTGACCAAATCCTAACCACCAGATATACTGGAAAGCTACAGATTGAGCCAAAAAAATTGTTGGAGAAGTCAGAACAGACTTAAATTGCGTCAGTTAGAAGCTACGTAGCAACTAGTGGAGCTCAAGAATCCATGAGATATTGCCATAAGTTTTGTTCCGAAGAAATATATTTCAATAAAGTCGATTGTTCAGACCACTTCTGATAAAATAGCCCCAGAACACGGGAACATGTTCATCGACATCAGTAGTCATGCAACAAACCGAAGTGACTGATCATCTAAATATGCACCCAAGGATAATCTCCAACTCTGAAACTCCAATTGTCACCAAAATCAAGCGAGGAATAATCTGATTCTTGGCTCAAATTTTGCATCGCAGCCAATCATGCACAACTAAGCAGAATCTAAAGGTGCGTGGGGTCCAACAGAGACAGGAGCACAAACGGAATCACGAGAGGTGGGAGAAAACGAATAAAGGCATCGGCCCGAATTCCCCCACCGGTGAAATGCTAATTCCAATGCCGCAAACGGCAGCAATAATCAAGTGGCCCACGATCCGTGCTCAAACGCGGCATGGATCGATCACCCTAGGTACGAACAAAAACGCTGAACGGAGGAAAGGGGGAAACAAGCAACGCCAAGGAATAATTTCCGGGGATTTTCGCTTCCTTGAACAACAAGAAGAAGAACAACAAGCCGAGAGATTCGGAGAAAGGAAAGGCGCGCACCGGAACGAGGGGGGCAGTCGGCCGGCGGCGGCGGGCGAGATCGGGCGCGCGGCGGCGAGATTCCTCGGGGATCTCCGCCGGGGCGGGGCGGGGCGGGGCAGGGGGGAGGGCCGCCGTCCTTCCGTGGCGCGGCGGGGGAGGGGGGGAGATCTGCCTGCCTGCCTGCCACTGCGTGTGGCGCGGTGCGGAGAAGTATCTGCTTCGGCGTCTCGCTTGTCTCCGTCTGGTGTATTTTTCTAGCGGAGGCCTCCGGAGACGAGACGAGACGAGACGATAGCTCTTCCCCCTCCGTCTCGCGTGTGGTGGTGTGGGCACCCCTCCACCAACTGATTCCCCCCCGGGCCCCACCTCCTCCTCGCTATAATATCGCGTCCGACGCGTCCTCCATTCGCTCTCCCGACGGTTCTGCGCCGGCTCGCCGTCGGTCCTTGTCGACGGCCGGGTACCCACTGCCCAGCGCACGGCGCAGGACCGACCGCCCGACTCCGTCTGCCCCTGCCGTTACCCCGACGGAAAGAACGAGGGGGAGGGGCGCGAGGACGGGAGAAACGGACCGGAGAGGGCTAGCGTGGAACCATCGCCGACCAGAAGATGAAAATCTACTGCTACAATTTTTTTTATCAAAAATAGAAGAGATGGTTCGTTTAGGGTGTGTTTGGTTGAAGAACCAAATGGAATGTAATGAAATGGTTCCATTCCAGTGGAATAGGTCGAATCCGGTCATGTGTTTGGTTGGAGTCAAAAACTGGAACGGAATGGTTTTGTTCCTGCGTTTGGTTGAAGAGATGGATTGAGTAAATTTGTCAATGCTTCAGCACATAAACACTATGACGTTATGCATAAACTGAGTGACAACTAAATTTGACGGTGTCACTAGCATGAACTGAATGACAAATAAATTCTTCCGCTCTAAATTTGACAGTGTCACTAGCATGAACTGAATGACAAAATTTTGTCAGTGCCACAAGCACGAACTAAAGAGATGGAGTCGGTAAATTTTGCAACACAAATAATTTGACAGTGTGAAGCATGATAAATATATTCTTCCCCTCTAGTTTATGCTTCAGCACATAAACACTATGCATAAACTGAATGTATGGATCTAAAGTTTGGGTCTCGAGGATAGTATCTCATCGCACAACATAGCAGCACAAACAATTTGGACCAGCAAGTCAGGCCGCCGCCGGCAAGAACCAGCCACACCGCGTGCTTCCCCTTCCGCTGCCGCTTGAGGCGAGCTCGGTTTCTTCCGCCGCCGCGTGAGGTGCGCCGCCGTGGCGTCTTGTTTCGGGAGCCGCCGCCGCTCCAAATCATGCGGTTTGGCGCTACCCTGATGCAAGCCCGCTGCCCCACAGCCGCTCGCCCTCCCCACCTCCTCCTCTTCGGTCTACCATCCCATCTCCCCCGGTGTTCATGCGGCGCAGATCGGCAGAGGGAGAGACGACGCAGTTCGAGAGAGGGAGAGACAATAGCGTTTCGCGTCTGAGACGGGAGAGCGAGCGGTTCCGCGTGATTCCACCGAATCGGAGGTATGGGTGTGTTCCGGATCTGGGCCGAATATTCGTTTTCTGGGAATGAGTGGGTTCGAGTACTAGTTGCCCGCCAAACGCAGGAATGAGGCCCAGGGACGGGTCGGACAACCAAACACACCCTTATATTCACAAACGACCAGAGTTTACACGACTCTGGATACAACCAGGACGAGCCACCTCGTTAGGCCAACTCCAGCACAGACTCTCAAATGGTCCTGTCGTGTTCGTTTGGGCCCAAACGGACAGACGAGCCGGCCAATGCGCATCCCCATTCTTAAATTATGTCCGTTTTTTGTCCGGCTCGATCCATTCCAGATGCATAGTTGAGCGAGCTTTGCGGTTGCGCGGACAACGAACGGATGGGCGCGCGGCGTCTGGGCATCCGTCTCGGGCCCGCGTGTCGGTCTCTGTCGGAGTTCTGGGACCGGGGGTACCCAGACCCGTCTGCCTACGGCCCAGCGCGTGGCTCCACCAATGGCCCGGCGCGGCCCAGCAGCAGGGCTTCACGAGCAAGACCCTCGCGAGGGCCCCCGCCTCGCGAGGCGAACGACATCAAGCCCCCCCGAGGAGCGGCCTCCCGAGGCTGCCTCCTGAGGAGCGGACATCTCTAAGCAGGCACCCTGCCTCGCGAGGCGCGTGATGACGTGAGCCATGACGACCAAAGCCAGAAGGGCGCCAGCGGGCGCAGTCCAACACAGTTTCCTCTTTGGTGATAAGGAGGCAAGGACGTACGCGGGTTCCCAAGGAATCCCCTAAAGGTTTCCATTCAGTGCAACAAGACCAAGACCACGGGCTCGGCAGGACGGAGGTCATCACCGAGCCCACCACTGCGTCACGACCAGAAGCTTTGCAGGCAAAGACCACCTTTAGTCAGGATAGGCTGTACTTCTGTCCCCCTTCAAATTGGTCGTTGTAGTATCCCTTCCCGCCTAAGCTATGAGGGAAGAGGACCAAGGCCACTATAAATATAGGCTCGTCACCACCGTAGAGGGGGATCAGATCATCCACCCTTGTGCTCTCCCGAGGCAGCTCACTCTTGTACTAGTTCATACTCATCCTCCTCGCGAGCCAATCCACCACAAAGTAGGAGTAGGGTTTTACACCGCAAGGTGGCCCGAACCTGGGTAAACAACCGTGTCCACTTCTTCTTCCCGCTCGCTCGAGCTCGACGAAGCCAGGCCGTGAGGCGGTGAGCAGCGAGTCGTAGCTGGGCAGAATCCCTTGCTCATGCCCTAGAGTTCGAACCTTGTTTGGGTCCGCGGAGCCCCGATTATGACATTTTGGCGCGCCAGGTAGGGGCGTGTCGAAGTTCTCCTTCCGCCTCGCTCCATCCTCGCTTCACCACCCCCATGGGCGACGCCGTCCCCCCCCCCCCCCACCGCTCGTCCCTCCGTTCTTTGGGACGCCGCGGGTTGCTCGGCCTTCACTCCTGACCTGCGCCGAGTGCAGTGGCCGGTGAGGTTTAGGCCGGTGTTATCCCCGCGCTATGATAGCGCGGCTGACCCCGAAGAGTTCCTACAGCTGTACGCCCAGGGCATCTAGGCTGCGGGCGGTGACGACAAGGCCATGGTCAACTGGTGTCCCCTCGCCCTCACCGGCGTCCCGCGCTCTTGGCTCCGCAGCCTCCCGGAGGCCTCGGTCTCCTCTTGGGGAGAGCTCCGTGGCCGATTCATCACGCGCTTCGCACTTTCAGAGCCCCACGTGGTCGCGTGCATCCTCGGCGGGTCCCAGGCGCCTGCATCTGGTCGCCACGCCAAGCGGCTCTTCCGCCAAGCGAACACCGCTCGGTCACAGCCTGAGGCCGCACGAGGTCGCGCACGGCCCAAGGTCGCCATCACCATCGACTCCAGGGACCACACCAAATCCGCAGCCGCCGCTGGCGCGCTCCCCATGCTGTGCACACCGACCATCAGCAACGTGGCCGTCACCAAGATGCTTATCGACGGCGGCGCTGGCCTCAACGTCCTCTCCGTGGAGACCTTCGACATGCTTCAAGTGCCTTATGACAAGCTCCTGCCCACTAGGCCATTCTCTGGGGTGACCTACGGCTCCACCACTCCCCTGGGGCAGGCACACCTTCCTGTCACCTTCGGCAAGCGCGACAGCTACCGCACCGAGTTGATCCACTTTGATGTGGCCCGCATCGGCCTCCCTTACAATGCCATCTTGGGATATCCCGCGCTCGCCAAGTTCATGGCGGTGACCCATCCGGGCTACAACGTCATCAAAATGTCAAGCAACGGCGGCGTCTTTGATGTGGCTTGAAACTGCGTCGGTATTTCCCCAAAGAGGAAGGGATGATGCAGTACAACGACGGTAGGTATTTCCCTCAGTTATGAAACCAAGGTGTCAATCTAGTAGGAGAACCAAGCAACACTATGTAAATGGTGTCTGCACACAAAGAACAGATCCTCGCAACCCAACGCGTAAGAGGGGTTGTCAATCCCTCCTCGGTAAAAAGATAGACTGTTTTGTATGTGTTTGGATAAATAGATTTGAATAAAAAGCGAAATAAAAGATGCAAATAAAAAGTGCAGCAAAGTATTTTTGGGTTTTGGAATAATAGAAATGAAAACAAATGCGATGAAAAATAGATCAGAAAGCAATATGGTAAAAGATAGACCCAGGGGCCGTAGATTTCACTAGTGGCTTCTCTCGAGAAAATAGCATACGGTGGGTAAACAAATTACTGTTGGGCAATTGATAGAAGATCGAATAATTATGACGATATCCAATGCAATGATCAATATATAGGCATCACGTCCAATATTAGTAGACCGACTCCTGCCTGCATCTACTACTATTACTCCACGCATCGACCGCTATCCAACATGCATCTAGTGTATTAAGTTCATGGAGAAATGGAGTAATGCAATAAGAACGATGACATGATGTAGACAAGATCTATTCATGTAGGAATAGACCCCATCTTGTTATCCTTAATAGCAACGATACATGCGTGCCTAGCTGCCCCTTCTATCACTGGGAGAGGACACCGCAAGATCAAACCCATCACAAAGCACCTCTTCCCATGGCAAGAAAAATCGGTCTAGTCGGCCTAACTAAACCAAAGATTAGAAGAAGACATGCGAGGCTATAAATAATCATGCATATAAGAGATCAAAGAAACTCAAATAATATTCATGGATATAGATCTGATCATAAACTCAAAGTCATCGGATCCCAACAAACCCACCGCAAAAAGAGTTACATCAAATAGATCTCCAAGAGACCATTGTATTGAGAAGCAAAAAGAGAGAAGAAGCCATCTAGCTACTGCCTATGGACCCTTAGGTCTATGGTGGACTACTCACACAACATCGGAGAGGCGCCAATGAGGATGATGAACCCCTCCGTGATGGTGTTAGATTGGATCTCGTGGTTCTAGAACTTGCGGTGGCTGGAATTGTGTTTCGTCGACTCCCCTAGGGTTTCTGTAATATTTGGGTTTTTAGAGCTGAGAGGCGGTGGAGGAGACCTCCGTGGGGCCCACAACCCACCTGGGCGCGCCTGGGCTCCTGGGCACGCCTAGGTGTCTTGTGGTCCCCACGGGGATCCTCTCAGGTCCTTCCTTGGCTCCCAAGTTTTCTTCTGGTCCAAAAAAATCTCCAAAAAGTTTCACTGCGTTTGGACTCCGTTTGGTACTGATATTCTGCGAAGTAAAAAACAAGCAAAAAACATCAACTGGCACTGGGCACTATGTCAATAGGTTTGTCCCAAAAAAATGATATAAAGTTGCTATAAAATGACTGTAAAACATCCAAGAATGATAATATAACAGCATGGAACAATCAAAAATTATAGATATGTTGGAGACGTATCAGCATCCCCAAGCTTAATTCCTGCTCGTCCTCAAGTAGGTAAATGATAACAACAGAATTTTTGATGTGGAATGCTACCTAACATGTTCATCACATATTCTTTTCTTTTGTAGCATGGACATTTGGACTTTTAGATGGTTCAAAGCAATAGTCTATATTTAACATGATAACTTCAATACTCAAGCATATCAACAAGCAACCATGTCTTTCAAAATATCAACACTAAAGAAAGTTATCCCTAGCCCATCATGCTCAATCATTGATCCATTCATGAAACACACTCGTATATTAGCTACATCCAATGCACAAGTATGATCATAGTGCTCCCTAGTTGGTGCTTTATAAGAGAAGATGGAGACTCAAATAAAAATAAAAATTGCATAAAGTAAATAGATATGCCCTTCGCAGAGGGAAGTAGGGATTTGCAGAGGTGCGAGGGCTCAAAGCTTAAATTGAGAGATAAAAAATTTGAGAGGCATGCTTTTCCCGTCAACCAAAACGACCGAGTAATTCCCAACACTTTCCATGCTAGATATATCATAGGTGGTTCCCAAACAAAAAATAAAGTTTATTCCTTTTTACACCATACTTTCACACTCCATGGCTAGCCGTATCCACGGGTACCGTCCATACCAACACTTTCCAAGGAATTTATTATTTGACAACATAAAGTAAAAAAAATTCATTTCGGGACTGGGCGTCCCTATTACTGCCATACTCTCATGCAATGACAAGTGAATAAACACTCATCTTGAGAATAACACATCTAGCATGGAAAAAATTGGCCACCCCCTGCCGCTTCATGAGCGGTGCGGGCACACAAAAAGGAAATTCATTTTGAAAAAATAGACTTAGCACATACAAATTTGCTTAGAACGGCACGGAATTACCGCATATAGGTAGGTATGGTGGACTCATATGGCAAAACTGGCTTTAAAGATTTTGGATGCACAAGTAGTATTTCTACTTAGTACAAGTGGAGGCTAGCAAAAATATTGAGAAGCAACCAACCAAGAAACAAAAATTCACATAAGCGAGCATTGAGCATAACAAACACCGAATAATGCACCACAAGTAGGATGTAATTTCATTGCATAACTATTGACTTTCGTGCTTGCATAGGGAATCACAAACCTTAACACCAATATTCTTACTAAAGCATAATTACTCACCAATATGACTCATATATTATTATCATCATATCTCAAAACTATTACAAAGAACCAAGTTTATTTTGTCCAATGATCTTCATGAAAGTTTTTATTATATCCCTCTTGAATATCTATCACTTTGGGACTAGTTTCATATGTTGCAATTTCTTTTGACAAGCTCAAATAAATTTAAGTGAAGAACATGAGCATAAAAATTTCATCTCTCAAAATAATATAAGTGAAGCACTAGAGCAATTCCATAGCTCAAAAAATTTAAGCGAAGCATATAGAGCAATTCTAACAAATCATAGCATAATTTTGGCTCTCTCAAATAGGTGTGTCCAGCAAGGATACTTGTAACAAAATAAAAAACAAAACAAGAAAAGACTCATATAATATAAGATGCTCCAAGAAAAACTCATGATATGTGACGAATAAAAATATAGCTCCAAGTAAAATACTGATGGTCGTTAGAAGAAAGAGGGGATGCCTTCCGGGGCATCCCCAAGCTTAGTTGCTTGGTTCTCCTTGAATATTAACTTGGGGTGCCATGGGGCATCCCCAAGCTTAGGCTCTTGACACTCCTTATTCCTTCATCCATCGTGATCTCACCCAAAACTTGAAAACTTCAATCACACAAAACTTAACAAAACCTTCGTGAGATCCATTAGTATAAGAAAACCAATCTTTACTTTAAGTACTGTTGCAAACCCATTCAAACTTTGTTATTGCATTATATCTACTGTATTCTAACTTTGCTATGGCTTATACCCCCCGATACAATCCATAGATTCATCAAAATAAGCACACAATGCAAAGAAAACAGAATTTGTAAAAAATAAAATAGTTTGTAAAGATGCGAAATGTTCTCATACTTATGTAACTCCAAAAATTCTGAAAAATTAGGACAACAGTGGAAATTTGTATATAAACCTTGTGTAAAACATTCATAATTTTTTGCCGCTTCTGTGAATTTAAACAATTCTGTTACTGGACGCAAAAGTTTCTGTTTTTCAACAGGATCAAATCAACTATCACCCAAAGCTATCCCAAAGGCTTTACTTGGCACAAAAACTAATTAAAACATAAAAAACACAATCATAACAGTAGCATAATTGTTCAAACACTCAAGAACAGAAAGAAAATGGCAAAAATAATTTTTATTCATTGGGTTGCCTCCCAACAAGCGCTATCATTTCACGCCCCTAGTTAGGCATAAGATTTCAACGATGCTCACACGAAAGATAATAATTGAAACACAAAAAGAGCATCATAAAACATGTGACAAACACATTTAAGTCTAACATACTTCCTATGCATAGGAATTATATAAGCAAACAAATTATCAAGACAAGAAATATCTAGCATATGCAAAGGAGAGGAATAAAACATTGACAATCTCAACATAACAAGAGGTAAATTAGTAACATGAGAATTTGTACAACCATATTTTCCTCTCTCGTAATAATTACATGTAGGATCATAATCAAATTCAACAATATAGCTATCAAATAAAATATTCTTTTTATGATCCACATGCATGCAAAGTTGACACTCTTCCAAAATAGTGGGATCATCAAACAAAGTCATGACCTCTCCAAGCCCACTTTTATCAAAAATTTCATAAGATTGATCATTCTTCAAAGTAGTGGGATCATTATTACCTAGAGTTGACACTCTTCCAAACCCACTTTCAATATTATCGCAAACATATTCATCATGAGGCTTAAATAAATTTTCAAGATCACAAGAAGAATCACCCCAATCATGATCATTGCAATAAGTAGTGGACATATCAAAATTAGCATCCCCAAGCTTGGGGTTTTGCATATTATTAGCACAATTGTCATTAATAGAATTTATAGTAAAATCATTGCAATCATGCTTTTCATTCAAGGAGCTATCATGAATCACTTTATAAATTTCTTCATCACAATTTTCAGATTCACGAATCTCAAGCAAAACTTCATAAAGATAATCTAGTGCACTCAACTCACTAGCAATTGGTTCATCATGATTGGATCTTTTAAAAAGATTAGCAAGTGGATGGGGATCCATATCAATAGATTTTTAGCAAGCGAAGATGCAAGTAAATAGAAGGCACATGGCAACACAAGCAAACAAAAGATCAAACGAGAAAAAGGCAAACGAAAAAGAAGGTAAATAAAAAGGCAAATATTTTTGTGAAGTGGGGGAGATGAAAATAAGAGGCAAATGGCAAATAATGTAAGTTGCAAGGAGATGAGATTTGTGATTAGGAACCTGATAGATGTTGATGATGTCTCCCCGGCAACGGCGCTAGAAATTCCTTTTGATGCGGCTCGAAACTGCGTCGGTATTTCCCCAAAGAGGAAGGGATGATGCAATACAGCTACGGTAGGTATTTCCCTCAGTTATGAAACCAAGGTATCAA
This sequence comes from Thinopyrum elongatum, assembly GCA_011799875.1. NCBI lineage: Eukaryota > Viridiplantae > Streptophyta > Magnoliopsida > Poales > Poaceae > Thinopyrum > Thinopyrum elongatum. The sequence continues at coordinate 488,397,496 of CM022299.1, forward strand.
TCCAGTAGGAGAACCAAGCAACACTATGTAAATGGTACCTGCACACAAAGAACAAATCCTCGTAACCCAACGCGTAAGAGGGGTTGTCAATCCCTCCTCGGTAAAAAGATAGATTGTTTTGTATGTGTTTGGATAAATAGATCCGAATAAAAAGCGAAATAAAAGATGCAAATAAAAAGTGCAGCAACGTATTTTTGGGTTTTTGGAATAATAGAAATGAAAACAAATGCGATGAAAAATAGATCGGAAAGCAATATGGTAAAAGATAGACCCGGCGGCCGTAGATTTCACTAGTGGCTTCTCTTGAGAAAATAGCATACGGTGGGTAAAAAAATTACTGTTGGACAATTGATAGAAGATCGAATAATTATGAGGATATCCAAGGCAATGATCAATATATAGGCAACACGTCCAAGATTAGTAGACCGACTCCTGCCTGCATCTACTACTATTACTCCACACATCGATCGCTATCCAGCATGCATCTAGTGTATTAAGTTCATGGAGAAACGGAGTAATGCAATAAGAATGATGACATGATGTAGACAAGATCTATTCATGTAGGAATAGACCCCATCTTGTTATCCTTAATAGCAACGATACATGCGTGCCTCGCGTGCCCTTCTGTCACTGGGAGAGGACACCGCAAGATCGAACCCATCACAAAGCACCTCTTCCCATGGCAAGAAAAATCGATCTAGTCAGCCTAACTAAATCAAAGATTCGAAGAAGAAATACGAGACTATAAATAATCGTGCATATAAGAGATCAAATAAACTCAAATAATATTCATGGATATAGATCTGATCATAAACTCAAAGTTCATCGGATCCCAACAAACACACCGCAAAAAGAGTTACATCAAATAGATCTCCAAAAGACCATTGTATTGAGAAGCAAAAAGAGAGAAGAAGCCATCTAGCTACTGCCTACGGACCCTTAGGTCTATGGTGGACTACTCACGCATTATCAGAGAGGCACAAATGAGGATGATGAACCCCTCTGTGATGGTGTTAGATTGGATCTCGTGGTTCTGGAACTTGCGGCGGCTGGAATTGTGTTTCGTCGACTCCCCTAGGGTTTCTGGAATATTTGGGTATTTATAGTGCTGAGAGGCGGTGGAGGAGACCTCCGTGGGGCCCATAACCCACCTGGGCGCGCCTGGGCTCCTAGGAGTGCCCAGGTGTCTTGTGGTCCCCACGGGGATCCTCTCTGGTCCTTCCTTGGCTCCCAAGTTTTCTTCTGGTCCAAAAAAAATCTCCAAAAAGTTTCGCTGCGTTTGGACTCCATTTGGTACTGATATTCTGCGAAGTAAAAAACAAGCAAAAAACAGCAACTGGCACTAGGCACTATGTCAATAGGTTAGTCCCAAAAAATGATATAAAGTTGCTATAAAATGATTGTGGAACATCCAAGAATGATAATATAACAACATGGAACAATAAAAAATTATAGATACATTGGAGACGTATCAGTCGTCACCGTGGCTGGGGACAGGAAGGATGCGGTTCGAGCCCTCAAGCTCGCCTATAGGGCCGCGGCGGCCTCGGCCCAGACGCCGAGGGCACCCCGGAGGCTCCGGAGGCTACGCCCGCGAGGAAGAAGCAGTTGTTCTCCCAAGATCGCGCCGAGACGAAGAAGGTGCCCGCCGACAGCGACAACTTGGGCCCCACCTTCACCATCGGCGCCAGCCTCCCCCCGGAGTAGGAGGAGGCGCTTGTCAACTTCCTCTGGGCGAACAAGGACGTGTTCGCATGGAAGGCGTCCGATCTGGTCGGCATCCCAAGGGAGGTAATCGAGCACCACCTGGCGGTGTGCCCCAACGCCCGTCCGGTGAAGCAGAAAGCGCGGTGTCAGGCACCAGAGAAGCAGGAGTTCATTGTCCAAGAGGTACACAAGTTACATGAAGCAGGGGTCATACGAGAAGTACGTCATCCAGAGTGGCTCGCCAATCCAGTGGTTGTTCCCAAGAAGGGCGGGAAGGAGCGCATGTGCGTTGACTTCACGAACCTCAACAAGGCTTGCCCTCATGATCCGTTCCCGCTCCCGCGCATCGACCAGATCATGGACTCCACCGCGGAGTGCGATCTGTTGTGCTTTCTGGATGCCTTCTCGGGCTACCACCAGATCAAGATGGCGACAGAGGATGTTGAGAAGACGACCTTCATTTCTTCGTGCGGCGTGTACTGCTACACCTGCATGCCCTTCGGGTTGAGGAGCGCCGGTGCCACCTTCCAGCGACTAATGCACATCGCACTGGGGCCACAGCTGGGAAGAAATGCGGAGGCATACGTCAATGACATCGTGGTCAAGTCGCGTGTGGCTAGAACCCTGGTCGAAGACTTGAAGGAAACATTCGCCAACATGCGCAGGGTGAATTTGAGGCTTAACCCTGAGAAGTGTGTTTTTGGGGTCCTATCTGGCAAGCTGCTCGGCTTTCTTATCTCGCATCGAGGGATTGAAGATAACCCCGAGAAGATCAAGGCCATTGAAAGGATGCGCCTGCCTCAGACCCTCAAAGAAATGCAGAAGCTGGCAGCGTGTGTGACTTCTCTGGGGCGCTTCATCTCCAAGCTTGGCAAGCGCGCCTTGCCATTTTTCAAGCTGATGAAGAGAAAGGGCTCCTTTGAGTGGACCCCGGAAGCGGAGGCAGCCTTTGAAGACCTCAAGAGGTACCTCACCAGCCCTCCCATCATGGTGGCGCCCCGCTCCCGCGAGCCCTTGGTGCTCTACTTGGCGGCCACCCCACATTCGGCCAGCGCGGCGCTCGTAGCAGTTCGGGAGGAGCGCGTCATCACCCGAGGGAGGCCCGATGGCCCGCACGAGGTCATGGGGCCCCTCGAGCCCTCGTCACCGCAGGGCGGCGTCACTGGGGCCCCCACCCCTTCGTCGCCTGATGAGGCGCCCGGGCCCCTCGCTCCCCGCACGAGGCAAGCCGCCGCCGATGTCCCATACCTTGTCGAGCACCCGGTGTACTTCATCAGCAAGGTGTTACGGGATGCGCGCGCACACTACCCTATGCAGCAGAAGCTCCTCCTCGCGCTCCTAGTCGCTTCAAGGAAGTTGTGCCATTATTTCTAAGGCCATCCCATCAAGGTCGTATCTGCATACCCCCTAGAGAAGGTGATGCACACTCCCAACGCTGCTGATAGAGTCGCTGAGTGGAACATCAAGCTGCAAGCCTTCCAGCTAGAATTCAGTACAACCAGGGTCATCAAGGGGGCGGCGCTAGCCGACTTCATGGCGGAATGGACAGATACCCATGACCGGGGGCTGCGCGAGGACCAGTCCCTCGTGCCTGGCGATGAGGCGCCCGATGGTTGGGTCGTGCACTTGGACGGCGCCTTTGCACGACAGGGCGCGGGAGCCGGGGTCGTGCTCGTTTCCCCAACCAAGGACAAGCTCTACTACGCCGTCCAACTTTGCTTCCAGCACGGCGAGAAGGTCTCCAACAACATTGCAGAGTACGAGGGCCTGATCGTCGGGCTCAAGGTCGCGGCCGCTCTAGGGATCAAGCGCCTCACCATCAAAGGCGATTCCCAGCTCATCGACAACTTCTCCAACAAAGAGTACAAGCCGAAGGACGAGCACATGGCGGCATACCTAGAAGAGGTACGTAAAATTGAAAAGCGCTTCTTGGGCTTGGAGTTGCAGCACGTCCCGCGCGGAGCGAACAAGGAAGCAGATGACGTCGCCAAATGAGCATCTCGCTGCGAGCCTCAAAACCCTGGTGTCTTTGAAGAGAGGCTCTTCAAGCCGTCAGCTGCACCCCCAACAGCTGGTGGCCTGGTGCGACGCTGCCCCTGGAGGAGCTACCACTTGCACCGGCCATGGGTGCCCCAGCCTGCGGCCCGACCTCAGGATCCCATCTGCTCCTGGCACTGGAACCTCAGGCGGGCAGCTGGGTCGAGGAGCTCAAGGCCTATCTACTCCGCGGCACCCTGCCAGAAAAGGACGCGGAAGCAGAGCGCGTGGCTCGACAGGCCACTGCTTATTGCTTGAGGGACGGCGAGCTACACCGAAGGCGCCCTAACGACGTCTCGCTAAAGTGCATATCGGAGGATCAAGTGCGCGAACTGTTGGCCGACATCCACGGGGGAGACTGCGGGCATCATTCTTCGTCGCGTACTGTTGTGGGCAAGGCGTCCCACAGCGTGTTCTATTGGCCTACAACGCTCCACGACGCCACTGAGCTGGTCCGGTCCTGCGAGGCCTGCTAGTTTCATGCCAAGCAGATTCACTAGCCTGTGCAGGGGCTCCAGACGATCCCACTCGCGTGGCCTTTTGCGGTCTGGGGGCTGGACATACTGGGCCCGTTCCCTCGGGCGGCCGGTGGCTACCGCTACCTCTACGTCGCCATCGACAAGTTTACCAAGTGGGCGGAGGTGGACCCTGTGCGCACCATCCCCGTAGGCTCGGCCGTCAAGTTCATCAAGGGCCTCGTGGCCGGTTCGGCGTCCCCAACCGCATCATCACCGACAATGGCTCCCAGTTTACAAGCAACCTCTTCAGGTCATATTGTGCTAACCTTGGAATGCAGATATGCTACACCTTGGTGGCGCACCCGCGGAGCAACGGCCAGGCTGAGTGCGCCAACGCAGAAGTCCTCAGGGGCCTCAAGACCAGGAGCTTCAAAAAGAAGCTCGAGGCCTGTGGCAGGGGCTGGTTGGACGAGTTGTCATCCGTGCTATGGTCCATCCGCACCACCGCGACCAAGCCCACCGGCGAGACTCCCTTCTTCCTCGTTTACGGGGCCGAGGCGGTCCTCCCGTTTGAGATCAAGCATGGTTCCTCGCGGGTCCTGGCATTCGACGAGGTGCGCCAGGACGCCTCGCGGGAAACTGATCTTATGCTCGGCGAGGAGGCCCACCGCCAGGCCTCTCTCCGCGCCGCGAGGTACCAGCAGGCCTTGCGACGGTACCACAACCGCAACATCTGCCCCCGGACTCTCGAGGTTGGAGACCTCGTCCTGAGGCGGGTCCTCTCCAGGGAGGGCCTCCACACGCTCTCGCCCATGTGGGAGGGCCCGTTTTGGGTCGCTCATGTTTCCAGGCCAGGCGTCGCGCGCCTGGAGATGGAGGACGGGGTTCCCGTGCAGAACGCCTGGAACATCCAGCACCTCCGCAAATTCTACCCATGACACTCTCACGTAATAATGAGTGGGGCTGTACACGCCTCGGAGCCTCCCGGTGAGCCTTTCCACGGCCTCGCGGGAGCTCTCGCCCACGCCCAAGTGGAAGCCCCATGCTTCGCACTGGCGGAACGGCCGAACAATGACCACGCCCACGCCCAAGTGGAGGCCCCATGCTCCACGCTGGTGGGAATACTAGTGTAGGTGCCGGACGCGGCAGCCTTTTCCTCCCTTCTTGTAAACCGGATTTGCAATTTCTCTGAATAAAACTTGGAGTTTTGTGTATTTGCTCAGAAAAGGGTTGGCGTTTTTTCCTTGCTGTGTTTCCCTTCTTGAATTTCCTCCCGAGAGCAGCAATGGCTGCCTAATGCCCCCTCCCAAGCGTCCCATGAGCGGGGGCTAGGCACGGTGTTTGCGCTTGGGCCAGCCCCTGCGGCATTAAAGACCCAGGCCGCAACAGCCGCGGGTCTGCCCCTATGCACACCTCACCAAGACTCTGGTGTCTAAGTCCTCGCGCGACGCTCTTGAGCGAGCCAACAGGCATGTGTTGCCCTCAGTCTCTGACCTCAGGAGCGCTCATCTCCTGGCCTTGCCCGGGCATCGCGACCCGGCATACCAGTGACGATTAACCCTCGCTCGGGGGCTGTGGGCGCAGAATAAACATAAAAGAAAAGCAGCCTAGGAGGGTGCAATACGGTTCGATACACCATTAAGGAGTTTCCATCAGTACCATTTACATCCCCGCGGGGCCATACTTAAAATGTCGGCAGGTAAACAGAAGAAAGATGACCTGAGGAGACGCATCATCATCGTCGCTATCGGCAGCCCCATGTCCCTCGGCTGCGTGCTGGTCTTCGTGGCTGTCGGGGGCGAACCGTGCGATCAGATCATCCACATGGTCCTCCACCCATTCCCCCAGGGCATCGCGAATCACCTTGGGGACGGGGCCGGTCATGACCTCGAAGTCAAAGTCGGGGTCGGAACGAAGGAGATGGCTGAAGACACTCGTCGACGCCTGCGCGAGGAGGTCGCGGCTTTCTTCTTCAACAAGCTTGCCCACCTTCTCCGCACCTCCCTCGAGCCGCTCCACGATCCTGGTGAAAAAGGCAAGGTAGCCAGTGTCGTCAGGAACGAGCGGGCTGGAGACGCTCTCCTTGCAGATGGAGCTCAGGGCGCGGCTGGCCCTTCGTTCGAGGTCTTGGAACATCACGGAGCGCGTGTGCTGCAGCCCTCGAGCCCGATTCGCCTCGTCTGCTGCCCGTTCCACGAGGGAAGTGACGTCCCCCACCTGCTGATAGAGGGACGCCAGCTCGGCTTCGGCCGCGGCTTGGGCGTCGAGGGCGGTTTTTTGGTGCTTGTCCGCCTCGGCCAGCTTCTTCTTGAGGCCGTCGATCCCGTCCTTCAGTTCTCCATGCCGTGTGCAGAAACGGGTCTCCTGAAGCTTCAGTTTCTGGTGGCGGTCCTTGATGAGGGCCCGGCGGGCTCCCGCGATCCAATCATCGATCTCCACCTGAACCCTCGCCTCCCGAGAGGACAGTGAAGCCTCGGTGGCTATTACTTGGTGCTCCATCACCTCCAACCGCTCGTGCTCCAGGCTTTGTTCGGACGCCACCAGCGCCAACGCCTCCTCAAGGGTGCGGAGCCTCGCTTCACGGGCCGACGACCCTTCCGGTGAGGCGGTCAGGGCGGCTTCGCGCGCTTGAGCTTGCCGCTCTAGAGCAGCGGTTGAGGCCAGGAGCTCCCGCTCGCGTTTTTCTGTGGCCTCATGCCGTCGGCCCGCGGCCTCGGCCTCCTCGAAGGCGCGATCCCGGGCTTCTTTCGCCACAGCGGAGGACTCCTCGTCCTTCGAGCGAGCGGCCTCGTGCTGTAGGCGGCTAAGGTTGATGGCGACTTCAAGCCGGCGCCATCCGCGCGCCAGGCGCAAGTGCTCGGCCTCAAGGTGCGAGTCGATGTCGCAAAGCTCCGCTTCGAGCCGGTTCAGTGCGCCCCTCGCGTCCAGAAGAAGGCCATGTCAGGCGGCGCCACGGCTGCTCGTAAGCTCCAACGCCCAGCCTGGGCTTCGTTCCGCGCTCCAGTCCGCAGTGGAGGCCGGAGAAGGTCCGGCTGCGCTCGGCGGGGACCCGGGGCCCGCCGAGCTCCCATCCATTTCCCCTGTCCGGGGGCGCTGCCTTGTGCGGGCTAAACATCCTGCCGACCATCGACTCATGGCAGATCCGAGCACCAGCGAGATGACGGGATGAGCGGTGGCATTGCCCTCGCGGGCCTGATACCATCCCTGATGGAGGGCGCCGGGGATGCAGAGCCAAGGCCCTCCAGGGGTCGCCTCGGGAAGAGCATGATCTCCCCGGCTTGCGCGGACTTGGCCGCCAGACCCACAGGGCGCGCTGCTGCTACACGCCCCGAGCCCCTGGGAAATGGCGGCGGGAGCGCCCTCGTCTCTTCACCTGGAGAAGACCTGACGAACAAGAGATCAGGGAGGCTTGTCGCGCGAAAATCAAGGGGAGCAGGGCACTTACTCGTCCGTGACGACCCACTTTCTTATTTTTAGAGCCCGCGGTGGCGAGCCGACGCCGTCCTCAAGCCGCCCCCTCCTCGGGGAGGCGCAAGGCTCAGGGGTCGGCACCCCGGAGCTCGGCGCGCGGTTCCTCGTGCTTATGGCGGCGTCCGCACCCCCAAGAAGAACGGTGCCACCATCATTCGGAGGCGCGGAGGCGGGCTGGTGCGTAGCAGGCGGTTCGACGCGCCCCTCCGCTGTCGCCAGGGGCGCTTGGCCCTCGGAGCCCTCGGGGGCTGGAGCCACCAGGAAGGGGTTGTCTCGAGGCCCCTCATGGCCCTCGGGAAGCAACCCCCACTCATCGAAGCGTGGCATCCCCCTGACGAAGTCTCTCCCACTCGTGTAGTCGTACAGGGGGAGCCCTTCCTGAGGAAGTGTGCTTACTTCCCCGCTAGTCAAGAGGCGGAGTATCCCGCTCAGCACGTTGGGAGGCAGGGAAGCCACCTGGAGCCTCATAGGGTCCTCGCGGCCGGTGAAGGCCTACATTGAGTGGGAATGGCGCTGGAGGGGCGATTCACTGTCGAACGAACTCCCTCACCACCATCATCGCTGTTACGCCTGTCGCCCTCAGGTCAGCCATCCTTGCCATGACCCGCCAGAGCCTCGAGTCGGCGAGCCTTTCGTGCTTCCACTCGGAGCTTGCCTTTGTCGGGGACGATGGAGTTTGGAGTAGGGGGCTATACTGGGCTGCGTCGACATACACCCATTGCCTCCGGAAGCCCTCTGCATTTGGTCGGATCTCCATGTCGATACCCTCGCCCGCCGTCGCGCTCGCTGCGCGAAGTGATACGTCTCCAACGTATCTATAATTTTTTATTGTTCCATGCTATTATATTGTCTGTTCTGGATGTTTTATATGCATTAATATGCTATTTTATATTATTTTTGGGACTAACTTATTACCCTAGAGCCCAGTGCCAGTTTCTATTTTTTCCTTGTTTTTGAGCCTCGCAGAAAAGGAATACCAAACGGAGTCCAAACGGAATAAAACTTCACGATGATTTTTCTCGGACCAAACGGAGTCCAAATGGAGTCCAAGTCAGAAAAGCCACGAGGCGACGACAAGGGTGGAGGGCGCGCCCTAGGGGGGTGCTCCCTGCCTTGTGGGCCCCTCGGGACTCCCCTGACCTAGCCCTTCCTCCTATATATTCACATATATTCTAGAACCACCAGAGGCATCCACGAAAACACTTTTCCACCGCCGCAACCTTCTGTTCCCGTGAGATCCCATCTTGGGGCCTTTTCCGGCATCCCGCCGGAGGGGGAATCGATCATGGAGGGCTTCTACATCAACTCCATTGCCCTTCCAATGATGCCTGAATAGTTTACCTCGGACCTACGGGTCCATAGCTACAAGCTAGATGGCTTCTTCTCTCTCTTTGATTCTCAATACAATGTTCTCCATGATGTTCTTGGAGATCTATCCGATGTAATCTTCTTTTGCGGTGTGTTTGTCGAGATCCGATGAATTGTGGATTTATGATCAGCTTATCTATGAATATTATTTGAATCTTCTCTAAATTCTTTTATGCATGATTTAATATCTTTGTATTTCTCTTCGAATTATCGGTTTGGTTTGGCCAACTAGATTGGTTTTTCTTGCAATGGGAGGGGTGCTTAGCTTTGGGTTCAATCTTGCGTGATTTCACCCAGTGACAAAGTAGGGGTAGCGAGACATGTATTGCATTGTTGCCATCGAGGATAAAAGGATGGGGTTTTCATCATATTGCTTGAGTTAATTCCTCTACATCATGTCATCTTACTTAAAGCGTTACTCCGTTCTTTATGAACTTAATACTCTAGATGCATGCTGGATAGCGGTCGATGTGTGGAGTAATAGTAGTAGATGCAGGCAGAAGTCGGTCTACTTGACACAGACGTGATGCCTATATGCATAATCATTGCCTTGGATATCGTCATAACTTTGCGCTTTTCTATCAATTGCTCGATAGTAATTTGTTCACCCACCGTATTATTTGCCTTCATGAGAGAAGCCTCTAGTGAAACCTATGGCCCCGGGTCTATTTTCCATCATATTACTTTCCGATCTACTATTTTGCAATCTTTTATTTTCAGATCTATACACCAAAAAACCCAAAAATGTTTTATATTTTGTTTATCTATCTCTATCAGATCTCACTTTTGCAATTGACCGTGAAGGGATTGACAACCCCTTTATCGCGTTGGGTGCAAGTGTTTGATTGTTTGTGCAGGTGTTGGTGATTTGTGCGTTCTTCTCCTACTGGATTGATACCTTGGTTCTTAACTGAGGGAAATACTTACCTCTACTGTGCTGCATCACCCTTTCCTCTTCAAGGGAAAAACCAACGCAAGCTCAAGAAGTAGCAGGAAGAATTCCTGGCGTCGTTGCCGGGGAGATCTACACCAAGTCAAGACATACCAAGTACCCATCATAAACTCTCATCTCTTGCATTACATTATTCGCCATTTGCCTCTCATTTTCCTCTCCCCCACTTCTAAAACGATTTTTGAAAAGATTTGCCTTTTTATTCGCCCTTCTTCCATTCGTATTTTTCATTTGCCTTTTGTTTGCTCGTGTGTTAGATTGCTTGCTTTGTCACGATGGCTCAACCGAAGAACTTTGATCCTTACTATAGGAAGTTGGAAGAAATTGAAAATAATACTAGGAGCTTCATGTCCCTACAATTTGAGCATAATAATTTCTTTAGAAACGAACTCAAGGAGCAGAAAACTTTTATGGAGTATATGAATAAAGAACTTGATGATATGTCTAAGGAATTCTATGGTCTTAAATCTCAATTTGCTCATCTTGAAAATTTAGTTGGCCAAATTTCTGATAAACAAACCACTTTGGTAAATAAGATGGCCGCTAAACCGGAGTTTTGTGAAAATAATGATGAAGATCTTAAAGTGATTGATGTGACTCCTATTGAATCTTTGTTTTCTAAAATAAATCTTGATAAAGATGGGACTGGATATGAGTCAACTTTAGTTAGAAGGCGTCCCAATGATTCGGAGTTTATAGATCTTGATGCAAAAATTGATAAAAGTGGGATTGGAGAGGTCAAAACTTTAAGTAGCAATGAACCCACTCTTTTGGATTTCAAGAACTTTAATTATGATAATTGTTCTTTAATAGATTGTATTTCCTTGTTGCAATCCATGTTGAATTCTCCTCATGCTTATAATCAAAATAAAGCTTTTACTAAACATATTGTTGATGCTTTGATGAAATCTTTTAAAGAAAAGCTTGAATTGGAAGTTTCTATCCCTAGAAAATTTTATGATGAGTGGGAACCTACTATTAAGATTAAAATAAAATATTATGAGTGCCATGATTTGTGTGACTTGGGTGCTAGTGTTTCCATAATTCCAAAAACTTTATGTGATGTGTTAGGTTTCCGCGAATTGGATGAATGTTATTTAAATTGGCATCTTGCGGATTCCACTATTAAGAAACCTATGGGAAGGATTAATGATGTTCTTATTGCTGCAAATAGGAATTATGTGCCCGTAGATTTCATTGTTCTTGATATAGATTGCAATCCTACTTGTCCTATTATTCTTGGTAGACATTTCCTTAGAATGATTGGTGCAATTATTGATATGAAAGAAGGAAACATTAGATTTCAATTTCTGTTAAGGAAGGGCATGGAACACTTTCCTAGAAAGAAAATTAAGTTGCCATATGAATCTATTATGGAAGCTACTTATGGATTGCATACCAAAGATGACAATACCTAGATCTATGTGTTTTTTTATGCCTAGCTAAGGGCGTTAAACAATAGCGCTTGTTGGGAGGCAACCCAATTTTATTTTTGTTTTTACTTTTTTCGTTCTGTTTTTCAATAAATTTTTCATCTAGCCTATGGTTAGATGTGTTTTAATTAGTGTTTGTGCCAAGTAAGACCTTTGGGATGGCTTACGGTGATAGTTTATTTGATCTTGCTGAAAAACAGAAACTTTTGCGTTCAGTCACAGAATTTTAATAATTCACTGGAGCGTTTAAAAACCCTAAATTTTTACACAAGATTTATATACAAATTGCCTATGTTTTCCTAATTTTTCAGAATTTTTGGAGTTACATAAGTATTAGAACAATGCGGATCTTCGCAGACTGTTCTATTTTTGACAAATTCTGTTTTCTTTGTGTTGTTTGCTTATTTTGATGAATCTATGGGTAATATCGGGGGGTATGAACCATGGAGAAGTTGGAATACAGTAGATATTACACCAATATAAATAAGGAATGAGTTCACAACAGTACCAAAAGTGGTGATTTTATTTTCTTGTACTAACGGATCTCACGAGTTTTCTGTTGAGTTTTGTGTTGTGAAGTTTTCAAGTTTTGGGTAAAGATTTGATGGACTATGGAATAAGGAGTGACAAGAGCCTAATCTTGGGGATGCCCAAGGCACCCGAAGGTAATATTCAAGGACAATCAAGAACCTAAGCTTGGGGATGCCCCGGAAGGCATCCCCTCTTTCGTCTTCATCTATCGGTAAATTTACTTGAGGTTATATTTTTATTCACCACATGATATGTGTTTTGCTTGGAGCGTCTTGTATGACATGAGTCCTTACTTTTTAGTTTGCCACAATCATCCTTGCTGTACACACATTTTGAGAGGGACACGCATGAATCACGATTTATTAGAATACTCTATGTGCTTCACTTATATCTTTTGAGCTAGGCAATTTTGCTCTAGTGCTTCACTTATATCTTTTTAGAGCACGGCAGTGGTTTTATTTTATAGAAATTATTGAACTCTCATGCTTCACTTATATTATTTTGAGAGTCTTTCTAAACAGCATGGTAATTTTCTTTGGTTATAAATTTAGTCCTAATATGATAGGCATCCAAGAGGGATATAATAAAAACTTTCATATAAAGTGCATTGAATATTATGTGAAGTTTGATTCCTTATGATTGTTTTGAGATATAAAGATGGTGATATTAGGGTCATGCTAGTGAGTAATTGTTGATTGTAGAAATACTTGTGTTAAGGTTTGTGATTCCCGTAGCATGCACGTATGGTGAACCGTTATGTAACGAAGTTGGAGCATGAGGTATTTATTGATTGTCTTCCTTATGAGTGGCGGTCGGGGACGAGCGATGGTCTTTTCCTACCAATATATCCCCCTAGGAGCATGCGTGTAGTACTTCATTTCGATGACTAATAGATTTTTGCAATAAGTATGTGAGTTCTTTATGACTAATGTTGAGTCCATGGATTATACGCACTCTCACCCTTCCACCTTTGCTAGCCTCTCTAGTACCGCGCAACTTTCGCCGGTGCCATACACCTACCTTTTACCTTCCTCAAAACAGCCACCATACCTACCTATTATGGCATTTCCATAGCCATTTCGAGATATATTGCCATGCAACTTTCCACCATTTCGTTTTATTATGACACGTTCCATCATTGTCATATTGCTTTGCATGATCATGTAGTTGACATAGTATTTGTGGCAAAGCCACCGTTCATAATTTTTATACATGTTACTCTTGAGTCCTTGCACATCCCAGTACACCGCCGGAGGCATTCATATAGAGTCATATTTTGTTCTAAGTATCGAGTTCTAAGTCTTGAGTTGTAAGTAAATAAAAGTGTGATGATCTTCATTATTAGAGCATTGTCCCATGCGAGGAAAAAAATAAAAGAGGACAACGAAGCCCACAAATAAAAAAAAGAGGCCAAAGAAGCCCACCAAAAAAGAAAAGAAAAAAAGAGAAAAAAATGAGAGAAAAGAGAGAAGGGGCAATGTTACTATCCCTTTTCCACACTTGTGCTTCAAAGTAGCACCATGATCTTCATGATAGAGAGTCTCCTATGTTGTCACTTTCATATACTAGTGGGAATTTTTCATTATAGAACTTGGCTTGTATATTCCAACGATGGGCTTCCTCAAATTGCCCTAGGTCTTCATGAGCAAGCAAGTTGGATGCACACCCACTTAGTTTCTTTTTGAGCTTTCATAAACTTATAGCTCTAGTGCATCCGTTGCATGGCAATCCCTACTCACTCACATTGATATCTATTGATGGGCATCTCCATAGCCCGTTGATACGCCTAGTTGATGTGAGACTATCTCCTTCTTTTTTGTCTTCTCCACAACCACCATATTCTATTCCACCTATAGTGCTTTGTCCATGGCTCACGCCCATGTATTGCATGAAAGTTGAAAAGGTTTGAGAACATCAAAAGTATGAAACAATTGCTTGGCTTGTCATCGGGGTTGTGCATGATTTGAGTACTTTGTATGACGAAGATGGAGCATAGCCAGACTATATGATTTTGTAGGGATAACTTTCTTTGGCCATGTTATTTTGAGAAGACATGATTGCTTTATTAGTATGCTTGAAGTATTATTGTTTTTATGTCAATATTAAACTTTTGTTTTGAATCTTATGGATCTGAACATTCATGCCACAATAAATAAAATTACATGGATAAGTATGTTAGGTAGCATTCCACATCAAAAATTCTGTTTTTATCATTTACCTACTCGAGGACGAGCAGGAATTAAGCTTGGGGATGCTTGATACGTATCCAACGTATCTATAATTTTTTATTGTTCCATGCTATTATATTATCTGTTTTGGATGTTTTATATGCATTAATATGCTATTTTATATTATTTTTGGGACTAACTTATTAACCTAGAGCCCAGTGCCAGTTTCTGTTTTTTTCCTTATTTTTGAGCCTCGCAGAAAAGGAATACCAAACGGAGTCCAAACGGAATAAAACTTCACGATGATTTTCTTGGACCAGAAGACACCCAGGGGACTTGGAGTCCAAGTCAGAAGAGCCACGAGGCGGCGACAAGGGTGGAGGGTGCGCGCCCTGCCTTGTGGGCCCCTCGGGACTCCCCTGACCTAGCCCTTCCTCCTATATATTCACATATATTCCAGAACCACCAGAGGCATCCACGAAAACACTTTTCCACCGCCGCAACCTTCTGTTCCTGTGAGATCCCATCTTGGGGCCTTTTCCGGCATCCCGCCGGAGGGGGAATCAATCACGGAGGGCTTCTACATCAACTCCATTGCCCTTCTGATGATGCGTGAGTAGTTTACCTCAGACCTATGGGTCCATAGCTAGTAGCTAGATGGCTTCTTCTCTCTCTTTGATTCTCAATACAGTGTTCTCCTTGATGTTCTTGGAGATCTATCCGATGTAATCTTCTTTTGCGGTGTGTTTGTCGAGATCTGATGAATTGTGGATTTATGATCAGCTTATCTATGAATATTATTTGAATCTTCTCTGAATTCTTTTATGCATGATTTAATATCTTTGTATTTCTCTTCGAATTATCGGTTTGGTTTGGCCAACTAGATTGGTTTTTCTTGCAATGGGAGAGGTGTTTAGCTTTGGGTTCAATCTTGCGTGATTTCACCCAGTGACAAAGTAGGGGTAGCGAGACACGTATTGCATTGTTGCCATCGAGGATAAAAGGATGGGGTTTTCATCATATTGCTTGAGTTAATTCCTCTACATCATGTCATCTTACTTAAAGCGTTACTCCGTTCTTTATGAACTTAATACCCTAGATGCATGCTGGATAGCGGTCGATGTGTGGAGTAATATTAGTAGATGCAGGCAGGAGTCGGTCTACTTGGCACGGACGTGATGCCTATATGCATAATCATTGCCTCGGATATCGTCATAACTTTGCGCTTTTCTATCAATTGCTCGACAGTAATTTGTTCACCCACCGTATTATTTGCCTTCATGAGAGAAGCCTCTAGTGAAACCTATGGCCCCCGGGTCTATTTTCCATCATATTACTTTCCGATCTACTATTTTGCAATCTTTTATTTTCAGATCTATATACCAAAAAACCCAAAAATATTTTATATTTTGTTTATCTATCTCTATCAGATCTCACTTTTGCAATTGACCGTGAAGGGATTGACAACCCCTTTATCGCGTTGGGTGCAAGTGTTTGATTGTTTGTGCAGGTGTTGGTGATTTATGCATTCTTCTCCTACTGGATTGATACCTTGGTTCTTAACTGAGTGAAATACTTACCTCTACTGTGCTGCATCACCCTTTCCTCTTCAAGGGAAAAACCAACGCAAGCTCAAGAAGTAGCACAAAGCGACACGCACCCGGAGCACTGCGCGCCGGTGGTCAGCCCCAGGGAGAAGAAGTGGCGGAGCAGCGCTACCGAGGGGGCGATGCCCACGAAGGCCTTGCACAAGAACGCGAATGCGGAGAGGAGGATGATGGATTCTGGGTCAAAGTGCAGCGCGTGGACCTAGTAGTGCGAAAGCACGGCGTTGAACGGTGGCAGCAAGCCGGAGAAGAAGGCAGGGAGGTGAAGGGCAATGGTGGTAGCCTCCAACTCAGTGGAGGGCCGAGAAGCAGGCCAGATCTTCATCGCCTTCCACTCACTGGAGCCGACCGCGATCACTGGGAGGACTTTGTCCAGCCCCTCGCGATTGAGCACGGTGGACCGACCCAGGGCAGAGTCTGGCCCCACTCAGCGGCCCGCCGCTGTCGTGGCCCTACTCCTCTCCCTTTGGGGGGCCATGGCGACGCGGTGAGCCGAGGGTGGCGTGAGATCCAGCGGGTGAGGCGCGAGCTTGCTTGGGAAGGAAGGAGCGGAAGACGAGCACGCGGCGGAACGATGATGGCCCTGTGGCGCGTGCCAGACTTTTTGTCAGCCTAGGTGGTTGCCGAGGCGACGTGGGGAAGTGGGGGCGTCCGCGTCCCGTTGTGCACCACGCATCGAGCCTAGCCCGTAGGTGGTTAGGGCCCGCGTCGCTTCACCCTTTCCTCTTTGCCTTCGCCTCGAAGCCAGGCCGAGCACGCCGTGGGCCCGGGGGTGATACGTCTCCATCGTATCTACTTTTCCAAACTCTTTTGCCCTTGTCTTGGACTCTAATTTGCATGATTTGAATGAAACTAACCCGGGCTGACGCTGTTTTCAGCAAAATTGCCTTGGTGTTATTTTTGTGCAGAAATAAAAGTTCTCGGAATGACCTGAAACTTCACGGAGAATATTTTTGGAATAAATAAAAAATATTGGCAAAAGAATCAACCAGAGGGGACCCACCAACTGTCCACAAGGGTGGAGGGCGCGCCCCTGCCTTGTGGGTCCCCTGGACCTCCACCGACCTCAACTCCAACTCTATATATTCACTTTCGGGGAGAAAAAAATCAGAGAGAAGGATTCATCGCGTTTTACGATACGGAGCCGCCGCCACCTCCTGTTCTTCATCGGGATGGCAGATCTGGAGTTCGTTCGGGGATCCAGAGAGGGGAAATCGACGCCATCATCATCATCAACCATCCTCCATCACCAATTTCATGATGCTCACCGCCGTGCGTGAGTAATTCCATCATAGGCTTGCTGGACGGTGATGGGTTGGATGAGATTTATCATGTAATCAAGTTAGTTTTGTTAGGGTTTGATCCCTAGTATCCACTATGTTCTAAGATTGATGTTGCTATTACTTTGTTATGCTTAATGCTTGTCACTAGGGCCCGAGTGCCATGATTTCAGATCTGAACCTATTATGTTTTCATGAATATATATGTGTTCTTGATCCTATCTTGCAAGTTGTAGACACCTATTACGTGTTATGATCCGCATACCCCAAGGTGACAATAATTGGGATTCTTTCCGGTGATTACCGTAGTTTGAGGAGTTCATGTATTCACTAAGTGCTAATGCTTTGGTCCGGTTCTCTATTAAAAGGAGGCCTTAATATCCCTTAGTTTCCATTAGGACCCCGCTGCCACGGGAGGGTAGGACAAAAGATGTCATGCAGGTTCTTTTCCATAAGCACGTATGACCATATTCGGGATACATGCCTACATTATATTGATGAATTGGAGCTAGTTCTGTGTCACCCTAGGTTATAACTGTTGCATGATGAATGCCATCCGACATAATTATCCATCATTGATCCATTGCCTACGAGCTTTTCACATATTGATTTTTGCTACGTTACTTTGCCGTTGCCACTGTTACAATTGCTACAAAACTGCTACTGTTACTTTTGCTACTATTACCGTTACTTCCATACTACTTTGCTACTAAATACTTTGCTGCAGATATTAAGTCTTTCAGGTGTGGTTGAATTGACAACTCAGCTGCTAATACTTGAGAATATTCTTTGGCTCCCCTTGTGTCGAATCAATAAATTTGGGTTGAATACTCTACCCTCGAAAACTGTTGCGATCCCCTATACTTGTGGGTTATCAGGGGGCTACTATCAGAGTTGTGGGACCGGGGGTACCTAGACCCGTCTGCCTACGGCCCAGTGATACGTCTCCAACGTATCTATAATTTTTGATTGTTCCATGCTGTTATATTATCATTCTTGGATGTTTTACAATCATTTTATAGCAACTTTATATCATTTTTTTGGGACTAACCTATTGACATAGTGCCAAGTGCCAGTTGATGTTTTTTTGCTTCTTTTTTACTTCGTAGAATATCAGTACCAAACGGAGTCCAAACGCAGCGAAACTTTTTGGAGATATTTTTTGGACCAGAAGACACCACATGGGCCAAAGAAGTACCAGAGGGGAGGCCCGAGGTGGGCACAACCCACCAGGGCGCGCCCAGGGGGGTTGTGCCCCTCTCGGTGACCTTCCGCCCCGCCTCTTTGCTCTATAAATACCCCAATATTCCAGAAACCCTAGGGGAGTCGACGAAACACAATTCTAGCCGCCGCAAGTTTCCAGAACCATGAGATCCAATCTAGACACCATCACGGAGGGGTTCATCATTCTCATCTGTGCCTCTTCGATGATGCGTGATTAGTTCACCATAGACCTAAGGGTCCGTAGGCAGTAGCTAGATGGCTTCCTCTCTCTCTTTTGATTCTCAATACAATGGTCTCTTGGAGATCTATTTGATGTAATTTTTTTTGCAGTGTGTTTGTTGGGATCCGATGAACTTTGAGTTTATGATCAGATCTATATCCATGAATATTTTTTGAGTTTTTTTATCTCGTATATGCATGATTATTTACTAGCAGAAAGGCCCGTGCGTTGCAACAGGAGAAAAAAATACCACACCCTCTTAATTTACAAAGAAATGGTCTATAATCTGAGAATTTGTAGCTACGGCCCAAACAAAATGGTCTTAGCCTGCAAAAGCGCAGTTCAAGATTCCACGGGTATTCTATTTCAGCATGGCTTGCATATAGATTTAATCCGTACAAAGAAACAGGGAAGTGATCATGCATTTATTTATGTCATATGTGAAATGGGGTATTGTTATGGGCCGGTAAAGGAAAACGACAAAAACAGACGATGACACATTAGCACACTACCAAGACATGTGTGCATCAAGGGAGGTTTTCAGTTTAAGCATCACTAACTTAGGGTAACTCTTGAACACTTTTTTCACATGCATATTTCTTAAATGCATGAAGAGTTGTTAAAAAGATACAGGATTTTTTAATCATAAAGAGAGATTTTTTTTGTCTGGAAAAGAACATTTTTGTATGGTCTCCTGTGAACGCAGGTACTTGCGTCCATATTTCATCACTATTTCTTGCCATACATGTCATAGGTATTGGTCCCTGTTTCATCATTTTTTATATCTTGTCAAACATGTCTTTTTTTTTCGTGAATGCCTCCTTTTTACTTTTTTCCATGCATGTCCTCTCTTTCTTCTTCTTATATATAGGAGAATAGCGCAACATCTCATCTTTATCGGATCTCCTTTGTATTTTCTCTTTTATTTCTTTTATAGCGGACATCCCATCTTTATTGGGTCCTTGTTTTATTTCTTGTCATGCATGTCCTTATTTATTGGGTGTCTCTAGCAAATTTATCTTCAATTTCGTGTCCAATCCTGATTTTGCTGAGGTGTTCATCCCCAACCCGAATCACTATACCGGTATGAAAGAAAGACGAATAATGCATTATTGATTAAGATTGCACCATAGATAGTATTTTTTAAATTGTTAACAGGTAAAATAACATCTTATTCAGATTCTACATATTTTTCTAATCAAAATTCATATATAACATGTTAATTTGGAGTTACAGTTTAGAAGATATGAGTATTTTAAAAAACATTTGATATCTACTGCAGGTTTAATGTCAGAATAATCAGGGGGTTTTCTATAAAATAGCATGACGGACTAAGAATACCTATTTCTTTTATTAGTAGGTATAGATAGCCTCGTATTTCTTCTTTGAATCTTTGGTTTAGTTAGGCCAACTAGATCATTTTTTCTTGCCATGGGAAGAGGTGCTTTGTGATGGGTTCGATCGTGCGGTGTTCTTTCCCAGTGACAGAAGGGGCAGCAAGACACGCATGTATCATTGCTATTAAGGATAACAAGATGGGGCTATTCCTACATGAATAGATCTCGTCTACATCATGTCATCGTTCTTATTGCATTACTCTGTTTCTCCATGAACTTAATACACTAGATACATACTGGATAGCGGTTGATGTGTGGAGTAATAGTAGTAGATGCAGGCAGGAGTCGGTCTACTAATCTTGGACTTGATGCCTATATAATGATCATTGCCTAGATATCGTCATAATTATTTGATCTTCTATCAATTTCCCAACAGTAATTTGTTTACCCACTGTATGCTATTTTCTCGAGAGAAGCCACTAGTGAAATCTACGGCCCCCGGGTCTATTCTTTATCATATTTGCTTTGAGATATATTTTTATTCGCTTTTATTTTCAGATCTATTATTCCAAAAACCCAAAAATACCTTGCTGCACTTTTTTATTACTTATTTTATTTCGCGTTTTATCGAGATCTATTTATCCAATTTACTACAATTTTTATCCCGTCAACTTGACAATTTCTGGTGCCGTTACCCGAAGAGGGATTAACAACCCCTCATAAGTGTCGGGTTGCAAGTATTTGTTATTTGTGTGTAGGTACTGTTTACATAGTATTGCTTGGGTCTCCTACTGGATTGATACCTTGGTTTCATAACTGAGGGAAATACCTACCATAGTTGTACTGCATCATCCCTTCCTCTTTGGGGAAATACCGACATAGTTCAAGCGACATCAAAAGGAATTTCTGGCGCCATTATCGGGGAGGCATCATCAACATCTATCAGGTTCCTAATCACAAATCTCATCTCCTTGCAATTTACATTATTTGCCACTTGGCTCTCATTTTCATCTCCCCCACTTCACAAAAATTTGCCTTTTTATTCGCCCTCTTTTTCGTTCGCCTTTTTCCATTCCAGTGCAACAAGCAAGACCACAGGCTCGGCAGGAGGTCATCACCGAGCCCACCACTGTGTCACGACCAGAAGCTTTGCAGGCGAAGACCACCTTTAGTCAGGATAGGGTGTACTCCTGTCCCCCTTCAAATTAGCCGATGTGGTATCCCTTCCCGCCTAAGCTATGAGGGAAGAGGACCAAGGCCACTATAAATATAGGCTCGTCACCACCGTAGAGGGGGATCAGATCATCCACCCTTGTGCTCTCCTGAGGCAGCTCACTCTTGTACTAGTTCATACTCATCCTCCTCGCGAGGCAATCCACCGCAAAGCAGGAGTAGGATTTTACACAGCAAGGTGTCCCGAACCTGGGTAAACCATCGTGTCCACTTCTTCTTCCCGCTCGCTCGAGCTCGACGGAGCCAAGCCGTGAGGCGGTGAGCAGCGAGTCGTAGCTGGGCAAAATCCTTCGCTCACGCCCCAGAGTTCGAACCTTGTTTGGGTGCGCGGAGCCCCGATTCCGACAGCCTCCAACTACCTCCCACCGGCCCTAGTCGATGCGCACGGGTGGGTTGGGCCCGCAAGTCAGCCACCAGACGGCCCCCGACCACATTTTTTATGGAGAAGCAGTGGACTTCCACTGCCACTTCCACTTCCCCACCATTGCCCCCTCCATCGGAGATACCAAACCCTAGCCGCCGTCCACCTCGCTCCCCGCCGGCCATGGGCTTCTAGAAGTGGCACCCCGGCAAGAAGTGCAAGCACGACCACGAGGCGGGGTCGTCGTTCGCCTTGTCTGGAAGTGCGGCCAGCCACTCCACCTCGCCGGCGTTCTTCTCCATCTCCCCTCCGGCGGCCTCACCATGCTTCCGGCCCTACGTCAAGGTCGAAGTCTGCCGTCGGTACTGGGAGACCGACACCCCGCTGCTGTGGTCAGATGCCCACCTCCCCAATGGGTGGCATCTGAGCCCGGATCGGGTGCTCATTCCCACGTCTCGGTGAATGGCCGTGCCCGCCTCCAGGAGATCGCCCGTTGTCGCGCCAGGATTCCGCGCCAGCTCCTCGCTGACCGCAGGTACGCCGTAGACTTGCAACTCTGGGACACATGGTTCCAGGATGAGCACGACATGCGTCGACAAACGCTTTTTGCCGGTCGTGGTCGTATCCCGCCTCGTGTGTCCCAGAGCATGCCGCATGAGCCTCGTGTGCATGCACCGAGCCTGCCAAGAGTGCGCGACCACACGCGGGTGCGCGGCCTGACGCCATCTCCCTCCCCGTCGCCGCCACCTCCGCAGCCTCCCGCCATGACGGCTGAGGAGAAGGAGTGATACGTCCATTTTGCATCGTGTTTTCCTATTGTTATTTATAATGTTTTTGGCCAATATAGTACTTTGTAGTACCATTCTAATGCCTTTTCTCTCTTAATTTGCAAGATTTATATGAAGAGGGAGATTGCCGACAGCTGGAATTCTGGGCCTGAAAAAACTATATCAGAGATACCTATTCTGCACATCTCCAAATGAGCTGAAATTTCATGGAGAATTATTTTGGAATAAATAAAAAATATTGAAAGAAAGAAGTACCAGAGGGGGCCACCCAGGTGCCCACGAGGCACCAGGACGCGCCCTGGTGGCTTGTGGGGCCCCTGGCCAGCCTCCGGTGCCCATCTTTTGGTATATAAGCCCATTTGCCCAAGAAAAAATAAGGGGAGGACTTTCGGGCCTGAGGGAGTCCTGGATTAGGGGGTCCTTGGGTGTTCGGGCTATTCGATATGGGCCGGACTGATAAGCCGTGAAGATACAAAGCATAAGGCTTTCCTCCGTGTCCGGGTTGGACTCTCCTATGCGTGGATGACAAGGTTGATGTCCGGATATGTAATTTCCTTCCTCCACGAACCGACTCTGTACAACCCTAGGCCCCTCCGGTGTGTATATAAATCAGAGGGTTTAGTCCGTAGAGGCTATCAGAATACACATAGGCTAGACAGCTAGGGTTTAGCCATTATGATCTCGGGGTAGATCAACTCTTGTAATTCTTATACTCATCAAATACAATCAAGCAGGACGTAGGGTTTTACCTCCATTAAGAGGGCCCGAACCTGGGTAAACATCGCGTCCCCCTTTGTCCCTTGTTACCTTCGATCCTCAGACGCACAATTCGGGACCCCCTACCCGAGATCGGCCGATTTTGACACCGACATTGGTGCTTTCATTGAGAGTTCCATTGTGTTGTCGATAGAAGGATCGATGGCTCGCCTTGTCATCAATGACGATATCACTTCTGGAAGGGCCTTAACTCCAGGACAGGTCCTCCAGCTCAACGGTTTTACCATGGGCGCTCGCTCGGCCGTCAAGCCAACGGTGGCCCCCACAATCGCCAGACATCATCTCCGCATCGGCCTCGAACACTCCGAAAAGATGGATCCGGCAGATATCTCGTCCTTGAACGACCTGCTGGATCGCATCGCCGCCCTGGGGCTTGCAACAGACTATGATCAGATCGGGCTTAAACCCGATCAGAGGGAAATCAAGTCCCCACCGATCACCCATCGGGTAGCGGTCGTTGAGGAACGAGCCGATAATGCTTCTTCCCCTAAGTTAAAGACCAGATATGTTCAGATTTCCAAGCCCTTCGAGCCGGACACCCATCCTCAGGAAGAGACTGTATGTCCTCCGAACTCAGGATCAGGCATTGAGCCTGGAAATCACCCGGACCTTCCTGGTCCTGAACTGGTGACCTCGGAGATTCTTCAAGCTCCGGATTCAATCTCGGGTCAGGATTCGGGTTTTAGCCCGCCCACCCACCACAATCAATATTCTCCAAGTAATTCAGGCCCTCCAGACATATGTGACCTAATGTACGTGCGACAGCAACCTTAGGAAACGGTCCATCACTTTTGGGCCAGATTCCTCCTTGTTAAAAACAGGATTAAAGATTGCTGCGACGACGACGCGGTTTTGATTTTTTGTCGTAATTGCACGGACGAGGGAATTCTCAACGCCCTCAACCGCCGCCGCATACAGCACTTTACAGAATTGGCACACACAGTATAGAAGTACTGTGCAATGGAAAGCGCATGGAAGGCCCAAACAGCCCGGTGGGAACCCCCTGCCTTTAAGCAGCCCACCATACGGGCAAAACGGATGCACCCTTACGAGGCATCCGAACACAAGCCCATTGACAAGAAAAACAAACCCTTCACGGGATATAGAACCGTCCTTGATGAACTACTCGACAAGCCCTGTCAGATACATACGACGCCGAGCACCAAACCAACGCACAGCCTTCGGGCATGTTGGGTACTCCGGCAAGTGGCTAAGAGCGGTGAGGCTATCCTCACCAGCACTACTCCAGAGAAACATTCTTCAGAGGATGACGATCTCAACGTCTTTACGGTCTTTGAGACCTTCTCTTCAAATAATCGGCGCAAAAGGGCGCTCCGCGACCTCGCCGAAGTAAACCAAGTAACCGCAATGAACCCCTGGAACAACACGGCCATAACTTTCACGGCCGACGACGAACCAAGGGCTCGATCAGTCCGAGCACCAGCCACCTTGGTCTTAAACCCAATTGTGGATGGCTTTCGACTCACCAAACTGCTCATGGACGGCGGTAGCGGACTTAACCTCATCTATGAAGACACGCTCGACAAAATGCACATGAACAAGAGCCACATCGAGCAAAGCATTACCACCTTTCGAGGCATCATCCCCAATCGAGAAGCACGATGCTCGGGGAAAATTAAACTTGATGTAGTATTCGACACGCCTGAGAATTACAGGTCCGAAGAGTTGCTCTTCCACGTGGCCCCTTTCAATAGCAGATATCACGCCCTCTTGGGGCGGGACGCCTTCGCACGCTTCCAAGCCATACTCCATTACGGGTACATGAAGCTCAAAATGCCAGGGCCCAACGGAGTGATCACTATTACCAGTGATCCGGATATAGCACTCCGCGCCGAAAATAAAACCGCATCCTTGGCCCTTGAGGCACTATCCGATGCCCTCGCGGCCGAAGAGCTAACCACCCTGCATTCTACAGTGGACAAAGACGATGTGATCCTCGACAAGAGGCCCAAATCCACCTCTTTCAAACCAGCAGACGAAATAGTCAAATTTCAAGTGCACTCAACGGACCCTAATAAAACAGCATCCATTGGAGCACAGCTAGATCCGACGGTCGACGCCGCCCTACGAGCGTTCCTACACAAAAATTGGGACATCTTTGCCTGGAACCCTTCGGACATGCCCGGAATCCCACGCAGACTGGCCGAACATAGCCTCAATATAATAAAGGGGTTCAAACCAGTCAAGCAAATGCTGCGGCGATTTTCTGAACCCAAACGACTAGCTATGGGGGAGGAGCTGGCCAAACTACTCGAGGCCGGGTTCATTAGAGAAATCAAGCACTCGGACTGGCTAGCCAACCTGGTCATGGTGCCGAAGAAGGATAAGTCCTGGCGCCTTTGTGTCGATTTCAAAGACCTCAATAAGGCTTGCCCTAAGGACCCCTTCCCACTGCCCCACATTGACCAAATTATTGACGCAACCGTGGGACACGACTCATTGTGTTTCCTCGACGCCTACTCCGGATACCATCAGATTGAGATGAAGGAATCCGACCAGGCCGCAACGGCATTTATTACCCGTATGGGCCTTTTTGCTTCAATACTATGCCCTTTGGGCTCAAAAACACTGGTGCCACTTACCAACGCATGATTCAGACATGTTTGGAAAAACAAATCGGCAAGACAGTGGAGGCATATGTGGACGACGTGGTCATCAAGACTAAACACGTCAAATCATTGGTGGACGATCTACGCCTCACATTCGACAACCTCCGAACATATGACATACGGCTCAATCCGGAAAAATGTGTTTTCGGCGTCCCGGCCGGGAAACTGCTCGGGTTCATTGTTTCCAATAGAGGAATCGAAGCGAACCCAGCCAAAATCCGAGCCCTGTCACAATTGGCAACGCCAACAGACTTAAAGTAGGTCCAAAAACTAGCTGGGTGCGTGGCAGCCTTAAGCCGCTTCATCTCCAGATTGGGAGAAAAAGCATTACCACTCTACCGACTACTCCGACGCACCGATCACTTCGAATGGACGGATGCGGCTACAGCCAGATTGGAAGAAATAAAAACATTGTTAGCAGGTAACCCAATCCTAGCCGCCCCAGGTGTTGGCGAGCCTATGTTGCTCTACATATCCGCGACTCACCAAGTTGTGAGCGCCGTACTCGTCGTCGAGCGAGAGGAAGAGGGACACAAATTCCCCATCCAGAAACCAGTGTACTATGTATTAGCGGTCCTTACACCATGCAAATCTCGATACCCTCACTATCAGAAGATAGCTTATGCGGTCTTTATGGCATCACGAAAGCTCCGACACTACTTTCAAGAGTGTTCGATCATGGTGGCATCCGAAGTACCACTGAATGACATCATAAATAAATTGGGATGCCACTGGCCGCATAGCCAAATGGGCCATCGAGCTCTTACCATTTGAAATAATATACAGGCCATGCCGAGCTATTAAATCTCAGGTGTTGGCCGACTTTGTCGCCGAGTGGACGGAAGCCGAGCTCCCTAAAGAGTACATCACATACTCCAACTGGATCATGTACTTTGACGGCTCTAAAATGTTAGCCGGACTAGGGGTTGGTGTCATCTTGACATCCCCTACGGGGGACACAGTCCGCTACATGTTACAAATCATGTATACGGACTCCAACAATGCAGCCGAATACGAGGCACTTCTACATGCTCTCCGAATGGCTGTCTCCATGGGCATTCAACGCCTAGAGGTGCGTGGGGATTCAAACCTCGCAATATCCCAAATAAATGGAGAATTCGATGCAAAAGACCCAAAAATGGTGGCATACCAAAACGCCGTACTCAAAATATCGGCTTGGTTCGAGGGGCTCGAGTTCCATCACGTTGCTCGAGACAGTAATCAGGCAGCGGACATCCTCACTCGAATGGGCGCTAAACGCGATCCCGTCCCGCCTAACACCTTTGTGGAAAGGCTCTTCAAGCCATCCGTGGTCTGGCAGGATGAGGGCGGAAATCCCAGTCCGGAACCGGTCATACCCCCAGCAGCCGAACACAATTCAGATATCATCGGGGGCTCGGGCACCGAAATAACACCCTCCGCCCATGCAATCATGGTCGTTATCGCTCCATGGACCGAACCCTTCCTGGCCTACCTTAATAGGCAGGAGCTTCCTGATGATCAGAATGAGGCCCGTCGCATAATCCGACGTTCTAAAGCCTATAAAGTTCACGAAGGTGAACTATACAAGAAAAGTACCACTGGAGTCCTTCAAAGATGCATCTCCGAAGAGGAGGGACGGCAGCTCTTGGCTGAAATACATGCTGGTCTAGGTGGCCATCACACCGCAGCTCGGGCCCTCGTAAGCAAGGCCTTCCGTACAGGTTTCTTTTGGCCAACGGCCCGAGCAGACGCACAGTCCC
Organism: Thinopyrum elongatum; assembly: GCA_011799875.1. Classification (NCBI taxonomy): domain Eukaryota; kingdom Viridiplantae; phylum Streptophyta; class Magnoliopsida; order Poales; family Poaceae; genus Thinopyrum; species Thinopyrum elongatum. The sequence goes on from CM022299.1 coordinate 488,424,820, forward strand.
TTGTGCAACACTGTGTGGGATGTCAGCTTTTCGCCAATCAAAGTCATATGCCGCCCACTGCTTTACGAACAATCCCCATCACCTGGCCTTTTGCGGTCTGGGGGCTAGATATGGTCGGACCCCTTAGAGGGGGAAGCCACAAGAAGAAATATTTACTTGTTATGGTGGATAAATTCACTAAGTGGATAGAGGCCAAACCAGTAAAAACGGCTGAAGCAGGGCCAGTGATCGACTTTATATCCGGCGTGGTACACCGTTATGGTGTCCCGCACAGCATCATCACTAATAATGGCTCCAATTTCACAGCCGATGAGGTGAAAAACTGGTGCGCTAACTTGGGCATTAAGCTCGATTACGCGTCCGTATACCACCCTCAAACAAATGGTCAGGTCGAATGGGCTAATGGCCTGATAATGAGCGGCATCAAACCCAGACTAGTGCGATCCCCACGGGAGTCCGATAAGCACTGGGTTGAGGAACTCGATTCCGTGCTCTGGGGACTGCGGACTACGCCCAATCGCACGACCGGATACACACCTTTTTTCATGGTGTACGGCGCAGAGGCTGTCTTGCCCTGCGACATTATTCATGACTCACCTCGAGTGCGCATGTATGAAGAGGGAGAAGCCGAGCTCGATCGGCAGGACGACCTAGACGGCCTAGAGGAGGAGCGTGATATTGCACGAGCCCGTTCCGCATTTTATCAACAACAGGCTCAGAGATACCAAAGCAGAGAAGTGCAGGCCAAGACTTATAATGTCGGCGAACTCGTTTTATGCCTCCTAGAGAAGAAAAAGGACAAGCTCAAACCAAAATGGGAGGGCCCCTTCATTATAGATGAAGTTCTCACAGGAGGAGCCTATCGCCTTCGTAATGCATCGGATAATCGCCTCGAGCCGAATCCATGGAACGCTGCCCGGCTCCGAAGATTCTACGCATAAATTCGGCCATGTTTCTTTTTCGTTCCCTTTTTTTCTCCTCTTCATTTGTCTTTGTTTTTTTGCTTTTATACATTTCCCAGGATATGTTCGGATAGGCCGAACTCTTAAGGGGCACACATCTTTAAATGTATACACCCCACCATGACTTGGGGCTTCTTTAACCGAAGCCTATTATTATTCAGAGCTTAGAGCTCACTTCTTCTATGTCGTTTGTTTATATACACCCTTTCTCCATTATATGCACCTCTATTACTTAAGTTTTTGCCAAGCTGGGTTGCCTCGCTCCTGTGTTTATGCCCTATGTTCCCGATTGTTCGGCTAGGGCGTAAAGGGAGCACCTCTGCGATTGTTACAACCGGGTAATCCGGACCTGTACCTCAGACGGGTGAAGCCGAAAGCTAGCGTTCTTAAGAGAATAATTGGTCGGCCATCAAACGACAGATTGTTACATTCTTGTAACTCTTAGAAACAATGCGGGATAGTTTCCCCGTAATACGGATCAAAGCCCAGGCACGCACAATTCAAGCATGCCAACCCAGGGAAAGGAACCCTTAACGGAACTATTCTCCCTGGAAGATGTTTCTTACATATGTAATATAACATACCTCCCGAACTAAATTTTTGTCTGTTCGAGCCCAATGACTGGGTTGCCTTGTTTCCGGACATAATGAATGTTTCTCACATTCCATAATAATATCCAGAAACACTCCACCATTTTGGTTTGGAGGTTAAAGCCGAAAGCCTGCGATGACAATTTTTCCAAATGTTCGGCTGAAGACACAGGATGATCATAAAGTACATTGATACATTGAATCAAAAGCCTACTCCTTATCTATTCCATCTATAAGATTGTCTAACCTACAGTCTTCTTGCGAATATTTCGCAGCTGTCATTACTTGGTCATACACCAAGTTCGATGGAATTTCTTTCCCGTCTGGTCCCTGCGATCCCACTCGGGCCATATGATTCGCGTCTAGCTTGGTAAAGCGTGTTTTCACCATCGCCCAGGCTTCTCGTGCACCTTCACGGCAGGAGGACGTCTTCCATAGCTCGAAGCGGCGCCGGGCACCTTTGAATAGGCTTGCCAAGTCCTCCATACTTTCTGGAGGGGTATCGGATGGCCATAAAGCCTTGGCCATACTCTTCATGGCTTTCCGGGCCCGCTCATGCACCACGGACAGCTCCTTAAGCACGTCGCCTCGAAATCCGGATACTTCTTTTTCCGGCCGACCAGTTAATAGACCTGCAGCAACAGAGTTATGACATTCCGAATTTTGGACTACATATGAATCTCTCTGATGGTTTTTAAAGTCATACCGAACATGCCGCCCTTCAACTTTTCATTCTCTTTTCGAGCGGCCGATAACTGAGCCTTTAAGCTCTCTATCTCTTCGGATTGTTTGTCTTTTTCCTCCTCGTGTTTCTTCTACTTGGAAGTCCTCATTGCAGCCTTTTTCATTTCCACAAGTTCGGTGGTGACGGCATTCAGCTGTGTCTGGTTTGTTTTCAGTTTTTGGGATAGCGCAGTATTCTTCTCCTTGAGAAGCTGCTGGTCATATCGATCCTTAAATCGGTTGGCCTCACCGCTTCAAGTCTCGGGGGCTACTGGCATATGACTATTAAAATTGCACAAACTCTTACCTGTATATCCTTCGAGAACAATTGAGTAACTCCGGCAAGTCCGTCTCGAGCGGCGCGGATATATGCATCCACCGAGCTGAGTGCGTTAAATTCCTGATCAGAAAAGGCTAGAGCGCGCATGGCCTCTTTCAGTCGACGGTGATTCATCACGCTCTCCACCTTGGAATTCGTGACAGATATGTCATCCGAATCCTCATGAGGCGGCAGAACTGGCATTGCATCAGCCCTCGTCCTAGTTGACGAGTCCGGCGCCGGATTGGCTGACATTTGGCTAGCAGGGCATTTTCCCACTGTCTGCCGCGTGCTCCTCCTGAATCAAAGATAGAAGGGAACTTCAACAATCCGAACTCATGCCCAGGCATGTATCAAACGGACATACCTCTTTGAAGACCTCTTTGAAGACTGTGAGGGCTCTATGGCGCTCCCGGTCTCCTTTCGTTTTGAACGATTACCCTGCGTGGGGGCCGCCCTCGAGGGGGTGCGGCCTGCCGAGCGCCGATCCTATGAAGTACAGTTTAGTATAATGGATAAAGGTGCAAGTAGAGACTCCTTTTTGGGAAAGCTCTTTGAATACTTACGATGGAGAAGGAATAGGGGCGGGGGTAGTTGGCTGTAATAGCCACTTCCGAGCCGTCAAGGCTCGCCTGGTAAAATACCCCATCATCGAACTCTATGTATATATCCGGATCCTCGTAGAAGCCTGGGTCTTCATCGCGGTTGTGATCCTCTGGCTGTGGGGCAGGACAGTGAATGTCCTCGATCATCTTCCTCCATCACTATTTTATGACAACAAAGAACAGCTTGATTAGCATGCCGCGACAGCAGTAAAGCAACACAGGTAGTCAAAATCTTACCCATTCGATGGGGTTGTACATGGAATAACCTTCCCGGCAGTTTAAGCGGAGGAAGTCTTCTTTCTCACCCTTATACAGATTGGCCAAGATCATGGCCAGTTCGGCCGGGGTATCCGGACCCTTGCGTCTGTAATGAGATGCGCCGTCTTCTCCGTTGTAGCACCATAAGGGAGTTACTCTGGACTGGAGAGACTGGACACATCTTTCTATTGCAATGGCCATGACTTCGATTATCGAGAGCTCGGTATGGGCTAATAATCTGACCTTGCTGACCAACCTCTTTATTTCCACACTGTCTCCCTCCTTGGGACTGCGGGGACGCCAGTTGAGACGTTTCTTTAGAGGAGCGCTGGAAAATTCAGGGAGGCCGCGCCGAACTGGGTCCGGCAGTGGGACATCATCTATATAAAACCACTCCAAAGACCACTGTGGATATATCTCTTTGGGAGTTCCAACGGGGTAGCCTGATCCGGCTATACGCCATACTTCGGCGCCGCCCACTTCAAATATAGAACCCCCTCGATGACGGGGGACAAGGCAAAAGAACTTTCTCCATAGTTCGAAATGGGCCTCGCAGCCCAAGAACAGTTCGCAGAAGGCAACGAAACCTGAGATGTGCAGAATCGAACCTGGGGTGAGGTTGTGCAGCTGGATGCCGTAAAATTCCAATAGACCCCTGAGAAAGGGATGGATCGGAAATCCTAAGCCCCATAAAAGGAATGGAACGAAGCACACCCTCTCCTCCTTATTGGGGTTGGGGAAATTTTCAGCCAGCACGTCATTGCCGATTGAAGCCAATCCCGCTCGTACAGGGACTAGATCGGCGAGGGGAAGATATCCCTGCGTCTGGAGTCGACTCAACTGAAGATGAGGCACTGAGCAGCTCTGCCAATCCCCTTCTTGAGGGCCATGGGGGCGCGAGGAAGAGCCTGGGGCGCTGTCCATGTTTTGAAGCTTTTTCGTGGCTAATCTTGGCGTTTTTCTGCGTGATGTGGATAGCACTCGGGGGAAATGACCTCTTTTATATAGGCGTCGTCCCTGTGTGGCCGGGTGTTTTCTTTTTGATAAAAAATTATGGACTGTTTGCATTCGCCCAGCGCATGGAAATCGAGGCGACATGGAAGGAGTCATAAAGGCGGAACGAGGGAGCCAGGGCTGGATTATTATCCGCCCAGTATATAGTGAAGAACCAAACTTGCAAGAGCCGAAGACATAAGCCGGATACTGCATCGTCGTTTGAAGGCCAGTTCGGGGGCTACTGAGGGAGTCCTGGATTAGGGGGTCCTCGGGTGTCCGGGCTATTCGATATGTGCCGGACTGATAAGCCATGAAGATACAAAGCATAAGGCTTTCCTCCGTGTCCGGGTAGGACTCTCCTATGCGTGGATGACAAGGTTGATGTCCGGATATGTAATTTCCTTCCTCCATGAACTGACTCTATACAACCCTAGGCCTCTCCGGTGTGTATATAAATCGGAGGGTTTAGTCCGTAGAGGCTATCAGAATACACATAGGCTAGACAGCTAGGGTTTAGCCATTACGATCTCGGGGTAGATCAACTCTTGTAATTCCTATACTCATCAAATACAATCAAGCAGGATGTAGGGTTTTACCTCCATTAAGAGGGCCCGAACCTGGGTAAACATCGCGTCCCCCTTTGTCCCTTGTTACCTTCAATCCTCAGGCGCACAATTCGGGACCCCCTACCCGAGATCGGCCGGTTTTGACACCGACAGGGCCGAAGCGCCGCCTTCTCGAGGCGGAACCTGGGCAGGAGCACTTTTGCTCTCCGACGGAGCGATTCCGCTAGGGACACTTCCCTCTGGGAGGGGGAAATTGAAGCCATCGACATCACCAACAACCCTCTCATCATGGGAGGACCAATCTTCATCAACATCTTCACCAGCACCATCTGATCTCAAATCCTAGTTCATCTCTTTTATTCAATCTTTGTATCAAAACCTCAGATTGGTACCTGTGGGTTGCTAGTAGTATTGATTACATCTTGTAGTTGATGCTAGTTGGTTTATTTGGGGGAAGATTATATGTTCAGATCCATGATGCTATTCAATACCCCTCTGATCTTGAACATGAATATGATTTGTGAGTAGTTACTTTTGTTCTTGTGGACATGGGAGAAGTCTTGTTATAAGTAATCATGTGAATTTGGTATTCGTTCGATATTTTGATGATATGTATGTTGTTGCTTCCTTTAGTGGTGCCATGTGAATGTCGACTACATGACACTTCATCATCTTTGGGCCTAAGGGAAGGCATTGTGGAGTAGTAATTAGATGATGGGTTGCTAGAGTGACAGGTGTGGTTGAATTGACAACTCAACTGCTAATACTTGCGAATATTCTTTGGCTCCCCTTCTGTCAAATCAATAAATTTGGGTTGAATACTCTGCCATCGAAAACTATTGCGATCCACTATACTTGTGGGTTATCAAGACCTTTTTCTGGCGCCCTTGCCGGGGAGCATAACTCTATTTGTTGAGTCACTTGGTATTTATATCTGTCGATCACTATGAGGAATCTTAAGGATGATAGAACCAAGATCGTTCCCTCTAAGACGAGGGGAGGTAAGGAACTGCCATCTAGCTCTGCACTTGATTCACCTTCTATTTTTAGTAAGCTTGCAACACCACCACCTGCTATTAATCCTGATATGTCACAAGTAATCGATGATGCTACTTCTACTATGAATGATGCTTATGATGATGCTAGTACTTTGCTTGATAAGACTGTGCCATTGGGTGAATTTCTTGATGAACAACTTGCTAGAGCTAAATAAATTGAGAATGCTGAATCCGATGAAATTATTGAAGCTGAAAATGATGAAACACCTATTACACCTAGCTTTCCTAGATATGAATTGCCTAAGATACCCAAGGGTTATTTTATGGATGGAGAGATAGCTAGGGAACTTCTTGCTTCTAATGATATAGATGATCTTAAGAAATTACTATGTAAGTTGAAGGAAAAATCTCTGAATGCTAGAATGAAATATGACCCTCAATTTGCTACGTCTCCCATCTTTATTACTGATAAGGATTATGAATTCTCTGTCGATCCCGAGTTAATTACTTTGATTGAATCCGATCCTTTTCATGGTTATGAATTTGAAACTGTTGTGGCACCTCTTACTAAACTAAATGATATAGCCACCCTATTTTCTCATGAGGAAAAAATTCGCTACTGCTATATTCTTAAGTTATTTCCTTTCTCATTAAAGGGTGATGCTAAGATATGGTTTAATTCTCTTGCTCCTGGTTGTGTGCGTAGTCCCCAGGATATGATATATTACTTCTCTGAAAAATATTTTCCTGCTCATAAGAAACAAGCTGCTTTATAGGAAATATTTAACTTTGTGCAAATTAAAGAAAAGAATCTCCCTCAAACTTGGGGGAGGCTTCTCCAATTACTTAATGCTTTGCCTGATCATCCTCTCAAGAAAAATAAAATACTTGATATCTTTTATAATGGACTAACCGAGGCTTCTAGGGACCACCTAGATAGTTGTGCTGGTTGTGTTTTCAGGGAACGAACTGTTGAACAAGCTGAGTAACTATTGAATAATATATTGATGAATGATAATGATTGGACTCTTCCTGAACCACTACCCAAGCCAACTCCGAAGAAGAGAGGCATTCTATTTCTCAGTCCTGAAGATATGCAAGAGGTAAAAAAATCTATGAAAGAAATAGGTATTAAAGCTGAAGATGTCAAGAATTTACCACCTGTTGAAGAAATACATGGTCTCGAGACCCCGACACAGGTAGTAGAGGTAAATTCTCTCTATAGATTTGATGAAGGTGATATTCCTTATACTAAATCTGCTAGTTAATGCTTAGATGAATTGGATAACTTTATTGTTAAACAAGAAAACTTTAATGCATATTGTCGGCGTGGAAGCACGATCACCTATGGGGCATGGGTGCCCCTTTGTGGTTCGGCAAGGGGACAGTCACATTGCACAAAGAGCGGAAACGACAGGGACAGCGCGGCGATGACAACTCTCTTTTACCCAGGTTCGGGCCGCTTTGCAGCGTAAAACCCTACTCCTGCTATGGTGGATTGATTCGGAGGAACACGAAGACATGACCAGCTCCAGCCCGGCAAGGTTGCCTCGGGAAGAGCAGGATGTGCGTACAAGTGTTGAGGAATCCATGTTTCGAACCCCTTGCTAGGTTGCTGATACGTCTTTGTCGTATCTATAATTTTTGATTGTTTCATGCCAATATTCTACAACTTTCATATACTTTTGGCAACTTTTTATATTATTTTTGGGACTAACATATTGATCCAGTGCCCATTGCCAGTTCATGTTTGTTGCATGTTTTTTGTTCCGCAGAATATCCATATCAAACGGAGTCCAAACGCGATAAAAACTTACGGAGATATTTTTTTGAAATATATGTGATTTTTGGGAAAAAGAATCAACGCGAGACGATGCCCGAGGGGCCCACAAGCCCTAGGGGCGCGCCTAGGAGGCTTGTGGCCACCCCGTAAGGCGGTTGGTGCCCTTCTTCGGCCGCAAGAAAGATAATATCCGGATAAAAATCGTGTTAAAATTTCAGCCCAATCGGAGTTGCGGATCTCCGGGAATTTAAGAAACGGTGAAAGGCCAGAAAACAGGAATGCAGAAACAGAAGAGAAACAGAGAGAGACCCAATCTCGGAGGGGCTCTCGCCCCTCCGCCGCCATGGAGGCCATGGACCAGAGGGGAAACCCTCCTCCCATCTAGGGGGAGGTCAAGGAAGAAGAAGAAGGAGGGGGCTCTCTCCCCCTATCTCCCGGTGGCGCCGGAACGCCACCGGGGCCATCATCGTGACGGCGATCTACACCAACAACTTCGCCGCTGTCATCACCAACTCTCTCCCCCTGTATGCAGCGGTGTAACACCCCTTCTCCCCCGCTGTAATCTCTACTTAAACATGGTTCTCAACGCAATATATTATTTCCCAATGATGTATGGCTATCCTATGATGTTTGAGTAGATTCGTTTTGTCCTATGGGTTGATTGATGATCATGATTGGTTTGAGTTGTATGTTTTATTATTGGTGCTTCCCTATGGTGCTCTCCATGTCACGCAAGCGTGAGGGATCCCCGCTGTAGGGTTTGCAATATGTTCATGATTCGCTTATGGTGGGTGGCGTGAGTGACAGAAGCACAAACCCGAGTAAATAGGTTGTTTGCGTATGGGAGTAAAGAGGACTTGATACTTTAATGCTATGGTTGGGTTTTACCTTAATGATCTTTAGTAGTTGCGGATGCTTGCTAGAGTTCCAATCATAAGTGCATATGATCCAAGTAGAGAAAGTATGTTAGCTTATGCCTCTCCCTCATATAAAATTGCAATAATGATTACCGGTCTAGTTATTGATTGCCTAGGGACAAATAACTTTCTTGTGACAAAAATCTCTCTATTGAAACTAACTTAATTGTTTCTTTATCTAAACAGCCCCTGGATTTATTTACGTGTTCTTTATTATCTTGCAAACCTATCCTATCACACCTACAAAGTACTTCTAGTTTCATGCTTGTTCTAGGTAAAGCGAACGTTAAGCGTGCGTAGAGTTGTATCGGTGGTCGATAGAATTTGAGGGAATATTTGTTCTACCTTTAGCTCCTCGTTGGGTTTGACACTCTTACTTATCGAGAAAGGCTACAATTGATCCCCTATACTTGTGGGTTATCAAGACCTTTTTTGGCGCCGTTGCTGGGGAGCAATAGCGTGGGGTGAATATTCTCGTGTTTGCTTGTTTGCTTTATCACTAAGTAAATTTTATTTGTTGTTGCGAGTTCTTCTCTATCTTTAGTTATGGATATGAAACACGAAATACCAAAAAAAAGGGTGTACTTGCTACTCATGGAGATGGGGAACCTCCTAAAACCCTCGATGCTCGTTATGTGAAAAATATTAAACACTGCTTTGATAATCCCGAGAAAACCCCATTCAACTTGATAATGGGAGACACGTTGGATCAACGTGAATACTTTAGGGATTATCGCTTAACTCAAAAAGGGAAACTCTTATGGGATCAAATTCATATGCTGCATTGGTATGCTCGGGATCTATGCTTGAGATATGATTATACTTGTTGCTCTAGGATGAAGGCTCCACACCTTCCCTTTTCATGTAAATTTAATGATAATAAAACCTTGACTTCTTATGCTAATGGTATATATGATTACTATGATGTGGAACGAATAGAAGAATTTGTTGCTTTTAAGGGTGCTTATGAAATTGAATCTTTGTTTGAAAAGTGTGAAACTTATGATGATCCTGTTTACAGACCTGAAAATTATGCTATACTTAAATATTGCTATGAGAATTATGAATATAATGCCGATATTAATGAGTTTATTGAGAAAGTCTCCACTGTCCAAGAAGACACTAATATTTTGCAGGAATCTATGGAAGAAGAAATTGATGACACTGTGAGCTCGTTGGATGAAAAAGATGACGAGGAGAGCGAAGAACAAAAGGAGGAAGAGCGGATTAGCTACCCGTGCCCACCTTCTAATGAGAGTAACTCTTAAACTCATACATTGTTTAATTTCCCTTCGTGCTTATCGAAGGATGAATGCTATGATCCCTTGGATTCGTTTGAAATATCCCTTTTGATGAAATTGATGCTTGCTATGCTTGTGGCCATGATGCCAATATGAATTATGCTTATGGAGATGAACTTGCTATAGTTCCTTATGTTAAGAATGAAATTGTTACTATTGCACCCACACATGATAGTCCTATTATCTTTTTGAATTCTCCCAACTACACTATATCGGAGACGTTTGCTTTTATTAAGGATTACATTGATGGATTGCGTTTTACTAGTACACATGATGATTTTGATGAATATAATATGCATGTGCTTGCTGCTCCTACTTGCAATTATTATGAGAGAGGAACTACATCTCCGCCTCTCTATGTTTCCAATACGATAAAATTGCAAGAAACTATTTATACTATGTATTGGCCGTTACTTGATGTGCATGAATTGTTCTTTTTTGACAAATGCCGATGCATAGGAAGAGAGTTAGACTTCATTGTTGCATGACATATGTTGCTTTGTGCTCACTACTAAATTACAAATCATTGCTAATTAAAATTGGCTTTGATATACCTTGGGATCCGGGTGGATCCATTACTTGAGCACTATATGCCTAGCTTAATTGCTTTAAAGAAAGCGCTGCCAGGGAGACAACTCAGAAGTTTTAGAGAGTCATTTTATTTTGTTGAGTGCCTTTATAAAGTTTAAAAACAAAAAAAATATAGAGGGGAACCTAAAAACTTTTCCAAAAAGAAAAGCGAAAGTGAGAAAGACGAGCATTGTTAAAGTGGGAGCTAGCCTTGAACTTTGTTCGTGCCCATGGAAACTTTGTGAACCTTGATTACAGAAACTTTTCAACAAAAATAATTATCCCCTTGTAAAAATACATTGTATTATAAAAATAATGCGCCAAGATTTGCCTTTAGGATGATTAGATTGCTTATTTGGTTTGTGCAGTGCAAAAACATAAACTTTGGCTGTAGTACGTGATTTTACATTTTTTTACTGGAATGTCAAAAGTTTCTGAAATTTTTAAACGGTACTGCTATACAAATTGTTTATTTTGTCCTAATTTTTCAGAATTTTTGCAGTTACATAAGTATGGTTAATGTTCAGATTGCTACAGACTGTTCTGTTTTTGACAGATTCTATTTTTGATGCATTGTTTTGCGTGTTTTGATGAATCTATGGATTGTACCGGTGATATAAGACATGGTGAAGTTAGAATACAGTAGGTATAATGCAAAAATAAAATATGAATTGGTTAGCAATAATAATTAAAGTAGTGATTTGCTTTATTATACTAACAGATCTCACGAGGGTTTTGTTAAGTTTTGTGTGATTGAAGTTTTCAAGTTTTGGGTAAGATCACGATGGATGAAGGAATAAGGAGTGGCAATAGATTAAGCTTGGGGATGCCCGAGGCACCCCAAGGTAATATTTAAGGACTCCCAAGCAACTAAGATTGGGGATGCCCCGGAAGGCATCCCCTCTTTCTTCTAACGAACATCGGTAATTTTACTTGGAGTTATATTTTTATTCGTCACATGATATGCGTAAATTCTTGGAGCGTCGTGTGCCTTTTATTTTTCTTTTAGTAATGCACCATGCTGATATGAGATAGTCCTTGGTTGATTTATAGAATGCTTCATGCACTTCCCTTATATCTTTTGAGTATGACTTTATAGAATGCTTCATGTGCTTCACTTATATCTTTTGAAGTTTGGATTGCCTATTTCTCTACACATAGAAAACTGCCATTTGTAGAATGCTCTTTTGCTTCACTTATATTTGTTAGAGCGTGGGCATATCTTTTGTAGAAAGAATTAAATTCTCATGCTTCACTTATATCTATTTAGAGAGTCAACAGGAATTGGTCATTCACATGGTTAGTCAGAAAATTCTACATAAAAACTTGTAGATCACTGAATATGATATGTTTGATTCCTTGCAATAGTTTTGCGATATAAAGATGGTGATATTAGAGTCATGCTAGTGAGTAATTGTGGATTGGTAGAAATACTTGTGTTAAGGTTTGTGATTCCCGAAGCATGCACGTATGGTAAACCGTTATGTGATGAAGTCGGAGCATGATTTATTTTTTGATTGTGTTCCTTATGAGTGGCGGTCGGGGACGAGCGATGGTCTTTTCCTACCAATCTATCCTCTAGGGGCATGCGTATTAGTACTTTGCTTCGATGTCTAATAAATTTTTGCAATAAGTATGTGAGTTCTTTATGAGTAATGTTGAGTCCATGGATTATACGCACTCTTACCCTTCCACCATTGCTAGCCTCTCTAGTACCACGCAACTTTCGCCGGTGCATAAATCCTCCTTATACCTTCCTCAAAACAGCCACCATACCTACCTATTATGGCATTTCCATAGCCATTCCGAGATATATTGCCATGCAACTTCCATCATCATCATATACATGACTTGAGCGTTCATTGTCATATTGCTTTGCATGATCGTAAGATAGCTAGCATGATATTTTTCATGGCTTGTCCGTTTTTGATATCTTTACTATGCTAGATCATTGCACATCCTGGTACACTACCGGAGTCATTCATATAGAGTCATCATGTATTAGTTTTATCGAGTTGTAATATCGAGTTGTAAGTAAATAAAAGTGTGATGATCATCATTATTAGAGCATTGTCTCATGTGAGGAAAGAATAATGGAGAATATGATTCCCTCACAAGTTGGGACGAGAGTCCGGACTTAAAAATCACGGATCGACTCTGTCGGGTTCACCGTCGCGGCACTTTTGCACAAGAGTCCCTGAAGTTATTTAGAATCAACCCGCACTCCACGATAAGCGGGAAAAAACGGTTTGTACGCAGCCCTGACACGCCCGTAGCTGAAATTGCTGCCCCGCATGAGAACTTGAGGGTTTCTTCCGCCGCCGCGCCTCCATCCCTCCGCTGCCTCCGTCCCTACCACTCTGCGGCGTCCTTCCTCGATCCGCGGTCGCCAAATCAAATCAAGACGAGATCGGCAGGATCCGCCGCATCTCGCGCGACACCCAGCTGCAGCTGCTCGTGAGATACAGCCATCGATCTCGACGAGTTCCAGATCGATCAGATCCAGGATGCGGTGGACGACGGTGGCAAGAAGTGGCTAGATGAAGGTCGCGTGGCCGTGTGCGGGTGGGCAGTCGGCACAAGAGGAGCAGCGGCGATGCGTATCTCATCCTGCGGGGGGACAATGAGGATGGGATGGAGCCTCCTGCAGTGGAGGACGACGAAGGGGAGCAGCGCCGCCCCTCCTCAGTGGAGGACGATGACAAGGAGATGCCGGCGACGTGAGATTCCTCTTGAGACCTGCGGCGGCGGCGAAGTGAGGGCACGTGGCGACAACGAATCGAAGGCCGCGGCAGCAGATCGGTGTGAGCATCCATCTTACTGTTCTCTCTCTCTCTCTTCAGCTTCCTCTCTCCTTGCTCATCACATACTTTCCGTTGTGCAGGTTAAGAACTTCTGCAGTAGTGGACATCAAGATCATGCAGCAACCACAGATTTTTTTGAAGCGCGCTCTACTTGGATTTGACCTGTCTCTCTGGTGTTAGATAAGCTAAGCGCTCACATATTCCTGCCAGATCTAGAAGTATTTTCTATTGCACCCCATGAGTTACTTTGATCTGATTAGTTGAGATATTATGAAACTCATGGTGACTAAGCAGTATTGTTTTCCCGCGAAAAATAAAGACTACGCAGTATTGTTTTTGGACAGAATGGTGGTTTCAGAGTAATTACAATGATAGTATGACACATTGCTATATAATCAAGTTCTAAAGTGCATTATTCAGTAGACCTGACATGACTTACATAGAGAGAAACATCTGATACTGTATTGTACTCGCAAATATTTAATTATGGTTGGGGCTTTCCATCTGAAAGAAAACAAGATGTGTATGTTGCCATGATATTTATGTGTAGGTCTGGCATGAAAAAGGATGAATCCAATAATCAATTACAAACTTACGGTATCATATGTTGTGTGCTATCTTCAGTTACGCCCGGATAATATAGAATGAGTTTGTACCAAGAAACCATGTGTTACTCAAAATACAAACATTGAGATAACTCATAGCTCATGGTTGTTCAGTTGTTTGTTAGTACGATATGACATGCATGGTTTATATAGATATATTGCTACTTTTTTAATCTCCGTTTATAATACTATATTTGAGAAAACTATTGCAGTGTTTTGTTGGACTTTATTATAACATCTGAATACTATTGTACCCGACAGTTATAATTATATTTTCAAACACATTAACCAGTGTGATTTCTATTTTCTGCAGACCTTTACTTTTTGGTGAAGCGAACAAGTGAAGAACTATCCTTCCTTTCATACCTAAAATGACCTGGTAGTTTTCCTGAGAAAGTTATCCTATCATGTGATAGACTATTAGGTGATCTCCCATTAATAATGCAATAGAATCACTCCTGACTGATCACCTGAATCGCTCCTGACTGTTGTCATTTGCATCTTAAATTATCTGTCTATGTACATTATTTAATCACTACATGTTTTTTTTCTTACCAACTTAGATCATTTTCCAAGTGAATCTTAGACGAGAGGAATAAGAAATATATAAGTTGGTAGTTTTTTGTTTATTTAATTTTTGAGAGAAAAATATACGGTAGACCATGTGGTCATACTCTTAAAATTATACGATGAATTGATGTAGGGTCATACAGACCAGAACTTTGTTGCACGGTCATTGGGAAAAGTTAAGTGGTGCCTGAGTAGATAAAACAAATGACAAAATACGACTATTGCATGGGAAACAAATTCAAGTCATATCGTGTTCCCATTTGGTTTTGTCTCTGTGTGTAGATAGACGCCCTGATATTAAAGAAAATGAAATTCAAAGCTTTTTTGATATGCTTACATAGTTCATCTAAGATTAGTAAAAAACATATGCTTAACCGGAACTCTCTCAAAAGAAACAATAAGAGAAATGTTAAATGAATGAATCTATCAATTTCTTACTTATATTTCAGAGTGTTAGTTATATAACATATTGGTTCTTCTTCAGGATGCCTAAGCAATTTTTACATTTTGGTGTTGCATCTGTTGTACAATGAAATATAAGCATTTTCTGATGCATAAGACACAAAACAAACTTTAGTTTGGAATAATTAAGCTTTCAAGAGCTTATCACCAAGCCTCTATATTCATCATTAGTGCAAGTTTTCACACGCAATTCTTTTTTCAAAAAGGTTTAGTTGATGTATTGGTTTAAAAAGCTAGCCCGTGCAGTTGCACGGGTTTTATAGAACGTAGCGTTCGTGTTGTGCTCGCGTCGGCCTGCTATGGGTGTGTGATGTGCGCCGGCCAGCATCCGTGTTCTTGTGTGTGGCGCTCCACAGGCAGAGGAAGCTGCTGGCTTCTCGCAGAGGAGGATTAGGATTAGTATAGCACAGATTATGATATCTCCCTTGATTTCTGGTCTGCATTAGTATAACAGGGCACTGATATTTGTTTTGTGGTGTAGGAGCTTGAAGACAACAAGGGGTCGTAGGATTCATGGCAAAACATTCTTCTATGATTTTCTCCCCGAATCTGAAATTATTTCGCCCCTAAATTCGAATCCTTTTGAGAGAGTCAGGGTATTTATGACTATGCTCTATCGATGTGACAAATTTGAATACAACAGGGACTGGAAAGTAACTGCATTTCTCACCGTTCCACTTATATTCAGGGCAACATCAAACTTCAGTCAGAAGAACATGACCAGGCAGGGAGCTTCCTACAACACTGGATGTGAGAAAGTTTGGCATTAACAAGTGCAGCCACCACTCTGCCCCTCCCCGCCGCACTATCCTCGGCTACCTTGTTGCTCACTTCGCGTGTGGCCACTTCGTCCCCGACCTATCAGAGCAGAGTCTGTAGACTGGCGGACAAAAGACTATGCCAGTTTCAGTTTCATGTCTTGTACGGTTGGAACTTACAAAATTTATTATGTTCAGTGCTCTCCAGTAAGTAACCATACAAGAGAAAAAAGTAGTACCATTTTAATCGTAGTTCATGTGAATTCAACAAGAAAAGGTTAATCTTTTTACAAAATGCAGAAAAGTACAACCTTACGGGTTGCATTTTATAGAAATTTTGAAAATCGGCAGACAGATTTGTTAAACTGTACATGAGATGTGCTTCGAAATTTACGATTTTCATATAATAGTTAGCGAAGAAACGTCACACATGTGCTGGAGGGCATTGCCGTGGTTGTGCGTAAAGTGTCTGGAAGTCACGCCCAGGAGGGTGTTGATGTTAGTTAGCCGGCTTGCGTCAAACTCGTCACTTTGGATTGACCATATTTGGATGCGTTGTGATTAGATGGATAACGTGCTCACTGTTGATGGGGGCCTGGATAACGTGCTCACTGTTGATGAGGGCCTCCGGAAGGAGGGTAAGCGGTGAGCGGGAATCGTGTTGGAAGAGCACATGGAATTTATGTGTTTGATGAGGGGGTCATGAGCCATGCTCATTGAGCTAAAGACTTGTGGTATTTCTTTCTCCCCTTGCAACGCACAGACATGTTTACTAGTAAAATACAAAGAGGCCAAAGAATTCAAAAAAAAAAAGAGGTCAAAGAGCCCAAAACAAAAAAAATAAAAAAAAAATGAGAGAAAAAGAGAGAAGAGGCAATGCTACTATCCTTTACCACACTTGTGCTTCAGAGTAGCATCATGTTTTTCATATAGAGAGTCTCCTATGTTGTCACTTTCATATACTAGTGGGAATTTTTCATTATAGAACTTGGCTTGTATATTCCGATGATGGGCTTTCTCAAATGCCCGAGGTCTTCATAAGCAAGCAAGTTGGATGCACACCCACTTAGTTTTCAATTTGAGCTTTCATACACTTATAGCTCTAGTGCATCCGTTGCATGGCAATCCATACTCACTTGCATCGATATCAATTGATGGGCATCTCCATAGCCCATTAATTTGCCTAGTTGATGTGAGACTTTCTCCTTTTTGTCTTCTCCTCACAACCTTCACCATATTCTATTCCACATATAGTGCTATATCCATGGCTCACGCTGATGTATTACGTGAGAGTTTATCGCGATGGAACACGATCACCTATGGGGCCATCAGCCCCTTGTGGTTCGGCAAGGGGGAAGGTCACGTTGCACAAAGAGCAGAAGCCATGGGACAACACGACAGAGGTGACACTGGTGGTTTTTACCCAGGTTCGGGCCGCTGGGAAGCATAAAACCTTACTCCTTCTTTGGTGGATTGATGGAAGGACCGCGATGAACACGCAGCACTCAGGCCCGGCAAGGTCGCCTTGGGGAGAGCAGGCTACGCGCGTATGAGTATACAAGGGTCCGAATCCTTTTCTAGGTTGCCATGGCCCTCCTTTTATAGGCTAAGGGGTAACCACAGTGGCAAAACAGTCATTATCTAGCGATTAGATAGCCAACAGTGCTATCATACCTAACTCTGGCAGTTAGGACAAAGTGCATTAAATGCACTGCTAGGTGTCATGCTGAGGATGCAGCCCGGCAAGCCTGCCGCGCCGCTTAGTCGTCTTCTACCTGTCTGCTTGACACGCCTCTAGACGGGTGTCATATAGAGGTAATCTTCCTTCCAAATGGCTGCCACGTGCCAAATGACAGCCACTTAATCACTTAGGGGCTTGACACCGCACTGACAGATGACTTGCGTTGCGATGCGGTGGAGCGGTGGAGTCTTGGCGGGGAGGTTTGCCTTTGGCGGTCCCGGCAAGCCTGCCGGGGAAATATTGGATTCGTCCTCGGGGCGGCCTCGACCTGACCAGGCTTGCCTGCCCGGTAAGGGAGGCTTTCCCTTAGTGATATCTTACTGCCTCGGCTTGTCTTGGTCTTCTTGATCCGCCCCTTGATCCCTCAAAGAGCTTTTTATCTGGCTTGGTTTTGACTTGGATACTTGCTGAAGTTGTCTTTCTGCCGAGCCTTGGCTGCCGAGGCGGAGGCCCATTGTCCGTGCACAAGTCAGGGGGAACACATACCCCTGTTTGTGTACCCCGACAGAAGCCCCCGGGCCTGAGCCATACGTGTCGCCGGGCACGTTGGGTTAGGCCCTAAACAGTGCGCGGACACGTGTCGAAAAAGTGCTACACATGCAGCGGTTGCCATGATGAACAGTCAATCCAACGTCCACCCCGCGCAATTACCGCAGGTTGTGGGGCCGTGGAACTGTAGCAGTTAATGGGTAGTGCGCGTGTAAAACGGTAACTTCCTGGGAGAAGGATAGCGAAGAGCCGGCCCCCCGCATCTGTTTCCCAAATAAAAGAGAAAACGCGAAGGGGCGCTGCTCATTCGCATCCTTTCCCCCCTCCATCATCTTCTTCCTCAAGCCAAACAGCGGCTCCCAAACCAACACCCGCCCCCGTCGTTTTGCCAACTCTTCCGTTCTTCAACCGATCCTGAAGGATGGGGAAGAAAGCCACCGCCGCGAGGGGGAAGCGGGCGGCCACCGCAAAGGAGACCGCATCGGAGGGGAAGAAGAAGAGGGCGGCGGAGCTGGACAGGAAGCGGCAGGAAGACGCGGTCTTCTTCCCGTCGAGCTTGGACAGGAACGCCTTGGTCGCGAAATATGCATACATGTGGGGGAGAGAAGTCCCGAAGGGGCATGGAGCGCCCGTGGTCCTGCCGGAGGGGGACGAGGCTCCGCCGGATTCGTACCGCTTCTTCTGCGCGTACTTCCTCTGTGGCCTCTCTTCCCCCTTCTCAGATTTCTTCGAGGCGATGATGGTGGTGTACGGATTCCACCTCCTGGATTTCACGCCCAATGCAATGGCGTGCATGGCAATCTTCGCTCATTTGTGCGAGAATTTTGTCGGAGTGGTCCCCAATGTGGATTTGTTCAGGCACTTCTTCGTCCCGTGAGTTGAAGATAAAACCCATCGCCCGGGGAATATAGGTTGGATTCCTCGAGGGAAGAAGGAGATCTGGGATTACCTCCCCAGCCAGCAGTGCGGCAGATGGGAGGAGTGGAGGGCAGATTGGTGCTGGATCCAGGACATGAATGCCCCGGATTACTGCAGGGCACGGATGGAGTGCGTCTTGCGCGGCAGCGAATGGGGCAAACCAGGCCTCGTCGATGTCAGGCTTCGCACAACGCTGAACAGGATCGCCCGTCTCAAAGCTGTCGGGTTGACCATCGAACAGGTGGGGGCTGATTTCCTCCTGCGCCGTATCGCCCCACTGCAGAAGAGGGACAGATGTGCTTGGGAGTACGGAGATGTGGCTGACAGGATGCGCCTGTACCTAGGCCTCGACAACAACCTGTCGGTATACGGCCATGGCTGGCTGTGCGAGCAGTTGTTCGGCGGCCTTGGGCCATTCCGCCTGCTGGGAAGGGTCGTCCCTCTGCACATCAATTCCGCTAGGGACCAGATTCTGAAGTGGATGCCTCACTGCAATGCTTACGGGGTTGAGGCCGATTGGCAAATGCCTGAGTTGGATGCAGAGATCAAGTGGGTCTCCAGCCTGGAAGAAAGGGCTACTAGGATGGAGGGTAATATGTACAAGCGCACCTCCACAGCAGAGGCAGAATTTATTAGGAGGCGAATTGAAGAAGACAAAGCACTCCGGACTGCCAGGAAGGCGAGGCCTAGAGAAGAGGAGGAGGAGGAGGAGGAGGAAGAAGTGGAGGCCGAAGGCGAAGGCTCTTCATATGAAAAGAGTGAAGAGCGCGCCGTGGAAGGGGTTGCCGGGATCGACGCTGTAGGGGCCGAAATTCTTCAGGCCGCGGCAGCAGAGGCCCAAGGAGGAGGCAGGGCCGAAGAAGTAGAGCAGCCTGAGGAGGAATGGCTTGCTACAGGCCCGCAAGCTCCAGAGCCGGACCTGGACCAGCGTCCTCGCAGGCGGGCCAGCCGGGGGATATCGGCCCCTGGTCCTGTGCCAACCACCAAGCGAGTGAAGAAGATTGCCTCCAAGAGCGACAAGCCAGATATGGCACATCGCTATTCCTCCCGTCTTTCTGAGGCGACAACCCCTCCTGCCAAGTGACGAACGGTCACCGGGGTTGATGCCAGCCCCCAGTCAAGTTCAGCTTCCTCACGCAGCTCATCCCCGGCGGAGCCCCTGGTTCAATCAAAGAGCTCAAAGTTGTCGGGAAGCTCTGTTCCTCCGACTCTGAAAAGGAGCAGGGCAACCCCGCCACCCATGGGATACGCGCTGGGCTCCATGCCCATCGATCCAGAGATAGGAGATTACTGAGTTTTCTTGCTTGAGAATAATATGCACTTGACGCTTGCTTATATCAATCTTGCTTGCTGACTTGTCAGAGACGAAGAACCCCTCGTCCATCGAGCCAAGCGAACCAAACAGGTGGCGTCGCCGGAGCCTTTGGCGGGCACGGGCCTGGCGGGAGATAGCACAGAAGATCCTGTGCTGAGCCCCCGGCCTAGCCCCCGGCGCGATGGCGCGGAGCAAGTTTCACCCGCCAGGAGGGACACGACAGAACATGCTTCATCCCCCACCAAGGAAGAAGAGGAGACCCACCAGGGTGGGGCCCACCATGAGGGGTCCACCCTACCCCAAGTCCAAGTGGAGAAGTCATCAGCAAGGGCCTCTACCGAGGGGTCCACCCACACCGAGGAGATGTTCGTTGGGGGAGTGGATACGGGCCGCATCCCGCAACTGATGTTGCTGGGGAAACTGATATCCTCCCGCAGCAAACAACACCATGTAATCTGCTTGTCTTTGTGTCCTTTCGTTTGAACTGCTTCGCTTCCAAGTTTTGTGACTCAACGGATCGTAGCATCTCCTTATCATTGTTTTGCTGTCCACATCTGCAACCCTGATGGCCGAGGAACCCGAGTTGCTGGAAGAGGTGGCCAGCATCGGGAAAGATGCTGCCGAGGAGGCCACCAGGATTGCTGCCGCGGAAAGCCAAGGTCAGGCTGCCGGGGCAATACAAGAATTCCCCAGCGGGACGGAGAAAGCCCCCGGCAGCATGCCTGGCCGGGACACAGTCGTGGAGGAGAAGATCCCTTTGCAAACTAGGGGACCCCTTCCTTCGTTCAGCACGTCAGCTGAAGTCCCACAACCATCCTCAAGCAAGCTGGCGCTGGTCCTTGCCAATCCTAGGCTTGGAGCCCCTAGTTCATCCATTGTAGCGGGCGAGGACTTTGATGAAGAAATCCAGCGCCTCTTAGCTCCGTTGTCCTAGCTAGCTGAAGAGACTAATGATTCTGCCAGCGCAGCCATGGACCTGTCCTTCCTGGAGTCCGTGGCAACAGGTATCAAGGATATGCAGAGCAGATACAGCTTGAAATGGCAGGCGATCAAGAAGCAGCGCGACTCTGCCAGTCTCATGGATCAGAAGCTGACGGACAAGGGCAGCGAACTGCATGAGTGGCACAGCAAACAATTTCATTCTCTTCAGCGGCAACAAGAGGTGATAACCATGGCCAAGGAGGATGTCGCTGCCCGGGAGGTCCGCCTGGCGGAGCGTGAAGCGCTTCTGAATGCCAAGGAGAAAGATATCTCTTCCCGGGAAGGGAACCTTGAGGCCACCCTCCGCAACAAGGATGGAGAACTGGAGGCCCTTGTCCAGCAGCGCATCAAAGACCTGGAGGACAAGCACAAGGCGGCTCTTGACACGCTCACCCTCGAATCTGCTACCCAATTGAAGAAGATTGCCAATGAAATTGCCGCTGCATCTACTGCCAAGGCTGATCTTGATCAACAGGTGGCCAAGCAGACTGAGGACCTTGCCGGGAGCGCCAAGGAAATCGTGGCTCCCAAAGAGGAAGCGCAGAAAGCAGAAACCCTTCTGAAGGAGGTGCAATCGCATATTTCCTCCAAGAGCCAGGACCTCGATACTGCCAATGGTGCCATTACTGACATGAAGGCGAGGCTTGGCGCCTTAGAGAGTGGGATTGAGACTGCCGGGGTTCGTGAGCAGCTACTGATGAAGGAATTGGACAACGCGAGAACCCTCCAAAAGGACGCGGAGGACAAGTTGCAAAACCAAGTTGAGCAGCGTGACCTCTGGATCAAGAGCCTGGTTGATATCGCCGAGCGCATCACTGCCCAGATCTCGAAGATGGACATGAAGAGCTGGGCTTTCTCCGTTAACAACCACGAAGTTCCAAGCGCCAAGCTGACACTCTTCTTCGAAGGTTTGATCGAGGGGCTGAAGACATACGAGGACGAAAGGGCCGTTTGTTTTGCAAACGAGTCCTGGAAGCTTGCCCGTGACGCTCTCTTCATGGTTTTGAGCAATCTTTCTTATCGTCACCCAGAACTTGATCTCGCCGATGGCTTCAGGAGGCTGCCGCCGGGCGCCGACGTTTCTGCCATTGAGGAGAAGGCTGGTCCCTTTGCCGACAAGGTCCTCTCCGTCCCCAGGGTTCCCAGAGGCCGACAAGCTCAGCCTTAAACTATTTTCATTGCCATGGTGCCCTGCAACAAAATAAATCATGTGTCCTATGCTTAGGCCCTGTATTATTTCTGATTTCGCACACGTTGAACTGATGTTTAAATATGCCAACGCACGCTACCCTTTTTTTGTTTACCCATTGATGTTTGTATGGTTAGTTTCTTTCGCGTACTTCGGTTGCCCGCCAGTAGCATACTGCCGCGATTGCTGTGAGGAACATGTTTTTAGCATTCAGCAGGCGAGGATATGCCCCGGCAGGTTTTTTCTTATCTGTCTTCGACGCAGCCGCCTACCTTGTTAAGCAGGCTCGAAACAAAGTAGGGGCGCAGCCAAATACAGTAAGGTACCATCATACGAAAAGGCTTGTCATACGAAACTCCTGGGGGTCCAAGGGATAACGACGTAAAAATTCTGAAGAAGAAAGCCGATGATCGTGTTGACTTAGCTTTTGTTCATGCTTCTCTCCTTCATCAGTCATATATTTTGTAATGTACAACACTTTCTTCTCCACTTGCGATTGTTCCTCCTGTTCGGGTATTCACCCTTGTTCTGAAGAACAAAACAATGAACGAGAAGGCGCACAAGGGATAGGCTTGGCGTTTTATTAGTTATGCATCCGCCCCTGGCAGGAGCCAGTGGGGCTTATTTGAATGCTTGCAGCTGACGAGGTATGGTAGAAAAGAAGGGTCGGCTCCTCTCTCCCCTTCGTCACATTTGTCAATGATCCCATGGTAGCGGGTACGAAAGGCCACGCTGATGCAAAAGGCCTTTTGTCGGAGCGCGCTTGCCGGGGCATCGACCAGCGGATTCACACCAACGTTCCACTCAGGATTTACCCCTGGCGGGATAAATGCTGTACCGAGTTCCTCGTGGGCTCATCGATGCTGACGATGCCACCGCTGCATGGCTTGACCATTTGACGAGTGGGAAGGGAAGAAGGGGCCGTCCACGTACCATTCCTCTCTTCTGCCCAAACGATACCTTTTGGCATCGGATGTGCCTGTTATGAGTTCGCAAGGAGGGCGACATCGCCACTCGCCTTGCTTCTGTCTCTGGATGTAGGTAGCGGGGTGAGTATGCCACTCGAGCTGCCTGTGGTCGTCGTGCCTCCATCGCCTTCCGCTCCCACTACCATCGCAGCCGTGGCGGCGGTGGGCGACGGAATCTGGATAGGGCCCAGCGAGGAAGCAACGTCATCCTTCTTCTTCGTGGCCACTGATGAAGAGGGGATTCGTGGAGATGATGATGTAGCCTGACGTGTTGCCCACAACATCGGGTTCCCCCTACCTGGCTCGCCAAAGATGTCACGGTGGAACACGATCACCTATGGGGCCATCAGCCCCTTGTGGTTCGGCAAGGGGGAAGGTCACGTTGCACAAAGAGCAGAAGCCATGGGACAGCACGACAGAGGTGACACTGGTGGTTTTTACCCAGGTTCGGGCCGCTGGGAAGCGTAAAACCCTACTCCTGCTTTGGTGAATTGATGGAAGGACCGCGATGAACACGCAACGCTCAGGCCCGACAAGGTCACCTCGGGGAGAGCAGCTATGTGCGTATGAGTATAGAAGGGCCCGAATCCTTTTCTTGGTTGCCATGGCCCTCCTTTTATAGGCTAAGGGGTAACCACAGTGGCAAAATAGTCATTATCTAGCGATTAGATAGCCAACAGTGCTATCATACCTAACTCTGGCAGTTAGGACAAAGTGCATTAAATGCACTGCTAGGTGTCACACTGAGGATGCAACCTGACAAGCCTGCCGCGCCGCTTAGTCGTCTTCTACCTGTCTGCTTGACACGCCTCTGGACGGGTGTCATATAGAGGTAATCTTCCTTCCAAATGGCTGCCATGTGCCAAATGACAGCCACTTAATCACTTGGGGGCTTGACACCGCACTGACAGATGACTTGTGTTGCGATGCGGTGTAGCGGTGGAGTCTTGGCGGGGAGGTTTGCCTTTGGCGGTACCGACAAGCCTGCGGGGGAAATATTGGATTCGTCCTCGGGGCGGCCTCGACCTGACTAGGCTCGCCTGCCCGGTAAGGGAGGCTTTCCCTTAGTGACATCTTACTGCCTTGGCTTGTCTTGGTCTTCTTGATCCGCTCCTTGATCCCTCAAAGAGCTTTTTATCTGGCTTGGTTTTGACTTGGATACTCGGTGAAGTTGTCTTTCTGCCGAGCCTTGGCTGCCGGGGCGGAGGCCCATTGTCCGCGCACAAGTCAGGGGGAACACATACCCCTGTTTGTGTACCCTGACAAAGTTGAAAAGGCTTGAGAACATTAAAAGTTTGAAACCATTGCTTGGCTTGTCATCGGGGTTGTGCATGACGAAATACTTTGTGTTATGAAGATGGAGCATAGCCAGACTATATGATTTTGTAGGGATAACTTTCTTTTAGCCATGATATTTTGTGAAGACATGATTGCTTTATTAGTATGCTTGAAGTATTATTATTTTATGTCAAATTATAGACTATTGCTTGGAATCACTCATGTCTTAATATTCATGCCATGATTAGATTATATGATCAAGATTATGCTAGGTAGCATTCCACATCAAAAATTGTCTTTTTTATCATTTACCTACTCGAGGACGAGCAGGAATTAAGCTTGGGGATGCTGATACGTCTCCGTCGTATCTATAATTTTTGATTGTTTCATGCCAATATTCTACAACTTTCATATAATTTTGGCAACTTTTTATATTATTTTTGGGACTAACATATTGATCCAGTGCCCAGTGCCAGTTCATGTTTGTTGCATGTTTTTTGTTTCGCAAAATATCCATATCAAACGGAGTCCAAACGCGATAAAACTTACAGAGATTTTTTTGGAATATATGTGATTTTTGGGAAAAAGAATCAATGCGAGACGATGCCCGAGGGGCCCACAAGCCCTAGGGGCACGCCCCCTACCCTGGGCTCGCGTGGGAGGCTTGTGACCACCCCGTAAGGCGGTTGGTGCCCTTCTTCGGCCGCAAGAAAGATAATATCCGGATAAAAATTGTGTTAAAATTTCAGCCCAATCGGAGTTGCGGATCTCCGAGAATTTAAGAAACGGTGAAAGGCCAGAAAACAGGAACGCAGAAACAGAAGAGAAACAGAGGGAGAGATCCAATCTCGGAGGGGCTCTCGCCCCTCCGTCACCATCGAGGCCATGGAACAAAGGGGAAACCCTCCTCCCATCTAGGGGGGAGGTCAAGGAAGAAGAAGAAGAAGAAGGAGGGGGGCTCTCTCCCCCTCTCTCCCGGTGGCGCCGGAACACCGCTTGGGCCATCATCGTGATGGCGATCTACACCAACAACTTTGCCGCCGTCATCACCAACTCTCTCCCCCTCTATGCAGCGGTGTAACACCCCTTCTCCCCGCTGTAATCTCTACTTAAACATGGTGTTCAATGCAATATATTATTTCCCAATGATGTATGGCTATCCTATGATGTTTGAGTAGATCCGTTTTGTCCTATGGGTTGATTGATGATCATGATTGGTTTGAGTTTTATGTTTTATTATTGGTGCTGTCCTATGGTGCTCTCCGTGTCACGCAAGCATGAGGGATCCCCGCTGTAGGGTTTGCAATATGTTCATGATTCGCTAATGGGAGTGGCGTGAGTGATAGAAGCACAGACCCGAGTAAGTAGGTTGTTTGCGTATGGGAGTAAAGAGGACTTGATACTTTAATGCTATGGTTGGGTTTTACCTTAATGATCTTTAGTAGTTGCGGATGCTTGCTAGAGTTCCAATCATAAGTGCATATGATCCAAGTAGAGAAAGTATGTTAGCTTATGCCTCACCCTCATATAAAATTGCAGTAATGATTACCGGTCTAGTTGTCGATTGCCTAGGGACAAATAACTTTCTTGTGACAAAAAGCTCTCTATTAAAACTAACTTAATTGTTTCTTTATCTAAACAGCCCCTAGATTTTATTTATGTGTTCTTTATTATCTTGCAAACCTATCCTATCACACCTACAAAGTACTTCCAGTTTCATACTTGTTCTAGGTAAAGCGAATGTTAAACATGCGTAGAGTTGTATCGGTGGTCGATAGAATTTGAGGGAATATTTGTTCTACCTTTAGCTCCTCGTTGGGTTCGACACTCTTACTTATCGAGAAAGGCTACAATTGATCCCCTATACTTGTGGGTTATCAGTTGCCTCGGGCCTCCTTTTATAGGTTAAGGGGCAACCTCAGTGGCAAAACAATCTTTTTGGTGTGATTAGATAGCTAACAGAGCTATCATACCTAACTCTCGCAGTTAGGACAAAGTGCATTAAATGCACTGCTAGGTGTCAAGATGGTGTTGAAGCCCAGCAAGCCTGCCGCATCGCTTATCTGCCTTCTTCTTATTAGTGCGACACGCCTCCTGGACGGGTGTCAATAAAGCTAATCTCCTCTTCGCCATGCTGCCACGTGTCTGACAGGATCCACCTAGCCACTTGGGAGCTGGACACCGCACCGATTAGTGACTTGCACGATGAGGTGGAGCGGTGGCGTCCTGGTGGGGATCTGCAGGTTTGTAGAGCTTGGCGGGTTCTGTCTTGCGATCTTGACGGGCCCCGGGGTCCCTGCCGGGTCGTTTTGTACTTGGCCTTCATAGGTGGTCTCGACTTGGCCGGGCTCTCCTGCCCGGCAAGGGAGGCCTCCTTAGTGGAATCTCTTGCTGGCTTGATCTTCTTAAGCTCGACGTGCCTGTCAAGGTTAATTTCCCTGGGAGGCCATGCAAGTCTGTGCTCGACTTTGATTAAATAGGTTATGGAGCGATACTTCATAAAGGAGAAACAAATCACCAATTCAGAGCATGATGTTGGCACTTCAAGGGCACTCCCTAAGCAAAGTCCATCAAATGTCATTGTTGCAGGTAGTCGCCCAAACCATTTATTCAGAGATGAACTAATTCAGATAATTTTGATTCACAAAGAAGTTAGTTTTTGGTTTTGAACTTCACACACACATCAACAATTAGGGCAGGTAGTCCAATAAATTGTTGATTAGTTCATGAGTGATCGTTTAATTTGCTATGTGAACAAAGATACATTTTTGAAAGTGCGTTATATCGACTAAAGGGGGGGGGGGGTGAATAGACGATTTTTACAAATTCGTCACTGAGGAAATTCAACTTGAGAAATTTGCTAAGCGACGAAATACAAACAGCGGAATAAGTACTCAGGTGCATGCATAACAAGACAGTAGCATGGTCATCATGATGAAATGAAACATACACAAAGCACAGGTAGCGTGTAAACAGGATAAGCAGGCAGAAGACAAGATGACTGAAGAAATAGGATTGAGAAAATTGAGAAAGACTCCAGTCAAAGTCTTCAAACAGTAACAATCAATTTCATCAACACATGAGTGAGGAAATGAAAGGGTTGAGGAAATAGAACCAATAGCTCGGTGAAGACAATGATTTGGTAGACCAGTTCCAACTGCTGTGACAGTTGTACGTCTGGTTGGAGCAGCTTGGTATTTAAATCAAAGGACACACAGTCCCAGGACACACAGTCCTTACTGTATTCTCCTTGAGCTAAGGTCACACAGACCTCGCCCAATCACTCGCGGTAAGTCTTCAGGTGACTTCCAAACCTTCACAGACTTAGTCACTCGGCGATTCACAATTCCTCTTGGATGCTCTAGACCATGACACCTAACCGTATGGAAGATGCACAGTCTTCAAAGGTAATAAGCATCGGTTCCACACAGGAACAATCTCTTCAGTGATGCTCAATCACTTTGGGTTGTAGGTGTTGGAGTTTTGGGTTTTTCCTCACTGATGATTTTCTCTCAAAGTCCTCGAAGGATGGGATGCTCTAAATGACAAGTGTCAGTTTCTGTCAGAGCAGCCAACCAGCTAGTGGTTGAAGGGGGCGGCTATTTATAGCCGGGGCAGCTTGACATGATAAGACATAAATGCCCCTAATGATATGACTGTTAGGTGGATAAGATATTTGGGACAGCTGGCGCGTAGCACAACAACGGTCGGAAATTTGAGCTCTCAAATTCCTCAGGGATATCATGTTCCTCACTTGTAGGCAATCCGCACTGGCGAATTCCTAACTCCTCAGTCAGAACAAATTCCTCAGAGAACAAAAGATCTTCGTCTCTGTCTCTGAAGAAATTGACTGAACTATATGAGATTTCCAAAGGCTTCACTCGAAGGATTGGGTATGTGTAGGCTTTGAGATGAGCATCACTTGGAAACTTTTCCTTAGTTTTACCTCGACCCCCTTTAACAGTACGGTGTTTCCTATGACTCAAGAAAGGAAAATGAAACTACAAAAACAAAAGTCTTCACGCTTCATAATCCTCGCATCAATATCAATATCTTCAAGGTCACACCAATTTCCTCATTTTCAAAGTCTTCAAGAAAACCAAAGTCTTTAGTTGAAGACATTCATTTTTAGGGGTCGACTTTCTTCGGAAATATCAAACTCCTCAGGGACTTATAGAACCTGTGTACACTCACAAACACATTAGTCCCTTAACCTATAAGTCTTCAATACACCAAAATCACTAAGGGGCACTAGATGCACTTACAATCTCCCCCTTTTTGGTGATTGATGACAAATAGGTTAAGTTTTCTACGGGGATAAACATATGAAGTGTAAATACTGATATTGAGGAATTTGATTGCAAGATATAGAAGAACTCCCCCTGAACATGTGCATATTTGAGGAATTTGCTTTGGATTGCAAATGCACATTGTAGAATAAAATCATGGAGATCTCCCCCTATATCTTGTAATCCATTCACGCATTTAACATATAATATGAAGAATTTGAAATGCGTGATGAAATATGGTGTCTGACGAAATTCAGCATGCGTGCATTAAGGTACTTGAGGAAATAAGCATGCAGAAAGCAGTTCAAGAGTATCAGACCACCATCGGACTTAAGTTTACAACTCAACCAACAAACACTTCAGAAGAGCGAGAGTTGTAACTTAACGAAAAAAACAGCCCATATGTAAGACCCGCTTGAAGACTAACTTAAATTTCTCCCCCTTTGTCATCGAATGACCAAAAGGGACGAAAAATGAGGACTAACGCCCCTGAAGAATAGCATCACAAGGTCGATGGAGGAGCGCCAGCGTTGTCGGGGTCGTTTGTTGAAGTAGGGCCTGCCGCGGTGTCGTCGAGATCCTCAGCTTCATCCGTCTCACGCGATGAAGAATATGAACTTGTGACCAACTAAGGAACTTTGACATTCTTGAATTTTATTCGAAGAAGGATGAGAACAGTCAAAGTTCTACTGAAAGTCCATCTGCTTGAGGTCTTTATCACTATAAAGATGAGAAAGTATGGCCCAAGTGCGATCGACGATTTCATGCACATAATAGTGATTCTTCTTCACAGTGTTCTGCGTGACTGTCATGTTCTGAAGAATTGAGCCAAATTGTCGCTTGACCCACTTGTGATTGCGATCGACTTTCTGGTGAAGACTTAGAAGAAGCTCACGATTAGTCATCACTCGTGGGGCAGTGGCTTAAGGATTTTGCTCATGGGCTCTGGCAGAATCTTGAGTAGCAGAGTCAATATTGGTGGAGTAAGATGCAACCTTACGGAATTGACCATCCAATGGACGAGTGCCTTCATCAATAACAGCAGCTTTGCCCTTTTCATCAACTGAGTAAATAGTCCTTTTGAGGACTTCAATGGGAGGTAGAAAGCTGAGGTGATTCTGAAAATATGCCTTGTAGTGAATTGAAGACCTGGTTCTGATGAATTTCATTATCCAAGGAGCATAGGGCTTCAATTCAAACGGCGACAGTGCAACATTTTCCAAAGTCCTCATGAAGAAATCATGATAGTTAATGGGAATCCCATGTATGATGTTGAACAATAGATTCTTCATGATGCCAACAACTTCTTCTTCTTCTTCAGAGTTGTGGCCTTTGATCGGACTGAGGGTTTTGGTCAGGATGCGGTATATTGTCCTTGGCACATATAACAAATACTCCACTAGGAAGGTGGTTCTTGGAGCTTGGCCAGGCCGCAAAGGCTTCATCAGCACTTGCTTGAGATGATTTTCAAGTTCAGGTTCTTCATAGATTAGCCTTGCACCTTCAGCGGGAGGACTGACTGGGATGGCATGAAGTAATTCAGAGGCCAGAGCTTTATAGTGAGTGTTTTCAGTCATCCAGTCAAGCACCCATGAATTGACATCAGCAACATTGCCAGTGAGATGCAGAGTTGCATAGAACTGAAGAATTAGATCTTCATTCCAGTCACATATATCAGCGCAGAAACTGAGGAGTCCAGCTTCGTGAAGAGCATTTAGTACTGGTTGGAAGCATGGTATGGACTCCATGTCTACGTGAGGAATCTGGCAGTGCTGGAAGACTTTGTCCTTGTCAAACAGGACAGAAGCATAGAAGTTCATCTGGCTTGCAGTCCAAAACCTCTTGCATCTTAGCTTTGCTGAACCATATGGATTTGCATCAGTGAAGAAATGATGCTCAGCGAAGAAATCAACATTCTTGAATATTGGCCTCTTTGTATGAGGATTTTGAGGCTTGGGCTGAAGATTTGCAGTAGCAGGCCTCACAACCTCTTGAGTCACAACTTCTGGTGCTGCTGACTGAGGAATTGAAGCTTCAGGTTCTTCAGCAGCAGACCGATTCTCTATTTCTTCAGCTATTACAGCTGGGATTTCTTCAGGTATGTACTGGAGAGAAGTTGAACGTCCTTCAGACCCTGTTAATATTTCTTTAGTCTGCACAGGGTACTGAGGAATTGGATGCAAAGGTGTGGCAATTGGAGAGTTGGGGTGAAGATTTTCCCAATAGTCATCATTCAGCAGAGGGGTTGTAGAGCCAATGTCCACATCTTCTTCAATTTCTTCAATGCCTGCCTCTTCAGCAGTGAACTGAGGCACAGGCGATGATACCAATGGTGTGGAAACAATATCTTCCACATCAATTTCTTCATCCAACTGCTCTGAAGAAGCAGCAGAAGGATTTTCTTCATCAATGTCATCTGGAATGACATATTCTTCACCAAACGGAATGAGCTCCTTTGATGGCACTATTGAGATCAGAACAACATCAATTGGTTCATTGAAAGAGCTTGTCAAAGTCCTCACTTTCTTGGGAGCTGAGGACTCTGCAGAGGTTGATGCTTTCCTCTTCTTTGTGGCTTCCTTCTCTGCAGCCTTTGTTTTCTTCACTTCTGATGCAGAAGGATGTGTGGTTTTCTTCATCTTTGAAGATGTTGCAAGAGGAGCAGATGAAGTTGGAGCAGTTTCCCTTGTATTATCAGTTTCTTCAGGCACAGCAGATTCTTCAGCTGGCCTGGGTTGTTCTTCAGGCGCAACATTGATGGTTGCCCTGGCATTGTCTTCAGGAGCAGGAATTTCTTCAGCTGCCCTGGTAGCTTCTTCAGCAGCCTGATTTTCATCAGTTGCGCTTGCAGTTTCTTCAGTATGCTGAGCAGATGCTTCAGCCTGAGGAATTTGCTGTTGCGATGGTGCTGCAATGACTGCCTTCATGTTCTTGGCAATCTTGACAAATCTGACTTTGGCACAGAGCCAATCTGCATGATATCTGTCAAATTTATCACTGAGGTCTCTGATCTCCTTCTGAACAGTGACAAGTTCTTCAGGAGCCACTATAAGAATGTTGTTCCTCATAAATCGCTCCTTCTTGTACTGGGCCTTCTTGACTTGTCTGGCCTTCTGAAATTTCCATTTTTCTTCGCCTATGAAGGCAGTCAACATATGACTTTGACTAGGAGTCAGGTTAAAGTCAGGGAGTGGAGTGTTGGGATCTTTGTGCCATATGTCAATGAAATCGAGGATCTTCTTCGGATCCAGCATAAGAGGCACAGAGCTTCCTTTGACTCTTGCAGCCCTTTCCAGTCTATCTTTGATGATTTTAGTCAGTTCTTCATCATCAGCTTCATCATCGTCATCAGACGGAACATGGAATGCCACTTGCTTCTTGTGAGGACTTGGCCTCTTTCCACGTCCAGCAGTGGACTTGACCTTCATAAGAGTTGGACCACTTGAGGATTGTGGTAGTGCTGAGGAAGTTGTAGATGCCCCTGATGCAATAGAAAATCCAGCAGTCCACTGACACGTTGCAAGGTGTACAGGTGTTGAGGATTTGGTGGCAGCAACTAAGGATTTTGCAGCAACTAAGGGAATCGGTGTTGCCCTTGAGGAAGTTGCCTTGAGGGCTTTGTTGTTGATGAACTTGGCCGTGAGGGCATTGCTGTTGAGGAACTTGGCTTCACAGCAGATTTCTTCAGCATAGCTTTCTTTGGTGCAGACTTACTGGCAGAGGCCTCAGCAGCAGCAGCTTGAGAATCCACATTGAATTTCCTCACTGCTTCTGCAGCAACTTTCTGAAGCTTAGCTTGGCGCTTGGCCCATTCCTTTGGAAATTCCTCACCGTGCCTGACGCTGGTGGGATTAGCTATTTGGCCAGCTGCCAAGGGTGGTCTTGGACATGGAGGGTTTACAGCGAATTTCTTCATGTACTTGGGAGTTACATAACGATATTCCCTCCATTCCTTTGCCCATCTCCTCTCAATCCTATGTATGCGCACTTTGCGCTGATTCTTGTTTTCTTTTCCATGAGTTTCTTCATCTGGTGTGCAATATTCATCATATATGTCCTTAGGGATCTCAAACGCAGTGTTTGTTTCTGGCCTCTTGCCTCCCTTCTGAGGTCTCTTCCCATCTGCCATTTTCCTCACTTGAGGACTTTGAACTTTGGATGTTTCTGAGGAAGTATGCAAATTTTCTTCGAGGAACACTGCAAATGAGTTAAGTTGATGAGAACCTAGTGATTTAGCAGCAGACATTTTGTACCTGTGAATAGAGTATAGGTGCAAAGAATTTGGAGAGGTCATATGCGTTCTCAGAATTTTTTCAAAAAAGTTATCAAGTTTGAGGAATTTGACCATAGATGTCTTGAGGAATTTCACTAAGCGTTCTTGACTCAGGTTCCAGAGTTGTACAGATTTGAAAATCCACACAATTGAGGAATCTTGAGGAAAATCGTAGCTTAGAGAAACAAATCAAGGAAAAGAAGAATTCCGGTGTTTATGGAGTGGGAAGTTGAAGAATAAACACCTTTTGAGGATTTTGTGAAAATCATAAGAATCAAAGTAGGGCAGTAAAATTAGATTTTAATTACCCTTGACGAAGAACACGGCGAACTGGGAGTGGAGGTGGAGATGTTCATCAGTTCAGATCTCCCACGCCCTAACTTGGCGGCGGGAGACAGCTACGGCAGCGGCGGAGTGAAGATTTCCGCGGCCGGCGCGAGTACGACGATGATGAGGTTGAGGCAGTGAAGCTCTTCCTCACCAGCGGCGATGGATTGTAGCAACGACGCTAGGTCTGAGAGCTCGATTGAGGGGAGTTGAGGCCGAGCGGAGTAAATGAAGTATGAGGAGGGTGAGGGGTATTTATAGCCGCAGTGAAAAACTGCTCGCCCGAAGATTTTGGACGAACATGCCCCTGACCCTTGCTATCCTAACGACATGTGTCACCCACGTACAGAGAGGTGGAGATCATGGGGGATCGTGGGTGAGTAGTTTAATCCATCGTGGGAAGTTGAACGGTTTGAGCGGCAACAGCCAAAAATTCAGATATGAAAATTTTAATGTTTCGTTCGCAAATTCTTCAGCTGTTAAGGACACAGTGAAGACTTTGAACGGGTTTCAAATATAATGCACATGAATAATTTGTGAACAGACTGGGTTGAGTTTAGCATAGAGGGGGAACGGGTCTGATCACATTCACTTAGATGAAAATCAACTTGAAGAATTAGCAATAAGTGAATGCTGTTGAGGACATTGAAAACTATATATATATATATATATATATATAGTCTTGAAGAGCACCAGTCGAAAAGTTGAAGAATTTGAAATTTTGAAGAATTTGCAAAATGAAGAAAACCTCAAATTTTAAGGTTTTCAACTTTGGTTGGTGGCATGACCCACCGTATAAGAATGATGATTTCAGACACCGCGTACAATTGTCGTAGGGCTCTGAGAATCAAATTCTTCATTAATTTCTTCACACTTAGAGGGTTAGTCTTCATTGATTGAAGAAAAACGTTACTTCGTGTGTTGCACATCTAAGTCATCAATTTTGCATAAGTGTTAGGATGTGTGTCCTTTCAAAGAACATTCGAAGAATATGTTTCACAGCCTTATGGTGTGATTCCTTCGGTGAAGCTTGAAAACGGGCACACATGCAAACACTAAGCATAATATCTGGCCTAGATGTACATAGATACAATAAAGTGCCAATCATGAAGCGGTATACCTTTTGATCAAAGTCTTTACCATTTTCATCGGTGCATAGTGGCCATTAGTGGGCATAGGGATTTTGACGCCTTTGCAATCTTGCATGCCGAATTTCCTCAGTACATCTTTGAGGTATTTCTCTTGAGATATGAAGATGCCATTGCGTTGTTGACGAATTTGAAGACCTAAGAAGAATTTCAATTCTCACATCATAGACATTTGATATTATTCCCTCATCATATAGGCAAATTCGTCACTGTAACGTGTGTCAGTACAGCCAAAGATAATATCATCCACATAAATTTGGCACACGAATAATTCATCATCATAGGTTTTAGTGAAAAGAGTTGGGTCAAGTGAACCAGGTTTGAAGCCTTTCTTCATGAGGAATTCCTTCAGTGTATCATACCACGCCTCAGGGGCCTGCTTGAGGCCATAGAGGGCCTTGTTGAGTCTGAAGACTTTGCTAGGATGCTTAGGATCTTCAAAACCTGGGGGTTGAGCAACATATACTTCTTCCTCAAGCTTACCATTGAGGAATGCACTTTTCACATCCATTTGATATAAGATGATATTATGATGGTTAGCATAAGCAAGTAATATGCGAATAGCTTCAAGTCTAGCAACAGGTGCAAAAGTTTCATCGAAGTCAATTCCTTCAACCTGTGTGTAGCCCTGAGCTACAAGACGAGCCTTATGCCTCACCACTTGGCCATTTTCGCCTTGCTTGTTGCGGTAGATCCACTTGGTTCCTATGATATTGTGCTTGCGAGGGTCTGGTCGCTTGACAAGTTCCCACACATTGTTGAGCTCGAATTGATGTAATTCCTCTTGCATAGCTTGAATCCACTCAGGCTCCAGAAATGCCTCATCAACTTTGGTGGGCTCTGTGATAGAGACAAAGCGAAGTGCCCACAAAAGTTAGACAAATGTGAAGCTTTTGAGCATGTGAGAGGACCTGGTGCGTTGATGTCGTCGAGGATTTTGTCAATCTGCACTTCATTTGCCACGCAAGGATGAGAAGGTTGACAACTTTGATTGGACTGAGCATTTTCTTCAGTGACATTTTCTTCAGATGCACCAGCATGACTTTCTTCACGATCTGGAATCACTTCTTCAGCAGATTCTTCAGTGGGTATGACAATCCTAAGTAGCCTTGAACTTGATGGATTCCTCAGGAGACATTTCATCTAACACAGGAGGTAGGTGCTCTCTTTGCGAGCTGTTAGTTTCATCAAACCGCACATCTACAGTTTCAACAACCTTGTTGTGATAGGTGTTGAAAACTCTGTAGGTGTGCGAGTCCTTTCCATAACAAAGCATAAAACCTTCATGTGCTTTCGGTGCAAATTAAGAGTTGTGATGAGGATCCCTAATCCAACATTTAGCACCGAGGACTTTGAAATAACTCACATTGGGTTTCTTGTCAGTGAGGAGTTCATATGAGGTCTTCTTGAAGAATTTGTGAAGATATACCCTGTTGATGATGTGGCATGCAGTATCAATAGCCTTAGGCCAGAAGCGACGAGGCTTCTTGTATTCATCAAGCATAGTGCAAGCCATCTCAACAAGGGTCCTGTTCTTGCTCTCCACGACGCCATTCTGCTGAGGAGTGTATGGGGCTGATAGCTCATGAGTAATACCAAGTTCATCAAGATAGTCTTCAAGTCCAGTGTTCTTGAATTCAGTCCCATTGTCACTCCTGATGTGCTTGATCTTCACACCGAAATTCATCGAGGCCCTTGAGGAAAATCGTTTGAAGACTTCCTGCACTTCAGTTTTGTACATAACGATATGCACCCAGGTCTAACGAGAATAATCATCAACAATAACAAAGCCATATAGAGATGATGCATTTGTTAGTGTGGCATAATGAGTAGGGCCAAAGAGGTCCATGTGAAGCAATTCAAAAGGATGAGTGGTAGTCATGATAGTCTTCGAGGGATGCTTGGATCTGGTCATCTTTCCAGCCTCACAAGCCACGCAAAGATGATCTTTGAGGAATTTGACACCCTCGATGCCAATGACGTGCTTTTTCTTCACAAGCATGTGCAAGTTCCTCATGCCAGCATGACCGAGTCGACGATGCCATAGCCAGCCTTCTGAAGCTTTTGCAAGTAGACATGTGGCAGGCTGTGGTCCTGCAGAGAAATCAACAATATACAAGTCTCCTCTCCTAAAGCCTTCGAAGACTTTGGATTTGTCAGATTCCATAGGTACTATGCAGTGATATTTGCCAAATATGACAACCATATCAAGATCACAAAGCATTGAGACAGACATGAGGTTGAATCCGAGGGACTCGACAAGCATGACTTTGTCCATGTGTCGATCCTTTGAGATTGCAACCCTACCTAGACCCAATACCTTGCTTTTTTCCTTTGTCAGCGTAGGTGATATGCTTCAGATGCGATGGAGATAAAGCAGAGTCCATCAATAAGTTCTTGTCACCAGTCATATGATTTGTACATCCACTGTCGAGGACCCACTCAGTAGCTTTGAGAGATTCATCCTGCAGATGAATTAGTGCATCTTACGAACTCATAAACTTCATAGTGAAGAATATGACATCAAATTCATCAGATAGAATTTCATCAAGCAGTACAATAGATACAACAATATAAGGACGTGAGAACTGAGTAATTCATTTCTTCATGATTAGCTTGCGTCCTTTCAAGCACTCTCATGTCTCCATCAAATTCATCAAATGTTCAAGTTCGTCTGGAGACCTGACCCTGCATAAGAGATTAGTTCTTTTTCTTCACCACCCACATCTGGAGGGCTGGCAAAGAGTTCATCATTCTACGAGCTCCATAAGAGAAAGGTGGCATTGAAGCCAGTGCACTTTGTTTGACAGAAGAGGGGTTAGAGTATGCATATGAGTAAGCAGGGAAATTCTTCGAGGACTTATGAACATAATGATTTGAAGAATAATGCACATATTCATAACTCTTAGATTTTCCCTGTGAAACAAATGCATTAGCACGATGATGATCATATGAGGACTTGGATCCATATGAGTAATTTGATCCATGTGAGGACTTGGATCCATGTGAAGACTTTGGTCCATATGAGGAATTTGATCTGGGGTTCCTGTTCTTCACTGGTGGTGTCATGAGGACATTCACCTGAAGACTTTCAAGGCACCTTTGGGAACCCGGATTTTCTTCATAAGGGGACCGTTCCTGCAGTTAGTTCCAACATATCTAGCAAATACTTCACCATTCTGATTTTTGAACATCTTATAGTTGGAGTCAAATGACCATCAGATGAATATGAAGATTCACATGTAAAGCCAGATAAAGTGGATGGATCTACGGGAGGTCCTTTTGCAGCAACCCATGTGGTTTTGGGATACTGCTCAGGTTTCCAGTAGGTTCCATCGGCATTGAGTTTCCTCTCAAAGGCAATACCCTCTTTCCTAGGGTTCCTGTTAAAGATCTGCTTTTTGAGCACATCACAAAGAGCCTGATGCCCTTTGAGGCTTTTGTACATGCCTGTCACATATAATTCCTTCAACCCTGCATTATCGTCAGTGATACTTGTGGTATCCTCAGATGAGGAATTTGTGACCACGGAGATAGTTGAAGAATTTGCAGCAATAGAAGCATTTGAACTTTCAGGTGAAGAATTAGCAGATTCATGTTCAATGCATTTCAAATATGGTGGAATAAATTCTTCCTGAGCTGAACTGATCGGTTGAGCAAGCAAAGAATAATTTTCCTTCTGAAGATCTTCATGACTCACCCTTAGTTTCTCAAGATCTTGTTTTCTCTGAAGAAATTCATAAGAAAGCTTCTCATGATCGGCTAAGAGTGTTTCATGACGACCTTGAAGGTTATCAAACTTAGACTGTAGTCGTTGAAGATTATCAGTGAGAGTTTGAGTTCGATTCATTTCCTCACCCAACAGGTCATCGCTTTTGTCTAGCAAATTTTGAACCCTTTCCAAAGCCTTTTGTTGTTTAGTGGCAATATTAGCAAGCTTGGAATAGCTGGGTTTGAGGTTTTCATCAGATTCATCCTCACTAGACTCAGAGGAGGGATATTTGAGTACCTTGGCACCTTTTGCCATGAAGCAATAGGTGGGAGCGAAGTCATCGTTGCCTTTGTCAGCAGTGTTGGAGTCGTCATTTTCCTCAGTGTTGAAGATTGACTTGCTGACGAAAGCAGTAGCGAGAGCTAGGCTCGCCACACCAGAGTCTGACTCCTCAGATTCCTCCTCTTCCTCATTTTCCTCAGATTCAGCTTCAGAGTCCATTTCCTTGCCAATGAATGGATGAGCCTTTCTGGAACTGCTCTTCCTATGAGATGAAGACTTTGAAGATTTTGACGATGAGGACTTTAAAGATTTCTTCTTTTTCTTCGAGTCAGCTGAACTGTCATCCTTGTACTTCTTCTTCTTTGATTCCTTCAGCCCTTGAGGACAATCAGCCATGTACTGACCTGGCTTCTTGCATTTGTGGCAAGTCCTTTTCTTGTAGTCACGGGATGAAGAATCTGATCTCATGTCATCACCTCTTGAAGATTTTCCAAAGCGGCCACGCCTTGAGAACTTCTGGAATTTCCTCACGAGCATTGCTAGCTCCTGGCTTAGTTCTTCAGGATCACCAAGGCTGCTGTCAGAGTCTTCCTCTTCAGATGAGGAAATTGCCTTGGCCTTCAGTGCGCATGATCTTCCATAGCTTGGCCCATAGAGGTCTCTCTTCTCAGCTAGTTGGAATTCATGAGTGTTCAATCTCTCAAGGATATCAGCAAGATCTAGTGACTTGTAGTCTCCACGTTCTTGAATCATCAGTGCCAGTGTATCGAATGAGGAATCAAGAGATCTCAGCAATTTCTTCACCACCTCATGGGCGGTGATGTCAGTGGCACCAAGTGCTTGAAGCTCATTTGAGATGTCAGTGAGGCGATCGAAGGTTTGCTGAACATTTTCGTTGTCGAGTCTTTTGAAGTGGTTGAAGAGATTGCGAAGAACGTCAACTCGAGAATCACGTTGGGTTGAGATTCCTTCATTGACCTTGGATAGCCTATCCCAGATAAGCTTTGCAGACTCCAAAGCACTTACTCTGCCGTACTGTCCTTTGCTCAGATGGCCACATATGATATTCTTCGCTTGAGAGTCGAGTTGCTTGAACCTCTTTGCATCAGCAGCGTTCACGGAAGGAGTGATGGAGGGAACGCCATTTTCCACAACATACCAGAGATCGTTGTCAATTGCCTCAAGATGCATGCGCATCTTGTTCTTCCAGTAGGGGTAGTCCGTCCCATCGAAGGTAGGACACCTAGCCGAGACCTTGATCATGCTTGCAGTCGACATAACTAAAACTCCAGGTGGTTAAACCAAAATCACACAGAACAAGGGAGTACCTTGCTCTGATACCAATTGAAAGTGCGTTATATCGACTAGAGGGGGGGGGGTGAATAGGCGATTTTTACAAATTCGTCACTGAGGAAATTCAACTTGAGGAATTTGCTAAGCGACGAAATACAAGCAGCGGAATAAGTACTCAGGTGCATGCATAACAAGACAGTAGCATGGTCATCATGATGAAATGAAACATACACAGAGCACAGGTAGCGTGTAAACAGGATAAGCAGGTAGAAGAAAAGATGACTGAAGAAATAGGATTGAGGAAATTGAGAAAGTCTTTAGTCAAAGTCTTCAAATAGTAACAATCAATTTCATCAACACATGAGCGAGGAAATGAAAGGGTTGAGGAAATAGAACCAGTAGCTCAGTGAAGACAGTGATTTGGTAGACCAGTTCCAACTGCTGTGACAGTTGTACGTCTGGTTGGAGCAGCTTGGTATTTAAACCAAAGGACACATAGTCCCAGGACACACAGTCCTTACTGTATTCTCCTTGAGCTAAGGTCACACAGACCTCGCCCAATCACTCGTGGTAAGTCTTCAGGTGACTTCCAAACCTTCACAGACTTAGTCACTCGGCGATCCACAATTCCTCTTGGATGCTCTAGACCATGACGCCTAACTGTCTGGAAGATGCACAGTCTTCAAAGGTAACAAGCGTCGGTTCCACACAGGAACAATCTCTTCAGTGATGCTCAATCACTTTGGGTTATAGGTGTTGGGGTTTTGGGTTTTTCCTCACTGATGATTTTCTCTCAAAGTCCTCGAAGGATGGGATGCTCTAAATGGCAAGTGTCAGTTTCTCTCGGAGCCTCCAACCACCTAGTGGTTGAAGGGGGCGGCTATTTATAGCCGGGGAGCAGCCCAACATGATAAGACATAAATGCCCCTAATGATATGACCGTTAGGTGGATAAGATATTTGGGACAGCTGGCGCGTAGCACAGCAACAGTCAGAAATTTGAGCTCTCAAATTCCTCAGGGCTATCATGTTCCTCACTTGTAGGCAATCCGCACTGGCAAATTCCTAACTCCTCAGTCAGAACAAATTACTCAGAGAACAGAAGATCTTCGTCTCTGTCACTGAAGAAATTGACTGAACTGTATGAGATTTCCAAAGGCTTCACTCGAAGGATTGGGTATGTGTAGGCTTTGAGATGAGCATCACTTGGAAACTTTTCCTTAGTTTTACCTCGACCCCCTTTAACAGTACGGTGTTTCCTATGACTCAAGAAAGGAAAATGAAACTACGAAAACAAAAGTCTTCACGCTTCATAATCCTCGCATCAATATCAATATCTTCAAGGTCACACCAATTTCCTCATTTTCAAAGTCATCAAGAAAACCAAAGTCTTCAGTTGAAGACATTCATTTTTAGGGGTCGACTTTCTTCGAAAATATCAAACTCCTTAGGGACTTATAGAACCTGTGTACACTCACAAACACATTAGTCCCTTAACCTATAAATCTTCAATACACCAAAATCACTAAGGGGCACTAGATGCACTTACAATTTTCTACCATTAATAATGATAATGTGTTCGATCTTTTTAAGATTATTTCTAGCCCCGCCCCTGTAGCCAAGGACTAGCCTGCTCTATGTTTCCCATCGCTAGCAAACTACTGTTGTATACAAGAGATGAATGGAAGAGCAGTTCAAAGTGTTTCTTCCTCTACTCTAGAAGAAACGGAGGAATAACATAGACAAATACAAACTCTCCCCTTGTTGTTTGTTTGTTTGTTTACCCCTTGGTGAAGTAACTGCATTGAGTTGTATACAAGAGATGACCTATTCAATCTGAATGTGTGCAAGGAAGGACTAATAGAAAATTTTCAATCAGAATGAAGACATGAACTATTCATGAACCTAACTCAGAAAACTGAATCTGCCAGACATTAGAGGGAAGTGATGATTATTTAGTTAGAAGCAAATTCATCAAGAAGAATTATTCATTTTGATAAGATAGTTTTATGCTTGTTACAGAATACAAGTGTTAGCGGTTTGCTCACTAGAATAGAATGTTGAAAGAGACCAAGTCTGAATATATTGTTCAAAGTTTCGTTCCATCTTTTGCATTTCCTTCCACGGTTTTATGCATGCTACATAATACAAGTGTTAGCAGTTTTGTGCCTCTAATATGTGTATAAGGTTACCTGTTGATTTGAGTGCATGGTCTCACAGTTTATGTCTCCTCTCGCCTTCTTGCTGCTTAACAGTGTCATAGCATAGTTTTTTGTTAGCAGCGTGAGCATGAGCAGAGCACCATTTGCTTATCTTGCTTTACTATCCATGATCAATTGTTTTGCTATTATGTTGCTCTGAACGTTTTCTTTGCAAATTTTATTTCTTTCTTGTAAAGTAGTTCATTCTAGTACCACTTGAGCTAACTTCCTGTTCATGAGCATACATGAACGACATCTACATGGGGCTACGATGATGATGTCCTCGACACAGAGAAGTGGCGATGATGTCCTCGACAAGGAGAAGCAGCGATGATGACATCGACACAGAGCTGTGGTGGCGGCGGCGATGACGACAACGATGATGACTTCAACAATGGGGTGATGACGGCCACAATGTAGAAACGATATATATGGATGAATGTATGAATTGTATAACTGATTTGAATATATTGATGAATGTATAGGTATTTGGATGCATAGATGAATTGTATAATTGATTTTTTTTAAAAAAAAATCATAAATGCTTAGTGGTGGCATTGGTGGGTATGTGCACGTTGCTACCACTAGCAAATAGTAGTGACATGGGTAAATGGGAACGCCATTGCTATTTTGGTTAGTGGTGGCATGAGTGAACAGTGCCACACCACCAGTATGTAAAATACCGATGGCGTGGGCCCGCACGCCATCAGTATTTTGTTAACAATGGCGCCATATTAGTGACGTCGACCCCCCTATGCCAGCAAGGTGTTTTTTGGCACGCCACCGCTAGCGTTTTCTGCACTAGTGCCTAGAGGAGTCGACGAAAAATAATTCCAGCCACCGCAAGTTCCAGAACCACGAGATCCAATCTAGAGCCCTTTTCCAGCACCTTGCCAGAGGGGAAACGACCACAGAGGGGTTCAACATCCTCATTGGTGCTCCTCCGATGATGCGTGAGTAGTTTATCACAGACCTACGGGTCTGTAGGCACTAGCTAGATGGCTTCTTCTCTCTCTTTGATCTTCAATACAATGTTCTCCTCGATGTTCTTGGAGATCTATTTGATGTAATGACTTTTTGCGGTGTGTTTGTTGGGATCCGATGAATTGCAAGTTTATGATCAGTTCTATCTATGAATATTATTTGAGTCTTCTCTGAACTCTTTTATGCATGATCTTTATAGCCTCATATTTATTCTCCGAAACATTAGTTTGGTTTGGCCAACTAGATTGATTTTTCTTGCAATGGTAAGAGGTGCTTTGTGATGGGTTCGATCTTGCAGTGCTTATTCTCAGTGACAGAAGGAGACATGACACGCATGTATCGTTGCCATTAAGGATAAAACGATGGGGTCTATTCCTACATGAACAGGTCTTGTCTACATCATGTCATCGTTCTTATTGCATTACTCCATTTTTCCATGAACTTAATACACTAGATGAATGCTGGATAGCGGTCGATGTGTGGAGTAATAGTAGTAGATGCAGGCAGGAGTCGTTCTACTAATCTTGGACGTGATGCCTATATACTTGATCATTGCCTTGGATATCATCATGATTATTTGCTTTTCTATCAATTGCCCAACAGTAATTTGTTTACCCACCGTATGCTATTTTCTCGAGAGAAGCCACTAGTGAAATCTACGGCCCTCGGGTCTATTTCCTATCATATTATTTTCAGATCTATTATTCCCAAAACCCAAAAATACCTTGCTGCACTTTTTCTTTCTTTATTTTATTTTGTGTTTTTGTCAGATCTATTTAACAAATATCATACAATTTTATCTATCTCAATACCGTGGAAGGATTGACAACTCCTCTTACGCGTTGGGTTGCAAGTATTTGTTATTTGTGTGCAGGTGTTGTTTACATAGTGTTGCTTAGTTCTCCCACTGGATTGATAACCTTGGTTTCATAACTGAGGGAATACTTACCGTTGCTGCGCTGCATCATCCTCACCTCTTCGGGGAAATACCAACGCAGATACAAGCAATCATGCACCTGTGAGCCACAACCTCACAGGGCGCGCCCACCCCCTGGGTGCGCCATGCAATCTTATGAGGCCCACGTAGGCCGCCTCACTTATTGTTGCCACCCATGCTCATCCTCTCCCTCCAGAAAAAATTAAACTTGCTCCATAGCCCGTGTTCTTGCTCTTCTTGCTGTAATTTTCGACCTCCTTGCTCATAGCTCCGTTTCCAAAACTATTTTGGTAGATTGCTCATCGGTATGTGACTCCTCCGATGGTCCAATTAGTTTTTGTTCTAGTGGTTTATTGTTTGCACATTTAGCTACTGTTGGTGACCATGTTTTGAGCTTGCGTGTCAAATTTATATGGTTCAAACTAGTTTTGGTGCAT
This sequence comes from Thinopyrum elongatum, assembly GCA_011799875.1. NCBI lineage: Eukaryota > Viridiplantae > Streptophyta > Magnoliopsida > Poales > Poaceae > Thinopyrum > Thinopyrum elongatum. The sequence continues at coordinate 488,469,368 of CM022299.1, forward strand.
GATATGGCTAGACACTTGTAGGAGTAGTTGCTATCGATTTTGTGAGTTTGGTTCACTTTTATTTTGAGTTACTAAAAATTTCAGAAATTTTCAGAGAAAAGGAGAACCATGAGGTGGTGGATAAGTTATGGGGAACGAAGCATGAAAATAATTTTTTTCCTACGAAACACCCAAGATCTAATCTAGGAGATGTATAGCAACGAGAGGGGAGTGGTGTCTACATACCCTTGTAGACCGAAAGCGTTAATGATCTAGAGATCATGGTTGGTGTAGTCGTACTCACGTCGTGATCCAATCTGATCCAAGTACCGCATGTGCGGCACCTCCGAGTTTAGCACGCGTATGGCTCGACGATGTCCTTGAAGGAAATATGCCCTAGAGGCAATAATAAAGTTGTTATTTTATATTTCCTTATTCATGATAAAGGTTTATTATTCATGCTAGAATTGTATTGATCGAAAACTTAAATACATGTGTGAATACATAAAAAATACCGTGTCCCTAGTAAGCCTCTACTAGACTAGCTCGTTGATCAAAGATGGTTAAGGTTTCCTAACCATAGACATGTGTTGTCATTTGATAACGGGATCACATCATTAGCACACATATGGCTCCACGACGTCCTTGAAGGAAATATGCCCTAGAGGCAATAATAAAGTTGTTATTTTATATTTCCTTATTCATGATAAAGGTTTATTATTCATGCTAGAATTGTATTGATCGGAAACTTAAATACATGTGTGAATACATAAACAAATACCGTGTCCCTAGTAAGCCTCTACTAGACTAGCTCGTTGATCAAAGATGGTTAAGGTTTCCTAACCATAGACATGTGTTGTCATTTGATAACGGGATCACATCATTAGGAGAATGATGTGATGGACAAGACCCATCCATTAGCTTAGCATATTGATCGTTCAGTTTATTGCTATTGCTTTCTTCATGTAAAATACATATTCCTTCGACTATGAGATTATGCAACTCCCGGATACCGGAGGAATACCTTGTGTGCTATCAAACGTCACAACATAACTGGGTGATCATAAAGATGCTCTATAGGTATCTCCGAAGGTGTTTGTTGAGTTGGCATACATCGAGATTAGGATTTGTCACTCCGAGTATCGGAGAGGTATCTCTGGGCCCTCTCAGTAATACACATCATAAGCTTGCAAGCAAATGACTAAGGAGTTAGTTACGAGGTGATGGATTACGGAACAACTAAAGAGACTTGCCGGTAACGAGATTGAACTAGGTATGAAGATACTGACGATCGAATCTCGGGCAAGTAACATACCGATGGACAAAGGGAATTACATATGTTGTCATAAGGTTCGACCTATAAAGATCTTCGTAGAATATGTAGGAGCCAATATGGGCATCCAGGTTCCGCTATTGGTTATTGACCAGAGAGGTGCCTCGGTCATGTCTACATAGTTCTGAAACCCGTAGGGTCCGCACGCTTAACGTTCGTTGACGATATAGAGTTATATGAGTTATATAATTTGGTGACCGAATGTTGTTCGGAGTCCCGGATGAGATCACGGACATGACGAGGTGTCGGTGTAGTGAACAGGGGGTGTTCATTACGCCTCGGTCATGTCTACATGCCAGGGGGGCGAGCCTTCCTGGGAGAAGACAACTGGGAACAAGCACAAGACTATCCAAAAAGCATTCGAGTCAATAATTGGAAGGCAGAAGACCAAAGGCCGAAGCCCCAGCAAGATTCTTGCTGGTGAGTCCCGGCAAGATTCTTGCTGGTGAGCCCCGGCAAGATTCTTGCTGGTGAGCCCCGGCAAGATGATCCCGACAAGCTTGGTCCCGGCAAGATGACCCCGCCAAGCTGCCACCGCTCCAGTGCAGCGACCAAACCTGTTAGATGGGTTTTGTCCTTCTAGATGCGTGTCAAGTCACCAAAGAAATCATCAAGTCAGAGATCTGAGGATCAGCAGATAAGCAAAGCTGGAAATCAAAGGCCAGCCTCCCCGGCAAGATCCTTGCCGGGATGGCCCGTGGAGCCCGGCAAGCCTCGGCGCCCGGCAAGGCTTGGTTACCAGCAAAGCTCGGCGCCCGGCAAGCCCTGGCGCCCGGCAAGGACTGGTGCCCAGCAAGGATCGGCGCCTGGCGAGATTCTGCCACTGTCCCATCGCTTCGGCACAGTGACGAGTCTGACATTCTGGCTCCTTCCATGGATGCGTGGCGGCATGCCAGTGGAGGAGAGCTTAAGCGGTGCTGATGGGATGGCCCCTTTTTCCATCCCCAAGAAAGTGAGGACACCTAAACGGACACCTCACGGTGTATTAAATGCGCTTGTCCTAATCCGTCAGGGGTTAGGTATGATACCCTGTAGCTACTTTACTCCTCAATGTATGTACATTTTGCCACTGTGGAGACCCCTTTGAGCATATAAAAGGAGGCCCAAGGCAACTGCTACAGAGGGGGAGAACTTCTGACCCATTCTGCATGCGTAGCTGCTCTTTGAACGCACTGTTCATTGCGAGCGCTCCTGAAGGCTGGGCTCAAGAACATCAATAAGAACACAAAGCAGGAGTAGGGTTTTACGCTGATCAGTGGCCCGAACCTGGGTAAAAACTTCCCGCGTCGGTCACTGGTTCTGCTCTTTGCGTATACCTCTCCCCCCGCCGAATCGTAAAGGGATCTCTCGGAATCCCATAGGTGTCGTGCCTCGACATCTTTGGCGCGCCAGGTAGGGGGATCGAGGTTGCGCGAACCTGGGTAAAAACCTTCCCGCGTCGATCACTGGTTCTGCTCTTTGCGTATACCTCTCCCCCCGCCGAATCGTAAAGGGGTCTCTCGGGATCCCATAGGTGTCGTGCCCCGACACGAGGAGTCTCGAAATGGCCAAGAGGTAAAGATTGATATATAGGACGATGATATTCGGACATCAAAATAGTTTCGGAGTGCACCGGGTAGTCATCGGGTCACTGGAAGGGGGTCCGGACACCCCCGGTAAGTGTATGGGCTTAATGGGCCAAAGGAGGGGACATACCAGCCCACTTGGGGGATGGTGTGCCCCTCTACATGGCTGGTCGGCCCTAGGGGAAGGAAAGGGGAGGGGTGGCCCCTCCTGCCTTTCCCTCCTCAGGAGAGAAAGGAAAGGAGGGGGTGCCACCTCCTCCTTCCTTCCTCCCGCACTCAAGTAAGGAAAGGGGGGCGCCACTTAGAAGAGACCCCAAGTAGGATTCGGCCTACTTGGGGCGCCTCCTTGGCTGCTCCTTCCTCCCCCCACCTATATATGTTGGGAAACATTGCATGGAAAACAAAAAAATTCTACGCACACGTAAGATCTATCAAGGAGATGCATAGCAATGAGAGGGGAGAGTGTGTCTACGTACCCTCGTAGACCGTAAGCGAAAGCGTTTCACAACACGGTTGATGTAGTCGAACTTTCTTCGCGATCCAACCGATCTAGTACCGAACGTATGGCACCTCCGCGTTCAGCACACGTTCAGCTCGGTGACGTCCTCCGCCTTCTTGATCCAGCAAGACGGCGAGGTAGTAGATGAGTTCCGTCAGCACGACGGCGTGGTGACGGTGATGGTGAAGTGATCTCTGCGGGGCTTTGCCTAAGCACTACGAAAATATGACCGGGGGTGTAAACGGTGGAGGGGGGCGCCGCACACGGCTAACAATTGATCTGGGGTGTGCTAGGCGCCCCCCTCCCACATATATATAAGTGGGAGGGGGAGGGGAGGCAGCCTGGCACACCACATAGGTGGCCGGCCGGCCCTAGGGCTCCTGCCCTGGCCGCGCCCCCCTGCCATGTTTTCCCAAGGGGGAAGGAAAGGGGGGAGAGTGAAGGAAGTGGGAATCCTAATCCACACTTTCCTTTCCCTTTCCCCTTTCCTTCTCCTCCTTAGGCCGGCCTGCTATGGGGGGTGCACCAGCCCCTTGTGGCTGGTTGTTTCCTCTTTTGGCCCATAAGGCGCATAACTTTTGCCGGGGTTGCCCGGAACCCCTTCCGGTGACCCGATAAGTACCCGGTACACCCCGAAACACTTCCGGTGTCCGAATACCACCGTCCTATATATCAATCTTTGCCTCTCGACCATTTCGAGACTCCTCATCATGTCCATGATCTCATCCAGGACTCTGAACAACATTCGGTCACCAAATCACATAACTCATATAATACTATATCGTCATCGAACGTTAAGCGTGCAGACCCTACGGGTTCGAGAACTATGTAGAAATGACCGAGACACCTCTCCGGCCAATAACCAATAGCAGAACCTGGATGCCCATATTGGCTCCTACATATTCTATGAAGATCTTTATCGGTCGAACCGTTATGACAACATATGTAATTCCCTTTGTCCATCGGTATGTTACTTGCCCGAGATTCGATCGTCGGTATCTTCATACCTAATTCAATCTCGTTACCGGCAAGTCTCTTTACTCGTTCCGTAATATATCACCTCATGACTAAATCCTTAGTTGTTTAGTTGCAAGCTTATGATGTGTATTACCGAGAGGGCCCAGAGATACCTCTCCGATACTCGGAGTGACAAATCCTAATCTTGATCTATTCCAACTCAACAAACACCTTTGGAGATACCTGTAGAGCATTTATAATCACCCAGTTATGTTGTGACATTTGATAGCACACAAGGTATTCCTCCAGTATCCGGGAGTTGCACAATCTCATAGTCGAAGGAATATGTATTTGACATGAAGAAAGCAATAGCAATAAACTGAACGATCATTATGCTAAGCTAACGGGTGGGTCTTGTCCATCACATCATTCTCCTAATGATGTGATCCCGTTATCAAATGACAACACATGTCTATGGTTAGGAAAGCTTAACCATCTTTGATCAACGAGCTAGTCTAGTAGAGGCTTACTAGGGACACGGTATTTGTTTATGTATTCACACATGTATTTAAGTTTCCGATCAATACAATTCTAGCATGAATAATAAACCTTTATCATGAATAAGGAAATATAAAATAACAACTTTATTATTGCCTCTAGGGCATATTTCCTTCAGTATATATGTGGGAGGGGCGCCACACATAACCACGACAATTGCTTAGCCGTGTGTGGCGCCTCCCTCCACTGTTTACACCCCCGGTCATATTTTCGTAGTGCTTAGGCAAAGCCTTGCGGAGATAGCTTCACCATCACCGTCACCACGCAATCGTGCTACCGGAACTCATCCACTACCTCACCGTCTTGCTGGATCAAGAAGGCGGAGGACGTCACCGAGCTGAACGTGTGCTGAACACGGAGGTGTAGTACGTTCGGTACTTGATCGGTTGGAGCGCGAAGAAGTTCGACTACATCAACCGCGTTACTAAACGCTTCCGCTTACGGTCTACGAGGGTACATAGACACACTCTCCCCTCTCATTGCTATGCATCTCCTTGATAGATCTTGCATGTGATAGTCATACTGCTTACCACCAATGTCTTATTTTGATTCGGCAGTATTGTGGGATGAAGCGGCCTGGACCAACCTTACCTGTCCATGCACATGAGACCGGTTCCACCGACTGACATGCAACTAGTTTTGCATAAAGGTGGCTGGCGGGTGTCTGTTTCTCCTACTTTAGTTGAATCGAGTTTGACTATGGCCGGTCCTTGAAGAAGGTTAAAACAGCAAACTTGATGAATCACCATTGTGGTTTTTGCGTAGGTAAGAACGGTTCTTGCTAGAAGCCCGTTGCAGCCACGTAAAACTTGCAACAACAAAGTAGAGGACGTCTAACTTGTTTTTGCAGGGCATGTTGTGATGTGATATGGTCAAGACGTGATGTGATATATTTTGATGTATGAGATGATCATGTTTTGTAATATCGACAACCGGCAGGAGCCTTAGGGTTGTCTCTTTATTGTATGAAATGCAAGCGCCATGTAATTGCTTTACTTTATCGCTATGCGTTAGCAATAGTTGTAAAAGCAATAGTTGGCGAGACGACCCCGACGCAACGATGGAGATCAAGGTGTCGTGCCGGTGACGATGGAGATCATGACGATGCTTTGGAGATGGAGGTCAAAAGCACAAGATGATGATGGCCATATCATGTCACATATTTTGATTGCATGTGATGTTTATCCTTTATGCATCTTATTTTGCTTAGAACGACGGTAGCATCATAAGATGATGCCTTCGCTAAATTTCAAGATAAAAGTGTTGTCCTCGAGTATGCACCGTTGCCAAAGTTCGTCGTTTCGAAGCACCTCGTGATGATCGGGTGTGATAGACTCTACGTTCACATACAACGGGTGTAAGATAGTTTTGCACATGCAGAATACTTGGGTTTAACTTGACGAGCCTAGCATGTACAGACATGGTCTCGGAACACTGGAGACCGAAAGGTCGAACGTGAGTCATATAGTAGATATGATCAACATATAGATGTTCACCATTGATGACTACCCCATCTCACGTGATGATCGGACATGGGTTAGTTGATTTAGATCATGTATCACTTAGATAACTTGAGGGATGTTAATTTAAGTGGGAGTTCATTAGTAATTTGATTAGTTGAACTTAATTTATCATGAACTTACTCTTAATAGTTTTTGCATATCTATGTTGTAGATCAATAGCTCGCGATATAGCTCCCCTATTTTTGATATGTTCCTAGAGAAAACTAAGTTGAAAGATGATAGTAGCAATAATGCGGACTGGGTCCGTGACCTGAGGATTATCCTCATTGCTGCACAGAAGAATTATGTCCTTGATGCACCGCTAGGTGACAGACCTATTGCAGGAGCAGATGCAGACGTTATGAACGTTTGGCAAGCTCGATATGATGACTACTTAATAGTTTAGTGCGCCATGCTTTACGGCTTAGAACCGGGACTTCAAAAATGTTTTGAACACCATGGAGCATATGAGATGTTCCAAGAGCTGAAATTGGTATCTCAGACTCATGCCCATGTGAAGAGGTATGAGGCCTCTTACAAGTACTTTGCCTACAAGATGAAGGAGAATAGCTCAGCCAGTGAGCATGTGCTCAGAATGTCTGGATACTACAATCGCTTGAATCAAGTGGGAGTTAATCTTCCAGATAAGTTAGTGATTGAAAGAGTTCTCTAGTCACTATCACCAAGCTACTAGAACTTCGTGATGAACTATAATATGCAAGGGATGACGAAAGCGATTCCTGAGCTCTTCGCGATGCTGAAATCGGTGAAGGTAGAAATCAAGAAATAGCATCAAGTGTTGATGGTTAACAAAACCACTAGTTTCAAGAAAAAGGGCAAGGGAAAGAAAGGGAACTTCAAGAAGAATGGAAAGCAAGTTGCCACTCCCATGAAGAAGCACAAAGCTGGACCTAAGCCTGAAACTGAGTGCTTCTACTACAAAGGGAATGGTCACTGGAAGCGGAACTGCCCCAAATACTTAGCGGATAAGAAGGATGGCAAAGTGAACAAAGGTATATTTGATATACATGTTATTGATGTGTACCTTGCTGTAGGATCGGAACTATGTCTAGGGGGGGGGGGTGATTAGACTACTTGACCAAATAAAAATCTAGCCTTTTCCCAATTTTATGTCTTTGCAGATTTTAGCAACTTAGCACAAGTCAAGCAATCAACCTACACATGCAAGTCTAAGAGTATAGCAGCGGAAAGTAAACATTGCATATGAAGGTAAAGGGAAGGGTTTGGAGAAGGCAAACGCAATGTAGACATGGAGATTTTTGGCATGGTTCTGATAGGTGGTGCTATCGTACGTCCACGTTGATGGAGACTTCAACCCACGAAGGGTAACGGCTATGCGAGTCCACGGAGGGCTCCACCCACGAAGGGTCCATGAAGAAGCAACCTTGTCTATCCCACCATGGCAATCGCCCACGAAGGACTTGCCTCACTCGGGTAGATCTTCACGAAGTAGGCGATCTCCTTGCTCATACAAACTCCTTGGTTCAACTCCACAATCTTGTCGGAGGCTCCCAAGTGACACCTAACCAATCTAGGAGACACCACTCTCCAAAAGGTAATAAATGGTGTGTTGATGATGAACTCCTTGCTCTTGTGCTTCAAATGATAGTCTCCCCAACACTCAACTCTCTCTCACAGATTTGGCTATGGTGGAAAGATGATTTGAGTGGAAAGCAACTTGGGGAAGGCTAGAGATCAAGATTCTTGTGGTAGGAATAGAATGTCTTGATCTCAACACATGAGTAGGTGGTTCTCTCTCAGAAAATGAGTAGTGGAAGTGTAGGCTTGTTCTGATGGCTCTCTCTTGGATAGAGAAGGGGGTGGAGGGGTATATATAGCCTCCACACAAAATCCAACCATTACACACATTTGACTCAACTTGGTCAGACCGAATAGAAGAACTCGGTGAGACCGATTCAATTCAAAATGTGAACGTTAGGAATCTCGGTGGGACCGATATACTCAACTCGGTGGAACTGATGTGCTAGGGTTAGGGCAAGACCTCATCTCGGTGTGACTAATTGCATGAACTCGGTGGGACCAATTTCAGCAATGAGTTAAACAGAGAGTTGGTCAGGCAAACTCGGTGGGACCGATCACTCACTTCGGTAAGACCGAAATGTTACGAAAGGGAAACAGAGAGTTTGCATTGCGAACTTGATGGGACTGATCGCTCACTTCGGTAAGACCGAAACGTTATGAAGGGAAACAAAGAGTTTGCATTGCCATCTCGGTGAGACCGAAAGCCCAATCGGTGAGACCGAATTGATTAGGGTTTCTGGCAGTGGCTATGTCAAAGAAACTCGGTGGCGCCGGATAGATCAAATCGGTGGGGCCGAGTTTGACTTTAGGTTTAGGACATATGAGGAAATGAGAAAGTGGTTGAGGGCTTTGGAGCATATCACTAAGCATTTTGAGCAAGTAGACCATTATGCAACACCTCATCCCCTTTTAATAGTATTGGCTTTTCCTATAGACTCAATGTGATCTTGGATCACTAAAATAGAAATGAAGAGTCTTGAGCTTTTGCCAATCTTTGTCCTTAGCATTTTGAGGGGTCCACATCTCTAGTCCATGCCATGCCAATCATTGAACTATCTGAAAATTTTCACTTGAAAGGATATTAGTTCAATGAGCTATATGTTGTTATGAATTACCAAAACCACCCGGGGATTAGTTGCACTTTCAATCTCCCCGTTTTTGGTAATTGATGACAGCATATAGATCAAAGCTTTGACAAATGATAATATGAAGAAAATACATCGTCGCTTTGAGAAGTATGTGATAAGTAAGAGCTCCCCCTAAATTTGTGCATTATTTAAAATTTGCTTTTGAATGCAAAAGCACAACTGATTAGGATCATGGGGCACTCTTCCATGTCACATACATCTTGGTGGAGCGCTCAAAATGATAGAATAAAACAACATGCACTCATCACCAAGAAAAACATGATTGATCATACACAAGTATATAGATATCATCATTCAAGCACACAATAAAGCATAATATGATCAAACACATGATCATAAGGGTATCTCCCACATAAGCACAAATAGTAGCAAACAAACAAACAAGTAGCAAGTAAAGAGGCAACAAAAGGCAAAACGCTCTCTTTCTCGAAGCCTAATGATCTATACACTTTCTCACCCTTTGGCAACAACTTACCAAAAAGTTTGAAAATGCATAGTGCTATGCGGCACTCTAGGCACGATCTCCAAGAACTCCTAAAGTGGTCTTCTGGCTGGTTGCTCCGGTGTGCGTAGATGGCATGGAGAGGAGTCCGTCTGCAAATGCTTCTGCTGATGTCTAAGCAGCTGGAGGAGTTGAGATTGGAGGTACAACAGTGGCAGTTGCAGCAGGTGCTGAAAGTGTAGTCCTCACTTCATTGACTACTGGCACTGCTGAAGACCTCTGTGCCCTTGGCACACGCTAAAAAGTGTCGGTGGTAGGTCTATCATTCCTGTGTTCAACCTCTTCCTAGAGCTTCTCAACAGTAGTTTGAATCTCGGTGACCTTCACATCTAAATCATGAAGTTTTGTCTCAAAGATCCTCTCAAGGCTCTCTTGATTTCGAGTCAGGGTGGCCAGTCCTTTCTCTATTCTCATGCTTGCCTCAAGCAGATAAGTGAGTTGATCTTGCTTGGTCTTGAGATTGACACCTGAAGCATCTGGCATTGTTGACCTCTTTGCAGCCTTTGCTTTCTCTTGCTTCTCTTGAGCCTCTGCTGAAGTGGGATGTGCTGCATCCATGACAACCTCGTTGTCCTCAAAGTCTGGCCTCAAAGGAAGATGTTCTTTGTCAAGAAGATATGTCCCTATCCCCATCTTGGAATTGATCAGCATCTGAATGTGAGGGGCATATCCACAAGACCTTTTCTGATCTACAGCAGTTCTCTTCACAGTTTCAACAATTAAACTCATCACCTTGAACTTCTCTGGCACATCAAACATATGAAGTAGGTTGATAGAGTGACCACGGATCATCCTATGATCTCCTGACTTGGGCAACAGAGTGTGCCTCAATATAGTGTTTATCGTGGTAAGTCCTGACAGCAGATAATAGATAGATCCAAATATGTGAGTTGTCAAAGCAGCATCTGGAATTGGCTTGTACATGTGAGGCATTGAGTTATGATCCTTTCTTGGCTTGGCATACACATCTGTGTCATCTTCAGCTTCTTCAGGGGCATTGATCAACTTGGCCCATTCTGCAATTGATGATTGATATCTTGTGCCTTCAGTCATCCAGGTAATCTTGCCATCTGGATAGAAATGTGCAGTTGAATAGAATTGCATTACCATTTCATCATTCCATTTGGTCAACTTTTGACCAACAAACTTGTCAACACCGTTCATTCTGAAACTCTCATGAACTCCTGGAAAGTAATCCTCATTGTCATCAACGAATTTCCAATCAACCCATCTCATGTCACTGACAATTGGCTTCTTATCCAATAGGACTGTCTCATAGAAATCTTGCTGTTCCTTGGTGTGAAAGCGATAATCAACAGCAGTTCTTCTCCTTATAGCATATGGATCAGTCTGCCTCCACAATCTGAGACCTGCATCCTTTCTTAACTTCATATTCTCAGCAACTGGATGATTATCATCATGATTTGGAATCTTGGGTTTTAGCTTTCCAAGCACTCGTTGTTCTTCATCTTCTTGAGCTTCAGGCACTGGGGCCTTATTCTTCTCTGCAGCTGGGATGTTTCTGGTGGATCTCTTGGGTGCAGATGGTTTTGGAGCTATCTTGGGTTTAGATGTAGCAGCCCCAGACTTGATAGCATCTCCCATGAGCTTCTGAGATTTTGGAGGTGGTGCAGCTGGCTCTTCCTCCTCATCGCCATCTGATTCTCTCATCATAGATGGTTTGCCAATGACCTTGGCAATTGTCTTCTTGACTCTCTCTTTCCTTTTCTTTCCTGCAGCAGCGTCGTCCTCTTTTGGTTTAGCAGTGAACTCCATGGTTCCTTGAGTGGAGGCTCTGGCCTTAGACATAGGCACTCTCTTGGCAGGAACTTTCACCTTCATCCCTGGCTTGGTTGCAGCAGCAGCAGCATACTCTTTCCTGAGCACCTTCTTCTTGGAGGTCACTTCCTCCTCAACAACAAAATCCTCATCTTCTGAATCTGAGGTTCTCTTCTTCCTTTGCCTAGTAGCAGCCTTAGGCAAATTGCTGGGTGTACTTCTGCTACCTTCATCATAGCTGCTGTTGGAGGGACTAGTGCCCTCACTGAGATTTACCTGCTCCTCTGACCTGTTCAGACTATCACTATTGTTTGACATCTCTGACACTGATCCTGTGAATAGATAGGTATAGGTAGAGTAGATGAGCATCACAAAGCACAGCTATTTTTACAAAAGCATTGAGACAAAAACTTAACTTTAGTTTTCTGCAGAAAGCATTTCGGAGCTACCGATATGACAAACTCGGTGACACCGAAGCACACAAAGAGTCTAAACATACAGTTTCAGTCAGACCGAAATGCAGTTCGGTGACTCCGAGATGCTAGGGTTTCACAGAGAATGTAAACTCGGTCACACCGATTCGTACACTTCGGTCAGACCGAGTAGTACATGTGCAATGGCATAGGCCAAATCGCTGAGACCGGAATTTTCAGATCGGTCGGTCCGAGATGAGTTTGGCGGAAACCTAACCCTAAGTTTTTTGCATCAAATCTATTCTAGAGGAAGTTTTAGGTGGATAGATTTATCTCAATCGTGGCAAGAAGCTTGGCATTGTTCTTTGTGCAAGAATCAGAGTTAAGGAAAGCACAAAGAGATCGAGTCCGTACCCTAACTTGGTGACGAACTCGCTACGGCGACAACGGCGGTTGAGATTTCCATTGACGGCGACGAAGACCAGCAGCAGGAGGACACTGGCGACGACGGAGACGATCCGGAGATCAAGGGGGCGGCAGAGCTGGGCAGGCGCGGTCGAGCAGTTTGGAGGAATTTCCAAATTTCAACCCGCGGTATATATACCCAGTCACTGTCGGTGTGACCGAGTGGAATGACTCGGTGGCACCGAGATGCAGAATCGCAAGCGATTACCGCAACTCGGTGAAACCAAACATTTCTAATCGGTTGCACCGAGGTGAAAACCTAGATCAACTCAATGATTTCGGTGAGGCCAGAAGGAATGAATCGATCAGACCGAAAGCCATTAAGAGGTTTTGGAAGTTTAAGCCCTTGACAGATTGGTGGCTCCGAGTGCTCCTCACCCGGAGGGTCCGAATTCGACTTGTTCAAACTTTGTGATGTAGCATGAATAGAGTTTGAGACGAGAAAAGTATAGATAGCTAGAGGAAGTTTTTAGGAATTCTTGTCCATCCATTTGGCAAAAAGAAAAGAAACCAAACAATCAAAGCAACAAATGGATGTCCTCGAATGGAGAAAATATGCAACCAACATGCTCACACAATAAGATAGCAAATGAAATATGTGGCAAAGCATGCACAAGCACTCTAGCATCTATCAAGCAATTGGTGATGACTAGGTCATCTATATATGAGTATATTGACTTAGGAGTCAAATGAGAGCATTTGATCATAGGTCATACTCATCGTTTAAGCACAAGTGGGGCTACCACTTTTACATAAAGCATTGATGTGTTCACACCATTAGAGTTGCTTTAGCTCAATTCTTAGAGCAAAGCTTCCCCTAGATGTGATATCCCCCTAAGAGGGATGAACTAACCTTGGGTTTTGTCGATGATGACTTCATGTAGGTGTTGAAGATGTAGATGCTCAATGTTGATGTAGATCATTTGGAGCAATCCATTAGAGTGAGTTGCACTTTCAATACTTACATGGGTTAGTCCCCACAAGGAACATACACAGATATCCATAGACATAGAGTGAAATACACATATGATGTTGTCCATGAAAGCATTAGGTTACCTTGTCCCTTGTCTTACCAACAAGAGGGTTTGTGACTCCTTGAACTAGTGCAAGATATGAAAGTTGATTGCACTTGTCCTCGCCAAAATGAATATGAGTGAAGTATGTTGGCGGAGTCGCCCTCAAGAACTCTCTAGTTCTTCTTCTTTGGGATCCACATCAACTTGATGGGAATCCTTGGAGTTCTAGTCGTACTTGATGAAGTAGAACTTGATGTAGTCTTGGGAACCCACTTGACCAAGGCCTTTGGAGCTTCTTCAAATGAATCAATCTCTTCTTGAAGCTTGTCCTTGCCTTTTAGCTTGTGGTCTTGTGGTGGAAGATCATCTTGAGCTTGTGTTCCCTCGAAAGAAGTGGGATCATACTTCTCTTGGTGAGGAACAAACTTCATCTTGGGGTATTGATCTTCTTCCCACTCAACTCCATTGGCATTGAACTTGCGTTCAAAACCAACACCTTGATTCTTCCGGTGCCTTCCTTGCTTGCGTACAATTTCCTCAAATTGCTTACTTCCGGCAAGGCTCTTGTAAACACCTTTCTCTATAATTCCCTTCAATAAGCTATTTTCTTGCTCAAGTGTATCTTGGCTAAGAGAATCATTAGTGGAATCAAGAGAACTACTAGAAGCAACAATATTGGATTTAACATGATTATTGTTACTACTAGAAGAAGAATCTTTCTTGCTCTTGTTGCTAGATTTTACTTGTGGCATGTAAGTAGACAAGAGTAAATGCTTGGCAATGTAAGAAGAACTTTTCTTACGAAGATCATCATTGATTGCTTTTAAGAACCCATGCTCTTGCTCTAGATTGAGTTTTTCAAAGCGTAGCTTCTCATGAGTCTTTAAAAGCTCTCGATGATCTTCTAAGGTAGTTTCATGAGCTAACTTAAGAGTGTTTAGTTCTTTAGTTAGACGCTCAATCTCCTTCTTATCATTGTCATTCGTTTCATCTTGATTAGCATGATTAATAGCAATTTCATCATAGTTTTCATCACTAGAGTTGTCAACAAGTAAATCATCATCACCTAGCAAATCATCTTCATCACTATTGAAATCAACATACTCGGGGTGTGATACCTTGGGGCCTTTAGCCATGAAGCATCTTCCAATCCCTTCATTTGGTGAATCAAATATGTCGTAGGAGTTGGATGACACAAGTGCAAGACCGGCAACACCTTCATCTTGAGTATGTTCGGAGTCAGAGTGATAACTTCTCTCGGAGTAGTGTTCGGAGTCGGAACCGGATACCCATTCACCAACATGAGTTAGATGTCTTCGTCTTGTGTAGCTCTTTGATGACTTGTCCTTCCTTTCTGAATCCTTGCTTCTACGAGAAGGTCTTCATTCATAACGATCATCTCTACTCCTTCTCTCTCTTAGAGGTGATTCATCTCTTTTACTTCTCCTCTTAGGTGAGTCTTCTCTTCTTTTGTAGGGAGTCATACACTAATTGGAGTAGTGTCCGGGTCTTCCACAATTGTAGCAATTTCGTTCACGACTAGAAGATCTCTTGTCATAGTAGGACCTCGACTTGGAACTTCTCTCTTTGCTTCTACTCTTGTAGAACTTGTTGAAGTTCTTCACCATTAGGCTCAATTCTTCATTGAAGGCTTGTTTCTCACTTGATGTTGTAGGGACCTCACATGAAGCTTTGTAAGCACCACTAGACTTGTTGTGAAGCTCTTCCTTATCCTTAAGTGACATCTCATGAGCAACAATTCTACCAATGACTTCCGTTGGCTTGAGATCTTTGTAATTGGGCATCATTTGGATCAAGGTGCACACGGTATCATATTTTCCATCCAAAGCTCTTAGAATCTTCTTGATGATGAATCTGTCGGTCATCTCTTCACTTCCTAAGCCGGCAATCTCATTTGTGATGAGAGCAAGCCTAGAATACATTTCAGCGACTCCTTCACCATCCTTCATTCTAAACTTATCAAGTTGACTTTGGAGCACATCCAATTTGGATTCCTTGATGGACTCGGCACCTTCGTGCATATCAACCAAAGTATCCCAAATTTCCTTTGCATTCTCAAGGCGGCTAATTTTGTTGAATTCTTCTGGTCACAATCCATTGAAGAGAATATCGCAAGCTTGAGCATTGTATTGCAACATCTTCAATTCTTCTGCGGTTGCTTCACGATTAGGTTCTCTTCCATATTCAAAGAATTCACCTTGCAAACCAACACACACAATAGCCCAAACAGAGGGGTTATGTCCAAGAATATGCATTTTCATCTTATGCTTCCAACTAGCAAAATTAGTACCATCAAAGTAAGGACCTCTATGGTGGTAATTTCCCTCGCTAGACGCCATACTCTCCTAGGTTGTGAAACCAAGGCTATGATCACCAAAGCTATGGAAATCAAGGCAAATGGAGACCAAAGCTCTGATACCACTTGTAGGGTCGGAAATCTGTCTAGAGGGGGGTGATTAGACTACTTGACCAAATAAAAATCTAGCCTTTTCCCAATTTTATGTCTTGGCAGATTTTAGCAACTTAGCACAAGTCAAGCAATCAACCTACACATGCAAGTCTAAGAGTGTAGTAGCGGAAAGTAAAACATTGCATATGAAGGTAAAGGGAAGGGTTTGGAGAAGGCAAACGCAATGTAGACACAGAGATTTTTGGTGTGGTTCCGATAGGTGGTGCTATCGTACGTCCACGTTGATGGAGACTTCAACCCACGAAGGGTAACGGCTGCGCGAGTCCACGGAGGGCTCCACCCACAAAGGGTCCACGAAGAAGCAACCTTGTCTATCCCACCATGGCCATCGCCCACGAAGGACTTTCCTCACTCGGGTAGATCTTCACGAAGTAGGCGATCTCCTTGCCCTTACAAACTCCTTGGTTCAACTCCACAATCTTATCGGAGGCTCCCAAGTGACACCTAACCAATCTAGGAGACACCACTCTCCAAAAGGTAATAAATGGTGTGTTGATGATGAACTCCTTGCTCTTGTGCTTCAAATGATAGTCTCCCCAACACTCAACTCTCTCTCACAGATTTGGCTATGGTGGAAAGATGATTTGAGTGGAAAGCAACTTGGGGAAGGCTAGAGATCAAGATTCTTGTGGTCGGAATGGAATGTCTTGATCTCAACACATGAGTAGGTGGTTCTCTCTCAGAAAATGAGTAGTGGAAGTGTAGGCTTGTTCTGATGGCTCTCTCTTGGATATATAGCCTCCACACAAAATCCAACCGTTACACACATTTGACTCAACTCGGTCAGACCGAATAGAAGAACTCGGTGAGATTGATTCAATTCAAAATGTGAACGTTAGGAATCTCGGTGGGACCGATATACTCAACTCGGTGGAACCGACGTGCTAGGGTTAGGGAAAGACCTCATCTTGGTGTAACCGATTGCGTGAACTCGGTGGGACCGATTTCAGCAATGAGTTAAACAGAGAGTTGGTCAGGCAAACTCGGTGGGACCGATCGCTCACTTTGGTAAGACTGAAATGTTACGGAAGGGAAATAGAGAGTTTGCATTGCGAACTCGGTGGGACCGATCGCTCACTTCGGTAAGACCGAAACGTTACGAAGGGAAACAGAGAGTTTGCATTGCCATCTCGGTGAGACCGAAAGCCCAATCGGTGAGACCGAATTGATTAGGGTTTCTTGCAGTGGCTATGTCAAAGAAACTCGGTGGCGCCGGATAGATCAAATCGGTGGGGCCGAGTTTGACTTTAGGTTTAGGACATATGAGGAAATGAGGAAGTGGTTGAGGGCTTTGGAGCATATCACTAAGCATTTTGAGCAAGTAGACCATTATGCAACACCTCATCCCCTTTTAATAGTATTGGCTTTTCCTATAGACTCAATGTGATCTTGGATCACTAAAATAGAAATGAAGAGTCTTGAGCTTTTGCCAATCTTTGTCCCTAGCATTTTGAGGGGTCCACATCTCTAGTCCATGCCATGCCAATCATTGAACTATCTGAAATATTTCACTTGAAAGGATATTAGTTCAATGAGCTATATGTTGTTATGAATTACCAAAACCACCCGGGGATTAGTTGCACTTTCACTTGCTAGTATTCGTAGTAGCCCCAGGGTATTTGATACTGGTTCAGTTGCTAAGATTAGTAACTCGAAACAGGAGTTGCAGAATAAACAGAGTCTAGTTAAGGGCGAGGTGACGATGTGTGTTGGAAATGATTCAAAGGTTGATACGATCACCATCGCACACTCCCTCTACCTTTGGGATTAGCGTTGAACCTAAATAAATGTTATTTGGTGTTTGCGTTGAGCATGAATATGATTTGATCATGTTTATTGCAATACGGTTATTCATTTAAGTCAGAGAATAATTGTTGTTCTGTTTACATGAATAAAACCTTCTATGGTCATACACCCAATGTAAATGGTTTATTGAATCTCGATCTTAGTGATACACATATTCATAATATTGATGCCAAAACATACAAAGTTGATAATGATAGTGCAACATAGTTGTGGCACTGCCGTTTATGTCATATTGGTGTAAAGCGCATGAAGAAACTCCATGAAGATGGACTTTTGGAATCACTTGATTATAAATCATTTGATACTTGCGAACCATGCCTCATGGGTAAGATGACTAAAACTCCGTTCTCCGGAACAATGGAGCGAGCTAATGACTTATTGGAAGTAATACATACCGATGTATGCGGTCCGATGAGTGTTGAAGCACGCGGCGGGTATCGTTATTTTCTCACCTTCACATATGATTTGAGTAGGTATGGGTATATCTACTTGATGAAACACAAGTCTGAAATGTTTGAAAAGTTCAAAGAATTTCAGAGTGAAGTGGAGAATCATCGTAACAAGAAAATAAAGTTTCTACGATCTGATCGCAGAGGCGAATATTTGAGTTACTTGTTTGGCCTTCATTTAAAACAATGTGGAATTGTTTCACAACTCACGCCACCTGGAACACCACAGCGTAATGGTGTGTCCGAACATCGTAACCATACTTTATTAGATATGGTGTGATCTATGATGTCTCTTACCAATTTACAACTATCATTTTGGGGTTATGCATTAGAGACAACTGCAGTCACGTTAAATAGGGCACCATCTAAATCCGTTGAGATGACACCGTATGAACTGTGGTTTGGCAAGAAACCTAAGCTGTCGTTTCTTAAAAGTTTGGGGATGCGACGCTTATGTCAAAAGGCTTCAGCCTGATAAGCGCGAACCCAGAGCGAAGAAGTGCATCTTCATAGGATACCCGAAAGAAACTATTGGGTATACCTTCTACCACAGATCCGAAGGCAAAATCTTTGTTGCTAAGAAATGGTCCTTTCCAGAGAAGGAGTTTCTCTCAAAAGAAGTGAGTGGGAGGAAAGTAGAACTTGATGAGGTTGTTGTACCTTCTCTCGAATTGGAAAGTAGCACACCAGGGAAAAACGTTTCTGTGATGCCTACACCAACTAGAGAGGAAGCTAATGATTGTTGGTGTACTAAAGATTGGGCCCTTAGTATCCCATACTTGTGCACGGGCAGTTGTAGCCATACCTGCGGCAAGGCTTGTCGGGGGAACAGCCGAAGATTAATCCAAGATTATCAAAGAGACATTCAAGCCAAGGACCAGAAGATAAGGAGAACTGGAGATGAGGGGCTCGGCCCCCGGCAAGATCTTGCCGGGGTAGCCTGCGAAGCCCGGCAAGATCCACGCCCGGCAAGGTTCCGCCACTGTGCCACCGCTCCAGCGCAGCGACCAGCCTGGCATTCTGGTCCCATCTCTGGATGCGTGGCAAGGCGCTAGTGGAGGCGAGCTTAAGCGGTGCTGATGGGATGGCCCCTTTTTCCATCCCCAAGAAAGTAGGGACACCTAAACGGACACCTCACGGTGCATTAAATGCATTTGTCCTAAACCGTCAGTGGTTAGGTATGATAACCCTGTAGCTACTTTACACCTCGCATATCAACAGTTTGCCACTGTGGTGACCCCTTTGAGCATATAGAAGGAGGCCCAAGGCAACTGCTACAGGGGAGAGAACACTCTCGGCCCATTCGGCATGCGTAGCTGCTGCACGAACACACTGTTCGTTGCAAGCGCTCCAAGAACTGGGATGAAAACACCGATAATAAACTAAAGCAGGAGTAGGGTTTTACGCTGATCAGTAGCCCGAACCTGGGTAAAAATCCCCCTCGCATTGGTCCTCGGTTATGCTCTTTGTGCATATCTCTCTCCCTGCCGAATCGTAAAGGGGTCCTTCGGATCCCATAGGTGTCGTACGCCGACATCTTTGGCGCGCCAGGTAGGGGGAGAAGGTTGCGCGAACCTGATCCGGTGATCAGCGTGTCAGTTTTCTTCACCGTCTTTGTCACCATGCCACCCAAGAAGAAGGGTGCGGCAGCGGTTGTTCCGTCTATGTCCGTCTTGCCCGTGCCTACTCGGACGGGTGATGGTGTGGATGCAGGAGATGGGGGTTTAGAGCCTCAACGGCGTTCTGCTGATCCGAGCTAGGCGAGCGGCGTCGTTCGCAGCGGCGACGGCAACCCGCACGCCACTAGATCCAGAGATGGAGCCGTGCTGCCTACGGGCGGCGCAGCAAACTCCAGAGATCGAAGGGCGTCTTCCAAGACTCCCATGCCGGCGCAAGCGTTGCGGCCTTCCCAGGTCGCACGCGACGAGTAGCACCGAGGTGTTGGTGGTTCTGCGTATCGATCTCAAGGTGCGCAGGCCCACCATGCACGCCAAACTGCCAATGGAAGTGGCACGCGGTCGCGTGATCATGACGGTGCTCCTTCTAACACTGTTAGGAGTCAGAGCACCTCACGTACCTCGCACTTGTCACCGCCACCAATGCCAGCAGAGGCATTGGCACGCGCGCAGCTGCTCCTCGATTTTCCTCCTGCTCCGGAGAAGATGGAGGAGTGGCGATCTACTATCCAGAGCCTCATCGGCTTTGTCAACAAGGATGGGCCGCAGCCAGCGGGGCCCTCGCGGCAGCGGTCTATCGATCCGACGCGAGCCAATGGAGAGAAGACTGGAGGCGGTGCGACCACGGTGCACTCCCTTCCACGACAGCAACAACGGTCATCAACCCGGCGGACTGACGGCCGTGATGACGATTCCACGGCGTCATCCGATCCGCGGATGCGCCGCGATCAGTGTCAAGTTCTTCAGGAACAGAGAAAAGAGGACGCTCGAACTACTATCGAGCGGCGACGGGAGGCGCGTCATCAGTCTGATAAACGTGCAGGGCCTACTGTCGACAAGCCTGCGCCGGGGGACATAGGCGACTTGCCCTATGAGGTAGGTTGTCCAGCGTTTACCCATGAGCTGCGGCGAGTCCAGTGGCCCAACTCCCGAACGTTCAAACCAGAGGTTCCGGAGAAATATGACGGCAAGACTCACCCCTCGGAGTTCTTGAGCATCTACACCATTGCGGTGCAGGCTGCCGGGGGCCGAGATGACAAGATACTTGCCAACTACTTCCCGTTGGTGCTCAAACCCAACGTCAGGTCGTGGTTGATGCATCTGCCGGAGAATTCCATTTCTTCTTGGTCAGATCTGTGCCATCAGTTTGTTGGCGCCTTTGTTGGAGGCCACCAAGCTCCTGGTCAAGAGAGTGATTTGCATCTCCTCCCTCAAAAGGAGGGCGAACCCCTGCGCAAGTTTATCCAGAGATTTAGCCGGGTGCAATACAATATTCCAGACATTCATCCTGCCGCTGTTGTTAGCACGTTTCACCAGAACGTGCGTAACCGCAAAATGCGCGAAGAGCTGGCGATGAACAAGGTTAGGAGTATTGCCGAGCTTTACGCTTTGGCCGACAAGTGCACTCGAGCTGAAGAAGGGAGGAAACTCCCTGGCGAGGGTGTTGGCGCAGGGGGCGAATCAGAAGATGAAGACGCTGCAACCCCGCCAAAGAAAGGCCGGCGGCAGAACAAGAAGCGCAGAGGTAAGGCCGTGCTTGCTGTCGAGGAATCCGGCAACCCCGGCACCGCCAAGAAGGCCAAGGTTGACGACCCCGGCAAGGAAGTTGCCGGGTGCGCCTCCTGCCAGGCCTTGGCGGCTGCCGACAAGTCGGAAAACTCCGGCAAGCAGTATTGCAAGATCCATCGCACCAAGGGCCACGATCTCCAAAACTGCTGGCAAGTTGAGCAGCTTGTCGAGAAGCAGAGAGCTGAGTACAAAAGACGAGACAAGGAGAAGGCCCAGGACGGTGCTGAGGGATCTGGCAAGAAGCATGGTGGCCGAGGAGGCCGCCGCGGCAAGGCTAAGCAGCAGAAGGAGAGGCCCGCCCGAGGTCGCGACAAGGACGAGGGAGGCGATGATGATGAAGAAGACGACGAATCCAGTGAGCACGAGTTTCAGAAAGCCACAGAGGCCATGTCTATTGACGGGGGCGCCTCGTTGCATTCTTCTCATCGCTGACTTAAACAGTGGGTGCGTGAGGTTAATGCAACGGAGCCGTCGTTTGATGCACGCAAACCTTTAAAGTGGTCCAACATGCTTATCATTTTTTACGCCGAGGACCACCCTGATCGCACAACTACGGTCAGGTGTTTGCCCTTGTTGGTCTCACCAACAATCCGCAACCTCAAGGTGACAAAAATGCTAGTTGACGGTGGGGCTGGGCTGAATTTAATCTCACCGGACGTGCTCAAGAAGCTGCAAATTTCTGATGAAGATCTCGAGGAAACGGGCATGTTTCAAGGGATCAATCCAGGAAGGACCCAGCCAAAAGGCAAGATTACGCTACCGGTAACATTTGGTAGTGAGCTCAACTACAGGACAGAGAAGGTAGTGTTCGATGTCGCCAAAATCCCTATGTCGTACAATGGGATCCTTGGCCGCCCAGCGCTGGCTAAGTTCATGGCGGCATCACACTATGCGTATAATGTATTGAAGATGCCCGGACCGGTAAGTGTCATCACTATCCACTCCGGCAAGAAGGATGCACTAATCTGCACTGACCAACTCTACCGGGAGGCAACTGCAACACCTGCCATCAAGGCATCTGCTCCTGCCGCTGGAACTCCCGGGGGGAAGAATAAGACCGTCAAGATCTCTGGCGCAAATCCCGGCAAGCGCACCTCTTCAGAGTGCTGCGCTTCCGTTGAGGACGCACCAGAGAGTTCCACCGGCAAGAACAAGAAGTCCAAGGCTGCTCCACCAGAGACCAAGAAGGTGCCCGTCAAGGAGGACGGAACGGGAGGAACTTTCACCATAAGTTCCACCCTAGATGACAAATAGGAAAGCGCGCTCGTTGCCTTCCTGCAGGCGAATGTCGATGTGTTTGTATGGCAACCGTCTGACATCCCCGGTGTTCCCAGGGAGGTAATTGAGCATCACCTTGCTGTCTGTCCTCACGCGCGGCCCGTCAAGCAGAGAGTCAGGAAGCAAGCCTTGGAGCGGCAAGAATTCATTGCCGAAGAAATCAGGAAGCTAGAGGTGGCAGGCTTGGTCAGAGGAGTGCTTCACCCAACGTGGTTGGCCAATCCGGTTGTAGTGCGCAAGGCGAATGGGAAATGGAGGCTGTGTATTGATTATACAGACATCAATAAAGCCTGTCCAAAAGATCCTTTCCCCTTGCTGCACATCGACCAGATTGTGGACTCCACTACTGGTTGTGACCTACTGTCGTTCCTTGATGCCTACTCGGGATATCATCAGATCTTCATGGCAAAAGAAGATGAAGAAAAGACCGCATTTATCACCCGATGTGGTACGTATTGTTTTATACGAATGCCTTTCGGGTTGAAAAGTGCTGGTTCTACATTTGCAAGAGCGGTCCAAAATGGTTTTGAGCCTCAGCTACATAGAAATATGGAAGTATACATGGATGACATAGTGGTCAAAACCAAGGATAGAGCGACGCTCATACAAGATCTAGAAGAAACGTTTACAAATCTACGCAAGATCAATTTAAAGCTCAATCCTGAGAAGTGTGTGTTTGGCGTCCCTTTCGGCAAGCTTCTCGGGTTCTTTGTATCTCAATGTGGAATTGAAGCGAACCCCGACAAGATCAAAGCTATTGAGCAGATTGAGGCGCCAAGACGCGTCAAGGATGTACGTCATCTTGCTGGCTGCATTGCTGCCTTAAGCAGGTTCATCTCCAAATCCGCAGAGCGCGCCCTGCCCTTTTTCAAAATTTTGAAGAAGGCGGGTCCAATGAGATGGACTCCGGAAGCGGAGGCAGCGCTGCAAGATTTGAAGAGGTACCTTTCCTCTCCGTCGACGCTAGTCGCACCTAGACCACAAGAGCCGTTGCTGTTGTATCTAGCGGCAACAAATCAAGTGGTTAGTGCTGCTTTAGTGGCATAGAGAGAAGTTGACGAGGAGGCAACGGCAGCGGCAGGACCGTCAAGTGACGCGCCGGGATCTTCCCCGGCAAGGTCTGGTGCCGGCAAGACAGGATCTGCGCAGCCAGAGGAACCAGTGCAAAAGAGGAAGATGGTGCAGCACCCAGTTTATTTTGTCAGCTCCCTTTTACAGGGAGCTAGGTCAAGATACTCTGGTGTGCAGAAGTTGCTTTTCGGCCTTCTCATGGCCTCGAGGAAGCTGTGCCATTATTTTCAAGCACATGAGATTACCGTCGTCACTCGCTTCTCGTTGCAGCGGATTTTGCGAAATCCAGAGGCAACCGACAGGATTGTGGAGTGGGCGTTGGAACTATCAAGCTTTGGCCTCAAGTTTGAAAGTACTTCAGCAATTCAGAGCAGGGCCTTGGCGGAGTTCATTGAGGAATGGACCCCAACGCCAGACGAAGACATTCAAGAAATGACTCTTCCCGGCAAGGAAACATATCAAGAATGGATTATGCACTTTGACGGGGCTTTCTCGCTGCAAGGCGCCGGTGCTGGCGTGCTGCTTGTCGCACCCACCGGAGAGCACCTCAAGTATGTAATTCAGATGCATTTTCCCCGGGAGAGCTCGACAAACAACACTACAGAGTACAAAGGCCTGCTTGCTGGTCTCAGGATCGCGGTGGATCTTGGTATCAAGAAGCTCATCATGAGAGGCGATTCGCAGCTTGTTGTCAGGCAAGTCAGCAAAGACTATCAAAGTCCATTGATGCAAGCCTATGTGGATGAAGTGAGAAAAATGGAAGAGCGCTTTAACGGTCTGCAAACAAAGCACATTCCTCGTGCCAAAAACAGTATTGCAGATGACCTGTCAAAGCGCGCTGCCCTCAAGTTACCTGTGGAACGAGGAACTTTTGTGCTCCATTTAACTCAGCCATCTGTAACGCCATCAATGAGGCAAGAAAAGAGAAGGAAGTTGAATTCTGGTCAGTACTTTCCGACAGAGCTCCCGGGAGCCGCCGGTAAGGAAGTCGCCGGGATCAGCGGCAAGCCTGCCGGGGAACAACAGGCTCCAGCAGAGGCTCAGGCCCTTGCCGACGAGACAAACGTTCCCCCGGTAGAAGAGATGCCTTTAGTCCTAGTTGTCGAGCCCCAGGCTCCAGCTTGGGCACAACCCATTGTCCATTTTCTTCAGACAGGAGAACTCCCTGAGGAGCAGGAAGAAGCGGAAAAAGTAGCCCATCAGTCTAGCATGTACCAGTTCGTCGATGGCGTTCTGTACAGGAAGAGACTGAACGGTGTGAAATTGAAGTGTATTCCTCGGGAGGATGGACTGGGGCTGTTGGCGGAGATACATGGAGGCATATGTGGCTCTCACATAGGATCAAGAGCGCTTGTTGGAAAGGCATTCCGACAAGGTTTCTTTTGGCCCACTGCTCTCCAGGATGCAGCTGCACTAGTAACCAAGTGTGAAGCGTGCCAGTTTCATTCAAAGAAATCACATCAGCCAGCTCAAGCTCTTCAGACAATCCCTCTCTCCTGGCCATTTTCGGTCTGGGGGCTCGACATACTGGGCCCTTTTCCCCGTGCTACCGAGGGCTTTGAGTACTTGTACGTTGCAATCGACAAGTTCACAAAGTGGCCGGAGGTGGAAGCGGCGAGGAAGGTGACAGCACAATCAGCCGTCAAGTTCTTTAAAGGAATAGTTTGCCGTTTTGGTGTGCCCAAAAGGATCATCACCGACAACGGCACACACTTCACAAGTCGCACCTTCATGCAATACGTCCAGGATCTTGGCGGCAAAATCTGTTTTGCCTCTGTTGCTCACCCGAGAAGCAACGGCCAAGCAGAGAGGGCTAATGCTAAAGTGCTGCGCGGTCTCAGGACCAGAACTTTTGACAAGCTGAAAAAGTGCAGAAGGCGCTGGATTGATGAGTTGCCGGCGGTTCTTTGGTCAATCAGAACGACACCAAATCGAGCTACTGGCCAGACACCCTTCGCTCTGGTTTACGGAGCGAAAGCAGTTCTCCCCACGGAACTCATATACGGGTCACCTCGAGTGCTCACTTATGATGAGCTTGAGCAAGAGCAACTGCGGCAAGATGACGCTATGCTCCTTGAGGAGGATCATCTTCGGGCTGCTGTGTGAGCTGCACGCTACCAGCAAGCTTTATCATAGCCACAAAGTTCATGCCCGAAGTCTTGAGGAAGGCGACCTTGTTCTTCGGCGGATTCAGTTCGCCAAGAATTCAAACAAGTTGACGCCAAAGTGGGAAGGCCCTTATCGGGTAGTACGAGTCACCAGGCCCGGCGCTGTCTGCCTGGAGACCGAGGATGGTGTTCCAGTGAGCAACTCTTGGAATATCGAACATCTTCGCAAGTTCTACCCATAAGGCGCGGTTGCCGGGGGCTCCCGACAACCTCCTTTTGTACGAGTCTTGCCGGCAAGGCATATAATCCTTTGTACAAAGCCAGGCGCAGACCCTGTGCGCAGTTGAATAAGCTTAAGTGTTGTACATTTCTTGTTGATTTCCATGTTTATATATATGCATGCTTGTCTGAGATATTGTATGACACTTGCTCCCGGTAAGCATTAACGAACCACCAAGGTTTCATATCTCTATTTTCTCTTCTTTCTTTTTCTCAAAGGATAGAAGGTTCCTTCGCGCACAAGTTTGCCGGGGGGGAAGGAAGGTATGGATACCAATGGGCGATGTTCAGAATTGATGTCTTGCCAGAAGGAGTACAGCGATAGAAAGCTAAGTTGTGAAACTTTGAGCAAGTTTTTCAATTTTTACGATCAGGCTATTTTCTTTAGACGATTTCGGCCCTTGTATGGAAAACCTGCAGGTGAAGGAACCCTTGTCGTAATTGGTTGCACCCTTATTTTGTTTCGAGTCCGCTCAACGGTCTAAGTGGCTGCACCAAGAGCGCCAAGGTGTCTTGCCGGCTGCTGCACCTCTAGCAGGCTGCTGAAGTCCCGCACCCAGCGCTCACGGCAGGTTGCGCACCAGCAAGTTTCCAGTTAGCGTAGGGCGTATACCATACGGAAAGAAATCGGACAGGGGAAATAGCATGCATGTATTCAATCATAGCAAGTTATATTACATCGATAGTTGCCGCAGGTCTAACTTAAGACTAAATTGTCTTTGGCATGGAATGGTGGCGGCAAGGAAAAGTGAGACGGCTAGTCCCTGCGCTGGCCTTCGACCCTCTTGATTGAATCTACCTTCTCAAGGATGGACGCGACAAGCTCCTCAAGTGCCTTGAGATCTGCGCCCTTCAGCAAGCGGTCGAGCACGTTGGTGAGATCAACGCCAGGGTTCTTATGCACCACCTTAATGAGTACCTTGCGAAGGACGGCCCGGCAAAGCTTGTGGGATTCATTGGCTAGTTGGGTCGCTCGGTTGGACTGTAGCAGCTTCAGAGCATCAATGATGCTTTCGAAGAACATGGTCAGCCTGGCGCTCGAGGATATCCTTTCTTCAGAGGAATACCTGAAGTTTTGCAGGCCATCCTGGCCCATGGTTGACAGTTGTGCTGTGAGCCTCTCCGCGGTGTCGACAAGGCGATCAGTCCAGATTTTCACACCCTTCTCATAGTCAATTTGGGTAGCGGCAGCGCTCTTAAGCAAGTTCTTCTCATCCTGGAGATCTTTGCTCAGGGCCTTCTCGCGGGCCCTGCCATCCTCAAGAGACTTTTCCAGCATGGTTAGCTTCAGCCTCAGATCGGAAATGGCATTGTTGGCTGAAGAGAGTTGCTTGGTCTTGTCGGATATAGCAATTTGCATCTCCGCCAGGCTGTGGAGAGTTTTCTCCCTATCACCTTTGAGCGTCGAGAGCTCCTTGCTGTGTTCCTCAAGATCCGCCTCCAGCTTCTTCACTTTGTTGCTCAGCTCGTTCTTGGCGGCCTATGCGGCCTCGGCGGCATCAATGGTTTCCTTGAGCTTGCTGGCGTAATCTGCAGTTGAAGCTTCGAGCGTCTCCTTGTGTTTCTGCTCCAGCTCCTGGGTTCGCTGCGCGACAAGCTTTTCAATTTCTTCGTCCTTGCCGCGGAGTTTGGTAGCAAGTGCCTGCTCATGTGTGGCAAGATCTTCTTCGTGAGCATCAAGCCCAATGCGGCGCTCCGTCAAGAGAGCATTCTCAGCGGCAATCCTTTGTGCATTTTCCTCTTGCACCTTCTCTATGTCAGATTGCCTCAGGAGGAGCTCTGTCCAGCTTTGGCTCACCTGCTCTCGGCTGGCAGTCAACTCCTGAAGGGCCTTGGCGTACCAGATCTGCATCTGCTCAACGCGCTTCTGGAAATCCGCCTCGGCTGCTTCGACAACTGCAGCTCTGGAATCTGCCTTCTCCTTTCGAGCACGGTGGAGTGCTTGGAGCTTGCTGAAATTGTCGCCCATGCCCTGAAGGAGCTGATCTTCTTCAGATTTGCTGCTGCTAGCACTTGGTTCATCGACGATCTCGAGCCCGGCAGTGGTGATGATTTCTTCATCAAAAGTTTCTCCTTCGGTCGATGCTCCAATACTTGCCGTCCCCAGCAAGTTGACGAATAGGTTGTCGCCAACCTTGAGATATTTGCTCGATGGGGGAGCCTCAGATGTCGATGGTTGATCCTCGATGTTCGTCTCATCAGTGGCTGGGGGCTCTGTGGCTGATGTAGCGCCTGGCGCTCCTGCGGCAGGAATGCCGTCAGTATGGTCATCAGTCTCCTCACTGGCCCTCTCGGCAGATTCCTTGGTGGCTTCCTCGGCAGCAGCTTCGCTGACCTCGACAGTGGCGTCTTTGGTGGCCTCACTAGCAGCGATCTTGTCAGCTTTGGCGGCAGCATCTCTGGCGGTCTCCTCGATGACAACGTCGATGTCCATGTGTTCCATCACAGGGAATTCTAGAGGACGAAGGAGAGAAACAAAATAAGATCAAGATTGAAGTTCAAGAAGACAAAGAGAGAGAAAGATAAAGGAAAGAATGACAAGTGCTCTGAGGCAAGCAGTCACCCGCGTCGAGCTGTTGAGGGGTGGCTTCATCCCTCCCGGCAACATTGGTTGCCGGGGAAATGTTGCCGGTGCCCATGTTTGCCGGCTCCTCCTCTTCCAAGGTAGGCTCGTCGGTAGGAGCTCTTGCCGGGGATGCGCTTGCAGGCGGCGTGGTTGACGGAGGCGGTATGACGGGGGCGTCCTCCAATGACTCTCCCTGTTGCTGTCCTTCTCCTGCAAGCCCAAAGATATTAGCGGCAAAAGTAGAAACCTCAGCACCTGCCAAGCGGAACATGAGTAGTGAACTCACGCTGGGGGCTGCACTGGGGGCTGCGTTGAGGGCTAAGCTCCGTGCTGATGACGATAGTTACTGGCATGCTCGTAGAGCCTGTCGGGGGCTCGTCGCCCGTGGAAGTCTTCGCCCTCTTCGCCATCCTTTCCGCCAAAGTTTCTGCGTCACTGCAGAGACAAGACAAAGCAAGACAATGAGATCAATCGAATTCAGAATTTGGGAGATAAAAGCTGTGGCAGGATATTTACTCTTCCTTTTCTTGTTCCGGGCTGAAACCGGAGATGTCGAAATCGACCTCCGTTGTGGCGCCCGTATGGGGAGGCGGAGGAGGAGTCCTGGGTCGCTTGGCTGCAGCAGGTGCAGGGGTTTGGCGTGACTCTGCCGCCTCAACCTCTGGTGCTGTTGTGTGAGATGCCCCTGCCACCCCAGTGGTTGCCGCAGGCGTGTGTCTCGTGCACCGCATGGGTTGCTGTCGAACTCCTTGCCGCAGTGCTGCCTTGCCGGCCGCCTTCTTGCCGGGAGCATCACTGCTCGAAGAAGGTTGATTTGCTGGGGCACCAAAGACGGCTTTTCGAAGGACACGCTTTGCCCTCTTTGGAGCTGGGGGCTCCTCTTGTGGTTGTTCTTCGGCTGCGTCCTCATCAGATGAGCTCTCGGCGGCTGTGTCGCTCTGTTCCCCGGCAGCCTTATCCTTCCCGATAGGATCCTCTTCCAAAATGACTTCTGCGTCGCTAGTTTCCCATTCTGTGAAATTGACGCTGCCGGCCTCCGCGGCAAGATTCGCCTCTTCCACCCTAGTAGCAATATACGCCACTTCTTCATCAGTGGTGGCGCGGACGAGGTTTGTTTCTTCCAGGATGGCCCTCTCCGACAAGTCGTCGAAGAACTTTTGTGCTTGCTCCTCAGATGGCTCGACCCAAGTTGCGTCAAGGCCATGGGCGTTGAACATTGGCATCGTGGCGATGATCGACCCCAGGGTGGAGTTGTTGCACAAAGGGATAATTCTCGCCGGCAACTTATGCTTGTCCTCACGCTGAAATAGCCTGTGGCGGAGAGCGGCAAGCTGCATGATTGTCAAGTTACTGTTTAATCCGAGGCGCAGCCTCATGATGTCTGCCGTGTTCTGGAACTCCCAAGATGGTCTCCCCTTATTCTGCAGAGGGGCGATGTGGCGGCGAAGGAAGTCAGAGCCAATCATCTCTATTGTGAGCCCGGCAGCTTTCAGATGAAGGATCCTGGTGGTGGCAACCGTGAGCTTGTCATCTTGAGCATCGAGATTACTCCAGTCCTCGCCACGGACCACTTTCTGCCATCGGGGCGAACATAATGGGTGGGGATCTGCTTCCTTGATCCAGCACCACTCGGACCGCCATTCTTCCCACTTCTCGCGGTAAACCCCATCTGGATATATCTCCTTGTTCCATGCCCTTGGGATCCAGGCGATAGAACCGGAAAGGGAATCCCCTTTTTGGATGCGAGGAACAAAGTAATGGCGGAAGAGGGCAGTGTTGGGGACTACTCCGGTGAAGTTTTCACAAAGATGAGCAAAGATAGACATGCATCTTATGGCATTCGGCGTGAAATCCAGAAGACGGAAGCCGTATGTGTACATGATGTCAATAAAGAAATCGGAGAATGGAGGACAGAGCCCGCAATAAAAGTAAGGGACGAAGAAGGGATATTTATCTGATCCGCCTTTGGAAGAAGAACCTGGGGCCACACGAGTCGCGGGGTGAGCCTGCGTCTCCCTCACCCACAAACACTGGTACCGGTTCTTCAAGGCTTTCGCGTCAAGCATCGGAGCAAAGACGACATACTTCTTCCGCATCTTCGCCAGCTCGCTCTCCGGGACATCGGCTTTCGCCTCCTTGCTCTTGCCTTTGCCCTTGCTAGCCTTGGGCGGCATGGCGGTTGCGAAGGCGGAAGCCGAGGATAGAGCGGGTGCGGAGGCGGTGAGCGGATGAGGAGAAGTTCTGCTCTGGGCTCGGGGGGAAAGAAAGTAATGGCGGATTCCAGATTGGAAAGAAGAGGGGGTAAATGGGCAGCGCCTCTGCGGATTCCTTTTTACGGGGAAGGAGCGAGGCTGCATCTTTTACTGCCCAATGTGAACATGCCTATACAAGCGCGCTGCGGCCGCGGCCGTTCAGCGCACGCTTCCCACGTCGCGCATTCAACGCGCGTAGTGGGGAAGCGCAGTAAGCAGAATAATTGCAAGCAATTAACCCCTGCCACGCGTGCCCGTGCACTGTTTGGGCCTAGCCCAACAACGCCTCACACTCGTGTGTGGCCTAGGCCCGGGGGCTCCTGTCGGTGTACTAAAGATTGGGCCCTTAGTACCCCATACTTGTGCACGGGCAGTTGTAGCCATACCTGCGGCAAGGCTTGTCGGGGGAATAGCCGAAGATTAATCCAAGATTATCAAAGAGACATTCAAGCCAAGGACCAGAAGATAAGGAGAACTGGAGATCAGTGGCTCGGCCCCCGGCAAGATCTTGCCGGGGTAGCCTGCGGAGCCCGGTAAGATCCGCGCCCGGCAAGGTTCCGCCACTGTGCCACCGCTCCAGCGCAGCGACCAGCCTGGCATTCTGGTCCCATCTCTGGATGCGTGGCAAGGCGCTAGTGGAGGCGAGCTTAAGCGGTGATGATGGGATGGCCCCTTTTTCCATCCCCAAGAAAGTAGGGACACCTAAACAGACACCTCACGGTGCATTAAATGCATTTGTCCTAAACCGTCAGTGGTTAGGTATGATAACCCTGTAGCTACTTTACACCTCGCATATCAACAGTTTGCCACTGTGGTGACCCCTTTGAGCATATAGAAGTAGGCCCAAGGCAACTGCTACAGGGGAGAGAACACTCTCGGCCCATTCTGCATGCGTAGCTGCTGCACGAACACACTGTTCGTTGCAAGCGCTCCAAGAACTGGGACGGAAACACCGATAATAAACTAAAGCAGGAGTAGGGTTTTACGCTGATCAGCGGCCCGCACCTGGGTAAAAATCCCCCTCGCGTTGGTCCTCGGTTCTGCTCTTTATGCATACCTCTCTCCCTGCCGAATCGTAAAGGGGTCCTTCGGATCCCATAGGTGTCGTACGTCGACAATGATGATGATCATGAAACTTCAGATCAAGTTACTACTAAATTTTGTAGGTCGAGCACAACACGTTCTGCACCAGAGTGGTACGGTAATCCTGTCCTGGAAGTCATGTTGTTGGACAACAGCAAACCTACGAACTATGAAGAAGCTATGATGAGCCCAGATTCCGAAAAATGGCTTGAGGCCATGAAATCTGAGATAGGATCCATGTATGAGAACAAAGTGTGGACTTTGGTGGATTTGCCCGATGATCGGCAAGCCATAAAGACTAAATGGATCTTTAAGAGGTAGACGGACGCTGATGGTAATATCACTATCTATAAAGCTCGACCTATCACGAAAGTTTTTTTTGACAAGTTCAAGGGGTTGACTACGATGAGACTTTTTCACCCGTAGTGATGCTTAAGTCTGTCCGAATCATGTTAGCAATTGCTGCATTTTATGAAATCTGGCAAATGGACGTCAAAACTGCATTCCTTAATGGATTTCTTAAAGAAGAGTTGTATATGATGCAACCAGAAGGTTTTGTCGATCCTAAAGGTGCTGACAAAGTGTGCAAGCTCCAGCGATCCATCTATGGACTGGAGCAAGCATCTCGGAGTTGGAATATACGCTTTGATGAGGTGATCAAAGCATATGGTTTTATACAGACTTACGGTGAAGCCTGTATTTACAAGAACGTGAGTGGGAGCTCTGTAGCATTTCTGATATTATATGTGGATGACATATTATTGATTGGAAATGATATAGAATTTCTGGATAGCATAAAAGGATACTTGAATAAGAATTTTTCAATGAAAGACCTCGGTGAAGCTGCTTATATTTTGGGCATCAAGATCTATAGGGATAGATCGAGACGCTTAATAGGACTTTCACAAAGCACATACCTTGACAATGTTTTTGAAGAAGTTCAAAATGGATAAGTCATAGAAAAGGTTCTTGCCTGTGTTGCAAGGTGTGAAGTTGAGTAAGACTCAAAGCCCGACCACGACAGAAGATAGAGAGAGAATGAAAGTCATTCCCCATGCCTCAGCCATAGGTTCTATAAAGTATGACATGCTGTGTACCAGACCTATTGTGTGCCTTGCCATGAGTTTGGCAAGGGGGTACAATGGTGATCCAGGAGTAGATCACTGGATAGCGGTCAAAATTATCCTTAGTTACCTAAGAAGGACTAAGGAGATATTTCTCAGTTATGGAGGTCATAAAGTGTTGGGAAACGTAGCATGGAAAATAAAAAAAATTCTATGCACACGCAATGATCTATCCATGGAGATGCATAGCAACGAGGGGGAGAGTGTGTCTATGTAACCTCGTAGACCAAAAGCGGAAGCGTCTCACAACGCGGTTGATGTAGTCGAACTTTCTTCGCGCTGCACCGATCGAGTGCCGACCGTACGGCACCTCCAAGTTCTGCACACGTTCAGCTCGATGACATCCCTTGCCTTTTTTATCTAGCAAGGTGTCGAGGTAGTAGATGAGTTCCGTCAGCACGACGGTGTGGTGACGGTGATGGTGATGTGATCCGCGCAGGGCTTCGCCTAAGCACCGTGAGAATATGACCGGGGGTGTAAACTGTGGAGGGGGCCGCCGCACACGGCTAACAATTGATGTTGTGTGTTCCAGGCGCCCCCCTCCCCACATATATATAGGTGGGAGGGGAGGAGAGGCAGCCAGGGGGCGCCCCAAGTAGGATCCGAATCCTACTTGGGGTTCCCCAAGTGGCGCCCCCCTTGCCTTATTTCATCGGAGAAGAAAAGGGAAGGGGGAAGAGAGAAGGAAGGGGGCGCCAAACCCCCTCTTTTCCTTCTCCCACTCGGCCTCCTGCCATAGGGGGGCGCGCCACCCCTTGTGGGCTGGTGTGCTCCCCTCTCATGGCCCATATGGCCCATATATTCCCCCCGGGGATTCCGGTAACCCCTCCGGTACTCCAATAAATACCCGATACACTCCGGAACACTTCTGGTGTCCGAATACCATCATCCTATATATCAATCTTTACCTCTCAACCATTTCGACACTCCTCATCATGTCCGTGATCTCATCCGGGACTCCGAACAACATTCGGTCACCAAATCACATAACTCATATAATACAATATCGTCATCGAACGTTAAGCGTGCGGACCCTACGGGTTCGAGAACTATGTAGACATGACCGAGACACCTCTCTGGCCAATAACCAATAGCGGAACCTGATTGCTCATATTGGCTCCTACATATTCTACAAAGATCTTTATCGGTCGAACCGTTATGACAACATACGTTATTCCCTTTGTCCATCGGTATGTTACTTGCCCGAGATTCGATCGTCGGTGTCTTCATACCTAGTTCAATCTCGTTACCGGCAAGTCTCTTTACTCGTTCCGTAATACATCATCCTGCAACTAACTCAGTAGTCACTTTGTTTGCAAGGCTTCTTATGATGTGCATTACCGAGAGGGCCCAGAGATACCTATCCGATACTCGGAGTGACAAATTCTAATCTTGATCTATGCCAACTCAACAAACACCTTCGGAGATACCTGTAGAGCATATTTATTATCACCCAGTTACGTTGTGACATTTGATAGCACACAAGGTATTCCTCCGGTATCCGGGAGTTGCATAATCTCATAGTCGAAGGAATATGTATTTGACATGAAGAAAGCAATAGCAATAAAACTGAACGATCAATATGCTAAGCTAACGGATGGGTCTTGTCCATCACATCATTCTCCTAATGATGTGATCCTGTTATCAAATGACAACTCATGTCCATGGTTAGGAAACCTTAACCATCTTTGATCAACAAGCTAGTCTAGTAGAGGCTCACTAGGGACATGGTGTTTGTTTATGTATTCACACATGTATCAAGGTTTCCGCTCAATACAATTCTAGCATGAATAATAAACCTTTATCATGAATAAGGAAATATAAAATAACAACTTTATTATTGCCTCTAGGGCATATTTCCTTCAATCTCCCACTTGCACTAGAGTCAATAATCTAGTTCATATCGCCATGTGATTTAACATCAATAGTTCACATCGTCATGTGATTAACACCCATAGTTCACATCGCCATGTGACCAATACCCAAAGGGTTTACTAGAGTCAATAATCTAGTTCACATCGCCATGTGATTAACACCCAAAGAGTACTAAGGTGTGATCATGTTTTGCTTGTGAGAGAGGTTTAGTCAACGGGTCTGCCATATTCAGATCCGTATGTATTTTGCAAATTTCTATGTCTACAAAGCCCTGCATGGAGCTACTCTAGCTAATTGCTCCCACTTTCAATATGTATCCAGATTAAGACTTAGAGTCATCTGAATCGGTGTCAAAGCTTGCATCGGCGTAACCCTTTACGACAAACTTTTTATCACCTCCATAACCGAGAAATATTTCCTTAGTCCTCTTAGGTAACTAAGGATAAATTTTGACCATTATCCAGTGATCAACTCCTGGATCACTATTGTACCCCCTTGCCAAACTCATGGCAAGGTACACAATAGGTCTGGTACACAGCATGGCATTTATAGAACCTATGGCTGAGGCATAGGGAATGACTTTCATTCTCTCTCTATCTTCTGTCGTGGTCGAGTTTTGAGTCTTACTCAACTTCATACCTTGCAATGCAGACAAGAACCCTTTCTTTGACTGATCCATTTTGAACTTCTTCAAAACTTTGTCAAGGTATGTGCTTTGTGAAAGTCCTATTAAGCGTCTCGATCTATCTCTATAGATCTTGATGCCCAATACATAAGTAGCTTTACCGAGGTCTTTCATTGAAAAATTCTTATTCAAGTATCCTTTTATGCTATCCAGAAATTCTATATCATTTCCAATCAACAATATGTCATCCACATATAATATCAGAAATGCTACAAAGCTCCCACCCACTTTCTTGTAAATACAGGCTTCACCATAAGTCTGTATAAAACCATATGCTTTGATCACCTCATCAAAGCGTATATTCCAACTCCGAGATGCTTGCACCAGTCCATAGATGGATCGCTGGAGCTTGCACACTTTGTTATCAACTTTAGGATCAACAAAACCTTCTGGTTGCATCATATACAACTCTTCTTTAAGAAATCCATTAAGGATTGCAGTTTTGACATCCATTTGCCAGATTTCATAAAATGCGGCAATTGCTAACATGATTTGGACATACTTAAGCATCGCTACGGGTGAGAAAGTCTCATCGTAGTCAACCCATTGAACTTGTCGAAAACCCTTTGCGACAAGTCGAGCTTTGGAGATAGTAACATTACCATCAGTGTCAGTCTTCTTCTTGAAGATCCATTTATTCTCTATGGCTTGCCGATCATCGGGCAAGTCCACCAAAGTCCACACTTTGTTCTTATACATGGATCCTATCTCAGATTTTATGGCCTCAAGCCATCTGTCGGAATCTGGGCTCATCATAGCTTCTTCATAGTTTGTAGGTTCGCCTTGGTCTAGTAACATGACTTCCAGAACAGGATTACCGTACCATTCTGGTGCAGATCATGCTCTGGTTAACCTACGAAGTTCAGTAGTAACTTGATCTGAAGTTTCATGATCATCATCATTAGCTTTCTCTCTAGCTGGTGTAGGCATCACGGGAACGGTTTTCTGTGATGAGCTACTTTCCAATTCGAGAGAAGGTACATTTACCTCATCAAGTTCTACTTTCCTCCCACTCACTTCTTTCGAGAGAAACTCCTTCTCTAGAAAGGATCCATTCTTAGCAACAAAGATCTTGCCTTCGGATCTGTGGTAGAAGGCATACCCAATTGTTTCCTTAGGGTATCCTATGAAGACACACTTCTCCGCTTTGGGTTCGAGCTTATCAGGCTGAAGCCTTTTGACATAAGTGTCACAACCCCAAACTTTAAGAAACGACAGCTTAGGTTTCTTGCCAAACCACAGTTCATACGGTATCG
The DNA here is from genome assembly GCA_011799875.1 of Thinopyrum elongatum. Lineage (NCBI taxonomy): Eukaryota > Viridiplantae > Streptophyta > Magnoliopsida > Poales > Poaceae > Thinopyrum > Thinopyrum elongatum. The sequence continues at coordinate 488,506,215 of CM022299.1, forward strand.
TCTCAACGGATTTAGACGGTGCCCTATTTAATGTGAATGCAGCTGTCTCTAATGCATAACCCCAAAACGATAGTGGTAATTCGGTTAGAGACATCATAGATTGCACTATATCTTATAAAGTACGGTTACGACGTTCGGACACACCATTACGCTGTGGTGTTCCAGGTGGCGTGAGTTGTGAAACTATTCCACTTTGTTTAAATGAAGGCCAAACTTGTAACTCAAATATTCGCCTCCGCGATCAGATCGTAGAAACTTTATTTTCTTGTTACGATGATTCTCCACTTCACTCTGAAATTCTTTGAACTTTTCAAATGTTTCAGACCTGTGTTTCATTAAGTAGATATACCCATATCTGCTTAAATCATCTGTGAAGGTTAAAAAATAACGATACCCGCCGCGTGCCTCAACACTCATCGGACCGCATACATCGGTATGTATTATTTCCAATAAGTCATTGGCTCGCTCCATTGTTCCGGAGAACGGAGTTTTAGTCATCTTGCCCATGAGGCATGGTTCACAAGTATCAAATGATTCATAATCAAGTGATTCCAAAATCCCATCTGCATGGAGTTTCTTCATGCGCTTTACACCAATATGACCTAAACGGCAGTGCCACAAGTATGTTGCACTATCATTATCAACTTTGCATCTTTTGGCATCAATATTATGAATATGTGTATCACTTCGATCGAGATTCAATAAACCATTTGCATTGAGTGCATGACCATAGAAGGTTTTATTCATTTAAACAGAACAACAATTATTCTCTGACTTTAAATGAATAACCGTATTGCAATAAACATGATCTAATCATATTCATGCTCAACGCAAACACCAAATAACATTTATTTAGGTTCAACACTAATCCCGAAGGTAGAGGGAGTGTGCGATGGTGATCGTATCAACCTTGGAATTACTTCCAACACACATCGTCACCTCGTCCTTAACTAGTCTCTGTTCATTCTGCAACTCCCGTTTCGAGTTACTAATCTTAGCAACTGAATCGGTATCAAATACCCAGGGGTTGCTATGAACACTAGTAAAGTACACATCAATAACATGTATATCAAATATACCTTTGTTCACTTTGCCATCCTTCTTATCCGCCAAGTATTTGGGGCAGTTCTGCTTCCAGTGACCATTCCCTTTGCAGTAGAAGCACTCAGTTTCAGGCTTGGGTCCAGCTTTGGGCTTCTTGACGTGAGTGGCAACTTTCTTGCCATTCTTCTTGAAGTTCCCTTTCTTTACCTCGCCCTTTTTCTTGAAACTAGTGGTCTTGTTAACCATCAACACTTGATGCTCTTTCTTGATTTCTGCCTTCGCCGATTTCAGCATCGCGAAGAGCTCGGGAATTATTTTCGTCATCCCTTGCATATTATAGTTCATCACAAAGTTCTAGTAGCTTGGTGATACTGACTAGACAACTCTGTCAATCACTATCATATCTGGAAGATTAACTCCCACTTGATTCAAGCGATTGTAGTTCCCAGACATTCTGAGTACATGCTCACTGGCTGAGCTATTCTCCTCCATCTTGTAGGCAAAGTACTTGACAAAGGTCTCGTGCTTCTCGACACGGGCATGAATCTGAAATACCAATTTCAGCTCTTGGAACATATCATATGCTCTGCGGCGTTCAAAACGTTTTTGAAATCCCGGTTCTAAGCCGTAAAGCATGGCGCACTAAACTATCAAGTAGTCATCATATTGAGCTTGCCAAACGTTCATAACATCTGCATCTGCTCCTGCAACAGGTCTGTCATATAGCGGTGCATCAAGGACATAATTCTTCTGTGCAGCAATGAGGATAATCCTCAGATCACGAACCAAGTCCGCATCATTGCTACTATCATCTTTCAACTTATTTTTCTCTAGGAACATATAAAAAACGGGGAGCTACATCGCGAGCTATTGATCTATGACATAATTTGCAAATACTATCAGGACTAAGTACATGATAAATTAAGTTCAATTAATCAAATTACTTAAGAACTCCCACTTAAATAGACATCCCTCAAGTCATCTAAGTGATACGTGATCTAAATCAACTAACCCATGTCTGATCATCACGTGAGATGGGATAGTCATCAATGGTGAACATCTCTATGTTGATCATATCTACTATATGATTCACGTTCGACCTTTCAGTCTCCAGTGTTCCAAGGCCATGTCTGTACATGCTAGGCTCGTCAAGATTCCGCATGTGTAAAACTGTCTTGCACCCGTTGTATGTGAATGTAGAGTCTATCACACCCGATCATCATGTGGTGTCTCAACATGATGAACTGTCGCAACGGTGCATACTCAGGGAGAACACTTATACCTTGAAATTTAGTTAAGGGGTCATCTTATAATGCTACCGCCGTACTAAGCAAAATAAGATGCATAAAAGATAAACATCACATGCAATCAAAATATGTGACATGATATGGCCATCATCATCTTGTGCTTTTGATCTCCATCTCCAAAGAATCGTTATGATCTCCATCGTCACCGGCTCGACATCTTGATCTCCATCGTTGCGTCGTGGTCGTCTCGCCAACTATTGCTTCTACAACTATCGCTAATGCATAGTGATAAAGTAAAGCAATTACATGGCGTTTGCATTTCATACAATAAAGAGACAACCATAAGGCTCCTGCTGGTTGCCGATAACTTTTACAAAACATGATCATCTCATACAATAACATATATCACATCATGTCTTGACCATATCACATCACAACATGCCCTGCAAAAACAAGTTAGACGTCCTCTACTTTGTTGTTGCAAGTTTTACGTGGCTACTACGGGCTTCTAGCAAGAACCGTTCTTACCTATGCATCAAAACCACAACGGTGTTTCGTCAAGTTTGCTATTTTAACCTTCTTCAAGGACTGGCCACAGTCAAATTCAATTCAACTAAAGTAGGAGAAACAGACACCCGCCAGCCACCTTTATGCAAAACTAGTTGCATGTCTGTCGGTGGAACCGGTCTCATGTGCGTGGACATGTAAGGTTGGTCCGGGCTGCTTCATCCCACAATACCGCCGAATCAAAATAAGACGTTGGTGGTAAGCAGTATGGCTATCACCACCCACAACTCTTTGTGTTCTACTCGTGCATATCATCTACGCATAGACCTGGCTCAGATGCCACTTTTGGGAAACGTAGCATGGAAAAAAAAATCTACGCACACGCAATGATCTATCCATGGAGATGCATAGCAATGAGGGGGAGAGTGTGTCTACGTACCCTCGTAGACCAAAAGCGGAAGCGTTTCACAACGCGGTTGATGTAGTCGAACTTTCTTCGCGCTCCACCGATCGAGTACCGAACGTACGGCACCTCCGAGTTCTGCACACGTTCAGCTCGATGATATCCCTCGCCTTCTTGATCCAGCAAGGTGTTGAGGTAGTAGATGAGTTCCATCAGCACGATGGGGTGGTGACGGTGATGGTGATGTGATCTGCGCAGGGCTTCGCCTAAGCACCGCGAGAATATGACCAGGGGTGTAAACTGTGGAGGGGGCGCCGCACACGGCTAACAATTGATGTTGTGTGTTCTAGGCACCCCCTCCCCACATATATATAGGTGGGAGGGGAGGAGAGGCAGCCAGGGGGCGCCCCAAGTAGGATCCGAATCCTACTTGGGGTTTCCCCAAGTGGCCCCCCCTTGCCTTATTTCACCGGAGAAGAAAAGGGAAGGGGAAGAGAGAAGGAAGGGGGGCCGAACCCCCTCTTTTCCTTCTCCCACTCGGCCTCCTGCCATAGGGGGGGCGCGCCACCCCTTGTGGGCTGGTGTGCTCCCCTCTCATGGCCCATATGGCCCATATATTCCCCCCGGGGGTTCCGGTAACCCCTCCGGTACTCCGATAAATACCCGATACACTCCGGACCACTTCCGGTGTCCGAATACCATCGTCCTATATATCAATATTTACCTCTCGACCATTTCGAGACTCCTCATCATGTATGTGATCTCATCCGGGACTCCGAACAACATTCGGTCACCAAATCACATAACTCATATAATACAATATCGTCATCGAACGTTAAGCGTGCGGACCCTACGGGTTCGAGAACTATGTAGACATGACCGAGACACCTCTCCGGTCAATAACCAATAGCGGAACCTAGATGCTCATATTGGCTCCTACATATTCTACGAAGACCTTTATCAGTCGAACCGTTATGACAACATACGTTATTCCCTTTGTCCATCGGTATGTTACTTGCCCGAGATTCGATCGTCGGTATCTTCATACCTAGTTCAATCTCATTACCGGCAAGTCTCTTTACTCGTTCCGTAATACATCATACTATAACTAACTCATTAGTCACTTTGCTTGTAAGGCTTCTTATGATGTGCATTACTGAGAGGGCCCAGAGATACCTCTCCGATACTCGGAGTGACAAATTCTAATCTTGATCTATGCCAACTCAACAAACACCTTCGAAGATACCTGTAGAGCATCTTTATAATCACCCAGTTACATTGTGACATTTGATAGCACACAAGGTATTCCTCCGGTATCCGGGAGTTGCATAATCTCATAGTCAAAGGAATATGTATTTGACATGAAGAAAGCAATAGCAATAAAACTGAATGATCAATATGCTAAGCTAATGGATGGCTATTGTCCATCACATCATTCTCCTAATGATGTGATCCCGTTATCAAATGACAATTCATGTCCATGGTTAGGAAACCTTAACCATCTTTGATCAACGAGCTAGTCTAGTAGAGGCTCACTAGGGACACGGTGTTTGTTTATGTATTCACACATGTATCAAGGTTTCCGCTCAATACAATTCTAGCATGAATAATAAACCTTTATCATGAATAAGGAAATATAAAATAACAACTTTATTATTGCCTCTAGGGCATATTTCCTTCATAAAGAGTTCGTCGTAAAGGGTTACGTCGATGCAAGCTTTAACACTGATTCGGATGACTCTGAGTCTTGATCTGGATACATATTGAAAGTGGGAGCAATTAGCTAGAGTAGCTCCATGCAGAGCATTGTAGACATAGAAATTTGCAAAATACATACGGATCTAAATGTAGCAGACTCGTTGACTAAACCTCTCTCACAAGCAAAACAGGATCACACCTTAGTACTCTTTGGGTGTTAATCACATGGTGATGTGAACTAGATTATTGACTCTAGTAAACTCTTTGGGTGTTAGTCACATGGCGATGTGAACTATGGGTGTTAATCACATGGCGATGTGAACTAGATTATTGACTCTAGTGCAAGTGGGTGACTGAAGGAAATATGCCCTAGAGGCAATAATAAAGTTGTTATTTTATATTTCCTTATTCATGATAAAGGTTTATTATTCATGCTAGAATTGTATTGATCGAAAACTTAAATACATGTGTGAATACATAAACAAATACTGTGTCCCTAGTAAGCCTCTACTAGACTAGCTCGTTGATCAAAGATGGTTAAGGTTTCCTAACCATAGACATGTGTTGTCATTTGATAACGGGATCACATCATTAGGAGAATGATGTGATGGACAAGACCCATCCGTTAGCTTAGCATATTGACCGTTCAGTTTATTGCTATTGCTTTCTTCATGTCAAATACATATTCCTTAGACTATGAGATTATGCAACTCCCAGATACAAGAGGAATACCTTGTGTGCTATCAAACATCACAACGTAATTAGGTGATCATAAAGATGCTCTACAGGTATATCCGAAGGTGTTTGTTGAGTTGGCATAGATCGAGATTAGGATTTGTCACTCCGAGTATCGGAGAGGTATCTCCTGGACCTCTCGGTAATACACATCATAAGCTTGCAATCAAATGGCTAAGGAGTTAGTTACAAGGTGATGTATTACAGAACGAGTAAAGAGACTCGCCGGTAACAAGATTGAACTAGGTATGAAGATATCGACGATCGAATCTCGGGCAATTAACATACAGATGGACAAAGGGAATTACGTATGTTGTCATAAGGTTCGACCAATAAAGATCTTCATAGAATATGTAGGAGCAAATATGGGCATCCAGGTTCCGCTATTGGTTATTGACCGGAGAGGTGTCTCGGTCATGTCTACATAGTTCTCGAACCCGTAGGGTCCGCTCGCTTAACGTTCGTTGACGATATAGTGTTATATGAGTTATATGATTTGGTGACCGAATGTTGTTCGGAGTCCCAGATGAGATCACAGACATGACGAGGAGTCTCGAAATGGTCGAGAGGTAAAGATTGATATATAGGACGATGATATTCGGACATCGAAATAGTTTCGGAGTGCACCGGGTAGTCATCGGGTCACCGGAAGGGGTTCCGGACACCCCCGGTAAGTGTATGGGCTTAATGGGCCAAAGGAGGGGACATACTAGCCCACTTGGGGGCTGGTGCGCCCCTCTAGATGGCCGGCCGGCCCTAGGGGAAGGAAATGGGAGGGGTGGCCCCTCCTGCCTTTCCCTCCTCAAGAGAGAAAGGAAAGGAGGGGGCGCCACCTCCTCGTTCCTTCCTCCCGCACTCAAATAAGGAAAGGGGGGCGCCACTTGGGAGGGACCCCAAGTAGGATTCGGCCTACTTGGGGCGCCTCCTTTGTTGTTCCCCCCACCTATATATATGTGGGAGGGGGGCGCCATACATAACCAAGACAATTGCTTAGCCGTGTGCGGCACCCCCCTCCACTGTTTACACCCCCGGTCATATTTTTGTAGTGCTTAGGCAAAGCCCTACGAAGATAGCTTCACCCTCACTGTCACCACACCGTCGTGCTGCCGGAACTCATCCACTACCTCGTCGTCTTGCTGGATCAAGAAGGCAGAGGATGTCACTGAGCTGAACATGTGCTGAACGCCGAGGTGCCGTACATTCGGTACTTGATCGGTTGGAGCGCGAAGAAGTATGACTACATCAACCACGTTACTAAACACTTCCGCTTACGGTATATGAGGGTACATAGACACACTCTCCCCTCTCGTTGCTATGCATCTCCTTGATAGATCTTGCGTGTGCGTAGAATTTTTTTTGTTTTCTGCAACGTTTCCCAACAGTCCTCTCCTTCTTGGTCCAGCAAGGGAGGGAGAGGAGGTAGATGAGATTTGAACCAACAGGACGGTGTGGTGGTGGTGGCAGCGGAACTCCGGCAGGGCTTCGCCAAGCATGTACCAGTGAAACGTGGGAGGAGTTGGGAGAGGTAACAGGCCAGGGTCCAAGGCGGGCTGCCCCCAATGCCTCCCCACCTTTATATAGGCGTGGAGGGGGCTGGTGGCTTGCCCTCCAAGTCCCTAGGGTCGTTGGTCAAAGGGGGAGGAAGTAAATCCCTCCTTTCCTTCCCCACCGATCGCTATCCCCTTTTTTAGGTATCCTGATCTTGTCCCTTCGGGATATGATACTATTCCTTTTAAGGGCGGATCTTGGTGCGCCTAGACCAGGGGTGTGGGGACTTTCCCCACTACCCACGTTCATGTGGGTCCCCCATGCAGGTGGGCCCCACTCCGGAACCTTCTAAAACCTTCCCGGTACAATACCAAAAAAATAGAACTTTTTCCGGAACCCCGATAACAACTTTCCATATATGAATCTTTACCTCCGGACTATTTCGGAGCTCCTCGTGATGTCCCAGATCCCATCCAGGACTCTGAACAACCTTCAGACTTTCCACTATTAATATCTCAATACTACCCTAGCGCTATTGAGCGTTAATTGTGCAACCCTACGGGTTCGAGAATCATGTAAACATGACCGAGACTCCTCTCCGGTCAATAACCAATAGCAGGACGTGGATGCCCATATTGATTCCTACATATTCAACGAAGATCTTTATCGGTTGAACCACGATGTCAAGGATTCAGTCAATCCCGTATGCAATTCCTTTTGTCTGGCGATATGTTAGTTGTCCGAGATTCGATCGTTGGTATCTCCATGTTCAATCTCATTACCAGCAAGTCTCTTTACTCGTTCTATAATACAAGATCCCGTGACTAAACTCATTAGGCACATGAATCTTCTTATGATGTTGTATTACCAAGAGGGTCCAGAGATATCTCTCCATCACACGGAGTGACAAATCCCAGTCTCGATCCACACAACCCAACAGACACCTTCGGAGATACTTGTAGAGCGCCTTTATGATCACCCAGTTATGAAGTGATGTTTGATAGCACACAAGGCATTCCTCCGATATCCGGGAGTAGCATGATCTCATGGTCGAAGGAACAGATACTTGACATGAAGAAAGCTATAGCAAATAACTAAACGATCTGATGCTAAGCTTACGGTTGGGTTTGGCCATCACATCATTCTCCTAATGATGTGATCCCGTTATCAAATGACAACTCATGTCCATGGTTAGGAATCCTTAACCATCTTTGATCAACGAGCTAGTCTAGTAGAGGCTTACTAGGGACACGGTGTAGTTTATGTATTCACACATGCATTTAAGTTTCCGATCAATACAATTCTAGCATGAATAATAAACATTTATCATGAACGGGAAATATGATAATAACCATATTATTATTGCCTCTAGGGCATATTTCCAACATTAAGGTGCTCATCAAGCCGGGATTCAAAAGGAAACTCCAAAGGAAAAAGCCCAAGTTCCATCTTCCGCGTGTAGCGGAGGTTCGACCGTGTGAGTGGCCGAGTGACACATTTTTTAAGGAAGCGGAAATTTATGAATATTTATATTACTTGGCGAACAATGCCAGCATCATTCCCTTCCTCGAAGATAAGTGTGACCAACATATCCTACTCACTAATACCTTCGTGCAAAGCTTTCACCTTTATCCTAGGAAGGAACCACCCACTATAGAATTTAACCTCTATGATGTGCCTAAGGAAATGACACTATATGATTTTTGCAATGTTTGCAGAATACCTTATGAGGGCAGCCACCATGATCCACGTCCTAGAGACATGGAGGATTTCATCTTTGAAACTACTGTGGGAGAGACAAGGGGAGTGTCAGAAGCGAGAGTGGCTAGTTTGCATTTTTCCCGTCTTACGTTATTATGCATTATTTACCGGGAAATGTTTGACTGGTAGGTGGGAGAGTGGAGCTCTTAGTGCGCCTGACCTTGCTATTTTGGGCCATGCTTTATATGCTAATAAAACTTTTAGTTTGGGCACCATGGTTGCTCGACGGTTACACACAAACCGTTCGAAGGGTGTTATTTATGGTGGTATTTATGCCTCCCGCCTCGCTGAACATTTTGAGATTCCTATTAGACACAAGGAGGCGGAAGAGAGGCTATAACCCACTAAATATTTAGACTATGCTAGTATGGTGGCGCATCATTTTATTGACGATGATAAGCACAGGTGATTTCATTACAACTTAGTATTTAGCCAGGGGACTCGTGAGATTATTACTTTGCCAGCACCTTCTTTGTTTGATCTTTATTCAGGCAAGTACACTATTATGCCCGATGACATCTATGCATACTGGGGTCTGACACAACCCCCAGCACCTGATCCAGCACCAGTACCTGAGCCATACCTGGAGCCTGTTAATAAGTGGGAGCCACAGGAGCTCTCCGACCAATGGAACCCTCAGGAGCCTCCGCAGTACCAAGGGGAGGGCTACTTTGAGCCGTGGCCATACACCAACTAGGCCAAAATCCTAAGCTTGGGGGAGTACGTATTTCTCACCGACATTACATTCATGCATCACACATTCATTCGAGTTGTCGGTGTTCATCCTTTTTCATTGTACAATCCATGTTAGTTTTGATTTTGCTTTCTTCTTGTGTGTTTGAAAAATTGCGAAAATCCAAAAATATTTCTCGTTTCTTTTTGGTTTTTCTTTCTGGTTTATTTGTTTAGTAGTTCATAATATTAAAAGAAAAACCCAAAAAGATTTCTCGTTCTTCTTTTGCTTGTTGGGAGCTTTCCCGTGTATATAGTTTTTCTCATTTTCTTCCTTCTTTTGTTTTGCTTTCTTTAGAAAAATGAAAACTCCAAAAATATTTCAGTGTGTTTCTTTGAAATTCTTTTCTTTCCTTTGGGTCATCGCAAGGAGAAGACCATGATGAAAATGCTGAGTGGCTCTCATATGCATTATTGTTGATCTAACAAAGAGCCCATATTACATTGTCTTCTCTTTTGAATAAAATGTTTGCAGATTCCAGCTTAGTCCACGGCACGCGCATTCTTATTATTATTCACATTGTTCGGTCATGCAAGTGAATGGCAATAATGACGAAATTTGATGAATTGATTGAGGTGAAGAAAAGCTGGTATGAACTCACCCTGTTTTGTTTTTGTAAATATGATTAGCTCATCGTTCTTGATTCAGCCTATTATGAGTAAACATGTTTGCAATGACAATTAGAGATCATAGTTACTCATGCCATGCTTAAATAGCTAGGAGTGGATAATGGTTTATCTTGTGTGTCAACATGCATTTAAAATGTTATGATGTAGTATGATAGGATGGTATCCTCCTCTAAATGATTCAAGTGGCTTGACTTGGCACATGTTCATGCATGTAGTTGAACCAAAACCAACGAAGCCTCCACGATATTTACGTTCATGGTGATTTATATCCTACTCATGCTTGTATTCAATGTTAATTAATCACAATGCATGTTTATGACCGTTGTCGCTCTCTCGTTGGTCGCTCCTCAATCTATTTGCTAGCCTTCACTTGTACTAAGTGGGAATACTGCTTATGCATCCACTTCCTTAAACCCAAAGTTATTCCATATGAGTCCACTATACCTACCTATATGCGGTATTTATCTACCGTTCCAAGTAAATTTGCATGTGCTAAACTCTAAATCTTCAAATAATAATCTATTTTGTATGCCCAAATCGCTCATGAAGCGACAAGGGGCGGTCAGCACCTTCCATGCTAGGTGGGTTATTCTCACGATGAGTGTTTATTCGCTTGTCATTCACGAGAAAGTGGCTGGTAATTGGGATGCCCAGTCCTATGGTCAAAATCAAAATATAATAATGAAACAAAACTCCCCCGGATTGTTGTTGGTATGGAGGGTACCCGAGGATTCGGCTAGCCATGTCTTGTGTTTATTGGTGGAGGGGGAGTAAAACTTTACCTTTCTGTTTGGGAACCGCCTATAATGTGTCTAGCATGGAAGATGTTGAAAACTCTCGGTCGCTACGTTAACAATGAAAGCATACCTCTCAAAATTATATTCATCTCTGTTTTAAAAAGCTTCAAGCTCTGGCACCTCTACAAATTCCTACTTCCCTCTACGAAGGGCTTACCTATTTACTTTTATTACCGAGTCATCATCTTCTCATTAAAGCACCAGCTGGAGAGCACTATTGTTGGTGCAACAAACCCTTGCTTATGTTGCACAGACTATACACATGCACAAGGGCAAGGATACATCAACACCAAGCATTCAAGACAAAACCAAGCCAGAGAGATAGCTCTTTGAGGAATCAAAGGGCGGATCAAGAAGACCAAGACAAGCCAAGATAGCAAGTTTCCACTAAGGGAAAGCCTCCCTTGCCAGGCAGGCAGGCCTGGCCAGGTCGAGGCCGCCCCAAAGATGAAGCCAATATTCCCCCGGAAAGCCTGTCGGGGCCACTGGTGGCGAACTCCCCTGCCAAGACTCCACCGCTCCATCGCATCGCGACGCAAGTCATCCGTCGGTGCGGTGTCGAGCCCCCAAATGACTAAGTGGTTGTCCTTTGGCACGTGGCAGCCATTTAGAAGGAAGATCACCTCAATATGACACCCGTCCAGAGGCGTGTCAAGCAGACAGATTGAAGATGATTAAGCGGTGCGGCAGGCCTGCCGGGCTGCATCCTCAGCATGACACCTAGCGGTGCATTTAATGCACTTTGTCCTGTCTGCCAGAGTTAGGTATGATAACACTGTTAGCTATCTAATCATTGGATAATGACTGTTTTGCCATTGTGGTAACCCCTTGACCTATAAAAGGAGGGTCATGGCAACCTTAGAAAGGATTCGGACCCTCGTGTACTCATACACGTGTAGCTGCTCTCCCCGAGGCACCTTGCCGGGCTTGAGCATTGTGTCACCACCACGATCCTCACATCAATCCACCAAAGCAGGAGTAGGGTTTTACGCCTCGCGGTGGCCCGAACCTGGGTAAAAACCACCAGCGTCATCCCCGCCGTGCTGTTCCACGACCTCTGCTCTTTGTGCAACATGACCTCTCCCCCGCCGAACCACAAAGGGGCCGATGGCCCCATAGGTGATCGTGTCCCACCACAACATCTTTGGCGTGCCAGGTAGGGGGGAGTGCGTGCACGAACCTGAGGTTGTGATCAGTGCGTTAATCTTCATCAACGTCTTCTTCATCATCGGCTTCATCACCCATGGCGCCCAAGAAGAAGCCTGGCACAGTAGCTCATCCTTCCACCTCGAAGGCTCCCTCACGCATAACCGCTGATACTACGGGAGCGCCGGAGGCGTTGGGAGGCACGGATGTTATGGGGGACATGGCCGGCGTAGGCGGCGCTGTCGTCGTTTCCCCTACGGCCGAAGCGGGAGCGGAAGACGCCGGGGAAGGGCAGCACCAACAGTATCCCGATGGCCGTGTCCCGCAGGGCATGGGTGGGGAGGACGTGCCACCGCCACTTCCCCACCGCGCAAGTGGGCGCAGCCGCAGCGACAATGCCCGCTCTGGTGCGAGTCGCGATCCCCTAGCTGCCCCTGGTGCGGGCGCTGCAACGGGGCTCGCACTTCCTCCAGGGCAGGGTAACCCAGGCGAAGCGCCAAATGGAGTCGTCAACCCCCAGGCGCACCCTTATCACCACCATACTGCCACGGTGGCTGGCTCGCGGCGACGGGAACATGGCGCCGCCACTACTAGCACCGTCAGGAGTCGCGCAACATCGCGGTCCGCGCCGTCGTCCATGCCAAGCACTGCATCGGAGGCCATGGCGCGTGCCCAACTCCTGTTGAGATTCCCGCCAACGGCTGATCAGATGGATGAGTGGAGAGCCACCATTCAGAGTCTGATCAGTTTTGCCGAAGTGGGAGGATCACAGTGGGCAGGCCCGCCATGGCACCCGCAAGCAACAACCATGGCCCGAGCTACTGACCGTGTAGAGGGGGCCACCCCAACGGTGCAATCCCCTCCACGGTAGCCAGTGCAAGGGCTACAACCAGAACCACGCGAACAGGAGCCCGATGAGGTATCGATGGCTTCATCCGACCCTCAGGCCCGTCAAGACCAGCGGCAGGTCCTGGAAGATCGGCGGAGGGAAGACGTGCGCGTCATCGTAGAGCGACGCCGCGAAACCCGCCGCCAATCTGACAGGCGCAATGGCCTAGACGTCGACGAACCCACGCCCAGTGAAGGTGGGTACTTACCTTTCGAGGATTGGGTGCCCCGGCTTCACTCGTGAGCTGCAGCAAGTCCGTTGGCCATCTGCCCGCGTCTTCAAGCCAGAAATACCAGAAAAGTATGATGGAAGGCTGAACCCGGCAGAGTTCTTGAGCATCTACATCATTGATGTTCAAGCCGCCGGAGGAAGAGATGAGAAGATGTTCGCCAACTACTTCTGTTTGGTGCTCAAGCCAAACGTGAGGTCATGGCTGATGCACCTGCCGGAGAACTCCATCTCGTCCTGGGCTGACCTGTGCAACGAGTTCGTTGGCGCCTTCACAGGCGGCCACCAAGAACCAGGGCGGCCCAGCGATTTGCAACTCCTTCCATAGAATGAAGGAGAAATTTTGCGAAAATACATGCAGAGGTTTAGTCGGGTGCACAGAAATATTCCGGATATCCACTCGGCAGCTGTGATTGCCGCGTTCCAGTCGAATGTGCGCAACAGGAGGATACGTTCCAAGATGAACGTCCAACTGCCCAAGACTGTGAATGAGCTATACACCTTGGCGGATAAGTGTGCCCGCACGGAGGAAGGGAGGAAACTCCCCAGAGAATAGGACGGCATCGAAGTCGGCTCAGAGGACGACGACGATGCCACCAACCCGAAAGGGAAGAATAAGAAGCGCAACAAGAAGCGCAAGGAGAAAGTAGTACTCGCTGTTGAGGGTTCTGGCACCCCTAGTACCGGCAAGAAGGCCAAGGCCGAGGCCCCCGACAAGGAAATTGCCGCGTGCACTGACTGCCGGGAGGCTGCGGCGGCCGAAAAAGCTGGGAAGGCTGACGGGCCATATTGCAAGATCCACCAGACCAAGGGCCATGATCTCCAAGAGTGTCATCAAGTTGAGCAACTTGTCAAAAAGCAGAAAGCTGAGTATGAGAAGTGCGACAAGGAAAGAGATCAAGAATGCGCTGGCGGGAAGGGCCGCGACAGCAGAGGAGGTCGCCACGGCAAGGCTCCCCAACAACAAGAGAAGCCCGCTAGAGGCCGTGAGAAAAAGGAAGATGAAGATGAAACTGATGGAGGGGATGATGAAGAGACCAGTGAGCAAGAATTCCAGAAAGCCACCGAGGCCCTGTGCATTGACGGGGGAGCATCTTTGCACTCCTCTCACCGCCAGCTCAAACAATGGACGCGTGAGGTCAATGCCATGGAGCCTGCGGCAGATTCCCGGAGGTCGCTCAAATGGTCCCGCACGCCCATCATCTTTGACGAAGAGGATCACCCCGACAGCACCACAGCGGTAGGGTGCTTGCCGTTGTTGGTTTCCCCAACAATCCGCAACCTCAAGGTCTCAAAGATCCTGGTTGACGGCGGGGCAGGGTTGAATCTGATTTCCCCCAAGGTAATCAGCAAGTTACAAATATCGGATGAAGAGCTCAAGGTTACTGGCACGTTTCAAGGAATCAACCCCGGCAGGAGTCGTCCTAAGGGGAAGATTACGCTGCCGATGACGTTTGGTGGAGAACTGAACTACCGTACCAAGAAGGTTGTGTTTGATGTGGTTGATCTCCCCTTGCCGTACAACGGGATCCTTGGCCATCCAGCCCTGGCAAAATTCATGTCGGCATCCCACTATGCCTACAACACACTGAAGATGCCATGGTCATTGGGCATCATTTCCATCCCGTCGGACAAGAAAGATGCGATCATCTGCATGGATATGATGTACCAGGATGCGGCCGCTGCCGAGGCCGCGGAAGCTGCAGTCCCCGCCAAGGAAAGCAAGAAAGGAAAGAAAGCTAGCAAGGATACTGACAAGGAATCTAGGAAGCGCGCCTCTCCGGAGTGCACTGCACCCGTCGATGATTTGCCAGAGAGTTCCACTAGAAAAATATCCAAGGTTGCCTCACCTGCTACGAAGAAGGTCCCGGCAGGGCTGGTTGGCGCTGACGGTACATTTACCATCAGCTCCACCCTCGATGACAAATAGGAAAGCACGCTTGTTGCCTTCCTGCGGGCGAATGTCGATGTGTTTGCTTGGCAACCATCTAACATCCTCGGTGTTCTCAGGGAGGTAATCGAGCACCACCTTGTTGTCTACCCTCATGCCCGGCCCGTCAAGCAGAAGGTCAGGAAACAAGCTTTGGAGCGGCAACAATTCATTGCCGAGGAGATCAAGAAACTTGAAGCAGCTGGTTTGGTCAGAGTAGTGTTGCACCCAACGTGGTTGGCAAACCCGGTGGTGGTGCGCAAGGCGAATGGAAAATGGAGGCTCTGCATAGATTTCACGGACCTGAATAAGGCGTGCCCGAAGGACCCATTCCCCTTGTCGCGCATCGACCAGATAGTGGATTCCACTTCCGGGTGTGATCTGCTTTCCTTCTTCGATGCGTACTCTGGGTACCATCAGATATTCATGTCCAAAGAGGACGAGGAGAAGACCGCGTTTATAACCCCATGTGGCACATACTGCTTCGTGCGGATGCCCTTTGGGTTAAAAAGCATTGGATCCACTTTTGCAAGAGCAGTACAGGTTGGATTTGGGTCTCAGTTGCACAGGAATATTGAAGCCTACATGGATGATATAGTGGTCGAAACCAAGGAAAAATCCGCACTCATTCAGGACTTGGAAGAAACCTTTGCAAATCTGCGCAAGATCAACTTGAAGCTGAATCCTGAGAAGTGTGTGTTTGGCGTACCCTCCGGCAAGTTACTTGGCTTCTTTGTGTCTCACCGGGGGGTAGAGGCCAACCCCGACAAGATCAAGGCGATTGAGCAGATTCAAGCACCCAAGATAGTCAAGGATCTGAGGCGTCTAACTGGATGTGTTGCCGCGCTAAGCAAGTTCATTCCAAGTCTGCCGAGCGTGCCTTGCCGTTCTTCAAAATTTTGAAGAAGGCAGGGCCAATGAAGTGGACCACAGAGACAGAAGCAGCGCTGCAGGATTCCTCTGTTCCCACCTTGGTCGCTCCTAAACCACAAGAGCCGTTGCTGCTATACTTAGCGGCAACCAATCAGGTGGTTAGTGCAGTGCTAGTGGCGCAACGGGAAGTAGATGAAGGAGCAACTGCAGCTACTGTCCTCCCTGGAGAAGGAAGTGAACCCGTCCCGGCAGGGTCCAGTATGGATCAAGAGAAGAGAGAGCAAGATAGCAAAGGCAATCCCAAGGTCACGGCAAAGAAGAAGGTGGTGCAGCGACCAGTTTACTTTGTCAGCTCCCTGTTACAGGGGGCTAGATCAAGGTACTCTGGAGTGCAAAAGTTGATCTTTGGCCTCATCATGGCCTCAAGGAAACTGCACCACTACTTCCAAGCCCACGAGATCACGGTCGTCACCCGTTTCCCTTTGCAACACATACTGAGGAACCCTGAGGCCACCGGCAGGATAGTTGAAAGGGCGGTGGAATTGTCAAGTTTCGGTCTGAAGTATGAGAGTACATCAACCATTCAGAGTAGAGCATTGGCGGAGTTCATTGCAGAATGGACACCAACTCTAGATGAAGAGACACCAGAAACAACTATCCCCGGCAAGGAAGCCCCCCAAGAATGGATCATGTATTTTGACGGTGCCTTCTCACTACAAGGCGCGGGAGCTGGCGTACTCCTCGTTGTGCCCACCGGAGAACACCTCAAATATGTGATCCAAATGTGCTTTCCTCGGGAGAAGGCTACCAACAACACTACAGAGTATGAAGGGCTCCTTGCCGGGCTCAGGATTGCGACATAATTTGGGATTAAGAAGTTGGTCATTCGTGGAGACTCACAGCTTGTGGTGAGACAAGTGAACAAGGATTATCAGAGTCCGTTGATGGAGGCATATGTAGAGGAAGTGAGGAAACTGGAGGAGCATTTTGATGGATTGCAAACAGAGCACGTGCCACGTGCGGAAAACAGCATCGCTGATCATCTGTCAAAGTGCGCCGCGCAGAAGCTCCCTGTGGGACCAGGGACTTTTGTCCTCCGCTTGACTCAACCCTCCGTATCCCCAACAATGATGGCCAGGAAAAGGAGGAAATTGGACTCCGGCAGGCATCTCCCGGCAGAGCTTACCAAAGCCCCCGGTAGAGAGATTGCCGGGAACAACTCTACTTCGCCTAGTGAGCAACACCCTCCCGCCGAACTACAAGTTCTTGCGGTTGAGGTACTCGCTCCCACGAACGAGGAGGTGTCATTTGTCCTTGTTGCTAAGCCTCAGGCTCCAACTTGGGCGCGGCACATAGTCCATTACCTCCAAACTGGAGAACTTCCCAAAGAGCAAGAAGAAGCCGAAAGAGTAGCCCAGAGGTCCAGTATGTATCAATTTGTCGATGACACTTTATACAGAAGGAGGCCCAACAGCGTGAAATTGAAGTGCATTTGCCGGGAAGAGGGGAAGGAACTGCTGGCAGAGATACACCAAGGCGTGTGCGGCTCTCATATTGGATCAAGAGCCTTGGTTGGAAAAGCTTTCCGGCAAGGTTTCTACTGGCCCACGACCCTCCAAGATGCAATCGAGCTAGTCACCAGATGTGAAGCATGCCAGTTCCACTCCAAGAACATCCATCAATGTGCTCAAGCTCTCCAGACGATTCCTTTGTCATGGCCCTTTTCGGTCTGGGGGCTTGACATCTTGGGCCCCTTCCCCCGTGCTACCGGGGGCTTTGAATTCTTGTACGTTGCAATCGACAAGTTTACAAAGTGGCCGGAAGTGGAGCCTGTGAGGAAGGTGACTACACAATCAGCTATCAAGTTCTTGAAAGGATTGGCGTGCCGTTTCGGAGTACCCGCCTAAGTCATCACTGATACCGGCACCCAGTTCACAAGCCGCGCCTTCATGCAATATGTTCAAACCCTCAGAAGCAAGGTTTCATTCGCTTCTGTTGCCCATCCCAGGAGCAATGGATAGGCTGAGAGGATGAATGCTGAAGTGTTGTGTGGGCTCAAGATGAGGACTTTTGATAAGCTGCAAAAGTGCGGAAGGCGCTGGATCGACGAGCTGCCGGTGGTTCTTTGGTCCCTCCGTACGACACCAAATCGAGCTACCGGCCAGACTCCCTTCTCCCTAGTCTATGGGGCAGAACCAGTGATCCCCACGGAACTCATATATGGGTGACCTCGAGTATTTGCCTATGATGAAGTAGAGCAAGAGCAGCACCGGCATGACGATGTCGTGCTCCTTGAGGAGAACCGTCTCCGGACTGCTACGCGTGCTGCACGCTATCAGCAAGCCCTGCGTCACTATCACAGCCGCAGGGTTCACGCCCGGAACCTTGAGGAAGACGACCTTGTCCTTAGGCGAGTTCAGTTCGCCAAGGATGCAAACAAGTTGACGCCGAAGTGGGAAGGCCCTTACCGGGTGGTACGAGTCACCAGATCTGGCGCAGTCCATCTGGAGATCGAAGATGGCATTCAATTGCAAAACTCATGGAATATTGAGCATCTTCGTAAGTTCTACCCGTAAGGTGCGGCTGTCAGGCCCTGCCCGGCAGCCACCCTTTTGTACAAGCCTTGCCAATGTGCATGTAACCCTTTGTACAAAGCCAGGCGCAGACCCTGAGCACAGATAATAAAACAAAGCGATGGCGCCCTAAAAACTTGCATGCATGCATAGCTTAGCATAAACATGCCATGAGCATTTATATAAGATCATATGTTGCTATGTTTTCCTCTGCACTAACCGCAGGGCCCTAGCCGGGGACTCGATCCCAAAAAGAAGAGACAGAAACAAGCCAACATATCGATCCCCGACAAGCCAAACAGATAAGTTCCTTTTTATCCATACGCGTTTCTGTAAGAAGAAAACTTGTACATTGAAAAACCTTGTCACCTTCAAGGCATTTGTGCTCCCATCCCTTGGTTCGAACGACGTTTCAATTAAGATGGTTGTAGTGGCATTTGCTAAAGAAGGTTCGACGAGGGGCGGGTTCCCTTCCATAGTGTTGTGCCCGGCAGGCCAAGTCCTGCGGTAACGACGGAAGGCACCGGCAAGATAGTTTGCCGAGAAAAACTTGTTTACTTAAAAGTTTAGAGGCGTTTCTCCTCTGCATGGATATAACACATGCACAAGTGCCCAGCAAGCCTGTCTTTTTTCATTAATATGCAGATGAACAAGTACCAGTCTTACATAGCACAAACATGGATGAAAGAAATTACATATTTGAGACTAAAGTTTGGCAAGTGCCTACATATTTTAGATTGAAAAAAGATAAGTGCCCCGTAATCCCTTTCTTGTCCCTCTCCTCCTAGGAACTACGGTGAGGGGCGAAGAGGGCGAAAGGAGCGCGTGGGCAGAAGCCCAGCCTGACAGGGTCAGGAGTGGCGAGGCTACGAAGGCGGCGAACGGAGAGAGCAGCCAAGCGACCCCCTGGTCACCACCGCCAGGACCGAAAGTCGCGCCCGGCAGAAGGTGCCAAGAGAGCATCCCCTCCCTGGCAACTGTCTGGAAGAGGCTGATGATGATGGTGCCGGGGAGGGAGGGGAAGAGCAGAAAGATGGAGCAGCAGGCCGGCAGTACGAGACGAACGCGTCGGTACCATCGTACTCCGACCTGACGGCCTGCCACCCGCCTTCTCCATCTTCGCCCATTACTTCCTCATCACCGCCGTTCCAGGAAGGCGCCGGACCCTTTGCCCATCGCCTCCAGAGGAGCGGCTAGCGGTGGTGGTAGTGCCCAAGGTGTGCTGGAGCTCCGCTTCCCACCTTGGCAGGCAGGAGGGCGCCACCATCTTCAGCGTCATCCCCGGCCTCGCCGGAGAGGGCAGTGCTGGGATTGCTGAAGATCCCGAGCGCAGCCCCACAGGCGGGCACCAAAAGCCCCGAGGACTCCGTCAACAGGTTGGCAAGCTCCAACAGCTTGTGGCGGTGGCAACACCTTTTCCCCGAGCAGCTAGCTCGCGTGGAAGGGGCGAGCGCGCCGCCATCATGGAAAAGCGCAATGCCTTCCATACCGGGGTTGACGCGGCGATCACAGGCACGCCGTCACGGACCGCGACCGTCCTTACTGCGGTCGCCGTGCTTCCCGCGGCCCCGGACCAGACTCACTCCCTGAGTGGTAACACTAGCCTTCGGAATCATCACCACTGAGCAGGGGCCCAGGGCCTGCCCCCGGTGTCTCCCCCTCGGCATGACGAAGAAGAAGAAGGAAGAAGTGCATTGGTGAATGCCTCCATTTCCCTTAGTGCTCCCTTTTATAGGCGAGCTGGGGCCAGGGGCTGATTCTCCACCCACTCCCAAGGGCTCCTTCAAATCTGACCCATGCAAGCTACGGACGATGGCTGGGCTCATCAACCGCCCTCTTGCACCAATCCGAGACATTTGGGTTCCTGCCATGGCGCTCTTTCCTGCACCATATGCGTCTGTTACCTACCCCGCACGATGCATGCGGCGTACACGATGAAAGGGACGGGCGTAGTGGGATGAGTGAAATGGCGGTTATCGCCCAGTGGGATAAAGTCATCCACGGGTCATCACAGAGTGGCCCCCACCGCATTTGGCATCGCACGGCGCATGGGAAAACTGGAAACTAACTCAAGCACAGGTTAATGAAGAAGCAAGGAAAACATCAGGAGAGAGCTACTACCAGCCCCCTGCCTGTGTACCTGATAGGGCCTACCCCAACAGTGCCCGGCAGCACGTTTGGGCCAGGCCCGGGGGCTCCTGTCGGTGCAACAAACCCTTGCGTATGTTACACAGACTGTACACACGCACAAGGGCAAGGATACAGCAACACCAAGCATTCAAGACAAAACCAAGCCAGAGAGATGGAATCAAAGGGCGGATCAAGAAGGTCAAGACAAGCCAAGATAGCAAGTTTCCACTAAGGGAAAGCCTCCCTTGCCAGGCAAGCAGGCCTGGCCAGGTCGAGGCCGCCCCGAAGACGAAGCCAATATTCCCCCAGCAAGCCTGCCGGGGCTGCTGGTGGCAAACTCCCCCGCCAAGACTCCACCGCATCGCGATGCAAGTCATCCATCGGTGCGGTGTCGAGCCCCCAAATGACTAAGTGGCTGTCCTTTGGCACGTAGCAGCCATTTAGAAGGAAGATCACCTCAATATGACACCCGTCCAGAGGCGTGTCAAGCAGACAGATGGAAGATGATTAAGCGGTGCGGCAGGCCTGCCGGGCTGCATCCTCAGCATGACACCTAGCAGTGCATTTAATGCACTTTGTCCTGTCTACCAGAGTTAGGTATGATAGCACTGTTAGCTATCTAATCACTAGATAATGACTGTTTTGCCATTGTGGTAACCCCTTGACCTATAAAAGGAGGGCCATGGCAACCTTAGAAATGATTCGGACCCTCGTGTACTCATACGTGCGTAGCTGCTCTCCCCGAGGCACCTTGCCGGGCTTGAGCTCTGCGTCACCACCATGATCCTCACATCAATCCACCAAAGCAGGAGTAGGGTTTTACGCCTCGCGGTGGCCCGAACCTGGGTAAAAACACCAACGTCATCCCCGCCGTGCTGTTCCACGGCCTCTGCTCTTTGTGCAACGTGACGTCTCCCCCACCGAACCACAAAGGGGTCGATGGCCCCATAGGTGATCGTGTCCCACCACGACAACTATTGTCATTTGTATGCTTTGTGTTTAGTTGATGTTGAGTATGAGTGTGACTGGATATCTTTTACCATGAGTTACAATGTCTAGTCAGTGCCTGAACTTCAGAGGTGCTCTGCATTTATGTTTTGCGGTCTCAGAAAGGGCTAGCGAGATACCATTATGTCATATTATATCATGATTGTTTTGAAAAAAGTGTTGTCATCTGAGATATCTCATTATTGCTCACTAGTTAGTTATGCCATTGATGTAAGTAAATGTGATATCTAAGTGTTATCGTGAATATGGCTAGTTCATAATCTTTGCTGAAAACCTGAACATTGGTTAGACATATTTGCAACAACAAGATCAAATAGAGTTTGTAAAAGTTTTTCTTTGTCACTTTCAATCTGTCAACTGAATTGTTTGAGGACAAGCAATGAGTTAAGCTTGGGGAAGTTGATACGTCTCCATCATATCTACTTTTCCAAACATTTTTGCTCTTGTTTAGGACTCTAATTTGGATTATTTGAATGAAACTAACCTGGACTGATGTTGTTTTCAGCATAATTGCCATGGTCTTGTTTTTGTGCAGAAATCAAAGTTCCCGGATTGACCTGAAAATTTACGAAGAATTTTTATGGAATATATAAAAAATACTGGCGGAAAAATATACCAAAGGGGGGCACGCAGGAGCCACAAGCTTAGGGGGCGCGCCCACCCCCCCAGGGCGCGCCCTGCGAGCTTGTGGGCCCCCTGGACCTCCGGCAACCCTAAATCCAACTCCATATATGCCTATTCACCAGGAAAAAAAATCAGAGAGAAGGATTCATCGCGTTTTTATGATACGGAGCCGCCGCCACCTCCTGTTCTTCATCGGGAGGGCTGATCTGGAGTCCATTCAGGGCTCCGGAGGGTGGAATCCATCGCCGTCATCATCATCAACCTTCCTTCACTGCCAATTTCATGATGCTCACCGCCGGGAGTGAGTAATTCCATCGTAGGCTTGCTGGATGGTGATGGGTTGGATGAGATTTATCATGTAATCAAGTTAGTTTTGTTATGGCTTGATCCCTAGTATCCACTATGTTCTGAGATTGATGTTGCTATGACTTTGCTATGCTTAATACTTGTCACTAGGGCCCGAGTGCCATGATTTCAGATCTAAACGTATTATGTTTTCATGAAAATATGTGTGTTCTTGATCCTATCTTGCAAGTTATATGCACCTATTACGTGTTATGATCCGCATACCCCATGGTGACAATAATTGGGATTCTTTCCGGTGATTACCGTAGTTTGAGGAGTTCATATATTCACTAAGTGCTAATGCTTTGTTCCGGTTGTCTATTAAAAGGAGGCCTTAATATCTCTTAGTTTCCTTATGGACCCCGCTGCCACGAGAGGGTAGGACAAAAGATGTCATGCAAGTTCTTTTCCATAAGCACATATGACTATATATGGAATACATGCTATACGTTACATTGATGAAGTGGAGCTAGTTCTGTGTCGCTCTAGGTTATAACTGCTACATGATGAATATCATCCAACGCAATTATCCATCGCTGATCCAATGCCTACGCTTTTCATATATTGAGCTTTGCAAAGTTACTTACGTCGTTGCTCCTGTTACGATCACTACAAAATTGCTAATGTTCCTATTGCTATTGTTACCATTACTATCAAACTACCACACTACTTTGCTACTGATCACCTTGCTATAGATATTAAGTCTTCCAGGTGTGGTTGAATTGACAACTCAACTGCTAATACTTGTGAATACTCTTTGGCTCCCCTTGTGTCGAAACAATAAATTTGGGTTGAATACTCTGCCCTCGAAAACTGTTGCGATCCCCTATACTTGTGGGTTATCAAGCCTCCAGTGAAAACTATGCCCCCCGGGTCTTATTTCTATCATATATTAAAATCCAAAAATACCTTCCTGCAATTTTATTTACTTTATTTTATTTTGTGTTTTTGTTTATCTATCTAAAACTATGAGATTTAATATTTGCAATTAACCGCCAAGGGATCGACAACCCCTTGTTTGCATTGGGTGCAAGGTAGTTGTTATTTTGTGTGTAGGTACTGCTAACGAGGTGTTGCGTGGTTCTCCTACTGGATTGATAACATTGGTTCTTAACTGAGGGAAATACTTATCTCTACTGTACTGCATCATCATCTCCTCTTCGGGGAAATCCCAATGCAGCTCACAAGTAGCAACCGCCTGCAGGAGATGCTCGACATGTCAGCCTCCGGTGACGTGTACGTGCCGGAGGTGGACTGCTACTTCTTGAGCTTGTGTTGTTTTTTCCCTTGAAGAGGAAAGGGTGATGCAGCAAAGTAGAGATAAGTATTTCCCTCAATTTGAGAACCAAGGTATCAATCCAGTAGGAGGCACAAGCAAGTCTCCAATCTACGCACCTGCACAAACAATCAAACACTTGCACCCAACGCGATAAATGGGTTGCCAATCCCTTCACAGTCACTTGCAAGGATGAGATCTCATAGAGATGGATATAAAAGATTACTAAAACGTAAAACAAAGTAAAAACAAATAAATTGCAGCAAGGTATTTTTGGGTTTTTTGGTTTATAGATCTGAAAATATATGATGGAAAATAGACCCGGGGGCCATAGGTTTCACTAGAGGCTTCTCTCTTGAAGATAGCATACGGTGGGTGAACAAATTACTGTTGAGCAATTGATAGCAAAGGGCAAAGTTATGACGGTATCTAAGGAATTGATCATGAATATAGGCATCACGTCCGTGACAAGTAGACCGACTCCTGCCTACATCTACTACTATTACTCCAAACATCGACCGCTATCCAGCATGCATCTAGCGTATTAAGTTCATAAGAATGGAGTAACGCCTTAAACAAGATGACATGATGTACAGGGATAAACTCAAGCAATATGATATAAACCTCATCTTTTTATCCTTGATGGAAACAATACAATACGTGCCTCGCTACCCCTTCTGTCACTGCGTGAGGACACCGCAAGATTGAACCCAAAACTAAGCACCTCTCCCATTGCAAGAAAAAACAATCTAGTTGGCTCCAAATCGATAGTTCGAAGGGAAATACAAAGATATCTTAATCATGCATAAAAGAGTTCAGAGAAGACTCAAATAATATTCATAGATAATCTGATCATAAATCCACAATTCATCGGATCTCAACAAACACACCGCAAAAAAGTATTACATCGAATAGATCTCCAAGAACATCGAGGAGAACATTATATTGAAGATCAAAGAGAGAGAAGAAGCCATCTAGCTACTAGCTATGGACCCATATGTCTGTGGTAAACTACTCACGCATCATCGGAAGGGCAATAGGGTTGATGTAGAAGCCCTCTGTGATCGAATCCCTCTCCGGCAGATCACCGGAAAAGGCCCCAAGATGGGATCTCACGGGAACAGAGGCTTGCGGCGGCGGAAAAGTATTTTGGTGGACGCTTCTGGTGGTTTGGGAATATTTGAGAATTTATAGTGCAAAGATTAGGGTTGGAGGACTCCCATGGGGCCCACAAGCCCACAGGGTGCCCTCCCAGGGGCGCGCCTGGCAGGCTTGTGGCCACGTGGGGCATCTTCTGACCCCCTCTCCAAGTTCCATGGATGTCTTCTGGTCCAAGAAAAATCATCGTAAAGTTTTATTCCGTTTGGACTCCGTTTGATATTTCTTTTCTGTAAAACTCAAAAACAAGGAAAAACAAAAAGTGGCACTGGGCTCTAGGTTAGTAGGTCAGTCCCAAAAATAATATAAAATAGCATATTAATGCATATAAAACATCCAAAACAGATAATATAATAGCATGGAACAATAAAAAATTATAGATACGTTGGAGACGTATCAAGCATCCCCAAGCTTAATTCCTGCTTGTCCTCGAGTAGGTAAATGATAAAAACAGAATTTTTGATGTGGAATGCTACCTAACATTTTTATCAATGCAATCTTCTTTATTGTGGCATGAATATTCAGATCCATAAGATTCAAAACAAAATTTTAATATTGACATAAAAACAATAATACTTCAATCATACTAATAAAGCAATCATGTCTTCTCAAAATAACATGGCCAAAGAAAGTTATCCCTACAAAATCATATATTCTGGCTATGCTCCATCTTCATCACACAAAGTATTTCATCATGCACAACCCCGATGACAAGCCAAGTAATTGTTTCATACTTTTGGTGTTCTCAACCTTTTTCAATTTTCACGCAATACATGAGCGTGAGCCATGGATATAGCACTATAGGTGGAATAGAATATGGTGGTTGTGGAGAAGACAAAAAGAAGGAGAAAGTCTCACATCAACTAGGAAAATCAATGGGCTATGGAGATGCCCATCAATTGATATCGATGCAAGTGAGTAGGGATTGCCATGCAACAGATGCACTAGAGCTATAAGTGGATGAAAGCTCAAAAAGAAACTAAGTGGGTGTGCATCCAACTTGCTTGCTCACGAAGACCTAGGGCAATTTGAGGAAGCCCATCATTGGAATATACAAGCCAAGTTCTATAACAAAAAATTCCCACTAGTATATGAAAGTGACAAAATAGGAGACTCTCTATCATGAAGATCATGGTGCTATTTTGAAGCACAAGTGTGGAAAAAGGATAGTAACATTGTCCCTTCTCTCTTTTTTCTCGTTTTTTTTCAATTTTTTTTGTTTGGGCTTCTTTGGTCTCTTTTTTTTATTTGGGCTTCTTTGGCCTCTTTTATTTTTTGTAAAGTCTGGAGACTCATCCCAACTTGTGAGGGAATCATATCATCCATCATCCTTTCCTCACATGGGACAATGCTCTAATAATGATGATCATCACACTTTTATTTACTGACAACTCAAAAATTACAACTTGATACTAGAACAAAGTATGACTCTATATGAATGCCTCCGGTGGTGTACCGGGATGTGCTATAATCAAGAGTGACATGTATAAAAAATATGAACGGTGGCCTTGCCACAAATACTACGCCAACTACATGATCATGCAAAGCAATATGACAATGATGGTGTGTGTCATATTAAACGGAACGGTGGAAGTTGCATGGAAATATATCTTGGAATGGCTACGAAAATGCCATAATAGGTAGGTATGGTGTCTATTTTGAGGAAGGTATATGGTGGGTTTAATGCACCGGCGAAAGTTGCGCGGTACTAGAGAGGCTAACAATGATGGAAGGGTGAGAGTGCCTATAATCCATGGACTCAACATTAGTCATAAAGAACTCACATACTTATTGCAAAAATTTATTAGTCATCGAAACAAAGTACTACACGCATGCTCCTAGGGGGATAGATTGGTAGGAAAAGACCATCGCTCGTCCCCGACCGCCACTCATAAGGAAGACAATCAAAAAATAAATCATGCTCCGACTTCATCACATAACGGTTCACCATACGTGCATGCTATGGGAATCACAAACTTTAACACAAGTATTTCTACCAATCCACAATTACTCACTAGCATGACTCTAATATCACCATCTTTATATCTCAAAACAAATGCAAGGAATCAAACTTCTCATCTATTCAATGCTCTCCATATGAAAGTTTTTATTATACCCCTCTTGGATGCCCATCATATTGGGACTAAATTCATAACCTAAGCAAATTACCACACTGTTTAAGACTCTAAAAATAATATAAGTGAAGCATGGGATTTCAACAATTTCTATAAAATAAAGCCACCGCCATGCTCTAAAAAGATATAAGTGAAGCACTAGAGCAAACTGCCTAGCTCAAAAGATATAAGTGAAGCACATAGAGTATTCTAATAAATTCACGATTAATGCGTGTCCCTCTCAAAAGGTGTGTACAGCAAGGATGATTGTGGAAAAATAAAAATCAAAGACTCATATCATACAATACGCTCCAAGCAAAACACATATCATGTGGTGAATAAAAATATAGCCTCAAGTAAATTTACCGATGGATTGAAGACAAAAGAGGGGATGCCATCCGGGGCATCCCCAAGCTTAGATGCTTGGTTGTACTTGAATATTACCTTGGGGTGACTTGGGCATCCCCAAGCTTAGTCTCTTGCCACTCCTTATTCCGTTGTCCATCAAATCTTTACCCAACACTTGAAAACTTCACAACACAAAACTCAACGGAGAAACTCATAAGATCCGTTAGTATAATAAAATAAATCACCACTTTTGGTACTGTTGTGAACTCATTCTTAATTTATATTGGTGTTATATCTACTGTATTCCAACTTCTCCATGGTTCATACCCCCCCGATACTACCCATAGATTCATCAAAATAAGCAAACAACACATAGAAAACAGAATCTGTCAAAAACGGAACAGTCTGCGAAGATCTGAATTGTTCTCATACTTCTGTAACTCCAAAAATTCTGAAAACTTAGTAAAACAGAGGCAATTCATATATCAATCTTGTGTAAAAAATTCAGTTTTTCCACGCTCCAGTGAATTTAAACAATTCTGTTACTGGACGCAAAAGTTTCTGTTTTTCAGCAAAATCAAATCAACTATCACCATAGATCATCCCAAAGGTCTTACTTGGCTCAAACACTAATTAAACACCAAAACACAATTAATATAGAGGTAATAATGTGTATTTATTGAAAAATAGAACCAAAATAAAAAAACATAAAAATAAAATTGGGTTGCCTCCCAACAAGCGCTATTGTTTAACGCCCCTAGCTAGGCATAAAACATAGATCTAGGTATTGCCATAGAAGTGAGGAAGATTATCCATGCTCATCTCATACTCCCTCCTCTCAGCAGCAAGCTTTCTTAGCGGTAGACAAAAGTAATCAAAAGGGCTACATTTAATAGGGTAAGGATCTATAAGATCAAGTTTGGGAGGAATAGGATCCTCCTTCGGCCCTTTGTACTTGATAATTATTTCTTCATTATAAACGTTCATTTGGATGAATTCTCCAAGTCTATCTCTTAGCACAAACCCAAATCTGTTATTTTGTATAGCAAAATTATCATTGAGTTCAGAAATCTTATCAACCAAAACATCGGGAGAAACTTTCTTTCTTAAGTTTTCATTATAAGCAGCATAATCCGGGGATTGCAATCTCATTATTTCTTCTTGATTAAAAAGGATCTCCTCTATGGGAGGACAACCACCATTGATATTATAATGAGCAAATATTTCTCCCGCTTCCTTCAAAATAAACCTAAATTCATGAGCTAGGAATATGATGGCAATGCGTTTAATGGAAGGGTGATGAAAACTAGAGAATTCTAGGAAAATCCTTTGTATGCACGAATGCATGTGAACAAATTGTCTTTCAAGTTCAATCACAAGCAAAGATATTGCATCCGCATAGCTATTAGTTTTGTTTAGGATTGATCCTCCTAGCATGGGTATTGTACCGGCACAAGTAAAGAAATCTTGAATAACACCTTTTCCAATAATATTATCACTACCCACTTGGAGTTTTTTAGTATGTATGATAGTAGGTTCTTCATGAGGATCATTATTAGCAAAGTCATTAAATTTTCCCTCAAGATTATTACTATCCTTTTCAACGATAGCCTCTCCATATTCAGACATGATGGCAAAAAACCAATCTAGCAAACAAGCAAACGAAAAGCAAACAAAAAAGACGAACGAAAGAAGGGCGAATAAAAAGGCAAATATTTTTGTGTTTTTCTGAAAATGTTTTAGAAGTGGGGGAGAGGAAAACGAGAGGCAAATGGCAAATAATGTAATGCAATAGATGAGAGTTTATGATGGGTACTTGGTAGGCTTGATGTAGAACCTCCCTGGCAACGGCGCCAGAAATTCTTCCTGCTACTTCTTGAGCTTGCGTTGGTTTTTCCCTTAAAAAGAAATGGGTGATGCAGCAAAGTAGAGATAAGTATTTCCCTTAGTTTGAGAACCAAGGTATCAATCCAGTAGGAGGCACAAGCAAGTCTCCAATCTATGCACTTGCACAAACAATCAAACACTTGCACCCAACGCTATAAAGGGGTTGTCAATCCCTTCACGGTCACTTGCAAGGATGAGATCTGATAGAGATGGATATAAAAGATTAATAAACGTAAAAGAAAGTAAAAACAAATAAATTGCAGCAAGGTATTTTTGGGTTTTTTGGTTTATAGATCTGAAAATATATGATGGAAAATAGACCCGGGGGCCATAGGTTTCACTAGAGGCTTCTCTCTTGAAGATAGCATACGGTGGGTGAACAAATTACTGTTGAGCAATTGATAGAAAAGCGCAAAGTTATGACCATATCTAAGGCAATTATCATGAATATAGGCATCACGTTCGTGACAAGTAGACCGACTCCTGCCTGCATCTACTACTATTACTCCACACATCGTCCGCTATCCAGTATGCATCTAGAGTATTAAGTTCATAAGAACGGGGTAACACCTTAAGCAAGATGACATAATGTAGAGGGATAAACTCAAGCAATATGATATAAACCCCATCTTTTTATCCTTGATGGCAACAATACAATACGTGCCTCGCTACCCCTTTTGTCACTGGGTGAGGACACCGCAAGACTGAACCCAAAACTAAGCACCTCTCCCATTGCAAGAAAAACCAATCTAGTTGGCCAAACCAAATCGATAGTTCGAAGAGAAATACAAAGATATCTTAATCATGCATAAAAGAGTTCAGAGAAGACTCAAATAATATTCATAGATAATCTGATCATAAATCCACAATTCATCGGATCTCAACAAACACACCGCAAAAAAGTATTACATAGAATAGATCTCCAAGAACATCGAGGAGAACATTATATTGAAGATCAAAGAGAGAGAAGAAGCCATCTAGCTACTAGCTATGGACCCGTAGGTCTGTGGTAAACTACTAACGCATCATCGGAAGGGCAATAGGGTTGATGTAGAAGCCCTCCGTGATCGAATCCTCCTCCGGCAGATCACCGGAAAAGGCCCCAAGATGGGATCTCATGGGAACAGAGACTTGCGGCGGCGGAAAAGTATTTTGGTGGACGCTTCTAGTGGTTTGGGAATATTTGGGAATTTATAGTGCAAAGATTAGGGTTGGAGGTCTCCCGTGGGGCCCACAAGCCCTCAGGGTGCGTTCCCCAGGGCCGCGCCTGGCAGGCTTGTGGCCACGTGGGGCATCTTCTGACCCCCTCTCCAAGTTTCGTGGATGTCTTCTGGTCCAAGAAAAATCATCATAAAGTTTTATTCCGTTTGGACTCCGTTTGATATTCCTTTTCTGTAAAACTCAAAAACAAGGAAAAACATAAACTGGCACTGGGCTCTAGGTTAATAGGTTAGTCCCAGAAATAATATAAAATAGAATATTAATGCATATAAAACATCCAAAACAAATAATATAATCGCATGGAACAATAAAAAGTTATAGATACATTGGAGACGTATCATGGACGTCAAGCACGTGGTGAAGGAGGAGCCCACAGAGGAGCGTGCATGGGCGTCGTGGTCACCGCCCCCTCCGCCTGCACAGCACGTGCCCGACCCATTCTGGGGGGGCGCCGCCCCACCTCTGGATGCCCCCACCCTACATCGACCTGACGAGCGACGACGAGGATGGTGGGGCCTGAAGATGGCGGATGCGACGACATCGAAGGCGACGACGACGGCTTCTGCGGCGCGCGGGGCGGCCGCATTATCGTTTTTAAGTTTTTTTAACTTCATCTTAAGTACTGTGCATGGGCCGTGACGATGTTGGACTGTTTAATTAAGTTATTTATGTTGTAAGCTATTCTACAATGTCTTTTTTGGGTTTTCATTGTCTTTTTTGTTTTTTAAGTCCAACATGGACAAGTTGGGGACGCGGCCGCGTGTTGGGTGCCTCGACACTAGGCCGGCCCAAACCGGACATCGGTGTCTATTTTCCCACCCTAAATGAACCAAATTCGGACCAAACGGATGTCCATTTGGGTTCGCGCATTGGAGTTGGCCTTAGCACTACGACAATTGACCGAAATTTCGTAGTTACGCGTGCTGTGTGGATTGCCACAGCATACCTACGGTACGATGCGACTCCTCACCACCACATGGCACCGTGCCATTAGCATTGGCACGTGTCGCTGGCAACTAAAAAATTGATTTAGGGTCAGTTCTTTTCATCCGATTATGCATATCCTGGGTGTCCCCTCTGTAAGCTAATATATGGTTGTTTAAATCGCTAAAATAGCGATCTAAATGATCTTGTATTACCTTTTTTTGCAAGGGGTCTTATATTAGTTTAGAGAGAGGGTATATAATCTTTTTTTAGGGTGAGGTGTGTATACAATCTAAAGCATGGAAGAAGTGAGATAATGTGTCTACAATCCATGTATAACACAAAATCGATCACCACCATTGTTTCTAGCAATTTTGGCTAGTCCTCCGGAAAAAAATTGTTTTAGGCCAGACTCGGGATAAATGACTAGTGTCATCTGAAGACAGACAAATTACTAATAATGCTCCATACAAAAAATTATTAGGACTAATTTTGCTTCTCTAGGTAGTTCAACTGTCTCAGGTCAAGTGCGAGTCCCGTCCCCGCGTCAAGTGACACGTGGAAACCCTAGTCGCCGTCCCTATGGTCCCTCCTTCGCCGCCGCCAAAGGACCTGCCGCACCATATGGGAAGTCGAGCTCCCATTCCAAAGAACACATCATCGCTGAATACAAGGTTTCACGGACGATCTATGAGTCCAAGCGCTATGCACCTCGCCTCACGCGCCGCCATGAGATGTCATTTGAAAAGATGGATCGGTTGCGTGAAGACGCCACAGACCAACTCCAGCTTTGTTTGCTTTGATATTTGGAGATGACTAGTGGCTGGGGCGCGCCCTTGGCGCGCCTCCTGTGCGGTCCTTTGCGCACTTGCCTTGGTGGTGCAGTTGTTTATGGTCGATGGTCCTCTTGAATTCGTTTCAACAACTTATTATACTGGTGGTGCATCAGTGCATGTCAGAGACAGGAGGAGCAAACAAACAATTCCAACTCACTGCTTGTTGCCTACTTATACCCTGTTGCCCTACAACTGCAACTGCTATCTTTGACTTCTTCTCTTTAGTTCAAGGATCAGTCTGTAATTTCAGTCAAAATATGATTAACACTATCTTATTCATAATCCCACGATGTAACTATGCAAGCTTCAAGTCGATAGTTAGGACTCTCTTCAGAATGAAACATCATTCAGTTTATTCTTACATAAGTCCAGGTTGCCACTACTGAACTTGTAATCTTGAGAGCGTCCTGGATGACCACAGTTACTCCAAATGATGCCAATCCGGAAATTCTTGTCAGCACAAATCACCAAACATATACATGTATTGCATTGTATAGTACATGAAAAAATGATTAAGACAGTGAGAATGTAGCATGCTCTTCATCAGCTCCTTCACCTTCTAAATCTTTCCTTCAAACCCATTTGCAGATCTGAAGTAAATATATGTGCAGAAATCAGTTAAAAACAAAAAAGGAATAAAGATCTATAAACTTTGGGTACTATATTTGTTATAAAACTGAAGAGCAAATTCTTGGCATCTACATCATACAAAAGGGAAGTACTTGCTGAGTTCTTAACCATTTGTAGGGGCAAAAAAATCATGTTCTCAATGATGGCCTATGTTAGTTGCTTCCTGATGAATACCAAAATGAACATGTATTAATGCATCCACGTTGCTCTAAAATACTATCATACTTCTCTATGAACCTATATTTAACTGATGGGAATCAACTTGATGTATTACAATTTTAGCTAGCAAGAGAACAATCATATTCAAAAACTGACAAGCTCTCAAGGCGATGTAACACCCCTGTGTATTAGTCACTATGATCAACTGCTAATAATGCCAAGTCATATCATTTGCAGTGCCTAGTCATAGCGATTAATCCCAACAATTCAAATCCTAACCTGAAAATTAACTCAAATTCAAAAATCCAAAATCAACTTGCTCAAACACTATGGGAAAAATGTTCACTAAATAGCAAATATTCCATAAGCACTCATAAAAATATAAACAATGGAATTGGAACTAGTTAAATGACTCCAACAATATGAAACAGCACTAAAACAGAATTATTTAATCCATTTATATTAAAATAAAAAATTCAAATGAAACCCAACTTTGCCCAAACCAATTTTTAGTGAAAGCTAACATTGCACAGTAATATTTGGGTCAACTTTCATATTTTGTAAAAGTGCAAAGTGGCCTAAACAATTACCAAACAGAAAACAAATAAAGAAAATAGGAAACGGAAATAAGAAAAATGAAACGAGGCACTGTGCACTGGGCCTAAGTGCACAGTGCCCCTGGACCAGCCCACTGGGCCCATTCCCTTCTCCCTCCTCCCCGTGTCACTGCGCCGGTGGTCGACGCGCGTGCGCACCGGCCGGACGTCGATACGGCGACGGCCTCGAAGCCACCGACGCTGCGAGGGGATAAGGACGTCCAGTGCCTCCCCCCTGGCCTCTCCATCCATTTCCCCTCCTCCTTTGTCGCTCCCTTGCCTCAGATCCGCCGATGCTCGAGCGTGGTCGCCGCCGCTCGCCGTCGTCCACGAGGCCACAGCCACTGCATCGCCTCACCGTCCTGTCCGTCGCCTCCGCCGACCTCGACTACATCGTCCTCGACCCCGAGCGCAAGCAGTAGAGCCCTGCTACGCCGGGATCGAGCCGTCTTCTTCCTCGGATCGCCGACGCCTCTCCGACGAGCCCCGCCGTTCTGCTGCTCCTAAGCGACCAAGGGCTTTTCGTAGCCGCTCGGTGAGCTCCCATCTCCTTCTCCGTCGCTTTACGCTGTCCATCGTCGCCTGTAGCTATCTGCCATCGATGCCGTAAGCTCGCCACCGCCGAGCATCTCACCGCCGTGACCACAGTCACCGTCGTGCTCATCCGAGCCCAACATCGAGCTCCTGGAGCTCGTGCGGGTCCTGTGAGCACGCGTGCATGTCACCCCGTGCCTCCTATCTCCATTTCCACCAGAGGCCGAACTCCGGCGTCCGCTCCGCCGCTCGCTGCCACCGTCTCCAGCCATTTCCAGTCAAGCCGCCGCCGCAGAATGATGCGCGAATGAAAGCCCGTTCGAATGAACCTAGCTACGCGCGAAACAACCCCCTGTAGCGCATTTCCGACGAGCTCCGGCGACGCACCACTGCGAACTCTGGTCGCCGGCGTCGTTCCGGCGTCGTCGCCGGCGTGGCGCAGATGGGGCCCACCCCTGGGTCACTGACCGTGGGCCCTGGGGGCCCCAGTTGACTGGGTTGACCCAGTCAACTGTGCTGACTGGGCAACTCCAGTCACTAACATGCGGACCCCACCACTTTTTAGATTAAGTAAAACGTTTAATTAAATAAAAATAATTAGTTTAGTCTAATGTCTCACTGACATATGGGGCCCACCCCCTAATTAATCATGTTAGCTAAGTTAACTCACTGTTAACCTTAACAGAGGCTGACATGTGGGTCCCACTGGACCCACATGTCAGGTTTGACTGGTCAGCCGACCTGTTGACTTGCTGATGTCAGCATTGCCTCATGCTGATGTCATATTTACTTTTTTGGTAAATTAGATAATTCCAGAAAATCATTTAAATCTTTAAAAATTAATAACTTTTAAACCGTAGCTCGGATTGAAAGAGTTAAAACATGAAAGTTGCTCAGAACGACGAGACGAGTCTGATCGTGCTGTCTGTTTCCATGTCGGAACCTCCTACGTAGGAGAACTCGTAACTCCGAGCCCGATTTCGGTAGATGAATAGTGCACACACACCGGGTAATAAATCCCATGATAATCCTAAAAATAACTAAAATGACCTAGATGCATCTTTAGGCAACCATGCACTGCATTGTAGCATAGCATGCCCCGTGTTGCATTTGATTGCATTATATTTACCTGTTTCCTCCCCCTCTTCTCTCTCGATTAGACCCCGACGTTGACGTAGCTCCTGAGGCAGACGCCGCTCCGGAGAACGACTACGTCCCCGACGACCAGCCACTTGCCCTAGAGCTTGCAGGCAAGCACCCCCTTTTTGAGCATTCCGATATCGCCCACTCTCTTCTCTCTTATGCTTGCATTAGAAGTTACTGCTGCTACTGTATCCTATATCTGCTGCATAACCTGTTTACTTGTAACCTGCTGTTGATACTTACCTGTTATCCTAAACTGTTTAGAATAGGTTGGGTAGAGACCGACAGAGACCCCACTTAACCCGACTGCCCCGCTGGATGATCAGAAGACCCGTGTAACGGGATTGAAGACCAGGCCCCGACACCGCACGTCACATCCCCCTTAGTTGCCGACACTGCTGGGTTACTATCGAGTGCCGAGGGTGATACCTCATCAGCACTTCTGATGATAACCTTGTAGGTTAGTTATTCGGTCGTGGTAAGCGAGGGTGATTCCTCCTACACCACCCCCGATAACGACGTCGTCGCGCAACTCCTCAAGTGTGGACCTTGAGGGTGATTCCTCCTCCGTTCACTTTGACGGTAACATCAGAGGGAATTCCATCGAGGGTGATTCCTCAGGGTTCCCCTTGGTGTCAGACACACAGATACTTTGGTTACTATGACTGAACACTGAACCATGATACTAAAGACGGGTCGGCCCTGAGGGGTACCCGCGCGAGCTTATTAGTGAAGTGATGTGGGATTGGGTGGACCTGGATGGTGCCCGAGGGTTGAACACGAGGCGTGGTCGGGCATTCTTAGCCCTTGCCGCAAGTCCTCGAGATGGGGCGACGGGGTCACATCTTTCGTGAGTCTCTACTCGTTACCGCACTACCAACACACTAACGGTTTGGATATTTGATCCGAGGGGCCTCTGGCCTGATAGCACTAACCATCACGTGGGCATAGTATGGGCGTTCTGCGTCGTATACTTCAGTCGAAGCTTAATAGACGTCAGCTACTGAGCGGCACACGCTGGGTTGGACTGGTAACGCAACCGCGCTTGTATTAAGGGGTTGCTAGGTCTGCTCACCGGCGGTGTACGCAACATGCAGGAGCGTCCGGGGCGATGGCCCAAGACCCCTGAGGGCATAGGTTTAGTCCGGCGTGCTGACCTCTTTGTTAGGTATTCGGTCGGGTTGCGGCGTATTGTTTGGCCGAGGCCGGGCATGACCCAGAAAAGTGTGTTCGGCCGGAGTTAATCGAGCGTGGTGGGTAAGTTGGTGCACCCCTGCAGGGAAGAACTAATCTATCGATAGCCTGTCCTACGGTAATGGACACTCGGAGTTGTATCCCGATTGGTACAACTAGAACTTGAGATGAAATGGATAGTATGGCTCTGGGATTGCTTTCTCGCAGGGAATCGAGGAAGAATCTCTGGGCGAGATTGATGACATTACTACTACTTTACATTATGTAATCTGCACTCTTCTAATGCTGCAAGACCGATGAAGATGATGAAGATGCTAGTCTTCGATAGGACTAGGCTTTCCCCCTCTATTCTGGCATTTCTGCAGCCCAGTCCACATATACAGCCTCCTTTGATAATGATGCATATGTAGTGTAGATCCTTGCTTGCTGAGTACTTCGGATGAGTACTCATGTTTGCTTTATTTTCTTCTTCTCCCCATATCCTTTTGGTGCTACCAGACGACGGAGCCCCTAAGATAGCAGCCCCCGTCGATAACTATGGCTACTACTACTACCCTCCCGGCGAGTACTACTATGAGGAGCCGACAGACGACCAGGAGTAGGATTCGGAGGGTCCTAGGCAGGAGGCCTACGCCTTTCGATCGTAGTATTTTATTTTGCCCTGCCTTCATAAAGGCTTAACTCTATTCTTTAATATATCTGTACCCAGATATCTGATGCTTCCGCTGATGCTTGTATGCCATCGAGCTATGTATTCGAGCCCTCGAGGCCCTGGCTTGTAATATTAAGCTTGTATGACTTTATTTATGTTTTAAAGTTGTGTTGTGATATCTTCAAGTGAGTCCTTAGGCTTGATCATGTGCATTTGCGTGTATGGTTAGTGCACGATTAAGCCGGGGTCATCACAAGTTGGTATCAGAGCCGACTGCCTCTAGGAATCCCCCTATCCAATTCCTTGGCCGAAGTTGAGTCTAGAAACCAAAAACTATTTTACTAACTTGGATGTGTGGCTTACGGGCCCACGTCGCCAACTGGGTGGTATTAGGATCTTTTATTCCTCGTCTATACTCTGGGACTCTGATCTCTCTTCTATTCGGGTTAAATAAATTTACTAACACCGACACTTAGGATCTCATAAATTCCATCCATCCGGAGAGCTGGATTTTGTGCGATTTCCCTGTCATTGATCTGATTAGACTGATAATCATTTTCCTTTCCATTGTTTTGTTTAACCTTTCTTTCTGAGATTTGTTATATTTCTCATCGTCTTATGACAACCTTGAATTCCTTGTTTCAGATGGACCGTCTGTTTCCCCCGCGCCCTATGACCCAGCTCGTGCTTCGCACTTGGGCTCGTGATGCCCCTGGGTTCCCAGTTGTTTTGATCGCTCTCTTGACCAGACTGGGTTACCGCTGGTACCCTGAGTACATGGTCTACGAGGTTTACCGCGAGTTCAACCAGGAGCAGTACTATGCTGATGTTCGCATCTATGATCAGCAGGATGACTCAGACACTGAGCTGTACCTTTTCCACGGTATCGGCGTGACGATTGAGATGGCAGTCCATGATGCCACCTACTCTGCTGTCGCACGTCTCCGAGGAGAGCACAACGCTAGCTTGGATGCTTCTGAGTATCGATACATTCCGTATGCCCCTGCTGGAGATGCTACTGGATACTACACGGCTATCTGTGCCCTGTACGAGCCTCGTCGCTATGATCAGCGAGTTCTGATTCAGTTTACTCAGGCTCTGGATCGCACTGTTCGCGCTCTTGCTGTCGAGTTGTTTGCCACTCGAGTACGACTCTGCGAGGCTATGACGCAGTTGCTACCAGCTGTTCATGCAGGGATACATCCGAAGCATATTCTTTACCCGCGCAGGACCGAGATGCCACCAGGGATCGATTGGCCTGCTGTGGGAGGTCATACACCTGCACGTGGACCTCTTCTTTCAGCTCGAGACCGGGTTCTGCATCAGAGTGCACATGGAGCACAGGATCCTTCTGCGACGAATGTCCGTCGTCCGCACTTGCAGCTACCCCATTTCCGTGGTTTTCTCCGACGTTGATGTAGCCTTTGCTATGTCTCGTTGTGTACTTCCTTACCGCATGCCTGCGCGCCGCCTAGTATGTCTAGCTTTTGAATTTGCGCCGTTATGCTGCCCATTTGTAACCGACTCTGTATGGACCTGTATGACTTAATGACTGCTACTAAGCATCTGTTGTACTACTTAAATTCCATCGCGTTACATCATGCATGTCGCTAAACACTCGCATTGGCTTCTGCTAAACTACCCCTGTTGATTTAGCAGGATGGCAGATAACAATCCACCACCGCCGCCACCGCCTGACTATATGGCTGCGGTGATGCAATAGTTTGAACTTAATCGGCAATTTATGACTGGGATTATGCAATAGTTCCCTTGTCCCAATGCCGACCAGCCACCACCTTCAATCACACTACCAGAGTTTATGCGACTCAACCCGTCGTTCTTCCGCAACACAGTGAATCCGCTGGATGCCGATGACTGGCTGCGTGATATCTTCTATGAGATGGAGTCCGCTGATGTCACCCCTGCCAACTATGTCACCTTCATGACATACTTCTTGAAGGGACCCGCCGCACAATGGTGGGCCACTCACCGACAAACCCTACCTCCTGGAACTGTCGTTACCTGGGTGGAGTTCAAGACCGCTTTTCGCGCCCGCTATATTCCTCAAGCAGTTATAGCACGCAAGAAGGTTGAGTTCCGCAACCTTGTTCAAGGTAATAAGACTGTAGAAGTCTATCAGCGAGAGTTCCTAGACTTGTCTCGCTATGCTGAAGAAGACATTCCCACTAATGCCCGAAGGCAAGAGAAGTTTCATGAAGGGCTGCACCATGACATTCAGTTAGCCCTGCTCGTCCAAGACTATCCTGACTTCGCCACCTTGGTGAATAAGGCTATCATGGTCGAGACTGGTCTGAAGAAGCACAAGGCAGCGACCAGACGCACTCGTGAAGCGGGCTCATCTTCGGGCTCGTCTTCCCAGAAGCACCGCATATGGATTCCACAGAGCATGTACCGTCCAGCAGCTCCAGTGTACAGACCTGCATATGCCGCACCTTGTCTCCCTCCTCCACCACCGAGGCAGCCCCTTCGAGCTCCACCACCTCGAGCTCCCGCACCACGTCCTGACAGTGGACTATGCTTCAAGTGTGGCCAACCAGGTCACCGCGCCAGAGATTGTTCTCAAAATCAGAATCAGTTAGCTCTTCCTTCTGCTGGCCGTGGTAATGGCCGTGGTATTCCTCAGCAACGTAACAACAATGTCAGACCTTCTTATGGTCGTGGGCAGGCCTTCCATGTCAACATGGATGAAGACCCGGAACAACCAGCAACTGTGATGGGTACACTTCTTGTTAATTCAGTACCTGCAACTGTTTTATTTGAATCAGGAGCATCGCATTCATTCATGTCAGAACACTTTGCACTCTTGCATGACGTTAAGTGTGAAACACTACACCATCCGTTAGTTGTAAACACTCCCGCGGGACGGTGCCAAGCCACTATATTCAGCCCCGAAGTCACTGTTGTGATTGAAGAGAGAAAGTTTCAGGCCTTCCCCATAATTCTGAATAATTCCAACATTGACCTTATACTGGGAATGGATTGGTTGAAGGCTCACTACGCCTCAATCAACTATGCCAATAAAGTTGTTCATCTTCTTCATCCATCAAATGAGTTAGTGAATTACCGAGCTCATATCACTCAGAACGCCGAAGCTCAGATTTATGTCTTAAATGCATTGAACGCTTCTCCACTTGAGGGGATCGAAAACGTCCCAGTTGTCTGCGAATTCCAGGATGTTTTTCCAGAAGAACTTCCAGGAATACCCCATGCTAGAGCTGTCGAATTTGTCATTGACTTGAAGCCTGGCACCACTCCTATTGCAAAGCGTCCTTACAAGATGCCTCCGCACCACCTACTTGAACTTAAGGAAGAAATCGACAAATCACTTAAGATGGGCTTCATCCGTCCTAGTTCCTCTGCCTGGGGAGCACCGTCTCTCTTTGTCAAGAAGAAAGATGGTATGAATAGGTTGGTTCAAGATTACCGTCCTATCAACCAGGCAACCATTCAGAATAAATATCCGCTTCCACGGATCAATGACTTATATGATCAACTTGCTGGATTATCGGTGTTCTCTAAACTCGACTTGAGGTTGGGTTATCACCAGATCCGTGTCCGTGAAGAGGATATACCGAAGACCACCTTCGTTACTCGTTATGGCTCCTACGAGTACACCGTCATGTCATTTGGCCTAACGAATGCTCCAGCTACGTTCTCCCGCCTGATGAATTATATATTCATGGATTACCTCGACAAGTTCGTTGTGGTATATCTGGATGATATTCTAGTATATTCGAAGAATAAAGAAGAACATGCCGAACATCTTCGTCTTGTTCTGGAGAGGCTTCGAGAACACAAGTTGTATGCCAAGTACTCAAAGTGTGAATTCTGGCTTTCTGAATTGACCTACCTTGGACATGTGATTTCCAAGGATGGTATTGCCGTTAACCCGGAGCGAGTTCAGGCTATCCTTGACTGGACCCCTCCGAAGAATGCCAAGCAAGTCCGAAGTTTTCTCGGCCTTGCAAGTTATTGTCGTCGATTCGTCGAGAACTTTTCCAAGATTGCCAAACCCCTGACTAATCTGCTCCACAAAGGCGTTAAGTTTGAGTGGAAAGACAAATGTCAAGAGAGCTTCCAGACCCTCAAGGACAAGCTTACTTCTACTCCAGTGCTTGCTCCTCCTGATTCCCGCAAGGACTTTGTCATATATTGTGACGCCTCTCGTCAGGGATTAGGATGTGTCCTAATGCAAGAACGAAGAGTAATTGCATATGCTTCGCGACAGTTGCGTCCGCATGAAGAAAACTATCCAGTGCATGATCTCGAACTCGCTGCTGTGATCTATGCGTTGAAACAGTGGCGACATTAC
The DNA here is from genome assembly GCA_011799875.1 of Thinopyrum elongatum. NCBI lineage: Eukaryota > Viridiplantae > Streptophyta > Magnoliopsida > Poales > Poaceae > Thinopyrum > Thinopyrum elongatum. The sequence continues at coordinate 488,548,008 of CM022299.1, forward strand.
CTTCTGGGTAATCGGTGTGAAATTTATACTGACCATTAAAGTCTGAAGTACTTGTTCACCCAACCGGATCTTAATCTTCATCAACAACGATGGTTGGAAACAATTACGGACTATGACTGTGGAATTTATTATACTCCTGGCAAGGCTAATGTGATGGCTGATGCCTTGAGCCGCAAGTCCTATTGCAATAACCTCATGGTTAAGCAAGCTCAACCCCAACTATATGAAGAATTGCGCAAGTTGAACGTCTGTATCGTTCCGCAGGGTTCCCTTAATAACCTTGTGGTACAGCCAGACCTTCAGAAGGTTGTTAAAGAAGCGCAAGCCAAAGATGCTGAAATCGATCTGATGAAGAAAGAGCTTCACCTTGAGAAGTTCAGGGATTTCTCAATTGCTGAAGATGGAACTTTATATTTCCGAGACCGCATTGTAGTACCTCGCTTCGAGCTTATGACAGACAAGGTCATGAAGGAGGCTCATGATACACCGCTGTCTATCCATCCGGGTAGTACCAAGATGTATCGCGATCTTCGACAGAGGTACTGGTGGTCTAAAATGAAGCAGGACATTGCCCGATATGTTGCTGAATGTGACGTATGTCGTCGCGTGAAAGCAGAACATCAGAAGCCTGCTGGAATTCTTCAACCACTCCCTATTCCTTTGTGGAAGTGGGATAAAGTGCAAATGGATTTCATTACTGGTCTTCTCAAGTCTCAGAAAGGTCACGACGCTATTCTTGTCGTCATCGATCAACTTTCCAAGGTTGCTCATTTTCTGCCTATCAAGGAGACTATCACTGCTAGCCAGCTAGCAGAACTTTACATCTCCAGAATTGTCTCACTCCACGGTATTCCGAAGGAGATCAGTTCGGACCGTGGCGGTCTTTTCACGTCCAAGTTCTGGGAAAGTTTCCAACAAGCTATGGGAACTCACATTACATGGAGTTCAGCTTATCATCCTCAATCCCAAGCCAAGTCGAGCGAGTAAATCAAGTGCTTGAAGATATGCTTCGCGCTTGTGTTATATCGTTCGGTAAGAAGTGGGAGGAATCTCTCCCGTACGCCGAATTCTCTTATAACAATAGCTATCAAGCCAGCTTGAAAATGGCCCCCTTCGAAGTACTTTATGGACGTAAATGTCAAACCCCCCTGAATTGGTCAGAAACTGGGGAACGACCTCTCGTGGGACCGGACATTATTCAACATGCCGAAGAACAAGTTCGAATTGTCCGAGAAAATCTCAAGGCGGCTCAAGACCGCCAGAAGAGCAATTATGATCGCAAGCGATGGGGACTGACTTATCAACCAGGTGATCAAGCTTATCTTCGTGTCACTCCTATGAAGGGCACCCGACGATTTGGAATCAAGGGCAAGCTAGCTCCCCGCTATGTTGGTCCTTTTCGCATCGTGGCTAGACGTGGACAGGTGGCATATAAATTGGAGCTGCCACCACAATTCTCTCATATCCATGATGTCTTCCATGTGTCCCAACTTCATAAATGCTTCAAGGAATCTCCGCACCGCGCAGTGGATCACGAGATGCTTGAATTACAAGATGACTTATCTTATAAGGAGCATCCGATCCGCATCCTTGATGAAGCTGAAGGTCGAACTTGTCAGAAGACGACCAAGTTCCTGAAAGTGCAGTGGTCAAATCACACTGAAGATGAAGCCACTTGGGAACACGAGGATCATCTTCGGGAAGAATATCCCGACCTCTTTCCTTCCACCTCCTAAATTCTTGGGACGAGAATTTCTTTTAGAGGAGGAGAACTTGTAACACCCCTGTGTATTAGTCACTATGATCAACTGCTAATAATGCCAAGTCATATCATTTGCAGTGCCTAGTCATAGCGATTAATCCCAACAATTCAAATCCTAACCTGAAAATTAACTCAAATTCAAAAATGCAAAATCAACTTGCTCAAACACTATGGGAAAAATGTTCATCAAATAGCAAATATTCCAGACGCACTCATAAAAATATAAACAATGGAATTGGAACTAGTTAAATGACTCCAACAATATGAAACATCACTAAAACAGAATTATTTAATCCATTTATATTAAAATCAAATTCAAATGAAACCCAACTTTGCCCAAACCAATTTTTAGTGAAAGCTAACATTGCACAGTAATATTTGGGTCAACTTTCATATTTTGTAAAAGTGCAAAGTGGCCTAAACAATTACCAAACATAAAATAAATAAAGAAAATAGGAAACAGAAATAAGAAAAATGAAACGAGGCACTGTGCACTGGGCCTAAGTGCACAGTGCCCCTGGACCAGCCCACTGGGCCCATTCCCTTCTCCCTCCTCCCCGTGTCACTGTGCCTGTGGTCGACACGCGCGCGCACCGGCCGGACGTCGACACGGCGACGGCCTCGAAGCCACCGACGCTGCGAGGGGATAAGGACATCCAGTGCCTCCCCCCTGGCCTCTCCATCCATTTCCCCTCCTCCTCTGTCGCTCCCTCGCCTCAGATTCGCCGACGCCCGAGCGTGGTCGCCGCCGCTCGCCGTCGTCCACACGGCCACAGCCACTGCATCGCCTCACCGTCCTGTCCGTCGCCTCCGTCGACCTCGACTACATCGTCCTCGACCCCGAGCGCAAGCAGTAGAGCCCTGCTATGCTGGATCGAGCCGTCTTCTTCCTCGGATCGCCGATGCCTCTCCGACGAGCCCCGCCGTTCTGCTGCTCCTAAGCCACCAAGGGCTTTTCGTAGCCGCTTGGTGAGCTCCCATCTCCTTCTCCATCGCTTTACACTGTCCATCATCGCCTGTAGCTAGCTGTCGTCGATGTCGTAAGCTCGCCACCACCGAGCATCTCACCACCGTGACCACAGTCATCGTTGTGCTCATCCGAGCCCAACATCGAGCTCCTGGAGCTCGTGCGGGTCCTGTGAGCACGGGTGCATGTCACCCCGTGCCTCCTATCTCCATTTCCACCAGAGGCCGAACTCCGGTGTCCGCTTCGCCGCTTGCCGCCGCCGTCTCCAGCCATTTCCGGTCAAGCCGCCGCCACAGAACGATGCGCGAACGAAAGCCCGTTCGAATGAACCTAGCTACGCGCGAAACAACCCCCTGTAGCGCATTTCCGACGAGCTCCGGCGATGCACCGCCGCGAACTCTGGTCGCCGGCGTCGTTCCGGCGTCGTCGCCGACATGGTGCAGATGGGGCCCACCCCTGGGTCACTGACCGTGGGCCCTGGGGGCCCCAGTTGACTGGGTTGACCCAGTCAACTGTGCTGACTGGGCAACTCCAGTCACTAACATGCGGACCCCACCACTTTTTAGATTAAGTAAAACATTTAATTAAATAAAAATAATTAGTTTAGTCTAATGTCTCACTGACATATGGGGCCCACCCCCTAATTAATCATGTTAGCTAAGTTAACTCACTGTTAACCTTAACAGAGGCTGACATGTGGGTCCCACTGGACCCACATGTCAGGTTTGACTGGTCAGCCGACCTGTTGACTTGCTGATGTCAGCATTGCCTCATGCTGATGTCATATTTTCTTTTCTGGTAAATTAGATAATTCCAGAAAATCATTTAAATCTTTAAAAATTAATAACTTTTAAACCGTAACTCGGATTGAAAAAGTTAAAACATGAAAGTTGCTCAGAACGACGAGATGAGTTTGATCGTGCCGTCTGTTTCCATGTCAGAACCTCCTACGTAGGAGAACTCATAACTCCGAGCCCGATTTCGGTAGATGAATAGTGCACACACACCGGGTAATAAATCCCATGATAATCCTAAAAATAACTAAAATGACCTAGATGCATCTTTAGGCAACCCTGCACTACATTGTAGCATAGCATGCCCCGTGTTGCATTTGATTGCATTATATTTACCTGTTTCCTCCCCCTCTTCTCTCTCGATTAGACCCCAATGTTGACGTAGCTCCTGAGGCAGACGCCGCTCCAGAGAACGACTACATCCCCGACGACCAGCCACTTGCCCTAGAGCTTGCAGGCAAGCACCCCCTTTTTGAGCATTCCGATATCGCCCACTCTCTTCTCTCTTATGCTTGCATTAGAAGTTACTGCTGCTACTGTATCCTATATCTGCTGCATAACCTGTTTACTTGTAACCTGCTGTTGATACTTACCTGTTATCCTAAACTGTTTAGAATAGGTTGGGTAGAGACCGACAGAGACCCCACTTAACCCGACTGCCCCGCTGGATGATCAGAAGACCCATGTAACGGGATTGAAGACCAGGCCCCGACACCGCACGTCACATCCCCCTTAGTTGCCGACACTGCTGGGTTACTATCGAGTGCCGAGGGTGATACCTCGTCAGCACTTCTGATGATAACCTTGTAGGTTAGTTATTCGGTCGTGGTAAGCGAGGGTGATTCCTCCTACACCACCCCCAATCACGACGTCGTCGCGCAACTCCTCAAGTGTGGACCTCGAGGGTGATTCCTCCTCCGTTCACCTTGACAGTAACATCAGAGGGAATTCCATCGAGGGTGATTCCTCAGGGTTCCCCTTGGTGTCAGACACACAGATACTTTGGTTACTATGACTGAACACTGAACCATGATACTAAAGATGGGTCGGCCCTGAGGGGTACCCGCATGAGCTTATTAGTGAAGTGATGTGGGATCGGGTGGACCTGGATGGTGCCCGAGGGTTGAACATGAGGTGTGGCCGGGCATTCTTAGCCCTTGCCGCAAGTCCTCGAGACGGGGCGACGGGGTCACATCTTTCGTGAGTCTCTACTCGTTACCGCACTACCAACACACTAACAGTTTGGATATTTGATCCGAGGGGCCTCTGGCCTGATAGCACTAACCATCACGTGGGCATAGTATGGGCGTTCTGCGTCGTATACTTCAGCCGAAGCTTAATAGATGTCAGCAACTGAGCGGCACACGCTGGGTTGGACTGGTAACGCAACCGCGCTTGTATTAAGGGGTTGCTAGGTCTGCTCACCGGCGGTGTACGCAACGTGCAGGAGCGTCCGGGGCGATGGCCCAAAACCCCTGGGGGCATAGGTTTAGTCCGGCGTGCTGACCTCTCTGTTAGGTATTCGGTCGGGTTGCGGCGTATCGTTTGGCCGAGGCCGGGCATGACCCAGAAAAGTGTGTCTGGCCGGAGTTAATCGAGCGTGGTGGGTAAGTTGGTGCACCCCTGCAGGGAAGAACTAATCTATCGATAGCCTGTCCTACGGTAACGGACACTCGGAGTTGTATCCCGATCGGTACAACTAGAACTTGAGATGAAATGGATAGTATGGCTCTGGGATTGCTTTCTCACAGGGAGTCGAGGAAGAATCTCTGGGCGAGATTGATGACATTACTACTACTTTACATTATGTAATCTGCACTCTTCTAATGCTGCAAGACCGATGAAGATGATGAAGATGCTAGTCTTTGATAGGACTAGGCTTTCCCCCTCTATTCTGGCATTTCTCCAGCCCAGTCCACATATACAGCCTCCTTTGATAATGATGCATATGTAGTGTAGATCCTTGCTTGCTGAGTACTTCGGATGAGTACTCACGTTTGCTTTATTTTCTTTTTCTCCCCATATCCTTTTGGTGCCACCAGACGACGGAGCCCCTGAGATAGCAGCCCCCGTCGACGACTACGGCTACTACTACTACCCTCCCGGCGAGTACTACTACGAGGAGCCGACAGACGACCAGGAGTAGGATTCGGAGGGTCCTAGACAGGAGGCCTACGCCTTTCGATCGCAGTATTTTATTTTGCCCTGCCTTCATAAAGGCTTAACTCTGTTCTGTAATATATCTGTACCCAGATATCTGATGCTTCCACTGACGCTTGTATGCCATCGAGCTATGTATTCGAGCCCTCGAGGCCCTGGCTTGTAATATTAAGCTTGTATGACTTTATTTATGTTTTAAAGTTGTGTTGTGATATCTTCAAGTGAGTCCTTAGGCTTGATCGTGTGCATTTGCGTGTATGGTTAGTGCACGATTAAGCCGGGGTCGTCACAGGCGACATGCACCCAAACAGTTCCTATAACTCAACTGAGGTGGGTGAGGAAATTAAGCAGCCACCCAACCCCTACAACACCACCGCCATGTTCCCAGCTAGTGAAAAATTTACATTCTAATCATTATAGCCTTCAAGCTTGTATAAATTATTATTTTTAGCATAGATGAAATTAATATGTAGAATCAACTTAGGTGTAAAATTACCTCGTCAGCTTGGTTTGTCTCAAGCAAATCATGCGTCAATGATTCAAAATCAATAGGCTCGAGCTGTCCTTCATTAAAACTGAGAAGTCAAAAAATAGCTATTCAGTTTAACATTTTCAAGAATTAATATATCTCATAGCCATGGATGATATCATGTTGACAGCAAATGAAAACATGAAACCTGCACAGATTATATGGTACTCAATGCTCACTCTCCCAGATCCAAAGCGGATGGAGAACATCTCCTTAAATTCATAGTCGGCAAAATCCAGTGTGTGCCACACACACGACTTATCGCTCCCAGCATGCTACTACTTCTTCTTCGTGGCCACAGCAACACACCAAATATCGAGATGTAAGAAAATCCTAGCTATCTAATATGCAAATCAAAATCACATGCACATCACCGCAACACATAAATGTCGTGATAGTTTGAATTTTGATTTTTAGCAGGGAATGGTAGTTCTGAATGCTTTGTGTATTCTTAAGCTAGGATTGCACAATACACACCATATCCTTGAGCTAAATCTTGATTCTTGGTAGAACTGTATCCCGCATGTTTATATGCAGAAGCAACCAATCAAATCTCTCACTATGAACAACTTTTTCTTTTCTTTTAGCTTTAGGAGGCTCATCAAACATTAAAAAAATCTCGTTAGCAATGTACCCATCAGAAATAGAAAGGCCACCAAAATTATGGTCAACAGGAATACATAAATTAGTCATCCAGCAAAAGACTGTTTCCTTTAAGAGAAAAGGCAATTCAAAAGTATGCAAAGAAATAAATGAGATAGATTTAATCTCGAATGCCAATAGTTATTCTTACGTAAGCAAAAATATTTTTTGTTTGAAGCAAAATTGTGGGCATGCTGAAACTTATCAGACTACTAAGTTACAACTAATTTATGGGTCAGTGCAAGAGAACTAACTTAAATAAGAGACAGATTTAATGGCAGAAGACTATGCTGATGAAATACATATGTAACTGAATATGCAGGAAAAGGGTAAATATGTCAAATCAATAAGCATTACTAATCACATCTAAATACCAAGATACCGATATCATGCATGGTGGCACATAGCTCAACCTCAGGTCAACATGGTTCCATCTTTTGTTTAAAAAAATAGTAGGTTAATATCTAAATAATAGGGAAATATGGTTTCTGAGTTTTGTGTGCATCTGATAATGCCCAGTGATTGCCTGATTCATTATCCTAGAATCATCATTTAGTTGCATTTATATTTGTTGTTTTGTAAGAACTAGGTTCTCTGCAAAATGTGAAATAAATGAGTTTAAATCTGAGGGATTTGCCCTCAAGGTATGTGCGTGCACTGATAAACCAACCTGATGAAACCAGCAAATTGTCCTGTGTGATTGTTCTTCATGGCGGCGATGAGGTACGTGATGGGCGCGAGGCGACTATAGTGACTGATTCAATAGTGTCCATTGATGGGACAGCAGGAATAGCTTGCGGAGGAGCAGGCGCCAAGCGTGTTTTCTCCGGCAAGGTGTCTCCGGCTTGGCCAGTTGCCTCTGCTATAAATATCATCTGTTGCATGCTTTCCAATGTTTGACTTGTTTCAGCCATCAACTGGTTCTGAGTATTTGTTTTATGTAACACTTGGTTGGATATGAACTTCTGCTCAGAAAAATAAGTTATGAACAATTTAGTCTTGAGCAAAGCTATTATGTTTCTGCATTATGGCTACTTCTCATTCATAGAGGAAGGCTACTTTTGTTCACGCTCGATATTCATTCATACAAAAAAAGGCACAGGTCCTGCGAGTCTTTTTGCCACTGATAAATGGTGCTCTGCAATGCTGCAGATGTGCCCTCATAATAAGCTAACTAAAAAGAGCAGAAAAGGGCGTTTTGCTACCTGGCACCGCAAAAGCACTTTTTACCATTTTGCATCACTCCAATATTGATATCTTTTGTTAGTATTCAGAGATGATCGAGCAGGTTGACCATGATGTAAAATGCACTCACCCTGACATGTATTTCTTCTGTGGAGACTCTTCTTTTCCAAAATCCAACCAGGTAAATCTCCAGTATATAAGTGTAGAGGGTGTTCAGCTAGGATACATGACCGATCATTTGTGATTCTGACTAGGATTCTCTGAGAAATATATTAATTATCTTTGCCAAGCTGAGTGATGGGATAAAGTCATTTGTGTCTGCCACTTCCATATTTTCTTTAGGAGATTATATTGAAATTTTTAGGGTCGTCATTTCAGGTTGGGGATGGAGGGCGGTAAAAGGAGCATGTTATCATAGCAGTGGCGGCGGCTGATCTTGGGTTACTCCATCGTCCTATAAGGTCGTTGCCGCTGCAAAGTTCTTGACTGGGTTGCTTGGTTCTTGATAGTTGGATGGGTAGGTGGTGGAAATACTGGATCTTGATTCTTGATGTTGTTGGTGCTTGTATGTAGGTCACCGACAGACTATCAGATCTCTAGGAGGTGGTGCTGGGTGGTGATGTCAGGGGGCAAGGCCAGCTGCTGATGTGAAGAAGATGAACACGCAGGAGCATGTGTGCTATGGCATATAGCATCGCAGATGAAGTTGTTTGCCTGTCGCACCACTGTGCAGGTCAAGCCACTTACTGATCCCTCCATCTCATTCTACTCTGCTCACAAGGCATTTGACAGATTGCATCATATGTTCTTTTTTCACCATTTTCTCTTAATATCAATTGGAGTCTGACATTTTACCTTCATATATATGGTGACTGATACAAGAGCATGCTAATTATCTTTTACTTATTTTGATTTAACGGTCTTGTCTAATTGCTTAATGGAGTAATAGTGCCATTTCTCTGTTTCTCATATCAATGTATATAGTTTGATTTGCGATCACAAAATAGAACCACTGGGATTAGATTGTGTACGTGGTTTTGACTTTAGGCCTTTATCCTGTAGAGATTGGATAGGGAACCACGAATTTTCAATAATCTTCTTCTCTGTTAATACTCCTGCAAATCAGTGATGAAGTTTGTAGGTGTGATAGCATAATGAAACTATCTGATAGTAACATAAGGTGTTTAGCAGGAACTACATCAGTAGGAACCATCGCAATGACCTTGTTGCAGTAGTTTCTTAGGTATGCTGTATAGGTTTAGTTAAGGTATAATCAACCTGGTCATCAAACTGCTCAAGTTCTTGGTTCAGTGAGTGACCTGTTCGACCAGGGATTACTCATCAATACTGGTGGTTTAAATTTGAAAGGCCGCTAGACCCTCGTATGTCTTTTTATGGCACAGATTTTCATCTCAAGTACAGTGAGGGGTAATCGAATACGGAGTATATACTGCCAATAAGCAAAATCCACCAGCAATAGGTCATTCAGGATTAGGTTTGGTACTTTATAGCTGAATAGGTGATGTGCTTAGAAAAGACTACAACGCACCATACTCTAGGGAGGCACTTCAGATTAGTGGTACATATTTATTGTACTCTTAGTGTTATTATTTTTGAATCATTGACCTACCTCTTATCTTTCTACATAGAGTATGGTGATGTACAGAGCTCTTGATACATTTCAATAAATATTTTACTAGATACATTGATGCAGGCGCTAAAATGCTATAGCTAGACATGGATTGGTCAGGAATGCTGCAGCATTTGCTTCAGTGTCTTTGCAGATCCTGGGTAGCGTGGATTCAGTTCATGATAATACATTTGTCTGCACCCAGACTGAAACTAATGTTAAGGAGTTTGTGACACTATGTCAAATAACACATTGTTTTGGCATTACATTGAAGATTATTCGGGATTTTTTATGGAGGGCGATAGATTCAGTTTTCCATTGTCACTACTAGAACAAATTATGAAGTGCCGATTCTTCATGTCGCTTCTTCTGTCGGGCCAAAACAGTTGAGTAGTTGTTGCATCAGCAAGTGCCCACTGTATCATGGCTCCAGTTGAGCAAGTGAAGAGAATTGTTGGCCCAATTTTATTTACTCCATGCTCGTCTCCTGATGCAATATATGTGGTACTTTCTAGATCCTTTTGCCTTTCTATATCCTTTCTAGATTTAACTTGTTAATATACATATCATATTGTAGCGAGTCAAAACACAATTTCTTTTGGAAAGGGCGCCACGAGGCCAGGTGGTAACTGCACTATAGCATGGCGGGATATTTGCAAGTCGATTGAGCTGGGTGATCTCAATGTTAAGGATCTGCAGAAGATGGTGAGTGCGCAAAGTTTTGGACTGATTGTTGGATCGATGGTCTGTCCATTGCTGAGTTGGCTCCAGCAGTTAGGCGGCTGTCGGATCACGATTGCTAATGGTCCCACGATTAAGGAGGCCTTGCTACAGCATAGATGGATATACAATATCTATGGGGTACTCAATGTGCAGTGTATCATGCGGTTTCTTCATCTGGCTCAGGTCCTTATCAAGTGCAGCTCAGTGATGATCCATATTAGCTTCTTTGGCAATGGATGGAATCGTGCCAGTACTCTGCAAGTCTGCTTACAATACCTTCTTAACCGGTCAGGTCGAGTATCCTCTGCCATCTCTGATTGGGGCTACTGGGCACCATTGAAGTAAAATCAAATCTTGGTTGGCGTTGGCCAATCGGTGCTGGACAATAGACTGCCTTGCCCACCCTGATAGTTTCTTTTTCGTTGTTCGATTTATCTGATAATGGTTTGACGTTCGTTGTTTCTTACTTTTTGAACCTAACCTTTTTGTTCTGTTGTTTACATTACCTTTTATTTCTTATACAAATTGTCAGATTGCTTTGTCTCCATCTTGAAAGCAAAATTGCTGCCATAACTATATTGGCAGGCATGCAAGTGGTAGATATATCATACTAACCTTTTCTTTTCGGCTTGCACTTCTACCACAAGCCGTAGCAGAGGAACCCGCAACAAGCAGATTCAATAAATACTGGCGCTTCTAGGATGTCCTTTAGGTTCAGTTGCAAAGCTCAAACCTGAAAGCATCAAAAGATTAGATAACCCCAGTGTACATTTTTCATCGTGGGGGAAACAAGCCAACAAATGGGCTACATAAACCGATGGAGTACTGCTAGGCGCTAGCTTTTTAATTAGAACATTGTAGTGCTAGCAAGAAAAGCTTCAGACTTTTAGGTTAAGGTTCAACTGGAAGCACTTTGTCCGATGAATGAGAACAGTAGCAAACTCAATGGCACATTCTTTGTTCTTCCTAATTGAACCTTCTTAATGACAAAATTCCAGACCATCTAAGCTACGCTTTGCTCCTAATACCAGAGCATGGCCACATGCTAAGAAGATGTGGCCAGGGTTATTAGACTCTGAGCTACTAAAGACATGCGCATCCGTTCAATTGTCTAATTGAGAATGAAAATCTTAACTGAGCACGGATTCATAGATAGAAGTTACATTAACATAATGCCATTCATGTGCACTAAACAAATTGTAAAAAGTTATAGCAATACCAGTATGGGAAAAAAACTTCTTGATCAATTACATTCATAGATAGAACCAACTCAGTATAATTTCAAAAGCAACTTCTAACATTCTTGTCGACAACCAAAATCAGAGAACTACAACAACACAGTTCATGTAATGAACAAATTTTCAAGAATTTAGTTCAGATCTAGAATATGAAGAAGAAATGCAAAGGTAGAACAACTACCTATGCAGCTGGGAGGACAAAGAGGAGGATGCCTAGGATACATCAAAATCAAAGCTTGTTCAACACTGAGGGTAGCATTTGTCGGTGGAAAAAACCAACCATCAATGAATCATGCTAAGAAAGAGGGTCTACCAGTAGAAGAAAATAAATTCCAATCCCCATCTCAGTTAGGGAAAACCACAGAACCTAAAGTAATTCATAACAGCAACAACTGAAGTGAATATTTTAAACTTATACTATAGCAACTTACAACAAAAATTGAAAGTCCATCTTGTTGCATCCAGGAAAATTATAGGAAACTTCCTGCTTATTGGAACTCCTATGTTAGTTGCTTCCTGGTGAATACCAAAATGAACATTCACATTTCCATCATATTTAGCAACAATAGCCTCTATATGCAATAGTCTAAAATTTCAAATGATAAGCATATCTGCACTCATTTTCACATTTTTGGCAATGGATATTTGATTTAACCCTAGCAAAAAAATTACAAAAATGAATTATGAATGATTCTTCTGTGAACTCCCTACTTTTGGATTGAGGAGACTACAAGTTGCACAACAAACGGACCAAAAGAGATGCATGTATACCGGCGAGGAGGGCGAGGTGGAGACTGAGGCGGGCGTAGAGAAGCCCCAGTTGTCGGCATGGCTATCGGTGGACTTGAAGTAGCAGGTGGTGAAGAGGGAGCGCGGAGGCGCGTACCAGAGGTTGCAGCAGAGGTTGACAACCAGTGGCAGCGCCGGCCACAACACCGCGATCTTGGACACGAAGGACACTGCAGAGCGTGGATCATCTTCCAGATCACATGGAAGAAAGCACCCCAGCGCTGCTGTTTGCTCTGAATTGCTGTGACCTCCTCTGCTGGACTGCACACATAAAACCAGTCATAGGCAGGTTTGCATCAAGCAATTATGGACACGTCCTAATTAAATGAAACAAGTTAAAGGAACAAAAGATAAAAATATCATGCCCGTTGTACTATCCTCTTCTACTATCCTGGAAGAATTGGAAAAAATAGTCAAATTTGAATCTGCCAGTCACAAATAAGCAACAAGGAATATCACACCAGACTTGAAGGTGAGCTTCTGGTTCTCGGGGTCTCTTGGTGGTGGTACTCAACATCCTCCCACAAGAAACTCGGAATGACGAGTCGCATTAGAAAAGCGTTATATGATTTAGGGCAATAAATAAGAAGCTTATGTGATGTTTTCACATACGCGATGGTACAAATCAGACATTACGGCGTTGAGGAGATTGCGCCGACAGAACACGAATTATGCACAATCGCCATCGCATCACTAAAAACAATATACCATAGGAAAAGCAAGCCAGGGCCCTTTTCCTCTTGTTCTTCTCCATCAACCACGTTGCCATCATCTTGCTTAAGGGCCTTGACTCCATTCTCCACACAAACAAGACTGAAAAAAAACTATGGGCATAACCAAACCAAACTAATCCTGTGAATGTGAAAATGTGAGTAAGCTGAATGAACATAACAAAAGATCAATCTAATTAACTGATCGGCAAGTGAATCACCAACAATGTCTATAAACCAACAGAAATAGTTGAATTGGGGGAGCTCACTGAACAGTTGGCTTGCAGGAATTTCATCAAACACATAACATGCAAAAAACATTGATAAGAAAAATGTTTGCTATTGTTATAGAGCAGTGGGGGCTGATGAGGCTTCCTCTGGCACCCACCTTCGATTCCCTCATCGGCATGACTTGCTGCTCCAAGTCCGAGTAGCTCCCAAATGCTGCATGTGTTGCTGCATCATGGGAGAAACAGAGAAGAGACAAAGGGAGAGACACACAGGGGAAGAGAAACGAAACGGATGTAGTTGGTTGGTTACCTGATGGTGATCAGGGGCGGGGGGTCTGGCGGCATGGGGCGGTGGAGAAGAGGCGAGGGCGACCATGGCAGCACTGCTCTCGTGCTCAATCCGTCAGGTGGATTGGACGGCTCTGCGCTGCGGCTCCGGAGCGAGGGAGATGTTGCTTGCAGGGGCGCGGCATCTTAGTTCTCCCATGGTCACCCGCTTCGCCAGCTCGACCCCACGCGACAGCCATGGATGAGGAGGATGGGGACGCGGTGGATGTTTTTCTCTGCTCAACCCCCGCCTCCTCCGGTGAGAACCACCTCCACCGCATCTTCTCATGCATGAACAGAGATGATAGGGGAAGACGACCTGCCGGTGGAGTGGGAGCCGGGATGAGGCGCCGGCGGCAGCAACAATGGCAACCCTAGCCGCCGCTGTATCGGGAGGAAGTCTATCTCTCTCTTGGCGAATGAGTATACGAGGCGTGGACCAACCAGGATCGATAGCTTCCATTTCCCTTCCTCACCTTGTACAGTTAAACCAACACAGTAAAAAAACACGTGGCCACGGCGAGCGAGCGCTCCTTGCGCAACCGTTATTGTGTTTGATTGCATTTGTACTAAAGGCCTGCCTGGTAATGGTGCTTGTTTCATTGTATTGTTCATTACCGGTGTCTCATTATCTGATAATCTCCTCCAAAATCACCCTTTATTTGTTATGTGTCAAAAAATAATCGTATTTTTTATAGTAATGTTGCTCTTCTTTTTGTTCCGTGGTAGCGCACGTTCATACAACTAGTCTTAATAAAGCAGTACTCCTTCCGTTTCATAATTTTTGTCATGATTTTTAGTTCAAAGTACTTCTTAGTAACTAGCTACTATACATGTTGACTAGCGATGCACCATCTCAATATAACCGCTTGTTGGCTATACTATTAACCATCCTCCGTGCTAGGGATGGCACCCGAGGGGTTTGGGTACGGGTGAAGCCTCCCCATACGCTTACCCGTCTCCTTAGAGCTTACACCCATCACCCATACCTGTCAACGGGTACAACTTTTTTCCATACCCACCGCCGACAAGGTAAATGGGTACCCGCTGGTAAACATATCCATTTTTGTAATGCATCAACTTGAGCAACACATAGTCAAAACAACAACATATCTCTACTCCTAATGGAGCAGTTGGTAGGATTGCGTCCAGGTTTTTTTTTCGTCCCATCACTTTCGTCCAGTTTTTTTTCAACCGGTTATTTTTTGTCCCCTCCCACCCCCTCCCCGCCCCACACACGCACTGCAGAAGAAAAAATCAGCCCGCAGGAAACACCGCTCCTCCCGATCTCCCGTCCAAAAAAAAACGCTGCGACGAGTCGCTCCTGTCCCCTAGCCCCTCGCGCGCGCTAGGGTTCCTCACGCCGCCGTCGCCGCTGCCGCATGGGTGTTCGTCGACTGGCCCTGCCTCCAGCAGCCGCCGCCGCCCACCTCCATCCTCTCCCCAACCCCGGCCAGCCTCCACTCCACTCCTCTGCGGGCGCCACCCAACCACCGCCGCCCTCTCCCCGCACCCGCACCTGCACCCAAGGACGAGAGAGAGAGGGCTCAGTCGGCGGCCAGATCCACCCCTCCCACTCACCCAACTCTCTCTCCGTCGCCGCCATCTAGATCTAGGCCGGCCGATTCCGACGGCGCGCAGAACACTCCTCCTGTGCTCGCTTCGCGCCACTGCGTCCACCCATCCGGCTGGATTGGCCGCTCCTCGGTGGCAAGGGCTTCAGTTGCCTCCAACTCCGGCGACTCCGGTGGTTCATCTCCGACGCCTACCCAGCCCCTACGCGCAGCTCTGTCTCCTGGATGGACTTGTCCTGCTCGAGGACGACGGGTTCTTACTCAACCTCCAAGGACGCGCGCCATCGTCGAGCCTCCCTCCATGGGACACCATGGAGATGAAACTCCCCTCGACCAGGGTAGGTACCAATCCCTCCTCCCCTACCCTTGTATTCTTCTTCATCTCCAACATCTGATGTCTGCTTGTATTGTGTCAAGGAATTCAAGGGCATGTGGGAGAGGGAGGAGGTCCATGGAGAAGATGCTCTGCTCCGACCCTCCCTGCCCGCTACTACAAGATGCCTTTTTTTTGTGCTTGTATTGCAGCAGCCATGTGTGTATCAAAAAAGGGTCCAGTTTGCAGCAGTCACATGATATGGACATGTTTTTTCATCACAATTGGATTTACTAGGCTAATTGGTGGTGGTTGCTGTTGTTGTTGTTTTAGCAGCAGCAGCAGGCCGAGTGATGGTGGTGGCTGTGTGCAGGCAATGGAGGCAATGAGGAGCACGAGGAGGAGGCTGCTGCTCTTCTCCTCTTTAATTTCCTTCAACCCCGTCAAGGTCTGCTGCTTCAAATTGTCCCAGATTGGTCGATTTCTTCTTGCTTGCCCGATGATGAGCTGAATTTAACGGTGTCCTATTCTATCTAGCAGTGACGAGCAATTTTGAGTCGTGGCTCTAGGGGAACAAGTTGAGCAAGTGCAGCCATCGTCGAGCTTCGTCACTTGACCAGCAACTCAGGTCCTTCCTCCTCCCTCTCTGCTCATCTTGTGTTGTGGTACAAAAAAATCAGACTCAACATGTGTAGCAGCAGGTCTGAAGGTGCATCTCATGTTTGTGCTATGGTAGTTCTCGATTTTACAAGCATGTATTGATCTTGGTTTTGTTCTGTATGCAGGGTACTCGATGTTTCACGATTTGTACTGTAGATTTCCTGTTGGTTCGACGAACATAATGGAACAAGGCAGATGAGTGCTCCTCTTCTGTTTCCCCCTCTGCTAAAAATCAGTTCCAATTGCCGTACAATTTCCCTGGTATGGCTTTCTGGATTGGAACTTTCCACTCATTTGTTGTTGTTTGGCCTACATCTAGAGGTAAAATGTTTTCTTGAATTCAGTGACTACTTGAAGTCTTGAACTCGGGTTGGACAACATATGTAATGTTGAATTCAGTGAGATATCGCGATTTGATTTCACTTTCTATGTAGAGTTGAGATCGTAATTTGGTTGAAATTTTACATCTTTTATAGATATAAACTGCTATATAATGATTAGAAAACGAGAGACCGTATGTTTTATGGATTAGAAGTGATACTTGCTCATGCTCTCACGATGAGAAATGCATGGTTCATTTACTCAAGTGTCTTAATTTGTCTCATGTAGTAAACACAAGAGAGATTTAACCTGACAGCCAAAACATTGACCCAACTCTTCAAACAATTGTAATTCCTTGATGCAGTTACTTTGGCGGACCTGATGAACACTCATTCTTCTCATCTTTGTGTTTTGTGATTTCTTTTGACGCATGTTATTAATGTGCTGTGACATATGAAATATGTGTATTCATCTAATTGTTGTTCCTCTTCTAGCCTGCAGGATCACGCCGTCAGGAGTTCCGGGATCCAACTGCGTGTCTCCACATCCCATTATGATGTGGCATGGTGCGCAAATCATGTGTTATTAGTGCGTGATTTGTTGGGCATTGGAATCTGGATTGCACAGCTGGACGAATTTAACTGAGAAGGGAGTAGGTTTAGTATTCGTTAGCACTCCGACTGGCTTCGTGCTATATACCTGGATTGCACAGATTAGCTAGCATCACTTACCCATACACACATATGGGTAGATGTACATACATGCACATTCAGGAAATCCTCGGGGCTTTTGCATGATATGCTACACATCTCCAACTCACAGCCTTGTCACATGGACCATGGTGCTCCCAACACCAACAGTATGCTAATTTTTGCCCTTGTTACATTTCAGTGTAACGACAATCTTAGCTTTGGCAACAAATCATGGATAGGCACCGCATTATCGTGCGACAGCAAGGCCGTGGCGCAGCGTGTCTGCAGGTCCGTCCAGCAGTCGAGCAAGAGCAAGGTTTCCATCATGCCACTCAACCCCAAGAGCGCCAAGGAGCCGCCTCTCAACACCTACAAGCCCAAGGGGCCTTACACAGCCACCATCGTCTCGGTAGAGCAGGCAGTAGGCCATAACGCTCTGGGAGAGACGTGCCATGTCGTCATCAACCATGCCGACAATGTGACATACTGGGAGGGGCATAGCTATGGGATTATTCCTTGGGTAATTGTCTAGCCCTTTCCACCATTCTTAGTTTTCCTCTGTTAGAATGCTGAACAGGGAACTCTTGGTGTTATTAAATAGGAGGATAATATATCAAGTTATCACGTACTGAAAGAAACTATGTTCAAAACTTTATACATTGATTTGAGTTCACTAAAACAGGGCTTGAGAGTGTTTCTGGGCTTGCACGTGAATGGCGTCGGGTGCCGTGCGGTGCTCGGGAGACGCCACCACGATGAAGGCATGAACAAGCTGGTCCACACATGGTTCTGGCAGTACCCCAGGTAGGATTGCAAGGTATCCTTTCCACTTCCATCATGTTTCAGTTGTGCCAATGCCTGCTTATGATACAAGATTGCAACAAATGATTACAATCAATAGTCATCTCTGTTATTACCTTTCTGTAGATGTATGTTCTGTAAGTTGATCTCAGTTCATCTGTGTGTTCTTTTAGGAATAGCTCACCATTGTGTTTTTTGGCACCAATATGTTAGGTTTATAAAGCTAAATGAGATCTATATATAGCAGGAAAATATGCCTATAGCCCAGATGTGATGATTTGAAGATGAAAGGAAGAGCTGAGAAGCTCAAGAGAGCTAGAGGAACAAGGAGAAGCTAAAAGGACAGCAGAAGATGAAGCACTGGGGAGCTCTTAGACATACAATGTTCAACCTTGGTTGCTGAGGATAAATGCAAAAGAAAATTATCAAGGCTATCTTGCATACCATGTCTCTTTGAGGTTCACGTTGAGGTCAGTTTTAATCTCTTGTAATTTAGTGTATTCTGAAAACAATGAACCTTTTATATTTATTCTGAGTCACCTGTCTAATATTTGTCACGAAGACTCTCTTTGTGGGGATGTGATGCCACCGCTCCACTCCTCGCGACTAGGTGTTGTTGTGCATATTACCGCGAGGCACCACTATATCATGCTTGTCATCATCAGCCCGCACCAGTGATTATGCCACACACAAATCGGGGGAATGCCAACACCGCCTCGGCCGAATATTTGTGGTATTTATGAGATGTTTATTTAATAAGGACATTAGTTTGCATTGAGTGACTGACGGCTCTTCTGGCCGACAGTGAAAACCACCAGGACCTTGAAACTCGATGCCAAGGCATCTGACCCAGCACGTATTTGCTTGGTTTTTATAAGCATCCTCTACTATTAGCAATTAGTGGCTTAATTAGTCTCTAGATGATTCTAACAATCACCCCATCTGTTATGCAGGTTTAACATATATCTTGAGATTAATTGCCGAGAGGAGTTGCTGATGATGTAGCCAGCTGCAACTTAGCAGTCTTTCATAGCTGGTTTAAATTTTAAAAATACCTTCAACTTAATCAGTTATGCTATATTCACTGGTAGGTGATAAATGGTGTATTTGAATAATTAGTTTGCTAAATAGGAAGCTGGGTAAGTGGAGACTTGTACCAAAGTATCATATTCCCACATTGCAACATGATGTCTTTATTTATTGGGCCCCAAGATATTTAGTTCAACGCTCATTCTGATTTTTCTTTGTTTTCATGTATATAATCTTTTAGTGGAATACTCTTTGAGCTACATAACTTCGACCAATTATGTATATTATTATTATGCAATGGTACGATCCCCTAGCCCCTAGCCTGCTCATCCAGATCTGCACTGGCTTAGGAAACTTCTTAAATGTAAGTGTTGAATCAGCACTTGGAGGTGGTAGTATGAGATTTAAAAAATCTGACGGTATAGGAGATATCTAACTCCATGGCAATGTTCGATGGCTGTTCTGCGAATTGCTCGCAAGCCATGAAAAATTGGGGTTTAACTCAGCCTATATTGTCTTACACACTCATGATCTGGTGATAGTTTTAATTGCTTTCATCTTTGTTTTTTAGTACAGACAAGAATAGCTTCAATGATAGCATCTCAAATCATCAAGTTGTGTGACTTCCCTCTTGAGTGGGTGTTGTATTTTAGCAGGCCTATATTTGAAATAGTTGAGAGCCACTTTTGTTGTTTCTATATGGGTGTACACCAAATTATACCTTCCGAGAAGTTTACTGTGCTCATGATTTACCTTCTGAAAATGGGAACTTGTGATCCTTCTGCGTGCGATGAGCTGGAGATGGGGGGCACAAAGGACACTAAGCCGCCTCAGATTGTTACGGCACAGTGGTGCCACCGTGTGGGCATCAACACGAGGAGCTGATGCAACTGCACCACAGGGCGGCAGCGGTATGACGACATCAACACGAGTCCCGGTGAGAAGAACGGGGGAGCTAGGATATAGAGCCAGATGTTGTGTATGTGTAAGAATTTCATCTACGCTTATATTATTTTGCAGGGTCCTAATGCATTCACTACTCTAATTTCTCCCGGATGCATCGGAACGCACTGCTACCAAGTGTAATACTCTTGAAAACGAACACATATAGTTAGTATTATGGGAAATAAAGGAAACTATGGAATAATGAGGACCCTGGTCTTCTATGTAAACTAGATACTGATCGTACATGGAATTTTTATGTAAAAATTACTGACATAGTGGAGAAGCGCACCACTTGATGTCCTAAGCCTTCGCACAACCAGCAAATGCTTTGGCTGGGCTTGTGTTGGATGGTAGAAAGTTTTGACTCAGGTTGTTGTTTGTTAATTTGGCATGACTACTTGTAGGCGGTATGTTATTGTTAGTTTCAACATTATTTCAACTCTGTTGTTTCGGTCTGTGCTTATTAAAGTATTCCGGCTAGATAGTGTTCACATCTTAGTACCTAATACTTCACATGTACTCCCTCTGTCCCTTGATTTAGTACAACTTTAGTATAGTTACACGTGCCGACATGTGTTGTTAGTCATTCTTTCCAGTGTATGCAGTCGTCGCTAGGTGGTCCACGGATCTTGTTGTAATTTCTATTATCTCCGATGTTCTTCGTACTACCATGATTAAAGATGAATATATTAAATGTTTCCCACACAGAAAAGTAATTTTCAATTATTACCATTGTTATTGCTATTTTTTCTATACATGTAAAATTTAACATGCATTATATTTATATATAGAACTCCAAAATGTTTTAAATGCCCGTGGCAACGCACGGGCATTCTACTAGTAGTCATAGTTTATAAATAACAACACATACTTATAAACAAATACACATTCTCATAAACAGCCGAATTTACTCGAAACAACAAACACATAGTCACACATTTTAAGTTCACAGATTCACGCTAAAGCTAGAGATACTCTGTACGTACATAAGGTCACAAAATAAGCATTACAACAAAGTTAACATTGTAACAAGTTCAATGAAAATTCCGAGCCCGACTTGTCATATTTTATGAGGGTACATGTGTACGCATGTATGGGTTATATGATCCCATACCCATACCTGCTCTTCTCGATGAGTTTGAGATTTTTCTATTTTATATACCATGAGTAATTTTTCTTGTCTCATATCCTTAGCCTAATAGGTTTCTACCCACCGGATACTCAAACAGTCTACTTTTTTGCCTCACGAGATCAGCTTCCTCCTACAGAATCGAACAGGGTTGTTCTCAATTTGTAGCGCAGGACTATACGATTCAAACGTTCTGAGAGTCTTGGCATTCGCCTGCTTGTGTACAGTTGACAGGACGCCACTGTACATTTCTTTCTACCTATCAATGCAAAGATGCGCACCACCGAGCACATTCACAGAAACGGTTCAAAGGTCCGGAGCGCATCTTCTCCCTTTCGTGCAAATGGTACATCCTAGTAGTCGTGACGTGTTGACTAGCATGAGAAGCTCTGCCTTGAATACCGTTAGTTCAGCAGTGCTTTGATGTCTTTGGAAATATAGAAACTTTATGATCTTCAATAATACTAATTGGATCTCTGTCAACCAGGCCCTGAGATTAATCGTGAACATGATGAGGAACTGGACTGCACTGTCCCCAAATCAGTGCAAGAAAAGACTGTTGGTCTTTGCGGCACAACTAGTAAAATTCCTTCAGAAACCTTTGATGATCACATGTGGCTGAATCCAAGACTTGCTGCTAAAGACATGTTGGCCTTCTACCCGCAAAAAAAAAGACATGTTGGCCTTCGATCCGTGGGGAAAACTCAAATTTTTTGAAGACGATGGAGGCTTCTTGTCTCCCAAGAAGAGAGACCACGGTAACAAAACTGCTTCGACCAGCCCTGTGTCTACGCTCGTCACTTGTTGGTCGCCCCAAGCCACTGCTGCTTCGCCCAGAAGACCAGGAGGGCATCTCTGGGGGTCACCTGCGTTCAGTAGTTGCTTTTTAGTTATGTTAGTTGCTTGGCTCCGCCCTTTGGGTGCTCAGGATATTCTGTAACCTTCATACTCCTGTCGTTTATTTTCCTTTTAGCTTGCTGCTTTCGATCTGCTTCTCTCAGTGAGCTGATGTATGAAATATGTCTCCTTGATTGTTATATTTTGTCAGGAAAATATACTACGCTCGCGATATATGTGGTTCTTGCTTTTTTTAGGGGTATATATGTGGTTGCTGCTGGCGGACTTTGCTTAGTTCTCTCTCAGAAAATCAAAGGAGGATTAAATAAATAAAAAATGAAGAAATATGCTCACACAACGCACGTGAAAAAAGAGAGGAAACGAACGTATTTTTTCGTGCAGATGGTGCTGCCCGGCCGGTTCGAATCTACTAGATAGGAGGCGCGGCTTGCCGCGCGTTGCCCGCCGAACGACGGGCCAATAGATAGGGCATTGAGATATTAATGGATATGATCTCGACATCTTGTAAACATATATCATAACACTGATTGTTTAGAGAATAGTAAAGTTTGAATGTAAAATGCATTTAGGTACATATATGAATTAGTCTATCCGGCAAACATAGGGAGGATGATACGATCATAAGATTTACATGGGGCCAACAAAAAGTCTTGTGGAGTTACAAAAGTGTACGATCCTAAATCCGAGAAATTTCGATGCAGAGCAGCAAAGGCAAAGGTGCTTCCTCCATTTAGTTGTGGTAAGCTAGAAAAACAGTTTAGTGTATGAATAGGGGTGTGTGAAATTAAATACGACGCTTTACCAAGCAAATTATGTTTAGCTGCCATGCTGTGTATGCCATTTTATTATCCAGGGAATAGCATTCTATGTGCGCTTCCCCTCCGCACAGCACAGCAGAGATACGAACCAGAATCTGCATCAGTAATTGGGCAACTGGAGCACTGTGTAACAGAAGGCTAGACTTTCATCTACAAACATATTCTACACACGGATATCACCGTGGACGAAAGTGAAACAAGACAGCTAAAAGCGCTTCGCAGGGAGTCCAAGATATGTATTCATCGATCCCATACCCTGAATACATGCAATGGACAAGGACTCAACACATAATAGTATACAGATTTTAACCAAGAAATGGGACAATAAAAAGTGAATCTAAATCATCCGAGCCTGAAAAAAGGACGGTTTATATCCAAGTAGCCTGATAGTCCAGATGGACAGCAACATGACTGTGATAGCAGCCATTGTTGCCCATAAGCAACCAAGTGATGTGGCGGTAAGTGCCTGCAAGCGAAGCTCAAGCAGGGAATCGCTTGTACAGGCACATTGATAAGAAACCGTCCATTTATAGCAACTTCAACCAAAATTCTTGCATCTCCAAAAGAAGCCTCGCCTCCTAAAATAGCACGAAGACAACCAAGGAACTACCAGTGAGAATGTGAAGTGTTAACAGAGGCCACAAGAAGAATCAAAAGAATTTTGAAAGGAGAAAGCACAGGAGGAGACACTGTGATTACCTAGGTGATGTTTCTACTTCCCGTCCCGCTTGCTCGAAGTGCTTTGAGCATCTGTAAGCACGGATGGTTTAGACCTGAAAATGCCACGCTGAATGTAGCAGTTTTGCAATGAAAGCAAAGCACCTGGGTATAAGTCAAGAAATGTCGAGTACCTCTTTGCATCGGACGTCTGACCAGGCAATGTTAAGTTATCTTACTGAATGCCAGCGCTAAGCTGTGGTGTCTTCTCCTTTCTAGCGATAGACTCGTTAATTGATCCTAGTGTTTCACCGCCCTGTGGGAGGAAACACACGTAAATAAGTAAGCATAGAGAGAAAGCGTATGCTTCAAACAGAGATGATCTGGAAGTTACCAAGCCCTTGCCGTCTGCGTCAACAAACTCATCGTCGATTGGATTAGATACTGGATTGACATCTGAGACAACTACATTGTCTTTAAAAAGAACCCCCTGAGACTTTGGTTTAATTTCAGAGGCCACGCCGGTGTCAAGGAAAGAGGACACACATATGAAATACAATGGTGCATCAATAACTTATAAAAAGAATGTCAAATTGAGTGGAGTTGTGCGCAGATGGCTTCATGACAGAAGGAGGCGAAGATAAAGTAGGCAGAAGAGCATGACTCTAATTAGAATAAAAAATAGGATTAAATAATAGGAAAAAGCACATAAACAGGGCAAGTAATCAACCTAGAAGAGCACTTGTGAGAAGAAAAGGGATGAACCTCAGGAGTCGTGGTGATTGAAGGCGGGGAGTGGAGCTGCTTGGTGCCATATTGCTCAATGGCGTACCTAGCACCCCTGGAGCATGAGTGCATTGGGCAAGGAGCTTGAGCTAGTTGAATCCAGTCATAACACTTGAACCCCGATACGCCACAGAAGACTGTGGCTGCTTTCCAAGAGGTGTGTCAAGCCTAAGTACTTGGAATGACAGATCATCATCATCACTGGTGAAACACTTGCTTGATATGGAGACAACGAAACAGAACTTCCTCAATATAACAGCAGAGAGCTCTCGTGGGGTGACAGGGTCTCCACGGGCAGATTGGACGATCTCTTGAAATGGGGCAACAGGTTACCGTCCATGGCACAAGAGGCTTATCAGCAGTGCTCCAACCAGTTCCCTTCACACTCTGTCAAAAAACACAAATTCAGCCTCACCAGCCTCATTGACCTCGGCATCATCGTCCCTTGCAACATAACAAATCCCGTACCTTGAAGAGAAGGCAAAGATACATGTTAAAGGCAACGAACCGAACCAAGATAGGGGGCGCATTGCCCACCGAACGGTGGGACAGCAAATAGGACATTGAGATGGTAATGGATATGATTTTAGCGTGTTTTAAACATATATCATACTGATGAATAAAGTTTGCACCCAAAATGCACTCAGTTACATATAGGAATTGGTTTATCTTTCATACATAAAGGGGATGGCATGATCATAGAATATACATGAGGCTACTCTTGTGCAGGTACAAAAGCATAGGATCCCAAGTCTGAGAAATTTTAGTGCAGAGTAGAACGGCGAAGGGCCTCCTCCATTCGGCTGTAACGATGAGGGTAAGCTGGAAAAACAGTTCGAATACAGGGTTTATATATGAATGGTGGTGGGTGAAATTGAATAGAACATTTCATCAAGCAAATTAAGATAATACTACTTCGTACTCCTTACACAACATATCATCATGAATCTAATGGGGGCAGTGATCCGATCTTCCAAAGCCTTCATAATTTTTGCTTCTACACATCCATTCCTGGAGCACATTTAGCCTGCTCTGTGTGTTGCATGTTGTTGGCAGCAGAAAAGTAGAACTACCAAAATTAATCCAATAACTAATTAGGCAAAACAGTGTAGGAGTCAAACATGTTCACATGTAAGCATAGTTTGCATTCACAAGGATAACCGATCTAACTTAGTATCATATATGGGACCGCCAGATCATGCCGTTCAAAAGGTGAAACAACAAATGAACTCAAAAAAAATACACACCTGTAGAATATGCATTATGTGCCCTGCACAGTCTCCTTCCATCAATAATATTCCGGGAGCTTATATCAATCGAAGCACATAAAGATATTCCAGTCAACCATAGTTCGATGTATTTGTAATAAGCTTCAGGAAGAACTAATATTTCAAAGCAAACCAAATACTCACATCACCACAAGCAGTCCATGTTGTTAATTTGAATCTGAACTTCGCAAGCAAAATAATATAGGAAATAAACAATTCAATAAGTAAATGAGGGTACCATCTATTCCTATTTTGCAAGGACCCGAGGTATTTGCAATTCACAGTACATATAAATCAAACCATGAGAAACGACAACATGTAAATAATTAACCGTTGAGGGATTATATTAGCAAGCAAAAGTCTCTTTCCAAATTTCAAGCAAGTAGACAAAATCCCTGAATATATTACAGTTTACAGTGAACCTTTGCCGTGCTGTTTTTACATTTCTGAAAGACCCAATGGAGAAAATAAGCATCTCCAAATTCTTGCTGATATGATTCAAACATTCAAAATTTTATTGTGCCTGACAAACCTACACAATCTAAAGCTAAATTAACATCATACTGAGTATCCAAGAGCGACAAAAGCAGACACAGCCCATCAGAAGGCACTACCATTAATAGAACTGTAAGCACATCAGGCACATAATCTCAAATCCTCTCTCTAACTAACCATGTAAACCAGACTGACACCATCATAATAGCCCAGCAAGCCCAAATCCAACACTCTCTTCCTAACCAACCATATGAGCTATCCAACTACTAAGACACGTGAATATAAGCAAGGACGAACCGAAACAAGCCAGCACTGACACCATCATAATAAGTTAGGGAGACCAAATCAACCTAGGGAGACCAAATCAAAAACATAGGCCAATGAACATGCCATTATTCCCATTCTCTTTCAGAAGCACCGATCCAACACAAACAGACCGGACCCTTTGTTTTTCACACGTCACTGGACAAAGAACATCATGCTTCTCAGCAAGCAAATCTGAAGGTGCCAAGTAAACACACAAGACTAAATGGACACAGCCAAGTAGAACAATCCAAATGCACCAGATCAATCCAAATACAGCAGACCAATCCAAAAGACACATGTCCTTCTGCATCCACCTCTTCCTGAAAACTCACTACAATCCTATCAACGCTCATATGAGGGAAAGATCCCAGCCTTAGGAAGATCTAGACAACTAAGAAAAAGCACACACATGTCAGCCACAAGCAAACAAAGGAGGCAGAATTGAGAACCACTAAAATCCAACCTGAGTACACCACTATCTGTCTCCACCAACATAAGAAGACAATTGAGAACCACTAAAATCCAACCAGAGGACAACACTATCTATCACTGATTTGCCACCGTGAGCACCTACAGGAATCACATGCACATCACACCGAGCCCAATAGCAAATATACACAGACAAATAAGAAACATAAAAACAGAGAAAAGGGAAAAGAGAGGTCAACCTGCAGATTCCTGGAGAAAGACCGAAAGACCAGCACGGATCCAATGACGAACAGATGAAGATGTTAACCAGTAGCAGCTACAAAGAATGGACCAGCCCACGGAAAGAAAGATGTCAAAACCACTGGTCAGCTCAAGCAGACGACGAAAATCGGGTCAAAAGCCTGACTAACCCACAGATGAACGAACGTTGCAATAGATCCAGCCCAGCGACAAGAGTCAAGAAGAACAACGGATCTGCAAGAAAAGGACATCCAAGATCCAAAATTAGTTAGCCATGAAAAATCCAACGGAGAGAAAACAGAAGCGACGATGAGAACCACCTTAACTGCCATCACGGCGGCGCGAAGCCATCAGAGACCGCAGGCTACCAACCCTAGCAATGGCTCATGGATGAAGCAGGACAACGGAGACCATGAGAGAGCACCAAAGCAAAGGAAGATGGGAGGAGAAGAGGCAGGCGACGACGCAGGATAAGAGAGGCCACCCCACCCACCACCATCCACGCCGTCGAACAGTGCTGGGCAGCGCGAACGAATCACAGCCGGGCAGCTCACCCGACGGGCCACAACGAGTACCCGGCGACGAACGACGGCTGGGCACGTCGACGAGGCGGCTCCCCTGCAGCTCCCTCGCCCCGGCGCAGAAATCGCCCACACCAAAACGTTCACCCACCGAGAGGAGAGACCCCCGTGACGCCGTGCAGAGGCCCACCTGTAGATGACAGGGGCGAACGAGAGGAGGACGAGACCGAATCAGAACTGGAGCCATCGAGTGGCCAGGATCATGACACGACAGCCAGGACCCACAGACCGGACGGCCAGCATTCAGATTGATCTGGGAGGCCCCTTGTTCCGGCACAAATCAAGAATTGAGATTCCTGCTTGCTGGCTGAGTACGCTGTCGGCCGTGGCCGGGCCGTCCGCATCAGCAACACCAACAACACAGTGTTCGAAGATGACAGGAAACATTATTCCGCAATAGCACGTGCCGCACAAGGCAGTACATGGCAAATTGATGGAGATCGGAACAAAGTAAAGAAAAGCTCAATTTGTTCGCGCGCACAGGCGGAGGACGCGGTAGGGCGAGGTGGGGCGCCCGCCCTACCTTGATTTTTGGATTTTTTACTAGGTATCTCTACTCCTAATGGAGCAGTTGGTAGCCTGGTACTCCGGTTTTATTTTCGTCCGGTTTTATTTCCTCCCACCTCCCACCACCCCCTACATGCTGGTTTTTAACTCCCTCTCATTGAAAACCAAATCGATTCACCTGATCCCCTTTCATTTTTTTTGCGCTTTCTTTGGTAGGTGCCGATTTAATTCAATCATGGAAATACCACTGCCATATATTGAGAGCGGAACAGGAAAGGCTGGCAGTTGGTGAATCAATCACGTAAACACTGGGTATTCAGGATTCAGGTATCACATGGCGCTACCTTATTTCACGTAAGCACTTGGCGGGCAGGCTGATCCAAAGGTTTATCATGTTTTGCCCATTCCCTACCTTCGTTTAGCCTACCATACCAAAAATACTTGACGCCAAATCACAAATGCCATCGTTGGTGCTTCCGGCAACAATATGTGTGGAAAATCTGTTAATTGAGATCACCTTCCTAATAAAGGACCGACAGAAGATATCCCCCGATGACCTTCCAAAAGAAATGCAGATTTTTCACGGTAACAAATCACGGATCCTGTGTCACACTACGCCATTGAATCAATTCGTCCGCGGCATCCTCCATTGCCCGTTCATCCTTCTACTCCTCCGAGCCAATCAGCACAACTAGCGCACCGGACACCACGACGTATGCAAGCATCTACAACGACGATGATTTGAGCAGCCCTCGACGTATCGAATTGATCTAGGGTAAGTTTAATGAATTAATTTATGTTTGTGCACAATCAGGTCGGGAAAGCCGGGATCTCGCCTTGGAGGCCATTGTAGGAGAGGTCGAGGATTTCGAGGTTGTCGCACTCGCCGAGGCTCGGTGGAATGGCACCGGCAAGGCGGTTGTGGTGGAGCATCAGCCTCCTGAGCTGCGTGAGGTTGGAGAACGTGTCTGGGATGGCGCCGGCGAGGCGATTGCTGGAGAGGTCGAGGAGGCCGAGGTGCGGGAGATCACCGATGGACCGGGGGATCCCGCCGGAGAGGAGGTTGTTGGAGAGGTACAGCTGCTCGAGCCGCCGCATGCGCGATAAGTCCGGCGGGATGGAGCCATTGATGAGGTTATTGGAGAGGCTTAGGTACGTGAGGTTGACGAGGCCGGAGATGTTGGGCGGGATGGAGCTCGAGATGGCGTTGTCCTCGAGGTGGATCTGCTAGAAGCTACGCGAGAGCTCGCTGATGAACGAGGCCGTTCCTGTTGGGAAACATAGTAATTTCAAAAAAAATTCCTACGCACACACAGGATCATGGTGATGCATAGCAACAAGAGGAGAGAGTGTGTCCACGTACCCTCGTAGACCGAAAGCAGAAGCGTTAGCACAACGCGGTTGATGTAGTCGTACGTCTTCACGATCCGACTGATCCAAGTACCGAACGCACGGCACCTCCGAGTTCAGCACACGTTCAACTCGATGACGTCCCGCGAGCTCCGATCCAGCAAAGCTTCACAGGAGAGTTTCGTCAGCACGACGCCGTGGTGACGGTGATGATGATGCTACCGACGTAGGGCTTCGCCTAAGCACCGCTGCGATATGATTGAGGTGGATTATGGTGGAGGGGGGCACCGCACACGGCTAAGAGATCAATGATCAATTGTTGTGTCTATGGAGTGCCCCCTGGCCACGTATATAAAGGAGTGGAGG
Organism: Thinopyrum elongatum; assembly: GCA_011799875.1. Taxonomy (NCBI): domain Eukaryota; kingdom Viridiplantae; phylum Streptophyta; class Magnoliopsida; order Poales; family Poaceae; genus Thinopyrum; species Thinopyrum elongatum. The sequence goes on from CM022299.1 coordinate 488,577,819, forward strand.
AGGGGGGAGGGCCGGCCTAGCTATGGCGCGCCCTGGAGGAGTCCTACTCCCACCGGGAGTAGGATTCCCCCCCTTCCAAGTAGTAGGAGTAGGAGAGAAGGAAGGGGAAGAGAGAAGAGAAGGAAGGAGGGGGCGCAGCCCCTCCCCCTAGTCCAATTCGGACTAGGCCTTGGGGGGGCGCGCGGCCTACCTCTCTCTCTCTCCCCTAAAGCCCAATAAGGCCCATATACTTCTTCCCCGTATTCCCGTAACTCCCCGGTACTCCGAAAAATACTCGGACCACTCGGAACCTTTCCGATGTCCGAATATAGTCATCCAATATATCGATCTTTACGTCTCGACCATTTCGAGACTCCTCGTCATGTCCCCGATCTCATCCGGGACTCCGAACTACCTTCGGTACATCAAAACACATAAACTCATAATACAAATCGTCACAGAACTTTAAGCGTGCGGATCCTACGGGTTCGAGAACTATGTAGACATGACCGAGACACGTCTCCGGTCAATAACCAATAGCGGAACCTGGGTGCTCATATTGGTTCCTACATATTCTATGAAGATCTTTATCGGTCAAACCGCATAACAACATACGTTGTTCCCTTTGTCATCGGTATGTTACTTGCCCGAGATTCGATCGTCGGTATCTCAATACCTAGCTCAATCTCGTTACCGGCAAGTCTCTTTACTCGTTTCGTAATGCATCATCCCGCAACTAACTTATTAGTTACATTGCTTGCAAGGCTTATAGTGATGTGCATTACCGAGTGGGCCCAGAGATACCTCTCCGACAATCGGAGTGACAAATCCTAATCTCGAAATACGCCAACTCAACAAGTACCTTCGGAGACACCTGTAGAGCACCTTTATAATCACCCAGTTACGTTGTGACGTTTGGTAGCACACAAAGTGTTTCTCCGGTAAACGGGAGTTGCATAATCTCATAGTCATAGGAACATGTATAAGTCATGAAGAAAGCAATAGCAACATACTAAACAATCAAGTGCTAAGCTAACGGAATGGGTCAAGTCAATCACATCATTCTCCTAATGATATGATCCCATTAATCAAATGACAACTCATGTCTATGGTTAGGAAACATAACCATCTTTGATTAATGAGCTAGTCTAGTAGAGGCTTACTAGTGACACTCTGTTTGTCTATGTATTCACACATGTATCATGTTTCCGGTTAATACAATTCTAGCATGAATAATAAACATTTATCATGATATAAGGAAATAAATAATAACTTTATTATTGCCTCTAGGGCATATTTCCTTCAGTCTCCCACTTGCACTAGAGTCAATAATCTAGATTACACAGTAATGATTCTAACACCCATGGAGCCTTGGTGCTGATCATGTTTTGCTCGTGGAAGAGGCTTAGTCAACGGGTCTGCAACATTCAGATCCGTATGTATCTTGCAAATCTCTATGTCTCCCACCTGGACTTGATCCCGGATGGAGTTGAAGCGTCTCTTGATGTGCTTGGTTCTCTTGTGAAATCTGGATTCCTTTGCCAAGGCAATTGCACCAGTATTGTCACAAAAGATTTTCATTGGACCCGATGCACTAGGTATGACACCTAGATCGGATATGAACTCCTTCATCCAGACTCCTTCATTTGATGCTTCCGAAGCAGCAATGTACTCCGCTTCACATGTAGATCCTGCCATGACGCTCTGTTTAGAACTGCTCCAACTGACAGCTCCACCGTTCAATATAAACACGTATCCGTTTGCGATTTAGAATCATCCAGATCAGTGTCAAAGCTTGCATCAACGTAACCATTTACGATGAGCTCTTTGTCACCTCCATAAACGAGAAACATATCCTTGGTCCTTTTCAGGTATTTCAGGATGTTCTTGACCGCTGTCTAGTGATCCACTCCTGGATTACTTTGGTACCTCCCTGCTAAACTAATAGCAAGGCACACATCAGGTCTGGTACACAACATTGCATACATGATAGAGCCTATGGCTGAAGCATAGGGAACATCTTTCATTTTCTCTCTATCTTCTGCAGTGGTCGGGCATTGAGTCTTACTCAACTTCATACCTTGTAACACAGGCAAGAACCCTTTCTTTGCCTGATCCATTTTGAACTTCTTCAAAACTTTGTCAAGGTATGTGCTTTGTGAAAGTCCAATTAAGCGTCTTGATCTATCTCTATAGATCTTGATGCCCAATATGTAAGCAGCTTCACCGAGGTCCTTCATTGAAAAACTCTTATTCAAGTATCCTTTTATGCTATCCAGAAATTCTATATCATTTCCAATCAACAATATGTCATCCACATATAAGATTAGAAATGCTACAAAGCTCCCACTCACTTTCTTGTAAATACAGGCTTCTCCAAAAGTCTGTATAAAACCATATGCTTTGATCACACTATCAAAACATTTATTCCAACTCCGAGAGGCTTGCACCAGTCCATAAATGGATCGCTGGAGCTTGCACACTTTGTTAGCACCCTTTGGATCGATAAAACCTTCAGGTTGCATCATATACAACTCTTCTTCCAGAAATCCATTCAGGAACGCAGTCTTTACATCCATTTGCCAAATTTCATAATCATAAAATGCGGCAATAGCTAACATGATTCGGACGGACTTAAGCATCGCTACGGGTGAGAAGGTCTCATCGTAGTCAACTCCTTGAACTTGTCGAAAACCTTTCGCAACAAGTCGAGCTTTGTAGACAGTAACATTACCATCAGCGTCTGTCTTCTTCTTGAAGATCCATTTATTCTAGATGGCTTGCCGATCATCGGGCAAGTCAACCAAAGTCCACACTTTGTTCTCATACATGGATCCCATCTCAGATTTCATGGCCTCAAGCCATTTTGCGGAATCTGGGCTCATCATCGCTTCCTCATAGTTCGTAGGTTCATCATGGTCTAGTAACATGACCTCCAGAACAGGATTACCATACCACTCTGGTGCGGATCTTACTCTGGTTGACCTACGAGGTTCGGTAGTAACTTGATCTGAAGTTTCATGATCATCATCATTAGCTTCCTCACTAATTGGTGTAGAAGTCACAGGAACCGGTTTCTGTGATGAACTACTTTCCAATAAGGGAGCAGGTACAGTTACCTCATCAAGTTCTACTTTCCTCCCACTCACTTCTTTCGAGAGAAACTCCTTCTCTAGAAAGGATCCATTCTTAGCAACGAAAGTCTTGCCTTCGGATCCGTGATAGAAGGTGTACCCAACTGTCTCTTTTGGGTATCCTATGAAGACACATTTCTCCGACTTGGGTTCGAGCTTATCAGGTTGAAGCATTTTCACATAAGCATCGCAGCCCCAAACTTTAAGAAACGACAACTTTGGTTTCTTGCCAAACCACAGTTCATAAGGAGTCGTCTCAACGGATTTAGATGGTGCCCTATTTAACGTGAATGCAGCCGTCTCTAAAGCATAACCCCAAAACGATAGCGGTAAATCAGTAAGAGACATCATAGATCGCACCATATCTAGTAAAGTACGATTACGACGTTCGGACACATCATTACGCTGTGGTGTTCCGGGTGGCGTGAGTTGCGAAACTATTCCGCTTTGTTTCAAATGTACACCAAACTCGTAACTCAAATATTCTCCTCCATGATCAGATCGTAGAAACTTTATTTTCTTGTTACGATGATTTTCCACTTCACTCTGAAATTCTTTGAACTTTTCAAATGTTTCAGACTTATGTTTCATTAAGTAGATATACCCATATCTGCTCAAATCATCTGTGAAGGTGAGAAAATAACGATACCCGCCGCGAGCCTCAACATTCATTGGACCACATACATCAGTATGTATGATTTCCAACAAATCTGTTGCTCACTCCATAGTTCCGGAGAACGGCGTTTTAGTCATCTTGCCCATGAGGCATGGTTCGCAAGTACCAAGTGATTCATAATCAAGTGATTCCAAAAGTCCATCGGAATGGAGTTTCTTCATGTGCTTTACACCAATATGACCTAAACGGCAGTGCCACAAATAAGTTGCACTATCATTATCAACTCTGCATCTTTTGGCTTCAACATTATGAATATGTGTATCACTACTATCGAGATTTAATACAAATAGACCACTCTTCAAGGGTGCATGACCATAAAAGATATTACTCATATAAATAGAACAACCATTATTCTCAGATTTAAATGAATAACCTTCTCGCATCAAACAAGATCCAGATATAATGTTCATGCTCAACGCTGGCACCAAATAACAATTATTCAGGTCTAAAACTAATCCCGAAGGTAGATGTAGAGGTAGCGTGCCGACGGCGATCACATCGACTTTGGAACCATTTCCCACGCGCATCGTCACCTCGTCCTTAGCCAGTCTTCGCTTAATCCGTAGTCCCTGTTTCGAGTTGCAAATATTAGCAATAGAACCAGTATCAAATACCCAGGTGCTACTACGAGCTCTGGTAAGGTACACATCAATAACATGTATATCACATATACCTTTGTTCACCTTGCCATCCTTCTTATCCGCCAAATACTTGGAGCAGTTCCGCTTCCAGTGACCAGTCTGCTTGCAGTAGAAGCACTCAGTCTCAGGCTTAGGTCCAGACTTGGGTTTCTTCTCCTGAACATCAACTTGTTTGTCGTTCTTCTTGAAGTTCCCCTTCTTCTTCCCTTTGCCCTTTTTCTTGAAACTGGTGGTCTTGTTGACCATCAACACTTGATGCTCCTTCTTGATTTCTACCTCCGCAGCCTTTAGCATTGCGAAGAGCTCGGGAATCGTCTTATCCATCCCTTGCATGTTATAGTTCATCACGAAGCTCTTGTAGCTTGGTGGCAGTGACTGAAGAATTCTGTCAATAACACTATCATCCGGAAGATTAACTCCCAGTTGAATCAAGTGATTGTTATACCCGGACATTCTGAGTACATGCTCACTGACAGAACTATTCTCCTCCATCTTGCAGCTGTAGAACTTATTGGAGACTTCATATCTCTCAATCCGGGCATTTGCTTGAAATATTAACTTCAACTCCTGGAACATCTCATATGCTCCATGACGTTCAAAACGTCGTTGAAGTCCCGGTTCTAAGCCGTAAAGCATGGCACACTGAACTATCGAGTAGTCATCAGCTTTGCTTTGCCAGATGTTCATAACATCTGGTTCAGCTCCTGCAGCAGGTTTGGCACCTAGCGATGCTTCCAGGACGTAATTCTTCTGTGCAGCAATGAGGATAATCCTCAAGTTACGGACCCCGTCCGTGTAATTGCTACCATCATCTTTCAACTTTGCTTTCTCAAGGAACGCATTAAAATTCAACGGAACAACAGCACGGGCCATCTATCTACAACAACATAGACAAGCAAAATACTATCAGGTACTAAGTTCATGATAAATTTAAGTTCAATTAATCATATTACTCAAGAACTCCCACTTAGATAGACATCTCTCTAATCATCTAAGTGATCACGTGATCCAAATCAACTAAACCATAACCGATCATCACGTGAAATGGAGTAGTTTTCAATGGTGAACATCACTATGTTGATCATATCTACTATATGATTCATGCTCGACCTTTCGGTCTCAGTGTTCCGAGGCCATATCTGCATATGCTAGGCTCGTCAAGTTTAACCCGAGTATTCTGCATGTGCAAAAACTGGCTTGCACCCGTTGTAGATGAACGTTGAGCTTATCACACCCGATCATCACGTGGTGTCTCGGCACGACGAACTTTGGTAACGGTGCATACTCAGGGAGAACACTTTTACCTTGAAATTTAGTGAGAGATCATCTTATAATGCTACCGTCAAACAAAGCAAAATAAGATGCATAAAGGATAAACATCACATGCAATCAATATAAGTGATATGATATGGCCATCATCATCTTTGTGCTTGTGATCTCCATCTCCGAAGCACCGTCATGATCACCATCGTTACTGGCGTGACACCTTGATCTCCGTAGCATCGTTGTCGTCTCGCCAACTATTGCTTCTACGACTATCGCTACCGCTTAGTGATAAAGTAAAGCAATTACAGAGCGATTGCATTGCATACAATAAAGCGACAACCATATGGCTCCTGCCAGTTGCCGATAACTCAGTTACAAAACATGATCATCTCATACAATAAAATATAGCATCATGTCTTGACCATATCACATCACAACATGCCCTGCAAAAACAAGTTAGACGTCCTCTACTTTGTTGTTGCAAGTTTTACGTGGCTGCTACGGGCTGAGCAAGAACCGTTTTTACATACGCATCAAAACCACAACGATAGTTCGTCAAGTTAGTGATATTTTAACCTTCACAAGGACCGGGCATAGCCACACTCGGTTCAACTAAAGTTGGAGAAACTGACACCCGCTAGTCACCTGTGTGCAAAGCACAGCGGTAAAACCAGTCTCGCGTAAGCGTACGCGTAATGTCGGTCCGGGCCGCTTCATCCAACAATACCGCCGAACCAAAGTGTGACATGCTGGTAAGCAGTATGACTTGTATCGCCCACAACTCACTTGTGTTCTACTCGTGCATATAACATCTACGCATAAAACCAGGCTCGGATGCCACTGTTGGGAAACGTAGTAATTTCAAAAAAAATTCCTACGCACACACAGGATCATGGTGATGCATAGCAACGAGAGGAGAGAGTGTGTCCACGTACCCTCGTAGACCGAAAGCAGAAGCATTAGCACAACGCGGTTGATGTAGTCGTACGTCTTCACGATCCGACTGATCCAAGTACCGAACGCACGGCACCTCCGAGTTCAGCACACGTTCAACTCGATGACGTCCCGCGAGCTCCGATCCAGCAAAGCTTCACAGGAGAGTTTCGTCAGCACGACGGCGTGGTGACGGTGATGATGATGCTACCGACGTAGGGCTTCGCCTAAGCACCGCTGCGATATGATTGAGGTGGATTATGGTGGAGGGGGGCACCGCACACGGCTAAGAGATCAATGATCAATTGTTGTGTCTATGGAGTGCCCCCTGGCCACGTATATAAAGGAGTGGAGGAGGGGGGAGGGCCGGCCTAGCTATGGCGCGCCCTGGAGGAGTCCTACTCCCACCGGGAGTAGGATTCCCCCCTTCCAAGTAGTAGGAGTAGGAGAGAAGGAAGGGGAAGAGAGAAGAGAAGGAAGGAGGGGGCGCAGCCCCTCCCCCTAGTCCAATTCGGACTAGGCCTTGGGGGGGCGCGCGGCCTACCTCTCTCTCTCTCCCCTAAAGCCCAATAAGGCCCATATACTTCTTCCCCATATTCCCGTAACTCCCCGGTACTCCGAAAAATACCCGGACCACTCGGAACCTTTCCGATGTCAGAATATAGTCGTCCAATACATCGATCTTTACGTCTCGACCATTTCGAGACTCCTCGTCATGTCCCCGATCTCATCTGGGACTCCAAACTACCTTCAATACATCAAAACACATAAACTCATAATACAAATCGTCACAGAACTTTAAGCGTGCGGACCCTACGGGTTCGAGAACTATGTAGACATGACCGAGACACGTCTCCGGTCAATAACCAATAGCAGAACCTGGATGCTCATATTGGTTCCTACATATTCTACGAAGATCTTTATCGGTCAAACCGCATAACAACATATGTTGTTCCCTTTGTCATCGGTATGTTACTTGCCCGAGATTCGATCGTCGGTATCTCAATACCTAGCTCAATCTCGTTACCGGCAAGTCTCTTTACTCGTTTCGTAATGCATCATCCCGCAACTAACTTATTAGTTACATTGCTTGCAAGGCTTATAGTGATGTGCATTACCGAGTGGGCCCAGAGATACCTCTCCGACAATCGGAGTGACAAATCCTAATCTCGAAATATGCCAACTCAACAAGTACCTTCGGAGACACCTGTAGAGCACCTTTATAATCACCCAGTTACGTTGTGACGTTTGGTAGCACACAAAGTGTTCCTCCGGTAAACAGGAGTTGCATAATCTCATAGTCATAGGAACATGTATAAGTCATGAAGAAAGCAATAGCAACATACTAAACAATCAAGTGCTAAGCTAACGGAATGGGTCAAGTCAATCACATCATTCTCCTAATGATATGATCCCGTTAATCAATTGACAACTCATGTCTATGGTTAGGAAACATAACCATCTTTGATTAACGAGCTAGTCTAGTAGAGACTTACTAGTGACACTCTGTTTGTCTATGTATTCACACATGTATCATGTTTCCGGTTAATACAATTCTAGCATGAATAATAAACATTTATCATGATATAAGGAAATAAATAATAACTTTATTATTGCCTCTAGGGCATATTTCCTTTAGTTCCCAGCGAGCTCGAGCTCCTGCAGGCGAGTGCAGTTTCTGAGGGAGCGGAAGAAGAGATCCAGGTTGGTGTTGCCGCCGTGGCTGGAGAGGTTGTTGTAGGAGAGGTAGAGGTACTGGAGCCGCGGCAACCTGTCGAACACCTGCGACGGCAGCTCGCCGGCGAGGTAGTTGGACTCGAAGTCGACCCACTCGAGAATGGGGGAGTTGGACAGCGCCGGCGGGATCGGGCCGGACAGCTCGTTAGACCATAGGAGGAGGTAACGGAGGCTGGGGAGGCGGCACTCGGCGGCGTAGGGGATGTCGCCGGCGAGCGAGTTGTTGGCGAGGTCCATGTACTGCAGGGCGGAGCAGTTGCAGAACAGCGTCTCCGGGATGCCGCCGGAGAGCCGGTTGCCGCTGAGGTCGAGGTAGTAGAGCTCCCGGAGGAGCCCGATGCCGGAGGGGATCGCGCCCTCGAGCAGGTTGTTCGTCAGGCTCAGCTGCGTCAGCCTCGACAGCACGACAATCTCCCCCGGCGAACGCGTTGCTGGACAGATCAAGCACTGTGAGGACAGACAGCCGCCCCAGCGCCGGCGAGAGCACGCCGCGGATCCCATGGCCGCTGAGCACCAGCTACGTGACGCGCCGCCTGTCGGCGGGGCCGCGGCCACACGCGACGCCGGTCCAGTTGCAGAACTGCGGCGAGCGGCCCCAGTCGGTTAGGGTGCCGCCGGGGTCGGCTGAGACGCCGGAGAGGAAATCGAGGAGGTCCCTGCTTGACGTCTGTGCTGCGCGGGCTGCCATTCCGCTCCAAGCCACGCGCGCCGTCATCGCTGCTGCGTGTGGGATGGTGGCAAGCGGCACCAACCACAATAAACAGCGTGACGACGACAGCCTCCGGCGGGGTTTGTGGGGCGATGGTCATGGGCCTCAAATTGGGTGGGGCGACGTGTGACGGTGAGAGGCTCCAGTGTGGGTCGAAGAGGCCTTGTGAGGCATGGAGGGAAATCGGCGGCATGATGGAGAGATCAGACCAGCCATCTATGTGGCCGGCCCGACCACGGACTGAGACGGTGAGAAGCGAGCCCTTCTGCTCGCCTCCCTGTCGGATCCATGGTGGAAAGACCGGTGAGGGCGCTGGCTCGGTGCCGACATGGCAGCGCGACGGGTCGTCGACGACATGTGGGCATCCACGAGAGCTTCTCTGCGACTAAAGAAAGAACCGAGCCGGCGACCTGCAGTGCTGACAGATTTGGCCGTGTTCGGGAGAGGAGTAGGCAGGCGCTTTGTTGTTACTACATAATTTCAAATCAATTTTCTTAATCATGTAGAGATATTTCAATAAATGACTGCGTTAAACCATGCCTACTATCATTACAATTAGTAACACATAGATGACCCATAACAAGGGATTGGCAGTCAATTATCAATAGTCATGCAGATATTGAGTATTTGAGTTCAGCTACTTCAGCTGCACATGAAAAAAAGGGATATTTGTAAGTGCTCGAATAGAGTTATTTCCATGTTTTATTTTTAGGAATCCTTCGTGTATTCATCATGGTATACCTAAATTTTGTTTTTGTTATTATTGTATAACAATTGAGTGTTCTTGATCAGGATAAATGGGTTTGTTTCATTCAGCAGCGAATAGAAATCTATTTTTTGTGTTTTGGTTATTGCTATAGACATGGTGTGGCCCCTTTAGGTTCAGCACAATGACAATATTTTCTTCTTACAAAAACAGTAGAAATCCTCTACTACAACTTTTATGGTAAAAAGAATATTTACATTAAGAGCCAACTGCAACAAAAAGGTTGTGACCAATCAGAAAACTGTCCTGCATATTTTTGAAGCCATATACCACACCAAAATAATTCCATACGTGCAGGCACATCATTCTAAAAAAAATCAGCATGTTCTTTGTGTGGTCCTATTGATGTATGGTTATGTTCAGTACATTGCGTGTGTGAAATATCATTACTGTACATTATTTCACTAGGTTACTTGAAGTGTCCAACAACAGTATTTTGTTTCAGTACCATCAAAAATTATGTGAACACATGTAAGCCTCCCACTTATATTATGCAGCAAATGTGGATGTGGATGGGGTTTAGGGTTCAGTTACGACTGTCTTAGTGGAATAATTTCGCTACTTTATAAAATGTGCATGGTGGTGGCGGATCGGCACAAACACGAGGGGAGGGGATCAGGGCGGTTGGCATGGGACTCTTGTTGACTGTCTATGGGGAAGTACGGTGTGAAGGAGAGAGGATGCCATGGCGAAGGTGAGGTGGGCGCCTTCCGGTTTTAAAGTAGGGGCTCCAGTGATAAATGTTCGGCTACGACGGGAAACTAAACAAGAAGGGGAGGGTAGTGCAGAAAAAAGGAAGGATGCGTCATGGGGTGGCTTCTTTTGTGTTGGGCCTGTGTGTTGGAGATAACATGTCGGATAGTCCAGACAACCATATTTCTTCTCCACATATGATCTGGATTTGAGGAACCCGGACTGTACAGACGATTGAATTTTGATGTCCGAACATGCCTGGATGTATGAGGGAGAAATGAGTTTTGATCTTCGAGACGATCTTAATCATTTATTTGATTCATTTATATTACATTAATGATAGCCCGTAGCAACGCACGGGCATCCTCTAGTAGGTATATGTATATCAATCGATAACTACATATCGAATCGATCAATAAAACTCCCGTGAAACGATTTACTGGGCCGCATCCTGGTCGGGCCGTCACAGGCTCACAGCGTATCGGGCTGGCTTTTCTCGGTCCTCCCCTCTCGGTCCACTCAGCCACGCGCCCACGCACGCTAAACGCTCCAGAGGACCAGAACCCTCGCTGGAAGCCTCGAACAGAGACAGGGAGTGCACGACGGCGGCGCGATCCCTAGCACGGGATGATGGCGGGGCGAGGGCGGCGGCCTGCAAGAGCTTGGCTGCTCGCCGTGCCGGGGCGAGGGCGTCGGTTAGCAGGATTGCAGGCTGCAGGAGAGCGCTGGGGGTGGCGCAGCGGCGGCCAGCAGGAGGCCAAGCGCGCGTGAGGACGGCCGGGGTGCTTTCCCGGCGGCTACGAGAACTCGCCGTTCCTGGCGGGCAGCAGGAGCTTGCTGCTCGCGTGGCAATTTGAGTTCGACGGGTAGAAGGAGAAGATGGACAGGACCAAGAAGGGTAAAGGGCCAGCAAAGCCAAAGGGCATTGGTAAATTTCTTGAATTTTAGTGTCATTTTGAGATAATGGTTTGATATACAATGATGTGGCAGTGATTAGTTGCATTTTATGTGATGAATCGCAGATTTAAAGAGATATTTTGAGGTAGTTGGTGGTCATAGCAGCTCAAATCCAAGTACACGGTAAAGTGGCAATGATAGGGGCCAATCCGTTCATCAAAATGAAGTGAATACCGTGGAACATATACAAGATCACCTTGAGCTATTCGTTATTCATATGAGAAGAATTGAAGATTTTGGAGAATGTCAATATTGCAAGCCTAGCTAAAAACATGGTTGAACTTGAAAGGCACATCATGTTTCCTTCGGTTTATCGCCTCATTGAATTGGCATTGCTACTACCGGTAGCAACGGCAACAGTTGAAAGGGCTTTTTCAGCAATGAAAATTATCAAGACCGAATTGCGGAGCAAGATGTCCGGTGGCTGGCTTAATGACTTGATGGTGTGTTACATTGAGCGAGGGATTTTCAAAAGTCTTGATCTTGGTAAATATAGGGAAGCTTTTCAAAAGAAGGGTAGGGCACTACCATTGCCCGGGTCTTCTACACGCTATTAAAGCTTACTTATGGGTATGTTTTAGGTTGTTCTTCTATTTAAAATATATTCGCATTTTCATTGTACTTGGCTATTTTGTTTAGGATCATACGAAAATATTGGTGTGCACTCTTGGTTCGTATTATTTATGTTGGTTTTGCATTAAAAAAAATTGTTGCTTAAGAGTTCGCCCCATCTCAAAAAAGTTTCGTCCTCTGCCACTGTTCACGCGTCCTGCCCTGTAGTCGCGGCGTCTGACACTAGCATCGAACAGCAACTCCCGAAATTTTTATGCACGGGATGGTAGAGAACAGAACAAAAATACAGGACACGGCCGATAACCGTGAACAGAGCAAAAATATTTATAAAGAAAACATGAAAGAAATAAATTAACTCAAAAAATACGTTAAATTTGCTGCCACCAGTACAAACAATACTCCTACTTAATTAACACTCTCCGTCCGAAATTACATGCCGTAGAAATGGATGTATCTAGACGTATTTTTAGTTCTGTGTACATCTATTTTTATCTATTTACGTGACAAATAATTCGGAACGGAAGGAGTAAAATAACACACGCAAACATTCCATTGGCATGGGTTGATCCATTAGTCACCAACTCACCATCACGTGGTGGTGCTCGCATTTTTATTTCAGGCTTCAGCGATGTTCCTTCAGTGGGAGAAGATGTTCCCGTCAATTGCGAGGTGTCTTTAGTGGCTTCGTAAAATCTCAAGATTATGTTGCGTGCATTTATAGGGATGAGTGTATGCTCGTGTATGTGAACGACTTTGATTGTACTGTGTTAAAAAAAACTCACCATCACATGGTGTCTCAAAGGAGTGTTTTGAAAAAGAAAAACACTTTTTTTGAGACAAAAAAAAAAGAGAAACACTCAAATGGCTGGGCCAGGCTCTGAACCATTTCCGCCAACGGAGAGGCCGGCCTTGCGGCGAGAGACTACTAGGAACGCCATTCAATTCAAATGGAGGCCCAGTCGTTTCAGAACCTCCTCGACATTCCCGCGGCAGGCCGCAGGGCCAGGATGCGACCATGAATCATGAGGCAGGCAACCCAAAAACCCTAGCCCCCGCCGTCACCTCACAAGCCAAAACCGCAACACCCCCAGACGCCTGGCGCGCCCGTGCGTGCAGCCGCCGCGCGCGGCCACGGTCCGCTCAACCTGATGCTGCAGCCCGAGCCCGAGCCGCCGCAGCCCGGCGGCGAGACGCCACCCATCCACCGCCTCCTCGAGTTGATCAAGTCCGAGCCCGACCCCGCCTCCGCGCTCGCCCACCTGGAGCTCCTCGTCTCCACCTGGCCGGCCTACACCCCGCCCCAGCCGCTCCTCTTCCACCTGCTCCGCCGCCTCGCCACCTCCGCCCCGGCCCGCCTCCCGCGCCTCCTCGGCCTCCTCCCGAGCCTCCGCCACCGCCCGCGCTTCTCCGAGTCCGCCGCGCTCGTCGTCCTCTCCGCCTTCTCCCGCGCGCTCATGCCCGACGCCGCGCTCGCCGCCTTCCGCCGCCTCCCTGCCTTCCTCGGCTGCAACCCGGGCGTCCGCTCCCATAACGCCCTCCTCGACGCTCTCGTGCGGGCCCGTCGCTTCTCTGACGCCGACGCCTTCTTCGCGTCCCTCTCCCATGGGGCCTTCGGGCGCCGCATTGCCCCCAACCTCCAGACTTACAACATCATCCTCCGCTCCCTCTGCGGACGTGGGGACCTCGACCGAGCTCTGATGCTCTTCGACTCCCTTCGCCGCCGCGGAGTTGCTCCAGACCGTGTCACCTACTCCACTCTCATGTCTGGGCTTGTCAAACACAGCCGCTTGGACATGGCACTTTACCTGCTCGACGAAATGCCGAGCTATGAAGTACAGCCTGACGCGGTTTGTTACAATGCAGTGCTCGGAGGGTGTTTCAGGAATGGTGAATTTGAGAAAGCAATGCGGGTGTGGGAGCAGCTGGTGAGAGATCCGGGTGCAAGTCCCAACCTCTCCACTTATAATGCGATGCTTGATGGCTTGTGTAAACTTGGAAGGTTTAAGGAGGCGGGTGAGGTATGGGAGAGGATGGTGGCAAATAATCACCAAGCCGTCATGATTACCTATGGGATTCTGATTCACGGTTTATGCCGGTCACGGGATGTGGATGGTGCGGCAAGGGTATATTCAGAGATGATCAAGAATGGGCTTGTTCCTGATGTTGCCATATATAATTCGCTCATCAAGGGGTTCTGCCAAGCCGGGAGAGTAGGAGAGGCTTGGAAATTCTGGGACGCTACCAATGTTTCTGGCATCCGTAATGTGATAACTTATAATATAATGCTGAAGGGGCTCTTTGATGGTGGTATGGTCGATGAAGCTAGAGAACTGTGGGAGCTATTGGAGAAAGACACTTCGTCCTCTCCTGACATGGTGAGTTTTGGCACTATGATCCATGGGTTATGTGAGAAAGGATTTGCTAACAAGGCACTTCAAATCTTAGTGGAAGCGCGAACCAGTGGTAAAAAATTAGATGCATTCTCATATTCATCCGTGATAAGTGGACTGTGCAAGGATGGGAGACTAGATGATGCAGTTAAGTTATATGTAACGATATCTATGGATGGCTGCAAACTGAATTCTCATATTTACAATGCACTAATAAAAGGGTTCTGCCAAGCATCTAAGTTTAGTGATGCTGTAAGAATATACGGCGAGATGGCTAACAATGGTTGTTCTCCTACTGTCATCACTTACAACACTCTAATAGATGGACTATGTAAGGCTGAAAAGTATCAAGATGCTTCAAGCTTTACAAAGGAAATGTTAGAGAAAGGTTGTAAACTAGATGTCAATACTTATGCTTCATTGATTCGTGGCCTTTGTAGAGAAAAAAAGATTGATGCTGCCCTTGCTCTGTGGAATCAAATTCTTGATAAGGGTCTTCAGGCAGATGTCATGATGCACAACATCTTAATCCATGGTCTTTGTTCTGCTGGGAAAGTAGATGAAGCTTCACGTCTTCTCTCTGAGATGAAAGAGAAGAATAACTGCCGCCCAAATCTAGTGACCTATAACACACTCATGGATGGATTTTATGAAATGGGTTGTTTTGACAAAGCAGCATCTCTGTGGACAGCTATTTTAGAAAATGGTCTGGTGCCCGATATAATTTCATATAATACAAGAATTAAGGGTCTATGCTCTTGTCACAGAACACCTGAGGGTGTCCAATTATTGGATGAGGTGCTTGCACAAGGAATTGTACCAACAGCCATCACATGGAATATACTGGTCAGAGCTGTCATCAAATATGGACCTATTCAAATATGATCTTTTAGAATTTCTCTTGGTAATATCTTCTTTGCCTTAATTCCGCACGATAGATTTCTGTTTCCATGGCCTATATTTTTCACCTGATTTTGTTCGATCTTACTATAATAGCACTTATGAAGTTTCTCTATGCCAACCGTAGTGTTTGCTTGAGGGCATCATAATCAAGAATTGCAGATTAACCCTGATGTTTAGAATTTCAGTGATACCAACTTCTTTCATACTTTCAACTGCGTCCAAGGTTCCCAGCAGTATGCTTTCTAAGATAAAATGGCACCTTTTCAACTAAATAATGGATGGAAGCACTGAAAAAATTGCTAAATCTTGTTTCATAGGCTTAGGATGGTTATTTTGATTCGTGCAGACTAGTCTGTCCTTGCCTGTCTCTTCTTTCTTCTATGATGCAGTAACCAGGTCAAGTACAATAGTAACTGATGATCTAAGTGGGCTTACAATATTGATTTTCCATTTCAGTTTCGTATCTTGTGCTTGTTTTATTTTGTTTATGATAAGAGTTGAGAAGTGACCATAGTACATACATGCCACAAATACGGACACCAAACTCCTACAGCTTGAGAAACGTGCTGTATGATGGTATATATATATATATATATATATCTTGAATTACAAAAGCTATGTCAATCCATAATAATTATATATATTTTACTTTGTTAATGATAATGTCGAATCAAATCAACTGTACTTTTCCTGTTTTACTTCAAGTGTACATCTATTTCATTTTTCTTTTTTATCTTCTCAGCTTCAATGGTGATATATCCTGTTCAAAGATGACCTTAACAAATCAGGCTAATGGAAATTCAACTCAGAGCACCTGAACAAACCAAGCAAGCTTTCTACATTACCCTCGAGGCATCTCAATGACATCTAAGACAGTATTACCATCTGCTAAGGTAAACGTCGAACCAATTTTATTTTATATTGCATTTTCTAAAGAAAAAATGACCGCTTTTCAGGTACTAAAACTGTTTGCTTTGCACCCCTCAGACCCCATCCATGTCTGCCATCGAATGGAACATACATGGTCACCAGATAGAATGACTTGGAAGAAATAAAATTATACAATATGACCCACATGTGCCCAAAGACTACTTTCTCTCTCCTCTTTTCTACCCTCCCTCCAACTGCAATTCATCTTCTCTGATCTCTGGCCATCTCTTTCCACTCTGCTCTGTTCCTTGACGCACCAAGCATGGTAATTGTGAGATCCGCTTTTTCCCCAAGTCCGGCCTACTGCCGCACCTTGATTTTGTCTACTCTGATGAGTTTCCGATCTCAGCATGGCCTTCCCTAGCATTGCATGACCTCTTAGATCCTTTCGCTTCTGTTATTTCGATCAGTTCTGTTCCCTTACCGCCACGACTGGTTGAGCTCTGCCGCCAGATTTGAGACACATGATTTTTTAAAGCGCATCTGGACTGTAACCCTGTTGTTACCTTGTTTTGGCTTTTTAAAGTTGTAATTGCTGAAACATATATCTGATGCAATAGTGAAGACAGCTTGAGTTTATCAGATCTCAGGTTCGAGAAACCTGTGATTTATAGGCCAAGCTACAGTGTAAATATTATCTTCTTTTACAAAATATACAACCATTCATACCACTCTCAGCCTCTGATGGTGGTATTCCTGTCGGCAGATGACCTGAGCAACAAGGACCATGAAAAATTAGACACGGAGTAACGTTCCCCTGCTCTACCTATTTTGTTGGAAAACAACATTCATTTGAGTTTTCGACCATACAGTCTATTTTGCAATCTCTTTGATACTCACTTTGAATTGAAACCAAGAAACGTGTATTTTTTAGCACATCAGGACTATATAACCCGGTTACCTTATTTTTTAGCACATCTTGATTTCTTGGAAACATGCTTGTTTTAGCACATCAGATTGTATCTTTGTTTTTTTGAGAAACATGGTTGTTTTTTAGTGCATCAGATTGTAACCTGTTGGGCTGTCACCTTGTTTTGGTATCTGAAAGTAGTATTGCTGGATTAATATTTTGCAAGATTAAAGGCGGCCAGTGTTGATCAGATCTCAGATTTAAGAAACCTGTTTTTTATAGGCCAAGCTACACCTTCAATAATATGGTCTATTGTAAAGATTATATCCATTAAAATTAATATGAGTAGTGGTCATTGCTAGTGAAAAGTATTTATGTTTTACCAAGTGCGCATCTCTTTCATTCTTCTCTTTTCAGCTTTTGGTGGTGATGTGCCCTGTCCATAAATGACCTGAGCAACCAGGCAAGTGAAAGTTAGAGCAATCCCCTCCATTTTGCCTTGGCGTTGCAAAGATGGCACTCACAATTGTATCATGGAGTGTTACCATCAGCCAAGGTAAGATAGTTCAGACTTTCAGCAACTATATACAAGCTACAGTCTACTTGCCAGTACTTCACTAGCTCTCCAAAGTTGTTAGATGTTGTGAATTTCATGTTAGCATTCACCCAGTTATTGTTTTCTATCTCTTTCTGGTTTCTGCGCATTCTCTTATTGTTCGGCAATAAATGTGCTTGTATCTGTAATCATCTTGAGAACCAGATCTCCATCTTGCACCCATCACTGCCCAACTAATGTGGAGGCATTGAACATGAGAGCGTTTCTGTGTGTCCTTTGTGGCAGGGTTACGTCATTCTTGGCCATACCCTTTTTTAATCTATATACTCGAATACCAGAACCGCCTAAAGTGTAGCACCGGCTGATTACTTCATGTCCATATATAGTCTTCCAGTTGACAAGATACTCAGCAGAGAATGACATCCCTTAACTTTATCCCATCTCCTTCACCAAGATTTTTTTCTTGAGATAAAAAATATTATTTTTCTTCAAATGTCGTCTATTTTCTTGATTATTCATTGAACCTGAACTTTTTATTTGGCAATAGTTTGATACCCTCTTTCGATCAAAATTTGTGAACATGGATTTCTTAGAGTGCATCTGGATTGTAATCCTGTTACCCTGTTTTGGCTTTTAAAAGTTGTAATTGCTGAAACATATCTCTGATGCAAGAGTGAGGACAGCTTGAGTTTATCAGATCTCAGGTTTGAGAAACTTGTGGTTTATATGCCAAGCTACATCATAAATGGTATCTTTGATTACAAAAAACTGCATGCATTCATATCAAATGTATGCACTTCTCTATTGCTACCGAAAATATTAATATAACTCCAGTGCTACTTAAACTTTCTACTCTTGATCTTTTAAGTCTTGATTATACAGATCTTCATTTTCTTTTTTTTCCAATCTCTGGTACTTATATATGCTGCTCATGGATGACCTGAGCAACCAGGCAACCTTCCATCTACTTTATCCAGTTGTTGCAAAGATAGCATCCAGAAATGTATTGACCCTGCACTCTCTTTTGCTATCTTTTCTATACTCACTTTGAATCAAAATTTGACTAACTCGACGTGTTAGGTGCATCAGAATTGTAACTATGTTACATTGTTTTGGCTTTTGAAAGTTGTAATTGCTGAAACATTTCTGATGCAATAGTGAAGACAGCTTGAGTTTATCAGATCTCAGGTTCGAGAAACCTATGGTTTATAGGCCAAGCTACACTGCAAATGTTATCTTTGATTATAAAATATAATTCGTCCCGCTCGCCAGCTTATGGTGGTGGTATTTCTGTCCACAGATTACCTGACCAACCAGGCCCAATGAAAAATTAGACCTGGAGTAACATTTCTGCACTCTACCTAAGACGTTGGAAAACTGCATTTACATTTGTGATTCGTAAGACCAAGTATTGGCACCGGACCAAGTTAGATGTTGTTTTGAGTTTTTATCCCTGGATTCTATTTTGCAATCTCTTTCATACACACTTTCAATCGAAACTGAGAAACATGATTTTGTGAGCCCGTCAGGACTATAATCCGGTTACCTTGTTTTGGCTTTTGAAAGTTGTATTGCTTAACCATATCTTTGATTTTCTGGGAAACATGGTTGTATTAGCGTGCCAGGCTGTATCTTCTTTTTTTAGTATCATGGTTGTATTCTAGTTCATCAGATTGTAACTTCTTACTTTGTTTTGGCATTTGAAAGTAGTATTGCTGGAACATTTTTATGCAAGATTAAAGACAGACTGTGTTTAGCAGATCTCAGGTTTCGGTTTAAGAAATCTGTGATTTATAGGCCAAGCTACATCTTCAACAACATGTTTCGTTATAAAGATTATACCATCATATTAATTTTAGTAGCTGTCATTGCTAGTGAAAAGTATTGATTGAACTCTCTTGTTACTTTTTCATGTTTTATCAACTGCAGAGCTCTTTCATTACTCTCTTTTCAGCCTCTGGTGGTGATGTACCCTATTCATAAATGACCTGAGGAACCAGGCGAGTAAAAATTGGAGCAACATCCCTCCACTTCGCCTCAGATATTGCAAAAGCTGCACTCATAGTTGTAATGGGTGTTGCCATCAGCCCTAGGTAAATGGTGATTCAGATTTTCAACAACTATGTACAAGCTACAGTGTGCACGTCATTAGTTCACTAGCTCTTCAAAATTGTCAGATGTTGCGAATTTCATGTTAGCATCCATCTAGTTGTTGGTTTCTATCCCTTTTCCCCTGTTCTGTTTTTGTTCAGCAGTAAATGTGCTTCTATTTGTATTCATCTTGAGAACTAGATCTCCAACTTGTAGTCATCACTGTTGAACTAATGTGTAGTTGTGGCAGTTTACTTTTTTTTTCGACCATGGCCTTTTTCAATCTGTTCATGAATACCATAACTGCCTGGATTTTTAAGATCAACACATAGTCTTCCAGTTAACATGATGCTCAGCAGAGAATGGCCTCCCATAAATTTATCCCATCTCCTTCACCAAGAATTATCTTCTTCTAATATTGTATATTTTCTTGATTATCCATTTTTGAACCTGTGCTTTTTATTTGACAATAGTTTGAGACTCTCTTTCAATCAAAATTTGTGAAACATGAATTCCTTGGGTTGCATTTGGAATTCTGTGTTTATACGCTAAGCTATACCATAAATGGTATCTTTGATCTGTAAAACTACATAGTACGTTCATGTCAATTTTATGCACTTTTATATTGGTACTAAATATATTAACTGAACTCCAGTGCTACTTAAACTTTCTACCCTTTAACCCTTAAGTGCACAGACCTTCATTCTTCTTCTTTTTCTTTTCTCAGCTTCTGGTGCTGATATGTCCTTCTCGTGGATGGCTTGAGCAACCAGGTGATCAACAAATTAACCCAGAGCAGCAACCTTCTATCACTCTACCCAGTTGTTGCAAAGGCAGCATCCGGAAATGTAAGACTGAGCATTGGCACCAGCCCAAGGTAAATGCTCATTTGAGCATTGACCCTGCACTTCTCTTTTGCTGTCTTTTATACTCTTAACCTCTTCGAATCAAAATTTGAGTAAGTTGACGTGTTGGGTGCATCAAAATTGTAACTTTGTTACATTGGTTTGGCTTTGAAAGTTATATTGCTGAAACATATCTTTGATGCAAGATTGAAGACAGCTTGAGTTTATCAGACCTCAGGTGTAAGAAACCTGTGGTTTATAGGCCAAGGTACACCTTAAATGATAACTAAGATTGCACAATCTATATCTTGATTTTATACAGTCTACATCTATATCGATGAAGCTCTTGCTGCTTTTTGATGTTTCACCCAGGGTGCACAGCTCTTTCATTCTTCTCTTTTTTCATCCTTGTCAGCTACCGGTGGGGATATATCTTGCTCATAGATGACCTGAGCAATCAGGCCAATGAAAATTAGACCCAGAGCAGCAACCTTCCTCCATTCCACCTCTGGCGTTGCAAAGACGGCATTTGCTATTGTAAGACCGAGTATCGCCATGAGTGCAAGGTAAATATTCATCCGAGTTTTTGACCCCGCACTCTCCTCTGCGATCTCTCTGACTTTCTGTGCTTCGATCTTGGCCTTCACCTTGATTTCCTCATTGTTTTGAGGTTTTTTGACCTTCCCAAGGCTTTTGAAGAACATGCCTTCGTTTTTCTCCTCTTCGATCCAGTCTTCGAAGTCTTCTAACACCCTCTCGTTCATTTCTATCTCCTGCCTTTGCATTTCAGCTGTCTCCTCGTAGGACTGCATCTTGCTGTCGAGTCGCTCCATTATCTACCACATCAGAAACGCAATTCTCTGTCAGACACTAAATGAAGAAGCAATATACTGTTTAACCGCCCATCGCAAGGGATGCTCACCTGGTCCCCAATTTGATCGAGCTCTTTCATGGCGTTCTGCCCAATCACATCAAACTCGGTGTCGGCGTCCTTGGTGAACTTGGTCAGGTAAGCAGACCGCTCATCCAGGAAGTTTGTGATGCGGACCTTCTGCGTCTGAAGCATGGCGATTTTCGCAAGCACCTCCTGCTGGCGCTGGTCACCGCCGTGCGGCAGGGGAGCGTCGGATCCAGCATCTTCGGAGCTGCTCTTACAGATGGAAAATCTCCTCCTGCTTAGTTGCAGTGTATGTCGGTGCGGGGAGGATCTGCGCGGCGAGGGAAGGCATGTCCGAACGGTGTGAAGAGTAAGCATCTCCTCTTTGATTCTTCGGGTCTTTGGTATGCTGCTGCTTTTGGTCTGCAGAGTAACCGTGGCGGAGTTTGTCTCTGCACCTCTCGTTGCTTGCAGCCTGGGAACGATATCCACGCAGCCACGCTGCTCAACAACAGGACAAGACCAAGTTGCCCCTTGCGTGCTGCGTGTTCACTCGGGTCCATTTCAACCCATGCCACTTTCCGGGGGAATGGGACCCTGCCTCGGTTCCTATCCATTGAGGCAAGTAGTGCTCTGTGTGTAGCCACCATAAAATCGATGGAGCCCCACTAGCTGCCGTGCAACCATGAACTGGGCTGAAATAGAGGTGCTAGCTGGGCCGCGCCTACTTATGTTTTTTTGTACAACGAAGAGCTGGGCTAGCCTACAATGAATGGCCACCTACAGCTTATCATTCGCCCTACGAAGCTATGGCCATGTCCACAGACACGAATTTAAGTGGATGAATCCATGTGATCGTTTGGAGTTAAATTTTTTTTCGATAGAAGGGGCCAGACGGCCCCATTTTCATTACGAAAATTGAGT
Organism: Thinopyrum elongatum; assembly: GCA_011799875.1. Lineage (NCBI taxonomy): Eukaryota > Viridiplantae > Streptophyta > Magnoliopsida > Poales > Poaceae > Thinopyrum > Thinopyrum elongatum. Next base: position 488,600,249 of record CM022299.1, read on the forward strand.
TATCCATCATCCAGCCGACAACTCTATACACTTGACTGATGCAACAAACTGCAGCACCAGAAACGACAGCATACATCCTTAGAGTTGTCGGGATGTATCTACGTGATGCTTTCTCAGAAATTTGCACGGGACAACACAAACGACCACGTGTGGTTTGTTTTAATCCCTTTTATTCTGCAATTATAGACTGGAAATACTTCGAGCACCTAACTATCAGTAGTGCGTTCTCGCACTCACCTGTGAAATGGAAACGGGAGATGCTGGTCGATGGTGCTTTTTAATCTGCCCATTAAGCCTGGAACCTTATCCGTACTTGGTCCCGCTATTCCACAAGTATGCTTGCATCAATGAGGCAATCGAGCAAGAACTGAAGAAGATGCCCTTGAGACTTTTAATGCCAGAACTCCTCTCTCCGAATAATCCACATCACGCAGTTACTTTTGTCGAGCAAATTCTCAAGAGTAGAGTTACGCGTCTGAGTGCTCATGAGCTGTACCCTTCCGTCTGCCCCACCACATGCGCCGTGTAGTCGAAAGCGCAGAAATGGCCTTCACGATCATGAGACCCGGCCTCGCGCCCATGCCCACCTGCACCTATCTGCCTACAGGAGTAATGACGCGAAGCAAACGAACATGCAGATGCCGGGGGCTTGTGCCGCAACTAGGCCCTTATTCAGCAGACGCTTTCGGTACACCTCCTCCAAATCCCCGGCGGCGTCGTTAAAAGATCGCAGTTTTGGGCCGCTCGACGCGTCGCTGTCCGCTCTCGCTCCGGCTCCGGACCGCGTCGTCCTCGTCGATGGAGCCTCCGGGCGGTCATGGACGGCTGGGTTAACAATTAAGTAATCGATTCGGTTCCTTGGCTGTGACCCGTGAGGCCTCGTCGTCATATCTCCCCCCGGTCTGGTGCAATGTATTCGTACCGATCTTATCCCTTCGCCGTTCCAATTGTGGTTCGTACAAATGGGTAGTTGCAGCGGTGTAGCTTCTAGAAGTGATGTCATGGATCGGAAGCCAGAGGTGACGGTCGTATGCACTGTGATTCGACGATGATGGCTCCGGAATGTCAACAATCAGGGAGGTCTACACGTACGTACGGGCGAGCCGGGTACGGACGCACAACCCTGCGTAGACTTTCCGCCACAGCCCACAGGAATGGCACTGGTGGTTTAACACGCGATCCAGTAATCTAGTAGTATTCCTCGTTCCAGGCGGCATGCACTGCATCAAGGCTATGCGTATCTCCTGGAACACGCGTGCTGTTTACGCACTGTCGGCACGCTTTGTTATCTTTCTTGCCACTAGCTAATTTTCCGAAGCAAAGACGAGCCGATTTGGTTTACTCCCAAGAGATCAAATCCCTGTAAATCTTCGGAGTTTGAACGATGGGATTTAATCTCTCAGGCACTGCCAGGGCCAGCGACCAACAGACGAGAATTAACTCGGTGTAGTACCCGTATCTCTCGCCAAATTTAATTATGTGCGTCCATACTCGTACTGGTACGGCCGAGCTCTCTGACGGACTGCGGATCATGGCCCGCATGTCGGCCTCTGTGGGACGGAGAGCAATCAATCAAGCGCTTGATCGCATGAGAAGAGACCTCATCCCCGGGGGTCCACGTGGGCCCGCGCGCAGCGATTGTATACCGACGGGGACCTCACCAGGTGGACGGTGCACCTGAGCAGTACGTGCCGCTGCCTGCCTGGTCCGGATTCCCCCGGTCGAGATCCGGCTCCGGCACAGCGCACACTGCACAAGATATTTGTCTCCGCCCCCAAGATTGCGTCGTAGTAATCCAGTTTTTATGTACACTGAAATATGTGAACCCACGGTTCATTTTTTTTTAACCCAGTACAGACATAGGCGCTCATATACACACGCATACATGTACCCCTATGAACGCACACACACCCTTCTTCTATGAGCTCCTTCGAAAGACTGAGCCGGCATATCATCTTGAAATTTATGAAGTCAGCGTAGGCGCCTCGTCGTCGACGGAAATGTCTCTACCCACTGAATGCACATCGCCAAAAATCCTGAAATAAATCCAGAATAAATACGAGCATCAGGATTTGAATTCTGGTGGGCTGAGATCGTCTCCTCCCACTATTCAGTTTCTTGATGGACGTGCCGCTGCTATCTGTTTGTCCATCTGCAGCCGTCCGCACGTTCAGAAATAAATAAAAACTTGATGTGGAATCTACTACTCCGACGAGATTAAGATCAAGGCAAATATCTGCACTAAATCACTGTACAATTTTTTTGTTCTAGCCTGTGCTGTACCTCGAAAAGGTCAACGATTCTCCCTGATGGCGCCGGCCACTGTCCACGAATTTAGTGCACTTGCTCTTTAACTTATCGCGACGCTGATGCAGATGATTTTGATGGGGCAGTACAGTGGTAGTTCTCTCCATAGCCTCCAAGGTTGGGAGACAGACGTAACAGCTGCGAACCGCTGTCGCTCTCGCGTACCGTCGGTCTGGGTGCGCGGTCACGAGCTCAACTGCCTCGCCCTTCACCGGCCCCGGCTAGGACTGCCAGTAGGAGTACTATCTTTGGTTTTCGGTATCAGCTTCGCGGAATGAATGATGATTGATCAGTTGGGGTTTTAAAGGTGCTTTAGCCTGGAACCAAGCAATCATTTTAGAATCTGGTGGAGTTAACTGAAGTTAACGCTTGTTTGGGAGTAAGAACTTCGTGGAATTTCACAACAGTTCATTTTAGAGTTAATAACACTTTTGGAACATAAACTTGCACGGTGCGTACAAATTCATACATAAGGTTGAAAAATGACACAAAGTAGTCCAACAACTTGTGTTTGAAGTACATTTACATACATTTCCGTCCTTGGCCGTTATTTCCCTGTTAACTCTGTGTGGTCTCTAAGTGTGGTGCCCACCTGTAAGTGGGAAAAGAGGAAGAAAAAATAAAGAAGCATTGCGTGTTGCTCCCGCAGGACTCGAACTCGGAAGTTCAAGGCAAGGATATCTACACTAGCATGGTCCGCCAACATGGTCTTACTCCTCATCGCCATGTGGATCTGCCCTGTATGCGTGCTCATCCTAAGTTGTTTCCTGATAACACGGTTGAGATCATTGATGATATGACTCTAGGTCCGGCAATGACATTCAAGTGTGACTGGAATGAAGGTGCCGTCCTTCAGTTCTATGCCACTTGTTTCTTTGGACCAAACAACACCCTCACTTGGATGACTGACAATGTCGAGATGAGCATCACCTATGACCGCTTCGTTCAGATTTTGGGCTTGTCCGGTGTTGGCCATCGGATTCACAGTCCGAAACCACAGCATAAACCCAAGGGTATTGATGCATGCCTGCCTCTTGTCAAACCTACCAGTCGGCTCATTGAGGAGGTATCCGCCCAACGAGGTATCCATCTTCAAGTCACCATTCTTCATTCTCTATCAGTGTGTGCTTCGTACTCTCTATCCCAAGAAGGGAGATCGCTCGAGGGCTCGTAGTTACTTAATTGACCTGATGGTGCGCATGCAGGATTAGCCCACAGAGCCACTTGACACTGCTCATTATATTTGGCATGAGATCTATTTATCGAGCTTTCTGCAGTCACGCCAGTTTCCTCATGCTCCATACATTCAGGCGCTGATTGATCACACTGCCGCCTTTGAGCTTGTCAAAACCGTTGAGCATACATGTGGAAACCTCCTGCTCACATGTTCGAGGCACCCTCAGCCTCAGTCTCTGCCAAGGGCAAGACCCCAGTTCAGCCCAAGAGGCCAACTGCAACACCTCCATCTCTGAGGGAGCCTCTTGGATGCATTGCCTTGTTCATGGGGAAAGCCCAGTCTGCCATCATGAAGGCTATCACATTCAACCGCAAGCAGAACCATCATTCAGAAGTGCATGATCATCTCCAAGAACCAGAGCAAGTAGCATCTACGCACCTGTGGCAGTCTAGTGAGCGACGGTGATCCTACCCCTCCGGCACCGTCTACCTCCACCTTCGGGTTCCCGTCCCACGATGAGTACGCTGAGTTCTTCGATGGGGTGGTCGATGCCGATAACATCCGCCAGGAGTGATTCCGTTTAGGCCCACTAGTTCTCTTCGCCACTTTTTGCGTGTTGCTACCGAAGGGGACATGTAGTACTATATTAGGTTGTTGAGCTCTATATTTGCTATGCTATCGTTGAACTATCTATTTGTGTTATGTTTTGCACTTTGGTTGTGAGACTTTGAATTATTATTTGTGAGACTTTGGTACGATGGATCTCGTGTGTTATCATATATGCTATCATTGTCTCTTTATCTTAAGAATGTTAGTTCATGGGTTGTCCACTACTTGCTTGTGTTTCTAGCACTCCCAGCAAACATAACGGTATGTGCATTGTGTCATTATTTATCCACATATGCACACATTAAAGGGGAGTTCAACCAAATCAACATATGATGCTCTTATTTGCCACATTGTACTACATTTTTTTGAGCTACATATATATTGTCATCAACAAACAAAAAGGGGGAGACTGAAAGTGCAATCATGCCCTTGCATCATATTTTGATGTTGATGATGATATACATGTAGGGGACAAACCATGTTTGTTAAGTAAATCTCAGGTGTTAGTCTCCATGTGACAATGTGTGTGGATCACGGACGTTCGAAATAAACATGACTCAAGGAAGAAGATACAAGAAGTCAACAAGTTCATTTTTACTGTCTTGAGTATAGGGATCCCGCACTACTAAGAGGGGATCGATAGGATTGGAAATAGATTTGCTCGAATCGTCGCGAATTCCAATTACTGCTCTCAAACCTTCCCCACAAAGGTTTTTTACTCTAGCCAACATAATCTCTCAAGTATCATTCGTTTCATTTGGCTAGTTTTCCCACTGTAGGATCTATGCACCTCTCTTCACTCTCACGTCGGATGTCGGGGCAGCTGCCATAAATCCGAGCTAGTTGCAACAGAACCGTGTTCTAGTGTGTTCACCGCAAGCCAGATGTTCGACCCATTCGCCGGATGTCCGGGTGCTCTGCATGTCCGGATGTCTGGGGTCCTCCCGAAAATCCAAGGCACAGGGTCTCGAACCATGCATGGTTTGCTGTGACCTGCCGCCGGATGTCCGGCTGCTGGCCAGATGTCCAGCATCTCATACACAGTCTGGATGTCCGGGACACCCCCAAAAATCTAGCCCCGTCCTATACAGAACCTTGGCTTGTTTTTTCGTGTGTTCGCCAGATGTCCGGCCCCTATAGCCGGATGTCTGGGTCCTCTGGTTCTACACTGCTATGTGCAATTCGTATGACTATTTCTCTTGGCCGGATGTCCGACCCAGCACAGGCACTTACTCCACAACGGCCATATTTGCAGTACCACTATATATATCCTTCTTCCACTACAGGAGAAGGCTGACCATTCACTTTGAGCTAACCCTAGAACTCATTTCACTCTCTCTCTCTCTCAACCTCATACACCAAATCCTAGATTCTAGAGGGATTTGAGAGAGTTCTAAAGAAGTCATCCAATCAAGTGATAGATCCCCTCCTTCCCCTTCTCTTGACAAAAGGAATTCGTGATTTGAGCAAGTCTTGAGCTTATCCCCATCGTTCTTGTTACTCTTGGAGGTTGGAGACTCCTAGGCGGTAGGAGTTCTTCGGAGAGGAATCGTTCATTGCGATTACCCCCCGGAAAGTTTGCGAGGGTTTGGAGACCACCCCAAGGTCTACCACTAGTGGTTGGGAATCGCCTTCGTGGAGATATCTCACAGAGAGAATAGGGTGAGCCTTCGTGTCATTGGTGTGCCTTCGTGGTAACATCCACCCCTCTAAATGGTGACGTAGCTTCCCTCCAAGTGAACATCGACATACATCCTCGTCTCTCGGAGTTGCGCTTATTCCTAACCCTAGCTCCCTACTTGTGGTTATTTATCTCTTAGTCTTTACATGCATTATATTGTGCTTGTATATCCAAATACTTGTTGTATTTGTTCACCTTGTTTAGCACTTGCATCACCTTTGCAATTGTTAGGCTCACTTTCATATTCCGCAATATTGCCTAAAATTGCTAAGTAAGAATTAAAATTTGTAATTGTACCTATTCACCCCCCCTCTAGGTCCATCTCGATCCTTTCAGTAGCGAAGGAGACCCTTTTGGGTGGTAGGTGAAAAAGTTTGTATCTCCCAGGGTTTTTTCCTTTACCCTTCCTTATATACATGAAAGTGTTAGTGTCGCGGCATTTGAAGTTGCATCTAATCCTCTTCGTGAATTTTTGTTAGGACCGAGAGTATATTGACCAGAGGGGGTTGAATGGGAGATTAAAAAATTCTCGCGAATGTTTTGAATTGAGCCTAAACACAGCAGCACAAAAGATTCGGTAGATAAGTAACTAAGCAAGTAACCTATTGAGGAACAAATCTTTCAACATAGGATGCGATAATAGTTCAAGCATAGTAGAGAACTGGCTTAACTATCATGATGGCAAAGGAGTACACAATTACTTGCAGTAGCATGAAGGAAAACGGGATATGAACTGCAAGGCAAAAGCTACCTGAATAGAATCCACGGTAACACCGAATGATAGCTAAACCGAGAAAGACATGATAGATAGATCAAGAGTGAATGAAAAATGATCGATAGGTCCTATCGACACATAGCATGAAAAGTAGTTGTAGAATGAATTGCAGAATAGTAAAGTGAACAAGTGGTGCTCGATGGCGACATAAGGATTTGGTAGACCAGTTCACCCTTCTGCCAAAGGACTACATCTGGTTGGAGGGACTTGTGATTGAACATAGGAGCAAACCTCTCTCCGTCCTATTCTCCTTTAGCTTGGAGCTGATCAGACTCCAGTTGATTTCACTCGTGGTAGATACTTATCGATGATCTTCAAACGTTCGACAGACTTCTTCGTGAACCACAATGACTCTTGGTTGCTGAGGACTTTGCTTGGCGAGGGCAATTATTCTTCGTCACTCAAGCCGATACCTATCCGTCTAGAGAGTGTGCAACTCTCAAGAGTAACAGGTACAAGAACTCTAACTCGGAACTACTATGATGCTCAATGATACGTCTCCAACATATCTGCACTTTTTGATTGTTTCATGCTATTATATTATCAATCTTGGATGCTTTATATGCTTTATTATGCTATTTCATATCATTTTTTGGCTCTTACCTATTAACCCTGTGCCCGGTGCTAGTTCCTGTTTTTTTTGCTTATTTTTGGCTTTTCAGAAAATCAGTACCAGACGAAGTCCAAACACTATGAAATTTTACGGTGATTTTTCTGGACATACGGACCCTAGAAGGTTCAAGAGGAAGCCAGAAGACTTATTGGAGAGCCACGAGCTCATAGGCCGCGCCTAGGGGGGTGGGGTGCGCCCACCGAGTTCGTGACTCCCACGCAACTCCGTTTGACATAATTCCACCTCTATAAATTCCCAAACCAACAGAGAGCCACCCGAAACACTTTTTTTGTCGCCTCAAGCTTCATTTTTTCCACGATCCCATCTAGAGGCCTTTTTCGGTACTCTGCCAGAGGGGGAATCGGTCATGGAGGGCTTCTACATCATCCTTGCTGCCTTTCGATGATGCGTGAGTAGTTCAACACAGACCTACGGGTCCATAGCTAGTATCTGAATGGCTTCTTCTCTCTCTTTAATCTTCAATACAATGTTCTCCTCGATCTTCTTGGAGTTCTATCCGATGTAATCTTCTTTTGCGGTGTGTTTGTTGGGATCCGATGAATTGTGGGTTTATGATCAGATTATTCATTGAAAGTAATTGAGTCTTTTCTGAACTTTATTATGCATCATTGTTATAGCTTTGTATTTCTCTTTGATCTATCCGTTTGGTTTGGCCAGCTAGATTGATTTATCTTCAGTGGGAGAGGTCATTTGTGATGGGTTCAATCTTGCGGTGTCCTCACCCAGTGATAGAAAGGGTAGCGAGGCACGTACTTGTATTTTTGCCATTAAGGGTAAAGCAATAGGGTTTATTCATATTGCTTGGGTTTACTTTGTCTACATCATGTCATCATACCTCGTGCATTACTCTGTTTGTTATGAACTTAATATGTAGAGAGGCAAGCATAGAAGCACTCTAGAAGTGGAGTAATAGTAGTAGATGCAGAATCATTTCGGTCTACTTGTGAGTTGTGACAGACGTGATGCCTATATACATGATCATTGCCATGAATAACATCATAACTATGCGCTTTTCTATCAATTGCCCAACAGTAATTTGTCTACCCACCGTATGCTCTTGTTTCGAGAGAGAGAAGCCTCTAGGGAAAACTATGGCTCCCAGGTCTACTTTAATCATATTACTAAAACCAAAAATACCTTGCTGCAATTTATTTACTTTTATTTTTTTTTGCAATTTATCTATCTACCTATACAAGATTTGATCCTTGCAAGTAACAGTTCAAGCGGATTGACAACCCTCTTGCGCGCGTTGGGTGCAAGTATTTGCTTTTGTGTGTGCAGGTGCTGTTTACTAGGATTAGCTTGCTTCTCCTTTTGGTTCTATAAACCTTTGTTCTCACTGAGGGAAATACTTATCAGCTACTATAATGTTTCACCCTTCCTCTTCGGGAAAAATCCCAATGCAGCTCACAAATAGCACTAAACCATTGTCTAAGTTTTGGTTCTTGGTTTTCTCTCGGTAGATTTTAAACTCAAGTCTCTCGAAGAGGGGATGCTCAACCTATCTTCTCAGAAATATTAAGCGGAGCAACCAACAGACAACATTGGAGCAGAGTGGCTATTTACAGCCACAACCTTCCACACAAAAAAAGACACATCTGTGACATTATGGCCCGAATGAAAACTTTTTCTATCATGGTTATGACACTTCTACGATGATAATTGTGACAAAAACACGTATCACCATATATGTGGTGGGCTCCTACTTCGATGACAACAAATTATGACAGAAAATGGGCTTTTCATCTTGGGTGGGCCGGAGACGCACCTGTAGGAACGAAGTATGTCTACCAGAGGGGGGGGGGGGTGAATGGGAGTTTTAAAATTTCTTCGGAAATCTCAAAACTCTCGGAACCCAGCAGCGGAGCGAATGAAAAACAAACTACATCGAGCTATAACTAAGTACCGAATGGAAATTAAAACATGCATCGAGACAAATGAAACGAAGGAAAATAGATCAAATGTAAATATGGGTAGCAGAGGTGACCAGGGATGCTCAATGGCGACGGGGTGTTTGTTCGACCAGTTCGTCCTTCTGCACAAGGACTACGTCTTGTTGGAGGGGCTGTGACTTAACACGGAAGATAAACTCTCTTCACCCTATTCTCCTCGACAATTGGTTCGTCAACTAATGCCGATCACTAGTGGTAGATACTTGAGGCGATCTCCAAACCTTTATAGACTTCTTCTTCGAGAACCACAATCACTCTTGGTCTCTGAAGAAATTGACACCTAACCGTCTAGAGAGTTTGCAACTCTCAAGAGTAATAGGCGGAGCGTACTGGACTTAGATTCGAGTGATGCTGAACCACTATCTAATTCTTTGGCTCTAGGGGTTTTCTCTCGGTGAATTTTAAACTCAAATCGCTCAGAGAGGGGGTTGCTTAACAATCTTCTCAGAATCAAACGGAGTAGCCACCGGACAAAGCCGGTGCGGGGTGGCTATTTATAACCGCAGCCTTCCCTGGTGGGAAATGACCATTTGACATATGAATAGATCATTATCAACAGCCCGAGTGAAAAGTGTGGGATCAGTGGATCCTGGCTTGAACCCTTTATCGAGCAGAAACTTCTTCAAGGTGTCATATCAAGCTTGAGGGGCTTGCTTCAGCCCATATAGAGCCTTTTTCAACCTGAAAACTTTGTTAGGAAACTCAGGGTGTTCAAAGCCAGGTGGCTGTCTAACATAAACTTCCTCATCAATTTCACCATTGAGGAAAGCACTTTTCACATCCATTTGATACAGCAAGATATCATTGCAATTTGCATAAGCGAGAAGAATACGAATTGCCTCAAGGCGAGCAAGAGGAGCATAAGTGTCACCGAAATCAATACCTTCTACCTGTGTATACCCTTGAGTGACAAGACGTGCTTTGTTTCTCACAACAATGCCATTTTCATCTGGCTTGTTCCAGAATATCCATTTGCTGCCGATGATATTATGCTTCTTAGGATTCAGCTTGTCAACCAATTCCCAAACATCATTCAGCTCAAATTGCACCAACTCCTCTTGCATTGCATTCATCCAATCTGGATCATTCATGGCTTCCTCATACTTGGTAGGTTCTACCAATTAAACAAAGGAGAAACTGCCCCAGTAGTTAGCCAAATGAGTGCGTGAACGAGTTGTGGGTCGATAACCTGGATTCTCGAGTTCATCTAGAATTAATGAAGGATCAACTCAATTATCCACTCGAGGATGAGGATTTTCATCTCGATGATCATTATCATTTTCATCAGTATCAGCATTTGTATCGCCATTCCCTTCAGGATTGCCATTTTGCTCGGCATTTGGATTCGGATTGCCATTAGTATTTGGAGTGGCATTTTCTTCGGCAGTGGCTTGGCGAGATCTGCTTCGAGTCATAGGAGCATCATCATCGGAAGACTCAGGTGCATTTTCTTCAACTGGCTTGATGCTCCCAATAGCCATTTGCCAAATAGCATTCGAGATCGGTGGTTCATCTATCACATTTGGCAGGTGCTCCTTTTGGGAGCAATTAGATTCATCAAACCGCACATTTACCGTTTCCATAACTTTTCCGTGGTGAGAGTTATAGACACGATAAGTATGTGAGTTTGAGCCATAACCAAGAAGAAAACCTTCATGTGCCTTAGGTGCAAACTTGGAAGAATGATTCATATCACGAATGTAACAAGGTGCACCAAAAACACGCAAATAAGAAACATTTGGTTTCTTGCCAGTGATAAGCTCATATGAAGTTTTCTTAAGGAACTTGTGAAGATAAACACGATTGATAACATGACAAGCAGTATTAATAGCATTAGCCTAGAAGCGAATAGGAGTTTTATACTCACTGAGCATTGTTGTCACCGTTTCGATGAGAGTTCTATTCTTTCGTTCAACAACTCCATTTTTTGGGGGAGTGTAAGCGGCAGAGAACTCATGAGTAATACCATTTTTGTCGAGAAAATCATCGATATGAGTATTTTTGAACTCAGTCCCATTGTCACTTCTGACATGCTTAATTCGCACATCATATTCATTCTTGGCCTTCTTAGCGAAGCTTTTGAAGATGTCTTGGGTGCAGGTTTTGTCTTCGAGAAAGAATACCCAAGTGTAACGAGAAAAATCATCAACAATAACTAGACCATAATGACTGCCACCGAAACTTGCATAGTTTTGAGGCCCGAATAAATCCATATGAAGAATTTCAAGTGGTCTTGTCGTGGTCATAACAGTCTTTGATGAATGATGCTTATTGGCTAATTTACCAGCCTCACATTCAGCACAAAGATGATCCTTATCGAACTTTACATCAGGAATGCCACGGAGATGATTTTTCTTCACCAAAGTCTGCAAGTTTCTCATACCTGCATGACCAAGCCTTTAGTGCCACAGCCATCCTTCGGTTGCTTTTGCAAGCAAACAAGTTTGACTAAGAGACCCTTAGAGAAATCCACAATATATAGATCACCTTTTCTAATTCCCTCGAAAACGAAGGAATTGTCAGAGGCCATAAAGACAATGCATTTGGATATGGAAAATAGAACTAGCATGCCTAGATCACATAGCTTGCCAACTGACATAAGATTGAATCCAAGAGACTGAACAAGTAAAACATCATCAATGGACTTGTCTTTGGATATGGCAATTTTACCTAGCCCAATTACCTTTCCTTTATTGTTGTCGCCAAAAGTGATATACTTCAGAGGTGAAGCAGTTAAGTTGGGGTCGACAAACAACGACTTGTCTCCGTTCATATGACTAGTGCATCCACTATCCATTATCCATTCTGTACACCCAGAGACATAGTCCTGCAGAAGAATTAGGCTTTCTTAACCACCCACATCTTTGCAGGTGGCTTCGAAACAAATGAGCGAGAAAGATATGGTTTCTTTCGGTAACCATGGTTGTTACTCGATGAGGTGCGAGCATAATCAAAGGAATAAGCATTGAAATTCTTTTTAGACGAATGAGTATAGTGATTGAATGAGGTGTGCATGTACTCATTCTGTCGAACTTTTTCAAGGAAGTAACGCGCATTTTGAGCCTGCATGGTTAGTAATGTTGTAACAGGTAATGCTTCAATGGTTTTTTAGGCACCCATATAGCTTTCTTTGGGGGGCCATTCCCGCTGTTTGGTCCAACATAGTGAGGGACAGCCTCACCATATTGGTTTTTGAACAACTTGTAGTTGTCCAGAGAATCATCATTAGGATATTCAGGGATGGGAGAGTTATATCCCGAAAGCAAAGCTGGGTCGAGCATTTTGCTTTTGGCAGACACCCTTACAGTGCGGGGATATTGATCAGGTTCCTAGTAGGAGCCATTTTCATTCAGTATCCTTTCGAAACCGATGCCTTCTTTCCTGGGATTTTTGTGAAGAATGGATTTCTTCAAAACATCACAAAGGGTTTGATGTCCTTTGAGAGATTTGAACATTCCTGTCTGAAGAAGATCCTTCAACCTAGCATTTTCATCAGAAACAGAACCATTTTCCTCGACAGAGGGGTTAGCATTCACAGATGATTCAGCATTGGTTCGTTCAAGGCATTTTATGCAAGGTGAAACAAACACTTCAGGTTTCTCTTTAAGTTGTTGGGTGGAAATAGAATTTTCTCTAATCAATCCTCATGAGACTCTCTCAGTGCCTCGAGTTCCTGTTTCCTTTTTAGGTAATCATAGGTCAATCTCTCATGGTCAGCTAAGAGAAAATCATGACAATTTGACAGTTCTTCCATTCGTGACTTGAGAGTGGAATACTCTTCGATCAACGACAATTTTTTCTCCATCTCCTCAACCAACAACCCATCAGATTTCCTGAGGGTTTTCTCACTTTTCTCAAGAGAGTTTTGTTGAATATTAGCAATTTTGATCAATTTAGCATGGTCATCCTCATCAGAAGAATATTGATCACTGGAGTGAACCTTGTGATTTTTGGAGGATACCTTTTCTTTCGATGCTTTGGCCATGAAGGAGTAGGCAGGAGATTCATTATCGCTTGACGGATTCCCGAAGAAGTTTGTTGCAAGGGAGGAAGCATATGCAATGCCAGCCATGCCATAGTCAGAATCCTCATCGAATTCATCAGCTTCTTTGGAGTCTGACGATTCTTCTTCATCAGAATCCATTTCCTTGCCGATGTACGCCTTGGCCTTGCGAGAGTTATTCTTTCGGTTGGAGGAGGACTTGGAAGGATTCCTTGAGGAAGATCTTGATGAAGATTTTGAGGAGGAGTTATCCTTCTTCTTGAAGAACTTCTTCGTTTTCTTCTCATCATCGGAGTCGTAGTTCTTGCTCTTGCTTTTGCCTCGATAGTTGCCAGAATCATATCTTCCACTAGCACGGGTTTTAGCTTCCCAGAGAGGACAGTCCGAAATGAAGTGTCCAGGCTTTTTGCACTTGAAGCAGGTGTATTCTCCAATAGGTTTTGATGAAGATTTTGAACCGCCAGAGTTGCTTGAACTTTTCTTCTAGAACTGACTCTTCTTGTGAAAGCGCTGGAATCTTTTTATGATCAGTGCGAGATCTTTGCTGATCCTTTCAGGGTCATCAGAATCTTCTTCGGCATTTCCTTAGGAGGAAGAATCAGCCATAGCCTTGAGAGCATGGCTTTTGCGATGGTTTGAACCATATTGATCTCTCTTCTCTTCTTCTTGTTCCTCGTGGGTGTTTAGCCTCTCCATGATATCAGCAGAGTCGAGATCTTTGAAATCAACTCGTTCCCTGATCATCAGAACAAGTGTGTCGAATGAACTATCAAGTGATTAGAGCAGTTTCTTCACAACCTCATGGTCAGTGATGTCTTTGGCACCGAGGCCTTGCAACTCATTTGCGATGTCACTCAGACGATCGAAGGTTTGCTGACAGCTTTCATTTCCAATGCGCTTGAACCGATTGAACTTTGCTCGAAGAGTATCAATGCGAGCTTCTTTCTGAGTTGAAACACCCTCATTTATCTTCTCTAGAATGTCCCACAATTCCTTCGCAGTTTCACACTGTCGATAGCGAAGAAATTGAGCACGAGAGAGATGGCCACCAATTTCATCTTTGGCTTGAGTGTCCATCTAAATGAGTTTCTTCTCGGCATCAGTGGGGGCTTGAAGTATTTCAATCGTGATTCCAAACTGCACCACATTCCACATGTCGTCGTCAATGGCCCAGAGACAGATCTTCAGCTTCTCCTTCTAGAAGGGATAGTCCGTCCCATCGAATATGGGAATCTTGAGATGCGACTTGTAGCTCACTGAAGACATACTTAAACTCCAAGGTTGTTAGACCAAAATGAGCAGAGTCAAGGAGTACCTTGCTCTGATACCAATTGTAGGAACGAAGTATGTCTACCAGAGGGGGGGGGGGTGAATGGGAGTTTTAAAATTTCTTCGGAAATCTCAAAATTCTCGGAATCCAGCAGCGGAGCGAATGAAAAACAAACTATAGCAAGCTATAACTAAGTACCGAATGGAAACTAAAACATGCATCGAGACAAATGAAATGAAGGAAAATAGATCGAATGTAAATATGGGTAGCAGAGGTGACCAGGGATGCTCGATGGTGACAGGGTATTAGTTCGACCAGTTCGTCCTTCTGCACAAGGACTACGTCTGGTTGTAGGGGTTGTGACTTAACACGGAAGATAAATTCTCTTCACCCTATTCTCCTCGACAATTGGTTTGTCAACCAATGCCGATCACTCGTGGTAGATACTTGAGGCGATCTCCAAACCTTTACAGACTTCTTCTTCGAGAACCACAATCACTCTTGGTCTCTGAAGAAATTGACACCTAACCGTCTAGAGAGGTTGCAGCTCTCAAGAGTAATAGGTGGAGCGTACTGGACTTAGATTCAAGTGATGCTGAACCACTATCTAATTCTTTGGCTCTAGGGGTTTTCCCTCAGTGGATTTTAAACTCAAATCGCTCAAAGAGGGGGTTGCTCAACAATCTTCTCAGAATCAAACAGAGCAGCCACCGGACAAAGCCGGTGCGGGGTGGCTATTTATAGCCGCAACCTTCCCGATTGGGAAATGACCATATTGGACACGTGGTCCAGCCAATGGCCAACCGACACGTTTACAACGGTCGGATTTTGGAGCAACGGTAACATTACTTTAGGAACAAGTAATGCTAACTCCTCGGTTTGAGACAAATCTCTCGCAACGAAGAAGATCATAGTCTCTTGCTGGCAAGTATTTGCTCGGAACACAAAGAGATTTCTCTCGTAGCTTTCATAGGATTTGGGTTTAGCATTAGAGAATCAACCTTTTGAATGCCACACCCCTCTTAATAGTACGGTGGTCCTATGACTCAATAAAGAGAAGAAGAACAACAAAATAAATGCTATGTCTTCACTTCGTCTTGAATCTCCTCAGACGAGTCATTTTCCTCGGACAGGAACTGAACCAATTGCTTTACTTCAGCAAATTTTGAGGGGTCACTCTTGTTATCATAATCTTCGGTGATAACCTTCACTGCAGCGCAGGGAGATTACCTTCGTCGTTTAACTCAAACTCCTCGTGATCTCAGGGACCTGTTACTCTGTGTGCACTAGCAAACACATAAGTCCCATATTGTTTATGTCAATAAACTCCAAAACATAAGGGGTCTATCATGGCACCAACAGCACCTGCATGACATTATTTGGGCCATCCATGACGTAAAAAATCATGGAAGAAGTGAGGGTGAGGAAAATTTTGGGGAGTTCCCAGTTAAGGTGGGTGGTCATGGCCGAGCGATGCGGTGTGGTTTGCGTGTTTCTCTCGTACTCGCGCGTGTGCGAGGCATTTGCTAACTAAACCCGAGCAAGGCGTTCGCTTATTGAACCCAAGCGATCGCACTGCTATGTACTGAAGCCGATCGATCGATCCCTTCGCTACTAACTGAACCCGATCGATTCCTTCGCTGCTAACTGAACCCGAGCGATTCCTTCGCTGCTAACTAAACCCAATCGATCCCATTGCTGCTTACTGAAGCCGATCGAACCCCCGTGCGAGAGGTAGCTAGCCAGTTGGGTTGCCTCTGGATGAACAGTGCCCGTTGCTGCCGCGCGCGCGATACATAGAACGAGTCGAGACGTGTGGTGAGTCCAGCCGGTTGGTTGCTATGGATGAACAGTTCCGGTGGGGGTTGGATGGACAGGACCCGGGCCATGTGTAGGCGGTTGCCGCTGGATGAACATGACCCCGAGGAGGCCGCTACACCCCAGCCGGTTGGGGTGGATGAATAGGACCCTGTGGAGGCTGGATGAACAGTAGCCGGTGGAGGCTGGAGGAAGTGAACGGTGGATGAACAGTAGCCCATGGAGGCTGGAGGAAGTTGACGGTGGATGAACAGTAGTCCATGGAGTCCCGTTATGAGGTACGCCGCACCCCTCCCAATCAACAAGACCCCGTTTCGACCGCAGGCGGTTGGCGAGAAGTCCGTTTCCTCTGTTTTGCGGTTCGCCGCACCCCTCCCGATGAACAGCACCCCGTTTCGACCGTAGGCGGTAGAACAGAAGGCCGTTTCATCTATTTTGTGGTACGCCAAACCCCATTTCTGTTGTTCCATCCATGCCGGTTGGCTCCCGTTGAACAAGACGCATTTCGACCCAGTCGATTGCCTCCCGATGAACACGACACTGTTTCCATTGTTCCAACCCAGTCGGTTGGCTGCCGATGAAGATGACGCCGTTGCTGTATGCTTTCGAGACCCTACCCGTATGTACGTACGTGGCCGTATTTTTTGCAGCGTGGTTGTATGTACATGTACACAATTTAGACGGGACTTCCCGAACTGCTACATCGGGGGCTCTACTATGACAAGTGCCGCTATTTACTCGTTCAAGGTTCATTGTTGCAGAGAGACCGATCGACGAAGATGTACGTACACGTTCGCGACCAGACAAACAATGCCACGTACGCTTCGACCGTGTGGGTCTGAGCTGTCAGGGAGGTGTGACGCCCACGGCTCAATCGTGCACTAATCATACACGCAAATGCACACGATCAAGCCTAAGGACTCACGGGAAGATATCACAACACAACTCTAAAACATAAATAAAGTCATACAAGCTTTATATTACAAGCCAGGGCCTCGAGGGCTCGAATACATAGCTCGATGTCATACAAGCGTCAGCGGAAGCATAAGACATCTGAGTATAGATATTAAAAGAGAAACAGAAGGGCCTTTAGAAAGGCGGGGCAAAATAAAACACTACGATCGAAAGGCGCCGGCCTCCTGCCTGGGACCTTCCGATCCTACTCCTGGTCGACGGCAAGCTCGTAGTAGTATCCATCCTCGGGGTAGTAGTAGTAGTCGATCGATGAGGCAGTTGTCTCAGGGGGCTCCGTCATCTGGTCACGACAAACTGATATGGGGAGAAAAAGAAAGCAAAGCAACCGTGAGTACTCTGAAGTACTCAGCAAGCAAGGATCTACACTACATATGCAACATTATCAAGGAATGGCTGTATATGTGGACTGGGCTGCAGAAATGCCAGAATAGAGAGGAGGCCTAGTCCTATCGAAGACTAGCATCTTCAGAGGTCTTGCAGCATTAGAAGAGTGTAGACAGTACCATATAATGTAGCAGTATCATTAAATCTCAACCTCACCCAGAGATCCTTTCTCGACTCCCTGCGAGAAAGCAATCCCAGAGCCATACAGTCATCAACCTCGTCCTGAGATCCCTTCTCGACTCCCTGCGAGAAGCAATCCCAGAGCCATATATCCAGGTATCATCTCACGTTCTAGTTGTGTCGATCGTGATACAACTTCGAGTGTCCTTTACCGTAGGACCGGCTATCGATAGATGTGTTCTTCCCTGCAAGGGTGCACCAACTTACCCAACACGCTCGATTAACTCCAGCCGGACACACTTTCCTGGGTCATGCCCGGCCTCGGCCAAACGATACATCGCAGCCCTACCTACAGCTCAGCAGAGAGGTATCCGCCGGTCTACATCCTAAGCACTCAGGGGTCTTGGGCCATCGCCCTGTGCACTCCGGGTCGTTGTGTGCAGGGTGGATACCAGCACCGCCTTGGATGGTCGGTACGATCCGACCGTGCCACAATACTGAACTGGACGTCTGACAGAACTTTCGGCTGATGCCACGATGCAAAACGCCCATACTATGCCCACGTGATGGTTAGTGCTATCAGGCCAGAGGCCTGCTCGGATCAAATATCCAAATCATTAGTACCTTGGGCTTGCGGTAACGAGCAGAGACTCACGAAAGATGTGACCCCGTCGCCCCGTCTCGAGGACTTGCTGCAAGGGTTAAGAATGCCCGGCCGCACCTCGTATTCATCACTCGGGCACCATACAGGCAACCCGTCTTCACATCACACGCGGGTACCCCTCAGGGTCGACCCGCCTTCCAAGTAACAGTGTAAAGTCCAATTATCCGTGTGTCCATAACATCAAGGAAATCCGAGGTATCACCCTCGTTGGATTCCTACTCGATGTAACCGTCAAGGTGAACTTAGGAGGAATCACCCTCGATGGGTTCACACTTGATGTGTTGCACGACAGGGTCGTATCGGAAGTGGAGAAGGAGGAATCACCCTCGATGACCACGACCAAATAGCTACTCTACAGAGTTAACATCTAAAGTGCTACACGAGGTATCACCCTCGGCACTCGATAGTAACGCTGCAGTGTCGTTACAACTAAGGGGGGTGATGTGCGGTGCCGGGGCAAGGTCTTCAATCCCGTTGATCGGGTCTTCGGATAATCCAGCGGGGCAATCAGGATAAGTGGGGTCGTTGATAGGTCTCTACCCAGCCTATACAAAGCAGTTTAGGATATGCAGGTAGTTATCAACAGCATGTTACAATAAACAGGCTATGCATCAGAATAGGTAAAGCAGTAGCAGTATCAATTCTAATGCAAGCATGAGAAAATAGAATGGGCGATATCGGGATGATCAAAGGGGGGGGCTTGCCTGGTTGCTCGGCGGCAAGGGCAAGGTCGTCAATGGTGTCTTCGGTCTCCGGAGCTGCGTCGGTCTCGGGGACGACGTCGGGGTCTAACGAGAGAGAAGAGGGGAAGGAAACAGTATAAATACACAGCGAACAAGAGCAACACAATGTACGACATGACAATATGCAATGCCGGGTGTGTCCTAACGTATGGTTGCACGTCACCGAGGAAGGAGGAATCCATCCGGGAATGTTTTCCCGGTTTCGGACATTTGTCAGATAGATGACCGGAGGGGAACGGTTCCATGTTCGGATAGTTAGGGACATGTGGCGGACGAACGGTCCACGTAGTCGGAGTCGTCTCGTCGTTCTGAGCAACTTTCATGTACAAATTATTTTAATCCGAGCTACGGTTTATTTTATATGATTTTCTAAAGTTTTAATCATTTTCTGAATTTATTTAATTAACTAAATTAGAATTATCCGAAACAGTGTATGCTGACGTCAGCATGATGTCAGCAGTCAACAGTGCGTTGACTTGGTCAAGCTGACGTGTGGGTCCCACCTGTCATTCTCTGTTTAGGTTAATTAGGGTTTAGTTAATCTAATTAGAGTAATAATTAAACTAACTAATTAATTAGATTATCTTAATCAGAGTCAATTAACTTAATTAATTCATTCATTCATTTTTATTAACTATTTCTAATACATCTTTCTTTTTCTTTTATTTAAAACGTTTCAGGTGGCTGGGCCCCACATGTCATTGGCCCATGGCCTTAGCGGGCACCGGGCGTCGGGCACGGGTGCGGGCGCCGGGTCGCCTGGACCCGGACGCGCGCGAGTGGGACGGCGGCGAAATTGGGGCGCCGGGCGCGGGTGGCCGTGGCCACGGCGAGGCGGCAAGCGATGCGCAGCAGCAGGGCGAGCAGCGACAGGGGCGGCGCAGCGAGGTGAGCTGGGAGGGGGCCAGCCGGGGCGAGCGGGCGGAGGGTGGCAGCGGGGATGTGTGTGAGGGGGCGCGGCCGTGCGGGTGGAGCCAGAGTGCGGGGGTAGGCGGCAGTAGTGGGGTGCGGCGGCCACGAGCGGGCGAGGGACGGCGGGGCTCACTAGGAGGAACACGCGGCGCAGGGGCGGGGCTTGCACGCGAGCTGCAGCGAGGAGTGGCGAGGCCACAGGGTGGCCGGCGTGGAGCAGGCGATGCGGGGTGCGAGCTAGGGCGACGGTGACCGAGGTGAGAGAGAGGGGGCGGGGCGACGAAGGCCGGTGGCCTCACCGGCGTTGATGGGGAGAGGTCGAGGAGGTCCGGCGTGGGGAGGAGTCGAGGACGGGCGAGGTCGAGGCGGAGGGGCTCCGGTGGCGTCGAGGTGGCTCCAGGGACGGCGAGCGGCAGCGGTGTTGGTGGAGATCCGACGGAGGTGCGACGGCGGCCGCAGGGGAGGGGGGACGACACAGGCGTCGCGGCAGTAGGGGAGTCCGGCGACGGGGTCGGGGCGCTGGTGATTGGGGCGATGGGGTCGGGGCAGTTGCCCGATCCAGATGGGGAGGAGAAGGGGATCGGGGAGAAGGGGGTAGTGGGCGCTAGGGTTTGGGACAGGGGGCCATATAGGCCGAGGAGCGGGGAATGGGCCGGCCTGGTGGCAGTGGCCAGCTAGGCCAAGGCCCAACGGGGGGGGGGAGGTTTTTCTTTTATTTTATTTCTTTCCTTTTTATTATAGTTTCCTTTTTATTTTAGTTTTTGTAAAATATAATTAGCACCTAATTTAGTATTTCAGTTTAGTCCACTATCACAAAAAGTCTAGTCCCCCAAATAATTTAGTTTGATATTTTATTAATTAGTAAAGGCATTTAAATAATTTGGTTTGCTACTGTTTAAATCATTTTAGTGCAGTTAAGCATTTCATAAAAGTTTGGTTTCACCACCATAATCACCTATGCATTATCTGGCACGACCCGAACATTTTAGTTTCAAATTTGGAACAACTTTTATTTTCACTTTTAATTAATTCGAAGTTTGAATTAGGAGTTCGAAATGCAATATGATGCAAATGATGACTAGGAACTGTTGAACTTGCTGACATGGCATTATCAAAATGGGATTACTGTGGCTAACCACTGGGGGTGTTACAAATCTCCTGCACTAATAAGAATTCTCGTCCCGAGAATTAAGAGGTAGAAGGAAAAAGTTTGGGGTATTCCGCACGAAGATTATCCTCGCGTTCCCAAGTGGCTTCATCTTCAGTATGATTTGACCACTACACTTTGAGGAACTTGGTAACCTTCTGACGGGTCCGACGTTCAGCTTCATCGAGAATGCGGATCGGATGCTCCTTATAAGATAGGTCATCTTGCAATTCGAGCATCTCGTGATCCACTGCGCGGTGCGGAGATTCCTTAAAACATTTACGAAGTTGCGACACATGGAAGACGTCGTGGATATGAGAGAATTGCGGCGGCAACTCCAATTTATATGCCACCTGACCACGTCTTGCAACAATGCGGAAAGGACCAATGTAGCGTGGAGCTAGTTTGCCCTTGATTCCAAAACGGTGAGTGCCCTTCATAGGAGTGACACGCAGATAAACTTGATCACCAGGTTGATAAGTCAAACCCCATCGTTTGTGATCATAGTTGCTCTTCTGGCGGTCCTGAGCCATCTTGAGATTTTCTCGGACAATACGAACTTGCTCTTCGGCGTGTTGGATAATATCCGGACCCACAAGCGGTCGTTCCCCAGTTTCTGACCAATTCAGAGGGGTTCGACACTTACGTCCATAGAGTACTTCGAAGGGAGCCATTTTCAAGCTGGCTTGATAGCTGTTGTTATATGAGAATTCCGCATAAGGAAGAGATTCTTCCCACTTCTTACCGAATGATATAACACAAGCCCGAAGCATGTCTTCAAGCACTTGATTGACTCGCTCGACTTGGCCTTGGGATTGAGGGTGATAAGCTAAACTCCAGGTAATATGAGTTCCCATAGCTTCTTGGAAACTTTCCCAGAACTTGGATGTGAAAAGGCCGCCACGGTCCGAACTAATCTCCTTCGGAATACCGTGGAGTGAAACAATTCTGGAGATATACAACTCTGCTAACTGACTAGCAGTGATCGTCTCCTTGACAGGCAGAAAGTGTGCAACTTTAGAAAGTTGGTCGACGACGACAAGAATAGCATCGTGTCCCTTCTGTGACCTGGGAAGGCCAGTAATGAAATCCATCTGAACATTATCCCATTTCCATAGAGGAATAGGAAGTGGTTGCAAAATTCCAGCAGGCTTTTGATGTTCTGCTTTAACGCGACGGCAAACAACACATTCAGCAACATAACGAGCAATGTCCTGCTTCATTCTAGACCACCAGTACCTTTGACGGAGATCACGATACATCTTGGTGCTACCCGGATGAATAGACAGCGGGGTAGCATGTGCCTCCTTCATGACCTTGTCGGTCATAAGCTCGAAGCGAGGTACGACAATGCGGTTTCTGAAATACAAGGTTCCATCTTCAGACAGTGAGAAATCCCTGTACTTTTCAAGGTGAAGATCTTTCTTCATCAGATCAATTTCAGCATCTTTAGCTTGCGCATTCTTAACAGCTTTCTCGAGATCTGGTTGTATCACAAGGTTATTAAGAGAACCCTGTGGGATAATACGGAGATTCAGCTTGCGCAGTTCTTCAAAAAGACGAGGTTGAGCTTGCCTAACCATGAGGTTGTCGCAATAGGACTTGCGGCTTAAGGCATCAGCCATCACGTTAGCCTTGCCAGGGGTATAGGAAATACCCAAATCATAGTCCGCAATGGCCTCCATCCATCTTTGCTGACGGAGGTTTAGAGATGGCTGAGTGAACAAGTACTTCAGACTTTTATGATCCGTGTATATCTCGCAACGATTACCGAGAAGGTAATGTCGCCACAACTGCAGTGCATATATGACAGCAGCTAGTTCTAGATCATGTACCGGATAATTCTCTTCATGTGGGCGCAACTGTCGAGAGCCGTAAGCAATCACCTTACGCTCTTGCATTAGGACACTGCCTAATCCTTCACGGGATGCGTCACAATAAATCACGAAGTCTTTGCGGGAATCTGGAGGAGATAGTACTGGGGCAGATGTTAGCTTGTCTTTGAGTGTTTGAAAACTTTCTTGACATTTGTCTGTCCATTCAAACTTAACGTCCTTGTGAAGCAGATCAGTCAAAGGCTTAGCAATCTTAGAAAAGTTCTCGACAAATCGACGGCAATAGCTTGCAAGGCCAAGAAAACTTCTCACTTGCTTGACGTTCTTCGGAGGAGTCCAGTCAAGAATAGCCTGAACTCGTTCTGGGTTAACGGCGATACTTGGGCAGGTAGTCAAAGAGATTGACGATGATAACACAGATCAGTGAGGGGCAAGGATGGCATTGCCGTTCATGAATTCAATTAACATCTCGGAAGAACTCAAAATGTTGACGCTGAACAAGACACATTTTTCTGGGAGATTCCAAAAGTGTCAAATGACGGTAAGCGAGGTATATGATAATTTGGAAAGAAAAGGGTAAACAACCCAATGGAAAGGAAAATGATTATCAGACTAATCAGATCAATGGTAAGGAATAAGCACAAGTATCCAGCTCTCCGGGTGGACGAGATTTACGAGATCCTAATGTTGGAGTTAGTAAAATTTTAACCCGAATAGAAGAGAGATCAAAGTCCCAGAGTAAAGGTCGAGGAGTAAAAGATAGTAATACCACCCAATTGGCGACGTGGGCCCGTAAGCCACACAGCCAAGTTAGTAAAACAGTTTTCGGACACTAGACTCAACTTCGGCCAAGGAGTTAGAAAGGGGGGTTCCTACAGGCAGTCGGCGCTGATACCAACTTGTGACGCCCTCGGCTCAATCGTGCACTAATCATACACGCAAATGCACACGATCAAGGCTAAGGACTCACGGGAAGATATCACAACACAACTCTAAAACATAAATAAAGTCATACAAGCTTTATATTACAAGCCAGGGCCTCGAGGGCTCGAATACATAGCTCGATGTCATACAAGCGTCAGCGGAAGCATCAGATATCTGAGTACAGATATTAAAAGAGAAACAGAAGGGCCTTTAGAAAGGCGGGGCAAAATAAAACACTACGATCGAAAGGCGCCGGCCTCCTGCCTGGGACCCTCCGATCCTACTCCTGGTCGACGGCAAGCTCGTAGTAGTATCCATCCTCGGGGTAGTAGTAGTAGTCGATCGACGGGGCAGCTGTCTCAGGGGGCTCCGTCATCTGGTCACGACAAACTGATATGGGGAGAAAAAGAAAGCAAAGCAACTATGAGCACTCTGAAGTACTCAGCAAGCAAGGATCTACACTACATATGCAACATTATCAAGGAATGGCTGTATATGTTGACTGGGCTGCAGAAATGCCAGAATAGAGAGGAGGCCTAGTCCTATCGAAGACTAGCATCTTCAGAGGTCTTGCAGCATTAGAAGAGTGTAGACAGTACCATATAATGTAGCAGTATCATTAAGTCTCAACCTCACCCAGAGATCCTTTCTCGACTCCCTGCGAGAAAGCAATCCCAGAGCCATACAGTCATCAACCTCGTCCTGAGATCCCTTCTTGACTCCCTGCGAGAAGCAATCCCAGAGCCATATATCCAGGTATCATCTCACGTTCTAGTTGTGTCGATCGTGATACAACTCCGAGTGTCCTTTACCGTAGGACCGGCTATCGATAGATGTGTTCTTCCCTGCAAGGGTGCACCAACTTACCCAACACGCTCGATTAACTCCAGCCGGACACACTTTCCTGGGTCATGCCCGGCCTCGGCCAAACGATACATCGCAGCCCTACCTACAGCTCAGCAGAGAGGTCCCCGCCGGTCTACATCCTAAGCACTCAGGGGTCTTGGGCCATCGCCCTGTGCACTCCGGGTCGTTGTGTGCAGGGTGGATACCAGCACCGCCTCGGATGGTCGGTACGATCCGACCGTGCCACAATACTGAACTGGACGTCTGACAGAACTTTCGGCTGATGCCACGATGCAGAACGCCCATACTATGCCCACGTGATGGTTAGTGCTATCAGGCTAGAGGCCTGCTCGGATCAAATATCCAAATCGTTAGTACCTTGGGCTTGCGGTAACGAGCAGAGACTCACGAAAGATGTGACCCCGTCGCCCCGTCTCGAGGACTTGCTGCAAGGGTTAAGAATGCCTGGCCGCGCCTCGTATTCATCACTCGGGCACCGTACAGGCAACCCGTCTTCACATCACACGCGGGTACCCCTCAGGGTCGACCCGCCTTCCAAGTAACAGTTTAAAGTCCAATTATCCGTGTGTCCATAACATCAAGGAAATCCGAGGTATCACCCTCGTTGGATTCCAACTCGATGTAACCGTCAAGGTGAACTTAGGAGAAATCACCCTCGATGGGTTCACACTTGATGTGTTGCATGACAGGGTCGTATCGGAAGTGGAGAAGGAGGAATCACCCTCGATGACCACGACCAAATAGCTACTCTACAGAGTTAACATCTGAAGTGCTACACGAGGTATCACCCTCGGCACTCGATAGTAACGCTGCAGTGTCATTACAACTAAGGGGGGTGATGTGCGGTGCCAGGGCCTGGTCTTCAATCCCGTTGATCGGGTCTTCGGATAATCCAGCGGGGCAATCGGGATAAGTGGGGTCACTGATAGGTCTCTACCCAGCCTATACTAAGCAGTTTAGGATATGCAGGTAATTATCAACAGCAGGTTACAATAAATAGGCTATGCATCAGAATAGGTAAAGCAGTAGCAGCAGCAATTCTAATGCAAGCATGAGAAATTAGAATGGGCAATATCAGGATGATCAAAGGGGGGGCTTGCCTGGTTGCTCGGCGGCAAGGGCAAGGTCGTCAATGGTGTCTTCGGTCTCCGGAGCTGCGTCGGTCTCGGGGACGATGTCGGGGTCTAACGAGAGAGAAGAGGGGGAGGAAACAGTATAAATACACAGCGAACAAGAGCAACACAATGTACGACATGACAATATGCAATGCCGGGTGTGTCCTAACGTATGGTTGCATGTCACCGAGGAAGGAGGAATCCATCCGGGAATGTTTTCCCGGTTTCGGACATTTGTCAGACAGATGACCGGAGGGGATCGGTTCCATGTTCGGATAGTTAGGAACATGTGGCGGACGAACAGTCCACGTATTCGGATTCGTCTCGTCGTTCTGAGCAACTTTCATGTAATAATTATTTTAATCCGAGCTACAGTTTATTTTATATGATTTTCTAAAGTTTTAATCATTTTCTAAATTTATTTAATTAACTAAATTAGAATTATCCGAAACAGTGTATGCTGATGTCAGCATGACGTGAGCAGTCAACAGTGCGTTGACTTGGTCAAGCTGACGTGTGGGTCCCACCTGTCATTCTCTGTTTAGGTTAATTAGGGTTTAGTTAATCTAATTATAGTTTAATTAAACTAACTAATTAATTAGATTATCTTAATCAAAGTTAATTAACTTAATTAATTAATTAATTCATTCATTCATTTTTATTAACTATTTCTAATACATCTTTCTTTTTCTTTTATTTAAAATGTTTCAGGGGGCTGGGCCCCACATGTCATTGGCCCATGGCCTTAGCGGGCACCGGGCGTCGGGCACGGGCGCGGGCGCCGGGTCGCCTGGACCCGGACACGCGCGAGTGGGACGACGACGAAATTGGGGCACCGGGCGCGGGTGGCCGTGGCCACGGCGAGGCGGTAAGCGATGCGCAGCAGCTGGGCGAGCAGCAACAGGGGCGGCGCAGCGAGGCGAGCTGGGAGGGGGCCAGCCGGGGCGAGCGGGCGGAGGGCGGTGGCGGGGACGTGTGTGAGGGGGCGCGGCCGTGCGGGCGGAGCCAGAGCGCGGGGGTAGGCGGTAGTAGTGGGGCGCGGCGGCCACGAGCGGGCGAGGGACGGCGGGGCTCTCTAGGAGGAATGCGCGGCGCAGGGGCGGGGCTTGCACGCGAGCTGCAGCGAGGAGTGGCGAGGCCACAGGGTGGCCAGCGTGGAGCAGGCGATGCGGGGTGCGAGCTAGGGCGACGGTGACCGAGGTGAGAGGGAGGGGGCGGGGCGACGGAGGCCGGTGGCCTCACCGGCGTTGACGGGGAGAGGTCGAGGAGGTTCGGCGTGGGGAGGAGACGAGGACGGGCGAGGTCGAGGCGGAGGGGCTCTGGTGGCGTCGAGGTGGCTCCAGGGACGACGAGCGGCAGCGGTGTTGGTGGAGATCCGACGAAGGTGCGACGGCGGCCGCAGGGGAGGGGGGACGACGCGGGCGTCGCGGCGGTGGGTGAGTCCGGCGACGGGGTCGGGGCGATGGGGTCGGGGCAGTTGCCCGATCCAGATGGGAAGGAGAAGGGGATTGGGGAGAAGGGGGTAGTGGGCGCTAGGGTTTGGGGATAGGGGGCCATATAGGCCGAGGGAGCGGGGGAATGGGCCGGCCTGGCTGGCAGTGGCCAGCTGGGCCAAGGCCCAACGGGGGGGGGGGGGGGAGGTTGGTTTTTATTTTATTTTATTTCTTTCCTATTTTATTATAGTTTCCTTTTTATTTTAGTTTTTGTAAAATATAAACTTAGCACCTAATTTAGTATTTCAGTTTAGTCCACTATCACAAAAAGTCTAGTCCCCAAATAATTTAGTTTGATATTTTATTAATTAGTAAAGGCATTTAAATTTTGGTTTGCTACCGTTTAAATCATTTTAGTGCAGTTAAGCATTTCATAAAAGTTTGGTTTCACCACCATAATCACCTATGCATTATCTGGCACGACCCGAACATTTTAGTTTCAAATTTGGAACAACTTTTATTTTCACTTTTAATTAATTCGAAGTTTGAATTAGGAGTTCGAAATGCAATATGATGCAAATGATGACTAGGAACTGTTGAACTTGCTGACATGGCATTATCAAAATGGGATTACTGTGGCTAACCACTGGGGGTGTTACAGGAGGATAAGGAGGCACTTCCTTGCGTGCGAAGATATAGTTGGTGGGTCCCAGCTATTAGGGGAAGGAATCATTTTTTGCCCATAATAAGGAGGCACTTCCGCGTGCGAAGTGATACGTCCATTTTGCATCATGTTTTAAACTTTTTATGTTGATATTTATTGCATTATGGACTGTTATTTCACTTTATGATACAATTCTTATGCCTTTTCTCTCTTATTTTACAAGGTTTACATGAAAAGAGAGAATGCCGGCAGCTGGAATTCTGGACCGGAAAGAAGCAAATCTGAGATACCTATTCTGCACAACTCCAAATGTCCTGAAACTTTATGGAGAATTATTTTGGAATATATAAAAAATATTGGGTGAAGAAACAATGGAGGGGGACCCACCAGGTGTCCACAAGCTTAGGGGGCGCGCCCTACCCCCTAGGGTGCGCCTCCCAAGCTTGTGGGCCCCTGGCCAGCCCCCGGTGCACATCTTCTGCTATATGGAGGGTTTCGACCTAGAAAAAAAATCAGAAGGAAGCTTTCGGGATGAAGCGCCGCCGTCTCGAGGCGGAACCTGGACGGAAGCTATCTAGGGCTCCGGTAGAGCGATTCTGCCGGGGAAACTTCCCTCCGGGAGGAGGAAATCGAAGCCATCGTCATCACCAACGATCCTCTCATCAAGGGAGGGTTAATCTTCATCAACATCTTCACCAGCACCATCTCCTATCAAACCCTAGTTCATCTCTTGTATTCAATCTTTGCCTCAAAACCTCAGATTGGTACCTGTGGGCTGCTAGTAGTGTTGATTACTCTTCGTAGTTGATGCTAGTTGGTTTATTTGGTGGAAGATCATATGTTCAGATCCTTAATGATATTCAATACCCCTCTGATCTTGAACATGAGCATGCTTTGTGAGTAGTTATGTTTGTTCCTGAGGACATCGGAGAAGTCTTGTTATAAGTAATCATGTGAATTTGGTATTCGTTTGATATTTTGATGAGATGTATGTTGTCTCTCCTCTAGTGGTGTTATGTGAACGTCGATTACATGACACTGCTACTTCTTGAGCTTGCGTTGATTTTTCCCTTGAAGAGGAAAGGGTGATGCAGCAAAGTAGAGATAAGTATTTCCCTCAGTTAAGAACCAAGGTATCAATCCAGTAGGAGGCACAAGCAAGTCTCCAATCTATGCACATGCACAAACTAACAAACACTTGCACTCAACGCAAAAAAGGGGTTGTCAATCCCTTCACGGTCACGAATAAGAGTGAGATCTAATAGAGATAGATATAAAAGATAAATAAAAGAGCAAACTAAAGTAATATAAATAAATTGCAGCAAGGTATTTTTGGGTTTTTTGGTTTATAGATCTGAAAATATATGATGGAAAATAGACCCGGGGGCCATAGGTTTCACTAGAGGCTTCTCTCTTGATGATAGCATACGGTGGGTAAACAAATTACTGTTGAGCAATTGATAGAAAACGCAAAGTTATGATGATATCTAAGGCAATGATCATGAATATAGGCATCACGTCCGTGACAAGTAGTCCTGGGCATTCGGTCTTTTCGGTTTGTTCGGTTCGGTCTTTTCGGTCTTCCAAGAATTCGGTCTTCCATAACTGAAGACCGAAATAATTTTGGTCTTTTCGGTCCTCCACTATTCGGTCTTCGGTCTTTACAGGGCAATGTTCGGTCCCGACCAAACAGACCAAATTTAATGCAACAACTCATATTCATATATGCTACTTCCCAATATACTAGTACATGTTTATATAAGAAAAATTGAGAAAAAAATGTTTACAGAGGTGCATGTGTATGTTAGAGAATTCAGACAAGTGAGAACATAAGTATATAATCAGTGAACAAACTAACAAGTAGCAGGCGTATGCATGGTTGGTTCGTGTCTCACTCGTGAGAGAAGGGGAGGAATGAGAGTAGGTTGCCTGGTTGGTATGTGCGTGAATTGTGACGGTGAGGACGTGCATGTCTCTCGCTCGTGAGGAGAACATCCTGGGCTGCTTCCCGGTTGGGCCTTAGATGATCTATAAACATGGCCTATGGCATGTGTGTGTGGGCTTTTAAATCGGTCTATTCGGTCTTGCAGAGTAGAGGACCGAATTGACCGTACTTATTTCGGTCTTATAGTTTTGCAGACCGAACTTTATTCGGTCTTTTCAGTTTCGGTCTTTTCGGGTTCGGTCTCGGTCTTTTCGGGTTCGGTTTTCGGTCTTTGGCTTTTATGCCCGGGGTGAGTGACAAGTAGACCGACTCCTGCCTGCATCTACTACTATTACTCCACACATCGACCGCTATCCAGCATGCATCTAGAGTATTAAGTTCATAAGAACAGAGTAACGCCTTAAGTAAGATGACATGATGTAGAGGGATAAACTCAAGGAATATGATATAAACCCCATCATTTTATCCTTGATGGCAACAATACAATACGTGCCTCGCTACCCCTTCTGTCACTGAGTGAGGACACCGCAAGATTGAACCCAAAACTAAGCACCTCTCCCATTGCAAGAAAAACCAATATAGTTGGCCAAATCAAACAGATAGTTCGAAGAGAAATACAAAGATATCTTAATCATGCATAAAAGAGTTCAGAGAAGACTCAAATAATATTCATAGATAATCTGATCATAAATCCACCATTCATCGGATCTCAACAAACACACCACAAAAAAGTATTACATCGAATAGATCTCCAAGAACATCGAGAAGAACATTGTATCGAAGATCAGAGAGAGAGAAGAAGCCATCTAGCTACTAGCTATGGACCCGTAGGTCTGTGGTAAACTACTCACACATCATCGGAAGGGCACCAAGGTTGATGTAGAGGCCCTCCGTGATCGAAACCCCCTCCGGCAGATTGCCAGAAAAGGCCCCAAGATGGGATCTCACGGGAACAGAGGCTTGCGGCGGCGAAAAAGTATTTTGGTGGATGCCTCTGATATTGGGGGAATATTTGGGAATTTATAGTGCAAAGATTAGGGTTGGGGGACTCCCGAGGGGTCCACAAGCCAGGGGCACCCCCCTAGGGCACGCCCTGAGGGCTTGTGGGCTCCTCGTGAGTCTTCTGACCCCCTCCCCAAGTCTTTAGGGTGTCTTCTGGTCCAAGAAAAATCATCGCGAAAGTTTTATTCCGTTTGGACTCCGTTTGGTATTCCTTTTCTGTAAAACTCAAAAACAAGGAAAAAACAAAAACTGGCACTGGGCTCTAGGTTAATAGGTTAGTCCCAAAAATGATATAAAATAGCATATTAATGCATATAAAACATCCAAAACAGATAATATAATAGCATGGAACAATAAAAAACTATAGATACGTTGGAGACGTATGAAGCATCCCCAAGCTTAATTCCTGCTCGTCCTCGAGTAGGTAAATGGTAAAAACAGAATTTTTGATGTGGAATGCTACCTAACATATTTATCAATGTAATCTTCTTTATTGTGGCATGAATATTCAGATCCATAAGATTCAAAACAAAAGTTTAATATTGACATAAAAACAATAATACTTCAAGCATACTAATAAAGCAATCATGTATTCTCAAAATAACATGGCCAAAGAAAGTTATCCCTACAAAATCATATAGTCTGGCTATGCTCCATCTTCATCACATAGTCTGGCCAAGCAATTGTTTCATACTTTTGGTGTTCTCAAACTTTATCAACTTTCACGCAATATATGAGCATGAGCCATGGATATAGCACTATAGGTGGAATAGAATATGGTGGTTGTGGAGAAGACAAAAAGAAGGAGAAAGTCACACATCAACTAGGCAAATTAATGGGCTATGGAGATGCCCATCAATTTATATCGATGCAAGTGAGTAGGGATTGCCATGCAACAGATGCACTAGAGCTATAAGTGTATGAAAGCTCAAAAAAGAAACTAAGTGGGTGTGCATCCAACTTGCTTGCTCACGAAGACCTAGGGCAATTTGAGGAAGCCCATCATTGGAATATACAAGCCAAGTTCTATAATGAAAAATTCCCACTAGTATATGAAAGTGACAAAATAGGAGACTCTCTATCATGAAGATCATGGTGCTACTTTGAAGCACAAGTGAGTAAAAAGGATAGTAACATTGTCCCTTCTCTCTTTTCTCTCATTCTCTCTCTCTCTCTCTCTCTCTCTCTCTTTGTTTGGGCTTCTTTGTCCTCTTTTATTTTTTATAAAGTCCGGAGACTCATCCCAACTTGTGAGGGAATCATAGCTTCCATCATCCTTTCCTCACATGGGACAATGCTCTAATATTGATGATCATCAGACTTTTATTTACTTACAACTCAAGAATTACAACTCGATACTAGAACAAGATATGACTCTATGAATGCCTCCGGCAGTGTACCGGGATGTGCTATGATCAAGAGTGACATGTATAAAAAAATATGAACGGTAGCCTTACCACAAATACTATGCCAACTACATGATCATGCAAAGCAATATGACAATGATAGTGCGTGTCATACTAAAACGGAACGGTGGAAGTTGCATGGCGATATATCTCGGAATGGCTATGGAAATGCCATAATAGGTAGGTATGGTGGCTGTTTTGAGGAAGGTATATGGTGGGTTTAATGCACCGGCCAAAGTTGCGCGGTACTAGAGAGGCTAGCAATGGTGGAAGGGTGAGAGTGCGTATAATCCATGGACTCAACATTAGTCATAAAGAACTCACATACTTATTGCAAAAAATTATTAGCCATCAAAACAAAGTATTACACACATGCTCCTAGGGGGATAGATTGGTGGGAAAAGACCATCGCTCTTCCCCGACCGCCACTCATAAGGAAGACAATCAAAAAATAAATCATGCTCCGACTTCATCACCTAACGGTTCACCATACGTGCATGCTACGGGAATCACAAACTTACACACAAGTATTTCTACCAATCCACAATTACTCACTAGCATGACTCTAATATCACCATCTTTATATCTCAAAACAAATGCAAGGAATCAAACTTCTCTTCTATTCAACGCTCTTTATATGAAAGTTTTTATTATATCCCTCTTGGATGCCCATCATATTAGGACTTATTTCATAACCTAAGCAAATTACCACACTATTTAAGACTCTAAAAATAATATAAGAGAAGCATGGGAGTTCAACAATTTCTATAAAATAAAGCCACCGCCATGCTCTAAAAAGATATCAGTGAAGCACTAGAGCAAACTGCCTAGCTCAAAAGATATAAGTGAAGCACATAGAGTGTCGTGGAATTGTCACGGCAGATGTCCTAATGAAAGGACTTAGTTGTGGAGCCATGGCGACAAGGTTAGCTTAAAGGGGTTAAACGGGACAAAGGACACGAGGAGTTTATACTGGTTCGGCCCCTTGCGGTGAAGGTAAAGGCCTAATCCAGTTTGAGGTGGTATTGCTAGGGTTTCGATTACCAGGGAGCGAATACGCTTTGCCTGGCTTTCGAGCCGTTGTTCTTTTTCTGCCCCAAGCCACTGCCGGGTCGTCCCCTAATATACATGGGTTGACGCCCTGTGGCCTACAGAGTCCCGGCCGGCTCATACAAACGTGTCCGGCTCGGTGACTTATCTTATATGCCTTACAATACAAGTTTACATATACATGGCGGTTTACACTTACGGGCCTTACGCCGCCTTCGGGTTTGGGCCCTTTTACAAGCCTGTCTTATGAACCGCCATCTTCAATATACTCTTAGGCTTCATTTAGATGAACCGCCATTGGGATGACCCGGCCCCTCCTGGGTGGGTCATATCTAATAGTCATATCCCCAACATTAGGCCCCATGTTGATTTGAACTTGTTCATGTCAATCTTCTATAGTTAGAAAAAATCGCTCTTCATCTTCCTGTGTTATTTGTAATCTGTCATGACCTCATCTCCTAAAATCGCGGTGACCCGCCGTGACGTCACCTGTCATTAATTCTATATATGGCCCAAATCTTAATAAATCTTTTCCTTTACTGAACCCCCGAAAATCGAGGCGTCCGCACCGTTATATATCCATTTTCTTGTCTCCTCGATTCCCGTGCATGCCACTTATCCTTCCAACCTTATAAATAGGGCCTCGAGACCTTCTTTCACTCTCCCTCTTTTCCTTCTCGCCTTCTTCTTCCTCCTCACAGCACCCCAGCGCACCCGAGCTCCACCGTCGTCGATCTTCATCCCCTGCTTTTTCCGGCCGCTGCATCGCCCTGAACGAACCAGAACGTTGCGGCGCCCCTCCGCTGTCAACCAGCGCCGGTAAGTCCTCCCTTTTCCTCTTCATAGATCTGTGTTAGGGTTTCTCTGTTCGTCGGTGTTCATCACCATTCTTCCCTTTCTTTCTTAGCTTGCATAATTTTGATCTGAAGACAGTACAAACCTTGCGCAGTAGCAGTTTTAGCACTTGTTTTGTAATATCAGAATATATCCTCATAGCAATAGATCTCATCTAAACATCCCCACTTCTCTGCTGCCGCCACCTTAGGTTTAGATTTTATTCCATTTTTCTGAACAGCTGCAGATCCAATCACATAGCTTTAATCTACAAGACCTGTTTGTCCCAATACTTAGTAAAATTTTCTCTTGTCAGACCTCGAATACCAGTACTTGTCATGGCGGCTTACATCACCGGCTTATAATTACTCATATATCATTAGTCCTCATTTAAGCCGCCATTCTGAATATACACTATAGCTGTTTAACTTGTGGTTTCGCAAATTGATCTGAACCGGCAAAATTTCCCTTTCCTTTAGGTTTTCTCTCTTCACAATGCCGCCAAAGATAGTCTATACATGCAACTAGGTTCCCTCCGTCGTCACTGAGGGCTCACTTAAAGACTTTTCAAAATCGGGTACTTGCCCGCAAAGAATGTTATGCATTACCATGCTCCTGATCCAGGCGAAGAAAGACCTCAGCCAAAGGACGGCGAAATCATTGTATTCACTGATCACATGAACCGGGGCTTCTCACCACCCGGCTCTAAGTTTTTCCGAGATGTTCTGCACTTCTTCCATCTCCATCCTCAAGACGTCGGACCCAATTCTGTGTCAAATATCTGCAACTTTCAAGTCTTCTGCGAAGTATACCTTCAAGAGGAGCCCAGCATCGAACTCTTTAGGGAATATTTTTATTTAAACCGCCAGAATGAGGCTACGAACGGACCCAGCTTGGAACTTGGTGGGATCTCAATTCAGCGAAGAAGAGACGCCATCTTTCCCTATGCTCGCTTGCCAAGTCACCCCAAAGATTGGAACCAAATGTGGTTTTATTGCAAAGACACCTCTCCGGCTGACGAAAATCCATTGCCGGGTTATCGTGCCCAACGTCTTGACACAAAGCATCATCTTCCTGAAAAGCTTACCGCTGCTGAGCGTAAAAAACTTGCTCCCACCATTGCAAAGGTTAAAGCTCTGCTGGGAAATGGTTTAACTGGCATTGACTTGGTTCGGTGCTGGGTTGCCTGGCGGATCATACCTTTGAGCCACCGACCCGGCTTAATGTGCACTTATACATGCAGTACCAAGGATCCATTACGCCACAGCCCCTTGCGTTTAACTGATGACGCAATTACCGATATGGTTAAAACTCTTTTGAACGAAGATTCCGAAGACTGCAGCAAAGTGGGTCTGAACCCTTTCTGCAAACTTAACCCGCCGCCAGATGTGAGTCTTTAACTCATCTTACTTTTATCTCATTATTCAAACATTGTACTAACTCAACTTTGCTAATTTCCACAGGCTAAATCTGATTTCTGGAAGGCAAAATATGACCATGAAGCCGCCAAGAAGGCCAGGGCTGCCAAGAAAACCACCAAGAAGCATAAGAAGAAACCAACTGCCTCTGACATGTTTGATCTAGATGACACCTCTGAGTCGGAGGTAGCCCTTGACTCTCTTGGCTCCTTTTTCAATTATCTTATTAACATTGATTACTCTCAGGATGACACGGGGGCCAGCCAAGCAGTTGAAGAAGAGGTAACTATTATTTCCTCCGACTCAGAGCCTTTGCCAAGACAGAAATTTCGACGAGTAACCCGGAAAGTAAGGTTTTCACACCCCTTAGCTCATTTGGATCTTCACTTTCTTTTGAAGCAACAGCAGCACGAAAGCCGACGCCAGACTCGGAACAACGGAGGTGAAGAATTGTCTTCCGGCTTACCGAATACTCCAGTTCCACGGAAACGCCAAAATGAGGTCCTTCTAAGCTTAACTTCTTTTTACCCACTGGCGGGTTGCTTTCGCCAGCCACTCAATTCCTCTGACTCAAAGGAGACCTCTCGTTCTTCCTCTGGCGACTCATCACAGACCCAACTGCCGGCTTTCAAGACTGCCCCTGGGTAACAACAATTACTTTTATTCTTTACCTCTTTATACTCTGATAATTATACTGACCTGTCACAACCCGTGCAGTGGACAAGCAAAGCCTAGCAAGAAGGCCAAAGTTACCAAGCCAACTAAAGCTCCTAAAGTTGTTGAAACGGAGCAGCAAGTCTCTGCACCTGAAGCTTCTGAAAAACAGCCAGAAGAACCTGCCCCTGGCATTCCACCTGAAATTCCTGATCTCTCCATTGATCATACCAACACCGACTCTTTGATCACTGAACCGTCAAGCTCACCTAAGCCGTCAAAGACTCATACTGATGACATTCTGATCACTGGCTCCGGTTTTATAGAACCTGGAAATCCAACTATCTTGGCAAAACACTCCGCCAAACAAGAGGTTATTGAAAGGCGGAAAGTGAGGTTTGATGTCTCTCACTATGCACAATTGAGCAGCAGCGAGATATTGTCTGGCTATCTCAACCAAGTACACTCCAGCCATGATCTTGAAATTGAGATGGTGAAACAAATGCATCAGAAACATGAGGTATGAATTCCTGTTTAAATAAATTATATACATCCTGCCAGCCCGCAAGTCTACTGGTTATGATAAGATTGAATAGGCTGTAGACTTTAGCAGAAATGTGAACATTTGTAGTGAATCCTTCCAAAGCCAGCTTGTTCTGATAACATTGCATCCGTAGCACCCAAGAGCCGGTTTAATCAGCATGAATGAGCCGGTCCTGTTTCCCATTGCTTATAACAGAGAGCTTATCTGTGTAGCCCCCATGAGCCGACTGTGATTGTTTACAGCACAACCGGGTCATTATAAGATAGTTAGGAGACACGAGCAATATGCATTAGCCCCCAAGTGCCAAGTACTCTTGCTTGCAAAGTGCTTGGGACTTTATTCACATGAATTGTTTGTATAAAGAAATTTTTCGGCAGGCATTAGCCCCCAAGTTCCAAGTGTTATTGCTTGCAAAAGACTTGGGACTTATACTCTTGTAATCCTGATATGAATGTGTTGATAAGTCTGTACTTCATACAGGCTGCAACTGCTGAACTTGAATCACAATTGACTGATGCAAAGACCCGGTTGGAGAATCAGGAAGCTGAGACCCGGAAGGCCAAATCAAAATTCGAATTTAGCGTGGCTGAGACGGAAAAGATGAAGACCAATTTTGAGGCAGAGAGAAACACTTGGGCTGAAGAGAAGACTGCTTTGATACAACGAGCTAAAAAAGCGGAGGCGGCTCTTCAGGAGGTGACCACTGAACTCACCGGTTTAAAACACCGTGTATCTCAAATGGTTTCCGCTATCTTTGGTGAGTCGCCTTCTTAAACATCAAAAGTGAATCTTTTCCTTGATGGTTATAAACCGCCTCTGACCGATTTATGATTTACTCTGGTCCAAGGAGCAGCAACTTTAACCAAGACATGCTTGTGAAGCTGAAGGCGGTTTACACCCTTGTCAAACAACTGTATACTAGAGCTCAGCGTACACTGGCTACAGTCTCTCCGACTATTCAAGCACCAACTCTTTTGTCAGATGTCTTGAAAAAACTTTCCGTGCTACCTGCCAGGATTGATGAAATAAAACGGTCGTCTGCAAGAGCCGGTGTCGTAACGGCCTTGAGCTGGGCCAAGGCATGGCTACCAGAGCTAGACCCGTCTAAGGTAGCTACTGGATATCCAAGCTTAAAAGAGGACGGCACTGCATTTGATCAGAAAGACTTTGCTGCCTGTGTGAAAGAAATACGCCCTCTGGCCAGACTGATCGCGAATGAGACGGATCTGTCGAAATATCACCCGGCTTACAGCATGGAGAATCAAAAGATGCCTACGCCGGCTTATAAAGTGATGGGTTTAATCCCTCCAATCCGTAAGCATACTTTTGCCCCTGAAGTTGACCCGTCTGGACTTATGGATGATGAGGCTAAATTTCAAGCTTTATGTGGCATTGATTGGTCATCACCGAATCTCCAGACAGCGGCAGAGGACGAAGATCCGGAGAAGGATAATCCAGAAGCCTCAAGTCAGCAAGGCCAAGAAGATTGAACCGTTGGGCGGTTTATATTTGATCCGTATGAAAAACACTTGATCTATTGACTCATGGAGTCATGTAATAGGGTAGTGAAACTTTAAACTGCCGTGCCATCGTGCATGCTTCTGTTTTGCGCAACACTGCTGATCTGTCAGTTTAAGAAACCATCACTTTATGCTTATGGCAGCGTGAATTGATGCAGATCTGATTTATCATTACCCTGCACACAAAGAAATTACAAGTGCCCTGGCGGCTTACCGCCGGGCGGGTCATGATACCCAATTGAAGCCACCGGGGACGAATAGTCCATAACCAGGGCCGGTCTGACTACAATGTTGACATAATTTAAATAAAAGGTCGTACCTGTGATGTACGCTTTAAACTGCCAGCTTAATAGCTTCATGTGATTAGAGCTATAACTCGAAACATAATACTATTATGCTCTTGGCGACTTAGAGTCTGCCATCCTGGTGGGTTGCAGAAACCCGAAAGGTGCTTCAAATATGAGCCGTAAATAGGGCAGCTTGGCCCGATTTGTAAAACCAAATGTCAAAAAATAAGAAATCAAGAAATTCAAGAAACTCGAGGCTGTTGTAGGCCGCCAAGCCAAAGTGTCTTCTTCGATGAAACTAGCCTGAGCCACTGGAAGGTACGTGCTTTCCGTGAGCCGGCACTCACAGTACCCAATCGACATTTGAACCCAGATAAAGTCAGGTCTTGTATAAAGATAGACTTATCAGGAGTACGCGGGGTCAGAGTAGCAGCATGCATCACGGGCCGATTTATCCAAGTTTCAAAGAAGGCGGCTTATGAAGCCTGGATGTATCCTGACTATCTGTAAGCCGTGCTCTCGCATGACAAGCCGCCGTTTGAACCTTAACAAGCTCAAGATCTTTGGTGAATACACCATAAAAGATTGATTGTTAAGAGTTCGACGGGTCAATCAGGATGACCTGATGGAGTTGAAGCAGCTGGTATACAGGTAGGATGACCCGGAAAGGTTATGTTCTCATTGGTCGAATACGCCTATGTTTGAACAAGATAACCTGGTCAAGAGGGTAGTCACGCTATGTTCTCTTTGGTCGAATACGCCTATGTTTGAATAGGAAGCCCCCAAGTGACATACTTACGGATTGTGCTCGTCGAGGACCTATGTTTGAGCTGTGTTGTGCATCCAACTCTCTTTGGTCTTTGTAGTTTGGGCGTCAAGCCTCTTAAATGAACAGGTAAGATGATGATAAGGACTCAGCTTCGAAGAAGTGAAACGACAGAGGCCCTGAATTATCAGGGATGCCAGCTTTAATATACTGTCTATAATATATACATCATCAGACTATGTACATTATGAGAGCCGGTGGCTCAAGTATAGTAGGGCCGAAGATGAGCAATATTCCACGGCCGACGTGTCTCCTCCTCCGACTTACGTGAGTCTTTGTGGTCTCGAACGTCGATAAGATAGTATGATCCATTATGTAGATTCTTGCTGACCACAAAAGGTCCTTCCCAAGGTGGTGATAGCTTATGCATATCTGTCTGATCCTGGATGAGCTGGAGCACTAAGTCGCCTTCTTGAAAGGTTCTGGTTTTGACCCGGCGGCTGTGATAAGGACGTAGGTCTTGCTGATAAATCGCCGAACGAGCAGCCGCAAGATCACGCTCCTCATCCAACAGGTCAAGTGCATCTTGACGTGCCTTTTCATTATCAGCTTCAATGTAAGCCGCCACCCGGGGTGAATCGTGACGGATGTCACTAGGGAGAACCGCCTCTGCTCCATAAACCATGAAGAAAGGTGTGTAACCCGTAGATCTGTTGGGAGTTGTATTGATACTCCATAACACTGAGGGTAACTCCTCCACCCAACAACCCGGCGTTCTTTGCAAAGGAACCATAAGTCGGGGCTTGATACCTCGCAGAATCTCTTGATTAGCTCGTTCTGCTTGACCATTGGACTGAGGGTGAGCCACAGAGGAGACGTCAAGTCAAATATGCTCCCGTTGACAAAATTCTCTCATAGCGCCTTTAGAGAGATTAGTACCATTATCTGTTATAATGCTGTGTGGAAAGCCAAAATGGAAGATCACCTTTTTGATGAATTGAACCGCCGTTGCTGCATCACACTTACTGACCGGCTCTGCTTCAACCCACTTAGTGAACTTGTCAACCAACACCAAAAGGTGGGTCTTCTTATCCTTGGACCTCTTGAAAGGCCCCACCATATCAAGCCCCCAAGTTGCGAAAGGCCAAGTAATTGGAATCATCCTCAACTCTTGAGCCGGCACATGAGCGCGGCGTGAAAACTTCTGACAACCGTCGCACTTGCTGACCAAATCCTCTGCATCAGCATGAGCCGTCAACCAATAAAACCCATGATGAAAAGCTTTGGCTACGAGAGATTTAGAGCCGGCATGGTGACCACAATCTCCTTCGTGGATCTCTCACAGAATCTCACAGCCTTCTTCAGCAGAGATGCAACGTTGAAATGCCCCTGAGACACTGCGATGGTGCAATTCCCCATTAACAATTGACATTGACTTAGACCGCCGGGTTATCTGTCTGGCCAGAATTTCATCCTTAGGTAATTCGCCCCGGGTCATGTAAGCCAAATACGGAACTGTCCAATCAGGAATAGCATGAAGAGCCGCCACCAATTGTGCTTCCGGGTCAGGAACAACAAGATCCTCCTCGGTAGGTAATTTGACAGAAGGGTTGAGCAAGACATCCAGGAACATGTTGGGTGGCACCGGCTTATGCTGAGAGCCCAACCGGCTTAAAGTGTCGGCCGCCTCATTCTTCCTGCGATCAATATGCTCGACTTGGTATCCTTTGAAGTGACCCGCAATAGTATCAACCTCTTGACGATAAGCCGCCATGAGTGGATCCTTAGAATCCCAAGTGCCAGAAACTTGCTGAGCTACCAGATCTGAGTCACCAAAACACCTTACCCGACTTAAATTCATCTCCTTAGCCATCCGAAGACCATGGAGCAAGGCCTCATACTCAGCTGCATTGTTAGTACAAGGAAACATTAACCGGAGAACATAAGAAAATTTATCACCTCGCGGGGAAGTCAAGACGACTCCAGCCCCCGAGCCTTCCAATTGCCTGGACCCATCAAAGTGAATAGTCCAATATGTGTTATCCGGCTTTTCCTCAGGCGTTTGCAACTCTGTCCAGTCATTGATAAAATCCACGAGCGCTTGGGACTTGATGGCCGTACGAGGCACATACTTCAGACCATGAGGTCCAAGCTCAATGGCCCACTTGGCGACCCGGCCTGTGGCTTCTCTATTTTGGATGATATCCCCTAAAGGAGAAGAGCTGACCACAGTAATGGGATGACCCAGAAAATATTGCTTGAGTTTTCGGCTTGCCATGAAAACCCCATATACAAGTTTCTGCCAATGCGGATACCTCTGTTTGGACTCAATAAGTACCTCGCTAATGTAGTAAACTGGCTGTTGAACCGGATACTCCTTGCCTGCCTCTTTCCTTTCCACCACAATGGCCACACTGACAGCTCGGCCATTGGCAGCCACATATAACAACAGAGGTTCCTTATCAATGGGAGCAGCCAGAACCGGCGGCTCAGCCAGCTGCTTTTTAAGCGCCTCGAATGCCTCATTAGCAGCATCACTCCAGACGAAATTATCTGTCTTCTTCATCATCTGATACAGAGGAATAGCCTTCTCTCCCAACCGGCTTAAAGCTGCAATGCGACCCGCCAGACGCTAAACATCGTTAACACACGCCGGCTTAGCCAAAGAAGTAATGGCTTTGATCTTCTCCGGGTTAGCTTCAATGCCTCTGTTAGAAACCAAAAAACCCAAGAGCTTGCCTGCTGGTACACCAAAAATACATTTGGCCGGGTTAAGCATCATCTTGTAGACCCGGAGATTGTCAAACATCTCCTTCAAATCATCAATCAAGGTCTCCTTCTTCCTGGATTTCACCACAATGTCATCTACATAAGCATGAACATTTCGCCTGATCTGACTGTGAAGGCAATTTTGCACACACCGCTGGTAAGTCGCCTGTGCACTCTTGAGCCCAAAAGGCATAGACACATAGCAGAAGGCTCCAAACGGAGTAATGAAAGCCGTCTTCTCCTGGTCCTTAACCGCCATCTTGATCTGATGATAACCACAATAAGCATCCAAAAAACTCAATCGCTCACAACCCGCCGTAGAATCAATGATTTGATCAATACGGGGGAGAGAAAACGGATCAGCCGGACAAGCCTTATTTAAGTCCGTGTAATCCACACACATTCGCCACGTGCCATTCTTCTTGAGTACCAACACCGGGTTAGCCAACCACTCCGGATGAAAAACTTCAATGATAAACCCGGCCGCTAAGAGCCGGGCCACTTCTTCACCAATGGCCTTCCGCCTCTCCTCGTTAAAACGACGAAGGAATTGCTTCACCGGCCTAAACTTTGGATCAATATTGAGAGTGCGCTCAGTGAGTTCCCTCGGTACACCTGGCATGTCTGAAGGCTTCCATGCAAAGATATCCCGGTTCTCATGGATGAACTCGATGAGCGCGCTTTCCTATTTTGGATCCAAATTGGCACTGATGCTGAACTGCTTAGATGAGTCGCCAGGAACAAAATCAATCATTTTAGTGTCATCTGCCGACTTAAATTTTAGCAAAGGATCATGTTCTGTGGTCGGCTTTTTCAAGGACGTCATGTCCACCGGGTTAACATTATCTTTGTAAAATTTCAGCTCCTCCGCCGCACAAACTGATTCAGCATAAGCAGCATCACCTTCCTCACACTCCAGGGCCACCTTGCG
Organism: Thinopyrum elongatum; assembly: GCA_011799875.1. Lineage (NCBI taxonomy): Eukaryota > Viridiplantae > Streptophyta > Magnoliopsida > Poales > Poaceae > Thinopyrum > Thinopyrum elongatum. The sequence goes on from CM022299.1 coordinate 488,643,384, forward strand.
ACTCCCATGTACTGTGATGGTGCCCTTGTAACCCGGCATCTTAAGCTGTAAGTAAACGTAACAAGGCCTCGCCATGAACTTAGCATAAGCCGGTCGACCAAACAGAGCATGATAAGGGCTCTTGATCTTGACCACTTCGAAGGTTAGAGTATTAGACCTGGAGTCATGCTCATCTCCAAAGGCAACTTCTAAAGATATTTTACCCACTGGATAGGCTGACTTACCCGGCACCACACCATGGAAAACAGTGTTTGACGGCTTAAGATTTTTACCAGTCAGTCCCATGCGACGGAAGGTCTCATAATAAAGTATGTTAATGCTGCTGCCTCCATCCATGAGTACCTTAGTAAATTTATAGCCCCCAACCTGAGGCGCCACCACCAGAGCCAGGTGACCCGGATTATCAACCCAGGGTGGATGATCATCATGACTCCACACAATAGGCTGCTCTGACCACCGTAAATAATGTGGCATTGCTGGCTCAACCGCGTTTACTGCCCTCTTGTGAAGCTTCTGATCCCGCTTACATAGGTTGGTGGTGGAGACGTGGTATTGTCCACTATTCAGTTGCTTCGGGTTGCTCTGATAACCAGACGGTTGCTGCTGCTGATTCCCCTGATTATTCTGCTCGCTGTAACCACTTTGATTGCCTTGACCGTGAAACCCGGAATTTGAGCCACCGCCTCCATGACCTGGACCATGAGAGCCGGATCCTGAACCGCCGTTCGGGCCATGGTTGTGCTGGACAGACTCCCTGAATTGCCTCATGATACTGCAATCTTTCCACAGGTGGGTAGCTGGCCTCTCCTCCGTTCCGTGCTTCGGACATGGCTGATTCAATATTGCTTCAAGGTCAAATTTTGTCCCTTGAGTCAGCCTCCCCTTATGACGCTGGTTATAACTCCGCGCACCGGTGTTAGCCACAAAATCATCCGCCTTGCGCTTACCGTTGCCGCCCTGATTGGCTGAGTTGTTCTGCTGCCCCTTCATGCCGCTACTCTTCTTTCCCTTTCCCGATCTTTCATCCTCAGAGTCGAGGTCCTTGGTACCATCAGAGTCGGCATACTTAACAAGAGCCGCCATAAGCTCCCCCATGTCATTGCAATGACGCTTAAGCCGCCCAAGCTTCTGCTTAAGTGGAATGAAACGTCAATTTTTCTCCAACATTAGCACCACTGAGCCGACGTTAATGTTATCTGAAGAATGTATGATAGTCGAGACCCGGCGCACGCAGCTGGTCATTGACTCGCCCTCGGCTTGAACACAAGAAACCAAATCCACGATCAACATGGGCTGCTTGCACGTATCTTTGAAATTCTGGATAAACCGGGCCTTCAGCTCTGCCCAGGACCCAATGGAGTTAGCCGGTAGCCCCTTCAACCAGGTACGAGCCGTTCCTTCCAGCATCATGGTGAAATACTTAGCGTATGCAGCCTCACTAACATCTAGCATCTCCATAGCCATCTCATAACTCTCCACCCAAGCCTCAGGGGGCTGATCTGCTGTGTAATTAGGCACCTTGCGGGGGCCTTTGAAGTCCTTGGGCAGACGTTCGTTTCATAGAGCCGCCGTTAAACATGGCACACCCAACACTCTAGAAGTTACACCTGCCTCAACTGAAGCCGTCGGGTAAACCGGCGCGTGCTGATGAGCCGCCAGTCGAGCCGCCAGCTCGGCCTCTCGACGCACTCTGCCCTGGTCCAGTAAATCCTGTGCATTGGTATCATTGCGCGCCGGGTCATATCCATGAGGTTGGTTACGGCGCTGCTCAGTACTCGAGACGGCTGGCGAGTCAATGTGCCTACTGTAGCTTCGGCCTAGACGAGGGGTCGAATGAATCCGGTCACGACTATAAGAATAAGCCTGCTGCTGTACCAAAGCTGTTTGAAGAAGCTCTCTAGCCCTTCGGGTTTCAACCGCCGTTGGGGTCTCGCCCTCAACTGGCAGAGCTACCAATCATGTAGCTGCAGCAATCATATTGTCTAAAGGGGTTGAGTAATGATCCGGCGGTGTCACCATGTGTTGAGGCGGGGTGTAGTTCATATGCGGAGAACCTGTCACGCGTGGCTGACCCGGCGTTCCACCCCCTCGTGCTTCCGCCATCAGATTTATCACCGGCGGGTCACTGGCCCCTGCTCCAGGTGTGTTGAAGAGGTTCCTCGACTCATAAACCAAAGGTAGACGACTCCCGTACTTTCTCCTTAAGACCTCGTTGGCAGCGTTCTGATCCACCGAGAGCCGGTATGAATCCGCTGTGCTTGTGCGTTTAAAACGGCCCGCTCTACATTCATCCTAGCGTTCTCTGCTGCCAGCTCTATCTTGGCCTGTGCTATCTCATCGCGCAGCTTAGTCACTTCCGCCTTATGCTGCTCCTGGTTTTCTGGGGTTACATCTACCTCCATCAGGGTTGCCAGAGCTTCCAACAGATCTGTTAAAACTTGAGCTGGCAGGCGTGTTGAACTGCCAACACCCGCTGCCGTCACCGCCGCTGCACTGGAGGTCATGGCCGCGGCGGCTGTCGAACCGAGAACCGGCTGGGTGCCAGCCATGAAGATCGCCACCCTATTCGGCGGCTCATGGGGATCCGGAATACTGTCGCCATCGGAACAGCCCCCAAGCCGTCCGTCTCGTAGTTGATACAGCGAGCTGGTCTCCCCCATGGACGACTCACCATCAGAGTAGATGGCTGTCTCACCGCCAGACACAGAGCCTTCTAACTCAGCCCCGTGGATAAACCCGACGAAGGCACGCTTCACGGTGGGTTGAACCCGGGCAGGTAGTGCGCGCTGAGCCGTCTCGATGATGTCGGCGCAGATGTCCGGCTCAGGGCCCGGCTCACCGATCTTGCCGATGAAGACGTGGATTCCGCCGAAGGGGACCCGGTACCCGTACTCAATTGAGCCGGCCTCAGGGGCCCAGCCTGCATCGTCGATGTAAAGCTTGCTGCGACGACTCTTGGTCATCCGGCCCACAGCGTACCCCTTGATCCCTTCGAAGCTGCCCTTCAAGAACTCAAAACCACCGTGCGCAGGCCCCACGGTGGGCGCCAACTGTCGTGGAATTGTCACGGTAGATGTCCTAATGAAAGGACTTAGTTGTGGAGCCATGGCGACGAGGTTAGCTTAAAGGGGTTAAACAGGACAAAGGACACGAGGAGTTTATACTGGTTCGGCCCCTTGCGGTGAAGGTAAAGGCCTAATCCAGTTTGAGGTGGTATTGCTAGGGTTTCGATTACCAGGGAGCGAATACACTTTGCCTGGCTTTCAAGCTGTTGTTCTTTTTCTGCCCCAAGCCACTGCCGGGTCGTCCCCTTATATACATGGGTTGACGCCCTGCGGCCTACAGAGTCCCGACCGGCTCATACAAACGTGTCCGGCTCGGTGACTTATCTTATATGCCTTACAATACAAGTTTACATATACATGGCAATTTACACTTACGGGCCTTACGCTGCCTTCGGGTTTGGGCCCTTTAACAAGCCCGTCTTATGAACCGCCATCTTCAATATACTCTTAGGCTTCATTTAAATGAACCGCCATTGGGATGACCCGGCCTCTCCTGGGTGGGTCATATCTAATAGTCATATCCCCAACATAGAGTATTCTAATAAATTCATGATTAATGCGTGTCCCTCTCAAAAGGTGTGTACAGCAAGGATGATTGAGGAAAAATAAAAATCAAAGACTCATATCATACAAGACGCTCCAACAAAACACATATCATGTGGTGAATAAAAATATAGCCTCAAATAAATTTACCGATGGATTGAAGACAAAAGAGGGGATGCCATCCGGGGCATCCCCAAGCTTAGTCTCTTTCCACTCCTTATTCCGTTGTCCATCAAATCATTACCCAAAACTTGAAAACTTCACAACACAAAACTCAACGGAGAAACTAATAAGATCCGTTAGTATAATAAAATAAATCACCACTTTTGGTACTGTTGTGAACTCATTCTTAATTTATATTGGTGTTATATCTAATGTATTCCAACTTCTCCATGGTTCATACCCCTCGATACTACCCATAGATTCATCAAAATAAGCAAACAACACATAGAAAACAGAATCTGTCAAAAACAGAAGAGTCTGTAGTAATCTGGAAATTTCGTATACTTCTGTAACTCCACAAATTATGAAAAATTAGGACAACCTGGGAAATTTGTATATAAATCTTTTGTAAAAAATTCAGTTCAAAACCACGTTTCTGTGATTTTCTAAATTTTTGGCAATGAGCGAAAAATGTTTCTGGTTTTCAGCAAGATCAAATCAACTATCACCGTAGACCATCCCAAAGGTCTTACTTGGCTCAAACAGTAATTAAAACACCAAAACACAATTACTATAGAGGTAATATTGTGTATTTTAATAAAAAAAGAAAATAAAAATAGTGGGTTGTCTCCCAACAAGCGCTTTTCTTTAAAGCCTTTTAGCTAGGCGTTGATAATTTTAATGATGCTCACATAAAAGACAAAAAATTGAAGCGCAAAGAGAGCATCATATAGCTTGTGAAAAACAAGTTTAAGTCTAACATACTTCCTATGCATAGGCATTTTGTAGGGAAAAGATTTAGCAAGACAAGCAAAAACTAGCATATGCAAGGAAGAAGAAAGAAACAATAGCAATCTCAACATAACGAGAGGTAATTTAGTAACATGAAAATTTCTAGAACCATATTTTCCTCTCTCATAATAATCGCATGTAGGATCATAATCAAATTCAACAATATAACTATCACATAAAATATTCTCTACACGATCCACATTCATGCAAAGTTGACACTCTTCCAAAATAGTGGGATTATCATCAAATAAAGTCATGACCTCTGAAAGCCCACTTTATCAAAAATAAAGGTTGATCATACTCCAAAGTAGTGGGATTATTATTACCTAGAGTTGACACTCTTCCAAACCCACTTTTAATATTATTGCAAATATATTCATCATGAGGCTTAAATAAATTTTCAAGATCATAAGAAGAATCACCCCAATCATGATCATTGCAACAAGTAGTGGACATATCAAAATTAGCATCCCCAAGATTGGGGTTTTGCATATTATTAGCACAATTGACATTAATAGGATTTATAATAACATCATTACAATTATGCTTTTCATTCAAGGAGCTATCGTGAATCACTTCATAAATTTCTTCTTTTAACACTTAATCATAATTTTCAGATTCATGAATTTCAAGCAAAACTTCATAAAGATAATCTAGTGCACTCAACTCACTAGCAATTGGTTCATCATAATTGGATCCCTTAAAAAGATTAGCAAGTGGATGAGGATCCATAAACTTTTTGCTTTCTGATTTTCAATAAATACACGATTATTCCAAGTGAACAAGCAAACAAATCAAGTAAGACATAAAGGCAACCGAAAGAAGGCTAATAAAAAGGCAAATATTTTTTGTTTTTATGAAAACGTTTTAGAAGTGGGGGAGAGGAAAATGAGAGGCGAATGGCAAATAATGTAATGCAAGAGATGAGAGTTTATGATGGGTACTTGGTAGGCTTGATGTAGAACCTCCCCGGCAACGGCGCCAGAAATTCTTCTTGCTACTTCTTGAGCTTGCGTTGATTTTTCCCTTGAAGAGGAAAGAATGATGCAGCAAAGTAGAGATAAGTATTTCCCTCAGTTAAGAACCAAGGTATCAATCCAGTAGGAGGCACAAGCAAGTCTCCAATCTATGTACCTACACAAACTAACAAACACTTGCACTAAACGCGAAAAAGGGGTTATCAATCCCTTCACGGTCACGAACAAGAGTGAGATCTAATAGAGATAGATATAAAAGATAAATAAAAGAGCAAACTAAAGTAAATATAAATACAACAAGTTATTTTTGGGTTTTTTGGTTTATAGATCTGAAAATATATGATGGAAAATAGACCCGGGGGCCACAGGTTTCACTAGAGGCTTCTCTCTTGAAGATAGCATACGGTGGGTAAACAAATTACTGTTGAGCAATTGATAGAAAAGCGCAAAGTTATGATGATATCTAACGCAATGATCATGAATATAGGCATCACGTCTGTGACAAGTAGACCGACTCCTGCCTGCATCTACTACTATTATTCCCCACATCGATCACTATCCAGCATGCATCTAGAGTATTAAGTTCATAAGAACGGAGTAACGCCTTAAGTAAGATGACATGATGTAGAGGGATAAACTCAAGGAATATGATATAAACCTCATCTTTTTATCCTTGATGGCAACAATACAATACGTGCCTCGCTACCCCTTCTGTCACTGGGTGAGGACACCGCAAGATTGAACCCAAAACTAAGCACCTCTCCCATTGCAAGAAAAACCAATCTAGTTGGCCAAACCAAACCAATAGTTTGAAGAGAAATACAAAGATATCTTAATCATGCATAAAAGAGTTCTGAGAAGACTCAAATAATATTCGTAGATAATCTGATCATAAATCCATAATTCATCAGATCTCAACAAACACACCGCAAACAAGTATTACATCGAATAGATCTCCAAGAACATCAAGGAGAACATTGTATTGAACATCAAAGAGAGGGAAGAAGCCATCTAGCTACTAGCTACAGACCCGTAGGTCTGTGGTAAACTACTCACACATCATCGAAGGGGCAGCAAGGTTGATGTAGAGGCCCTCCATGATCGAATCCCCCTCCGGCAGATCGCCGAAAAAGGCCCCAAGATGGGATCTCACAGGAACAGAGGCTTGTGGCGGCGGAAAAGTATTTTGGTGGATGCCTCTGGTGTTGGGGGAATATTTGGGAATTTATAGTGCAGAGATTAGGGTTGGGGGACTCCCGAGGGGTCCACAAGCCAGGGGCGCCCCCCTAGGGTGCGCCCTGATGGCTTTTGGGCTCCTCGTGAGTCTTCTGACCCCCTCCCCAAGTCTTCTGGGTGTCTTCTGGTCCAAGAAAAATCATCGCGAAAGTTTTATTCTGTTTGGACTCCGTTTGGTATTCCTTTTCTGTAAATAGGTTAGTCCCAAAAAATGAAAAAACAGAAACTGGCACTGGGCTCTAGGTTAATAGGTTAGTCCCAAAAATAATATAAAATAGCATATTAATGCATATAAAACATCCAAAACAGATAATATAATAGCATGGAACAATAAAAAATTATAGATACGTTGGAGACGTATCAGACACTTCACCATGATTTGAGCCTAGGGGAAGGCTTTGGGAAGTAATAAGTAGATGATGGGTTGCTAGAGTGACAGAAGGTCAAACACTAGTTTATGTGTTGCTTCGTAAGGGGCTGATTTGGATCCACATGTTCCATGCTATGGTTAGATTTATCTTAATTCTTCTTTCGTAGTTGCGTATGCTTGCGAGAGGGGTTAATCATAAGTGGGAGGCTTGTCGAAGTAAGGACAACACCCAAGCACTGGTCCACCCACATATCAAATTATCAAAGTAACGAACACGAATCATATGAGCATGATGAAAACTAGCTTGACAATAATTCCCATGCGTCCTCGGGAGCGCTTTGCTTTATATAAGAGTTCGTCCAATAACCTATACCAAGCATCTTTCAAATTTTCTCCTTGTTTCTGTTTGAAGTATAGAACTTCAAAATCTGGTGTCAAAGGAGGGGGAGTAATACTAGACATAATGACGAGGCAAGCAAACAAAAGATCGTACGAGAAAAAAGGCAAACAAAAAAAAGGCAAATAAAAATGCATTTTTTTGTGTTTTTCTGAAAACATTTTAGAAGTGGGGGAGATGAAAACGACAGGCAAATGACAAATAAAGTAAATTGCAAGGAGATGAGATTTGTGATTGGGTACTTGATAGATGTTGATGGTGTTTCCCCGGTGCCAAAGATTGGCATGTGAACGGAAGACTTGATCATCCCCGGCAACGGCGCCATAAACTCTTCCTGATTGCTTGTATCTGCGTTGGTATTTCCCTAAAGAGGAGAGGATGACGCATCACAGCAGCGGTAAGTATTTTCCGCGGTTATGAAACCAAGGTTATCAATCCAGTAGGAGGATCCACCCACACTATATAAACAACACCTTCACACAAATAAGAAATACTTGCAACCCAACGCGTAAGAGGGGTTGTCAATCCCTCCTCGATATTGAGACAGATTAAATTGTATAAGATTTGATAAATAAATCTAACAAAAACACAAAATAAAATAAATAAATAAAAAGTGCAGCAAGGTATTTTTGGGTTTTTAATATGATAGGAAATAGACCCGGGGGTCATAGATTTCACTAGAGGCTTCTCTCGAGAAAATAGCATACGGTGGGTAAACAAATTACTGTTGGACAATTGACAGAAGAGCAAATAATTATGATGATATCCAAGGCAATGATCATGTATATAGGCATCACGTCCAAAATTAGTAGACCGACTCCTGCCTGCATCTACTACTATTGCTCCACACATCGACCGCTATCCAGCATGCATCTAGTGTATTAAGTTCATGAAGAAACGGAGTAATGCAATAAGAACGATGACATGATATAGAAAAGATCTATTCCTGTAGGAATAGACCCCATATTTTTATCCTTAATGGAAACAATACATGCTGTCATGTCTCCATCTGTCACTGAGATTGAGCACCGCAAGATCGAACCCATCACAAAGCACCTCTTCCCATGGCAAGAATAATCAATCTAGTTGGCCAAACCAAACCAAAGTTTCGGAGAAGAAACACGAGGCTATAACAATCATGCATAAAAAAGTTCAGAGAAAACTCAAATAATATTCATGGATAGATCTGATCATAAACTCACAATTCATCGGATCCCAACAAACACACCGCAAAAAGGAGTTACATCAAATAGATCTCCAAGAACATCGAGGAGAACATTGTATTGAAGATCAAAAAGAGAGAAGAAGCCATCTAGCTACTAACTACGGGCCCATAGGTCTGTGGTAAACATTGTATTGGAGACATATCAGTATGTTATTTAATTTCTTGATATTAGTGTTCCATACATTGGAGTTGAACATAATTTGGTTTCAAAAATTTGAATTCGACCTTATGAATTTGAGATCATTGCATTTGTAAATCATATGTTATATATAAAGGAGCAGAATTCTTTGTTGTGCTTTTGATAGTGTTATATATATATATATATGAATGATGTATATAGATTCGTATTCGAATACAAAATGGACCCTGCCCGAAAAAAAGAATACTAAATGGATTAGAATTGAGTTGGCATGGTAAACGTGGAAGCTTATTCTGACCTATTGGGGGAGCCACCTAGAGGTCCCTGCTACTTGTGAGCTGCGTTGGGATTTCCTCGAAGAGGAGAGGAGATGTAGTACAGTAGAGATAGGTATTTCCCTCAGTTAAAAACCAAGGTTATCGATCCAGTAGGAGAATCACACAAATCCTCGTGAACAACACCTGCACACACAAAAGCAAATACTTGCACCCAACGCAAACAAGAGTGTTGTCAATCCCCTTGGCAGTTACTTGCAAGGATTGAATATCATAGTGGTAGATAGTAACGTAAATTGCAAAACAAAAGAAATGAAATAAAATTGAAGCAAGCTATATTTGTGTTTTTATATATGATTGAAGTAGACCCCGGGGCCATAGTTTCACTAGAGGCTTCTCTTTTGAGCACATAACATACGGTGGATGAACAAATTAGTGTTGGACAATTGATAGAAAAGTGCATAGTTATGAAGATATTCAAGGCAACGATCATGTATATAGGCATCATGTCCGAGACAAGTAGACCAACTTTTGCCTGCATCTACTACTATTACTCCACCCATCGACCGCTATCCAACATGCATCTAGGGTATTAAGTATAAAACAGAGTAACGCCTTACGCAAGATGGCATGATGTAGACAAAGTAAACTCAATCAATATGAATAAACCCCGTCATTTTACCCTTAATGGCAACAGTACAAATATGTGTCTTGTCCCTTTCTGTCACTGGGATGTAGAGCACCGCAAGATTGAATCCATCACAAAGCACCTCTCCCACTAAAGATAAATCAATCTAGTTGGCCAAACCAAACGGATAGATCAAAGAGAAATACAAATCTATAACAATCATGCATAATAAAGTTCAGAAAAGACTCCATTACTTCTCATAAATATTCAGATCATAAACCCACAATTCATCGGATCACAACAAACACACCACAAAGGAAGATTACATCAGATAGAACTCCAAGAACATCGAGGAGAACATTGTATTGAAGACCAAAGAGAGAGAAGAAGCCATCTAGCTACTAGCTATGGACCCGTAGGTCTGTGGTGAACTACTCGCACATCATCGAAAGGCAGCAAGGGTGATGTAGAAGCCCTCCGTGATCGATTCACACTCAGGTAGAGTACCGGAAAAGGCCTCCAGGATGGTTCGCAGAAGAACAGAAGCTTGCAGCGGCGAAAAAAGTGTTTCGGGTGGCTCTCTGATATATTAGGAATATTTAGAAATTTATAGAAGTGGAACTAGGTCAAGAGGTGCCACGAGGGACACACAAGCTCAAGGGGCGCCCCCCAATGGGGGGCGCCTGGTGAGCTTGTCGCTCCCTCGTTACTCTTCTGGTCTTCTCCCGAACCTTCGTGGGTCCATTCTCGTCCAGAAAAAAATAATGCAAAGATTTTTCTCCGTTTCGACTCCGTTTGATATTGATTTTTTGAAAAGCCAAAAACAAGCAAAAAACAACAACTGGAACTGGGCACTAGGTTAATAGGTTATTCCCAAAAAATGATATAAAATAGCATACAAATGCATATAAAGCATCCAAGGCTGATACTATAATAGCATCGAACAATAAAAAATTATAGATACATTGGAGACGTATCAGTCCCCAAATCGGGGCATTCCTGGCCATTCGCTCTACTTTATGCCGTAGCTACACCGTTGGATCTTCACTCCCAGTAAAATCGTTTTTCACCTCACAGTCAATTTCCCGTCCAATGCCGGGTGGGCTCATCTCGCGATTGCATTGGCTGGGTGATATGTCTCCAGCGTATCTATAATTTTTTATAGTTTCATGCTATTATAGTATCAATCTTGGATGTTTTATATGCAATTATATGCTATTTTATATCATTTTCTGGGACTAACCTATTAAACCAGTGCCAGTTATTATTTTCTACTCGTTTTTGGTTTTCCAAGAAATCAGTACCAAACGGAGTCCAAACGCTATGAAACTTTATGATGATTTTTTTGGACAAGAGAGATCCTGGAAGCTTTGAGAGGAGACCAGACGAGAAGCAAGGAGATGGCAAGGCAACAGGGCGCACCCAGGGGGTAGGCGCGCCCTTATGCCTTGTGGGCCCGTGCTACTTCTTGAGCTTGCGTTGGTTTTTCCCTTGAAGAGGAAAGGGTGATGCAACAAACTAGGGATAAGTATTTCCCTCAGTTGAGAACAAAGATATCAATCCAGTAGGAGGAACACACAAGTCCCCAATAATTGCACCTACACAAACAAACAAATACTTGCACCCAATGCGATAAAGGGGATGTCAATCCCTTTACGGTTACTTACAGGGATGACATCTGATAGTGATAGATATAAAATATAAGTAAAATTGTGAAATGAAATAAAAGTAAATAAATTGCAGCAAGGTATTTTTGTGTTTTTGATTTTATAGATCTGAAAATAATATGATAAAAGATAGACCCGGGGGCCATAGTTTTCACTAGAGGCTTCTCTCTTAGAAGAAAGCATACGGTGGGTAAACAAATTACTGTTGAGCAATTGATAGAAAAGCGCATAGTTATGACGATATCAAAGGCAATGATCATGTATATAGGCATCACATCCGTGACAAGTAGACCGACTCCTGCCTGCATCTACTACTATTACTCCACACACCGACCGCTATCCAGCATGCATCTAGTGTATTAAGTTAACAAGAACGGAGTAACGCCTTAAGCAAGATGACATGATGTAGAGGGATAGATCCAATCAATATGAACAAACCCCATCTTTTTATCCTTAATGGCAACAATACAAATACGTGTCATGTCCCTTTCTGTCACTGGGATTGAGCACCGCAAGACTGAACCCATTACAAAGCACCTCTCCCATTGCAAGAAAAATCAATCTAGTTGGCCAAACCAAATCAATAGATCAGAGAGAAATACAAAGCTATATAAATCATGCATAAAAGAGTTGAGAGAAGACTCAAATAATATTCATAGATAATCTGATCATAAACCCACAATTCATTGGATCTCAGCAAACGCACCGCAAAAGAAGATTACATCGAATAGATCTCCAAGAACATCGAGGAGAACATTGTATTGAAGATCAAAGAGAGAGAAGAAGCCATGTAGCAGCTAGCTATGGACCCATAGGTCTGTGGTAAACTACTCATGCATCATCGAAAGGGCAGCAAGGTTGTAGAAGCTTTCCGTGATCGAATCCCCCTCCGGCGGAGTACCGAAAAAGGTCGCCAGATGGGATCTCACGAAGACAGAAAACTTGCGGTGGAGGAAAAGTAGTTTTGGTGTGCCCCTGGTCTACGGGGAATATTTGGGTATTTATAGAAGAAAAATTAGGGTTGGAAGTGCCACGGGGGGCCCACAAGCTTGGGGGGCACGCCCCCTGAGCTTGTGGCTATCCCGTGGCTCTTCTGGCCTCCTCCCGAAGCTTCCACGGTGTCTTGTGGTCCAAGAAAATTCGTCAAAAAGTTTCCTTCCGTTTGGACTCCGTTTGGTATTGATTTTCTGTAAAGACAAAAACAAGGAAAAAACAGCAACTAGCACTGGGCACTAGGTTAATATATTAGTCCCAAAAAATGATATAAAATAGCATAATAATGCATATAAAACTTCCAAGATTGATAATATAATAGCATGGAATAATACAAATTTATAGATACGTTGGATACGTATCAAGCATCCCCAAGCTTAATTCCTGCTCGTCCTCGAGTAGGTAAATGATAAAAATAGAATTTTTTGAAGTGGAATGCTACTAACATGTTTATCACGTAATATTTCTTTATGTGGCATGAATGTTCAGATCCGTAAGATTCAAAACAAAAGTTTAAGATTGACATAAAAAATAATACTTTAAGCATACTAAAAAGCAATCATGTCTTTTCAAAATATCATGGATAAAGAAAGTTATCCCTACAAAATCATATAGTCTTGTCATGCTCCATCTTCTTAACACAAAGTATTTATCATGCACAACCCCGATGACAAGCCAAGCAATCGGTTCATACTTTTTAACGCGCTTCAGCTTTTTCAACTCTCACGCAATACATGAGCGTGAGCCATGGATATAGCACTACGGGTGGAATAGAGTATGATGTTGGAGGTTGTGTGGAGAAGACAAAAAAGGAAGAAAGTCTCACATTGACAAGTCTAATCAACGGGCTATGGAGATGCCCATCAATTGATATCAATGCAAGGAGTAGGGATTGCCTTGCAACGGATGCACTAGATCTATAAGTGTATGAAAGCTCAAAAGAAAACTAAGTGGATGTGCATCCAACTTGCTTGCTCATGAAGACCTCGGGCATTTGAGGAAGCCCATCATTGGAATATACAAGCCAGGTTCTATAATGAAAAAATCCCACTAGTAATATACGAAAGTGACAAAATAGGAGACTCTCTATCATGAAGAACATGGTGCTACTTTGAAGCACAAGTGTGGAAAAGGATAATAACATTGTCCCTTCTCTCTTTTTCTCTCATTTATTATTTTTATTTTTTTCTCTTTTTTGTTGGGCTCTTTTTGGCCTCTTTTTTCCCTTTATTTATTTATTTATTTTCGTTCGGAGTCTCATCCCGACTTGTGGGGGAATCATAGTCTCCATCATCCTTTCCTCACATGGGACAATGCTCTAGTAATGATGATCATCGCACTTTTTTTACTGACAACTCAAGAATTACAACTCAATACTAGAACAAAAATATGACTCTATATGAATACCTCCGGCGGTGTACCGGGATGTGCAATGATCTAGCGTGACATGTATAAAAAATATGAACGGTGGCCAAGCCACAAATACTATGTCAACTATATGATCATTCAAAGCTATATGACAATGATTATATGTGTCATAATAAAACAGAATGGTGGAAGTTGCATGGCAATATATCTCGGAATGGCTATGGAAATGACATAATAGGTAGGTGCTACTGCTTGAGCCTGCGTTGGTTTTTCCCTTGAAGAGGAAAGGGTGATGCAGCAAAGTAGAGATAAGTATTTCCCTCAGTTAGAGAACCAAGGTATCAATCCGGTAGGAGGCACAAGCAAGTCTCCAATCTATGCACCTACACAAACAATCAAACACTTGCACCCAACGCGATAAAGGGGTTGTTAATCCCTTCACGGTCAATTCCAATGGTGAGATCTGATAGAGATAGATATAAAAGATTAGTAAAACATAAAATAAAATAAAAGTAAATAAATTGCAGCAAGATATTTTTGGTATTTTTGCTTTATAGATCTGAAAATATATAAGGGAAAATAGACCCGGGGGCCATAGGTTTCACTAGAGGCTTCTCTCTTGAAGGAAAATAATACGGTGGGTGAACAAATTACTGTCGAGCAATTGATAGAAAAGCGCAAAGTTATGACGATATCCAAGGCAATGATTATGCATATAGGCATCACGTCCGTGTCAAGTAGACCGAAACGATTCTGCATCTACTACTATTACTCCACACATCGACTGACTCCTGCCTGCATCTAGAGTATTAAGTTCAAGAGAACAGAGTAACGCATTAAGTAAGATAATATGATGTAGAGGGATAAACTCAAGCAATATAATGAAAACCCCATCTTTTTATCCTTGATGGCAACAATACAATACATGCCTCGCTACCCCTACTATGTCACTGGGTGAGGACACCGCAAGATTGAACCCAAAACTAAGCACCTCTCCCATTGCAAGAAATACCAATCTAGTTGGCCAAACCAAACCGATAATTCTAAGAGAAATACAAAGATATCAAATCATGCATATAAGAATTCAGAGAAGATTCAAATAATATTCATAGATAATCTGATCATAAATCCACAATTCATCGAATCTCGACAAACACACCGTAATTCGGATAGAACTCCAAGAACATCAGGGAGAACGAGGTATTGAAGATCATAAAGAGAGAAGAAGTCATCTAGCTACTAGCTATGGACCCGTAGGTCTGAGGTAAACTACTCACGATTCATCGGAAGGGCAATAGGGTTGATGTAGATGCCCTCCGTGATTGAATCCCCCTCCGGCAGATCGCCGGAAAAGGCCCCAAGATGGGATTCACGGGAACAGAGGTTTGCAGCGGCGGAAAAGTATTTTTGTGGATGCCTCTGATGGTTTGGGAATATTTGGGAATTTATAGGCCAAAGATTAGTGTTAGAGGAGCTCCGAGGGACCCACAAGGCAGGGGGGCGCCCCACCTGGGGCGCGCCCTGCACCCTTGCCGTCGCCTCGGGACTCCTTTTCCTTGATCTCCAAGTCCTACGTGTGTCTTCTGGTCCAAGAAAAATCATCGTAAAGTTTTATTCCGTTTGGACTCCGTTTGATATTCCTTTTCTGTGAAATTCAAAAACAAGGAAAAAAACAGAAGCTGGCACTGGGCTCTGGGTTAATAAATTAGTCCCAAAAATAATATAAAATAGCATATTAATGCATATAAAACATCCAAAACAGATAATATAATAGCATGGAACAATCAAAAATTATAGATACGTTGGAGACGTATCAAGCATCCCCAAGCTTAATTCCTGCTCGTCCTCGAGTAGGTAAATGATAAAAACAGAATTTTTGATGTGGAATGCTACGTAACAGATTTATCCATGTAATTTTATTTATTGTGGCATGAATATTCAGATCCATAAGATTCAAAACAAAAGTTTAATATTGACATAAAAACAATAATACTTCAAGCGTACTAACAAAGCAATCATGTCTTCTCAAATAACATGGCCAAAGAAAGTTATCCCTACAAAATCATATAGTCTGGCTATGCTCCATCTTCATCATACAAAGTATTAAATCATGCATAACCCCGATGACAAGCCAAGCAATTGTTTCATACTCCCTCCGTTTCTTTTTAGTCTGCATATAACTTTTGTCTGAAGTCAATGTATCTTTACTTTGACCAAAGTTATAGAAAAAAGTATCAACATTTACAAGGCCAAAGGGATATCTTTAGATTCATTATGGAATGTAGTTTCATATTATGTATATTTGATATTGTAGATGTTGATATTTTTTTTATACAAATTTGGTCAAAGTTGGTGAAGTTTGACTTGACACAAATCTTATGTGCGGAGTAAAAACGAACGGAGGGAGTACTTTCAATTTTCTCAAACTTTTATCAACTTTCACGCAATACATGAGCATGAGCCATGGATATAGCACTATAGGTGGAATAGAATATGGTGGTTGTGGAGAAGACAAAAAGAAGGAGATGGTCTCACATTAACTAGGTGTATCAACGGGCTATGGAGATGCCCATTAATAGATATCAATGTGAGTGAGTAGGGATTGCCATGCAACGGATGCACTAGAGCTATAAGTGTATGAAAGCTCAAAAGAAACTAAGTGGGTGTGCATCCAACTCGCTTGCTCACGAAGACCTAGTGCAATTGAGGAAGCCCATCATTGGAATATACTAGTATATGAAAGTGACAATATAGGAGACTCTCTATCATGAAGATCATGGTGCTACTTTGAAGCACAAGTGCGGAAAAAGGATAGTAACATTGCCCCTTCTCTCTTTTCTCTCATTTTTTTGGGCTCTTTGGCCTCTCTTTTTTTCTTTTTTTTCTTTCCCCCTTTTTTTTCGTCCGGAGTCTCATCCCGACTTGTGGGGGAATCATAGTCTCCATCATCCTTTCCTCACATGGGACAATGCTCTAATAATGATGATCATCACACTTTTATTTACTTACAACTCAATACTTAGAACAAAATATGACTCTATATGAATGCCTCCGGTGGTGTACCGGGATGTGCAATGACTCAAGAGTGACATGTATAAAAAATATGAATGGTGGCTTTGCCACAAATACGATGTCAACTACATGATCATGCAAAGCAATATGACAATGATGAAGCGTGTCATAATAAACGGAATGGTGGAAGTTGCATTGCAATATATCTTGGAATGGCTATAGAAATGCCATAATAGGTAAGTATGGTGGCTGTTTTGGGGAAGGTATATGGTGGGTGTAATGCACCGGCGAAAGTTGTGCGGCACTAGAGAGGCTAGCAATGGTGGAAGGGTGAGAGTGCGTATAATCCATGGACTCAACATTAGTCATAAAGAACTCACATACTTATTGCAAAAGTCTATTAGATATCGAAACAAAGTACTACACACATGCTCCTAGGGGGATAGATTGGCAGGAAAAGACCATCGCTCGTCCCCGACCGCCACTCATAAGGAAGACAATCAATAAATAAATCATGCTCCGACTTCATCACATAATGGTTCACCAAACGTGCATGCTACGGGAATCACAAACTTTAACACAAGTATTTATACCAATCCACAATTACTCACTAGCATGACTCTAATATCACCATCTTTATATCTCAAAACAATATGCAAGGAATCAAACTTCTCATAGTATTCAATGCACTTAATATGAAAGTTTTTATTATATCCCTCTTGGATGCCCATCATATTAGGACTAAATTCATAACCTAAGAAAATTACCATGCTGTTTAGAGACTCTCAAAATAATATAAGTGAAGCAAGAGAGTTCAACAATTTCTATAAAATAAAACCACCACCGTGCTCTAAAGAGATATAAGTGAAGCACTAGAGCAAATTGCCTAGCTCAAAAGATATAAGTGAATCACATAGAGTATTCTAATAAATTCACGATTAATGTGTATCCCTCTCAAAAGGTGTGTACAGAAAGGATGATTGTGGCAAACTAAAAATCAAAGACGCATATCATACAAGACGCTCCAAGCAAAACACATATCATGTGGTGAATAAAAATGTAGCCTCAAGTAAATTTACCGATGGATTGAAGACGAAAGAGGGGGATGCCTTCCGGGGCATCCCCAAGCTTAGGCTCTTGGTTGTCCTTGAATATTACCTTGGGGTGCCTTGGGAATCCCCAAGCTTAGGCTCTTGCCACTCCTTATTCCAGAGTCCATCAAATCTTTACCCAAAACTTGAAAACTTCACAACACAAAACTCAACAGAAAACTCATGAGATCCGTTAGTATAAGAAAAATAAATCACCACTTTGGTACTGTTGATAAATAATTATTTATTTATATTGGTGTAATATCTACTGTATTCCAACTTTTCCATGGTTCATACCCCCCGATACTACCCATAGATTCATCAAAATAAGCAAACAACACATAGAAAACAGAATCTGTCAAAAACAGAACAGTGTGTGAAGATACGAATTGTTCTAATACCTATATAACTTCAAAAATTCTGAAAAATTATGACAACATAGGAAATTTGTATATAAATCTTTTTGAAAACATTCAGAGTTTTGAGTCGCTTCTGTGAATTATTAAAATTCCTCAACTGGATGCAAAAGTTTTTGTTTTTCAGCAAGATCAAATGAACTATCACCGTAAGCCATCCCAAAGGTCTTACTTGGCTCAAAAACTAATTAAAACACCAAAATACAATTACTACATAGGTAATAATGTGTATACTCATAAAAACAGAAAGTAAAAATATTGGGTTGTCTCCCAACAAGCTCTTTCTTTATCGCCATTAAGATAGGCTTGAGAATTCAATGATGCTCACATAAAAGATAGTAATTGAAACACGAAGAGAGCATCACATAGCATGTGAAAAACAAGTTTAAGTCTAACATACTTCCTGTGTATAGGCATTTTATAAGCAAACAAATTTCCAAGACAAGCAAAAACTAGCATATGCAAGGAAGAAGAAAGGAACAATAGCAATCTCAACATAACGAGAGGTAATTTAGTAACATGAAAATTTCTACAACCATATTTTCCTCTCTCATAATAATTACATATGAGATCATATTCAAATTCAACAATATAGCTATCACATAACATATTCTTTTCATGATCCACATGCATGCAAAGTTGACACTCTTCCAAAATAGTGGGATTATCATTAACTAAAGTCATGACCTCTCCAAACCCACTTTTGTCAAAAAAAATCAAAAGATTGATCATTCTACCAAGTAGTGGGATCATTATTACCTAAAGTTGACACTCTTCCAAACCCACTTTCAATATTATTGCAAACATATTCATCATGAGGCTTAAATAAATTTTCAACATCATAAGAAGAATAGCCCCAATCATGATCATTACAATAAGTTGTGGGCATAGCAAAATTAGCATCCCCAAGCTTAGGGTTTTGCATATTATTAGCATAATTGACATCAATAGAATTTATAATAACATCATTGCAATCGTTCTTTTCATTCAAGGAGCTATCGTGAATCACTTCATAAATTTCTTCTTTTAACACTTCATCACAATTTTCAGATTCATGAATTTCAAGCAAAACTTCATAAAGATAGTCTAGTGCACTCAACTCACTAGCAATAGGTTCAACATAATTGGATCTCTTAAAAAGATTAGCAAGTGGATGAGGATCCATAAACTCTTTGCTTTCTGATTTTCAATAAATACACAATTATGCAAGCGAACAAGCAAACAAACCAAGTAAGGCATAAAGGCAAACAGAAAGAAGGCAAATAAAAAGGCAAATATTTTAGTGTTTTTCTGAAAATCATTTTAGAAGTGGGGGAGAGGAAAATGAGAGGCAAATGGCGAATAATGTAATGCAAGAGATGAGAGTTTCTGATGGGTACTTGGTAGGCTTGATGTAGGCCTCCTCGGCAACGGCTCCAGAAATTCTTCCTGCTACTTCTTGAGCTTGCGTTGGTTTTTTCCTTGAAGAGGAATGGGTGATGCAGCAAAGTAGAGATAAGTATTTCCCTCAGTTAGAGAACCAAGGTATCAATCCAGTAGGAGGCACAAGCAAGTCTCCAATCTATGCACCTACACAAACAATCAAACACTTGCACCCAACGCGATAAAGGGGTTGTCAATCCCTTCACGGTCAATTGCAATGGTGAGATCTGATAGAGATAGATATAAAAGATTACGAAAATGTAAATTAAAATAAAAGTAAATAAATTATAGCAAGATATTTTTGGTATTTTTGGTTTATAGATCTAAAAATATATAAGGGAAAATAGACCCGGGGGCCATAGGTTTCACTAGAGGCTTCTCTCTTGAAGGAAAATAATACGGTGGGTGAACAAATTACTGTCGAGCAATTGATAGAAAAGCGCAAAGTTATGACGATATCCAAGGCAATGATTATGCATATAGGCATCACGTCCGTGTCAAGTAGACCGAAATGATTCTGCATTTACTACTATTACTCCACACATCGACCGACTCCTGCCTGCATCTAGAGTATTAAGTTCAAGAGAACGGAGTAACACATTAAGTAAGATGACATGATGTAGAGGGATAAACTCAAGCAATATGATGAAAATCCCATCTTTTTATCCTTGATGGCAACAATACAATACATGCCTCGCTACCCTTACTATGTCACTGGGTGAGGACAACGCAAGATTGAACCCAAAACTAGGCACCTCTCCCATTGCAAGAAATACCAATCTAGTTGGCCAAACCAAACCGATAATTCAAAGAGAAATACAAAGATATCAAATCATGCATATAAGAATTCAGAGAAGATTCAAACAATATTCATAGATAATCTTATCATAAATCCACAATTCATCGGATCTCGACAAACACACCGCAAAAGAATATTACATCGGATAGAACTCCAAGAACATCGAGGAGAACATGGTATTGAAGATCATAGAGAGAGAAGAAGCCATCTAGCTGCTAGCTATGGACCCGTAGGTCTGAGGTAAACTACTCACGCTTCATCGGAAGGGCAATCGGGTTGATGTTGATGCCCTCCTTGATCGAATCCCCCTCCGGCAGATCGTCGAAAATGGCCCCAAGATGGGATCTCACGGTAATAGAGGCTTGCGGCGGCGGAAAAGTATTTTTGTGGAAGCCTCTGATGGTTTGGGAATATTTGGGAATTTATAGGCCGAAGATTAGGGTTAGAGGAGCTCCGAGGGACCCACAAGGCAGGGGGCGTGCCCCGCCGTCACCTCAGGACTCACTTTCCTTGGTCTCCAAGTCCTACGTGTGTCTTATGGTCCAAGAAAAATCATCGTAAAGTTTTATTCCGTTTGGACTCCGTTTGATATTCCTTTTCTGTGAAACTCAAAAACAAGGAAAAAATAGAAACTGGTATTGGGCTCCGGGTTAATATGTTAGTCCCAAAAATAATATAAAATAGCATATTAATGCATATAAAACATCCAAAACAGATAATATAATAGCATGGAACAATAAAAAATTATGGATACGTTGGAGACGTATCAGTAGGTATGGTGGCTGTTTTGAGGAAGATTTAAGGAGGCTTATGTATGAAAGAGCGTATCATATCACGGGGTTTGGATGCACCGGCGAGGTTTGCACCACAACTTAAGGTGAGAAAGGGCAATGCACAGTACCGAAGAGGCTAGCAAAATGCGGAAAGGTGAGAGTGCGTATAATCCATGGACTCACATTAGTCATAAAGAACTCACATACTTATACTTATTGCAAAAGTTTACTAGCCCTCGAAGCAAAGTACTACTACACATGCTCCTAGGGGATAGATTGGTAGGAAAAGACCATCGCTCGTCCCCAACCGCCACTAATAAGGAAGAATCATGCTCCAATTTCATAGCATAAGGAGAGACCAAACGTGCATGCTTTGGGAATCACAATCCTTAACACAAGTATTATTACTAAACCACAATTGCTCACTAGCATGACTCTAATATCACCATCTTTATATCTCAAAACAAATGCAATGAATCAAACTTCTCATATATTCAATGATCTTCATGAAAGTTTTTATTATACCCCTCTTGAATACCCATCATATTAGGACTAAATTCATAACCTAAGCAAATCACCATACTATTTATAAGACTCTCAGAATAATATAAGTGAAGCATGAGAGTTCATCAATTTCTTTAAAATATAACCACTGTCGTGCTATAAAAGGTATAAGTGAAGCACTAGAGCAACTACCTAGCTCAAAAGATATAAGTGAAGCACATAGAGTATTCTAACAAATTCATGATTAATGTGTGTCCCTCTCAAAAGGCGTGACCAACAAGTATGATTATGGAAAAATCAAAAGAAAATAAAGCAAAGACTCATATAATACATGACGCTCCAAGCAAAACACATATCATGTAGTGAATAAAAATATAGCCTCAAGTAATTTACCGATGGATTGTAGACAAAAGAGGGGATGCCATCCAGGGCATCCCCAAGCTTAGACGCTTGGTTGTCCTTGAATATTTCCTTGGGGTGCCATGGGCATCCCCAAGCTTAGGCTCTTGCCACTCCTTATTCCTTAGCCCATCGAAACTTCACCCAAAACTTGAAAACTTCACAACACAAAACTCAATAGAAAACTCATGAGTTCCATTAGTATAACAAAAAAAATCACCACTTTAGGTAATGTTGTAAACTCATTCCAATTTTATATTTGCATTATATCTACTGTATTCTAACTTCACCATTGTTCATACCCCCCGATACAACCCATAGATTTATCAAAACAAGCGAACAACACAATGAAAACAGGATCTGTCAAAACCAGAACAGTTTGTAGAAATCTGAATTAAGCTCATACTTATGTAACTCCAAAAATTCCGAAAAATTATGATGATGTAGGGAATCTATATATCAATCTTTTGTAAAAAAATTAGAATTTTTACATGTTCCAGAAAATTTTAACAATTCTTCTACTCGACGCAAAAGTTTCTGTTTTTTTCTCAGAATCAAATCAACGATCTTCCAAATCATCCCAAAGGTCTTACTTGGCACAAACACTAATTAAAACACTAAAACACAATCATAACAGAATTATAATTGCATATTTATTAAAAAACATAAGAAAAAGTAAAAACATAAAATAATATTAGGTTGCCTCCCAACAAGCGCTATTGTTTTACGCCCCTAGCTAGGCATATTGCATAGATCTAGGCATTGTCATCTTTGGTATTCAACATCTCAATTGCACAACCACACTTTCTAGGGATTTCAATATGGTTATTAATTATCATGCTCCTAGGTAGAAAATAAAGGCATTTGTTTGTAAGAGTAGGTTCCTTAATCATATTGACAAAACTAGGGCAAATACTTATCATCTTAAGATCCTCGTTTCTTTTACTAGATGATCCACCCTTATTTTTAGGAACATAAATAAACTTTGTAGTTTTACTAGGGAGGAAATTTTGGAGCAGTCTTGACAGAAGCAAAACCGAAACCCAAATTGGTAATAATTTCCTCCAACTTATCGATTCTAGCGGGACTTTGTTCTACCCTCTCATCAATTATAGGCCCCTTCTATTTTAGAGTTTTTAAAGTAATTCCTACCTTTGATCCAAATTGAGTAATATGATTATGAATCTTTTTATCCAAATTTTCAATATGCTCTACGGTAGAAACTTTATTCTCAATAATATCTAGCCTTTGCATCACATGTTCCAAGGTTAATATTGTTTCATTAATCATGATTGGTGGTGAACCCACCAAATTTCCCATAGCATTAAAAACATCCATAGGGTGACTACCTAAGAAATTACCCTAGTAATAGTGTCTAGTACAAATATATACCAAGTGGTAACACCCACATAAAAATTTCAAAGAAGAACGGTACTAGATTGCTTATGAGTAGATCTATTTTGAGCATCGCAAATTCTATACCAAGCATCTTTTAAATTCTCTCGTCCCCTTTGTTTAAAATTAAGAACCTCACATTCCGGGGTACATGCTATGAGAGAGGAACTTGCCATGATAACAAACAAAGCAATCTATCACACAAGCTAACAAAAAGCAAACGAAAAGAAGGAAAATAAAAAGGCAAATATTTCTGTATTTTTCTGAAAACGTTTTAGAAGTGGGGGAGAGGAAAACGAGAGGTAAATGGCGAATAATGTAAATGCAAGAGATGAGAGTTTATGATGGGTACTTGGTAGGCTTGATGTAGATCCTCCCCGGCAACGGCGCCAGAAATTCTTCCTGCTACTTCTTGAGCTTGCGTTGGTTTTCCCTTGAAGAGGAAAGGGTGATGCAACAAAGTAGGGATAAATATTTCCCTCAGTTGAGAACCAAGGTATCAATACAGTAGGAGGAACACACAAGTCTCCAATAATTGCACCTACACAAACAAGCAAATACTTGCACCCAACGCGATAAAGGGGTTGTCAATCCCTTCACGGTTACTTGCAAGGATGAGATCTGATAGTGATAGATATAAAAGATAAGTAAAAGCGTGAAATAAAATAAAAGTAAATAAATCGCAGCAAGGTATTTTTGTGTTCTTTATTTTATAGATATGAAAATAATATGATAAAAGATAGACCCGGGGGCCATAGTTTTCATTAGAGGCTTCTCTCTTGAAAGAAAGCATACGGTGGGTAAACAAATTACCGCTGAGCAATTGATAGAAAAGCGCATAGTTATGACGATATCCATGGCAATGATCATGTATATAGGCATCATGTCCGTGACAAGTGGACCGACTCCTGCCTGCATCTACTACTATTACTCCACACATCGACCGCTATCCAGCATGCATCTAGTGTATTAAGTTAACAAGAATGGTGTAACGCCTTAAGCAAGATGACATGATGTAAAGGGATAGATCCAATCAATATGAACAAACCCCATCTTTTTATCCTTAATGGCAACAATACAAATACGTGTCATGTCCCTTTCTGTAACTAGGATTGAGCACCACAAGATTGAACCCATTACAAAGCACCTCTCCCATTGCAAGAAAAATCAATCTAGTTGGCCAAACCAAATCAATAGATCGGAGAGAAATGTCGGATTCGGGTCTCTGCAGACCCAAGAAAGATTCAAACTCTAGGGTGCGTGCGAAGAACTCGATCTCCCCAGTCCGCCAACCCGTCGATATCACGGCCTAGCTCGATGAACTGGAAGGAAAAGGGACACGGCAGTTTACCCAGGTTTAGGCCACCTTGCGGTGTAATACCCTACTCCTGCTTTGTGGTGGATTAGCCTCACGATGGGCTGGGGATGAACTAGTACAAGGGAGGAAGTACCTTAGGAGGTCTGTTCTTGTGTTGGTGTATGCTGGTGAGGGTTCGGATGGCTCGATCCCCCTCCATGGTGGTGGCTAGGCTATATTTATAGTGGCCTTGGTCCTCTTCCCCCAAAATAGAGGCGGGAAGGGATCCCACAACGGCCAAGTTTGAAGGAAGACAAATAGTACATATTATCCTGAAGAAAGGTGGTCTTCGCCTGCAAAGCTTCTGGTCGTGACATCGTGGTGGGCTCGGCGATGACCTCCGTCCTGCCATCCTGGCGGTCCTGGTCTTGTAGCACGGGAATGGAAACCTTTGGCTGATTCCTCGGGACTCTGCGCCTGCGCTTGCCCCCTTAGCACCAAAGAGGAAACCTGCTATACTGCGCCCGCGTGGCCTTGGCCGTCATGGATTGCGTCACCTTAAGCTCATGAGGTGAGCGCCCGCATAGAAATCACTGCTCCTCAGGAGCCTACCTTGGGAGGCCGCTCCCTCCGGAGGTCTTGGCGTCGTCTGCCTCGCGAGGGTCTTGCTTGGTTGATGCTGAAGATGGGCCGTACCAGGCCGTGATGGAGCCACGCCGTGGGCCGCAGGCAGGCAAGTCTGGGTACCCTGGTTCCTAGAACGCCGACAGTAGCCCCCGGGCCCAAGGCGCGCTCGGACTTGGCCTCGAGGCGAAGCCAAAGGGCAAGGGCGAAGCGCCGCGGGCCCCAATCGCCTGCGGACCGAGCCGGCGCGTGGCGGTTGATGGGACGTGGGCGTCTCCACTTCCCCACGTAGCCTCGGCAACCGTTCGACTTGACAATAGCCTGGTGCATGCAAAAAGGATCATCATTACCGGGGATCATGGAGGCCGGCGGATGGCCTCCTTCTGGCTATAAATGGGGGGCGGAGCCCCCGACTCCTCTCCGTCTTCCCGCTGCTTGCTCCTTCTTCCTCCTTCTTGTCACGCCATCTCGTCGAAGTGTCCATGGCGCCTGTGAGGAGGTTTTCTGCGGCGGAGAAAGGGAAGGCTCCTCGGGTGGAACTCAGGCCACTCCCGCCGAAGAAGAGGCTCTGCTGCTCCCGCGACGTCGCCGGGGGGCCCGAGGTGACACGACCTTGGCACGAGCGGCCTCCGCCAGGCTTCCCGATCCCTATGTACGCCCGCGCACAGAGCCCCGTGCACAGGGGCGTCACTCAGCGCCGCGAGGGTCAAGGTCGCGGAGGAGGACAGGCGATGGCTGCATGGCCACCCGGCTCGCGAACTCATGCCGAAGGCTCGGCGCGCGAATTTGTGGTGTGGGCAGCGATGCCGCCGCGCACGTGGATCCGGCTCCCGCGGTTCTTTGCAGAGGAGATACCGCTGAGGGGGCCAGCCGAGCTATGGCTGCAACACGCCGGGTGCTGCAGCCAAGCCACTGAAGCGAAGGTCGAGGTCGTACGCTCCGGTGACATCTTCATGACCCGAGGATGGGGCGAGATCGCCCTCGCCTGCCACCCGGAGGGAGCCCTTGCCATCCACTTCGAATACGACGGAGCTTCGACGCTCCTCTTCAAGGTTTTGGGCGAGAACGGTCAGCGCCTGGAATGCTGCCCCGGGGGAGGCGGTCAAGGAGACGCGACCATGGGCGTTGAACTTGCCCTTGGCCTTGCGAGCAGCTCCTCCGACAGCAGCGGCGACTCTCCGGAATCTAGCGACGACGACAGCTACGAGCCGCCGAGCCGCCGCACCCGAAGCACAGCAGCAGCATTGTCTCGGCGCCGTGGGGCATGCTGCTGAGGCCAGGGTTCTTCAGGGTCCCTTTCTTTTGCTTTTCCTGCACAAAGCCGTGACGAGCCCCGCGGGGGTATGTAAGAGCTGTAATGCTTTTGCCTTAATGCTATTATTCCTGGCTCAGTGTTGTGATCGCGTATCTCGCCTCGGCACGGTGCTCCTTTTCGTTCTCGCGGTAGCTTAGTGCTCTACGCCGACAGGTCCCAGTCCCCAGGCAGGCTTCAGCCGTCGCTGGTATGCCTGGTCGCGATGCCGTGGTCAAGGCCAGGAGGTGAGCGGCCCGAGGTCCGGTTAGAGCCCCTGAGGCGCGATGCTCAGGGGGTCCCCTTTAGTGCGCAAGCGGCTCCCTAAAGGTCGAAAGGGAAACGTCCTTGCCCGAGCGAGATCGTAAGAGTCAAAATACCGAATCGTGAGGTTTACACCGGCGTGTACAGGGTGATTTATCTTGGCAAGCCTGCGGCGATTCCTTTGCGCGACGCCTGACTGTGTCCTGGGGGTGGTGGTGCCTCCGGGCGGGGCTCACGCTAATCCCCTCTCCCTCGCTCATCTGGATGCTCTACGTCCTTGGGTCCCAGCCCTCGAGCGAGGCTCAGCCACCGCTGGAATGCCAGGTCACGGTGCCGTGGTCAAGGCCAGGGGGTGAGGGCTCGAGAGCCAGTAGGAGTCCCTGAGGCGCGATGCTCAGGCCCCCCTCCTTTAACGTGCAAGCGAATTGCGTGGAAAGGGAGTGGCTAGCGGGGTCGCTCGTAGTCCCGACTCCGGAGGTCCCTGCGAGTTAGTCGGAGAAAGGGAACATAGCACATAGCCGCGCTTGCTGTCCTGCGAGTTTAAGAGACAATATGTTTTTTAATAATTTGCTAGGATTTCGCGATTTCCTTCCCGTTTGCTTTAGTGTTCTGCGACGGCAGGGCCCGGCCCCGCGCATACCTCAGCCGCCGTTGGGGCGTCCGGATCACCAGGACGAGACCATGGGGTGAGGGGCTACGTGACCAGTGAGGCCCCTGAGTCGCGATGCTCAGGGGTCCCCCTTGACGTATGAACAACCCTCAGGAGGGAGACGTGAGTGTCGTTTTTGGCGTTCTGTGTCGGCAGGGCCCGGCCCCGCGCATACCTCAACCGCCGTTGGGCGTTCGGATCACCGGGACAAGACCAAGGGGTGAGGAGCTACGTGACCAGTGAGGCCCCTGAGTCGCGATGCTCAGGGGTCCCCCTTGACGTACGAATAGCTCTCCATACCTTCCCTCGCCGGGCTTTCGCTCGGGAGGGACGCGAGAAGACCAGGTCCGAGGGACCTGGTGAGGTGGCATACGCCAGGCGTGACCTGAGGGGAAGATGATGCGGTGAGGCCGAGCAGCGAGCCTGGTGGCTCTCCTGAGGTTACTGCGACCGCTGGGGTGCCCTCTGTTGTTTATTCACCAGCGCGGAGCATGGTGCTTCCGCTCTTGCACGGGCATAGCCGCTCCTCGACCGTGTCGTCCGCCAGCACGGAGCATGGGGCTTCCACTGGTGCGTGGGTGGGAGCTCCCTCTGAGGGGAGACTTCGGGGCGTGTACAGCCCCGTCCTGACACGTGGCTTGCACGGCAGGACTGGAGGAGGTGTGTATGGGCACTCGTGAGCCAGCGCGGGACTCACGAGGCCCTACCTCAAGGCGGGTTGCGCCTGAATTTTGGTTTGGGATATTTGCGAGGGTCCTGCGAGATGGTCAGGTAGCCTGCGCCGAGTGAATCTCCGGAGGATATTGCATGAGAAGGCCAAACACCAACGACCCCAGGAGGTGACGTGAACGGGGCCGACCTGCCAGACAGAGCTCAGCCGTTGGGTTTGTCGACGCTGCAGGGACGGACCCGAGCACAGACACCGTGCCCAGTCTTCCCATGCGAAAATCCTAAAGAAAGACAACCGGCGCGCTGCTCCCGCGGCAGCGAGGCACCAGGTCGTGCGCCCTAACTCATCTGCTCTTGATTAGCTCTTGCGAGAACAAGGCACCAAGCTCCATGGGAGGTGACGTGCACGGGAGCTGGCCCGCGAGACAGAGCTCAGCCACTTGGATTTAGCGACGCTGCAGGGACGGACCCGAGCATAGACGCCGTGCCAGTCCTTAATCATGAGGCGGTCGCGGGTGGGTTTGTGAGGGCGTACGACGTTCATGGCGGCGAAGCACCAGACAGGCAAATGATAAACATAAAGCAACTCAGGAGAAGGTAAGGCCAGTTCTGAAGTATGCGCAAAATGATACACGCCGCAGGGACGGACCCATACAGCTTGGGGATAATGCAGCCTGAGGGGCGCCCCAACCGAACAAACCAAAAAAGGTCACCTGGCACTGTCGCTGAAGAAGTGCTGGAGTAGCTGAAGACACGAGCCGCAGAAGTCGCTCCTCACGAGGCGTCCGACTCCTGAACCTCGTGAGGCTCCGGAGGCCCAGGGGGCTCGCAAGGGTCCGTCACCTCCTCCATTTGGACCGCCTTGCGCCTGACCTCGTGAGCCTCCAGGACGACCCGCATGCGGCGCTGGTGCGCCGCCGCCGCTTTCGGAAAGCCGAAAGGCATGCGAACGTAGCTATGAGGAGGGCCCTCACACCGGCCGACGCGGGACAGCCAGAAGAGCTCCTGAGACACGGCTCTATTGAGCCCTGGGACGTTGACGCAGATGCGCAGCTCACTGCCCTTGTCAGGGGAGGGAGCTGCACCGGGTGGAGCGGGGCAATGCTTGCCTCGCATGGCCCTTGCCTCCCGAAGCTCCTCGATCGCCTTGGTGATGAACTCCTGAGCGCCTGGCACCTCGCGCCCTGCGCTCTTCTCACGGAAGCGCGCGTTGAAGCACGCCTCCAGATGGTGCCCGAACGCCTCCCTCGTGACGCTGGCCAGGTCTGAGGCCCTCCAGAGGAGAGCCCCGGAGCCCAACCTAAGAGGGGCGCCGGGCGTGCCTTCCAATGCGAGAGGGGAAGGCACCCCATCTGTGGGCGCGAGGCCTGAGGCGCGATCGTCGGACGCCCCATCCTCCTGAGATCCTCAGCGGAGCAGCTGCTTCTTCTTCTTGGGGGTGACCTCAGGGGGGTAGGCGGTGCCTCCGTCATCTGGGTTCTCGACCGCTGCAGCCTGGTAGGCGCGCTCGAGGGAGCACACCGCATCCTTCTCGTCGTAGGCGACCGTGATGATGCCGCCGCTTCCTGGCATCTTGAGGACATTGTAGCCGTGGTGAGTCGCAGCCATGAACTTGGCCAGGGCTCGATATCCGAGGATGGTGTTGTACGGGAGGCGAATGTGGGCGACGTCGAATTCGATGAGCTCAATGTGGTAGTTGGCGCGCTTGCCGAAGGTGACAGGGAGGCGGATCTGCCCGATGGGGATGGTGGAGCCATCGGTCACCCCTGAGAAAGGCTTGGTAGGCTGAAGCTGGTCGTACGACACCTGGAGCGTGTCGAACGCCTCGACGGAGAGGACATTGAGCCCTGCGCCACCATCGATGAGTGTCTTGGTGACGAGGACGTTGCTGATGGTGGGCGAGCAGAGCATCGGGAGCACGCCGGCAGTGGCCGCGCACTTGAGCTGGTCTGTAGAGTCGAAGGTGATAGCGTACTTGGACCACCTGAGCAAACGCGACGCCTCGAGCTTGGGGAGGGCGGCATTCACCTCGTGAGCGAACTGCTTGAAGATGCAATGGGAAGCGGGGGCCTGAGCACCACCTAGGATGCAAGCAATGGCATGAGGCTCTTGGAAGCCCCCGGCCCCATCATCTTGGTGGTGGTCGTCGTTCCTCCTTTGCGGTGGTGGCAGCGGAGGAAGGCCTGCATTGCCCTGAGGACGGTCCTCACGAGGCTGATCCCTCCAGGGGCCCTCGCGAGGCTGGCCCTGCCAGCGATCCTCACGAGGCTGGTCGCGCCAGTCCTGGCGGGGGTCGCGGTTGTCCCAGCGCCCCCCACCTCGGCCTCCTCCACGGCCGTAGCCGTGGTCGTTGCGCTCAGGGCGGCGGCCAAGGCGCCTGTCCCAGATGGCCCTGAGCTCTTGGCAGTCGTTGGTGTTGTGGCTGTGCATGTTGTGGAAGACGTAGAACGGGCGGCTGCCCTTAGAAGACTCGGGGTGGTTGCAGCCGCGCTTCATCTCTGGTTCGGTCGCAAGCACGGCCGGTCCTTTGCGCTTAACGTCCTTGGCCTTGGCCTTCTTGTCCTCTGGATCAGCCTCCGGGAGCTCAAGGAGGGAGAGGCGACCTTCCTCAGCCCTCGCGCATCTAGTTGCCATGTTGAACATCTCCAGATCCGATCACAGGTCCTCGTGTATGGCGAGCTCCTCCTTCATCTTGACATCCCGGACGCCATCAGTGAACGCCAAAATGATGGCCTCATCCGACACCTTGGGGATCTTGAGGCGAACGTTGGTGAAGCGCTGAATGTATTTGTGCAAGGTCTCCCCTGGCTGCTGCTTGATACGCCGCAGGTCACCCGCAGCCGGTGCGCGGTCGCGAGTGCCTTGGAAGTTGGCGATGAAACGCTCTCGCATTTCATCCCATGATGAGATCGATCCCGCAGGGAGGTTTAGGAGCCATGAGCGCGTGCCATCCTTGAGGGCCATGGGAAACCAGTTCGCCATGACCTTCTCGTCGCCGTTGGCCGCCTCGATACTCAGCTCGTAGAGCTAGAGGAACTCGGCAGGGTCGGGGGTGCCGTCATAGCGTGGAGGTAGGTCTGGCTTGAACTTCCCAGGCCAGACGACGCGGCGCAGCTCTGGGGTGAACGCACGGCAGCCCGCCGCGCTCACGGGAGCCCGCCGTAGAGGGGGAGCCTGGTCTTGGTGCTCGCGCACTGCCGCCTCGGGCAGCACGCGATCTTGACGTGGCGGTGCTGGGAGCGCGCGTGCCTCTCCTTGGGGCCGCTGCACCACTTGACAACTTTCTTCATCGCGCGTCGGCGCCCTACACGGCAGGTCACGCCGAGGAGCCTCATGCCTTGGCTCGAGGGTGGCATCTTGCATGGGAGGTGGAGGAGGCGCACCGTGGGCCATGTTGCTCACAAGAGGTAGCGGGGGAGGCAGCGAGCGAGACGGTGCAGGGGTTTCTCCAGCGGCGCTGACAAGCTCGGCGATGCGGTCCAGCCAGTCCTCGTAGAGGTCGTCGGTCGGGCGATAGCGCAGGAGCTCGCATGCCATAAGCAACGCAGCCTGCACGGTCGCCGGCCCGCGACGGGCATGGGAGGACGAAGCAGCCGCCGGAGTCAGCGACAGGGTGGCGGTGCGTCCGTCACGCCGCACAGAGGGCTGCAGCGACGAAGCCTGCTGCTCGTGGGCCGCGGGGCCGGTGGCAACGTTTGCCGCAGGCGATGGGGAACGGCGGGGGGCGCCGTCGCCTGCAGGCGCTGTCTGGGCGACGCGGGCGGCGAGGGCAGCCCGGCGCTCAGCTCGAACTCGATGAGCGTCAGCCATGAGAGTGGTGGAACGGTGGCGAATCGACCGACAGAAGAGCGGCTCCGACGCACCCCTACCTGGCGCGCCAAATGTCGGATTCGGGGCTCCGCAGACCCAAGAAAGATTCGAACTCTGGGGTGCGTGCGAAGGACTCGATCTCCCTAGTCTTCCAACCCGTCGATCTCACGGCCTAGCTCGATGAACTGGAAGGAAAAGGGACACGGCAGTTTACCCAGGTTCGGGCCACCTTGCGGTGTAATATCCTACTCCTACTTTGTGGTGGATTAGCCTCGTGATGGGCTGGGGATGAACTAGTACAAGGGAAGAACTACCTCAGGAGGTCTGTTCTTGTGTTGGTGTATGCTGGTGAGGGTTCGGATGGCTTGATCCCCCTCCATGGTGGTGGCTAGGCTATATTTATAGTGGCCTTGGTCCTCTTCCCCCAAAATAGAGGTGGGAAGGGATCCCACAACGACCAAGTTTGAAGGGAGACAAATAGTACATCTTATCCTTACGAAAGGTGGTCTTCACCTGCAAAACTTCTGGTCATGACATCGTGGTGGGCTCGGCGATGACCTCCGTCCTGCCGTCCTGGCGGTCCTGGTCTTGTAGCACGGGAATGGAAACCTTTGGCTGATTCCTCAGGACTCTGCGCCTGCGCTTACCCCCTTAGCACCAAAGAGGAAACCTGATGTACTGCGCTCGCTGGCGCCCGCCTGGCCTTGGTCGTCATGGCTTGCGTCAACTTAAGCTCATGAGGTGAGCGCCTGCATAGAAATCTCCGCTCCTCAGGAGCCTGCCTTGGAAGGCCGCTCCCTCTGGAGGTCTTGGTGTCGTCCGCCTCACGAGGGTCTTGCTTGGTCGATGCTGAAGATGGGCCATACCAGGCCGTGATGGAGCCACACCGTGGGCCGCAGGCAGGCAAGTCTGGGTACCCAGGTTCCCAGAACGCCGACAAGAAATACAAAGCTATATAAATCATGCATAAAAGAGTTCGGAGGTGTTGACGCCAGATTTTGGCATGGTCAAAAACACAATTAAGATGGCCTCAAATGAAAAAGTACTCAAAGCGAGAAAGTTCTGTATCGTCAAAAGGAGAAACTTTGATATTTGGGCCATAGCCATCCGATCTCATCTCTAAGGCCGAAGTTGTGTTTGAAGTACTGAGATTTTGTATTCAGAACACTATTCGGCTGATTACGCCCACAATACGGCCTCGTTTGGAAAAATGATCTACACGAATTGTCTTCGTCTCGTCGAAACGATCGATTATGATATAAAAATCATCCCAATCCGAGTTTGTATGCAAAAGTTAGAGCTATCGGAATGCAGCCCTGTCAGGAGGCGAAATATGGCGCACCCCACCAGACGCCATGTCTGATGGGTAGACGAGCAAACAGATGTTTTGCGTGACCGTTTTGACCCAGAAGATGGCTTCGAATCGAAAAACATTCAACATGAAAGTTGTTCGTCTCGTCGAAATGAGTAAATACGCTTTTGAGCGCGTTTTCTTCTGAGGTGGTTTACTGCCACAAAAAAGACCCGCAAGGTGCAGCGAGTTTAAACCGAACAGTTTTGGAAAGTTCGAACAAAACCAATCCGAATTTGACTAGGGTTTTGGACGTGAATCCAAGCTTTTTCCTTGCACGGGAAGTCCAGCCGCCTCTTATATACCTAAGGGGTGACGGCCGATTGAACAACAACACACAATCCCAAAACCCATCTACAAACTTTCATCTCCTACCCTAGTTTTCTGCTTCTCGTTCATCGGTGTTCTTCGCTTCGGAGAGCTTCGATCTACAAAGTCCTAGGGGCGGACGAACCGACCTAGGGCAGCCCATCACCGCCGTGCGTCCAGACGGGGTCTCTCTCGGCCGCGTGGAGTTTCAGGTCTTCAAAAGCGTTCGCTGGATTGTCTTGCGTATCGCGCTTCCGATGAGCCTCCTTCGGCGACGTGTCTTGCGTATCGCGCTCGACGCCGAGGGTACACGGTAACGTGTTCATGTGTGAACACACTTTTTGGCGACTCCGCTGGGGAACAAAGAGCAATCATCATCATCCATCATGGTCGATCTTCCCAAGCCATCTGAAGTGGATGCCGATAACATCATCAAGCCCAATTTTGAGGAATTATCGACAGAACATCGCCAAGCTTATGAGGAGTACAAGAAGGCGCGTGAAGAGAAGGAGATGCAGGAGTTCCTTGCTAAGTTCAAAAAGGATCGCCAAGGCAACATCACTTCAATTGAAGAAATCAAGTTTCCTCCTCTTCACAATGAGCAAGTAGAACCGGTTGTAAGCAAAATCTTCTCTCCTGAACAGTCGGCTGAAATTACTACTCTTATTGCTCAGAATAATGATCTTATTTACCAAGCTATCATAGACAATAATACTGCTTGAAAAAATACTCAATCATATAATAGTAGTGGTAGTATGTCTACTGGCGTGGAAAACTTTAGTCCAACTTTACCTATTTCATCGGCGCCGCCCGTGCCATTGAATTCTTATCCCAGTCAGACAAACCAACTTGTTGCTCCACCCTTTAATCCTGCCATGAATGTACCAAGTTCAGTGAATCCAACTGCATTGCTAGGTTACGGTTCGGCAAGTCCAAGTGGGTTGCTGCCGAACTATGGTACAACATACACACCACCATCTCTTCCGACTAGCACTGTACAACCTATTAGAAATCATATTCACCATGCGACACAACCACATGCAACGCCACTCAATATGAGTGATATCTTGGCTAATGTCAGAGAGGAAATGTCTAGAGTGTTCCGAGAGCATTGTGGGATTGAACTACCTAAACCACGAATTTCCAGGAAACCATATGTAGAAATTTTTGATGCCGTGCCATGTCCTCTCGGATATAAAGTTCCAGATTTTGTTAAATTTAGCGGAGAGGGAACAAAGACTACATGGGAGCATGTTAGTCAATACTTGGCACAATTAGGTGAGGCAAGTTCACGAGATGAGTGGAAAGTACGTTATTTTCCTTTATCTTTAACCGGTACTGCTTTCTCGTGGTTTTCTGTGTTACCACCCGGTTCTATTACTACATGGTTTCACTTGGAGCAAAAGTTTCATGATCACTTCTACAGTGGTGACAATGAGCTTAAACTATCCCATCTTACATCGGTTAAGCAAAAGCATGATGAATCGGTCTCCGATTATGTCAAAAGATTTAGAGATACAAAAAACTGGTGCTACAGTTTGGTGATAACCAAGAGAGATTTGGCTGATCTTGTGCTTAGTGGTTTGAGAACTCACATTAGAGAAAGGCTAGAAGGGTATGAGTTTTTAAATATCAACCAAGTCTTGCAAAGGGCTTTGGCTCAAGAAAGCCGAAGCAAAGATCTTAAAGAGGTGCATAGATATAAAACTGATCGTCCTAAAATGAATATGGTTGAGTATGATAGTGACCACTCGGACGATGAGGGTGATATTTATGCTGCTGAATTTGTTTGGCCATCTAAGGCCAAGCCATTTACTTACAATGATTTAAAGCCGATTCATAAGAATCGTGATGAAGAGATGAAATTTACTTTCAACATCGCTAAGTGTGATAAAATATTTGATGCTTTGTTGCAAGCCAAGATTATTAGAATATCTCATACTTTACCGCCATTCGAAGAGCTGAAATGGCGTGCTTATTGCAAGTATCATAATTCTTTTTCTCATGCTACTAATGATTGTAATGTTTTTCGACGACATATACAATCGGCCATTAATGATGGACGATTGAATTTTTCTGAGATGCAAGTTGATAAGCAGCCTTTCCC
Organism: Thinopyrum elongatum; assembly: GCA_011799875.1. NCBI lineage: Eukaryota > Viridiplantae > Streptophyta > Magnoliopsida > Poales > Poaceae > Thinopyrum > Thinopyrum elongatum. Next base: position 488,679,403 of record CM022299.1, read on the forward strand.
AATGAACACCATGGATTTGGAGGGGAAGAAGATGTTAATTTGGCCCAACATAGCCGAATCAGCTAATAAAAATAATATTGTCATTGGTGAGCCTAGGAAAAATAAGGAGAGCGACAAGGTCTTGGGGAGACAAGTTGTGCTTGACAAGCAACCCGATGGCAAGGAGGTAATCAAGATCACCATCAGGAATCCTACACTCGGGGGGCAACCACAAGTGCAAGAGAACACTCATGTCAAATTTGTTAAGCCCAAGAGTCCAGAGGTTGGCAAGTGGAAGACGGATGAAGCTAAAGTGCAGTGCAAGAGAATCAAGTCAACTTTTGATATGTTGCTGTCCAAATATGCCAATCAAGCGGCCGGTTCTAGCTCTAACCGGTCATCAAATTTGAAGCGCTCAAGGTCACCTCCTCGGGAATAATTTGAGTATCATGCAAGGCCATATGGGTCGTGGGCACCGGGACCATGGATGGCGCCACCCCCTATGCGCCATACTACGTGGGAGACTTCAATGGAGGATGGGGGCAGCCCCCAATGGCCCCTTATGCTTTTCATCCGGGTTGGGCAGAACCAAGGAGGCATGTTCATGAGAGGCTTTCTTATCCCACATGAGGCCGTTTAAACAATGGTGTCAATCGGCCAATGCAAGATAATCAAAAAAGGGTCAGCAGGCAAGTGTGGCGTGCTAAGTCACCAAGTGTTGAAATTTCAGAGCCTAGCAAGCAAAAGGAGAAGAGTACTAGTGCTGAAACTATTATGATAGGCACTAAAGAGTTAACAATCAAAGAGCCGATTATTGTTGATAATCCGGTTAATTCTAAAAAGGGTGTCGCTGCTGTCCAGCAAGGTCCCATGGCTAATGATTATGAAGCTAGCACAAGCAAGGCCAAGCTGAGGGATCCAAAATATACTCAGCCTAAGTGGTGTCCCTCCGGTCTGACCAAGGTGCAAAAACGGAGATTGCAGCGCATGAGGAGCCACGAGAAGGAGGGATAAAAAAGCAGAGAAGCAAAGGGATAAATTTTTCAATGAAACCCGTCCCATGGTGCGACCAAAACAAGTGTGGAAGCCTAAGCAAAAGGAAAATGTAGCAGCTTCTGCATTGATCACAGCAACACCTACACCACCAACAGAGGACGATGTGGCTACTATTACATCGTCCACTTCACCTATTACTTCCTCTTTACTTGGAGATATTTCAGAGTCGGTGGACATGCTTGAGGAAGGAGATGAAATGCTTGATTATGAGTCTACACCGGTTCATGAAGGTATGGATATTAATATGGTGTATTACTTACCCGCTGAATTTCGTGCTATAGATGAAGAAGGGGAAGTAGCTCAGCTAGATTTTGGTCCTAAAAATGCTATATTCGAGAAGCCAAAAGAACGGGTGACGCACTTGAAGCCATTGTTCCTTAAAGGTCATATTAATGGATCGCCGGTTGCTAGAATGCTTGTCAATGGTGGTGCTGTGGTGAATCTTATGCCATATTCAGTCTTTAAAAAATTGGGGCTGCGTGATGAAGAGTTAATAAAGACCAACATGGTGCTTAATGGATTTGAAGGCAAAGAGAAAACTGAAGCCAAAGGTGTGATGTATGTGGAGCTTACGGTGGGAAGCAAAACTTTGGCTACTGCATTCTTTGTCGCCGAGGTGCAAGGTAACTACAATGTGATATTAGGCCACGATTGGGTTCATGCAAACCAATGTGTGCCATCTACTATGCACCAGTTTTGAATTCAGTGGGTTGATGATGAAGTGGAAGTCGTTCATGCGGATAATTCGGCTTGTGTTGCTTTGGCCGATGCATCGGTGGATTGGCAACATCCCAATGCTACTTGCTTGACAGGGCGCGACTTATCAGAATTTGATTTTCTTAGCGCTACAAAAAGTGGTTTCGTGCCAGTTTCTTTAAAGCCGGTTGGTGGTAATCGGCTCCAAGGTATGATGTATTTAAATGGATCCTAACTCAGAGTGGTTACAAAAGCGTCTTGTAGAATATCGGTCCAATGAGAACGATATGTATGAGTCCATAGAAGAGTTAGATGATATGGATAAATTAGGACAAGGTTTTACATCGGCCGATCCATTAGAAGAGATAGATATAGGAGATGGTTCAATTCCTAGGCCGACATTTGTAAACAAAAATTTAAGAGCTGATCATAAAGTTAAGTTGACCGAGTTGTTGAAAGAATATGTTTGTTGCTTTGCATGGGAATATCATGAGATGCCAGGTTTAAGCCGAGAGCTAGTGGAGCATCGGTTACCTATAAAGACCGGTTTTAGACCGTACAAGCAATCGGCCAGAAAGTTTAATCCAAAAACATATGACCGGATCAAGGAAGAGATCGGTCGTTTGCTTAAAGCTAATTTTATTAGGCCTTGCAGGTATGCCGAGTGGATTTCTAACATTGTACCAGTGGAGAAGAAAGGCTCCGGCAAGTTGAGGGTGTGCATAGATTTCAGAGATTTGAATAGAGCTACACCCAAAGATGAGTATCCCATGCCTATAGCCGATATGCTTATTAATGATGCTTCTGGACATCGGGTCATTAGCTTTCTTGATGGTAATGCGGGGTATAACCAGATTTTTATGGCCGAAGAGGACATGTCCAAAACTGATTTTCGATGTCCCTGTTTCCTTGGTTTATTTGAGTGGACAGTGATGACCTTTGGATTAAAAAATGCCGGTGCCACGTATCAATGGGCTATGAATTTAATTTTTCATGATTTACTTGGTGTTTTACTTGAGGTTTATATTGATGATATTGTTGTCAAATCGGATGCTTTTGAATCTCATCTAGCCGATTTGCGCTTAGCTTTTGAGAGAATGAAAAAATATGGACTAAAGATGAATCCTTTGAAGTGTGCTTTCGGTGTATCGGTTAGAAAGTTTTTGGGTTTCATTATTCATCAAGATGGCATAGAAATTGATCCCAAAAAGATAGAAGCTATACAGAAGGTGGAGGCTCCAACATGCAAGAGAGATATGCAAAAATTCCTTGGCAAAGTCAGTTATTTGAGAAGATTCATAGCCAACTTGTCAGGGAAGGTTGACGCATTCACTCCCATCCTTTGGTTAAAGAATGAAACTAATTTTACTTGGGGGGCAAAACAGCAAGAAGCCTTTGATATGATCAAAAATTATTTGTGCACTCCTCCGGTGTTGAAAGCTCCCAAACATAAAGAGCCCTTTAGGCTTTATATTGCAGCGAAAGAAGGTGTTATTGGTGCTGTTTTGACTCAAGAGACCGAAGGAAAGGAACATGTTATTACTTATTTGAGCCGACGTTTATTGGACGCTGAGACAAGGTACACATTTATTGAAAAATTATGCCTTTGTTTATATTATGCTTGCACAAAATTGAGACATTACCTAGTTCCGAGTGCTTGCATAGTAGCTTGTCAAACCGATGTCATTAAGTACATGTTGCATAGGCCAATTCTTAGTGGTAGAATTGGCAAGTGGGCTTATGCTTTAATTGAATATGATTTGGCTTATGAATCTCTGAAATCCATGAAAGGCCAAATCGTTGCTAATTTTATTGTGGAGCATCGGATTGATGACAAGCATGATATTGATATAAACCTTGTCTCGTTAGTACCATGGAGATTATATTTTGATGGTTCAGTTTGTAGCAATGGACAAGGTGTTGGTATTGTTTATATATCTCCTCATGGTGCTGTTTTTGAAGCCTCATGCCGCTTAGAATATTTTTGCACAAATAATCAAGCCGAATATGAAGCATTGTTATTCGGCTTAGAGATGTTGCTTGCCATAGGTGCTACGCATATTGAGGCTTTTGGTGATTCGTTATTAGTAGTGCAACAAATATCCAAAGTCTTTCAATGTTTTGACGAATCACTTAATGTTTATCTTGATAAATGTCTAGATATAATTTCTACTTTGGATTATTTTAGCATTGCTCATATATCTAGACATGACAATTGGAGAGCAAATGAGTTGGCACAACAAGCATCCGGCTATCATTTTGATCATGGCATGTTTCATATTTCTCAAAGGCCGATGTCTAGTCTTGCCAACATAGGGGAGGCCGAACCGGAGCCCACCGTTTCGGCCACTAATGAAATATTTAATGCAGAAGAAGATCAAGACTGGAGGAAACCTATTATTGATTATTTGTGTGATCCTAGTAAAAGGGTGGACAGGGATGTTCGGCGTATGGCTTTCAAATATACAATGAGAGATGATGATCTTTATCGCCGAACGGTTGATGATGTTCTTTTAAAGTGCTTGGACGAGAACCAAGCGAGAGTTGCTATGGGAGAGGTCCATGAAGGTATTTGTGGCACTCATCAGTCGGCTCCCAAGATGAAATGGTTATTACGATGTGCTAGGTTTTATTGGCCGACGATGGTTAATGATTGCTTCCGGTATTATAAAGGATGTGATGCTTGTTAAAAGTTTGGTGATATTCAGCTGGCCCCCGCTGCTATGTTACATCCTATTATCAAGCCGTGGCCTTTTAGAGGTTGGGGATTAGACTTTATTGGAGAGATTCATCCTTCTTCTTCAAAGGGGCATCGGTTCGTGTTGGTGGCAACTGATTATTTCACTAAATGGTCTGAAGCAATACCACTCAAAAATATGACGCATACAGAGGTAATTCAATTCATAACTGAGCGTATTATTCATAGATTCGGCATTCCGCAAACATTAACTACAGACCAAGGTTCATCCTTTATGTCACATCAAGTTAGAGAATTTTCCGAATCATATAAGATAAAGTTGCTCAATTCCTCTCCATATTATGCCCAAGTCAATGAACAAGCTGAGTCTAGTAATAAGATATTAATCAAGCTTATCAAGAAGAAGATTGAGGATAATCCAAGGAGATGGCATGAGCTATTGTCCGAAGCTTTGTGGGCACACAGAATCTCAAGGCATGGTGCTACAAAGGTAACTCCATATGAGCTCGTATATGGTCAAGAGGCCGTTTTACCAGTGGAAGTGAATTTGAATGCTTTGAGAATAGCCAAACAAAATGATTTATTGGCGGTGGACTTTTATAACATGATGATGGACAATATTGATGAAGTCGCCGATAAACGTTTGGCTGCTTTGAAGGCCATAGAGAGAGAGATAAGTTGAGGGTGGCAAGAGCTTACAATAAGAAGGTCAAGTTGAAGAATTTTCAAGTTGGCGATCTCGTGTGGAAGGTGATTCTACCAATTGGTTCAAAAGATAGAAAATTTGGAAAGTGGTCTCCAAGTTGGGAAGGTCCCTTCAAGATTACAAGAATAGTTCTTGGAAACTCATATTTGGTGGAGTCCATACAAGGCACATTGTTACCTCGAGCTCTTAATGGCAAATATTTAAAGAAGTATCACCCGAGTGTGTGGCAAGATGCCTAGATAGGCAACGGCCGATATATGACTATCGTCCTAAGCAAAGACATGGCCGATAAATAACTATCGCCCTTAGCATAAACATGGCCGATACATAATTATCGCCCTGAGAAATATAAATGGCCGATGGAGTGTTGACATCGTCCTTAGCACAAATACATTGCAAATTATTTTTCGGCAAGCAAGTTTTGCCGAAAAACAGGGGGGCATGTGTTGACACCAGATTTTGGCATGGTCAAAAACACAATTAAGATGGCCTCAAATGAAAAAGTGCTCAAAGCGAGAAAGTTCTGTATCGTCAAAAGGAGAAACTTTGATATTTGGGCCATAGCCATCCGATCGCATCTCTAAGGCCGATGTTGTGTTTGAAGTACTGACATTTTGTATTCAGAACACTATTCGGCTGATTACGCCCCCAAGACGGCCTTTTTTGGAAAAATGATCTATATGAATTGTCTTTGTCTCGTCGAAACGATCGATTTTGATATAAAAATCGTCCCAATCCGAGTTCGTATGCAAAAGTTAGAGCTATCGGAATGCAGCCCTGTCAGGAGGCGAAATATGGCGCGCCCCACCAGACGCCATGTCTGATGGGTAGCGCGAGCAAACAGATGTTTTGTGTGACCATTTTGACCCATTAGATGGCTTCGAATCGAAAAACGTTCAACATGAAAGTTGTTCTTCTCGTCGAAACGAGTAAATATGCTTTTGAGCGCGTTTTCATCCGAGGTGGTTTACTGCCACAAAAAAGACCCGCAAGGTGCAGCCAGTTTAAACCGAACAGTTTTGGAAAGTTCGGAAAAAACAATCCGAATTTGACTAGGGTTTTGGATGTGAATCCAAGCTTTTTCCTTGCACGGGAAGTCCAGCCGCCTCTTATATACCTAAGGGGTGACGGCCGATTGAACAACAACACACAATCGCAAAACCCATCTACAAACTTTCATCTCCTACCCTAGTTTTCTGCTTCTCGTTCATCGGTGTTCTTCGCTTCGGAGAGCTTTGATCTACGAAGTCCTAGGGGTGGGCGAACCGACCTAGGGCAGCCCATCTCCGCCGTGCGTCCAGACGGGGTCTCTCCCGGCCGCGTGGAGTTTCGGGTCTTCAAAAGCGTTCGCCAGATTGTCTTGCGTATCGCGCTTCCGGTGAGCCTCCTTCGGCGACGTGTCTTGCGTATCGCGCTCGACGCCGAGGGTACACGGAGACGTGTTCGTGTGTGAACAAGAGGAGACTCAAATAATATTCATAGATAATCTGATCATAAACCCATAATTCATCGGATCTCAACAAACGCACCGCAAAAGAAGATTACAACGAATAGATCTCCAGGAACATCGAGGAGAACATTGTATTAAAGAGCAAAGAGAGAGAAGAAGCCATCTAGCTACTAGCTATGTACCCGTATGTTTGTGGTAAACTACTCACATGTCATCAGAAGTGCAGCAAGATTGATGTATAAGCTCTCCGTGATCGAATCCCCCTCCGGCGGAGTACCAGAAAAGGTCCCCAGATGGGATCTCATGAAGACAGACACTTGCAGCGGCGAAAAAGTTTTTTTGGTGTGCTGCCTGCTCTACGGGGAATATTTGGGTATTTATAGAAGAAAAATTAGGGTTGGAAGTGCCACGAGGGGGCCACAAACTTGGGGCTCGCGCTCCCTGAGCTTGTGGTCATCCCGTGGCTCTTCTGGCCTCCTCCCGAAGCTTCCAGTGTGTCTTGTGGTCCAAGAAAAATCGTCAAAAAGTTTCATTCCGTTTGGTATTGATTTTCTGTAAAGACAAAAACAAGGAAAAAAACAGCAACTGGCACTGGGCACTAGGTTAATATGTTAGTCCCAAAAAATGATATAGAATAGCATAATAATGCATATAAAACATCCAAGATTGTTAATATAATAGCATGGAATAATAAAAAATTATAGATACGTTGGAGACGTATCAGCCCCACATGGATCCATCTGACCTAATTCCACCTCCATAAATTCTCTAAAATCGGGAAACCAACAGAGAGCCACCCGAAACACGTTTTCTGCCGCCGCAAATTTTTGTTCTTCCGCCATCCGATCTGGAGGCCTTTTCCGGTACTCTGCTTGAGGGGGGAATCGATCACAGAGGGCTTCTACATCATCCTTGATGCCTTCCGATGATGCGTGAGCAGTTCACCACAGACCTACGGGTCCATAGCTAGTAGTTAGATGGCTTCTTCTCTCTCTTTGATCTTCAATACAATGTTCTCCTCAATCTTCTTGGAGTTCTACTCGATGAATTTTTGGGTTTATGATCATATTATTCATGAATATTAATTGAGTCTTCTCTAAACTTTATTATGCATGATTGTTATAGCTTTGTATTTCTCTCAGATCTATCCGTTTGGTTTGGCCAAGTAGATTGATTTATCTTGTAATGGGAGAGGTGCTTTGTGATGGGTTCAATCTTGCGGTGCTCTATATCCCAGTGACAGAAAGGGACAAGACACGTATTTGTATTGTTGCCATTAAGGATAAAATGATGGGGTTTATTCATATTGATTGGGTTTACTTTCTCTAAATCATGTCATCTTGCTTAAGGCGTTACTTTGTTTTATACTTAATACTCTAGATGCATGCTGGATAGCGGTCGACGAGTGGAGTAATAGTAGTAGATGAAGGCAGGAGTTAGACTACTTGTCTCAGATGTGATGCCTATATACATGATCATTGCCTTGAATATTGTCATAACTATGCGCTTTTCTATCAATTGCCCAACAGTAAGTTGTTCACCCATCGTATTTTATGTGCTCGAGAGAGAAGCCTTTAGTGAAAACTATGGCCCCCAGGTCTACATTTATCATATATAAAAACACAAAAATACCTTGCTGCAATTTTATTTCTTTTTTTTTTTGTAATTTATCTTGTTACCTACCACTATGATATTTAATCCCTGCAAGTAACCGTCGAGGGGATTGACAACCCCCTTGTTTGCGTTGGGTGCAAGTATTTGCTTTTGTGTGTGCAGGTGCTCCTAACGAGGTTCTGTGTGGTTTTCCTACTGGATTGATAACCTTGTTTCTTAACTGAAGGAAATACTTATCTGTACTGTATTGATTCGTCATCTCGTCTTCGAGGAAATCCCAACGTAGCTCACAAGTAGCACAAAGAATTTCTGGCACCGTTGCCGGGGAGACATCACAAAACCTATCAAGTACCTTCGCAGAAACTATCATCTACTTGCTCTTATTTTTATTTGGCTTTTTATTTGCCTTTGCCTCTCGTTTTCATCTCCCCCACTTCTATTTTTTTTACAAAAACACAATTTTTTTTTCCATGTTTGCTTGCTTTTTGTCGCTATGTCTCAAGAAAACACTAAGTCGTGTGATTTTTTAAATACTAATAATAATTATTTTATTAGTACTCCAATTGCTCCTCCCGCCACTAGTGCGAAGTCATGTGATATTAATGCCACTTTGGTAAATCTTGTTATGAAATAACAATTTTCTGGTAGTCTGCTACTTCTTGAGCTTGCGTTGGTTTTTCCCTTGAAGAGGAAAGGGTGATGCAGCAAAGTAGAGATAAGTATTTCCCTCAGTTTGAGAACTAAGGTATCAATCCAGTAGGAGACAACGCACAAATCACTGAATACCTGCACAAACAATCAAACAACTTGCACCCAACGCGATAAAGGGGTTGTCAATCCCTTCACGGTTATTTGCAAAAGTGAGATCTGATAGAGATAGATAAACGATAAAGTAAATATTTTTGGTATTTTTGTTTTATAGATCAGAAAGTAAAAGATTGCAAAATAGTAGATCGGAAACTAATATGATGGAAAATAGAGGATTATATGATGGAAAATAGAAGATCATATGATGGAAAATAGACCCGGGGGCCATAGGTTTCACTAGAGGCTTCTCTCAAGATAGAAAGTATAACGGTGGGTGAACAAATTACTGCCGAGCAATTGATAGAAAAGCGCAAAGTTATGACGATATCTAAGGCAATGATCATGAATATAGGCATCACGTCCGTGTCAAGTAGCCCGAAATGATTCTGCATCTACTACTATTACTCCACACATCGACCGCTATCCAGCATGCATCTAGAGTATTAAGTTCATAAAGAACGAAGTAACGCATTAAGCAAGATGACATGATGTAGAGGAATTAACTCAAGCAATATGATGAAAACCCCATCTTTTTATACTCGATGGCAACAATACAATACGTGCCTTGCTGCCCCTACTGTCACTGGGAAAGGACACCACAAGATTGAACCCAAAGCTAAGCACTTCTCCCATTGCAAGAAAAACGAATCTAGTTGGCCAAACCAAACCGATAGTTCGAAGAAAATTACAAAGATATCAAATCATGCATAAAAGAATTCAGAGAAGATTCAAAAAGTATTCATAGATAAGCTGATCATAAATCCACAATTCATCGGATCTTGGCAAACACACCGCAAAAAAGTATTACATCGAATAGATCTCCAAGAACATCAAGGAGAACGTGGTATTGAGAATCAAAGAGAGAGAAAAAGCCATCTAGCTTCTAGCTATGGACCCGTAGGTCTGTGGTAAACTACTCACGCTTCATCGGAAGGGAAATGGTGTTGATGTAGAAGCCCTCCGTGATCGAATCCCCCTCCAGCAGGATGCCGGAAAAGGCCCCTAGATGGGATCTCACGGGTATAGAAGGTTGAGGCGGTGGAAAAGTATTTTCGTGGATGCCTCTGGTGGTTTGGGCATACAAGAGTATAAATAGGCGAAAGAATTAGGTCAAGAGGTGCACGAGGGGCCCACAAGGGTGGGGGGCGCGCCCTACCCCCCTGGGTGCGCCCTCCGTCCTTGTGGCCGCCTCGTGGCTCCTCCGACTTCATCTCCAAGTCTCCTGGTTTCCTTCTGGTCCAAGAAAGATCATCGCAAAAGTTTTATTCCGTTTGGACTCCGTTTGGTATTCCTTTTCTGCGAAACTCAAAAACAGGGAAAGAACAGGAACTGGCACTGGGCCCTAGGTTAATAGGTTAGTCCCAAAAATAATATAAAATAGCATATTAATGCATATAAAACATCCAAAATAGATAATATAATAGCATGGAACAATCAAAAATTATAGATAAGTTGGAGACGTATCAAGGATCCCCAAGCTTAATTCCTACTCGTCCTCGAGTAGGTAAATGATAAAAACAAAATTTTTGATGTGGAATGCTACCTAACATATTTATCCATGTAATTTATTTATTGTGGCATGAATGTTCAGATCCGTATGATTCACAACAAAAGTTTAATATTGACATAAAAACAGTAATACTTCAAGCATACTAACAAGGCAATTATGTCTTCTCAAAATAACATGGCCAAAGAAAGCTTATCCCTACAAAATCATATAGTCTGGCTATGCTCCATCTTCATCACACAAAGTATTTAAATCATGCACAACCCCGATGACAAGCCAAGCAATTGTTTCATACATTTGATGTTCTCAAACTTTTTCAACTTTCACGCAATACATGAGCGTGAGCCATGGACATAGCACTATAGGTGGAATAAAAGGTGGTTGTGGAGAAGACAAAAAGAAGGAGATAGTCTTGATACGTCTCCAACGTATCTATAATTTATAAAGTATTCATGCTGCTATATTATTATTCTTGGATGTTTTACAATCATTTTATAGCAACTTTATATCATTTTTTGGGACTAACCTATTGACATAGTGCCCAGTGCCAGTTGCTATTTTTGCTTGTTTTTTACATCGCAGAAAATCAATATCAAACGGAGTCCAAATGCAGTGAAACTTTTTGTGGATTTTTTATGGACCACAAGACATCCAATGGGCCAGAGCAGCACCTGGGGGGTGCCCCGAGGGGGGCACAACCCACCAGGGCGCACCTGGGCCCCCAGGCGCGCCCCGGTGGGTTGTGCCCACCTCGGTGGCCTCCCGCACCGCCTCTTCGCCCTATAAATTCTCAAATATTCCAAAAACCCTGGGAGAAACCCTAGATCAGAAGTTCCGCCGCTGCAAGGCTCTGTGGCCACGCAAAACCAATCTAGACCCCGTTCTGGCACCCTGCCAGAGGGGGAGATCATCACCGGTGGCCATCTTCATCATCCCGGCGACCACCACGATGAGGAGGGAGTAGTCCACCCTCGGGGCTGAGGGTTTGTACCGGTAGCTATGTGTTTAATCTCTCTCTCTCTCTCGTGTTCTTGAGATGCACAATCTTGATGTATCGCGGGCTTTGTTAATATAGTCGGATCATATGGTGTTTTCCCCTCTCTATCTTGTTGTGATGAATTGAGTTTTCCCTTTGAGATTTTGTTTTATTGGATTGAATACTTTTATGGATTTGAGAGCACTTGATATATGTCTTGCATACGAATACCCGTGGTGACAATGGGGTATTATATTGATTCACTTGATATATGTTTTGGCACTCAACTCGCGGATTCCCGAGGTGACATTAGGGTAATCTATGCATAGGGGTTGATGCATGTTCTTGTCTTTATTTCTCTGGTAGAAATATTGGGGCACTCTTTGAGGTTCTTTGTGTTGGATTGAGCATTATGAATCTGAATTTGCTTTGGTGTTATTTTAGTACGAACTCTTGGATAGATCGATCAGAAAGACTAGCTTTGAGGTGGTTTCGTACCCTACAAACAATTATTCTTATATTCTCTGCTAGATAGGAACTTTGGAGTGATTCTTCATCGCACGTTGAAGGATGGTTATATGATCCAATTATATTAGCATTGTTGAGAGATTGCACTAGCGAAAGTACGGACCCTAGGCCTTGTTTTCAAGCATTGCAATACCATTTGTGCTCACTTTTGTCACTTGCTACCTTGCTGTTTTTATTTATTCAGATTATAAAAATATATTTCTATCATCCATATTACACTTTTATCACCATATCATCGCCGAACTAGTGCACCTATACAATTTGCCATTGTATTGGGTGTGTTGGGGACACAAGAGATTTCTTGTATTTGGTTACAGGGTTGTTTGAGAGAGACCATCTTCATCCTACGCCTCCCACGGATTGATAAACCTTAGGTCATCCACTTGAGGGAAACTTGCTACTGTCCTACAAAACTCTGCGCTTGGAGGCCCAACACGAGTCTACAAGAACAAATTGTGTAGTAGACATCAAGCTCTTTTCTGGCGCCGTTGCTGGGGAGGTGAGTGCTTGAAGGTATATCTTTAGATCTTGCAATCGAATCTTTTAGTTTCTTGTTTTATCACTAGTTTGGTTTATAGAAAGAAAACTACAAAAAAATGGAATTGAGGTTGCATCATATTGTTCACCTTTATAATGTCTTTAGTGAAAATGATGGAAAGGAAAATTGTGCTCAATTGATAGAAGAAGAATTCAATAAAATGTTTGGCATAATTGATGAGCATGATTGCAATATTGTTGGTATGAACTCTATGAATATCCATGATGCTAATGATATGCAAAGCTACAAGCTTGGGGATGCTATGTTTGATGAAGATGATATTTTTAGTCCCCCAAGTTTTGATGTGCAAATTTGTTATAATGGTAGCATGCTTCCTATTTATGATGATTATATTGATGAAAGTGGGTTTGGAAGAGTGTCAACTTTAGATAAGAATGATCCTACTATTTTGGAGGGTGTTGAATGTTTTCACAATTTTGATAAAAGTGGATTTGGAGAGGTCATGACTTTATTTAGTGATGAATCCACTATTTTGGAAGAGGTTTCAATTGATTATGAAAACAAAGTTGCTATATATGGTGATTATGGTGATGACATGTATGCTATAAAGAATAATGATAACCATGAAACTTGTCATCATGATTCTTATTTTCAATTGGATTATGCCTCACATGATAGTTATTTTGTTGAGTTTGCTCCCACTACTATTCATGAGAATAAATTTGCTTATGTGGAGAGTAATAAATTTTCTATGCTTGTGGATCATGAAAATAATGCTTTATGTGATGGTTATATTGTTGAATTCATTCATGATGCTACTGAAAATTACTATGAGGGAGTAACATATGCTTATACATATTGCAATAATATCAAGTTTCCTCTCTTTATGTTGAAAGTTTTGAAGTTGCACTTGTTTTGCCTTCCTATGCTAGTTGATTCTTTTTCCCATAAGTTGTTTGCTCACAAAATCCCTATGCATAGGAAGTGAGTTAGACTTAAATGTGCTAGTCATATGCTTCATGATGCTCTCTTTGTGTTTCAATCCTTATCTTTTATGTGAGCATCATTAAAATCATCATGCCTAGCTAAAAAGGCATTAAAGAAAAGCGCTTGTTGGGAGACAACCCAACATTTACCCTTACTGTTTTTGTGTGTTCAGATGATTAGGCTACTGTAGTGATCTTTTTTTATAGCTTTTGTTTCAATAAAGTGCCAAGTAAAGCCTTTGGGATAGTATGGATGATAGTTGACTTGAATCTGTGCAAAAACAGAAACTTTTGCGCTCAGTCCAGGAATTTTTAAAATTCACTGGAACGTGATTTTGATCTGAATTTTTTAAAGGTGATATATATAAAAATTCTATACGTTTTCCTAATTTTTCAGAATTTTTGGAGTAGCAGAAGTATGGTTGGAGTACACATTATTACAGACTGTTCTGTTTTTGACAGATTCTGTTTTCAATGCATAGTTTGCTTGTCTTCTAGTTTCTATGGCTTATATTGCTCAATATAAATTGTGGAAATGATATGATACAGTATTAATTGTGTGGAAACAATTATGAATCTTGTCTTTTACAGTACCAAAGTGAAATGGTTTGCTCTTTATCATACTAACCTATCTCACGAAGTTCCGTTAAGTTTTGTGTGATTGAAGTTTTCAAGTTTTGGGTGAGATGTCGATATGAGGAGAGTAAGGAGTGACAATACCCTAAGATTGGGGATTCCCAAGGCACCCCAAGGTAATATTCAAGGAAGATCCAAGCAACTAAGCTTGGGGATGCCCCGGAAGGCATCCCCTCTTTCGTCTCCAACATTATCGGTAACCTCACTTGGAGCTACATTTTTATTCGTCACATGATATGTGTTTTGCTTGGAGCATAATTTTCTTATTAGGATTTTCTTGCTGTTATTTAGAATAATGTTTTGCATCTTTCTTTTCAATAAAAATGTCAAGGATAGCCTTTACCATGCTTATTTTGCAAGTATATGAGTTAATGTTTCAAAACAGAAAGTTTATCGATGTTGCAAAAATTCCCGAGAAAAGTCAGAATGTGTTAAAATGTTGAAACTTTTTTCACAATAAGAACTGATAAATTTTCTACAGTGTGGTAAATTTTCATAATTTTTTGAGTTAAATAATCATTGATACTCTTGCATTCTTTATAGACTATACTGTTTTGGCAGATTGCTGTTATGTTTGCATTGTTTGCATATGTTTGCTTGTTTAATGATTCTATTTGAGGATAGGAGTATTAAATATGCAGAGGCATTTAGTATGCAATGTTGAATAATAATTTTTGTGATTTGCTACAGTAGATAATGATAAGTTTTTTGCATTGGTTTATACTAACTTATCTCACGAGTTCTTGTTGAGTTTTGTGTGTATGAAGTTTTTAAGATTTAGGGAAACCGTGATATAAAAGGAATTAAGGAGACACAAAAGCTCAAGCTTGGGGATGCCCAAGGCATCCCAAGATAATATTTCAAGAAGTCTCAAGCATTTAAGCTTGGGGATGCCCCGGTAGGCATCCCACCTTTCTTCATCAACAATTATCGGTTAGTATCGGTTGAGCCTAAGTTTTTGCTTCTTCACTTGAGTTGTGCTATTCTTGGAATGTCATTTTGTTTTGTTTTACTTTCTGTTTTAATAAAATACTTAGATCTGAAAGTTTTTAAATAAGAGAGAGTCCTCATTTAGCTACCCCTTTACTTAACTACTCGCTTGATCTTCACTTATATCTTTTTGGAGTAGTTTGTCATTTACTCTCGTGCTTCACTTATATCCTATGAGTAAATTGTTGAATGAATTGAATATCATGAAGTTGAAATTATATGTTCATATCATGCCAGTGGTAGCTTCACATTGGGTTTAGAAAGTGAAATCTTTTGAAGCTTGACAATCACAATATTGGTCATACAAGCAATTCATGAATGATTACTATAAGGAAGAGAACTCTCACATGCAAATACACTATCTTGGAAATCTTTTGTGATTGTGAGCCCCCATCAAAATATTATATGCCAAAATTGTTGACGTTGGACAAGGAAGACAACGTAATGATTTATGTTTGTTCATATTCACATAGAAGTTATATTGTCATAGATCCTTCAACATGTGGTGCTTGCCCCCCATCTTTGCTAGCCAAAATTCCGCACCAAGTAGAGATACTACTTGTGCATCCAAAAACCCTTAAACCCAAATCTTATTTTCAAGAGTCCACCATACCTACTTAAGGATTGAGTAAGATCCTTCAAGTAAGTTGTCATCGGTGCAATAAGGCAATAAAAATTGCTTCTAAAAGTGTTAGATCATTTAGTGTAAGAGAAAATTGAGCATTGTACGAACTTGTGATAGCAAAGAATAAAAGCGACATACTGCATAATAAAGGTTGCTATCATAAGGGGCAATATAACGTGACGTTCTTTTGCACTAAGGGGTTGAGCATACAAACAAAAAGCGCATGGCAACCTCTGCTTCCCTCTGCGAAGGGCCTACCTTTTACTTTTATGTATTTACTTTCATGCAAGAGTCAAAGTTTTTCTCTCTATTCCTTTTTACTTTTCTCTTTTGGCAAGCATCATGTGGTGAGGAAATATCTAGGCACATATATCCAGTTGGATATGGGTAGCATGAGTTATTATTGTTGACATCACCCTTGAGGTGAATACGTTGGGAGGCGAAATTATAAGCCCCTATCTTTCTATGTGTCCGGTTGAAACGTTTTGCTCATGTGTATGCGGTGAGTGTTAGCAATCATAGAAGGCTATATGATGGTTGAGTATGTGGAGCTCTTACTTAGACTCTGTTGAATAAGTTGAATTGCAATTGTTTGGTGACTAAGAATATAGGTTGTCGAGTTTCAAGAGAATTCATTGTTTGAAACTTAACATGTGAATTGGTTGCTACTTTAACATGATGAGTTTTATGAGAAAGAGTTGCTGTTATGATGCTAGGAAATGTGATTGAAATTACTATTGATCAAACTTATGCACTTTGCTAGCATTCACACTTCATAAATCATTTCTTTTATCATTTACCTACTCGAGGACGAGTAGGAATTAAGCTTGGGGATGCTGGTACGTCTCCACCGTATCTATAATTTATGAAGTATTCATGCTGCATATTATCATTCTTGGATGTTTTACAATCATTTTATAGCAACTTTATATCATTTTTTGGGACTAACCTATTGACATAGTGCCCAGTGCTAGTTGCCATTTTTGCTTGTTTTTTACATCGCAGAAAATCAATATCAAACGGAGTCCAAATGCAGCGAAATTTTTTGTGGATTTTTTATGGACCACAAGACATCCAATGGGCCAGAGCAGCACCTGGGGGGGTGCCCCGAGGGGGGCACAACCCACCAGGGCGCGCCCCGGTGTGTTGTGCCCACCTCGGTGGCCTTCCGCACCGCCTCTTCGCCCTATAAATTCTCAAATATTCCAAAAACCCTGGGAGAAACCCTAGATTAGAAGTTCCGCCACCGCAAGGCTCTGTAGCCATGCAAAACCAATCTAGACCCCGTTCTGGCACCCTGCCGGAGGGGGAGATCATCACCGGTGGCCATCTTCATCATCCCGGCGACCACCACGATGAGGAGGGAGTAGTCCACCCTCGGGGCTGAGGGTTTGTACCAGTAGCTATGTGTTTAATCTCTCTCTCTCTCTCTCTCTCTCTCTCTCTCTCTCTCTCGTGTTCTTGAGATGCACAATCTTGATGTATCGCGGGCTTTGTTAATATAGTCGAATCATATGGTGCTTTCCCCTCTCTATCTTGTTGTGATGAATTGAGTTTTCCCTTTGAGATTTTGTTTTATCGGATTGAATACTTTTATGGATTTGAGAGCACTTGATATATGTCTTGCATACGAATACCCGTGGTGACAATGGGGTATTATATTGATTCACTTGATATATGTTTTGGCACTCAACTCGCGGATTCCCGAGGTGACATTGGGGTAATCTATGCATAGGGGTTGATGCACGTTCTTGTCTATATTTCTCTGGTAGAAATCTTGGGGCACTCTTTGAGGTTCTTTGTGTTGGATTGAGCATTACGAATCTGAATTTGCTTTGGTGTTATTTTAGTACGAACTCTTGGATAGATCGATCGGAAATAATAGCTTTGAGGTGGTTTCGTACCCTACAAACAATTTATTCTTATGTTCTCCGCTAGATAGGAACTTTGGAGTGATTCTTCATTGCACGTTGAGGGATGGTTATATGATCCAATTATATTAGCATTGTTGAGAGATTGCACCTGCGAAAGTACGGACCCTAGGCCTTGTTTTCAAGCATTGCAATACCGTTTGTGCTCACTTTTGTCACTTGCTACCTTGCTGTTTTTATTTATTCAGATTATAAAAATATATTTCTACCATCCATATTACACTTTTATCACCATCTCTTCGCTGAACTAGTGCACCTATACAATTTGCCATTGTATTGGGTGTGTTGGGGACACAAGAGATTTCTTGTATTTGGTTACAGGGTTGTTTGAGAGAGACCATCTTCATCCTACGCCTCCCACGGATTGATAAACTTAGGTCATCCACTTGAGGGAAATTTGCTACTGTCCTACAAAATTCTGCGCTTGGAGGCCCAACACGAGTCTACAAGAACAAGTTGTGTAGTAGGCATCAAGTCTCACATCAACTAGGCGTATCAACGGGCTATGGAGATGCCCATCAATAGATATCAATGTGAGTGAGTAGGGATTGCCATGCAATGGATGCACTTGAGCTATAAGTTTATGAAAGCTCAAAAAGGAAACTAAGTGGGTGTGCATCCAACTCGCTTGCTCACGAAGACCTAGGGCAATTTGAGGAAGCCCATCATTGGAATATACAAGCCAAGTTCTATAATGAAAATCCCCACTAGTATATGAAAGTGACAACATAGGAGACTCTCTATCATGAAGATCATGGTGCTACTTTGAAGCACAAGTGTGGTAAAAGGATAGTAACATTGCCCCTTCTCTCTTTTCTCTCATTTTTTTCTTTTTATTTTTTTTATTTGGGCCTTCTCTCATTTTTTTGGCCTCTTTTATTTTTTTGAATTTTTTTTCTGGAGTCTCATCCCGACTTGTGGGGGAATCATAGTCTCCATCATCCTTCTCCTCACGTGGGACAATGCTCTAATAATGAAGATCATCACACTATTATTTACTTAAAACTCAAGAATTACAACTCAATACTTAGAACAAAATATGACTCTATATGAATGCCTCCGACGGTGTACCGGGATGTGCATTGAATCAAGAGTGACATGTATGAAAAAATTATGAACGGTGGCTTTGCCACAAATACGATGTCAACTACATGATTATGGAACGTGTCATAACAAATAGAACAGTGGAAAGTTGCATGGCAATATATCTCGGAATGGCTATGGAAATGCCATAATAGGTTGGTATGGTGGCTGTTTTGAGGAAGGTATATGGTGGGTTTATGGCACCGGCGAAAGTTGCGCGATACTAGAGAGGCTAGCAATGGTGGAAGGGTGAGAGTGCGTATAATCTATGGACTCAACATTAGTCTATTAATTATCGAAACGAAGTACTACGCGCATGATCCTAGGGGGATAGATTGCTAGGAAAAGACCATCGCTCGTCCCCGACCACCACTCACAAGGAAGACAATCAATAAATAAATCATGCTCCGACCTCATCACATAACGGTTCACCATACGTGCATGCTACGGGAATCACAATCCTCAACACAAGTATTTCTCAAATTCACAATTACTCACTAGCATGACTCTAATATCACCATATTTATATCTCAAAACAATCATAAGGAATCAAACTTCTCATAGTATTTAATGCACTTTATATGAAAGTTTTTATTATATCTCTCTTGGACGCCTATCATATTAGGACTAAATTTATAACCAAATTAAATTACCATTCTGTTTAAAGACTCTAAAAATAATATAAGTGAAGCTTGAGAGTTCAATAATTTCTATAAAATAAAGCCACCGCCGTGCTCTAAAAAGATATAAGTGAAGCACTAGAGCAAAATTGCCTAGCTCAAAAGATATAAGTGAAGCACATAGAGTATTCTAATAAATCACGATTCATGCGTGTCCCTCTCAAAAGGTGTGTACATAAAAGATGATTGTGGCAAACTAAAAAGCAAAGACTCAACTCATACAAGACGCTCCAAGCAAGACACATATCATGTGGTGAATAAAAATATAGCCTCAAGTAAAGTTACCGATAGACGAAGACGAAAGAGGGGATGCCTTCCGGGGCATCCCCAAGCTTAGGCTCTTGGTTGTCCTTGAATATTACCTTGGGGTGCCTTGGGCATCCCCAAGCTTAGGCTCTTGCCACTCCTTATTCCATAGTCCATCAAATCCTTACCCAAAACTTGAAAACTTCACAACACAAGACTCAACAGAAAATCTCATAAGCTCCGTTAGTATAAGAAAATAAATCACCACTTTGGTACTGTTGTGAACTCATTCTTTGTTTATATTGGTGTAATATCTACTGTATTCCAACTTTTCCATGGTTCATACCCCCCGATACTACCGATAGATTCATCAAAATAAGCAAACAACACATAGAAAACAGAATCTGTCAAAAGCAGAACAGTCTGAGAAGATCCGAATTTTTATAATACTTATATAACTCCAAAAATTATTAAAAATTATTAAAAAATAGGAAATTTGTATATAAATCTCTTATAAAAAATTCAGGGTTTTTCAACTCTCGAGTTAATTATTAAAATTCTTAGACTGGACGCAAAAGTTTCTGTTTTTCAGAAAGATCAAATCAACTATCACCATAAGCCATCCCAATGGTCTTACTTGGCACAAACACTAATTAAAACATAAAACCACATCTAACCAGAGGCTAGATGAATTATTTATTGCAAAACAGCAAGGAAAAATATTGGGTTGTCTCCCAACAAGTGCTTTTCTTTAAAGCCTTTTAGCTAGGCATTGATAATTTCAATGATGCTCACATAAAAGAGAAAAATTGAAGCACAAAGAGAGCATCATAAAACACGTGACAAACACATCTAAGTCTAACATACTTCCTAGGCATAGGCATTTTATAGGCAAACAAATTATCAAGGCAAGCAAAAACTAGCATATGCAAGGAAGAAGAAAGAGACGATAACAATCTCAACATGAAGAGAGGTAATTTATTAACATGAAAATTTCTACAACCATATTTTCCTCTCTCATAATAATTACATGTAGGATCATAAGAAAATTCAACAATATAGCTATCACATAACATATTCTCAACACGATCCACATGCATGCGAAGTTGACACTCTTCCAAAATAGTGGGATTAACATTAACTAAAGTCATGACCTCTCCAAACCCACTTTTATCAAAAAATTCATGAGATTGGTCATTCTCTAAAGTAGTGGGATCATTATTACCTAGAGTTGACACTCTTCCAAACCCACTTTCAATATTATTGCAAACACTATTATCATGAGGCTTAAATAAATTTTCAAGATCACAAGAAGAATTACCCCAATCATGATCATTGCAACAAGTAGTGGACATAGCAAAACTAGCATCCCCAAGCTTAGGGTTTTGCATATCATCAACACAATTGACATTAATTGAATTTATAATAGAACCATTGCAATCATGCTTTTCATCCAAGGAGCTATCATGAATCACTTCATAGATTTCTTCTTTTAACACTTCATCATAATTTTTAGATTCACGAATTTCAAGCAAAACTTCATAAAGATAATCTAGTGCACTCAAATCACTAGAAATGGGTTCATCATAACTGGATCTCTTAAAAAGATTAGCAAGTGGATGAGGATCCATAAACTTTTAGCAAGCGAAGATGCGAGCAAAAAGAAGGCACATGGTAACACAAGCAAACAAAAGATCGAACGGAAAGAAGGGCGAATAAAAAGGCAAATATTTTTGAAATCGTTTTAGAAGTGGGGGAGAGGAAAACGAGAGACGAATGGCGAATAATGTAATGCAAGAGATGAGAGTTTATGATGGGTACTTGGTATGTCTTGACTTGGCATAGATCTCCCCGGCAACGGCGCCAGAAATTCTTCCTGCTACTTCTTAAGCTTGCGTTGGTTTTTCACTTGAAGAGGAAAGGGTGATGCAGCAAAGTAGAGATAAGTATTTCCCTCAGTTTGAGAACCAAGGTATCAATCCAGTAGGAGACAATGCACAAATCACCGAATACCTGCACAAACAATCAAACAACTTGCACCCAACGCGATAAAGGGGTTGTCAATCCCTTCACGGTTATTTGCAAAAGTGAGATCTGATAGAGATAGATAAACGATAAAGTAAATATTTTTGGTATTTTTGTTTTATAGATCGGAAAGTAAAAGATTGCAAAATAGTAGATCGGAAACTAATATGATGGAAAATAGAAGATTATATGATGGAAAATAGACCTGGGGGCCATAGGTTTCACTAGAGGCTTCTCTCAAGATAGAAAGTATTACGGTGGGTGAACAAATTACTGCCGAGCAATTGATAGAAAAGCGCAAAGTTATGACGATATCTAAGGCAATGATCATGAATATAGGCATCACGTCTGTGTCAAGTAGACCGAAAGATTCTGCTTCTACTACTATTACTCCACACATCGACCGCTATCCAGCATGCATCTAGAGTATTAAGTTCATAAAGAACGGAGTAACGCATTAAGCAAGATGAGATGATGAAGAGGAATTAACTCAAGCAATATGATGAAAACGCCATGTTTTTATCCTCGATGGCAATAATACAATACGTGCCTTGCTGCCCCTACTGTCACTGGGAAAGGACACTGCAAGATTGAACCCAAAACTAAGCACTTCTCCCATTGCAAGAAAAACCAATCTAGTTGGCCAAACAAAACCGATAGTTCGAAGAGAATTACAAAGATATCAAATCATGCATAAAAGAATTCAGAGAAGATTCAAATAGTATTCATAGATAAGCTGAACATAAATCCACAATTCATCGGATCTCGGCAAACACACCGCAAAAAAGTATTACATCCAATAGATCTCTAAGAACATCGAGGAAACATGGTATTGAGAATCAAAGAGAGAGAAAAAGCCATCTAGCTACTAGCTATGGACCCGTAGGTCTGTGGTAAACTACTCACACTTCATCGGAAGGGCAATGGTGTTGATGTAGAAGCCCTCCGTGATCGAATCCCCCTCTGGCAGGACGCCGGAAAAGGCCCCTAGATGGGATCTCACGGGTACAGAAGGTTGCGGCGGTGGAAAAGTATTTTCGTGCATGCCTCTGGTGGTTTGGGCATATAAGAGTATATATAGGCAAAAGAATTAGGTCAGGAGGTGCATGAGGGGCCCACAAGGGTGGTGGGCGCGCCCTACCCCCCTGGGCGCATCCTCAGTCCTTGTGGCCGCCTCGTGGCTCCTCCGACTTCATCTCCAAGTCTCCTGGTTTCCTTCTGGTCCAAGAAAGATCATCGCGAAAGTTTTATTCCGTTTGGACTCTGTTTGGTGTTCCTTTTCTGCGAAACTCAAAAACAGGGAAAAAACAGGAACTGGCACTGGGCCCTAGGTTAATAGGTTAGTTCCAAAAATATATAAAATAGCATATTAATGCATATAAAACATCCAAAACAGATAATATAATAGCATGGAACAATCAAAAACTATAGATACGTTGGAGACGTATCATAGTCCTATAATGAAGATGCTGCATCCCATTTTAATACTTTCGTTGAATTGTGCGATATGCAAAAGAAAAAGGATGTGGATAATGATATTGTCAAATTGAAATTATTTCCCTTCTCACTACGAGATCGTGCTAAAACTTGGTTTCCATCCTTGCCTCAAAATAGTATTGATTCTTGGGACAAGTGTAAGGATGATTTTATTGCCAAGTATTTTCCTCCCGCAAAACTAATTTCTCTTAGAAATAAAATTATGTTTTTTAATAAACTTGAGCATGAACATGTTGCACAATCTTGGGAGAGAATGAAAGTAATGATATGAAATTGTCCCACTCATGGAATAAGTTTATGGATGATTGATACGTCCATTTTGCATCAAGCTTTTATATGGATATTTATTGCATTATGGGCTATTATTACACATTATGGTACAATACTCATGCGTGTTCTCTCTTATTTTACAAGGTTTACACAAAGAGGGAGAATGTCGGCAGCTGGAATTCTGGACCGGAAATGAGCAAATCTGAGAGACCTATTCTGCACAACTCCAAAAGTCCTGAAAATTTACGAAGAATTATTTTGGAATATAAAAAAAATATTGGGCAAAGAAATACCAGAGGGGGACCCACTAGGTGGCCACAAGCCTGGGGGGCGCGCCCTACCCCCTGGGCATGCCCCTAGGGCCTGTGGGCCCCCTGGCAGGTCTGCGGTGCCCATCTTCTGCTATATGGGGGTTTTGACCTAGAAAAAATCACAAGGAAGCTTTCAGGATGAAGCGCCGCCGTCTCAAGGTGGAACCTGGGCAGAAGCAATCTAGGGCTCCGGCGGAGCTATTCTGCCGGGGAAACTTCCCTTCTGGAGGGGGAAATCGAAGCCATCGTCATCACCAAAGGATCCTCTCGTCGAGAGGGGGTCAATCTCCATCAACATCTTCACCAACACCATCTCCTCTCAAACCCTAGCTCATCTCTTGTATTTGATCTTTGTCTCAAAACCTTAGATTGGTACCTGTGGGTTGCTAGTAGTGTTGATTACTCCTTGTAGTTGATGCTAATTGGTTTATTCGATGGAAGATCATATGTTCAGATCCTTAATGATATTTATTACCCCTCTGATTATGAACATGAATATGCTTTGTGAGTAGTTACGTTTGTTCCTGAGGACATGGGAGAAGTCTTGTTATAAGTAATCATGTGAATTTGGTATTCGTTCGATATTTTGATGAGATGTATGTTGTCTTTCCTCTAGTGGTGTTATGTGAACGGCGACTACATGACACTTCACCATGATTTGGGCTAGGGGAAGGCATTGGGAAGTAATAAGTAGATGATGGGTTGCTAGAGTGACAGAAGCTTAAACCCTAGTTTATGCGTTGCTTCGTAAGGGGCTGATTTGGATCCACATATTTTATGCTATTGTTAGATTTATCTTAATTCTTCTTTTGTAGTTGCGGATGCTTGCGAGAGTGGTTAATCATAAGTGGGAGGCTTGTCCAAGTAAGGACAACACCCAAGCTCCAGTCCACCTACATATCAAATTATCAAAGTAACGAACGCGAATCATATGAGCATGATGAAAACTAACTTGACAATAATTCCCATGTGTCCTTGGGAGCGCTTTGCTTTATATAAGAGTTCATCCAGGCTTGTCCTTTGCTACAAAAAGGATTGGGCCACCTTGCTGCACCTTTGTTACACTTGTTACTTGTTACCCGTTACGAATTATCTTATCACAAAACTATCTGTTACCGATAATTTCAGTGCTTGCAGAAAATACCTTGTTGAAAACCGCTTGTCATTTCCTTCTGCTCCTCATTGGGTTCGACACTCTTACTTATCGAAAGGACTATGATAGATCCCCTATACTTGCGGGTCATCAAGACTCTTTTCTGGCGCCGTTACCGGTGAGTGAAGCGCCTTTGGTAAGTGGAATTTGGTAAGGAAACATTTATATTACGTGCTGATATTAACTGTCACTTGTTACTATGGAACATCATCCTTTGAGGGGCTTGTTCGGGGTATCTTCACCCCGACCGAAAGAGCAAAGAGTTGCCCCTCAACCTACTGAACCTACTGAAAATATTTATTATGAAATTTCTTTGGGTATGATAGAGAAACTGCTAGCTAATCCTTATGCAGGAGATGGAACGTTACATCCTGATATGCATCTAATCTTTGTGGATGAAGTTTGTGGATTATTTAAGCTTGCAGGTTAGACCAAGGATGAAGTCAAGAAGAAGGTCTTCCCTTTATCTTTGAAGGAGAAGGCATTGACATGGTATAGGCTATGCGATGATATTGGGACTTGGAATTACAACCGATTGAAATTGGAATTTCATCAGAAGTTTTATCCTATGCATCTAGTTCATCGTGATCGGAATTATATATATAATTTCTGGCCTCATGAAGGAGAAAGTATCGCTCAAGCTTGGGGAGGCTTAAGTCAATGTTATATTCATGCCCCAATCATAAGCTCTCAAGAGAAATTATTATTCAGAACTTTTATGCTCGGCTTTCTCGTAATGATCAATCCATGCTCGATACTTCTTGTACTGGTTCTTTTATGAAGAAGACTATTGAATTAAAATGGGATTTATTGAAAAGAATTAAATGCAACTCTGAAGATTGGGAACTCGACGAAGGTAAGGAGTCAGGTATAAACCTTAAGTTTGATTGTGTTATATCTTTTATGGATACCGATGCTTTTCCTGAATTTAGCACTAAATATGGACTTGACTCTGAGATAGTAGCTTCTTTTTGTGAATCATTTGCTACTCATGTTGATCTCCCTAAGGAGAAGTGGTTTAAATATCATCCTCCCATTGAAGTAAAAATAGTAGAACCTATTAAGGCTGAAGAGGAAACTATTACTTATAATGTTGATCCTATTGTTCCTACTGCTTATATCGAGAAACCACCTTTCCCTGTTAGAATAAAGGAACATGCCAAAGCTTCAGCTGTGGTTCCTAAGAGTTATACTAGAACACCTACACCCCCCTGAACAAATTAAAGTTGAATCTAGTATTGCCATGGTTAAAGATCTCTTCGTCGATAATATTGATGGACATGTTATTTATTTCTGTGATGAAGCTGCTAGAATTGCTAGACCCGATGATAAACATAGACCTGTTGTTGGCATGCCTGTTGTTCCTATTAAAATAGGAGATCATTGGTATCATGGCTTATGTGATTTGGGTGCTAGTGTGAGTGCAATTCCCTTTACTTTATATCAAGAAATTATGAATGATATTGCACCTGCTGAAATAGAAGATATTGATGTCACTATTAAGCTTGCCAATAGAGATACTATATCACCAATTGGGATTGTTAGAGATGTTGAAGTCTTGTGTGGGAAAATAAAATACCCTACTGATTTTCTAGTTCTTGGTTCCCCGCAAGATGATTTTTTCCCATTATATTTGGTAGACCTTTCTTGAACACTGTTAATGCCAAAATAGATTGTGAGAAAGAAACTGTTAGTGTAAGATTTGGGGATGTGTCTCATGAGTTTAATTTCTCCAAATTTCATAGACAACCCCATGATAAGGAATTGCCTAGTAAAGATGAAATTATTGGTCTTGCTTCTATTGTTGTGCCTCCTACTGATCCTTTAGAACAATATTTGCTAGACCATGAAAATGATATGTTCATGAATGAAAGAAAGGAATTAGATGAGATTTTCTTTAAACAGATGCCTGTTTTGAAACACAATTTGCCTGTTGAAACTCTTGGAGATCCTCTACCACCCAAGAGTGATGTTGTGTTCGATCTTAAATAATTACCTGATACTCTGAAATATGCTTATCTTGATGAAAAGAAGATATATCCTGTTATTATTAGTGCTAACCTTTGAGAGTATGAAGAATTTTTTTTATTGAAGACTCTAAAGAAGCACCGTGCAGCTATTGGATATACTCTGGATGATCTTAAGGGCATTAGTCCCACTCTATGTCAGCACAAAATTAATATGGAACCCGATACTAAACCTGTTGCTGATCACCAGCGACGGTTGAATCCCAAAATGAAAGAAGTAGTAAGAAATGAAATACTAAAGCTTCTGGAAGCAGGTATAATTTATCCTGTTGCTGATAGTAGATGGGTAATTCCTGTTCATTGTGTCCCTAAGAAGGGAGGTATTACCGTTGTTCCTAATGATAAAAATGAATTGATTCCACAAAGAATTGTCACAGGTTATAGAATGGTTATTGATTTTAGAAAGTTGAACAAAGCTACTAGGAAAGATCATTATCCTCTACCTTTTATTGATCAAATGCTAGAAAGACTATCAAAACATACACACTTTTGCTTTCTAGATGGTTATTCTGGTTTTTCCCAAATACCCGTGTCACAAGAGGATCAAGAAAAACTACTTTTACTTGCCCTTTCGGTACCTTTGCTTATAGACGTATGCCTTTTGGTTTATGTAATGCACCTGCTACTTTTCAAAGATGTATGACTGCTATATTCTCTGACTTTTGTGAAAAGATTATTGAGGTTTTCATGGATGATTTCTCCGTTTACGGAACTTCTTTTGATGATTGCTTAAGCAACCTTGATCGAGTTTTGTAGAGATGTGAAGAAACTAATCTTGTCTTGAATTGGGAGAAGTGCCACTTTATGGTTAATGAAGGTATTGTCTTGGGGCATAAAATCTCTGAAAGAGGTATTGAAGTTGATAAAGCTAAAGTTGATGCTATTGAAAAAATGTCGTGTCCTAAAGATATCAAAGGTATAAGAAGTTTCCTTGGTCATGCTGGTTTCTATAGGAGGTTTATTAAAGACTTCTCTAAAATTTCTAGGCCTCAGACAAATCTTTTGCAAAAAGATGTTCCATTTGTTTTTGATGATGATTGTGTAGAAACATTCGAAATACTTAAGAAAGCCTTGATTTCTACACCTATTGTTCAACCGCCTGATTGGAACCTACCCTTTGAAATTTTGTGTGATGCTAGTGATTATGTTGTTGGTGCTATTCTAGGACAAAGAGTTGATAAGAAATTAAATGTTATCCATTATGCTAATAAAACTCTAGATAGTACTCAAAGAAATTATGCTACTACTCAAAAAGAATTTTTAGCGGTTGTATTTGCTTGTGATAAGTTCAGATCATATATTGTTGATTCCCAAGTAACTGTTCACACCAATCATGCTGCTATTAAATACCTTATGGAAAAGAAGGATGCTAAACCTAGACTTATTAGATGATTCTCTTGCTGCAAGAATTTGATTTGCATATTATTGATAGAAAGGGAGTTGAGAACCCCGTAGCAGACAACTTGTCTAGGTTAGAAAATATTCTTGATGACCCACTACCTATTGATGATAGCTTTCCTGATGAACAATTAGCTGTCATAAATGCTTCTCGTAGTACTCCTTGGTATCACTACAAAAAAAATACACTTCCGTCATGATACGTGTTTGTCACAGTAGGTCACGTTTTCTGTCATGCATGTACATCCATGACGATTTTATGACAGAATCAAGATATTCATACCTATGCTGTCGTAGAAGTGTTCCATGACATTACCAAAATTATCATCACGGAAGTGTCCACTTCCATGACGATAAATGGCGCGTCATTGAAGTGCTTTCGTCAAGGGTAACCGACACATGGTATCCACCGTAACGGGTCGCCGTTAAGCTATCGGGTCCGGTTTTGGATCCGATAACCCGCTAACAGCCACGACCAATGGCGATTTTCCACATGTAAAATTCTCATTGGCCGACGGAACCACGTGTCAGCTCTGCGTTGGCACAGATGTCACTCATCCAATGGGCGAGATGCGCCTATGATATGTTGACATGTGGACAGGCCAAAAAGTGGCCCATAAAGATTAAATGGGCCGGCCCAACTAAAGGACCACAAGATTTTGCAGGCCATAATGGGCCGGCCCAGCTAAAGGCCCACAAGATTTTGCAGACCATAATGGGCCGGCCCAACTAAAGGCCCACAAGATTTTGCAGATCATAATGGGCCGGCCCAGCTAAAGGCCCACAAGATTTTGAAGACACTAGTGGGCCGGCCCGTTAACGGGCTGCCATGTTTTGGGCCAATTGCCGGCCCATATTTGATCCGATCCATTAACAGCCTGCCATGTTCTGGGCCTAATAAGGGCCCATATGAGATCTGGCCCTTTAATAGCCTACCACCTTCTGGGCCATATTACGGCCCATATCAGATCCGACCTTTTAAGAGCCTTTGGGCTAAATTATGGCCCATATCAGATTCGGCCCGTCAACTGGACGCTGTGCCTTTGGGCCCACTTGAGGCCCGGTTAGGATTTCTGTTTGCTAAAGGCCCATTTGGTAATACGACATGATATTAGTTTTGGCCTGTTAAAGGCCCGTCTAACATTTCGGCCCTATATTTATTTTGGTCTGTTAAAAGCCCGTCATATAGTTGGGCCTAACTATGGCCCGCTTTGCATCCGGCCTACTCACAGCCGATAATCTGATTGGGCCAAACAAGGACCGAGACAATTTTGGCCTGTTAACGGCCCGTAATGTGATTGGCACAATCATGGGCCGGGGTCTATTTCGGCCTGCTGTCGGCCCGTGAGCTGTTCGGCACGTTTCAGGCCCAACCTACTTTTCGGCCTACTAAAAGCCCATTGAATTTTCTTGCGAAAATAGGGCTGGCGGTTTACTCGGCCTATTAAAGGCCCGATACTACTAGTGGGCCAGTTTACATTTAGGCCTGTTAACGGACCAAGATGACTGAGCCCATGATGCGGCCCATACATAGTGATTTGCATGACGGCCCGATTATGTATCGTAATTTTACGGTTTGGCCGGTTTACTTTTCATGGAGCGAAGACAAGATATATATACAGTAAAATAACTGCAGCATCGTGAATAAGAAAAAACCTAGACTATACAATAAAGAAATTACGGCATATTACATCCACTGGGCATCAAAGTTCGCCACTATGATAATAAAGCACAAGCAGACAGCAGATTACATACACTGGGCATCAAAGATCACCACCAGTGCAAATAAACACGCCGACAAAATAATATACAAAACCGACAGCACTTCAATAGAGTTCAAGAAAGGTTAGCCCTGCTCAGGAGCTGCAGCGCAAGCAGCTGAGCTAGCTGATGAGACTGCGCTTGTTTGACGCTTATATCCTCCTCACTCTGAAAGAGAAACAAGCAGACGGATGATAGGTTTTGCACATATAAGTATCAATGCTGACAATTCATCACATTTCTTATTGACGAATAAAGTGACACAGTTTTAAATAGCATTAACACAATATGGTATTGTTCAGGTTAAGACATGGCAGGAAATGACATTGTGAAGGAGTTGGCAGCTTCACGACACCACTGGATTACAGATCAAGAACTCATAAGTATCAATGGTGAGTGTGCTGTCAATTTATCCCATTTCAGATTGGCAAATAAAGAGATGGTTTAAATAATAGTAGAATGATATGACATTGTTCATAGTTAAGACATTGCAGAATATGATATTGTGCTGTAGTGGGTAGGTTCACCACACCACTGGATTACAGATCAAGAACAGAAGCATACATGCAGTGCAAAAGAAGATCACTTGCTCTGTATAGTTTAATTTACATGGTATGAAGAAGGAACTTGGTTGTACAACTGAAAACTTAGATTGAGAAGGACAAACTTTTGTTTATGAACTACATAATAAACTTTAAACATGCAATTTGATGCAAACA
The DNA here is from genome assembly GCA_011799875.1 of Thinopyrum elongatum. NCBI lineage: Eukaryota > Viridiplantae > Streptophyta > Magnoliopsida > Poales > Poaceae > Thinopyrum > Thinopyrum elongatum. The sequence continues at coordinate 488,710,257 of CM022299.1, forward strand.
CCAAAAATAAACAGCTGTTGCAGTCATGCCTTACCAAATATACACAACAAAGTTTGAAGGCTTGAGAAGGACAAACTTACATTAGTGGTGAAGACCGGCTCTATAAAGCCCTTGTCCATGCTGATGGGGGGGAGGGCAATTCAAGAAGTTTACCACAGAATCTTCTTCATAAGCATTGCCTTTATTCTACATTTTGTTAAGAGTAAATATAGATGTGATAATATAAGAAAAAATGGAGAATATTTAAGATAAGATGAAGAGTGATGCTACATAACCAAGTAGCTATAAATATAAGTACAGTGATACAGGCAAAAGGTACAACCAAGAGCAATGCAGAGCTAAACTTCTTCAGTACCATCGGTGTTATCCAACCTTATGGTAAGAGTAAATATAGATCTGATGTGTAGAAAATGGAGGGCAAAGGAAAATAAGCTGCAGAGTGAAGGTACATGAACAAATAGCTGTCAATATAAGTACACTGATAAAAGACAGCAGGTACTTACAAGAACAATGCAGAGCTAAACTTTTTCATTGCCATTGGATATATTCTACACTAATGTAACCATTCATACAGATCAGATAATTTGGAGCGAACAATTGATAAGCAAGCTATCATGCATACTGCTGTCACATAATGAACCAGGTATGAATGCAAGTACATTGATAAAGGACAACAGGTACTAACAAGAGCAAAGCAGCGGGCAGCATATTTGCGATATCCTGTCGTCCTTTTCAAACCGGAATTCTTCTTCGAGCAGATTTCCTGCAAAAGAGATCCGTAAGGCACATGCGGAAAAGTAGAAGTTCAAATTGTCATGTGATATCATAGACAGTACCTCATCCTGGGAACGAGACCAGTGCATAACAAGGTTTTTCCATTCAATGTCTTCTAAATTTAGCACAGGAGACTTCACCGGAAATTCGTTTATAGACTTGCCGTCAAAGTGTGATTTCCTCAGGTAACACCGATACTGCTGCAATGCTTCCTTGAAAAGCGCAAGAAAGCTTTGCTTGTCATGACTATCCAGATTGACCCTCGCCTACTTACAACAATGTAATGTAAATCATTGATGTGTTCAATCAGCAGAAAACAGGAAAATAATCACCATGAATAATAGCACTTACATGTAAGTGGGACAGGCAAATGTGAAAATGGTGTTTGTCTTCACTATAATCTTCCCATGATGGGAATATATGCACGTAGTCCCTAACAACATTTAAAGCATTGTCTTTTAAACTGGGAATAACTGGAATGGGGTTCCAATCTGCAGGAATTGGCCGTCTGTGCAGTTGGGATAGGTCTTCGGCTGGTGGACTTGCTGTACTTTTTGCTGGAGTGGGATTTTTCTGTGGTACGGCTGGTGCTATGGCAACTGAAATCGGCATACCTTTTTCTGGAGTGCAGGTCCTGTGTGGTGGGGCTAGTGGTGTGGCCAGTGAAGTATGGGTACAGTCTGCTGGAGTCGGTCCTACGTTTTGTGTCACTGGTTGTAGAGCCAATATAAGTGGGGTGCTGTCTGATTTCTCCGGCACCACCACATTTTTCAAGGACTTTGCTGGTGCTCCTTCAGGTTCGGCAATCACCCTCTTCCTGTACAAGAACAACATTTGAGTGAAAAAACATGGTATGATGACAGATGGAATATATATTGATAATGGATGGGCATGGCATCTTAACATATATGATGAGTAAATTAAGCAGATGGCGGTGCAACAAAGTAGAAGAAATGCAAGCCACCTTATGCAAGATACGCGCAATCAATAAATCCTTACCAAATTAGAACAGGCACCTTGATGCGTGAACAGGACAGGCCATCTGCCTTCGACTCCTCGAGGTCAGAATAGTCATTAGGATCATATTTTGAACAAGAATCTGCAGGTGGGGAGCGTATGAGTTTCATTGCATCCAGAATGGCACTCAATGCCTTGGTGCCAATTTTGTTAGTCGTTGCAGTGTTCTACAATATTCTTCTGATGTGCGGACTCTGATATTCACTGTGATTACGTACAATATCTGAGAAGCATGAAAACATAAATAGTGTAGTGAGATTATCTTTGTAATGTAGAGGATATTCTAATATAGGGGCTCCCTGTAAACCCTTGTGTGCTATCACTGGATTCTGATGAGAGAGCCCATGTGTGCTGTAATATGGTGCGTGCATTAATATAATTTGGCACAAGTACACAAAAAATAGGCTCCAGAAGTAAGGATAGTTGGCAGATGATAGGTTCATAATATACTGTACAGAGAGTTTATTGCCAAACCATGATAACAAGAGCACACATCAACTAGGCAGATTGTAGTGTACATAAAAGGGGTACACCATAACCAGCATATATATATCACGAAAGTGGAACTGGCTGGAAAATACGGTGTTGCATTGCCACTACTAATTGAAATCCTATCGATCACGTACATGCCAGCTCTATCAGCTGTTGACTGCAGATGTCCCTGCTCCCCTTCCTGACAAGCAACATACTGTACGTACTAAATATAGAATAACCAAATAGGAACATGTTAAAGAACAGAACAGGAAGCATATTCTTGAGGTTCCGCTTCTTTGCATACAATGTTGGTTGCCCACTCATGATGAATCACAGCGCCCAAAGAAATGCAATTCCATGCTGTCTCTCTATATGTGGCCACATGCATTTGGAAAATCAAGTGGGAGCATTAGCTGACCAATTAAATGTGTGTCTGTTAACTAATATCAGTATCATATCACAATTCGTATTTGAAGAAGTAAGGTTTGGACTTATGATTGGTGTGTTGTTTAGCTTCAAGAGTGGACTGCTGCTAGTGCGACACAAAGCAGCTACACAGATCATAGTGTAGATATAACGGGAAAACCGTAAGCATCACAAGTAAAATCAGGAAAGTGGAACCTGCTGGAAAATATGGGCTACTATTGCCTGTACGGCTAGAAAGGCGTCGGATACCAGCTCTCTTCAATTGAAGGTGCGATACTGTTAATATTAGTGTAACTCTCAAAGGCGACACAGCTCCCCGCATTTCCTTGCTAATCTTATAAGATTCAAGTGGGCAGGCTACTACAATTCCTATTCCTATGTTTACGAAATCCTACGAATCAAAGAGGCCCGAAGAGTTGAAAGTGTCCATCACAACCGACCGAATAGACCTGTACACTGCAAATGTCCCTGCTCCTCTTCACTACAAGGAACATACTGTACTACTATCATACTCCCTCCGTTCCAAAATATAAGTCTTTGTAGAGATTTCCACTATGGATCACATACAGATGTATACAGATACATTTTAGAGTGTAGATTCACTCATTTTGCTCCATATGTAGTCCATGGTGGAATCTATAGAAAGACTTGTATTTAGGAACGGAGAGAGTACTTATTAAAGAAGAACAGAAGAGGAACATGCTAAAGAAGATCAAGCAGATTTTGGATAATAAAATGTTCGTTGCACAGTGCCCACACATGATGAACCAGAGTGCATTAAGAATGCAACTCCCTGCTGTCTCTCTATATGTGGTGCACGTGCTTTTCGAAACTAAAGTAGGAACATTAGCTGACCAATTAAACGTTATCTATTTTAGTAATATCAGCATCATATCAGATTCCTATTTGAGCAACAAGTTAGGAATTATGAGTGGCACGTTGTTTAGCTTGATGTATTGAGGAGCAGTGCTAAGCAGCTACGATGATGGTACTAAATATAAAGGAATGTCTGCATGCAAGTCGCGTGACTTCCGTCATTTGGGTCAGTCGACCATTTCACGCGGTTGGATGGAGATCCTACGTCTCCTGACCCTTCTTCTTCCTCGTCTCTGATTCTTCCCCTACAGAACACCGCACGGGCCGCCGGCCGAACCACCGGCCCCAACCTGCCCGCCCTCCCCTGAACCACCCCCACCGCCTGTGTTCCTCCGCCACCCCCACCCCCACCCCCGCCCCCACCCACGTTGAGTTTTCTTCATTCGGCGAGGCCCCACCACCATCAGGCCACCACCCCCCACAACCACCGTCCCCACCCGAGCACCTTCCTTCCCTCCGGTGAACTCCGGCGAGCTCTCAAAAATCGACTGACCCAATTTTGAAATTTAGTCTACTGTCATTTAACTAGTGTGGAATATAAAAGGGGAAAACTATAAGCATTGCGAGTATAGTGTTGAGCGTGCCATGGCGGATCTGAAGGTGCAAACCGGACAAAGGCAACTTCACAACCAATGTTTGCTTTCAACTAACAAGTAAGATCCTAAGTGATGGACAAGAAATCACAGTAAAGCTATGGCGATCTATTTTCTTGCTGCGATAAATAAGTTGAGCAGATACGAAAGAGTACCGCCTCTGGTGCGGCACCGTGTATGCATCGGCTGAGAATTTGACGGTGCTGCGGTAGCAATGGCTGTCGGCGGCGTGGAAGCAGATCTAGGAGGGTAGATGGTGGCGGCAGGGGAAATATCCCGGCGCGGTGGACGAGACGGTCGTAGGAGCGGCGCCGGCAAGGTGGACAACGGCGAGAGGACGGGATGCAAGGATCCTGGTCCGAAGCCGTGGATGAGAGAGGTCGATCTCTTGTAATGGACGACGGCGTCGGGGTATCAGCTCTGGCATGGTGGAGGAGGACGGCGGTGGATGGGGTGGCGGACGGAGGAAGCTGGGGTGGAGAGGGTGTTTTGGCGCCCACGGAGTACGAATGGGGAAATGGAGGGAGAGAGGAAGGGGGAACCATGTCTTCAGGGCGCGCATGTGTCAAATGCGTGGAAATTTACAAACTTAGCCCCCGTTTAAAATTTCCTACATCACAGCAATATTAGTTGGTTGGGGATAGGAAGGTAATCTCGCATACACCGAATATTTGCCGACGAAGATTTCGGCCGACGAGAGTTTGTTTTGGCGCCCACCGTGTATGAATCGGGGAGGGAGGTCAGAGGCGATTTCGGTCGAGGAGAAACTGTGTTTTGGCGCCCACCGTGTATGAATCCGGGGAGGTGAGAGGCGGAGGCGGTTATGTCATGTTTGAGTGAAATTACAAGCCTACCCCTATCGAAACCTATAGAAATCGAGCCAATAGGCTTTGCATGTCAGGGATAGGCAGTAATTTCCATCTCGCAGATTGTGGTTTCGGGCGGTTACTGCGACTTTCCCCACTTCGTTCAAATTTTTGCAGAGAAAGAGTGCACATTTACCGTGCCAACTCAATTCGAATCCAGTTTGTATTCTATTTTTGTTCGGGCAGGATCCATTTTCGATTGGAATAAAATTCTATATACATCATTTTTTTATATATACTTTCAAAAGCACAACACCCTTTATACATAAATATGGTTTACAAATGGCATGATCTCAGATTCATAAAGGCTGGATCCATCTTAATTTGGATTTTCAAATATTTGAAACCACTTTATGTTGAAATCCAATGTATGCATTCCTCGCTAACTGTCTCCAATTAATGTGTGTTTCATGCGGGTTTTTTTTACTTCTCAAACATGTATAATGTGTTTCACACACGCAACATATAGTGTAATCCCGTTTAGACATTAATTGCATATAAACCATGCACTGTCTCTAATTAAAGAATCTATGGATCACTAATATTGATAAACTATATAACATTACACGTGTCCCCAAATTCAAATGAATATGCATGTTTGATAGACCAATTTTTGTTATGATATTATCGATGTCATGATCTCTAGTTTAAATATTTGAATCCCCTTTAATCCAGATATTCATCTCATATAGCTATCACTCATGCTTATATATCTCTCTAGACCTATACACCTTCATCGTCTCTCGGGTATCTCTCGTGCTACTTGTATGTCGACAATGATCTTTTATCTTTGTAACACACTGACGGTACTCTCTCCCTCGACCTTCACTCTATCTCTCTCTAAGTATATCTCGCTCCCTGCTATGTGTCTCTAACTATGATTCTCCATGTGAAATCTCTTTCTCTCACACGAACACAAACTTCATCTCCCGGGGTCTCATTTCTCTCTACTATTCCCCTGTGTGCCACTTGCACACCCCCTCTTGCGCTGCTTAGGTATGAGAAGCTACGACTCTTCCTCTTAAATATCTCTTTCTCACACACAAACACAAACTCTGTCTCCCAGTGTCTCATATCTCTCCACCATTCTCTTGTATGTCGCTCACACACACTCTCTCTCCCTAGAGATATCTCACGTTCCCTGATATGTCTCTCTAGCTATCGGTCTCGTTGTGAAATATCTTTCTCTCTCACAAACACAAAACTCCGTCTCTCGGGATCTCATTTCTCTATGATATTTGTTTGTATGTGACTCACATATGCACCCTCTCTCTGTCTCTCTCACACCCACACACATAACTCAGCCTTCTGATCCACTCGACTCTTATCTCTAACACACACTAGCTAGCATCTTTGTCTTTCTATTTATTTGTTTCTCCATCAACCTTCTTTTTCGCCCTCACTCTTGCTTCCTATCACGCACACTATATATGTTTCTCTCTACACGCAGTCATGCGCCCTCTTTTTATCTTTCTCTCACACACATAACTTCACCCTCTGAACCACTCGGCGGTCATCTCTAACACACAAACTAGCCGATGTCCCTCTAGCTAGCATCTCTATCTCTCTATCTATCTGTAGTTTTTCCGTCAACATTTCTTTCTCGCACGCACTCTTGCTTCCTATCACGCACACTATATCTGTCTCTCCATACATGCATCTATAGGTTGATCTCTTTTGCACAATCGTTGTGTCTCGCTCCCTCTGCTCGCCATAGATGCATGCTCCAGCCCATGCCACTATCTCTTAAAGACAAAAACACATGCTCAATTATCGGGCCTTCTTCCCTCCACTCTCACATGCATGCATATTGTCATACCGATCTGTCTCTCCCATGTCGTTGATCTTATGACTTATGTCTTCTATCTTTTATCTCGATCATGCACGCGCGCACACGCACACATCCCACGTATACATGTATACCTCTCGCACATGCGCGTTCAAGGTCTCCTATGTCTCCATACATAGTTAATTACCCTCAGCCCTAACCCCACATCGAATTGTTCTCTTCTTGTGTGCACATAACTTCCGCTTGGATGGGTAAAACACACACTCACACTTAACAATCTCCTTCTAGCTACCCCCTCTCACTCTTCCCCTATATCCCCGAAACCAATAAGACCATCCCTTCGTTTAATTCCCGCCTAAATGCACCATCGATATATAGTAGTCTTCCTCGGTGTCTCTCGAACAAACACGTTCTCTCGATGTCGACTCCTCTCACGCGCACACGCCTTCTCTTCCCTCTCTACGGGCCTCTTCTCTCTCGCACCCCCTCGTTGGTGGCCTCTGCCATACACATCACCTCTCTACGATGAAGCCACACACACTAAAATTACTTTCGCCACCGAAGACTCCGCTTCACACACACACACACACACACACACAAACACGCGCGCGCGCGCACCCACACACACACACACACACACACAAAGACTCCATCTCACACACACTTGCTCTAGGCGGAGCATTTGTTCCTACCACCCTTCGTCCAACCATACCCGTATGATAAACAATCACCTTAATTTACTTGTATAACATGGACAAATTCCACTTTACTTTAGTAGTTAGCAAACTTCTCATAATTATATAACGCAAATCACGAGCAGGAAGTGACATTTTTTTTACACAACCACGTTAACATGGCCACGTAAATCACTAGCTAAAGTGTAATACCATTATACTTATATCCCGATGCAAAAGGTTGAGTACATGTTCGAAGAGTAGAGTCGCACACACGCACTCTGTCTCTCAGAATCTCACACACATACCAGTTACGTGACGCCCCCTAAGCAGACCCGTATGTTACAATTTGTGCACCCGCGGGTACACGTGATGGTGCGCATTTATTTAAGCCGGACAACGAACCCAAATAGTAGATGCATTCATTCCCCTCCCGCCGCCTCTTCTCTGGTCGCCGTCGCCCGATAGCCATGGCATGGCCGAAGGTAACGACATACACCATACTCCCGCTGGAGCGGCGCTTTAATCTGGAGGCGACGCGAAGCCCGGATCACAGCCGCCCTGCCTCCAGAGTCTGGACTAGCCGGAGCCGGACGAGGAAGGGTTGGAGGCGGAGCAGCACACGGAGCCGGAGGAGGAGAACGACGACGCGAGCCGGATCAGGAGGACGACGACGCGGGCGAAGCGGAGCCGGAGGTGGACGATGATTTCCATTATACTCAGACTTAAAGGGCTTTGAGTTTCACACCACATTTATTTCATAGAGATAAGAGAAAGGAAATTTTAGTGGTCATGCATGCATCTTTTTGTGCTAGCACTCCTATATAAGGGTTGACCGGTCGCTTCCCGCGGACGTGCGCAGGCGGTGCGCGGGCAGTGGAAGAGGAAGGAGAAGGGAAGCGGGCTGTGGAGTACGCCAGTTGCAGCACGAGCTCCAAGGAACGTTCATGCCAAACAATGCATAGTTGTACTGTATAGTCTAGCGGAGGATGAATTGGCCTTTAGGTTGCGTGTGGATGACATGGCTGCAACATGCAGGCTGCAGTTCGACAGCCTACCGCTCCGCTTCGCATGGTTCGGTCATGCAAGATTTGCATGCACGCATGTCACGCACGTACTTGTCGATGGCGTGCTCGAAAAAGGGCGACCAGGTCCGCTAGTCCGCGTTGGTCCATGCGCTCGGAAAACAACTAATCCCAGTCGCTGTAAATGCCGTGCGTGCTTTAATTCCGGGCTAGTGGATGGACGCAAACGTGTCGTACAACGAACCGCCCGCCAGCTCCCTAATCTCTATCTCTACTCTTATAATAATAATAATAATCTATCTATCTATCTCTATCTCTCTTCTACCACTTTCTTATAGAGTTGGTGATGATGGTGTGCCTGCCTTCCTGCAATATAGGCCGTCCGATTTATATCTAACGGATAGGAAGAAAACTATGGCAATTTTGCAAAAAGATACCCACACCCCTCTCCACATTTGCAAATAAGGCCTTCCCTCGTTCATCCTTTTCTCTCACAAGATAAACTACTCATACAAATGCATCTTGATGTTACGTGCAACGCACGAGGATGTTTCCTTGGGGGTCTCTCCAGCGCGGCGTGGCTGTAGTTGCAAGTTGATGCCCCTTGAGATGCCGACATTGAGGGGCACTCGGATTTTGTCCGATGAGCAGGTAAGTGATGAGTTTGATCACGTAGTAAATGCATTCTAAAGACTACTTCCGTGTCCATTTCCTAATTCCCCCGCTGCCCACTATTTCATAGGTTAGGCTTGGTGCCAGTGGAGATTGGCTTGCATATGTACGGGAGGGTACCAACATCAATTTGCACAACATTTACAACGGTGACACCGTTCCCGTAGAACCTTTGTCCAACATTGGGATCAGCCATGCAACGGGCCATCGCCTGAATTGGTACGATGGAACCACGGTGAGATTGAAGAAGATAGCAATCCCGGAAGCCCCGATAAGGTCGTCCACCAACCAAAATTATACTCTCATCGCGGTGTTCGACATCGCAATTGCTTTCACAAACCCTGCACATGGCGGTCAAAGGTGGACCATGCGGTCTGCGGCCGATTTGTTGCCGTACGAGTATGAAGACGCTGTGCTCCTTTCTAACCGCATCTTCGCGGTGACAAACCAGGGGACTTGTTTGGTATGGGACACATCCTACGGTATACTCCCTCTCTTCCAGTTTATTTGTTTTGAATTTTTTTCGTTTTATAAGTTTCAAATTCAAATTTAGAGCTCCCCATCACATGTTGAGATTACAATGTCCATTAAATCGTTGCATGCATGTACTAGTTTTTTATTGGTCATTTATATTGGTCACGCATGCATGCATTGCAAGTAACATTTTTTACCACAATTTCTTAGGAAACTGAGTGCAATAATTGAGTAGTTTTGCAAACTACCAGTACTACACCTGAAACGGTTCAAAATCAATACCACCACCACGCCCGCGTCTGACCGCCCTTGGCGACCCAAACCCCCTCCCTTGCCGGCGCACGCTTCCCGCGTGAAACGGTTAGCGTCGCCCCGGAGCGTCAGTGCCGCATTAATGCCCGACCAGAGCGGAGGCGACCTCTCACTGGCGCCGGCTTTGAAGCAGCGCGATGGCCGAGAGAGCACCGCTTCCCGGTGCACGCGACTGCTCCGCGTCGAGGCTGGCCATAGTTCGGATGAGTCTCCATCGTGGGGAGCCACACTAAGAAGCTGTGATGATATGGACTCCCGTTACCCACCGTTATGGATCGTTCCATCTATGAAGAACACGTGGGACTGGAACTACGAGACGAACATGTACCCAGGAGTGGACGTACGAACCTGAGTAATGTAGCGCAGTAAGTGAAGTAGAAAGGCACAAATAGTATGAGCATGCGTGGCATATAGGCATTTGTCTCTTACTACCACTAAATATTGTACGTGCAATGCACGGTGATGTTATGATGTACGTGCCTAAGTACTCTACTACTATATTAATTGGAGGCACATATTAGGTTTTATATTTGTTTACGTGTATGGCCCGAGACCTTCCAACTAGACGTGTCTTTCTCTCCGGGTCGCACTTTCTATCGTTCATACCACTGGTACTACATGTGGTCTCCGACCTAGAACTGGAAGAAGTGGAGACGCTCTACCACACTGTTCATGTCCCACTCCTTTCGCTGACGTGTGGGACATCCAGCACGTGCCGTGTTTGGCACTCCTTCGTCGTAAGAGTTGAAATGCTAGCTTTCATAAAAAATAAATATAAATCAACAGTGATACTATACCATGCGATTTCCTTGCTCCTCGATATCGGAAAGAATACTTCCGTTCGCCGACATGTGGGACGTCGACCATCCTGGTCCACTTGCCATGCACGCAGAACTCCAAGGGAGAGTCACCCCGGTCGTCGCGCCGCAGTAATAATGACTAATGAGCCGTCAAATCACAGGCCCAACCTTTCCCACTGTGAAGTTGCTCGGACGAAGGAACCATCATGACTTCGTTGAATTCCGCTTCTTGAAGAAAACTACTGTACCAGCAGTACGGATAGCTACAGTAGTACTGTACTCCAGCAGAGGCCTCCTTTGGTTCATAGGATAGGAATTTTATAGGAATATGAAAATCATAGGAAGTGAGATGACATGCATCTCAATTCCTATAGAGAAAGAGATGCCATTTGATGCATAGGATAGGAATTTTTCCATTGAGTCTAGGCTAATGTACTGGTAATTTGCTCTAAAAACTATAGTAGAAACTAGTACTGGTCGCTGCAAAAGTATGCGTATGTGAGGAATCAAACCACGGACTCGTCGCTGCAACACACACTCGTCAGCCAAATGAAAATGAAATACTTTGCGTTAAATGCACAAATCGATTTTTTTATATTATACGTGATGCACACATTAGCGCACACCGTCCATAGACGCAAGTAGCATGTACGCGTGCAGACACTCACGCTCACGCTGTCAAACCATGATAATTCATGCACGTCGCCCTCTCAATCAAAGTCCTGCTCATGGCGCAACGCAAACGGCGAGCCCGTCACCTGCGCGCCCCGGCGGTGCCTGACATTACAGTTTAGACATTTGCTGGCGGCCTCCGCGAACACCGAGCATGTATTCGCCTGGCTCAACACCAACGTCATACTCGTGCTTGGGCGCCGAGCTGCTCGACATTAGCCATGGCTCTGCACACGACGCGAGGAGGTGACTCAGTGCCTTGCTCATGTATATCATCCATCACAACGACAATCTATAAAACAGCCTAGCAAGAGAGGGTACTATGGTACCTATATATGTATCGTGAGCGACCGATCATAGTTCCACTACACACGAGTGTGCGTTTGATCGATCCGTCCATTATTCATAAGTTATGCATGGTTGTGTGGTGTCTAATGGTGGTCGTCGAAGGCTAGCTAGCGACAGGAGCGGTTGCATGGACGCCTGGTTGTCTATACGTGCCGCATACGCTTCAAAGGCTCGTCATCCATGAGTTCACATTTTACCACCACGCCAGCGTCTGACCGCCCTGGCCTACCGAAACCCCTTCCATCGCTAGTGCGTGCTTCCCACCTGAAATGGTCACTGTCGCTCCAGAACGTCAATGGCACATTCACGCCCGACGCGACCTCTCACTGGCGCCAGCATTGCAGCAGAGCGACGGCCGAGAGAGCGTCACCCGCGCGGCATCCCGGTGCAAGCGACTGCTCCGCGTTAACGACACCATGGCCATCCGTCCGTCCGCCACCCACATTAATGACACGCGGCTGCCGACGAACCTACTCCGGCGCCAGCCGTCCATCCGTCTGCCGCGCCTCATTGCCATTCGCCGGCTATATTAACTTCAGCCCCAGTTCCCAGCCATAGCCAAAGACCCACAGTCAATCTCCTCCGGTCCCTTCCTTCTGTTGGTACCACTCCAACCATGGCCTCCTAGCGCTCCAAAGCTCTCTTGGACGTACTGTCGCAGGAGCAGACGAAGGACATCGGCGGCTCCGCTCCGGGCGCGCTCCAAAGCTCTCTTGGATGTACTGTCGCAGGAGCAGACGAAGGACATCGCCGGCTCCCCCTCCGCCGCCCTCCGCCACCACGACCACGAAGCCAGCGCGCGTGCGCGGGCGCAGCCGGTAGTGAGGAAGAGTAGTACATGGTAGGTCACCGCCCCTCTGGTCCCAGGAAGGCCACCGCTCCTCCACTCAGTCGACGCCAAGCTTGGTGGGGTAAACGTCGGCGGCCGATTAGCCGCTTGACGGTGACGTGGAGGCGGAAATCTTCAGAACCTTGTGCTCCATAGGAGAAGGGAGGTTATCAAGGACGAGCTGGACAAAGCCGAGGCGGATGAGGAGGAGGCAAAGGCAATAGCCAGAGCGTCAGTTCTCAGGGCTCATGGCCGGACATGGTGGTCGGGCACCGGCTATCGTTTAGATTAGGTTTACAGTAGGTTTTAGTACGGTTTGTGTGAAATATGTAATGAATTTCGTCTAGTTTATAGGAAAAGTTTTCAAAATGTAATGAATTTCATCCGGTTAATTTGAAATTTGCTTTGTTTGCACGAATTTCGTCCGGTTAGTTCATATAGTTATCGAAAGGTATGCGAGCAGCATTGGATGGCATCCTTTGGCATCAGTGTCCTCGGACAGATGCCGGTGTAAATTTGTGGGTCAGCGCTGGAGATGCCCTAACTATCATGCTATAATCGCTAACAATGCTCCATTATTTCGCAGGGAACAGTTATCCCTCGATCAAAATCAGATCCGGCGTGTTTCGCACTCCTCCCACGTAAGAGTGTAGACGCTTGCTTACATAAAAATGGATCAAGTGGACGGCACTGTAGCACGTCATATCACTCAAACTAGCCCACCTAACGCGCGGGAAAGCCCTGCCCTCGTCATTTTGTTTTGGATTTCTATCGATCGATCGCACGAAAATGTTACGCTTTGCAAGTTCAAAAGGAAAACGCGCCACACTTAAAGCACGCCTGTCGCGTTTGTGTCGCACCCCCGAAAGTCCGGCTCGCACGCCGCTCACCAGAGGGGACACTCGTTGTCTTGCATTTTCACTGACATGTGGGACTGCAATTGAATACTCGTCGATAGCCGAAATCTAATCGCTCGGCGGGCGTCGGCTGAGAAGAGAGAGACGGGGGAGGGAGAACAGATCGCTTGCCCGCCGCGCACGAACTCCAGGAAATATGGTGATAATGTGAGGTGGGCCATGCGGGAGTCCGGACCGCTTCCAAGCCCGCTTCTGACCGCCCTGGCCCACCAGAAAACCCCTCCCCCCTCCCGCACGTGCTCCCCCTCAGACGCCAGCTGCCTGCATTCATAGCAAGTAGTACTAGTACAATACTGGGCTATAAGCCCGCTAATGTGGAGGAGAGAGAGGCATTGACAAAGTCAAGGAGTGGGCTCTGCAAGAGCCTGTCTCTACACGTGCTCCTAGGTATAAAAAACGAATTCTAAAAAAAGAGGTATAAAAAAACAATTGTGTCTAAAAAAAGAAGGTAAAAAACATTTGAGAGGAATTAGATAGAGAGAAAGTGAGAAAAAGTTGTAACCTTATAGCCAACCTTATAGTCAACACTATGGTACATGAGGAAGGAGGGAGTTGTGCACATGCCAAGTTCACTGGGCTGCCGTGTTTCACACTCCTCCGTCGTAACAGTGGAGACAATAGCTTTCATAAAAAATAAACAATGAATACTCGTTGCTCGTCCTCGATATCGGAAATAATACTTTCGTTTGCCGACATGTGGGACGTCGACCATCCTGGTCCACCTGGCATGCACAAAATTATCCTGGTCCACCCCGGTCGTAGCGCAGGCCCAACCTTTCCCACTGTAAGTTGGTCGGACGAAGGAACCATCATGACTTCATTGAATTCCGCTTCTTCAAGAAAACTTACTGTACCCGCAATACTGCTACCACACATGAAGACTGGACGACATTGTAGCACGTCATATCACTGAAACCCACTAGGCCAAACTAGCCCGTCTAGGATTTGTGCATCTCTGTACTGTTATGATTTTGTGTTCCCAAAAAATATCCTTTGTCAATCTAACGATTAGGAGTAGAAAGAAATGGGAGGGTCTTTCTCTCTCTCTCTAGATCTCTCTCCATCCCACAACCCCTCTAGCACACGTACACACTCTCTGTAGCCACTCCGAAATTACGACATCACTACACATTCACGCTTCCAACAAAAAAATTACACATTCACGCATGTTACAAGTACGTGCCAATTTTGCTGGCTATTAATGTGAGGCCTCCTTTGGTTTAAAGGAATCTTGTAGGAATTTCATAGGATAGGATTTCTATAGGAAAAAATTCTGTAGAGCCCTTTGGTTTATAGGAATGGAATCATATTCCTATGGAGGAATTCTTCCTATCCTACACATTTCATAGGAAAATAAACATTAGCCTAGACTCAATGGAAAAAAAATCCTATGATGTGAATCAAAGGGCATCTCCTTTCCTATTCCTACTTGTAGGATTTAAGATACATGTCATCTCATTTCCTATGACTTTCCTATTGCTACGATTTTCCTACCCTATGAACCAAAAGAGGCCTGAATGTATCCGTGAACCAACTCTTTGAGTTTGATGTGGATTAATGTATAATTGTGGACTATTGTCTGATCGATCGCTAAGCCTACAATTTTAGGAGCTTGGGCTATTGGCCGATCGACGACGGATCATACCTATAAGCGTACCAGGAGCTCATCAGCCCCAACGTTTCTCTTCGGTGAGTGTTTTGCAAGTACTATAGCTCGCACAGTAGCTAGCCTACTAACACCAAGAATCATCAAACAAGCCCTGTTGATATGATAAACAGTTCAAACTTACATCTAAGCATGCCATATATTACATCAAAAGCTGGTGAGGTACATCTGTTTCCATAACTCGGAGAGGGTTCGCATGATTCACTATCAAACAAAAGTAGCAAGTACCTCCCACACAAGACAGTGCACTAGCCCTAAGATGGTTTGATAACACACATCGTTCTGGTAATTAAACACAATGCAAACTACCTTGAAGGATTAGCGCGACCAACTATTTCTTGTCATTGATCTCTCGGGCAATGACCACAGCACGGACAGCGGCTTGGGAATCGATCTCTGGGGCAATGTCCACAGGACAGACCGCGACATCGGAATCGATCTCTGGGGCGATGTCCACAGGACGGACAGCGGCATCGGAATCGATCTCCGGGGCAATGTTGCTCAAACCTCCCTCGGCATCGAGGCCACTATCTCGAGGATAAACCTACAAGCAAAGTTCAGATTGTCTGTGCTGCCTCTTATGTACTCGAAAGTTTACTCGTACAAGCATTAATTTTAGCAAGAAGTACCACCGACTGAACACCATTTACCAGTCTGTACCCTAGGTAATTAAAATTTGTCCATGGATGATATTGGCTGTGATCTCAATCATTTGGATGCATAAACATACTGAACATGTGTATATCTGAATCTTTTTGTGAATTATCTATGAATATTGTCTTGTGATCTATCAATCATTTGGATGCATAGACATGCTGAACTTGTGTATATATGAATCTTTTGAGTTGTTGATTGTGAATGTTGGCTATGAATATGAACGTGTCCTCTGAACCTGAGTTTGATATGAATGTTTACCTTTTCTGTTGTACTTGTGTGTGAACTTGTTAGTATGTCTACTGTGGGATTTGTGACATGTGGGTGTCAACGGCACACCTTCTTCCCGAGAAGATTTGCACCTTCTTGTTAGGGTAGCAACGTCACATCAGCTCTTTTTTATCTTTTTGCTCTGTCTTCCCCCCTCCCCCGCTCAACCCCTCCCATAATGTTTTCGGCCTCAAAACAAACATAGTACTGCGTTGTTTTTGGGGCTTGATGAAAAATCGAGTGCTGCTTTCTGTAGGTTGGCCCGCCCAGCAAATCTGCTGCTGCTCCACCACAGACTGGGAGGCTAAAAATACAAGTTGTATGGTGCAGAGGCAAGTAAAAAAAACGCCATCGAGAGCCATCCACTGAAAAAAAAATCACGACTGATGTGCTTCTTCAGTCGCGCCGCCGGCCCCCTCTTTAATCCAGTTCGCTCCATTCCCCAACCGGCAGCACGGGACGGAAGTTTATTTCCCCCTCGCGCTGCCGGGGGATTGAAGAAGGGCGGCATCAAATCCAACACCGGTGATGGCTGCTTGTCCAAGTGCTGTTCAGATAAGAAACTGCATGTTTCAGAGGCAGAGTATTTAAATCAACAGGCACTTTTCAAACATGGATAACAGAATGTTGGAAATTTTATTCATGGTAAAAAATGGAACTAACAACAAGTTAACATCATGCTGATCAACATTCATGTATAGCACATCTTCATATGATGCAAAGTCAAAAAGATATGCTATTTTCAAAATGGAAAGTCAATTGAGTGTGCAAAAAACTAGGTAAACTAGGGACGAAATTTTGGCAAGTGTTAGATATTTTTCAACTGCACCAGTTGGAATCGAACCAGGGCAGTACAGCTTTTGGGTGAGAGGGCTGCAGCCACCGGGCTAGTGCGGTATGTTCAAAATAATGAAGGCGTCTTCCCCGGCTCCGGTTCTTTCCCGTCCGTGTGTGCTCGCCGTGGTGGCGCCGTATGCCGTTGTCAACATGCTCAACAAACGAGAGGAATCCGGAGAGGACTGTACGCTGAGAGATTGAAAGTGGGGACCCACCAGGTCCAAGCCGTATGCAAGCAAGTGCCTCATTGGAAAAAAAGCTTCCTCCTAATTGTATACTGACGTTGGGGCCCACGGGTTTGTCAACCTAGTCAATAAACGAAATAAATTTCCAACGATGACTGTCATCGGGGAGCTTTTTTCTAGGGGTATCGGGGATCCTTTTTTTTTGTTATTGTTGTTGTTGCGGGAAAGGGGTATCGGGGATCTAGCTGGTATCATTTTTTCCCGAGGGCGAACAAGTATCAGCTAGGCCTAGGTTTTAATTTTTAACATGCGTAGCCCACGACATACCGAGATAGTGGTTTCAACTTATTTTTTGAGGTCCATCATGTACATAGCGGCCTATGAGCCTCCCAGCGTAGGTTTTACTTTTTCTTAAAGATCGGCATCCCAATGTATTTTTTTAATAAAACGCAGATCTCTGCTCTATTTATCTATATATAAGAATAATAATGCTGTGTCCAATTTATGTTTTCCCTTCTAACCACATTATATATATTTATATTATTACTATTATCATATATTTAATAGAGACTTATATATCGATAAATCGCGGATGGACATGCCATCACGCGCTGCCGATATCCATACCGCACGAGCCCGCGAGATTCGTGCAACATTAATACGCTTCGGGTGTATAATCATTTCACTTATTTGTATAGCACTCAGTATTCATGCAGTATTTGCTGCTGACACATCCCGTGTATGCCCCACAAGGCAGCGCAAGCATTTAACATTGCTGGCGGGCGACTCCGCCATGGCAGCGCCAACGGCTAGTTCCACGACGCTCCGCCGTGGCCTTTTTAAACTGTCTCGGCCCTTGTAGATTCACATCCCGCTCAAGTTTTCATACCACCTTTCTTCCCTTCTGCCTCGGCAAGCATGTGTTCATCCAAGTCCGAGCTTAGCTCCGCCCCCCACCGCCCCCCCGCGTCACACCACTCCTCCACACAGATGCCACCGCTGCACCTGATCCACTGTCCGGAGTGCAACGCCGGCAACGTGCTCTGGTTCGTCTCTGGAACGGTAGAGAACCCAGGGAGGCATTTCTACAAGTGCGAACGCCATGGAGTGAGTATTTCGAGATTCTTTCCGTCCATCTCCCGCAGCTCTTCCTCTGAAACCAAGTTTTTTTTTTCTCTTTTTTCAGTTTGGTGGATGCAGGTTTTGGAAGTGGGAGAACAAGTACATTCAGTACTTCAGCACTCACTGGGGCCATCTACTCTCGCACGCATCCGTGTATCGGCATGTAACTCTGCTTGAGCAGAACCAAGCATGGTTGAAGAACATTTTCATCTTGGGCGTCCTGAACATGGTGCTAATGGCCATATGCTGCATGCACAAGTTCTGAAGCATCATGTTGTTATCGGCCAGACCTGCAAGTAGAAGTTCTGAAAGCCACTGCCCCCAAGACGTAGTTGCAGCATATGGCCCGGATCCAGCAGTTCCAGCATTTGTACTGGATTCAGTAGTTCCAGCATTTGTACTGTATTAGATGCACTTCCAGCATTCAGTAGTTCACTTTGTATTAGATGTACTTCCAGCATGCAGAAGTTCTCTTGTATGCATTCAACTGTATCACGTATGCACCGTGCCTGTATGATGGTTTAGATGCATTAAACGGTAATTGTTTGCGAGCATCTTGTTTATTAAGCCCAACGGACCACGTGAGAGGATACAAATGTACCTAAGCCAAAAGCACACCCCCGCACCCACCTCATGCAGTGCACAGGCAATAAAGCGCGTGGCCGGCAGCACAATAACTACGTAGCTGCCGAATGAATGCCCCAGCTGCCCCTGCAAAACGTAAATCCACCCAGCATCCAATTGATGATCGATTAGTGCTTTTTCCAGCGCGGTGACCCTGTCTGCACTTGTTGATCTTTCGTCTGGCATGACATCCCTCCGTTTCCTGAACCATGGACACAAGCAATTCAATCAGACCAGCACACTAGTTTGAGATGAAACAAAGATGCAAGCAACAACACATACCTGCTAACCCAGCCAAATTTGTCGTCCATCGGTACATACATGTTTTCCGCCCTGCTGGCCTTTTTCTCATCTGAATCACTGCCGTCTGATAGAACACCTTCAACTGTATCCAATAAGTCTGCGAATCGGCCGCTCGGGTCATCTTCAACGACCTCTCGCACCATGCCCATGGCTCCAGGATGGCTTGCAAACCCCGGCGAATCCGGTGAGATCGGCGGCTCGGTCGAGTCATTGGATGGCCCAGATCCAGAACCACGCAGCAGCAAGCTGGGGAATCAGAAGAAACAAGTCATAAATCCCCTAGGTAACCATGAACTAGATGGGGAATGCGAAGAACACAAGCAGATAGATTGGCCTGACCTGATCTCCGTCTCCGCGCACTCCATCTCCACACTCTGCTGACGACGCGGTGGCCCTGTCTCCAAGCGCAAGAGGGGGAAGCTAGATGTGCAGTGAGTTCACTGGACGGCCGCTCCAATCACGCCCACCAGGCACCCGACCCAGAAACATTTATTCCTAGACCGGGGATCTGTCTCGCTCGCGTATTGGTACGAAACTTAAATGCAGCATGGGCCACGCACGCGGCGTATAACGAGATGTATTCTCATCGATGTGAATCACGCGGCTTCGTATTGCCAGAAAAGCTATTAAATGTAGGGATCGCGACGCGCGGGCAGACGGACTGGATATCGGCAGCGCGTGGCTGCATGTCCCAAAAATCCGCGTCCCTTATATATACATTATAAAAACATCCCACGTCTTATTAACTTATAAAAGTAAATGTTTAACAGAAGTTGGCAAGGAAAATCCTGGTTGTTTTTGACTCACAGGCAAGGAAAATCCTGGTGATTGCGTACAAAAGCTTGCGAAGATTTTAAGGACCAATGTAATAATAACGTGCTCATTTTTCTTTTGAGCAATAACTCGCTAATTTGTTAATTTTATATATAAAAAATGTGTAGCTCCGGTTTATTTTTTGATATTAATTGCTCCTTCTAACCTAACATTATATATAGAACAAGCCCAGCTAATTCGTGTATTTCAAGAAAGTGCAAATGGGCTGGGATTTCTTAGAAAATATTAAATGGGCCGCATTGACGCGAAATTATTTGTTCACCCAGCCCAGCAAATGGACTGTAAATTCTAGAAAACATGGGTTAAATATATGCCACATTTTTGCAGGCTAACATGCGGGCCAATAGGTCGAAGCCTAGGCAAGGCGTTGTCAACTTAGTCAACAAATGATTCTGACAACCACAGCCATTGGATTTATATCCAACGGCCGGCATGCACCTTCAATCTCTCGTCTTCTTCCTCCAGCGTCGTCGGGACCGCCTGCTCTGGCCTCCGGCGGCTAGCGGCTCTGCTTAGAATGCATCGCTGCGAAGCGCTACCCCACCACCGGCCAGGCTATCCCTCCCCACCCCTACACACCTCCTGTTATTCTCCACCGACTGCAGCCCCACGCCGCACTAGAACTAGTTATAACCCTTGTACTCCTCTCAATCTGCGACTCCACTGCCACGTCTTCCCATCTTCGGGTCGTTCCCGTCCGGGGCCTCGTCGTCGTCCACCACCTCGCTGCGCTCGGCGTGGCGTGGTCAACAAAAGAGAGTCATCGGAAGAGGACTGTACGTGGAGAGCCTGACAGCTGGGACCCACGAGGTCCATGGTCGCACGCAAGGAAAGTTCCTCCTTATTAAGCTAAAAAAAATGTTTCCTCCCCCTAACAGCTGGGACCCACCGGCTGTATCTTCGCACGGAAGGAAGTGCCTCCGTGTTATGCGAAAATAATTATTCCTCTCGATGACAGCTGGGACCCGGCAGATTTGGTGGCTGACTTGTGGGCCTACTAAGCTGACGCTTACGCAGGGCTTTGTCAACTTAATCAACAAATGATTCTAGCAGCTGGACCATTGGATGTTAATCCAACAGCCGTGCTGCTTCTTCAACCTTTGTCCTTGCTCCTGTCTCCCGTGGTCGGCAGTGCTGCAGCGCACCCGAACCAGTCAAGTTTCCCACTCCTCCCCATCTGCGACTCTACTGCCGCGTCTTCCCCAGCTCCGGGTCATTCTAGTCTGGGGCCTCGCCGTCGTCCACCGGCCTTGGTGTGCTCGGCACGGTGTGGTCAACATGGTCAACAAACGAGAGTCATCAGAAGATGACTGTACGTGAGAGGCTGACAGTGGGGACGCACCACGCCCATGGACGCATGCATGCAACTACATCCTTTTTACCCTGAAAAATAATGTTTTCTCCCCCTGACAGCTGGGACCCACCAGCTATATCTTCGCACGCAAGGAAGTGTGTCCTTATTACGGGCAAAAAAATGATTCTCCCCCTGACAGTTGGGACCCAGCAGCTATATGTTCGCACGCAAGGAAGTGCGTCCTTATCCTCCCTGACAGCTCGGACCCACCCGGTCGAAGCGTACATAGCGTTGTCTGTCTTGTCGCGAACGTGTACGTACATACTGGTCGATCGGTCGCTCTGCAACGATGAATCGTGGCCGAGTAAGTAGCGGCACATGTCATAGTAGAGCCCCCCACGTAGCAGTTCAGGTTGTCCCGTCTAAACCGTGTACAGGTACATACAACCACACGCCAAAAAATATGGCCACGTACGTACATACGAGTGGGGTCTCAAAACGCGTACTCGCACATACGGACGGCCAGGGCTCGTGTACATGGAGAGGCAACGGACGGCAGCGACCTGTCCTGTTCATCTTCAGCTAACCGGCTGGGTCGGAACGGAGGAAACAGCGTCGTGTTCACCGGGAGCCAAGTGACTGGGTCGGAACGCGTCCTGTTCATCGGGAGGCAACAGACTGGGTCGGAATGGGTCGTGTTCAATGGGAGCCAACTGGCTTGGACGGAACAGCCGGAACGGGGTCTGGCGTACCGCAAAATGGAGGAAAACGGCCTTGTGTTCGAACTCGTATGGTCGAAACGGGGTCCTGTTCATCGGGAAGGGTCTGGCGTACCGCAAAACAGAGGAAACGGACTTGTGTTCGAGCTCCTACGGTCGAAACGGGGTGCTGTTGATCGGGAGGGGTGTGGCGTACCGCAAAACGGAGGAAACGGACTTGTGTTGGAGCACCTACGGTCAAAACGGGGGTCCTGTTCATCGAGAGGGGTGTGGCGTACCGCAAAACGGGACTCCACGGGCTACTGTTCATCCACCGTCTACTGCCTCGCTCCAGCCTCCATGGGCTACTGTTCATCCACCGTCGACCTCCTCCAGCCTCCACCTACGATTGTTCATCCACGGCGTCTCCCTCCTGCCTCCACCAGCTACTGTTCATCCACGGGCTACTGTTCAACCAGCCCTCTCCATGGGCTATAGTTCATCCAGCCCTCCACCGGCTACTGTTCAACCAGCCCTCCACTGGCTGCTGTTCATCCAGCCCTCCACGGGGTCCTGTTCATCCACGCCCAACCGGCTCGATCGGGGTCCTGTTCACCCAGCGGCAACGGCCTCTACTACCACGGGGTCCTGTTCATCCAACCCCCACCGGGAACTGTTCATCCAACCCCCAATAACACTCATTGTTCATCAAGAGGCAGCAGGTTCGATTGGCTTCAGTTAGCAGCAGTAGCGAAGGAATCGCTCGATCGGGTTCAGTAAACAGCTAGATCGATCGATCGCTCGGGTTTAGTAACGCGTAGCCTGCAGTGCAATCGCTCAGGTTCAGTAGGCGAACGCCTCACTCGGGTTCAGTTAGAGCCCAACGCCTCGCACCCACGCCCGTACGTGTACGAGAGAAACGCATAAACCTCCGTGCATCGCTCGGCCCCAACCACCCACCGTAACCGGGAACTCCCTGAAATTTTCCTCGCCCTCGCTTCTACCACGATTTTTTCCGTCATGGACGGCCCAAAGAATGTCATGCAGGTGCGTCTCCGGCCCGCCCAGTACGAAAAGCCCATTTTCTGTCATGATTTTTTGTCATAGAAGTGGGAGCCCACCACATCTATGATGATACCTGGTTTTGTCACAATTATCATCATAGAAGTGTCATAAGGATGACAGAAAAAAATTTCGTTCGGCCCAAAATGTCACGGATGTGTCTTTTTTTTGCAGTGTATGCTGATTATGCCAATTATATTGTTGCTAAATTTATACCACCTAGCTTCACATACCAACAAAAGAAAAAGTTTTTCTATGATTTAAGACATTACTTCTGGATGACCCACACCTTTATAAAGGAGTAGATGGTGTTATTAGACGTTGTGTACCTGAGCATGAACAGGAACAGATCCTACGCAAGTGTCACTCTGAGGCCTATGGAGGACACCATGCTGGAGATAGAATTGCACACAAGGTATTACAATCTGGTATTTATTGGCCTACTCTTTTTAAGGATGCTCGTAAGTTTGTCTTGTCTTGTGATGAATGACAAAGAAATGGTAATATTAGTAGACGTCAGGAAATGCCTATGAATTATTCACTTGTTATTTAACCATTTGATGTTTGGGGATTTGATTATATGGGACCTTTTCCTTCCTCTAATGGGTATATGCATATTCTGGTTGCTGTTGATTATGTTACTAAGTGGGTAGAAGCTATTCCAACTAGTAGTGCTGATCATAACACCTCCATTAAGATGCTTAAAGAAGTCATTTTCCCAAGGTTTGGAGTCCCTGGATATTTAATCACTGATGGTGGTTCACACTTTATTCATGGTGGTTTCCGTAAATTGCTTGCTAAATATGATGTTAACCATAGAATTGCATCTCCATATCATACTCAGTCTAGTGGTCAAGTAGAATTGAGCAATCAAGAAATAAAGTTGATTTTGCAAAAGACTGTTAATAGATCCAGAAAGAATTGTTCTAAGAAACTTGATGATGCATTATGGGCTTATAGAACTGCTTATAAGAACCCTATGGGTATGTCTCCATATAAAATGGTTTATGGAAAAGCATGTCACTTACCTCTCGGGCTAGAACATAAAGCTTATTGGGCAATTAAAGAGCTCAACTATGATTTCAAACTTGCCGGTGAGAAGAGGTAATTTGACATTAGCTCACTTGATGAATGGAGAACCCAGGCCTATGAGAATGCCAAATTGTTTAAAGAGAAAGTTAAAAGATGGCATGATAAAAGGATACAAAAGCGTCAATTTAATGTAGGTGACCATGTCTTGCTATAAAATTCTCGTTTAAGATTTTTTTGCAGGAAAGCTTCTCTCTAAATGGGAAGGTCCTTACATTATCAAGGAAGTTTATCGTTCCGGTGCCATCAAAATCAACAACGCCGAAGGCACTAACCCGAAGGTGGTAAACGGGCAAAGAATCAAACATTATATCTCAGGTACTCCCATAAATGTTGAAACCAATATTATTAATACCATAACACCGGAGGAGTACATAAGGGAGACCTACCAGAATGTTCCAGACTCCGAAAAGGAATAGGTATGTGGTACGGTAAGTAAACCGACTCCAAAACTTTTCCAATAGCAATTTTACTCCGTTTTGGAATATTTAAAATTTTTGGAAAATAAAACATAGTCCGAAAAGCGCACGAGGAGGCGACAAGCCCTAGGGGCGCGCCTACCAGGCTTGTGGCCACCTCGTGTGCCCTCCGGACTCTGTTTTCTTGTAGTATACTCCTTTTGGTCGGTAAAAATTCATTATATAATCTCCCGAAGGTTTTGACCACCGTATCACGGCAAAATCCTCTGTTCTTGTGTTTAGCTAATTCTACAGCAGATTTGGAGCAAGATGTCTTCGCAAGAGTCGGTCAGGGAGAGTCGGGTCTCTCACTCGAT
Organism: Thinopyrum elongatum; assembly: GCA_011799875.1. Classification (NCBI taxonomy): domain Eukaryota; kingdom Viridiplantae; phylum Streptophyta; class Magnoliopsida; order Poales; family Poaceae; genus Thinopyrum; species Thinopyrum elongatum. The sequence continues at coordinate 488,735,208 of CM022299.1, forward strand.
ACCAGGCCCAAGAGCATACAGCGAAGCTGACCACTTTGGGTGGTCAACGGAGGAAGAGATGGAGGTTGACCTGAAAAGAGTGGATGCCATGGAGGAGGATCAAGAAGCTACCTCTCGCCCTCAACCTGGAGCCATGCTTGAGGAACTCCAGAGCTCAGCAATACCGGATTCGGTCATACCTCCCAATGCTAGATTTCTCTCTTATGATAACATGAAAAAGAGTGTTGCTTTTTCCCCCGCAACCATGAAGCATCCATGGGTGATCGGATCTCTAGCTGTCACAGGCAAACTCCGCAAGGAAATAATGGATCTTAAGCAGCAAAATAATAAGCTTGAGGAGGAGAATCGCATTCTAAGGGGCGTCATCGCCAAGAAAATCACATCACCACCTCCGAAGAAGGAGACTTGAGTACATGGGTATGGGTACTCCCCTTGGCAATTGCCAAGCTTGGGGGAGGTGCCCCGATATCGTATCACCATCACATCTTTACCGTTATCGCTTTTCTTAGTTCGATCCTTTTGGTTATATCTCGGTTTAGTAGAATAAAGTTTTAGTATGATCTAGCTTTGAGTTTTGCTTTGTGTTCCCTCTATGTAATCGAGTCCGAGAGTTATATAATAAAGATTAGTTTTGAGTTGAGGGCTTTGCTTTCTTGCTATGATCATGAGAAAAAGAAATAAAGAATAAAAGAAATAAAATGATTATATAATGATCTTATAGGAAGTGACGACTTCACATATAAGAAGTATGTCGCAAGGAATTTGTTGGGAGTTGACAAACATATTTTTCGTTATTGTTGCAATTAATAGGAAGTAATAAAGAAAGAGAGGTCTCACATATAAATATACTATCTTGGACATCTTTTGTGATTGTGAGCACTCACTAAAATATTATATGCTAAAAGGTTGATGTTGTACAAGGAAGACAACATAATGGGTTATGTTTCTTTATATCCGAATAGAAGTTATATTGTCATGGATCCTCCAACATGTTGAGCTTGCTTCTCATCCTATGCTAGCCAAATCTTTTGCACCAAGTAGAGATACTACTTGTGCCTCCAAAATCCCTAAACCCAATTTTGCCATGAGAGTCCACCATACCTACCTATGGATTGAGTAAGATCCTTCAAGTAAGTTGTCATCGGTGCAAGCAATAAAAATTGCTCTCTAAATATGTATGATCTTTTAGTGTGAGGAAAATAAGCATTATACGAACTTGTGATATGGAAGAAATAAAAGCGACAGACTGCATAATAAAGTTCTTTATCACAAGCGGCAATATAAAGTGACGTTATTTCACATTAAGATTTTGTGCATCCAACCATGAAAGCGCATGACAACCTCTGCTTCCCTCTGTGAAGGGCCTATCTTTTATTTACCTTCTACCTTAATGTAAGAGTCATGGTGATCATCACCTATTCTTTTTACACGTTTTCTTTTTGGCAAGCACTATATGTTGGGGAAGATCCAGATATATATATCCACTTAGTTGTAGATATTCATAAAGTATTATTGTTGACATTACCCTTGAGGTAAAAGGTTGGGAGGTGAAGTTATAAGCCCGTATCTTTCTCTGTGTCCGACTAAAACTTTGATCTCACAAGTATCGCGTGAGTGTTAGCAATTATGAAAGACTAAATGATAGTTGAGTATGTGAACTTGCTGAAAAGCTCTTACATTGACTCTTTCCGATGTTATGATAAATTGCAATTGTTTCAAGGACCTAGATCATGATTCGTTAGTTTTCAATAAGTTCTTGTTTCGTCCTTTACCTTGTGAATGAATTGTTACTTTAGCATAAGAAATTATATGACAATATATGTTGCTGTTCTAAAGATGATCATGATGCCTTCATGTCCGTATTTTATTTTATTGACACCTCTATCTCTAAACATGTGGACATGATTATCGATTTCGGCTTCCGCTTGAGGACAAACGAGGTCTAAGCTTGGGGGAGTTGATACGTCCATTTTTCATCATGCTTTTATATGGATATTTATTGCATTATGGGCTGTTATTACACATTATGGTACAATACTTATGCCTTTTCTCTCTTATTTTACAAGGTTTACACAAAGAGGGAGAATGCCGGCAGCTGGAATTCTGGATCGGAAAGGAGCAAATCTGAGAGACCTATTCTGCACAACTCCAAAAGTCTTGAAAATTTACGGAGAATTATTTTGGAATATATAAAAAATATTGGGTGAAGAAATACCAGAGGGGGACCCACCAGGTGGCCATAAGCCTAGGGGGCGCGCCCGAGGGCTTGTGGGCCCCCTGGCAGGTCTCCAGTGCCCATCTTCTGCTAGATGGAGGGTTTTGACCTGGAAAAAATAATAAGGAAGCTTTCGGGACGAAGCGCCGCCGTCTCGAGGAGGAACCTGGGTAGAAGCAATCTAGGGCTCTGGCGGAGCTATTCTGCCGGGGAAACTTCTCTGCGGGAGGGGGAAATCGAAGCCATCGTCATCACCAAAGGATCCTCTTGTCGAGAGGGGGTCAATCTCCATCAACATCTTCACCAGCACCATCTCCTCTCAAACCCTAGTTCATCTCTTGTATCCGATCTTTGTCTCATAGGTTCAGATTGGTTTATTCGATGGAAGATCATAGGTTTATTCGATGGAAGATCATAGGTTCAGATCCTTAATGATATTTATTACCCCTCTGATTATGAACATGAATATGCTTTGTGAGTAGTTACGTTTGTTCCTGAGGACATGGGAGAAGTCTTGTTATAAGTAATCATGTGAATTTGGTATTCGTTCGATATTTTGATGAGATGTATGTTATCTTTCCTCTAGTGGTGTTATGTGAATGTCGACTACATGACACTTCACCATGATTTGGGCCTAGGGGAAGGCATTGGGAAGTAATAAGTAGATGATGGGTTGCTAGAGTGACAGAAGCTTAAACCCTAGTTTATGCGTTGCTTCGTAAGGGGCTGATTTGGATCCACATGTTTCATGCTATGGTTAGATTTATCTTAATTCTTCTTTCATAGTTGCGGATGCTTGCAAGAGTGGTTAATCATAAGTAGGAGACTTGTCTAATTAAGGACAGCACCCAAGCACCGGTCCACCCACATATCAAATTATCAAAGTAACGAACGCGAATCATATGAGCATGATGAAAACTAACTTGACAATAATTACCATGTGTCCTCGGGAGCGCTTTGCTTTATATAAGAGTTCGTCCAGGCTTGTACTTTGCTACAAAAAGGATTGGGCCACCTTGCTGCACCTTTGTTACACTTGTTACTTGTTACCGGTTACGAATTATCTTATCACAAAACTATCTGTTACCGATCATTTCAGTGCTTGCAGAAAATACCTTGTTGAAAATCGCTTGCCATTTCCTTCTGCTCCTTGTTGGTTTCGACACTCTTACTTATCGAAAGCACTATGATAGATCCCCTATACTTGTGGGTCATCAATGATTATACAAAATTTCTATGCGGGACTAAACTTTGTTTCTAGAAATCTTCTAGACTCTGCTACAGGTGGTACCTTTGTGGAAATCACATTGGGAGAAGCTACAAAACTCTTTGATAATATTATGACAAATTACTCTGAATGGCATACCGAAAGTGCTCCAACTAGTAAAAAGGTAAATTCTGTTGAAGAAATTACCACGTTGAGTGATAAAATGGATGCTCTTATGAAAATGGTTGCTAGTATTAATTCTCATGTTGATCCTAATGAAGTGCCATTATCTACTTTGATTGAGCAAACTAATGATGTCGTTGACATGAATTTTTATCTCGAAATAATTTCAAAAACAATGCTTATAGAGGTAATTTTAATCCTAGACCGTATCCCAAAAATTCCTCTAATAATTATGGTAATTCCTATGGAAATTCCTATAATAATAATAATAGTAATAGGATACCTACTGATCTTTAAAGTAATATTGAAGAATTCATTAATTCTTAAAATATTTTTAATTCCATGGTAGAAGAAAAAAATGAAAAAAGTTGATGACATGGCTAGGAACATGGATAGAATTTCTCGTGATGCGAAAACCTCAAATCTAAAATTTTGCCACCTAAGATTGATATTAATGAGTCCATTAAAGCTATATATGTATCCATTAATGAAAGTAAAGAAAGAACCGCTAGGTTGAGAGCTCAGCTAGAATTCCTATAAAAGGCTATTCCGCCTGATTTTTACCGTAATCCTGATGAAGATATTAAAATGATTGGTGTCTCACTGATGTCGCTTGAACTACATTGGTATTTCCCCAAAGAGGAAAGGATGATGCAGCACAACTACGGTAGGTATTTCCCTCAGTTATGAAACCAAGGTATCAATCCAGTAGGAGAACCAAACAACACTATGTAAACGGTACCTGCACACAAATAACAAATACTTGCAACCCGACGATTAGGAGGGGTTGTCAATCTCTCTACAGGTAACGGTGCCAGAAATTGTCAAGTTGACGGGATAAAAATTGTATAGATTGGATAGATAGCTCTCGATAAAACATGAAATAAAATAAATAGCAAAAAAGTGCAGCAAGGTATTTTTGGGGTTTTGGTATAATAGATCTGAAAATAAAAGTGAATAAATATATATCTCGAAGCAAATATGATAAAGAATAGACCCCGGGGTCGTAGATTTCACTTGTGGCTTCTCTCAAGAAAATAACATACGGTGGGTAAACAAATTGCTGTTGGGCAATTGATAGACCATCAAATAATTATGACGATATCCAGGCAATGATCATTATATAGACATCACGTCCAAGATTAGTAGACCGACTCCTGCCTGCAGCTACTACTATTACTCCACACATCAACCGCTATCCAGCATGCATCTAGTGTATTAAGTTCGTGGAGAAACGGAGTAATGCAATAAGAATGATGACATGATGTACATGAGATCTATTCATGTAGGAATAGCCCCCATCTTGTTATCCTTAATAGCAACGTGACGACCCACAAGTATAGGGGATCAATCGTAGTCCTTTCGATAAGTAAGAGTGTCGAACCCAATGAGGAGCAGAAGGAAATGACAAGTGGTTTTCAGCAAGGTATTTTCTGCAAGCACTGAAATAGTTGGTAACAAGTAGTTTGATAGCAAGATAATTTGTAACGAGCAAGTAATGGTAACGGTAAATAGTTTGCAGCAAGGTAGCCCAATCCTTTTGTGACAAAGGACAAGCCAAAATGTTCTCTTATGATAAGCAAAGCGTTCTTGAGGGTACACGGGAATTTCACCATGTCACTTTCATCATGTTGGTTTGATTCGTGTTCGCTACTTTGATAATTTGATATGTGGGTGGACCGGTGCTTAGGTGTCGTTCTTACTAGAACAAACCTCCTACTTATGATTAACCCTCTCGCAAGCATCCGCAACTACGAGAAAAGTATTAAGATAAAATCTAACCATAGCATTAAACTTTTGGATCCAAATCGGTCCCTTACGAAGTAGCACATAAACTAGGGTTTAAGCTTCTGTCACTCTAGCAACCCATCATCTAATAACTACTCCACAATGCATTCCCTTAGGCCCAAATATGGTGAAGAGCCATGTAGTCGACGTTCACATGACACCACTAAGGGAATCATAACATACATATCATCAAAATATCAAACACATATCAAGTTCGCATGATTACTTGCAACATGACTTCTCCCGTGACCTCAAGAACAAAAGTAACTACTCACAAATGTTAATCATGCTCAAGATAAGAGGGGTATTAAATAGCATAATGGATCTGAACGTATAATATTCCACCTAATAAACCATATAGCAATCAACTACAAGATGTAATCAACACTACTAATCACCCACAAGTACCAATCTAAGGTTCCGGTACAAAGATTGAACACAAGAGATGAACTAAGGTTTGAGAGGAGATGGTGTTGTTGAAGATGTTGATGGAGATGGCCCTCCCAAAGATGGGAGAGTTGTTGGTGATGATGATGGCGATGATTTCCCCCTCCGAGAGGGAAGTTCCCCTGGTGGAATCGCTCCGCCGGAGGGCAAAAGTGCTCCTGCCCAAGTTCCGCCTCGAGATGGCGGCCCTTCAAGCCGAAAGTCCCCTCCTGATTTTTCTAGGTCAAAATGACCTATATACCAGACGATGGGCACCGGAGGTGGGCCGAGGAGGTCACAACCCACCAGGGCACGCCTGGGGGGCCTAGCGCGCCCAGGTGGGTTGTGCCCACCTGGTGGGCCACCTCCGGTAGTTATTTGCTCCAGTATTTTTCATATATTGCAAAATAATTCTGTGTAAATTTTCAGCTCATTTGGAGATGTTCAGAGTAGATAACTCTGACGTAGCTTTTTCAGGTCCAGAATTCCAGCTGCCGGTATTCTCCCTCTTTTTGTAAACCTTGCATATTGTGAGAGAAAAGGCATTAGAATTACTCCAAAAGGCATTATTATGCATAAAAACATTATAAGTATTAGTAGGTAAACATGATGCAAAATGGACGTATCAACTCCCCCAAGCTTAGACCTCGCTTGTCCTCAAGCGAAAAACCGAAATCGAAAAACATGCCCACATGCTTAGAGAGAGAGAGAGAGGTGTCGATAAAAACAAAATACGGACATAGAAGCATCATGCATATTATTATAATAGCAAGGAACTTTAACATAAAACTTTATCAAACAAATTTTATCATATAACTTCTGATGAACAAGTAACAATTGATCACAACATTGAAAGATATAGCATAAACCTTATTGAAAACCAACAAACTATGTTCTCAGTCAACTTTGCAACTACAATTCATCATATTTTCAGGAAGGGTCACGTATCGGAGCCTTTTGGCAAGTCCACATACTCAACCATCATTTAATCTTCTATGATTGCTAACACTCATAGCATACCCATGAACAAAAAGTTTCAACCGAACACATAGAAAGATAGGGGCTTATAGTTTCGCCTCCCAACGTATTCACCTCAAGGGTGATGTCAACAGTAATAACTCATGCCCACCCATATCCAACTGGATATATGTGCCGAGATCTTTCCTAACCACAAGTTGCTTGCCAAAAGAGAAAATAAAAAGGAATAGGGAAGAATACTTTGACTCTTACATAAAAGTAAATGCATAAAAGTAAAAGATAGGCCCTTCGCAGAGGGAAGCAGAGGTTGTCATGCGCTTATTTGTTTGTATGCCAAATCCCTTAATGCAAAAGGACGTCACGTTATATTGCCCCTTATGATAGCAACCTTTATTATGCAGTCCGTCGCTTTTATTACTTTGCCATCATAAGTTTGTACAACGCTCAATTTTCTCTTATACTAAACAATCCAACACTTTTAGAAGCAATTTTTATTGCCTTATTGCACCGATGACAACTTACTTGAAGGATGTTACTCAATCCATAGGTAGGTATGGTGGACTCTCAAAAACATTTTGGGTTTAAGGGTTTTTGGATGCACAAGTAGTATCTCTACTTAGTGCGGAGTTTTGGCTAGAAAAGGTATTGAGCAAGCACCACATGTTGAAGGATCTATGACAATATAACTTCTATGTGAATATGAACAAACATAAATCATTACGTTGTCTTCCTTGTCCAACTTCAACAATTTTGACACAAAATATTTAATGGGGGCTCACAATCATAAAAGATGTCCAAGATAGTGTATTTGCATGTGAATCATATCTTCCCTTATTAATTCTTTCATGAATTGCATCAGTGACCAATGCTATGTTTGTCAATCTCCAATAAATTTTGCCACTTATACTTTTCCTTATGTGATGTCATTACTTACCATAAGATTAGCATATGATGTTTTTCATTTATTTTCCTTTCTTTTTATTGGAATAAACAACGAAAGAAACAAAACTCAAACTAATCTTTATTATATATCTCGCACATGATTACATGGATAGATCACTAAGCAAGCACTCGAAAAGAAATGATCGAACTAAACTTTTATTCAACTAAATCATAGGATAACTAAGGATCGAACTAAAATAGATAAAAGCAAACATAGTGGTGGTGATACGATACAGGGCACCTCCCCCAAGCTTGGCACAAGCCAAGGGGAGTGCCCATACCATGAATTCAAATTTCTTTTGGTGAAGAAGATGATGAAGGTTGTGGTGATGTAGCAGCGGGCTTATCCTCTGGCTTCCATGGTAGCGGCTCACCGTCATAAGAAGAAGCGCTTGTCTCACGAGTCCTGCAACTGGCAGCTAAACTCATACCTTTAAATCTCGCATCATATTCAAAGACTTGATTTTGGAGATCATAGATTTGGCTTTGCAGAAAATTGATTTGCTCGTTGACAGTGAAGATGATGTCCATCATGGATTCGCCATCCACCCTAAGATCACGGGTGTAATCTGCGATCATGAGGTGATTGGCACTGAGTCCACGTTCCACCATCCCCTTGCACTTGAAAACCTCTTGCTCCATAGCTTCGAGCCTAGCCTCCACGGTTCCCATCCCCTTGGGACCCTGGACGTCCCGGATGTGGAGCACCCCCTCACGCATCGCAATGGCTTGAGGGTGCTGCATCACCTCCCGCAAATATGGGTTGATGACGTTCTCGAAGAACTTGTCCTTGGAGGAGCTCGAAGAGGCCATGGCGATCTAGATCTGTCAGAAAACAGCAAGAAAGAAGAACAGAAGATTTCTCCGCGATACGGTGGTCAATACATTTGGGGGGTATATAAAGATTTTTTATCTTGGGAAACAAGCAAATGGGAGGAAAACAAAGTCAGGAAGGTTCCCGAGGTGGGCACAACCCACCTGGGCGCGCCCTGGTGTCTTGTGCCCTCCTCGGTTGCCTTCCTGGTTGTTTCTTATTTTCCTAATTTTTGTAATAATCCAAAACTGACAGAAAATATTTTTGCGGATTTTTCGGAGTCCGTTTACTTACCGTATTATGTACCTCCTCTTTTTTAGTCTTCTGGAGTGTTCTGAAAGGTTTCTTTTATGTGCTCCTCCGGTGTCATGGTTTGGATAATATTGCTTTCAACATTAATGGGCGTACCTGAGATATAGTGTTTAATTCTTTGCCCATTGACCACCTTTGGGTTAGTACCTTCGGCATTACTGATTTTGATAGCTCCAGTGCGATAAACCTCCTCGATAATATATGGTCCTTCCCATTTAGAGAGGAGTTTTCCTGCAAAGAATCTAAAACGAGAGTTGTACAAAATAACATATTCTCCAACCTTGAATTCCCACTTTTGGATTCTTTTGTCATGCCATCTTTTAACTTTTTCTTTAAATAATTTGGCATTTTCATAAGCTTGGGCTCTCCATTCATCTAATGAGCTAATATCAAATAACCTCTTTTCACCAGCAAGTTTGAAATCATAGTTGAGTTCTTTAATTGCCCAATATGCTTTATGTTCTAACTCTAGAGGCAAATGACAAGCTTTTCCATAAACCATTTTATAGGGAGACATACCCATAGGATTTTTATATGCTCTTCTGTAGGCCCAAAGTGCATCATCCAATTTCTTAGACCAATTCTTTCGGGACCTATTAACAAATTTTTGTAATATTAGTTTCATTTCTCTATTGCTAAGTTCAACTTGACCACTAGATTGAGGATGATAGGGTGATGCAATTCTATGGTGAAAATCATATTTAGCAAGCATTTTACGGAAGGCACCATGAATAAAGTGTGAACCACCATCAGTCATTAAATATCTAGGGACTCCAAACCTGAGGAAAATAACTTCTTTAAGCATTCTAATGGAAGTGTTAGGATCAGCACTACTAGTTGGAATAGCTTCTACCCACTTAGTAACATAATCAACAGCAACCAAAATATGTGTATACCCATTGGAGGAAGGAAAAGGTCCCATATAATCAAAACCCCAGACATCAAATGGTTCAACAGCAAGTGAATAATTCATAGGAATTTCTTGACGCTTACCAATATTACCAATTCTTTGACATTCATCACAAGATAAAACAAACTTACGGGCATCCTTGAAGAGAGTAGGCCAATAAAAACCAAATTGCAATACCTTATGAGCAGTTCTATCTCCTGCATGATGCCCCCCATAAGCTTCGGAGAGACATTTCCGTAGGATTTGTTCCTGTTCATGCTCAGGTACACAACGTCTAATAAGACCATCTACTCCTTCTTTATATAGATGTGGGTCATCCCAAAAGTATTGTCTTAAATCATAGAAGAACTTTTTCTTTTGTTGGTATGTGAAACTAGGTGGTATGTATTTAGCAACAATATAATTAGCATAGTCAGCATACCAAGGAGTATTATGAGAAACATTTATTACAGCTAGTTGTTCATCAGGAAAACTATCATCAATAGGTAGTGGGTCATCAAGGGTATTTTCTAAGCTAGATAAGTTATCAGCTATGGGGTTCTCAGCTCCTTTTCTATCAGTAATATGTAAATCAAATTCTTGTAGTAAGAGAACCCACCTAATGAGTCTAGGTTTAGCATCTTTCTTTTCCATAAGATATTTAATAGCAGCATGATCGGTGTGAACAATTACTTTGGAATCAATAATGTAAGATCTGAATTTGTCACAAGCAAACACAACTGCTAAAAGTTCATTTTCAGTAGTAGCATAATTTATTTGGGCAGTGTGCAGAGTTTTGCTAGCATAATGAATACCATTTAATTTCTTATCAACTCTTTGTCCTAGAACAACATCACTAGCATCACACATAATTTCAAAAGGCAATTTCCAATCAGGTGGTTGAACAATAGGTGCAGAAGTTAAGGCTTTCTTAAGTGTTTCAAAGGCTTCTACACAATCATCATCAAAAACAAATGGAACATCCTTTTGTAGAAGATTTGTAAGAGGCCTAGAAATTTTATAGAAGTCTTTAATAAACCTCCTATAGAAACCAGCATGACCAAGGAAACTACGAATACCTTTAATATCTTTAGGACATGGCATTTTCTCAATTGCATCAACTTTAGCTTGGTCCGCCCCAATGCCTCGTTCAGAAATTTTATGCCCCAAGACAATACCTTCATTAACCATAAAGTGGCACTTCTCCCAATTCAAGACAAGATTACTTTGCTCACATCTCTGCAAAACTCAATCAAGGTTGCTTAAGCAATCATCAAAAGAAGTTCCATAAACAGATAAATCATCCATGAAAACCTCAACAATGTTTTCACAAAAATCAGAGAATATAGCAGTCATACATCTTTGAAAAGTATCAGGTGTGTTGCATAAACCAAAAGGCATACATCTATAAGCATAAATTCCAAATGGGCAAGTAAAGGTGGTTTTCTCTTGATCAGGTTGTGAAACAGGTATTTGAGAAAAACCAGAATATCCATCAAGAAAACAAAAGTGTGTGTGCTTAGATAATCTTTCCAACGTTCGATCAATAAAAGGCAAAGGGTAATGATCTTTTCTAGTAGCTTTATTTAATTTTCTAAAATCAATTACCATTCTATAGCCAGTAACAATTCTTTGTGGAATGAGTTCATTTTTATCATTAGGAACAACAGTAATACCTCCCTTCTTAGGAACACAATGAACGGGGCTTACCCATCTACTATCAGCTATGTGATAGATTATACATGCTTCCAGAAGCTTTAATATTTCAGTTCTTACCACTTCTTTCATCTTAGGATTCAAATGTCATTGATGATCAACAACGGGTTTAGCATCAGGTTCCATATTAATCTTGTGCTAACAAAGAGTGGGACTAATGCCCTCAAGATCATCAAGAGTATATCCAATAGTAGCACGGTGCTTCTTTAGAATTTTTAATAGTCTTTCTTCTTCATGTTCTGAAAGGTTAGCACTAATAATAACATGATATATCTTTTTCTCATCGAGATAAGCATATTTCAAAGTGTCAGGCAATTGTTTTAATTCAAACACAGGAGAACCTTTAGGTGGAGGAGGACCTCCTAGAGTTTCAATAGGCAAATTGTGTTTGAGCAGAGGTCGTTGTTCAAAGAAAATTTTATCTATCTCATTCCTTTCATGCATATGCATATCATTTTCATGGTCTAGCAAATATTGTTCTAGTGGATCAGTAGGAGGCACGGCAATAGAAGCAAGACCAATTATTTCATCCTTACTAGGTAATTCTTTCTTATAAGGTTGTCTATTAAACTTGGAAAAATTAAATTCATGAGACTCGGCACCAAAGCAAACACTGACAGTTTGTTTTTCACAATCTATTTTGGCATTCACGGTGTTCAAGAAAGGTCTACCAAAAATAATGGGACAAAAATCATCTTGTGGGGAACCAAGAACTAGGAAATCCGTAGGGTATTTTATTTTCCCACACAAGACTTCAACATCTCTAACAATCCCAAGTGGTGTGATGGTGTCTCTATTAGCAAGTTTAATAGTGACATCTATGTCTTCTATTTCAGCGGGTGCTATGTCATTCAGAATTTCTTGGTATAAGGTAAAAGGATAGCACTCACGCTAGCACCTAAGTCACATAAACCATGATAAAAATGATCTCCTATTTTAAGTGAGACAAGAGGCATGGCAACAATAGGTCTATGTTTATCTTTTTCATCGGGTTTGGCAATTCTAGCAGCTTCATCACAGAAGTAAATAACATGCCCATCAATATTTTCTACCAGGAGATCTTTAACCATAGCAACACTAGGTTCTACTTTAATTTGTTCAGCAGGTTTAGGTGATCTAATATAACTTAGCATGTTCCTTTATCCTAACAGGGAAAGGTGGTTTTTCAATATAAGCGGTAGGCAAAACTGGATCAACATTGTAAATAATAGTTTCATATTTAACTATGTCGGGTTCTTTAATTTCTTCTTTGATAGGGGGATGATATTTAAACCACTTCTGTTTGGGGAGATCAACATGAGTTGCAAATGATTCACAAAAAGAGGCTACTATCTCAGAGTCAAGTCCATATGTAGTGCTAAACTTGTGAAAAGCATCGGTATTTATAAAAGATTTAACACAATCAAATTCAAGCTTAATACCTGACTCTTTACCTTCGTTGAGTTCCCAATCTTTAGAGTTTATTTTAATTCTTTCTAAAAGATCCCACCTGAACTCAATAGTCTTCTTCATAAAAGAACCAGTACAAGAAGTATCGAGCATGGATTGATCATCACGAGAAAGCCGAGCATAAAAATTCTGAATGATAATTTCTATAGAGAGCTCATGATTGGGGCATGAATATAACATTGACTTAAGGCTCCCCCAAGCTAGAGCGATACTTTCTCCTTCACGAGGCCAAAAATTATATATATAATTCCGATCACGATGAACTAGATGCATAGGATATTTTTTTTGGTGAAATTCCAATTTCAATCGATTCCAGTTCCAAGATCCAATATCATCGCATAGCCTATACCATGTCAATGCTTTTCCCTTCAAAGATAAAGGGAAAACCTTCTTCTTAGCTTCATCTTTGGATAAACCTGCAAGCTTAAATAATCCACAAATTTACATATATCAAGTGCTTATCAGGATGTTCAGTTCCATCTCCTGTATAAGGATTAGCTAGCAGTTGTTCTATCATACCCGAAGGAATTTCATAACCAATATTTTATCTAGGTGCAGTAGGTTGAGGGGTAACTGTAACATCCCAAATTTTTAATTTGGAATGTTATACATAGGTCATCCATGCATATCATATTTTTATTGCATTTCGTTTTGCGATCCTCGAAAATTCTAAGCAACTCAAGGACCCACGGAGAGAGTTGGGGATTTCACCGTTTTCATATTTGAATTTTCTCAAATATTGAAACAGGGATCAATTTGGTTTAACTATTTTTCTCTCCGAAAATATTTCATATTAAAAATATATGAGAGGAGATAATATGACTTCTCCAAAATAAATGGAATATTGGAGGAAAAATATTAAAATCAAATAAATATTTTATTTGGATTTTTATTGCAATTTTATTTGGATTTAGAAAAATATGCATTTTTCAAAATTGCATTAGAGTCCCAAATAAATGTTTACCTTGTCCGGGAGATTTTTAGAGGACGGGGAAAATTTATTTCGGGAATTTTGGAGTCCGTTTAGTATTTCTTTTATTTGTTTTTCTGCGCGGAATTATTAAAAAAAAAAAAACTCCGCCGGACCGAACTGGGCCGAAGCCCAGCCGGCCCAGCAGCCTCGCCGCCGCCTTTCCTCCCCGTGGCCGACCGGGACTCCCCCGGAGTCCGCCGCCGCCGCGCCTCCGCCCCGTCGCCCCCTCGCCCAAGCCACCCCCTCCCCCCTTAAAAAGCTGACCCGGGGCCCCCCCTGGAGCCCCAAGCCGCCGCCGCCGCCCGCCGCCGCTGCCCTCGCCGCGCCACCGAGCCACCGCGCCGCCTCGCTCGCCAGCCGCCGCCGCGTCCGCCGCCCGCCGCCGCCGCACTCCGCCGCGCAGCGCCACCGCACCGCGCGCCCCACACCGCCGCCCCGCGCTGCCGCCGCCGCCCCGCCGGAGCCTCGCCGGAATCCCGCCGCCGCCTCGGTTTTCGCGAGAAAACCGATCGGTTTTGTTTAAACCCTAGATCTAGGTTCGGTTTTTTTTAATACCGGTTTATTCTTTTAGATCGGTTTTCCGTCGGTTTAGTTATTTAGCGGACGTTCGTCCGTACGTTCGTTTTAACGAACGGTTTTCACCGTTTAACCGAAGACAGCGAACGTTCGTTCGTTAGCCTGTTCGTTAGTTTTCTTTTTCTCGGATTTTCCGCGATTATTTTCGATCGCGATTTCTGATCCAATTTTCGTTTTAGTATAATTTTTCGCTCGTTTGTCGGAATCAGGCGATTCAAGCGCCTAGATCTTCGTCTCGAAGCCCTCTTTCTGTTTAACCAACTTAAACAAGTTTTTGCTACTGTAAAATTTGACTTTAGTCCAGATTAGTAATCGAAGCTTGTTTCTTTCGCAGTTTGAGTTTCGTTGCTCCGTTTGATTTGATTCTTTTTGCAAACCGGAGTTCTTCAGTTGAACTTTCTGGTTAGGTCTTCTCATTTGGATTTTACCCGTGCATCTTCTCTTGATTGCTTATGTATGCTATTGTTTGTTTGCGATAGAGTACCCAGAGTGCGAAGCGTGCTACTACGAGTCCCTAGGATTTGCAGATCGTCAGCAAGGCAAGTAACACATTGATCATACTTCTTCATTACCCAGTTTTTATGCATTAGTTTCGACCCTCAAATATTGCATGATTAGGATGTGATTAAATGGTGGGTAATGGGAAGTAGATGATGAGGTAGAACCTATTGCCCTTTTATTATAAAACCCTTGGGAGTTACTTCCACGCTATGCTTATGTTGCCATGCTATGCTCGTAGACGTGGATTGGGTTTTGAGTGTATCCATGACAGATGTGAGATTTTTAATTAATGGTTCAACTTAAGGTGGCAACTTTAATACACATCTGGGTGGATTGCTTGTTTGGGCACCTGGGGATATACCAGTGTTGTCCTAGGAGATCCCGGGGATATACCGTGTGATCCTCCTACGGTCCGCCACCCAGGCTCAAAGGGATCATAAGATTATTCATGCTAGAAACTTCTGTGTGCAGCCACAAGCTATTATGGGCTCTAGCATAGTTGAGTATGTTACATGACCTCTTTCAGTGGTAGGCTAGCAGATGTAGGGGAAAGTAGGTGTAACTGTCTACCCAGAGTAAAGAGTAAATGTTTCTGAAAGACTGTGTCTCGGTCATCCGTTTCTCAAACACCATGTAGTGCGAGAAATCCAACGGAGGAGATCGAGTCTTGTGGGGAAAAGTGCACAAACCTCTGCAGAGTGTACAAACTAATCATGATTAGCCGTGTCCCCGGTTATGGACATCTTGAGTATCTGGTTCTTGGATCATCATATTGAATCCCATCACTCTAAATTAATTTGTAGGGATTAATGATTACTTTTAATTGGGATTGAGAGGGGGATTTACCTTCTCAATGTTCAACAACCACCATGATAGTTAAATAAAATATATTCCTTTGTTGTAGGAAAAAAAAAATTGCTTTTCGCAAAACAGTATAACCCTAGAGCTTTTCCACCAGCCAAATATGCATGTAGTATTAGCAATTATTCTGTTCATTGCTCTACTGTGTTATATTGCCAGCATATTCCATGTGCTGACCCGTTTCGGGCTGCAACGTATCATGTTGCAGACTTTTCAGACGAAGAGTAAGGTGTGCTAGGTCGTTGTCGTGCACTCAGCTATGCCGTTGGAGTTGATGGACTCACTTTATCTTCCAAGCCTTCCGCTGTTATCTTATTTAGATGGCCTTAAGCCATATTTATTGTAATCAGTTCTCTTTTGAGACATTCGATGTAATAAGTGTGTGATTGCACTCTGTTATAAATCCTTCGAGTACTGTGTGTGTCAGCATTACCGATCCAGGGATGACACTTGAACACAGAGATTCGATCCATTCGGGTCGGGTCGCTATAGAGATGGTATCAGAGCACACGCTGATTGTAGGACACGACCACTAAGAAAAGCCATAGGTCACTCTTCTCTACTCATTTCTGACTTCTCTCCATCTTCTATTCTCTAGGATGGCAGACTCAAGGAACAAGTTTACACAACCGGATGAAGACACACCTTTTGGACGGCACTTGAAGGAAGTCACTAGGTACCTGAACATCGGAATACCAAGCTTCACCGGGACCTACACCGCCACTGTACCAGAAGAGGAGCGTTGGATGATTCGAGTTCAAATTCCAGGAAGGACATTCACGCCAGTTACGGAGCCCATAGAGTTTTCCTTTGATGCACCAACCTGGAGTCTAGGAAAGAGCATGGCAGCCCACATCGCCATGGGACGCATCGGCGAAGTGTATCACCAGGATCTTAAGGACACGATCTACCAGTTATGTGGGCGCCGAGATGAGCAATGGGAGATGATCAGCACCCGGAGGGACAGGCCCATTGCAGCTTTCATCCAGGAGTTAAACCAGCACATTCGTCGACAGGAGAACCAGATGTGTGCAAGCATGATAGATTTGAAGAAGGTGATGACCAGGAACATGGAGCTAGAAGAGGAACTCAAGTCTACACGCGATGGATACGAGGAGGAAATCGCAATACTAGTGGAGAAGAATGACGACCTGACAAGGAAACTAGGAGTATTCATGGGAGACCCCGCACCCGGAGAAGAAGACGATGAACCTGAGGAAATTCGATCTGAAGACTACATCATCATCGACGACACCGACTCCGACCCCGACAGTAGTGATGATGATTATGAAGACGAAGCTGGAGCGGATATCATGGAGTCTTCCACCGATCAAAATTTCTAGATGACCACCATATTATCATTAGTGTTTTCCCCATGTAAATAGTAATAGTCCGAGCACTTTTGTAACGGTAGTTAGATCGATTGTATGCTCTTGCTTGAATTGAGTGGTGTGTTATGAATGTGTTTGTCTCATGTGCATATGGGTAGTGCTTTCTCACTAGACCTTACTCTATTCTAATCTCTTCCCTCTAAACCCATCAGATGCCTCCGAGACGCGACACCGGATTTGTTTTCCCACCGGAGCTCACTCAGTTGATTCAACAGCAGAATACCCTGATGCAGCTACTAGTTCAGAACCAAGGCAACAACAATAACAACAACAACCCACCGCCACCACCACCAGTTGACAACTTAGCCCGTTTTCTGAGGTTGCAGCCGCCGGTGTTTTCCAGTAGCACCGAGCCAATAGTTGCGGATGACTGGCTACGCAGGATTGGAAGGGAGTTGACCACCGCAGGATGCACATACGCTGAGAAGGTGCGTTTTGCCGCACATCAATTGGATGGACCCGCAGCCTCATGGTGGGAGAATTACACAGCCACATTCCCTATAGCCAATGTCACTTGGGATCAGTTTCAGCAAGCTTTCCGCACGGCACATGTCTCAGCAGGAGCTATGAGCATGAAGAAGCGTGAGTTTCGCAACTTACGCCAGGGAAACCGTACCGTGGGGCAGTACGTGGATGAGTTCAGTAAATTAGCTCGCTATGCCCCGGATGATGTGGCCACTGATGCCGCGAAGCAGGAGAAGTTTATGGAAGGGTTGAATGATGAGCTGAGTGTGCAGTTGATGGTGGCAACATTCAACAACTACCAGGAGTTGGTAGACAAAGCTCTTATGATTGAAGGGAAGCAGCAGCAGATTGATAGCCGCAAGAGGAAGTATGGACAAGGGAAGTTCAACTCAGGAGCTCAGCAGAAGCCCCGGTTCACCCCGAACTCGGGAGGGCTTGTTCATAACCATGGAGGTCATAACCACAATGGAGGAAGTTCACACAACCATAATGGCCACAAGAACGGAAATGGACATGGAGCAGGCAGTAATCAGAACCGCTCTAACCCAGCCACACCCGCCAAGAAGGATCAAAGCCACGTTACCTGTTTCAAGTGCGGGAAGACTGGACATTATGCCAACGAATGTCCAGAATTGAAGAACGGCAATGGTAATGGAAGCGCTGGGAAGAAGCCCAATCCATTCAACCGAGGACAAGTGAACCACGTGAACGTGGAGGAGGTTGAGGAGCAGCCTGATGCAGTTATCGGTAAGTTTTTGGTTAAGTCTTTTACTGCAATTGTTCTTTTCGATACTGGTGCATCGCATTCATACATATCAAGGGGATTCGTGGATAAGTATAAGTTGCCCACTAAGGTACTTAGGACACCCATGTTAGTAAGATCACCCGGTGCGGAGTATATGGCGAGACAAGGATGTTTTCAGATGCCATTGATCATTGGAAGTCATGTTTTCCCCTCAGACCTGATAGTTTTGAAGTCACAAGGATTGGATGTGATACTAGGCATGGATTGGCTATCGATGTATGGAGGAAGCATCGATTGTGCGAGTAAGTCGATTTCGCTTACCACCCCGGAGGGAAAAAGGATCAAGTATGTATCTAGGCATGTGCCTAGAAGGAGCCAAGTAAATTCTCTCACGGGAGTTGTTCAGGAGGAGGTGCCTATTGTGAAAGATTACCCGGATGTATTTCCAGAGGAGTTACCAGGCATGCCGCCGGATCGAGACATTGAATTCTTGATAGAGTTGTTGCCAGGCACCGGACCAATATCAAAGAGACCATACCGGATGCCCGCAAATGATCTGGAGGAGATTAAGAAGCAGATCAGGGAATTATTGGAGAAAGGTTACATTCGACGAAGTTCATCACCGTGGGGAGCCCCAGTGCTCTTAGTTGAGAAGAAGGATGGATCCTTGAGAATGGTTGTTGATTATCGCGCATTGAATGAAGTGACGATTAAGAACAAGTACCCACTGCCAATGATTAATGATTTGTTTGATCAGTTACAAGGAGCTAAAGTGTTCTCCAAGATCGATCTGAGATCAGGGTATCACCAGCTGAAGATCCGAGAACAGGATATACCTAAGACAGCCTTCACCACCCGGTATGGGCTATATGAGTACACAGTTATGTCATTTGGATTGACTAATGCCCCTGCCTATTTCATGAGTATGATGAACAAGGTGTTCATGGAGTTCTTGGATAAGTTTGTCGTGGTGTTCATTGATGATATCTTGGTATACTCAAGGAATGAAGAGGAGCACAAGGAGCATCTGCGTTTAGTTCTCGAGAAGCTCAGGGAACATCAGTTGTATGCCAAGTTCAGCAAATGTGAGTTTTGGTTGAAGGAAGTTGGATTTCTTGGACATGTTATGTCGGGCGAAGGTATAGCAGTAGACCCCACTAAGGTTCAGTCTGTCACTGAGTGGTTGGCACCCACCTCAGTGGGGGAGATCCGCAGTTTTCTTGGACTTGCAGGATATTATCGGAGATTTATCAAGAATTTTTCTAAGATTGCGAAGCCTATGACGGAGTTACTGAAGAAGGACACTAAGTTCAAATGGACAGATGAATGTGAGGCAAGTTTTCAGGAACTGAAGAAACGTTTGGTTACAGCCCCAGTTCTGATTCTGCCAGATATACGCAAGGATTTCCAAGTGTATTGCGACGCTTCTCGCTTAGGACTGGGAGGAGTACTTATGCAGGAAGGAAGAGTTGTTTCATATGCCTCACGTCAGCTTCGGCCGCATGAGTTGAATTATGCCACGCATGACTTGGAATTAGCAGCTGTAGTTCATGCACTTAAGACTTGGAGACATTTTCTTATTGGGAACCGTTGTGATGTGTACACGGATCACAAGAGCTTGAAGTATATTTTCACTCAGAAGGAGCTGAACCTCAGGCAGAGGAGATGGTTGGAACTTATAAAGGATTATGATATGAAGTTGCATTATCATCCAGGAAAGGCCAATGTCGTAGCAGACGCTTTGAGCCGGAAGAGTTATGTCAATACCCTCAAAAGCGGAGGTTTACCAAAGGGGTTATCCGAAGATCTCAGGGAGTTTCGTTTGGGGATAGTCCCTAGAGGTTTTGTCGCAGTTATGAAAGTTCAGTCAACATTATTGGGAAGGATTCGAGAAGCTCAGAAAGAGGACAAAGAAATTGCCGAGATAAAGGATAGAATGCGCAAAGGAAAAGCCAAAGGTTTTCGTGAAGATGAGCACGACACCTTATGGTTTGAGGACCGTGTGTATGTACCCAATAATGCCGAGATCAGGAAGTTGATACTACAGGAGGCTCATGACTCGCCATACTCGATACACCCCGGAAACACCAAGATGTATTTGGACTTAAAAGAGCGTTTCTGGTGGACGGGTATGAAGAGGGATATTGCTGAGTATGTAGCCGTATGTGATGTATGTCAGAGAGTGAAGGCAGAGCATCAGAAGCCCGCAGGATTGCTACAGCCTATGCCAATACCCGAATGGAAGTGGGATAAACTTGGCATGGATTTCATCACCGGATTACCCAGGACCCGATCAGGATATGATTCTATCTGGGTAGTAGTGGATCGTTTGACCAAAGTAGCTCGCTTTATCCCAGTGAAAACCACATATACGAGTGCGAAGTTGGCCAAGATATATATGACCAGGATCGTATGTCTGCACGGAGTTCCGAGGACCATCGTATCAGATAGAGGAACCCAGTTTACTTCAAAGTTTTGGCGCCAACTACACCAGACATTGGGAACCAGGCTAGAGTTTAGTACAGCTTTTCATCCGCAGACAGATGGACAGACCGAGAGAGTCAATCAAATTCTGGAGGACATGTTAAGAGCTTGTGCGCTAGATTATGGATCTAGTTGGGATGACAATTTGCCCTACGCGGAGTTCTCATACAACAACAGCTACCAAGCCAGTTTGAAGATGGCACCTCTCGAGGCTTTGTATGGAAGGAGGTGCAGAACACCGTTGATGTGGGATGAAGTTGGAGACCGTCAGTTGTTTGGACCGGATTTGATTAAGGAATCCGAAGAGAAGGTTAAGCTGATTCGAGATAGACTGAAAGTAGCCCAGTCCAGACAGAAGAGTTATGCCGACCCAAAACGCAAGGAGGTAACCTATGAAGTCGGAGACAGAGCATATCTACGAGTATCACCCTTACGAGGAGTGAAACGTTTTGGAGTTAAAGGAAAGTTAGCCCCGAGGTTTGTAGGACCATACCGAGTATTGGAACGTATGGGTGAAGTTGCCTACAAGTTGGAATTGCCCGAAGGACTGTCAGGAGTTCATGATGTGTTTCACGTTTCCCAGTTGAAGAAGTGCCATGCGGAGATGGCTGATATTTCTCTAAGAGATACATATCCCCTAGAAGCAATTCAATTGGATAGTGATCTAACCTACGAGGAGAAACCCGTCAAGATTCTCGAGTTTGCCAGCCGAGTTACACGCAACAAAGTTATCAAGTTTTGCAAAGTTCAGTGGAGTCATCATACCGAGGAGGAAGCTACCTGGGAGCGCGAAGAAGACCTCCGGAAGGACCACCCGCACCTGTTTTCTAGCCAACCCGAATCTCGAGGGCGAGATTCATCTTAAGGGGGGTAGGTTTGTAACATCCCAAATTTTTAATTTGGAATGTTATACATAGGTCATCCATGCATATCATATTTTTATTGCATTTCGTTTTGCGATCCTCGAAAATTCTAAGCAACTCAAGGACCCACGGAGAGAGTTGGGGATTTCACCGTTTTCATATTTGAATTTTCTCAAATATTGAAACAGGGATCAATTTGGTTTAACTATTTTTCTCTCCGAAAATATTTCATATTAAAAATATATGAGAGGAGATAATATGACTTCTCCAAAATAAATGGAATATTGGAGGAAAAATATTAAAATCAAATAAATATTTTATTTGGATTTTTATTGCAATTTTATTTGAATTTAGAAAAATATGCATTTTTCAAAATTGCATTAGAGTCCCAAATAAATGTTTACCTTGTCCGGGAGATTTTTAGAGGACGGGGAAAATTTATTTCGGGAATTTTGGAGTCCGTTTAGTATTTCTTTTATTTGTTTTTCTGCGCGGAATTATTTAAAAAAAAAAATCCGCCGGACCGAACTGGGCCGAAGCCCAGCCGCCCCGCGCCGCCATCCCGTCCCGTGCCGGAGACGGACTCGCCGGAGGAGTCCGAGCCGCCGACGTCGCTGCCCTTCGCCCCTTCCCCAAGCCGCCACCCCTCCCCCTCTTTAAAAGCCAACCCGGGGCCCCCCCTGGAGCCCCAAGCCGCCGCCGCCGCCTGCCCTCGCCGCGCCGCCGAGCCGCCGCGCCGCCTCGCTCGCCGCGCCAGCCGCCGCCGCTCGCCGCCGAGCCGCCGCACCCCGCCGCCGCCCGCGTCGCGCCGCCCGCCGCACCGCGCCGCCGCACCGCGCGCGCCCCGCCCCGTCGCCTCGCCGCCGCCGCTGTCCCGCCGACCGCCGGAGGTAGCCGCCGCCGCCGTCGGTTTTCGTGAGAAAAACCGATCGGTTTTGTTTAAACCCTAGATCTAGATTCGGTTTTTTTTAAATACCGGTTTATTCTTTTTAGATCGGTTTTCCGTCGGTTTAGTTATTTAGCGGACGTTCGTCCGTACGTTCGTTTTAACGAACGGTTTTCACCGTTTAACCGCGGACAGCGAACGTTCGTTCGTTAGCCTGTTCGTTAGTTTTCTTTTTCTCGGATTTTCTGCGATTATTTTCGATCGCGATTTCTGATCCGATTTTCGTTTTAGTATAACTTTTCGCTCGTTTGTCGGAATCAGGCGATTCAAGCGCCTAGATCTTCGTCTCGAAGCCCTCTTTCTGTTTAACCAACTTAAACAAGTTTTTGCTACTGTAAAATTTGACTTTAGTCCAGATTAGCAATCAAAGCTTGTTTCTTTCGCAGTTTGAGTTTCGTTGCTCCGTTTGATTCGATTCTTTTTGCAAACCGGAGTTCTTCAGTTGAACTTTCTGGTTAGATCTTCTCATTTGGGTTTTACCCGTGCATCTTCGCTTGATTGCTTATGTATGCTATTGTTTGTTTGCGATAGAATTCCCGGAGTGCGAAGCGTGCTACTACGAGTCCCTAGGTTTTGCGGATCGTCAGCAAGGCAAGTAACACATTGATCATACTTCTTCGTTACCCAGTTTTTATGCATTAGTTTCGACCCTCAAATATTGCATGATTAGGATGTGATTAACTTGTGGGTACTGGGAAGTAGATGATGAGGTAGAACCTATTGCCCTTTTAATAACAAACCCTTGGGAGTTACTTCTACGCTATGCTTATGTTGCCATGCTATGCTCGTAGACGTGGATTGGGTTTGAGTGTATTCCATGACAGATGTGAGATTTTTAATGAATGGTTCAACTTAAGGTGGCAACTTTAACACACATCTGGGTGGATTGCTTGTTTGGGCACCTGGGGATATACCAGTGTTGTCCTAGGAGATCCCGGGGTTATACCGTGTGATCCTCCTACGGTCCGCCACCCAGGCTCAAAGGGATCATAAGATTGTTCATGCTAGAAACTTCCGTGTGCAGCCACAAGCTATTATGGGCTCTAGCATAGTTGAGTATGTTACATGACCTCTTTCAGTGGTAGGCTAGCAGATGTAGGGGAAAGTAGGTGTAACGGTCTACCCGGAGTAAAGAGTAAATGTTTCTGAAAGACTGTGTCTCGGTCATCCGTTTCTCAAACACCATGTAGTGCGAGAAATCCAACGGAGGAGATCGAGTCTTGTGGGGAAAAGTGCACAAACCTCTGCAGAGTGTAAAAACTAATCATGATTAGCCGTGTCCCCGGTTATGGACATCTTGAGTATCTGGTTCTTGGATTTTCATATTGAATCCCATCACTCTAAATTAATTTGTTGGGATTAATGATTACTTTAAATTGGGATTGAGAGGGGGATTTACCTTCTCAATGTTCAACAACCACCATGATAGTTAAATAAAATATATTCCGTTGTTGTAGGGAAAAATTGGCTTTTCGCAAAACAGTATAACCCTAGAGCTTTTCCACCAGCCAAATATGCATGTAGTATTAGCAATTATTCTGTTCATTGCTCTACTGTGTTATATTGCCAGCATATTCCATGTGCTGACCCGTTTCGGGCTGCAACGTATCATGTTGCAGACTTTTCAGACGAAGAGTAAGGTGTGCTAGGTCGTTGTCGTGCACTCAGCTATGCCGTTGGAGTTGATGGACTCACTTTATCTTCCAAGCCTTCCGCTGTTATCTTATTTAGATGGCCTTAAGCCATATTTATTGTAATCAGTTCTCTTTTGAGACATTCGATGTAATAAGTGTGTGATTGCACTCTGTTATAAATCCTTCGAGTACTGTGTGTGTCAGCATTACCGATCCAGGGATGACACTTGAACACAGAGATTCGATCCATTCGGGTCGGGTCGCTACAGTAACTAATTGTGGTTCCGGTCGAGGTGAAGATACCCCAAACAAACCCCTCAAAGGATGATTCTCCATAGTAACAAGTGACAATAAATTTCAGCACGTAGTAATAATTTTTCCTTACCAATGTCCACTTACCAAGAGCGCTTCACTCCCCGGCAACGGCGTTAGAAAAGAGCCTTGATGACCCACAAGTATAGGGGATCAATCATAGTCCTTTCGATAAGTAAGAGTGTCGAACCCAACGAGGAGCAGAAGGAAATGACAAGTGGTTTTCAGCAAGGTATTTTCTGCAAGCACTGAAATAGTCGGTAACAAGCAGGTTGATAGCAAGATAATTTGTAATGAGCAAGTAACGGTACTGGTAAATAATGTGCAGCAAGGTAGCCCAATCCTTTTGTGACAAAGGACAAGCCAAAACGGTCTCTTATGATAAGCAAAGCGTTCTTGAGGGTATACGGGAATTTCACCATGTCACTTTCATCATGTTGGTTTGATTCGTGTTCGCTACTTTGATAATTTGATATGTGGGTGGTCCGGTGCTTAGGTGATGTTCTTACTTGAACAAACCTCCTACTTATGATTAACCCTCTCACAAGCATCCGCTACTATGAGAAAAGTATTAAGATAAAATCTAACCATGGCATTAAACTTTTGGATCCAAATCGGTCCCTTACGAAGTAGCGCATAAACTAGGGTTTAAGCTTCTGTCACTCTAGCAACCCATCATCTAATAACTACTCAACAATGCATTCCCTTAGGCCCAAAAATGGTGAAGTGCCATGTAGTCGACGTTCACATGACACCACTAAGGGAACCACAACAGACATATCATCAAAATATCAAACACATATCAAGTTCACATGATTACTTGCAACATGACTTCTCACGTGACCTCAAGAACAAAAGTAACTACTCACAAATGATAATCATGCTCAAGATCAGAGGGGTATTAAATAGCATAACGGATCTGAACATATAATCTTCCACCAAATAAACCATATAGCAATCAACTACAAGATGTAATCAACACTACTAGTCACCCACAAGTACCAATCTAAGGTTCCGGTACAAAGATTGAAAACAAGAGATGAACTAGGGTTTGAGACGAGATGGTGGTGTTGAAGATGTTGATGGAGATGGCCCTCCCAAAGATGGGAGAGTTGTTGGTGATGATGATGGCGATGATTTCCCCCTCCGAGATGGAAGTTCCACCGGCGGAATCGCTCCGCCGGAGGGCAAAAGTGCTTCTGCCCAAGTTCTACCTCGAGACGGCAGCGCTTCATCCCGAAAGTCCCTTCCTGAATTTTTCTAGGTCAAAATGACCTATATACCAGAAGATGGGCACCGGAGGTGGGCCGAGGAGGGCACAACCCACCAGGGCGCGCTTGGGGGGCCTGGCGCGCCCAGGTGGGTTGTGCCCACCTGGTGGGCCTCCTCCGGTAGTTATTTGCTCCAGTATTTTTCATATATTTCAAAATAATTCTCCGTAAATTTTTCAGGTCCAGAATTCCAGTTGCCGCTATTCTCCCTCTTTGTGTAAACCTTGCATATTATGAGAGAAAAGGCATTAGAATTACTCCAAAAAGCATTATTATGCAAAAAAACATTATAAATAACAGTAGGTAAACATGATGCAAAATGGACGTATCACAATGATACATGCGTGTCTTGCTGCCCCTTCTGTCACCAGGAAAGAACACCGCACGATCGAACCTATCACAAAGCACCTCTTCCCATGGCAAGAAAAATTGATCTAGTTGGCCTAACTAAACCAAAGATTCAAAGAAGAAATACGAGGCTATAAGTAATCATGCATAAAAGAGATCAAATAACTCAAATAACTTTCATGGATATAGACCTGATCATAAACTCAAAGTTCATCGGATCCCAACAAACACACCGCAAAAAGAGTTACATCAAATAGATCTCCAAGAGACCATTGTATTGAGAATCAAAAAGAGAGAAGAAGCCATCTAGCTACTGCCTACGGACCCGTAGGCCTACAATGAACTACTCACGCATCATCGGAGAGGCACCAATTAGGATGATGAACCCCTCTGTGATGGTGTCTAGATTGGATCTCATGGTTCTGGAACTTGCGGTGGCTGGAATTGTGTTTCGTCGACTCCCCTAGGATTTTTGGAATATTTGGTTATTTATAGGGTGAAGAGGCGGTGCGGGAGGCCACCGATGTGGGCACAACCCACCAGGGCGCACCTAGGTGGGTTGTCCCCCCTTCGGGGCACCCCTCTGGTACTTCTTTGGCCCAAGTTGTTCCTTCTGGTCCATAAAAATTCTCCAAAAAGTTTGGCTGCGTTTGGACTCCATTTGGTACTGATATTCTGCGAAGTAAAAAACAAGCAAAAAACAGCAACTGGCACTGGGCACTATGTCAATAGGTTAGTCCCAAAAAATGATATAAAGTTGCTATAAAATGATTGTAAAATATCCAAGAATGATAATATAACAGCATGGAACAAGCAAAAATTATAGATACATTGGAGACGTATCACTCACCCATTGAATCTTTATTAAGTAATAAAAAAACTTGATGAAAAAGGGACTGGAGATGAGTCAACTTTAGCTAGAAGGCATCCCAATTGTTCGGAGGGTGATGATCATAATGATAAAAATGATAAACGTGGGTTTGGAGAGGTCAAGACTTTAACTAGTGATGTGTCAGATACATCTCCAATGTATCTATTAATTTAGATTGTTCCATGCTATTATTGTATCAATCTTGGATGTTTATTTTGCAATTATATATCATTTTTTGGGACTAACCTATTAACCTAGTGCCCAGTGCCAGTTGTTGTTTTTTGCTTGTTTTTGGCTCTTAAGGAAATCAATATCAAACAGAGTCCAAACGGATAAAAAACTTTGAATTGATTTTTCGGGACCAGAAGGGACCCTAGAAGGTTCGGGAGAAGACCCGACGAGCGATGAGGGAGCGACAAGCTCGGGAGGCGCGCCCCAGGCTTGTGGGCCCCTCGTGACACCTCTTGACCTAATTCCGCCTCTATAAATTCCCAAATATTCCCCATACATTAGAGATCCACCCGAAATACCTTTTCCGCCGCCGCAAGTTTCTATTCTTGTGAGATCCCATCTGGAGGCCTTTTCCGCCACTCTGTCGAAGGGGAATCGACCATGGAGGGGCTCTACATCAACCTTGCTGCCCTTCCGATGATGTGTGAGTAGTTTAACACAGACGTACAGGTCCATAGCTAGTAGCTAGATGGCTTCTTCTCTCTCTTCGATCTTCAATACAATGTTCTCCTCGATGTTCTTGGAGATCTATTCGATGTAACCGTTTTTGCAGTGTGTTTGTTGGGATTCGATGAATTGTGGGTTTATGATCAGATTATCCATGAATATTTTTTTAGGGCTTCTCTGAACTCTTTTTTCCATGATTATTATAGCTTTGTATTTCTCTCCGATCCATTGATTTGGTTTGGCCAACCAGATTGATTTATCTTGCAATGGGAGAGGTGCTTTGTGATGGGTTCAATCTTGAGGTGATCTATATCCCAGTGACAGAAGGGAACAAGACACGTATTTGTATTGTTTCCATTAAGGGTAAAACGATGGGGTTTATTCATATTGATTGAGTTTACTTTGTCTACATCATGTCATCTTGCTTAAGGCGTTACTCCGTTCTTTATCAACTTAATACTCTAGATGCATGCTGGATAGCTGTTGATGTGTGGAGTAATAGTAGTAGATGCAGGCAGGAGTCGGTCTACTTGTCTCGGACATGATGCCTATATACATGATCATTTCCTTAGATATCATCATGATTATTCGCTTTTCTATCAATTGCCCAACAGTAATTTGTTTACCCACCATATGCTATCTTCAAGAGAGAAGCCTCTAGTGAAAACTATGGCCCCCAGGTCTATTTTAATCATATATAAAAATCAAAAAATACCATGCTGCAATTTATTTTCCTTTATTGTTATTTTGTATTTTTGTTTGTCTATCTATCACTACGAGATTTGATTCTTGCAATTAACCGCCAAGGGATTGACAACCCCTTGTTTGCGTTGGGTGCAAGTATTTGTTATTTTGTGTGTAGGTGCTGTTAACGAGGTGTTGCGTGGTTCTCCAACTGGATTGATAACCTTGGTTCTTAACTGAGGGAAATACTTGTCTCTACCGTACTACATCATCCTACTGTTAGAATACTTGCTACTTGTGAGCTGCATTAAGATACTTGTGCTTCAAAGTAGCACCATGTTTTTCATATAGAGAATCTCCTATGTTATCACTTTCATATACTAGTGGGAATTTTTCATTATAGAACTTGGCTTGTATATTCCGATGACGGGCTTCCTCAAATGCCCGCGGTCTTCATGAGCAAGCAAGTTGGATGCACACCCACTTAGTTTTCAGTTTGAGCTTTCATACGCTTATAGCTCTTAGTGCATCCGTTGCATGGCAGTCCCTACTCCTCTCATTGACATCAATTGATGGGCATCTCCATAGCCCGTTGATTAGCCGCTCGATGAGAGACTATCTTCCTTTTTGTCTTCTCTGTATTAATATCTATCACCGTATTCTATTCCACCCATAGTGCTATATCCATGCTTGCGCTCATGTATTGCGTGGGGGTTAAAAAAGCTGAAGTGCGTTAAAAAGTATGAACCAATTGCTCGGCTTGTCATCGGGGTTGTGCATGATAAATACTTTGTGTTAAGAAGATGGAGCATGACAAGGCTATATGATTTTGTAGGGATAATGTTCTTTAACACTTTTATTTTGAAAGGCATGATTGTTTGTTGGTATGCCTAAGTATTGATGTCTTTATGTCAAATTATAGACTATTGCTTTGAATTATTCAGATCTAAATATTCATACCATAAAACAAAGATTACATGATGAACATGTTATGTAGCATTCCAAATAAAAAATTATGTTTTTATCATTTACCTGCTCGAGGACGAGCAGGAATTAAGCTTGGGGATGCTTGATACATCTCCAACGTATCTATAATTTTTTATTGTTCCATGCTATTATAGTATCAATCTTGGATGTTTTATATACAATTATATGCTATTTTATATCATTTTTTTGGACTAACCTATTAACCTAGTGCCTAGTGTCAGTTGTTGGTTTCTGCTTGCTTTTGGTTTTCCTGGAAATCAGTACCAAACGGAGTCCAAACGCTACGAAACCTTTTGATGATTTTTTCTGGACAAGAGAGACCCCGGAAGCTTCGGGAGGAGCCAGACGAGAAGCAAGGAGATGGCAAGGCAACAGGGCACGCCCAGGGGGGTAGGAGCGCCTTGATGCCTTGTGGGCCCCACATGGCTTCGTCTGACCTAATTCCAACTCCGTAAATTCTTTAAAATCAGGAAACCAACAGAGAGCCACCTGAAACACTTTTTCCGCCGCTACAAGTTTCTGTTCTTTCACTGTCCCATTTGGATGCCTTTTCTGGTACTCTGACGAAGGGGGGATCAATCACTGAGGGCTTCTACATCATCCTTGATTCCTTCCGATGATGCGTGAGTAGTTCACCACAGACATATGGGTCCATAGCTAGTAGCTAGATGGATTCTTCTCTCCCATTGATCTTCAATACAATGTTCTCCTCGATCTTCTTGGAGTTCTATCCGATGTCATCTTGTTTTGCGGTGTGTTTGTTGGGATCAGATGAATTGTGGGTTTATGATCATATTATTCATGAATATTAATTGAGTCTTCACTGAAGTTTATTATGCATGATTGTTATAGTTTTGTATTTCTCTCCGATCTATCCGTTTGGTTTGGCCAACTAGATTGATTTATCTTGCAATGGGAGAGGTGCTTTGTGACGGGTTCAATCTTGCAGTGTTCTATATCCAGTGACAGAAAGGGACAAGACACGTATTTGTATTGTTGCCATTAAGGATAAAACGGTGGGGTTTATTCATATTGATTGGGTTTACTTTGTCTACATCATGTCATCTTTCTTAAGGCGTTACTCTGTTTTATACTTAATACTCTAGATGCATGCTAGATAGCGGTCGATGAGTGAAGTAATAGTAGTAGATGCAGGAAGGGTCGGTCTACTTGTCTCGGACGTGATGCCTATATACATGATCATTGCCTTGAATATCGTCATAACTATGCGATTTTCTATCAATTGCCCAACAGTAATTTGTTCACCCACCATATGCTATGTGCTCGAGAGAGAAGCCTTAAGTGAAAACTATGGCCCTCGGGTCTACTTTTATCATATATAAAAACACAAAAATACTGATACGTCTCCAACGTATCTATAATTTTTGATTGTTCCATGCTATTATATTATCTGTTTTGGATGTTTTATATGCATCAATATGCTATTTTATATTATTTTTGGGACTAACTTATTAACCTAGAGCCCAGTGCCAGTTTCTATTTTTTCCTTGTTTTTTGAGTTTTACAGAAAAGGAATATCAAACGGAGTCCAAACGGAATAAAACTTTACGATGATTTTTCTTGGACCAGAAGACACACGTAGGACTTGGAGAGGAAGGCAGAAGAGTCCCGAGGGCTCCACAAGCCCTCAGGGCGCGCCCTAGGGAGGCGCCCCCTAGCTTGTGGGCCCCACGGGAGTCCTCCAACCCTAATCTTTGGCCTATAAATTCAGAAATATTCCCAAACCAACAGAAGCGTCCACCAAAATACTTTTCCACCGCCGTAACCTTCTGTACCCGTGAGATCCCATCTTGAGGCCTTTTCCGGCATCCTGCCGGAGGGGGATTCGATCACGGAGGGCTTCTACATCAACTCTATTGCCCTTCCGATGAATCGTGAGTAGTTTACCACAGACCTACGGGTCCATAGCTAGTAGCTAGATGGCTTCTTCTCTCTCTTTGATTCTCAATACCATGTTCTCCTCGATGTTCTTGGAGATCTATCCGATGTAATATTCTTTTGCGGTGTGTTTGTCGAGATCCGATGAATTGTGGATTTATGATTAGATTATCTATGAATATTATTTGAATCTTCTCTGAATTCTTATATGCCTGATTTGATATCTTTGTATTTCTCTTTGGATTATCGGTTTGGTTTGGCCAACTAGATTGGTTCTTCTTGCAATGGGAGAGGTGCTTAGTTTTGGGTTCAATCTTGCGGTGTCCTCACCCAGTGACAAAGTAGGGGTAGCGAGGCACGTATTTGTATTGTTGCCATCAAGTGTAAAAAGATGGGGTTTTTCATCATATTGCTCGAGTTTATCCCTCTACATCATGTCATCCTACTTAAGGCGTTACTCCGCTCTTTATGAACTTAATACTCTAGATGCATGCTGGATAGCGGTCGATGTGTGGAGTAATAGTAGTAGATGCAGAATCGTTTCGGTCTACTTGACACTGACGTGATGCCTATATGCATAATCATTGCCTTGGATATCGTCATAACTTTGCGCTTTCTATCAATTGCTCGACAGTAATTTGTTCACCCACCGTATTATTTGCCTTCAAGAGAGAAGCCTCTAGTGAAACCTATGGCCCCCGGGTCTATTTTCCATCATATATTTTCAGATCTATAAACCAAAAAACCCAAAAATACCTCACTGCGTCTTATTTACTTTTATATTGTTTAACGTTTTAGTAATCTTTTATATCTATCTCTATCAGATCTCACCTTTGCAAGTGACCGTGAAGGGATTGACAACCCCTTTATCGTGTTGGGTGCAAGTGTTTGATTGTTTGTGCAGGTGCATAGATTGGGGACTTGCTTGTATCTCCTACTGGATTTGATACCTTGGTTCATAACTGAGGGAAATACTTATCTCTACTTTGCTGCATCACCCTTTCCTCTTGAAGGGAAAAGCCAACGCAAGCTCAAGAAGTAGCAAATACCATGCTGCAATTTTATTTATTTTATTTTGTTTTGCTATTTATGTTATTTCCTACTACTACGAGATTTAATCCTTGCAAGTAACCGCCGAGGGGATTGGCAACCCCCTTGTTTGCACTGGATTCAAGTATTTACTTTTGTGTGTGCAGGTGCTGCTAATGAGGTTCTGTGTGGTTCTCCTACTGGATTGATAACCTTGGTTCTTAATTGAGGGAAATACTTACCTCTACTGTACTGCTTCATCCTCTACTCTTCGAGGAGACCCCAACGCATCTCACAAGTAGCACTAGGTCAGCCGTGCCCACATGTGTAAGGTTTAGTCAGTCCACTCAGCTCGCACCGCATGTGAGACGCGCGCCTTGTGGCTGGCCAATTCTCCAAAAATTTGAACGAAGCAGCGAAACACCCAATCCCTACTCGACCGTAACTGCCCAAAACCAAATTTGGGAGATGGAAATTACTGCCTATCACTGACACGCAAAGCCTATTAGCTCAATTTGTATAGGTCTAGATATGGGCAGGTTTTTTATTTCACTCATACGTGACATAACCACCTCTCACCCGGATTCATACACGGTGGGCACCAAAACACAGTCTCTCCTCGGCGAAAAATGCCTCTCAATTCGATTCATACACGATGGGCGCCAACGGTGGGCGCCAAAACAAACTCTCCTCGACCAAAATCGCCCTCGGTAAATATTCGGTCTATGCAAGATTACCGTCCTATCCCCTACCAACCAATATTGCTCTGATGTCTGAAATTTTAAATTTGGGCTAAGTTTGTAACTTTCCCCGCATCTGAGACAAGTGCGTCCCATAGACATGGTTCCCTCTACCTCTCTCCCTCCATTTCCCCATTCATACTTTGTGGGCGCCAAAACACCCTCTCCACCCAGCCTCCTCCGTCCGCCACCCCATCCACTATCGTCCTGCTCCATCCGCCACCCCATCCACCACCGTCCTCCTCCACCATGCCAGAGCTGATACCCCGATGTCGTCATCCATTACAAGAGATCGAAGTCTCTCATCCACGGCTTCGGGCCAAGATCCTTGCATCATGTCCTCTCACATCATCTGTGCCGTCGTCCACCTTGCCGGGGCCGCTCCTATGACTGTCTCAAACACCGTGCCAGGACATATCCCCTGCTGCCATAGCCTGCCCTCCCAGATCTGCTTCCACATCGCCGACTGCCATCACTACCGCAGCACCCTCAATGTCTCAGCAGATGCTTACATGGTGCTGCACTAGAGGGGTACTTTTTGTATCTGCTCAAGTTATTTATCTCAACAAGAAAATAGATCGCCACTGCTTTACTGTGATTTCTTGTCCATCACTTAGAATCTTACTTGTTAGTTTAAAGCAAACATTGGTTGCGAAGTAGCCTTTGTCCAGTTTGCACCTTCAGATCTGCCATGGCACGCACAACACTATACTTGCAATGCTTATGGTTTTCCCCTTTTATATTCCACATTAACTAAATGTCAGTCGACTAAACTTTTGAGAGTTCGCCGGAGTTCACCAGAGGGAAGGAAGGAGAAGGAAGGGGCACCCGAGGGCTACCCCATTATCTATCTTAGGATTTTGGGTGGGGCGGTGGTGGGGCCTCGTCGGAGGAAGAAACTCGATGGGGGGCTAGAGGGATGGCCGG
Organism: Thinopyrum elongatum; assembly: GCA_011799875.1. Lineage (NCBI taxonomy): Eukaryota > Viridiplantae > Streptophyta > Magnoliopsida > Poales > Poaceae > Thinopyrum > Thinopyrum elongatum. The sequence goes on from CM022299.1 coordinate 488,769,312, forward strand.
GGGCAGCAGAAGACCGGCGGTGGGGAGTGGGGGCCGGTGGTTCAGCCGGCGGCCTGTGCGGTGGTTTGTTGGGGAAGTGATGCGGCTTGAAACTGCGTTGGTATTTCCCCAAAGAGGAAGGGATGATGCAGTACAGCTATGGTAGGTATTTTCCTCAGTTATGAAACCAAGGTATCAATCCAGTAGGAGAACCACGCAACACTATGTAAACGGTACCTGCACACAAAGAACAAATCCTCGCAACCCAACGCGTAAGAGGGGTTGTCAATCCCTAATCGGTAAAAAGATAGATTGTTTTGTATGTGTTTGGATAAATAGGTCTGAATAAAACACAAAATAAAAGATGCAAATAAAAAAAGTGCAGCAAAGTATTTATGGGTTTTTAGAATAATAGATCTGAAAACAAATGGGATGAAAAATAGATCGGAAAGTAATATGATAAAAGATAGACCCGGGGGCCGTAGATTTCACTAGGGGCTTCTCTCGAGAAAATAGCACACGGTGGGTAAACAAATTACTGTTGGGCAATTGATAGAAGATCGAATAATTATGATGATATCCAAGGCAATGATCAATATATAAGAATCACGTACAAGATTAATAGACCGACTCCTGCCTGCATCTACTACTATTACTCCACACATCGACCACTAGCCAGCATGCATCTGGTGTATTAAGTTCATGGAGAAACGGAGTAATGCAATAAGAACGATGACATGATGTAGACAAGATCTATTCATGTAGGAATAGACCCCATCTTGTTATCCTTAATAGCAACGATACATGTGTGCCTCGCTGCCCCTTCTGTCACTGGGAGAGGACACCGCAAGATCAAACCCATCACAAAGCACCAATTTCCATGGCAAGAAAAATCGATCTAGTTGGCCTAACTAAACCAAAGATTCGAAAAAGAAATACGAGGCTATAAATAATCATGCATATAAGAGATCAAAGAAAACTCGAATAATATTCATGGATATAGATCTGATCATAAACTCAAAGTTCATCGGATCCCAACAAACACACCGCAAAAAGAGTTACATCAAATAGATCTCCAAGATACCATTGTATTGAGAAGCAAAAGGAGAGAAGAAGCCATATAGCTACTGCCTACGGACCCTTAGGTCTATGGTGGACTACTCACGCATCATCGGAGAGGCACCAATGAGGATGATGAACCCCTCCGTGATGGTGTTAGATTGGATCTCGTGGTTCTGGAACTTGCAGCGGCTGGAATTGTGTTTCGTCGACTCCCCTATGGTTTCTAGAATATTTGGGAATTTATAGAGCTGAGAGGCGGTGCAACGGAGCTACATGGGACCCACAACCCATCAGAGCGTGCCTGGGCCTCCTAGCATGCCCTGGTGGGTTGTGGACCCCACGGGCCTTCCCTCGTCCACTTCCTTGGCTCCCAAGGTGTGTTCTGGTCCAAAAAAATCTCCAAAAAGTTTCGATGCATTTGGACTCCGTTTGGTACTGATATTCTGCGAAGTAAAAAACAAGCAAAAAACAGCAACTGGCACTGGGCACTATGTCAATAGGTTAGTCCCAAAAAATGATATAAAGTTGCTATAAAATGATTGTAAAACATCCAAGAATAATAATATAACAACATGGAACAATCAAAAATTATAGATACGCTAGAGATGTATCAGGAAGTAGAAGAGGTGAGGAATAAGAATGGTTAGGAGACGTAGGATCTTCATCCAACCGCCTAAAATGGTTGACTGACCCAAATGACGAAAGTCAGGCGACTTGCATGTAGACATTCCCTTTATATTCAGTACCATCATCATAGGTGCTTCGTGACGTGCTAGCATTGCTCCTCAACCCATCAAGCCAAACAACATGCCACTCATAATTCCAAACTCTGTTGTTCAAATACGAATCTTATATGATGCTGATATTACTAAAACAGAGAACATTTAATTGGTCAGCTAATGTTCCTACTTTACTTTCAAAAAGCACGTGGGCCACATATAGAGAGACAGCAGGGAGTTGCATTCTTTATGCACTCTGGTTCATCAGGGGTGGGCAACGGACATTTTATTATACAAAATCTATTTGCTCTTCTTTAACATGTTCCTCTTCTGTTCTTCTTTAATAAGTATAATAGTAGTACAGTATGTTCCTTGTAGTGAAGAGGAGCAGGGACATTTGCAGTCTACAGGTCTATTTGGACGCTTGTGATGGATGCTTTCAACTCTTCGTGTTGGTCTTCCATAATATCCAAGAAATGCTGGGAGCTGTGTCGCCTTTGAGAGTTAGACTGATAGTAACAGTATTGCGCCTTCAGTTGAAGAGAGCTGGTATCCGAAGCCTTTCTAGCCGTACCGGCACTAGCCCATATTTTCCAGCAAGTTCCACTTTCCTGATTTTACTCGTGATGCTTAGGATTTTTCCCATTATATCTACACTATGATCTCTGTAGGTGCTTTGTGTCATACTAGCGGTAGTCCACCCTTGAGTCTAAACAATACACCAATCATAATTCCAAAGCTTAGCTCTTCAAATACGAATGTGACATGATACTCATATTAGTTAACAGACACACATTTAATTGGTCAACTAATGCTCCCACTTGAGTTTCCAAATTCATGTGGACACATATAGAGAGACATCAGGGAATTTCATTTCTTTGGGCGCTCTGATTCATCATGGGTGGGCAACCAACATTGTATAGAAAGAAGCGGAATCTCCATAATATGCTTCCTCTTCTATTGTTTAACATGTTCCTCTTCTGTTCTTTTGTAATAAGTACATTATGTTCTTGTCGGGAAGGGGAGCAGGGACATCTACAGTCGAAAGGTCTATTGGGACGCTTTTGCTAGATGCTTTCAGCACTTTGAGTTGGCTTGCCATAATATCCAGGAAACGCTGAGAGCTGTGTGGCCTTTGAGTGACTAGACGGATAGTAATAGTAGTGCGCCTTCAGGTGAAAAGAGTTGGCATGTAGGTGATCAATAGGCTTTCGATTAGTAGCAGCAATACAAACCCGTATTTTTCAGTCAGTTCCACTTTCCCGATCTATTTATGATGCTTATGTTGTACCCCTTTTATCTACACTATGACCTGCCTAGTGGCTTTGTGTCGTACTAGCAGCACTCCATCCTTCAAGCTAAACTACATGTCACTCATATTTCCAAAGCTTACATTTAATTGGTCAGCTAATGTTACCACGTGAGTTTTGAAATGCATGTGCGCCACATATATAGACATGAGGGAATACTATTTCTCTGTGCGCTCTTGTTATCATGGTTTGACAATAAACTTTCTATACAGTATATTATGAACATATCATCTGCCAACTATCCTTACTTCTAGAGCTCCCAATAGGGAGCCTACTTTTTTTTTTGTAGTTATGCCAGATTATATTAATGTACGCACCAAATTACAGCACACATGGGCTCTCTCATCAGAATCCAGTGATAGCACACAAGGATTTACACTGACGCTAGGAAGAACTGCCACAATGATAGTGAGACGAACCCATTGCTTGTCCCTCTAACATATATTGCAGGGAAGAAGGAAACACATCTTGGGGATAGTGATACAACCCCAAAGTCATGTAGAAATGCAGTGTCGATGTTACTCAATAATAGCAATGACACAAGCTCGATGAAGTCGCCGCCTGAATCTGTTCGACTTCTTCAGTCTCAAATTCAAGCAGAAAGACATGCTTCAGCTCAACTCCGACTGGAACTCCAATCTCTATGCAAGATTAACCATAAGTACATGATGTCTATTGATGCTATGCAGCTAGAGTTGTTGGATATAAGCGTCAAACAAGCGCAGTCTCATCATCTTGCTCAGCTACTTGTGCTGCAGCTCCCGGGCAGGGCTAACCTTTCTTGCACTGTGTTAAAGTGATGTGCGTTCTGTATATTATTTTGTCGATGTGTTTATTTGCACTGGTGGCGACCTTTGATACCTAGTGTATGTAATCTGCTATCTGGTTGCGCTTTATTATAACTGGCGGCGAACTTTGATGTCCAGTTGATGTAATATGCCGTAATTTCTTTGTTGTATAGACTAGGATTATTCTTCGTCATGATGCTGTAATTTAATTACTGTATATGTTGCCGTCGCCCTCTTCAAAGGCCGCAAGCTTCAAGGGAGCTGATACGTCTCCAATGTATCTATAATTTTTTATTGTTCCATGCTGTTATATTATCAATCTTGGATGTTTTATATATATTTACTAGCAACTTTATATCATTTTTTGGGACTAACCTATTAACTTAGTGCCCAGTGCTAGTTGCTGTTTTTTGCTTGTTTTTTACTTTGCAAAATATTAATACCAAACAAAGTCCAAATGCCACAAAACATTTTGGAGATTTTTTCTAGAAAGAAGAGACCCTAGAAGCTTCTGGAGGCAACGAGAAGAGACTTGTGGGGCCCACTAGGCACCAGGGCGCTAGGGGCCTCTGGCACGCCCTGGTGGGTAGTTGTCGTGGTGGGCGCACGACAGATGCCAAAGGATGGCTAAAGAGAGGGACAAGCTCGAGGGCACCGGTGGGCTCCAGAGGCGAGGTCGGTATGAGCGAGCGAGGGACGCAAGACATACCCAGGTTCAGGGCTCTCCGGATAGATAACACCCCTAGTCCTGCCGTGTGTCGTTTATATGTGGATGTTACAAGCTTGCTCCTAGAGCTGTTTGGAGGGGGAAGGAAAGCTGGCCAGGGCTCAGGCTGCTCCTCTCCTTATGTATGTGTGAATCCTACTGATGGTCGACCGTGTGTCTCTAGTGTTCGCCCGTGTACATGGAGGGCTCCTGGGGGGTTTTATAGGTCAACCCCCAGGGTTACAATGGTGAAGTTACAGGGGCGCGGGGCCGGGATGTCAGCGTCTGGGAAGCCGGTGCTGGGGCCCGCCGGGTGCCAGGATACACCAGGTTCTCCGGGCGCGGGCCCCATGCGCCAGGGGGCACTGTTCTCCGTCTTGTCATGCGTCACAGAGTGGTTGAGCCGGCTCGGCTACAGTGATGCATCGCCTGGTCGCCATCGGCTTGCGTCAGTGAGACGAGGGATGCACTGTAGCCATGTCGGCCCTATCCAGCGGAGCAGGTGGGCCACTGTTGCCACGTTCCTGCTGGTCAGCGGTGTTGGTGGGCACTTTAGCCATGCTCATCTCCTTACCGGGACTTGATCCGTCGTACGCCCCGGATGGGATGGGAGCTGACCCGTGGCCGGGTTGAGGTGTGCGCCGTGGTGGCGCTTGCTTGTTGGAGAAGTCTTGGCTTTGGTGGGGTCGGCTCGCATGTGCCAGCGGGCCTGGCCGGGTTGCGGGACTTGGCCGGGTTGCGGGTCCTGGCCGGGTTGAGGGACCCGACCAGGGGCAAACCGGATTGAGGGGCGAAGCTAGCCCCGATGTTTTTGAAAAGGATCCGGGTTCCGTTGCCTGCCCGGGGTTCATCCCCCCGACAGTAGTCCCCGAAGCTGTGAAGGCTCGCCGGCTTTAAGCAGGGGGGCCTTCGCAGTTTCTCCCCCTGAGCAGGCGGCAGATGTTGATTGACCTTGTGCCCGCCGGGTCCGGCAACACCCACTGTGTGCCGGCTTCCGGAAGCCGGATCGTGGCATCCCGGCACGGGTGGGAAACCAAAAAGTCCGTCGAGTCTTGAAGGGGAAGGGACGCGCCCCCTCGGTTTCGGCACGGGCGCCATGTGGCGGAAGGCAGCTGAAGAGGCCCTGACAGGCCACGCGCATGACGGGACATAATAGCGGGACGGGTACAGCCACTCTGCGCCCTCGGCCCCCACGCGGGGATTTAATTTGGCGGCCGCGGGCGGTTGCCCTTCTTGACGCGATTAATTTGTGAGGGGATCGTGCCCGCACGATGGGGGAAGTGGGAGAGGCGGACGCAACCGATCCCACTTCCCCATGTTCTCGCCGTGGCTATAAATCAGGGGGAGGGGGCGGCGGAAAACGTTTACACACGCGCCCCCTGCCTCCTTCTTCTTCTCTCGCCCTTGCTCCTGAGCTCGACACCCATCGAAACACCGAGCGCCGCCCGAACTGCCCTCCGGCCACGCTAGCCTTCTTCTGTCGCCGCGCCACGCGCCCTAGCCACGCTTCAAGGATGGCGCCGCAGAAGGGCACGTGGGAGAGGTCAGAGGTCACCGACGCTAACATCCAATATCTTCGCGACAACCGACGGCTGCCGCCGGCGGAGGACGTAGCCGCACACGTGCCCGGGGCGGAGAGGGAGCCCAAGCCACAAGAGGCCCAGCGCGTGGTCTTCCTCAGCCATTTCCGCCGTGGGTTTGGCCTACCCGCAAGCGACTTCTTCCACGCCTTTCTTTCTTTCTTCGGGCTGCAGCCGCACCACCTAGGCACGAACGCCGTGCTGCATCTCTCAGGCTTTGTTACTCTCTGTGAGGGCTATCTGGGGGTGGAGCCAGATGTGGATCTCTGGAGCCTCCTCTTCTTCCTCAAGCAACAGGGACCGGAGGCCAGGACCATGGCCGACTGCGGAGCCGCCGTTGTCTCGATCCGGCCCAATGGGGTGTTCCCCCAAGATGCCCTTGGAGGATTCCGCCAAAAAGTAGCAGAACACCTTCTTCTACGTGTGTAACACCGGTGGGAGGGGCGACGCCATCAACCTGCCCCCGTTCATCAATGAGCGTCTGGCCGCCAAGATGAACTGGGGCTACTCGCTCAATAACCCGCCGCAGGGGCTGGTGAACCTGCACAACTGGATCCGGGAGATGGCGACGTGGGAAGGGCTCACGGGGACAGATCTTGTCTCCGCCTTCATCGCACGACGCGTCCTGCCGCTGCAGCGCCGGTGCCACATCATCGGCCAGATGGGCGACCGCCGGGATCCTATCCGGATGTTGTCCGGGAAGCTGACGTTGGCGCAGGTCGCCGACCGCGTGAACGCCATCTCCAAGGCCGGGCTGACCGACGACTGGCAGTTCGGTAAGGCGCCCCACAACACCGAGCACCCGGCGCCAGCGGTTAGTCCTTGGTCTCCTTTCTTTGCAATGTCTCAACTTCTCCTTCATCTTGACGTGATGAGGGAAGTGCTACTGAACGCGATTCGGCCAACGCGTGACAAAATGAGGACGCAGGTACAAGGAGTCGAACAGGCCCGCTCGGAGGAAGCGGAATCGTTCGCCGAGAACCCGGATGTGGCCGATGCCGAAGCCGGCGACGCGCGCCGCGCGGGTAAGTCTCTGTGCCTAGAACCCCTTCGGGATTGGTCGGACGACGACGCGAAGGTCCTAACGCACGCCGGTGGTGCAGCGCCGCCGAGGGAAGGAGACGGCACCGTCGATCCCCCAAGGTGGCTGCGGAAGACGGACGATGCCGGGTCGTCCCGCGTTCCGGCAGCGGCAAGCCGGCTGCACGGGAAGGAGGATGTGGTGCCGAGGAAGCTGGCCGCAAAGCGCACGGCGGATCCGTCCGCGGGTGGCAAGCCGGTCGCCAAGAGGAGGCGCCGCGCCATCCCGGCAGCGCCGGCAAGGCCGGTCATCCCGACGACGATCGAGTAAGTTTCTCTTGCTGGCTCCGGCATGCCATCGAGCCATACTTTTCTCATGCTTTTCTTTGTCGTGGTCCAGGTCACCGTTGGAACTGGCGCTGGCGGCGACAGACGCCGCGTCTGGGGGCGTCTTCACATTCCGGAAGACCCGGACCAGCGCCATCGACTTGCCCGAGGGGTCGGCCGAGGAGGATCTTGGCATGGACCCGGAGGACGCCGAGGGCCTGGCCTGGCGAGACCGGAACAGGGCCGTGGAGGAGATGGAGGCGGCGTCGACCCAGGCCTGGGCCAGGGCCGTGGAGGCGAGGGAGCGGGCTTTCGGGGAGCCGACTTGGCCGGAGATGCCGGCGGGCTTGGAGCCGGCGGGGACGGTCTTCGTGCCGCCGACGGAGGACAAGGACAACCCGGACGGCCGGGTGGAGGTGGCGGTGGGCGACCGGGAGGTCGTGGAGATCGGCGACGACACCCCGCCCCGGGACGATGTGGTCGAGCGGCTGGCGGTCGGAGGAGGCGGCGGGGGTCCACCCCGGAAGGGGCGCCGCAAGCGATGTCGGACAGCGTGCCGCGGGTGACGGTGGACGGGGCATCATGGGTGACGACGGACGGGGTGCCGCAGGCGACGCCGGCTGGCGCGCCGGAATCGGGGCCCGCCGTGCAGGAGACGGCGGGGCCGCGAGCATGCCTTGGTGATCAGGCAGCCGCCAGTGGCGCCGGGAAGCCGTCCTGCAGCCGGGCCTAGGCGAGCTGCCTTCGGGCCGCTAACGCAGGAGGAGGTGTCGATGGATGCCATGCGCCGGCATCTCTGCGGGCGGGCGGACCGGGTTCAGGCCTTCGCCCAATCCGAGATGGAGCGGGCGCGGGAGCTGGAGCGCTCCATCTTTGTAAGGCTTCTTCCTTTAATTTTTTTCCTTTGTGGCTCTTAGTGGGGGTGCACCAGCGCACCCACTGGGTGTAGCCCCCGAGATTTGGGCCAACTACGTAGTAGTTGGGTCGAATCTTAAAGAGCTTCTCATGCTAACTCTTGTTTCTCCGCAGCACCTGGATGCCCTTCGAGTCGGCGTCTACAACCGGCTTCTGGAGAAGCATCAGCAGGTGCTGGCGCAGCTTGCCGCCAAGGAGGAGGCGCTCCGCCTTGACGAAGGTATGCTTCGCGTGCTCTTAGTGGGGGCGCGCTAGCGCACCCACTGGCTGTAGCCCCCGAGATTTGGGCCAATTACGTAGTAGTTGGTTCCAATCTTCAAAGTGTTCTTGTCCTTTCTTTCGTGGTCTTGACTTCGAGTCTTTGCCGTGCAGCCGCCGCGGCCGAGATGCCGGACCTGCAAACCTGGCTGGTCGAAGCCGGTCGACAACATGACCAGGCGGCTGCCGACGCCGGCCAGCTCCGGGTCGAGGTGGAGCAGTTGAGGGCGGAAGCCGCCAAGGTGGCGGAGGCCCATCAGGCGCTTGCCGAAGCTGGTGAGCAGTGCGAGCAGCTGGCTGGCGACACGAGCCGGCTGCAGGCCGAAGTAGAGCGCCTCGAGGCGGAGGCGGCCAAGGTGGCGGAGGCCCAGCGGGCGCTCGCCGAAGCCGGCTGGCAGTGCGATCAGCTGGACGACGACAAGGGCCAGCTCCAGGCTGAGGTGGAGCGCTTGAAGGCGGAGGCCATCAAGGCGGCGGACGCCCACCACGCGGACCTCCTTTGCCTTAAGGAGGAGCACGCGAAGGCGGCCGCTGCTAAGGACGCCGAGCTAAAGGCGGTCGTCGACAAGGGCGCCGAGCTGGAGAAGGTGCTTGAGGCACGCAACCGTGCCGGGGACTTGGAGCGGCACGGTACGTTGCTCGAAGCGCAGCATCTGGATGAGGCCTTCGCCAATAAGTGCTTTTTTGTTGACTTCGCTGGGTTGTGAAGCCGGCTTCACTTTTCCGTTGCTAACTGTCTTGCTTTTCTGTTCGACAGAATGCTTTCCGAAAACGCAGGGGACGGTGGAGGAGGCCGTTCGAGCTCAACGGTCGCCTCAGGGGAACCCGGGCGCTGGGCTTGACCCGATCATCGGCTGGAGCTTCTCGGAGCTCATGCAGGCCACCGAGGCCCGCCAGCAAGTCTTGGGTGAGCAAATGGCGCGGGTAACCGGAGCCGGCGTGGGGATGACGACGACCCTTTGGCCCGGCGCCGTTGTGCCCAGCAGCTTCACGCGGCTGGTGGGGTGGCTGGAGGCAGGGCCGGCGCGGCTTCACGCGTGGCGCGCTTCTGCTGCACGTGCCGGCGCCAACGTGGCGCTGAGGTTCATCATGTCCTGGTACCCGGACCTGGCGCTGGACCGGCTGGTATCTCAGCGAGCCGGCGCGGAGCCCCAGCTGTAGGCGGAGGCGGGCCCGATCGCCGCCCGGGCCAGCTACCTGGCCTCGTTTGCTTTGCATGATGAGTTCCAGGTAGAGCGGACCGAAGACGGTGAGGTGGTGCACCTGACAACTTCGGCTTGCTGCTTGATGACCCGTCGGGCAGCTCCGAGGAGTTAGGCCCCTACGCGGATGATGACGCCGGGTTGGCCGATACCGGCGCCTCGATGGACCCAGAGGCCACGAAGGCGGGAGCCGTCTGAAGCCGAGGCCGTCCTGCTTATCTTTTTCGTACTTTTGTTAGGTAGCAGGTCCACCGACCCACTGGGGTGTGTTTGTGAAATGTAATGAACTCTGGCCTTGGGCCCATATTGCTGTAATGTAAATATTTTCACGAATGTTTGCGCTTTTGCTCTTTGTTTTCTAAGCTTTTTTCCTTGCTTGCTCCTTCTTTGGGCCTCCCCCCGCGAGTCGAACAGCTGGGTTCTGGTCTGTGACAAGGAGTTTGGTCCTTGGAAAGAGCGTGCAATACTTAGGCCCTTCAAACATTGAGCGCGAGCGAAACACCCACTAGTCCGGCTGGCGAGTAGCCGGTCGTGCGGCAACTTAGTACGGTGAGGCCGGGTTGGCCAATCCGGCAGATCCAACTTAGTGTTTCGCGACGTGTAGGTGCTTTGTCCCATAGTTCTTGCCGGCAAACAGCCGAAGCCGGACTATGGCGTAGGGCGAAGTGGAGGGCCTAGGCTACCCGAACACGCCCGGATGTGCTAAGGAGGATGGCGGGTTGTGGCCAAGCCGGCCAATCCCCGAGCCCCTGGGTTGGTCGTATCAACCCGGCGGTGGAGGTTTAAGAAAATTTAAGGGTGTGTAAAACACAATAACATGCAGGAAAAGGTAGCCCCCGAGTGTCGTTCGGGTGTCCCATCATCTTTCATAAGATTACAAAAGGTAGCGATACATACGGGCATACAGCTAACTGTAAAACAGGCGGAGGAGCTCTGCATTCCAGGGCCGGCTTGTTTCTTCACCGGCGGTGTCTCTCTTGCGCTTGTTCTGCTTGAGGGCGTCGATGACGTAGTAGACGTTGCAGTCACACAGGGCTTTGCTGATGATGAAGGGGCCCTCCCATGGGGAGGCCAACTTGTGCTGGCCCGCTTGCCGCTGGACAAGCCGGAGGACGAGGTCTCCATCACGGAACATGAGGGGCTTGATCTTTTTGCTGTGGTAATGCCTACGGCCTTGCTGGTAGATGGAGGATCGGCTAAGGGCCAGGAGGCATGCTTCTTCGAGTAAGTCGATGCCGTCTTTGCGGGCTTCCTTGGCTTGGGCTTTTCTGTACATCACGACTCGCGGCGAGTCGAACTCGACGTCGGTCGGGATGATGGCTTCTGCTCCGTAGACGAGGAAGAACAGGGTGAACCCGGTCGATCGGTTTAGCATTGTCCGGAGACTCCAGAGGACGGTCGGCAACTCGTCAAGCCAGCTGCCGGGTGAATGGATGAGGCGCTTGATGAGCCGCGGCTTGATGCCGGATAGGATGAGGCCGTTGGCCCGCTCAACCTGGCCGTTGGATTGAGGATGAGCCACGGAGGCCAGGTCAAGCCGGATGCCGGAGACGGAGCAGTATTGCGCCAGGGCGCCCTTGGTGAAGTTGGTGCCATTGTCCGTGATGATGCTGTGCGGGATGCCCTAGCGTACCGCAATATCCTTGATGAACCGAACGTTCGTTGGCCCGTCCAGCTTCTTGATCGGCCGCGCCTCGATCCACTTGGTGAACCTGTCGACCTCCACCAGCAGATGCATCATGCCGCTCCGAGCGGTCTTGAAGGGGCCTACCATGTCGAGCCCCCACACCGCAAAGTGCCAGGTGATTGGGATAGTTTGCAGGGCCAAAGCCGGCGGGTGGCTGCGCTTGTTGAAGCGTTGGCAACCCTCACACTTGAGGACGAGTGACTCAGCATCTTTGAGGGCCGTGGGCCAATAGAAACCATGGCGAAAAGCCTTGGCCACCAGGGACCTAGAGGCGGCGTGGTGCCCGCACTAGCCCTGATGTATGTCGAGGAGGATCTCTATGCTCTTGTCTTGCTCGACGCAGCGCTGGAACATGCCTGTCGCGCTACGCTTGACGAGCTCATTGTTGATGATGCTGTAGGCGGATGCCCGGCGTTGCACTTGCCGGGCCTCGGTCTCGTCCATGGGGAGTACTCCGTTCTCCAAGAATGCTAAGATCGGCTGGGCCCAAGACGGAGCCGTTACCATGGTGAGGACGGCCACCAAGACGGGTTCTGGGGCGGCAGCCCCCGAGCCGGGTTGAGCAGCCCCCGGGTCGGAGACAGCGGCGGCTGGATTGGTGGCGGTAGCCCCCGAGCCGGGTTTGTTGGTCGCCGGGTTGGAGAAGGCAGCCCCCGGGCCGGGATCAGCAGCCCCCGGGTCGGGGTCCGCAGCCCCCGGGACTGGTTTGTGGGTGGCAGCCCCCGAGCTTGGAGTGGCAGCCCCCGGGTCCGGGTTGGGAAGAGGCGCTGCGGGGTCGTCCGGGACGGAGATGGACTCATAATCCGGAGACGGCTTGACAGATGGCTTGCGCAGGTGCTTGAGGGAGACGCCAGATGGAATGGCCTGCCGGGATGAGCCAATCTTGGCTAACGTGTCGGCGGCTTCATTTTCCACGCGCGGGACGTGGAGGAACTCGCAGCCATCGAAGTTGCCGGAGAGCTGCTGGACCAGGAAACGGTAGCTGGCCATGTTGGCATCCCGGGCGTCCCACTCGCCGGAACACTGCTGCACCACCAGATCCGAGTCACCGTAGCATAAGATGCACCGGACGCCGAGTTCCTTGGCAAGCCGGAGGCCATGCACAAGGGCTTCGTACTCGGTGACGTTGTTGGAGGTGGCAAAGTGGATCTGGAGCGCGTACTGCAGCCGGTCGCCCTTTGGGGAAGATAACACGATGCCGACTCCCAAGCCAGAGTGCATCTTGGAGCCGTCAAAGTGCATGCGCCAATGCGTTCAATCCGGCGGCGGTGGCAGGTACTGGGTCTCTGTCCAGTCGACGAGGAAGTCGGCCAGGGCCTGGGACTTGATCATGGTGCGGGGCTCGTAGAGGATGGTGTGGCTGGCCAGCTCGATGGCCAATTTGGCAACCTGGCCAGCGGCATCCCGGCAGCCCATGATCTCGCCGATGGGGGCCGTGCTGACCACAGTGATGACATGTTCTTGGAAATACTTCTTCAACTTCTTGGCGGTGAAGTACACGCCATAGCACATCTTCTGGTAGTGCGGGTAGTTCTGCTTGGAGGCGGAGGGCACCTCGCTCAGGTAGTAGACCGGGCGCTGGACAGACTGGATCTTGCCCTTCTCTGGTAGCTCGACCACTAGCACCGTGCTGACCGACCGCGAGGTGGCGGCAATGTATAGCAATAGCGGCTCCTTGTCAGCCGGCGCGGCCAGGATGGGTGCGGTGGAGAGCATGCGCTTGAGATCACTGAATGCCTCGTCCGCCTGGTCGTTCCACTCGAACGGCGATGTCTTCTTCATCAGCTGATATAGGGGCAAGGCCCTCTAGCCCAGCCGGCAGAGAAACCAGCTAACCAAGGCGAAGCAGCCTATGAACTTCTGGACATCTCGCAGCCGGGTTGGCTTGCGCATGCGCTCGATGGCCTTGATCTTCTCCGGGTTCGCCTCAATGCCGCGCTCCGAGACAAGGTACCCGAGCAGCTTTCCGGCCGACACGCCGAAGACGCACTTCTCCGGGTTGAGCTTGATCTGGTACTCGCGCAGATTGGCAAAGGTCTCCTTCAGGTCATCAAGGAGCGTGAGGTGCTGCTTGATCTTCACCACGATGTCGTCCACATAGACATGGATCTTGCGGCCGAGTTGCGCCAGCAGGCATTTCTGCATGCAGCGCTGGAAGGTGGCGCCGGTGTTCTTCAAGCCAAACGACATGGTGATGTAGCAATACGCCCCGAAGGGCGTGATGAAGGACGTCTTCAGGGCGTCGGCCGGGTCCAGCTTGATCTGATGATAGCCGGAGTAAGCATCCATGAAGGACAGGAGCTCGCAGCCGGCGGTGGAGTCGATGACTTGATCTATCCGCGGGAGAGCGAAAGGATCCTTGGGGCAGGCCTTGTTCAGGCTCGTGTAGTCTATGCACATGTGCCAGGTGATGTTCTTCTTTAGGACAAGGACCGGGTTGGCCAGCCACTCGGGGTGAAATACTTCCATGATGAAGCCGGCCACGAGTAGCTTGGCGACCTCTTCACCGATGGTTCTTCTCTTCTCTTCTGAGAAGCGACGTAAGGGTTGACGGACGGGCTTGCGTCCTTGCAGACGTGTACTTTGTGCTCGGCGTACTCCCTCGAAATTCCCGGCATGTCCTTTGAGGTCCATTAGAAGATATCCCGATTCTCATGGAGGAAGTCGATGAGCTCGCCTTCCTATTTGCTGTCGAGGCGGGTGCCTACGACGACGTACTTGCTGCTGCTGGGGTCTTTCGGGTTCAGCTTGACCCTCTTGGTCTCCTTGGACGGTTGGAACGAGGCCTCGCCGGCACGGCCGGCGTCTCGTTGAATAGCGCAACGATCCGGTCGAGCTGGCGCCGCTCCTTGGCTATGACCAGCGACTCGGCCAATCTGGCGCCATCTTGAGCGCACTCTAGGGACTTCCGGTAATCGCCGACGATGGTGATGAGGCCCTTGGGGCCTGGCATCTTCATCTTCAGGTAGCCGTAGTGGGGGACCGCCATGAATTTGGCGAGCGCAGGCCGGCCCAGCAACGCGTGATACGCGCTGGATAGGTCCGCCACCTCGAACCAGATCGACTCGCACCGGAAATGATCGCTTGTGCCGAAGAGGACATCGAGCCGAATCCGGCCGATGGGGGAGCAGGAGAGACCCGACACGATGCCGTGGAACACCGTCCGGGATGGCTCCAGGTCCTTGGCCTCGAGGCCGAGCTTGGTCATGGTGTCGCGGTAGAGGATGTTGATGCTGCTGCCGCCATCAATGAGGACCCGCGAGAACTTGTAGGTGCGCCTGGCAATGACTATGGTGGCGTCGAGGACGAGGGCGTAGCCACCCGAGTTGGGCATGACGGCTGGGAGGTCCTCCCAGGTCCAGCTGATCGGGCGCTCCGACCAGTGCATGTACTTCGGCACGGCCGGGACGACGGTGTTCACCTCCTACAGGAGCAGGCGCTCGCTACGCTTTTCGTGACCGAGGCTGGTGAAGATGACGTAGCTCGCATTCTGGTTGCAGAAAACATCATCACGCATCACGCCGTTTGCCGGGGGCGAAGGAGGCGGAGTCAGCTGCCCCGCGCCTGGAGACGGAGCTAGAGGCGGCAGGATGTCTCCCCTCATGATGCACTTGGTGATGGCGCACTGCCGGAGCGTGTGCGTGGACGGCCTTGCTCCACTATGGTGCTTGTAGGGAGCGTCGAGCACCTCCTCGAAGCTCATGGCGGGCTGCCACGCCGTCTTTCCGGTGCTTGCCGGTCGCGGGCGCCTACTCGGCGGCCGCGACGAGGCGGGTGTCATAGCGTGGGGCCTGCTGATCGGCCTTGCGCTTATTGTTCTGTTTGTTGTTCTGCTGGCGGCTGCTCTCGCCAGCCGGCTTGGGGGTGGTGCCGGCGTTGCCTTGACGGCTTCATCCAGCACCACCTCGATCTTCATGGCGGAGTCGGCGTTGGCGTACTTATCCGCGATGACCATGAGCGTGGCCATGGTGGTTGGCTCGGAGCGTAGGAGCTTGTGCTTGAGGAGGGTGCCATCCCGACAGCCGCTCACGAAGTACTGAATGGCCTGGACCTCATGGACGCCCTCGCAGCTATTCTAGAGCTCGGTCCAGCGGGCGAGGTACTCACGGCCGGTTTCAGCTGGCCCCTGCACGCACATGGTGAGCTGGCTGTGACGGCCGGGACGCTTGTAGGTGCCGGTGAAGTTGCGCACGAAGGCCTGCTCGAAGCTGACCCATGCGTTGATGCTGCCGGTCGGCAGACTGTTGAGCCATGTCCGGGCCGAACCCAGGAGCATGAGCGGGGCGTAGCGCACGGCAAGGTGGCGGTTGCCACCCGCGATGCCGATGGCGGTGGTGTAGTCGATGAGCCAGTCCTCCGGCTTGATGGTGCCGTTGTACTTGGGGGTGTCGCGGGGCAGCGTGAACCCTTTGTGGAAGGGCTCATCCCGGGTGGACGGGCCAAAACAAGTCGGCCCGACGGTGTTGTCTTCCTCCAGCTCAAAGGAGAGGGCAAGCTGGCCGAAGCGATGGCGAGCGTCGGCGTCGTCGATGGCGCGCAGGCCCAGCCGGCTTGCGACGGGACCGCGAGGTGCCGGGTTGGCTGAGTTTGGGTTGCCACGCCAGCCGGGCGGGGGAGGAGGGTCTTGCTGACGCCGGTCCCCGGTAGCCGGCTCATTGCCCAAGCCGTCTCCAGCCGCGCGGGCACGCCGGGCTCGTGTCTGGTCGGACTGAGCTTCGTTTGGGCGCGGGGAAGACGTCGTGTTCTGCCTTTCGGGATCCCTAGTGCGGCGCGCGTCGGAAGCAGCGGGATGGTTGAGGCGGTTTTGCTGCACGTTCGCGGCGCCGAGAAGCTCGTTTAGGCACCGCAGGTGCTCCTGCAGCTCCTCGCCCTGCAGCTGCTCCAGGCCAACAGCGGCCGCCTCCGCAGTGCGCATGTTCTTGACCAGGGTGTCGTAGACAGGCAGGGCTGCGCCCAGCGCGCGGCCGATGGCAGCGCCACGGGCCCGCACCTCGGCAACCCGGCTGGGCTCGGCAGCGGTTGGAGTGAAGCCGTATGCGGCGTCGTGCTCCTGCTGGGCAGACTCCAGACGGCGCGGCGTGGCAGTGAGCGTCTCGGCCCTGTCCAGCAGGCGCTTGCGCTCCTCCTCGAGCTGGGCCCGGGCCTCCGCGGCGTTGGTTGTGTCGATGTCGGTGGCGATGGGAATGCTGAGGTTCTGCATCATGGCGCGCAGCGGGTCAGCCACGCTGGCGCGCTCCTCTGCGACCCTGGCAGCGGCGGCCTTCTTGCAAGACAAAGAGGAGCCGGAGCCGGTGGCGAATACGTCCGCCCGGACGCAAAGATCCGCCGCCCTGGCGGAGATGTCGTCGCCGAGGGGGACGGGTGAGTCGGAGACGTCGAGCACCCCGCTGGGGTACTCATCGGCCGCGGGCGCGTCGGAGATGCGCAGTGCGGCGAAGGAGGCGGTGAACGCGTCGATGACGTCGGCCGCTAGCGCGACGGGCTCAGGGGACGCACAGCGCGCGATGCGCTCACCGGAATCAATGAAGGGCCCCATCTAGAACATGTCTCTGGCCGGGACCTGGAGCTGCCCCATGGTGGGCGCCAACTGTCGTGGTGGGTGCATGGCAGGTGCCAAAGGATGGCTAAAGAGAGGGACAGGCTCGAGGGCACCGGTGGGCTCCAGAGGTGAGGTCGGTATGAGCGAGCGAGGGACGCAAGACATACCCAGGTTCAGGGCTCTCCGGAGAGATAACACCCCTAGTCCTGCCGAGTGTGGTTTATATGTGGATGTTACAAGCTTGCTCCTAGAGCTGTTTGGAGGAGGGAAGGAAAGCTGGCCAGGGCTCAGGCTGCTCCTTCTCCTTATGTATCTGTGAATCCTACTGATGGTCGACCGTGTGTCTCTAGTGTTCGCCCGTGTACATGGAGGGCTCCTGGGGGGTTTTATAGGTCAACCCCCCAGGGTTACAATGGTGAAGTTACGTGGGCGCGGGGTCGGGATGTCAGCGTCTGGGAAGCCGGTGCTGGGGCCCACCGGGTGCCAGGATACACCGGGTTCTCCATGCGCAGGCCCCATGCGCCAGGGGGCACTGTTCTCCATCTTGTCGTGCGTCACTGAGTGGTTGAGCCGGCTCGGCTACAGTGATGCATCGCCTGGTCGCCATCGGCTTCCGTCAGCGAGACGAGGGATATACTGTAGCCATGCCGGCCCTGTCCAGCGGAGCAGGTGGGCCACTATTACCACGTTCCTACTGGTCAGTGGGGTTGGTGGGCACTGTAGTCATGCTCGTCTCCTTACGGGGACTTGATCCATCGTACGCCCCGGATGGGACTGGAGCTGACCCGTGGCCAGGTTGAGGTGTGCGCCGTGGTGGCGCTTGCTTGTTGGAGAAGTCTTGGCTTTGGCGGGGTCGGCTGGCATGCGCCAGCGGGCCTGGCCGGGTTGCGGGACTTGGCCGGGTTGCGGGTCCTGGCCGGGTTGAGGGACCCGGCCAGGGGCAAACCGGATTGAGGGGCGGAGCTGGCCCCGATGTTTTTGAAAAGGATCCGGGTTCCGTTGCCTACCCGGGGTTCATCCCCCCGACAGTAGTGGGGCTCACAGGCACCGACTTGACCTACCTCCGCCTCTATAAATACTCTAAAGTCCCAAAAATCCTAGGGGAGTCGACGAAATACTTTTTCCGCCGCTGCAAGTTCCAGAACCACGAGATCCAATCTAGAGGCCTTTTCTGGCACTCTGCCGAAGGGGCCAACGATCACGGAGGGGTTCTTCATCATCCTTGATGCCCCTCCGATGATGGGTGAATAGTTTACCACAGACCTACGGGTCCGTAGTTAGTAGCTAGATGGCTTCTTCTCTCTTTTTGATCTTCAATTCAATGTTCTCCTCGATGTTCTTGGAGATCTATTTGATGTAACTCTTTTTTGCGGTGTGTTTGTTGGGATCCAATGAATTGTGAGTTTAAGATCAGGTCTACCCATGAATATTATTTGAGTTTTCTCTGAAATATTTTATGCACGATTGCTATAGCCGCGTATTTCTTCTCCGATTTATTGGTTTGGTTTGACCAACTAGATTGATTTATCTTGCCATGGGAAGAGGTACTTTGTGATGGGTTTGATCTTGCAGTGTCAATCTCAGTGACAGAAAGCGACATGACACGCATGTATCATTGCTATTAAGGGTAACAAGATGGGATTTAATTCATACGTGAGTTTATCTTGTCTACATCATGTCATCTTACTTAAAGCATTACTCCGTTTTTCATGAACTTAATACACTAGATGCATGCTGGATAGCGGTCGATGTGTGGAGTAATAGTAGTAGATGCAGGCAGGAGTCGGTCTACTAATCTTGGACGTGATGCCTATATACATGATCATTGCCTTGGATATCGTCATAATTATTTGCTTTTCTATCAATTGCCCAACAGTAATTTGTTTACCACCGTATGCTATTTTCTCGAGAGAAGCCTCTAGTGAAAACTATGGCCCCCGGGTCTATTTTCTATCATATATTAAAGGGACATTTACATTTATGCCCCTAACTCGAACCCACTACTCAGTTTTGCCCCTAGTTTTCGGGTACGCTCAGTTTTGCCCCTCTGCCGTCAAGTCACCTTATAGAAATGCCCTTCCGTGCCTTTACCGTCCGGTCAAAGGGCTTTGACCGTCTGGTGAACAGTATCAAAAAAATCTGAAATTTTGTGGGATCGAAGATACTTAGGTGCGCAAGGTGCGTGCAAATTTTCGTGCTGTTTGGACATTCTAGGAGCTCGTGGCTAAGGAAAAACAGTAAATCTGTACGCCTGTGAACAGTAAATTAAAAAAATAGCAAGAAAATTCAAAAAAAGATGAAATTTTTTTGCATCAAAGAGGCTTGGGTGTGCAAGGCGCTTGCAAGTTTTTGTGATCAAATGACATGCGAGGAGCTCTAGCAAAAAAAAACAAAATAGTGCATTTTTTCAAAGTTTTTTTCTGAGCCAAATTTTGTTTTTTTTTCTCCATGAGCTCCTACAATATTTAAACACAACAAAAATTTGCACACACCTTGCGCACGTGAGCATCTTGGATGCCAATTTTTTTTATATTTTTTTGAATTTTCTTGGTATTTTTTTCGAATTTACTGTTCACAAGCATACAGATTTACTATTTTCCTTTGCCACGAGCTCCTGGAATGTCCAAACAGCACGAAAATTTGCACGCACCTTTCGCACCTGAGTATCTTCGATCCCACAAAATTTCATATTTTTTTGATACTGTTCCCCAGACAGTCAAAGCCCTTTGACCGGACGGTAAAGGCACAGAAGGGCATTTCTATAAGGTGACTTGACGGCAGAGGGGTAAAACTGAGCATACCCGAAAACTAGGGGCAAAACTGAGTAGTGGGTTCGAGTTAGGGGCAGAACTGGAATTGCCCCTATATTAAAACAAAAATACCTTGCTGCAATTTTATTTTATTTATTTTATTTTTTATTTTTGTTAGATCTATTTATCAAAACCTATACAATTTAATCTATCTCAATACCGTTGATGGATTGACAACCCCTCTACGCGTTGGGTTGCGAGTATTTGTTGTTTGTGTGCAGGTATTGTTTACATAGTGTTGCTTGGTTCTCCTACTGGATTGATAACCTTGGTTTCATAACTGAGGGAAATACTTATCTCTACTGTACTGCATCAGCCCCTCCTCTTCGGGGAAATCCCAACGCAGTTCACAAGTAGGAGGAAGAAATTCTGGCACCGTTGCCGGGAAGACATCATTAACATCTATCAAGTACCTACGCCTAAACTCTCATCTCCTTGCAATTACTTTTTTTGCCATTTGCATCTCATTTTCATCTCCCCCACTTCTAAAACGTTTTTACAAAAAAATTACAAAAATATTTTTCGTTTGCCTTTTTCTGGTTCGATCTTTTTTTTGCTTGCCTTATCATTATGTCTAGTATAACTACCCCTCCTTTGTCACTGGATTTTGAAGTTCTATACTTCAAATAGAAACAAGGAGAAAATTTGAAAGATGTCTGTTATAGATTAATGGAATCTTACCACGTTTGCAATATAAAAGGGGATATAAAAATTTTGCTTCGTAATTTTTACGTGGGACTAGCTATGTCTCATAGACAACTATTGGACTTTGCGGCAAAAGGGAATTTTATTGAATGTGATGCTAATACTGCCTACGAAATAATAGAGGGAATATTGGGAGTTCCACCACCACTGAAGGGATTTGCTTTTACTCAAGAAGGGATTCAAATATTAGACAAATTAGGTGATATGCAGAAAAATATGGTTGAGTTGCAGAAGTCTAACGAACCCCTTAAAAATATTAGTGGAAACCTCAATCGCATGAACAGTTTGATTACTCTATGTAATAAGCGATTGGCTATTTTAGATCTTAAAATGTCTTTAGTCCCTGAGAATAATGGGAAGCGTAAAGAACCCCCTGGGTTTGAGAAAACACCTACAAAGATTCTAAAAACTAAGGATGATAATACTTGAATCTATGCATTATGCCTAGCTAGGGGCATAAAACAATAGCGCTTGTTGGGAGGCAACCCAATAGTTATCCTTTAAATTTTTGTTTTTTCTGTTTTTCAATAAATATGCATTTATGCTACTGTTATGATTGTTTCAATGTTTTAATTAGTGTTTGTGCCAAGTAAAGCCTTTAGGATTATGTTGGATGATAGTTGACTTGATCCTGTTAGAAAACAGAAGAATTTTATTGAATGTGATGCTAATACTGCCTACGAAATAATAGAGGGAATATTGGGAGTTCCACCACCACCGAAGGGATTTGCTTTTACTCAAGAAGGGATTCAAATATTAGACAAATTAGGTGATATGCAGAAAAATATGGTTGAGTTGCAGAAGTCTAACGAACCCCTTAAAAATATTAGTGGAAACCTCAATCACATGAACACTTTGATTACTCTATGTAATAAGCGATTGGATATTTTAGATCTTAAAATGTCTTCATTCCCTGAGAATAATGGGAAGCGTAAAGAACCCCCTGGGTTTGAGAAAACACCTACAAAGATTCTAAAAACTAAAGATGATAATACTTGAATCTATGCATTATGCCTAGCTAGGGGCATAAAACAATAGCGCTTGTTGGGAGGCAACCCAATAGTTATCCTTTAATTTTTTTTTTATTTTTTTTATGTTTTTCAATAAATATGCATTTATGCTACTGTTATGATTGTTTCAATGTTTTAATTAGTGTTTGTGCCAAGTAAAGCCTCTAGGATTATGTTGGATGATAGTTGATTTGATCCTGTTAGAAAACAGAAGACTTTGCATACAATAGCAGAATTGTTAAAATTTGCTGGAATGTGGGAAAATTCAGAATTTTTTACACATGATGGATATACAAATTTCTGACGTCGTCCTATTTTTCAGGAGTTTTGGAGTTGCAGGAGTATGATCTTCATTCAGATTTTTACAGACTGTTCTCTTTTTGACAGATTCTGTTTTCGTTGCATTGTGTGCTTATTTTCATGAATCTATGGATTGTATCGGGGGTATAAGCCATGGTAAAGTTACAATACAATAGGTATAATGTAATAACAAAATATGAATGGGTTTGCAACAGTACTTAAAGTAGTAAATTGTTTTCTTATACTAACGGATCTCACGAAGGTTTTGTTAAGTTTTGTGTGATTGAAGTTTTTAAGTTTTGGGTGAGATCACGATGGATGAAGGAATAAGGAGTGACAAGAGCCTAAGCTTGGGGAAGCCCGAGGCAGCCCAAGGTAATATTCAAGGACTCCCAAGCAACTAGGCTTGGGGATGCCCCGGAAGGCATCCCCTCTTTCTTCTAACGACCATCGGTAATTTTACTTGGAGCTATATTTTTCTTCGTCACATATCATGAGTTTTGCTTGGAGCGTCTTGTATTATATGGGTCTTTGCTTGTTTTGCTTTTTAGTTTGTCACAATCATCCTTGTTGAACACACTTGTTTGAGAGAGCCACACGCATATCATGATTTGCTAGAATACTCTATGTGCTTTACTTAAATCTTTTGAGCTAGGCAGTTGCTCTAGTACTTCACTTATATCTTTTTGAGCACGAGGTGGTTATATTTTAAAGAAATATGCTCTCATGATTCACTTATATTATTTTTAGAGTTGAATTTTTTTAAAGAAATATTTATGCTCTCGTGCTTCACTTAGATCTTTTTGAGAGCTAAAGAATAGTAATGGTAATTTGCACGAGATATGAATTTGGTCCCAAAGTGATAGATATTCAAGAGGGATATAATAAAAAGATACATGTAGATCATTGGATATTATAAACTTGATTCCTTGCAATAGTTTTGCGGCATGGATATAGTAATATGTGATCCATGTTGGTGAGTAATTATGCTTTAGTAAGAATATTGGTGTTAAGGTTTGTGATTCCCTATGCAAGAACAAAAGTCAATAGTTATGCAACGAAGTTACATCCTACTTGTGGTGCATTATTCAGTGTTAGTTATGTTTAATGCTCGTTTATGATCATTTTTGTTTTTTGGTTGGTCGCTTCTCGATCTATTTGCTAGCCTTCATTTGTACTAAGTGGAAATACTGCTTGTGCATCCAACTCCTTAAACCCAAAGTTGTGCCAAATGAGTCCACCATACCTACCTATATGCGGTATTTCCATGCCGTTCCAAGTAAATTTGTATGTGCCAACTCTAATTTTCAAAATAAATTTCCTTTTTGTGTGCCCGTACTGCTCGTGAAGCAGCAGAGGGTGGCCAATATTTTCCATGCTAGGTATGTTATTCTCAAGATGAGTGTTTATTCACTTGTCATCGCACGAGAGTGTGGCAGGTGATAGGGATGCCCAGTCCCGAAATGAAAAAAATTATTTATATGTTATCGATAATAAATTCCTTGGAAAGTGTCGGTATGGAAGGCACCCGTGGATACGGCTAGCCATGGATTGTGTGAGAATGGTGGAAAGGAAATAAACTTTATTTTATGTTTGGGAACTACATATGATTTACCTAGCATGGAAGATATTGGGAATTCTCGGTCGTTTTCGTTGACAGGAAAAACATGCCTCTCAAAATAATTTTATCTCTCAGCTATGAGCTATGGCACCTCTACAAATCTCTGCTTCCCTCTGCGAAGGGCCTAGCTATTTACATTTATGCAATTTTTATTTTTATTGAGTCTCCATCTTCTCTTATAAAAGCACCAACCAGGGAACACTATTATCATACTTGTGCATTGGATGTAGCTAATATTTGAGTGTGTTTCATGAATGGATCAATGATTGAGCACAATGGGCTAGGGATAGCTTCTTTAGCGTTGATATTTTGAAAGGCATGCATGGTTGCTTGTTGATATGCTTCAGTATTGATGTCTTCATGTCAAATTATAGACTATTGCTTTGAATCATTTAAAGTCCAAATGTCCGTGCTAGAAAGAAAAGAATATGCGATGAACATGATAGGCAGCATTCCACATCAAAAATTCTATTTTTATCATTTACCTACTCGAGGACGAACAGGAATTAAGCTTGGGGATGCTGATACGTCTCCAACGCATCTATAATTTTTGATTGTTCCATGTTGTTATATTATCAATCTTGCATGTTTTATATACATTTACTAGCAACTTTATATCATTTTTTGGGACTAACCTATTAACTTAGTGCCCAGTGCCAGTTGCTGTTTTTTGCTTGTTTTTTACTTGGGAGAATATCAATACCAAACGAAGACCAAATGCCACAAAACTTTTTGGAGATTTTTTCTGGCAAGAAGAGACCCTGGAAGCTTCTGGAGGACACGAGAAGAGGCTCATGGGGCCCACTAGGCACCATGGCGCGCCAGGGGCCTCTGGCGCGCCTAGTGGGTAGTGGGGCCCACAGGCACCGACTTGACCTACCTCCGCCTCTATAAATACTCTAAAATCCCAAAAACCCTAGGGGAGTCAACGAAATACTTATTCCGCTGCCGCAAGTGCCAGAACCACGAGATCCAATCTAGAGGCCTTTTCCGGCACTCTGCCGGAGGGGGCAACATTCACGAAGGGGTTCTTCATCATCCTTGCTGCCCCTCCGATGATGCGTGAGTAGTTTACCACAGACCTATGGGTCCGTAGTTAGTAGCTAGATGGCTTCTTCTCTCTTTTTGATCTTCAATACAATGTTCTCGATGTTCTTGGAGATCTATTTGATGTAACTCTTTTTTGCGGTTTGTTTGTTGGGATCCGATGAATTGTGAGTTTATGATGAGATCTATCCATGAATATTATTTGAGTTTTCTCTGAACTCTTTTATGCTTGATTGTTATAGCCTCGTATTTCTTCTCCGATTTATTGGTTTGGTTTGGCCAACTAGATTGATTTATCTTGCCATGGGAAGAGGTGCTTTGTGATGGGTTCGATCTTGCGGTGCTCAATCTCAGTGACAGAAAGAGACATGACACGCATGTATCGTTGTTATTAAGGGCAACAAGATGGGATTTATTTCACACGTGAGTTTATCTTGACTACATCATGTCATCTTGCTTAAAGCATTACTCTGGTTTTCATGAACTTGATACACTAGATGCATGCTGGATAGCGGTCGATGTGTAGAGTAATAGTAGTAGATGCAGGCAGGAGTCAGTCTACTAATCTTGGACGTGATGCCTATATACATGATCATTGCCTTGGATATCGTCATAATTATTTTCTTTTCTATGAATTACCCAAAAGAAATTTGTTTACCCACCGTATGCTATTTTCTCGAGAGAAGCCTCTTGTGAAAACTATGGCCCCTGGGTCTATTTTCTATCATATATTAAAACCAAAAATACCTTGCTGCAATTTTCTTTTATTTATTTTATTTTATAATTTTGTTAGGTCTATTTATCAAAACCTATACAAGTTAATCTATCTTAATACCGTTGAGGGATTGACAACCCCTCTACGCGTTGGGTTGCGAGTATTTGTTGTTTGTGTGCAGTTGCTGTTTACATAGTGTTGCTTGGTTCTCCAAATAGATTGATAACCTTGGTTTCATAACTGAGGGAAATACTTATCTCTAATGTACTGCATCAGCCCCTCCTCTTCGGGGAAATCCCAACGTAGTACACAAGTAGCAGAAGCGCAATGGGCCAAAATGTTAGGTTTATATAAAAAAATACGGTACTAAAACTGGCCGGCCCGCCAATCGCTATAAATGGGCCAATGTGGCCCACAATCATCTCGGGCCATTATCAGGCCTAGACTTAAACTGGCCCACTATTATTTTTGGGCCTTTAACAGGCCTAGTAAACCGCTTGACTTAGTTGGGCCAGAAAATAAATTGGGCTTTTAACAGGCTGAGAAGTAGGTTGGGCTTGAATTGTGCCGAACAATTCACAGGCCGACAGTAGGCCTAAGTATACCTCGGCCTATGATTGGCCCAATAACATGACGGGCCATTAATATGCCAAAATATAGTCGGGCCATGGTTGACCCAATCACATGATGGGTTGTAAGCGGGCCATAATTAGGCCCAACTTTATCACGGGCCTTTATCGGGCCGATAGACAAATTGGGCTAAAATATATCCATGAAGACTATGAGTCGTTAAGAGGCTGAAAGTCACTTCAGACCAGAAATAGGCCCAAATGCAGCAAGGGCATTAAATGGCTGAAAGTGAAACCGGGCCGATAGCGGCACATATGTACCAATGGCCGCTAACAGGTCGAAACTAATATCGGGCCGAACTGTTAAACGGGACTTTAAGAGGCCGAAGTGCAAATGGGGCCCTCAACAGACCCAAAAGCACAATGCCTGTTAACGGGCCGGATCTGATATGGGCCGTAATTTGGCGCAAAACATGGCAGGCTGCTAAAGGGCCTGATCTTATATGGGTTGTAATTTGGGCCAAAATATTGCAGGCTATTAACGGGTCAGATCAAATATGGGCCGTAATTTGGCTCGAAACATGACAGGCTGTTAACGGGACGGATCTGATATGTGTCATAATTTGGCCCAAAACATGCAGGTTGTTAACGGGCTGGCCCATTAGTATCTAACGAAATCTTGTGGGCCTTTTGCTGGGCCGGCCCTTTTAACCTAAATGGGCCACTGCTTGGCAATTCCATGTGTTGATGTTTCATTGGCGACTCATGTCCATTGGATGACTGACATCTATTCCAACACCGAGATGACACGTGGTTCCTTTGGACAATGAGAATTTTACACGTGGAAAATCACCATTAGTTAGGGCTGTTAATGGGATATCAGATCCTAACCGGAACCCGATAGCTTAACGGCGACCCGTTACGGTGGATGCCACGTGTCGGTTACCCTTGACGAAAACACTTCCATGACACGACATTTATCATCATGGAAGTGGACACTTCCGTGATGATAATTTGAGTATTGTCATGGAACACTTCTACGCCAACACAGGTATGACTATCTTGATTCTGTCATAAAATCGTAACGAAGGTACATGCATGACAGAAAATGTGACCTACTGTGACAAACACGTATCATCACAGAAGCGCTTTTTTGTAGTGTTCCTTGAAGGGAAATGACCAAGTTGGACATGCGGGTCAGCCAATGGCCGAACGACACGAGGCCAACGGTCGAAATTTGAGCACAACGGTAACATTCCTTGTGGAGCAAGAAATGCTAACTCCTCAGTCCGAAAGATATCTCCGACGGCACCGAAGAACTACGTATTCTACTAATAGGTAATCATTCAGAGCATAAAGAGATTTCTCTTAGTCTGGCATAGGTTTGGGCTAGGCATCACAGCGGATCTAAGCTTCGAGAACCTTGATACCCCCTTTTATTGATCTGGTATTTGAATAGAAAAGAGTATCCCACACCTATTTCCCCAGAGGTGGCCCCGGGTCATCGAACCCATGAGAGGAAGATTCCCTTGAAGCGATGGTCTCTAGCAAGCTTTTGTCGAAGTGTCAAATCTAGCTTTTAACCGGGTCAGCAAGAACCTAGTGATTCAAACACTTATAATAAAAAGAGCTACGGGTATGAGGTCTTGTGCTTACATCCCTGTATTTGCACTGGGATCAAATAAGATATTAATTTGTGCGCTGGAAGTTGATACGTCTCCGTCGTATCTACTTTTCCTAACGCTTTTGCTCTTATTTTGGACTCTAATTTGCATGATTTGAATGAAACTAACCCGGAGTGACGCTGTTTTCAGCAGAACTACCATGGTGTTGTTTTTGTGCAAAAATAAAAGTTCTCGGAATGGAATGAAACTTTTTGGAGATTTATTTTACAATAAAAGAAAAATACTGGAGCCAAGAACCACCAGAGGGGGCCCCTGGGTGAGCACAACACACCAGGGCCCCTTCAGGCGTGCCCAGGTGGGTTGTGCCCACCTGGTGGCCCCGCAGACCCTGACTCCGACTCCTTAAATACATAAATTTGGAGAAAAAACCAGGGAGAAAGAATTATCGCGTTTCACGATACGGAGCCGCCGCCACCTCCTGTTCTTCGTCAGGAGGCCAGATCTGGAGCCTCTTTGGGGCTCCGGAGAGGGGGATCTTCGGTCTTCGTCATCACCAACCCTTCTGCATTGCCAATTCCATGATGCTCCCCACCGGGAGTGAGTAATTCCTTCGTAGGCTCGCTGATCGGTGAGGAGTTGGATGAGATTCATCATGTAATCGAGTTAGTTTTGTTAGGGCTTGATCCCTAGTATCCACTATGTTCTGAGATTGATGTTGTTATGACTTTGCCATGCTTAATGCTTGTCCCTTTGGGCCCGGGTGCCATGATTTCAGATCTGAACCGTTTATGTTTTCACCATTATATCTATGTTCTAGATCCGATCTTGCAAGTCATATTCACCTATTATGTGTTATGATCCGTAAACCCCAGAGTGACAATAGTCGGGATACTTTCTGGTGATGGCCGTAGTTTGAGGAGTTCATGTATTCACTATGTGTTAATACTTTGATCTGGTTCTCTATTAAAAGGAGAGCTTAATATCCCTTAGTTTCCTTATGGACCCCGCTGCCACGGGAGGGTAGGACAAAAGATGTCATGCAAGTTCTTTCCATAAGCACGTATGACTATTTACGGAATACATGCCTACATTATATTTAGGGGCAATTCCAGTTCTGCCCCTAACTTGAACCCACTACTCAGTTTTGCCCCTAGTTTTCGGGTATGCTCAGTTTTGCCCCTCTGCTGTCAAGTCTCCTTATAGAAATGCCCTTCCGTGCCTTTACCGTCCGGTCAAAGGGCTTTGACCATCTGGTGAACAGTATCAAAAAAATCTGAAATTTTGTGGGATCGAAGATACTCAGGTGTGCAAGGTGCGTGCAAATTTTCGTGCTATTTGGACATTCCAGGAGCTCGTGGCAAAGGAAAATAGTAAATCTGTACGCCTATGAACAGTAAATTCGAAAAAAATAGCAAGAAAATTCAAAAAAATATGAATTTTTTTGGCATCCAAGATGCTCGGGTGCGCAAGGTGTGTGCAAATTTTTGTTGTGTTTAAACTTTGTAGGAGCTCATGGAGAAAAAAACAAAATTTGGCTCAGAAAAAAACTTTGAAAAAATGCACTATTTTGTTTATTTTTTGCTAGAGCTCCTCGCATGTCATTTGATCACAAAAACTTGCAAGCACCTTGCACATCCAAGCCTCTTTGATGCCAAAAATTTTCATATTTTTTTGAATTTTCTTGCTATTTTTTTTGAATTTATTGTTCACAGGCGTATAGATTTACTGTTTTTCCTTTGCCACGAGCTCCTGGAATGTCCAAACAGCACGAAAATTTGCACGCACCTTGCGCACCTGAGTATCTTCGATCCCACAAAATTTCAGATTTTTTTGATACCGTTCACCAGACGGTCAAAGCCCTTTGACCGGACGGTAAAGGCACGAAAGGGCATTTCTATAAGGTGACTTGACGGCAGAGGGGCAAAACTGAGCATACCCGAAAAATAGGGGCAAAACTGAGTAGTGGGTTCGAGTTAGGGGCATAAATGTAAATGTCCCTTATATTTATGAACTGGAGCTAGTTTTGTATCGCCCTAGGTTATGATTGTTATATAATGAATATCATCCAACGAATTCACCGATCCAATGCCTACGAATTTTCCACTTATTGTTCTTGCTAAATTACTACTGTTGTTGCTACTGTTACACTTGCTACAAAATCTTTGCTATCACTGTTACCGTTACTGTTACTATTATCACTGCTATCAAACTTATCATATTACTGTGCTGCTGATTTCCTTGCCGCAGATAATTAATTTCCAGGTGTGGTTGAATTGACAACTCAGATGCTAATACTTACAAATATTCTTTGGCTCCCCTTGTGTCGAATCTATAAATTTGGGTTGAATACTCTACCCTCAAAAACTGTTTCGATCCCCTATACTTGTGGGTTATCAAGACCTTTTTCTGGCGCCGTTGCCGGGGAGCATGGATATATTTGTTGAGTCACTTGGGACTATTATGTATTTATCATTATGAGGAATTTGAAGGATACCAAGACTAAGATTTTTCCCTCTAAGACGAGGGGAGATAAGGAACTGCCATCACACTCTACACTTGATTCACCTTCTATTTTGAGTAGACTTGCAACACCACCACATGCTATTAATCCTGATATGTCGCAAGTTATTGATGATGCTACTTCTGCTATGAATGTTACTCATGATGATGCTAGTACCTTGCTTGATGATAATATGCCACTAGGTGAATTTCTTGATGAACAAATTGCTAGAGCTTAAGATAATGAGAATGCTGAAATTGATGAAAATATTGAAACTGAAAATATTGAAACACCTATTAGGCCTAGCTCTCCTAGATATGAATTGCCTAAGATACCTGAAGGTTATGTTATGGATGAGGAGACAGCTAGAGATTTTCTTGCTTGCAATGATAGAGACGGTCTTAAGAAATTACTATGCAAACTCAAAAAAATCTTTGAATGCTAGAATGAAATGTGATCCTAAGTTTGCTACTTCACATATCTTTGTTGATGATAAGGATTATGAATTCTCTGTCGACCCAGAGTTAATCACTTTGGTTGAATCTGATCCTTCCATGGCTATGAGACTGAAACTGTTGTGGCACACCTTACTAAATTAAATGATATAGCCACCCTTTTTGCTCATGATGAGAAGATTCGCTACTACTATATTCTCAAATTATTTCCGTTCTCATTAAAGGGTGATGCTAAGATATGGTACAATACTCTTGCTCCTGGTTGTGTGCATAGTCCCCAGGATATGATTTATTACTTCTCTAAAAAATATTTTTCTGCTCATAAGAAACAAGCTGCCTTAGAAGAAATATTTAACTTTGTGCAAATTGAAGAAGATAGTCTCCCAAAAGCTTGGGGGAGGCTTCTCCAATTGCTTAATGCTTTTGTCGGATTCAGGGCTCCGTAGACCCAAGGAGGTTCGAACTCTGGGGCATGTGCGAAGATCTCAACCAACCCAAGTCTCAAGCTCGCCACCCTACAGCCTAGCCTCATTGAGCTCACGCGAGCGGGGAAGAAGATGAACACGGCAGTTTACCCAGGTTCGGGCCACCTTGCGGTGTAAAACCCTACTTCTGCTTTGTGGTGGATTGGCCTCACGAGGAGGCTGAGGATGAACTAGTACAGTGGTTTGAGCGGCCTCGCGAGGGCTCGAGTGATGCGGATGGAGTGGTCAAGGGTCCAATTCGGGATCCCCCTCTACGGTGGTGGCTAACCTATATTTATAGTGGCCTTGGTCCTCTTCCCTCGAAACTTAGGTGGGAAGGGATCCCACAACGGCCAATTTTAAAGGGGGCAAGAAGTACATCTAATCCTAACGAAATGTGGTCTTCGCCTGCAAAGATTCTGGTCATGACGCAGTGGTGGGCTCGGCGATGACATCCGTCCTGCCGAGCCCGTGGTCTTGGTCTTGTTGCACCGAAATGGAAACCTTTGGGGGGTTCCTTGGGAACCAACGTCTGTCCTTGCTCCCTTAGCACCGAAGGGGAAACTGCCTCCTCTGCGCCCGCTGGCGCCCGCCTGGCCTTGGTCGTCATGGCTCACGTCATCATAGCCTCGTGAGGCTGGGTACTTGCATAGAAATCTCCACTCCTCGGGAGGCAACCTGGGGAGGCCGCTCCTCTGGAGGTCTTGATGTCGTCTGCCTCACGAGGCTGGGGTCCCTCGCGAGGGTCTTGCCTTGGAGTCGTTGTAGCTGGGCCATACCAGGCCGTCGATGGGCCCACGCGCTGGGCCGCAAGCAGGCAGATCTGGGTACCCTCGATCCCAGAATGCCGACAGTAGCCCCAGAGCCCAAGGCGCGCTCGGGCTGGTTTCGAGGCGAAGCCAAGGGGCAAGGGCGAAGCGCCGCGGGCCCCAAATTGCCTACGGACCAGGCTTGACGCGTGGCGCACGACGGGATGCGGACGCCTCCACTTCCCCATGTTGCCTCGGCAACCGCTCCGAATTGACAGCGGCCTGGTGCATGCAGTAGGGATATCATCACTCGAAATGTGGAGGGGCACCGGTTAGCCTTCCTTCGCCTATAAGAGGGCGAGGGGGGTGGAGCCCCCTAGCCCATCTTCACCCGCTCGTCCCCTCTTCTCCTATCTCCGCCTCATCCACCACCTTGCCGAAGCAACCATGGCGCCAGTGAGGAGGTTCTTAGCCGAAGAGAAGGGCAAGGCTCCCCAGGAGGGGCCGGAGGGGCCGCCACCCAAGAGAAGGCGCGACCGTCCCCGCAAGTTCGCGACCGCACCAGTGGCATCATCACGGGGGCGCTGGCGTCCGCCTCTGATGGCCCGCACCAGCTCCAGCAGCCGGGGAAAGGGCCTCTCCCCCGGGGGCGGCTGCGGGGGTCCTAGCAGCCGCGGCCAAGGGGGAAGGCGTGCCATGGCCGCCTGACCACCGCGCCCGCGCACCCGCTCGAGCAACACGGCCCACGAGTTCGTCGTATGGGTGGAGGGCCCACCTGGCACCTGGCTTCTGCTTCCATGCTCCTTCGCGGAGGAGTTGCCGGCAGTGGGACCGGTTGGGCTGTGGCTGCAGCCTGACGGCTGCTGCAACAGGTCCTCGTGGGCGGAGGTTGAGGTCACCTCCGCCGGCCATGTGTTCCTGACCCGCCGATGGCAGTCGTTTTCCGGCGCCCGCGGCCTGAAGGGGAGGCACACCCTCCACTTTAAGTACGATGGGGCGGTAACGCTCTTCGTCAGGGTCTTCGGGGAGGACGGTAGTCGCCTGGGGTGCTACCTGGAGGGCGATGACGAAGACAGCGACCACCCCTCTGACGACGACGGCCAGCGCGGCGGTGGTGTCCTCGGTGGTGAACTTGCCCTTGGCGACGGCCGTTGCACCTCCAGCAACAGCGGCGCCTCCTCCGGTGGAAGCTCGAGCGACGACGACTACAACGAGCCGCCCCGTCACCGCGCCCGGACCCAGGAGGGCGGCAAGCCGCCATGCCGCCGTGCCCCCGCTCAGGGGGACGTTGAGCCGCCTCACCACCGCGCACCCATCAAGTAGGAGGAGGACTTCGACTAAGCGCGGGCGGCGGTGGAGCCAGGCCTCAGGAGCAGCGATCCTCGGAAGGCTGCCTCTTCTTTTTTTTATCTCCTGCATTAAGAACCATGAAAATCCTGCGGGGGCGTGTAATGGACTGCGGCGCTTGCGCCTTTATATAAGTATTTCATGTTCATGTTCCTGCATTTATATCGTTACTAATCAAAAAAGTTCTCGCCTGGCGCAATTAGGATAACTTAGCTTGGTGCGTTCGTGGCCCTTGGCGGGTTCCTGCATCATGGGGGCGCATTCCTCCGGAGCCTTGAGGGGCATGCTGCCCGCGAGGCCTCCGGGGGAC
The DNA here is from genome assembly GCA_011799875.1 of Thinopyrum elongatum. NCBI lineage: Eukaryota > Viridiplantae > Streptophyta > Magnoliopsida > Poales > Poaceae > Thinopyrum > Thinopyrum elongatum. Next base: position 488,802,631 of record CM022299.1, read on the forward strand.
TCGCGAGGGTCCGGAGCCTCTGGGGATGCCTTCGCCAGGCATCGAACCCCGCGAGGCGCCGAGAGGCAATTTACATAGGGTTCTTTGACGATGAGCCAAACTGTGACTGCCCTTTCTTCAGTCGTCCTTCCCCGGCGATCATCCTGAGTCTGGAGCCCCCGAGCGAGGGCCGACCGTCGCTGGTACGCCGGGGCGCGATGCCCGGCAAGGCCAGGAAACAAGCGCTCCTGAGGCCGGGGGGCGATGGCTCGCTCGAGAGCGTCACGCGAGGACTCGGTCGCCAAGGTCTTGGCGAGGTGCACGCATGAGCGGGCCTGCCGCTGGCGCAGCCTAGGCCGGCTCAGGCGTACACACCGTGCCCAGCCCTCGCTCGCGGGACGCGATGAAGGGAGCCACACCTCTCAAAAACGGAATTCAAGAGAGGAAATACTGCAAGTAGAAAGAAAAAGGAAAAATTCCCCCCTTTTTTGAATAAAGACGCGAGAACTTCAAATTTCATTCCAAGAAGTGGCAAATTGGGTTACAAAAGCAAGCAAAAGAACAGCCGCGTCCGACGCCTACACTAGTCTTCTGGTCTTCCCGCTAGCGCGGAGCATGGGGCCTCCACTAGGCGTGGGCATAGTTGTTAAAAGACAGTGTCGTCCGCCAGCGTGGAGCATGGGGCTTCCACTTGGGCATGGGTGGGAGCCCCCGCGGGGTTGAGGAGCGACGCACCGGGAGACTCCGAGGCGTGTACATCCCACTCATTATTACGTGAGAGTGTCGAGGGTAGAACTTGCGAAGATGCTGGATGTTCCAGGCACTCTGGATGGGGACCCCGTCCTTCGTCTCCAAGCGTACAGCGCCTGGCCTGGAGACGCGGGTGATCCTGAACGGGCCCTCCCACATGGGCGAGAGCTTGTGAAGGCCCTCCCTGGAGAGGACCCGCCTCAGGATGAGGTCACCCACCTCAAGGGTCCGGGAGCGGACGCTAGGACAATGGTATCGCCGCAGCGCCTGCTGGTACCTCGCGGCGCGGAGCGAGGCTTGGCGACGGGCTTCCTCGCTGAGCACAAGGTCCATTCCTCGTGAGGCATCCTGGCGCGCCTTGTCGAATGCCAGGACCCACGGGGAGTGAAGCCTGACCTTGTGTGGGAGGACCGCCTCAGCCCCGTAGACGAGGAAGAACGGGGTCTCGTCGGTGGGCTTAGTCGCGGTGGTGCGGATGGACCACAACACGGACTGAAGCTCACCGAGCCAACCCCTGCCGCAGTCCTTGAGCTTCTTCTTGAAGCTCCTTGTCTTGAGGCCCCTTAGGACCTCCGCGTTGGCACGCTCATCTTGACCATTGCTCCATGGGTGCGCCACCGAAGCGTAACATATCTGTGTTCCAAGGTTAGCACAATATATCCTGAAGAGGTTGCTTGTGAATTGGGAGCCATTGTCAGTAATGATGCGGTTAGGCACTCCAAAACGGATCACGAGGCTCTTGATGACCTTGATGGCCGAGCCGGCGGGAATGGAGCGCACGGGCTCCACCTCCGCCCACTTGGTGAACTTGTCGATGGCGACGTAGAGGTAGCGGTATCCGCCGGCTGCCCGAGGAAATGGGCCCAGGATATCCAGCCCCCAGACCGCGAAGGGCCATGAGAGCGGGATGGCCTGGAGGACCTTGCACGGGCTGATGAATCTGCTTGGCATGGAACTGGCAGGCCTCGCAGGATCGCACTGGCTTAGTGGCGTCGTTGAGTGCCGTAGGCCAATAGAACCCGCTGCGGAACACCTTTCCCACAAGGGTGCGCGATGAGGAGTGGTGTCCACAATCTCCACCGTGGATGTCGGACAACATCTTGCGCCCTTGCTCCTTGGATATGCACCGCAGCGAGACATCGTTGGGGTGTATTCGGTACAGCTCGACGTCTTGCAAGCAATAAGCAGTGGCCTGGCGAACCACGTGTTCCGCGTCCTCCTCTTTCTCTGGCAAGGTGCCGCGGAGCAAGTATGCCCTAAACTCCTCGGTCCAGCAGCCTTCCAGAGGTTCCAGCGCCAGGAGTAGGCGAGCTCCTGAGGTCGGGCCATAGGCCAGGGTGCCTGAGGACGGGGCCGGAGGCGGCTCTTCTCGGAGTAGCGCTGGGCCTGCGGCGGGAGGCGCCGCCAATGGCTTGAAGATCCTTTCCTCGAATTGAAGTGATTGCGACAACTACGAAGAAACGACGAATCCCAACTACGGATATATAAGAACCGAAACTGCTCAGAGCATTCCATCCGGCGTAAGCATCTGGATAATCTGGAATGCGACGTGGCATACCCGAAAGCCCACGCGCTTTAAGCCCGGCCCGCGCTCAGTTAGGAGGATTGGCCGCTATCTGAGCGGTACCACCCACCCTACCCTACTACCTATAGGGGGCCGTCCGTCCTACAGCCGCCAGAAAAGGAACTGCAGTAATCTTGAATAGGAATCCTACAGCGATAAAAAGAAGGGCCATTTGCATTTCTGCCCCTAACTCGAACCACCTACTCAGATTTGCCCCTAATTTCAAAGCATGCTCAAATTTGCCCCTCTGCCGTTAAGTAACTACTCAGAAATGTCCTTCCGTCCAGTCAAAGGCCTTTGACCGTCAGAGTCCCATGTGTACTGTAGCAGACGGAAAGTGCTACAGTATTGGACGGAAAGTGCTACAGTACTGTACGGAAGGGCATTTCTGAGTACTGACTTAACGGCGGAGGGGCAAATTTGAGCATGCTTCAAAATTAGGGGCAAATCTGAGTAGTGGGTTTGAGTTAGGGGCACAGATGTAAATGTCCCTAAAAAGAATCCCCATAAAAATACCACTAGATAGAGCACCAGTGATTTCGTATCCGGTCAAAATCTTGGCTAATTGATCGAAGTGGTTAGCTCCAGTAGACCCATAGATCATGGAACAAATAGGGTGGGTAGGCCCAACCACCACACTACACGTATAGACGCGAGACAACATTTAGGATAGCAAAAGCTTTTTTGGAGCAAGAGGGATTACCTTCCAGATTCTTTTGTGATACCCTCTGTGTCGCCTTCTCCTGGATGGTCAGCCCAGTGTCCTGAATCCTTGAGCTCTTCCTCATGGCTTTGACTGGTGACTTACATTTCATCTTATTTGCTGCTCTCTTGGTCCTTGGATATGATGTCTTCTGCCACTCTCCTTGGTGGCTATTCTCCACCATCTCAGTCCCCTCTGAGGTCAGCTGAATCTGATCAGTGGCTGTCTCTGCCTAATCCACCAAGACGCCAGGCTTCTGGGGCTCGTGGCGAGATGCCCTCTTGGCGATGTCGTCTGCCTCCTTGTTCGTGCCGCACGGGATGTGCTGCAATTCCAGGCCCAAGAAGCGCTATTCAATTTTACGTACCTCTTCCAGGTATGCCTCCATGTGCTCATCCTTTGGTTTGTATTCCTTGTTGGAGAAGTTGACAAAAAGCTGGGAGTCGCCCTTGATGGTGAGATGCTTGAACCCCAGGGCGGCCGCGGCCCTGAGGCCGGTGATCAGGCCCTCGTATTTTGCGATGTTGTTGGAGACCTTCTCGCCACACTGAAAGCAGAGTTGCACGACATAGTAGAGCTTGTCCTTGGTCGGTGAGATGAGTACGGCTCCAGCTCCCGCGCCCCGCTGCGCGAAGGCACCATCGAAGTGCATGACCCAGCCGTCAGGTTCCTCGTCGCCGGGTGTGAGGAATTGGCCCTCGTCCAGCCCCCGGTCGGGAGCATCTGTCCACTCCGCCACGAAATCAGCGAGGGCCGCACCCTTGATGACCCTGGTGGTGCTGAACTCCATCTGGAAGGCCTACAGCTCGATGTTCCACTCTGCAACCCTCCCAATAGCGTTGGGGCTGCGAAGCACCTTCTCCAGGGGGTACGCGGAGACAACCTTGATGGGGTGGCCCTGAAAATAATGACACAACTTTCTTGAGGCGACAAGGAGCGCAAGCAGGAGATTCTGTTGCATGGGGTAGCGCGCGTGCATCCCTTAGCACTGTGCTGACGAAGTACACCGGGTGCTCGATGAGTGACGAGGCATCGATGGCGCTTTGCTCTGCGCGGGGCGTGAGGGACACGGGATCCCCGCAGGCTGCTGGAGCGACGGAATCCTGAGGAGCGCCATCCTGAGGCGGCAAAGGTTGCGCGACCCCTCGTGGGTCGCCCTACTTTGCGCCTGCGCCGGTGTGCTCTTCTCGGACCGCCACGAGTGCTGCGCTAGCTGAGTGGGGGGTAGCCGCTAGGTAGAGCACTAGGGGCTCATGAGGATGAGGCACCACCATGACAGGTGGGCTTGTGAGGTATCTCTTGAGGTCTTCGAAGGCCGCTTTAGCCTCTGGGGTCCACTCGAAAGGGCCCTTCCTCTTCATCAACTTGAAGAAAGGGAGGGCGCGCTCGCCAAGCTTGGAGATGAAGCGCCCCAAGGAGGTCATGCAACCCGTGAGCTTCTGCATCTCCTTGAGGGTCTGAGGTGGGCTCATCCTTTCTATTGCCTTGATCTTCTCGGGGTTAGCCTCAATCCCCCTGTGTCACACCAAGAAACCCAGCAGCTTGCCGGGCGGAACCCCGAACACGCATTTCTCCGGATTTAGCCTTAGGTTCACCTTGCGCAGGTTGGCGAATGTCTCCTCTAGGTCCTCGATGAGGGCCCTTGCTTCCTGCGACTTGACCACAATGTCGTCGATGTATGCCTCCGCATTTCGCCCCAGCTGCGGCCCCAGCGCTATGCGTATCAGCCGCTGGAAGGTTGCACCGGCTTTACGCAGCCCGAAGGGCATGCAGGTGTACCAATACACGCCACATGGGGAGATGAAGGCCGTCTTCTTGACGTCCTTCGTTGCCATCTTGATCTGATGATACCCTGAGAAAGCGTCCAAAAAGCACAACAGATCGCACTCGGCGGTGGAGTCCACGATCTGGTCAATGCGCGGAAGCGGGAAGGGGTCCTGAGGGCAGGCCTTGTTGAGGCTCGTGAAGTCAACGCACATATGCTCCTTCCCCCCCTTTTTGGGGACAATCACCGGGTTGGCCAGCCAATCCGGGTGCCGCACTTCCCGAATAACGCCGGACTCTTGTAGCTTACGGACCTCTTGGACGATGAATGCTTGCTTCTCTTGTGCTTGATGTCGCTCCTTTTGCTTCACGGGGCATGCTCCGGGGCATACCCTCAGGTGGTGCTCGATCACCTCCCTCGGGATGCCAACCAGGTCTGATGTCTCCCAAGAGAACACGTCCTTGTTCGCCCGGAGGAAGCCAATCAATGCCTCCTCCTGCTCCGGGGGAAGGTGCTACTTCTTGAGCTTGCATTGGTTTTTCCCTTGAAGAGGAAAGGGTGATGCAGCAAAGTAGAGATAAGTATTTCCCTCAGTTAGAGAACCAAGGTATCAATCCAGTAGGAGGCACAAGCAAGTTTCCAATCTATGCACCTACACAAACAATCAAACACTTGCACCCAACGCGATAAAGGGGTTGTCAATCCCTTCACGGTCAATTGCAATGGTGAGATCTGATAGAGATAGATATAAAAGATTACTAAAACATAAAATAAAATAAAAGTAAATAAATTGCAGCAAGATATTTTTGGTATTTTTGGTTTATAGATCTGAAAATATATAAGGGAAAATAGACCTGGGGGCCATAGGTTTCACTAGAGGCTTCTCTCTTGAAGGAAAATAATACGGTGGCTGAACAAATTACTGTTGAGCAATTGATAGAAAAGCGCAAAGTTATGACAGTATCCAAGGCAATGATTATGCATATAAGCATCACGTCTGTGTCAAGTAGACCGAAACGATTCTGCATCTACTACTATTACTCAACACATCGACCGACTCCTGCCTACATCTAGAGTATTAAGTTCAAGAGAACAGAGTAACGCATTAAGTAAGATGACATGATGTAGAGGGATAAACTCAAGCAATATGATGAAACCCCCATCTTTTTATCCTTGATGGCAACAATACAATACATGCCTCGCTACCCCTACTATGTCACTGGGTGAGGACACCGCAAGATTGAACCCAAAACTAAGCACCTCTCCCATTGCAAGAAGAATCAATCTAGTTGGCCAAACTAAACCGATAATTCGAAGAGAAATACAAAGATATCAAATCATGCATATAAGAATTCAGAGAAGATTCAAATAATATTCATAGATAATCTGATCATAAATCCGCAATTCATCAGATCTCGACAAACACACCGCAAAAGAATATTACATCGGATAGAACTCCAAGAACATCGAGGAGAACATGATATTGAAGATCATAGAGAGAGAGAGAAGAAGCCATCTAGCTGCTAGCTATGGACCTGTAGGTCTGAGGTAAACTACTCATGCTTCATCGGAAGGGCAATAGGGTTGATGTAGATACCCTCCGTGATCGAATCCCCCTCCAGCAGATCGCGAGAAAAGTCCCCAAGATGGGATCTCACGGGAACAGAGGCTTGCGGCGGCGGAAAAGTATTTTTGTGGCTGCCTCTGATGGTTTGGGAATATTTGGGAATTTATAGGCCGAAGATTAGGGTTAGAGGAGCTCCGAGGGACCCACAAGGCAGGGGGCGCGCCCTGCACCCGTGTCGTCGCCTTGGGACCCCTTTTCCTTGGTCTCCAAGTCCTACGTGTGTCTTCTGGTCCAAGAAAAATCATCGTAAAGTTTTATTCCGTTTGGACTCCGTTTGATATTCCTTTTCTGCGAAACTCAAAAACAAGGAAAAAACAGAAACTGGCACTGGGCTCTGGGTTAATAGGTTAGTCCCAAAAATAATATAAAATAGCATATTAATGCATATAAAACATCCAAAACAGATAATATAATAGCATGGAACAATAAAAAATTATAGATACGTTGGAGACGTATCAGAAGGCCGCTCCTATGGTGAAGGTGGGGCCTGGATTCTTGTCGTCGACGAGCACCTGCTTCGTCTCGGCCCGGTCCTGAGAGACCAGTTGCCTATTCTTCATGGGTGCGGCCCCGAGGGCCTCCGGGGCATCCGCCGCACCTGGTCGAGAGGCCGTCGCGGCCCCGTAGGTGAGCTTGAGAGCTCGGCCCGTGTCCTTTGTGTCCTCGGCCACCGTGATGATGCCGACGCTGCCCGGCATCTTGATGACATTGTAGCTTGGATGAGTTGCCGCCATGAACTTGGCGAGGGCCTGATACCCCAGGATGGCGTTGTACGGGAGGCCGATGTGGGCGACGTAGAGGTCGATGAGCTCGGTGCGGTAATTGTCACGCTTGCCGAAGGTGACGGGGAGGCGTACCTGCCGCAGGGGGGTGGTTGAGCCCTTGACCACCCCCGAGAAGGGCTTGGTGGGCGCGAGCTGGTCGTAGGGCACTTGGAGTAGGTCGAAGGTCTCCACGGAGAGGACGTTAAGGCCGGCGCCACCGTCGATGAGGGTTTTGGCGACCGCAACGTTGCTGATGGTGGGCGTGCATAGCATGGGGAGCGCACCCGCAGCGACCATAGTCTTGGGGTGATCCTTCAAGTCGAAGGTGATGTCGACCTCAGGCCCGGCGCGCCCCCGGGAAGCCTCATGCTGCGGCTGAGTAGCGCCCGACTGACGGAAGAACTGCTTGATGTGGCAGCCGGAGGTAGGCGCCTACGACCCGCCGATGATGCATGCAATCGCGTGGGGCGCCGGAGCCGCGAAGCGCGTGACGAACTGGCCGCGGAGCCCCTCCCACGAAGAGATCGAGGCGTCTAGGAGGCCGCGAAGCCAAGATCGAGGGGCCTCCGTGAGGGCAAGGGGGGGCCAGTTTGCCATGGCCTTGTCGTCGCCACCAACTGCTTGGATGGCCTGCGCGTACAGCTGGAGGAACTCCTCGGGGTCCGCAGCACCATCGTACTGTGGGGGAAGCGCTGGCCTGAACTTCGTGGGCCACCGCACCCAGCGCAAGCTGGGGGTGAAGGCCGGGCAGCCCGCCACGCTCCCGTAGGCTTCGAGCGGCTAGACCAGCGGGACAACGTCCGCCATGGAAACAGCGAGGCGAGGGCAGAGCGTGGTCGGTGAAGTGTTGGAGCTTCGACACGCCCCTACCTGGCGTGCCAAATGTCGGATTCAGGTCTCCCCAGACCCAAGGAGGTTCGAACTCTGGGGCATGTGCGAAGATCTCAACCAACCCAAGTCTCAAGCTCGCCACCCTACAGCCTAGCCTCGTCGAGCTCATGCGAGTGGGGAAGAAGATGAACATGGCAGTTTACCCAGGTTCGGGCCACCTTGTGGTGTAAAACCCTACTCCTGCCTTGTGGTGGATTGGCCTCACGAGGAGGCTGAGGATGAACTAGTACAGTGGCTTGAGCGGCCTCGCGAGGGCTCGAGTGATGCGGATGGAGTGGTCAAGGGTCCGATTCGGGATCCCCCTCTATGGTGGTGGCTAACCTATATTTATAGTGGCCTTGGTCCTCTTCCCTCGAAACTTAGGCGGGAAGGGATCCCACAACGGCCAATTTGAAAGAGGATAAGAAGTACATCTAATCCTGACGAAAGGTGGTCTTCGCCTGCAAAGCTTCTGGTCGTGACGTAGTGGTGGGCTCGGTGATGACATCCGTCCTGCCGAGCTCGTGGTCTTGGTCTTGTTGCATCGAAATGGATACCTTTGGGGGGTTCCTTGGGAACCCGCGCCTGTCCTTGCTCCCTTAGCACTGAAGGGGAAACTGCCTCCTCTACGCCCGCTGGCACCCGCCTGGCCTTGGTCGTCATGGCTCACGTCATCATAGCCTCGTGAGGCTGGGTACCTGCATAGAAATCTCCGCTCCTCGGGAGGCAACCTGGGGAGGCTCCTCCTCTGGAGGTCTTGATGCCGTCCGCCACACGAGGCTGGGGGCCCTCGTGAGGGTATTGCCTGGGAGTCGTTGTAGCTGGGCCATACTAGGCCGTCGATGGGCCCACGTGCTGGGCCGCAGGCAGGCAGATCTGGGTACCCCCGATCACAGAACACCGACAGCTTTGCCTGATCATCCTCTTAAGAAAAATGAAATACTTGATATCTTCTATAATGGACTAACCGATGCTTCTAGAGACTTCCTAGATAGTTGTGCTGGTTGTGTTGTCAGGAAATGAACTGTTGAACAAGCTGAGGAATTATTGAATAATATATTGAAAAATTATGATGATTGGACTCTTCCTGAACCACCGCCTAAACCCACTTCGAAAAAGAGGGGTATCTTATATCTCAGTCCTGGAGATATGGAGGAGGCAAAGAAAAGTATGAAGGAAAAGAGTATTAAAGTAGAGGATGTTAAAAATTTACCTCCTATTGAAGAAATACATGGACTTGACACACCACCACCAAAGGTGGTAGAGGTAAATTCTTTAATGAAAATTGATGAAAGTGATATCCCTTACAATAAACATCCTAGTCAATGCTTTTATGAGTTTGACAACTACATTAGAAAACAAGATCACTTCAATGAAAATGTTATGAAACAATTGAAATACAACTCCAATATGATTGCTCGCTTGAGTGACTTGTTATTTAGAATTACTAATCATGTAAGAGGTATAGGGAAACATGCTTCTATGGTTCAAACTCAATTAGGACAAGTTGCTAAATCTCAAAGAGAGTTGCTTGATGAAATGAATAATAATATAAATGACTTTGCTATTAGAGTAGCAACTAGAGGAGGTAAAATGACTCAGGAACCACTTTATCCTGAGGGACACCCTAAAAGAATTGAACAAGACACTCATAGAATTCATACTGATGCACCTAGTCCTTCTAGAAAGAAGAAGAAAAATAAAAATGATAGGACTTTGCATACCTCTAGTGAACCTGAAGTAGAAAAACCTCCTGATAATGATAATGATGTTTCTATTTCTGATGCTGAAACTCAATCTGGTAATGAACACTCATCTAGTGATAATGAAAAGGATAATGATGATGTTCATGAACACACTCAACCAGACCATGATAAAACCAGATAATGATATTGAAATAGAACGAGCTGTTGATCTTGATAACCCACAACCTAAAAATAAAAGATATGATAAAAGAGACTTTGTTGCTAGAAAACATGGAAGAGAAAGAGAACCATGGGTTCAAAAACCCATGCCCTTTCCACCTAAATCAACTAAGAAAAAGGATGATGAAGAATTTGAACGCTTTGCTGAAATGCGTTGGCCAGTCTTTTTGCGCACTCGGTTGACTGATATATTAAAGATGGCCCCTTATGCAAAATATATGAAAGACATCATCACTAATAAGAGAAAAATACCTGAAGCTGAACTCTCCACCATGCTTGCTAATTATTCCTTTAAGGATGGAGTACCTAAAAAACTTGGAGACCCAAGAATACCAACTATACCTAGCTCCATCAAAAGAAATTATGTTAAAACTGCTTTGTGTGATCTAGGAGCTGGTGTTAGTGTTATGCCTTTCTCCTTATATAAAAGACTTGATTTGAATAAATTCACACCTACTGAAATATCTTTGCAAATGGCTGACAAATGAACTGCCATACCTATCAGTATTTGTGAGGATGTGCCCGTTGTTGTTGCAAATGTTACTATCTTAACTGACTTTGTTATACTTGAGATGCCCGAGGACGACCACATGTTGATTATCCTTGGTAGACCCTTTTTGAATACTGCAAGGGCTGTTATTGATTGCAATAAAAGCAAGGTTACTTTTCATATCAAAGGTAATGAACATACGGTGCACTTTCCGAAGAATCAATTCCAAGTGAATGGTATTCATGTTATTGAGAAATCTCCGACACTCACTATTGGAAGTTTTCAACTACCTCTACCTACTGCCAAAAAGATATGAAATGCTTATTGTTGGGGACATGCATATCCCCGTTGAGGTAACTTAGTGTTTTACGAAAGTTCTTCGGTTTCATGCTAATCGAAGGTGGTTGTTAATAAGACTTGATCAACCTTATTAATGAATCATTTTTGAGAGGTATGAAGTTGATGAATTTAGTAAGCACAACCTTCTGCTCCCAACTTTTATTTTCTTTTTTTCTTAGTTAAATAAAATAAAATGCCATGTTTTGTCTGCTTTCTGAGTTTCCCGTGTAATAAAAAAATGACCCAAAAATAAAAGTTCTCAGAATGCCCTGAAAATTTAATACGATTTTTTCGTATTATTTCTAAATTTTTAGTACAAATAACATCAGAGGGGGTGCACCAGGTGGGCACAACACACCTGGGCGCGCCAGCAGCCCCAGGCGCGCCATGGTGGGTTGTGGTCCCCACGTTGGCCCCCTCACTTATCTCTTTAGCCCATGTCATCTCCTACCTCCAGAAAAAAATCACCATTGCTCTCTCTCTCTCTCGTGTTCTTGCTCTCAAACCCGTGGATTTCGATCTCTTTACTCGAAGCTCCATTTCCGAAACTGTTTTGGGGGATTGCTACTTGGTATGTGACTCCTCCATTGCTCCAATTAGTTTTCGCTTTAGTATATTATATTTTGAATAATTAGCTACTCTTGGTGCTGCTGTAGATGAGCTTGCATGTTGAATTCTTAGAGTTCTAAGTAGTTTGAATGCTCAATATATCCTCTATGGTCCCTTATGAGTAGTTGCTATCAATCTTGTGAAGTTTTGTTGACAAATTTTTTCAGAATTTTGTTCATAGAAATAAGATGAGTTTCTTTAGGAAGTTTGCCTCCAAGAAAAGCGCTAAGGGCGTCATTGGGGAATCATCGGACAATGACCTCCATACTCGGAGAAGGGCAGAGGTGCGGCCGTACGAATGGCCGCATAACCCCTTCATGGATGGAGCCGGGATCCGTCAAGAGTTCGCACAATTTGTTGCTAATGCTAGTCTCACCGACTTCATCGCAGCTGAGTGTGAACAATACCAGCTCCTTACAAATTCCTTTGTGCAAAATTTCCATTTCCTGAGCAGGAATAACCCCCCTGAGGTGCAGCTTAATTTATATGCTGAAACCCGTCAGATGCCACTCACTGATTTTTGCAATGTATGCTTGATTCCTTCTGACGGGGAAATAAGAGAGCCTGGGCCTGTAGAGTTTGAGGACTTTTATCATACTTTGTTAGTGGGAGATGAGAGAGGCGTGTCGAGAGTCACTGCTACTAGTTTGCAGTTTCCTTCTGTGCATTATTTTGCTCTATTCATTGCTAAGTGTTTAATTGCTAGAGAAAAGGTTGGTGCACTCAGTGCTCCCGACTTTGCCATCTTACGCCGTGCACTTTATGGCGATAACACCTTTATCCTCCGGGCCATTATTGCACGCCGTCTGCACCTTAACAGAACTAAGGGAAAAATTCATGGCGGTATTTATGCTACTCGCTTAGCGAGTCACTTTAATGTTCAGATTTGCCAGCATGATTATCGTTTACCCAAGGTTTATTTTGATCACCGGGCGATGATGGATCACCAGATTACCGATATTGATAATTCTATTAATCACATTCCTTACAACCTGGTTTTCAGTGTGGATTCCCGTGATATTATTCCGCTGCCTACGCCTGCTTTGTTTGATTCTATTGCCAGGGGCGGATACAGGATCATGCCTGAGGACATTATTGCCTACCGGAACGCCCAAGCAGAGGCAGAGGAGGAGCCTCAGGAGTGGGATGCTCAGGTGCCCACTCCACAGCACTTCGAGATGGGACCGGATGGCTACTACAAATCGTGATTACCAAGCTAGGCCAAAAGCCTAAGCTTGGGGGAGTGCGTATTTCCACCGACATTACATTCATGTTCACAGATTTCATTCCAGTTGTCGGTGTTCACACTTTTTCATTGTATTATCCATGTTAGATTTAATTTCTCGCTTTCTTCTTGTGTGTTTGAAAAACTTTGAGAAAATCCAAAAAAATGTTTCTTGCTTCTTTTCGGTTTTTCTTTCTAGTTTAGTTAGTTGTAGTATTTAAAAGAAAACCCAAAAAGATTTCCTTGTTCTTCTTTTGCTTGTTGGGAGCTTTCCCGTGTAAATAGTTTTTCTCATTTTTGTTTTTCTTTCTCTTTAATTTGCTTTCTTCAAGAAAAAATAAAAACTCCAAAAATATTTCAGTGCGTTTCTCTGGATTTCTTTTCCTTTTTATTGATTCGTATCGAGGAGAAGACCACGATGAAAATGTTGAGTGGCTCTCATATGCATTGATATTGATCTAATAAAGAGACCATATTACCTTGTCTTCTCCTTTTTGAATAAAATGTTTGCAGATTCTAGCTTAGTCAACGGCACCCTTGCACTATTATTATTTTCATATCATTCGGTCATGCAAGTGAAAGGCAATAATGACGATATTTGATGAACTGGGTGTGGCAGAGAGAAACGGGTATGAACTCAACTTCTTCTGTTTTTTGTAAATATGTTTAACCTAGTATCCATGATTCAGCCTATTATGATCAAACATGGTTGCAATGACAATTAGAGATTATAGTTTCTCATGCCATGCTTAAGTAGCTAGGAGTGGATAATGATTTATCTTGGATGTCAACATGCATTAAAATGATTGTGATGTAGTATGATGATATGGTATCCTCCTCTGAATGTTTCAAGTGGCTTGACTTGGCACATGTTCATGCACGTAGCTGAATCAAAACCAACATAGCCTCTACGATATTTATGTTCATGGTTTCCATATCCTACTCATGCTAGTATTCAATGTTAATTATGCATAGCTCATGTTCATGACCATTTTCGCTCTCTAGCTGGCCGCTTCTCAATCTATTTGCTAGCCTTCGCCTGTACTAAGCGGGAATACTGCTTGTGCATCAAAATCCTAAAACCCAAGTTATTCCAGATGAGTCCACCATATCTACCTATATGCGGTATTACCCTGCCGTTCTAAGTAAATTTGCATGTGCCACCTCTAAAAACTTCAAATAAACTTCTGTTTTTGTGTGCCTGGATTGTTCATAGAGCGACAGGGGGTAGTCGGTATCTTTCATGCTAAGCGAGTTATTCTCATGATGAGTGTTTATTCACTCGTCCTTGCACGAGAGGGGCGGTAATAGGGATTCCCAGTCCCGAAATAAAAAATTGCAAATAATTAAACAAAACTTCCCCAGGAATGATGTTGGTATGGACGGTACCCGTGGATTCGGCTAGCCGTGGAGTGTGTTTGTTGGTGGAGGGGGAGTAAACCTTTACTTTTATCGCTTGGGAACCGCCACTAATGTGTTTAGCATGGAAGATATCGATAACTTTTGGTCGTGAAGTAAATAGAAAGGGTGCATTTCCCAAAATTACATTTATGTCTGTTTTAAAAATCTGAGCTCTGGCAGCGCTGCAAATCCCTGCTTCCCTCTACGAAGGGACTATCTATTTACTTTTATGATGAGTCATCACCTTCTCAAATAAGCGCCAGATCTGAGAGCACTATTGTCATCCTCATGCATTGTGCATAGTTAATGTTGGATGCATCATGACTGGATCTTTTCTACCATGAATTACAATGTTTAGTCGATGCTTGAACTTTGGAGGTGCTCTGCATTTATGTTTTGCGATCTCAGAAAGGGCTAGCGAGATACCACTATTGTCATATTATATCACGGTTGTTTTGACAAAGTGTTGCTGTTTGAGATATTTTATTTTTCCTCGCTAGTTGCTTATGCCATTGATATGAGTTAATATAATTTCTAAGAGTTATTGTTGACATGGTTAGTCATAATCTTTGCTTAAAACCTGGGTGCTACTTAAGCTTATTTATGTAAACAAGAACAAAAGAGTTCGTAAAAGTTTTTCTTTTTCACTTTCAGTTTGTCAACTGAATTGCTTGAGGACAAGCAAGGGTTTAAACTTGGGGGAGTTGATACGTCTCTGTCGTATCTACTTTTCCTAATGCTTTTGCTCTTGTTTTGGACTCTAATTTGCATGATTTGAATGAAACTAACCCGGACCGACACTGTTTTCAGCAGAACTACCATGGTGTTGCTTTTGTGCAGAAATAAAAGTTCTCGGAATGGAACGAAACTTTTTGGAGATTTATTTTACAATAAAAGAAAAATACTGGAGCCAAGAACCACCGGAGGGGGGGCCCCTGGGTGAGCACAACCCACCAGGGCCCCTCCAGGCGCGCCCAGGGGGTTGTGCCCACCTGGTGGCCCCGCAGACCCTGACTCCGACTCCTTAAATACCTAAATTTGGAGAAAAAACCAGGGAGAAAGAATTACCGCGTTTCATGATACGGAGCCGCCGCCACCTCCTGTTCTTCGTCAGGAGGCCAGATCTGGAGCCGTTTGGGGCTCCGGAGGGGGGGATCTTCGGTCTTCGTCATCACCAACCCTTCTGCATCGCCAATTCCATGATGCTCCCTACCGGGAGTGAGTAATTCCTTCGTAGGCTCGCTGATTGGTGAGGAGTTGGATGAGATTCATCATGTAATCGAGTTAGTTTTGTTAGGGCTTGATCCCTAGTATCCACTATGTTCTGAGATTGATGTTGTTATGACTTTGCCATGCTTAATGCTTGTCCCTTTGGGCCCGGGTGCCATGATTTCAGATCTGAACCGTTTATGTTTTCACCATTATATCTATGTTCTAGATCCGATCTTGCAAGTCATATTCACCTATTATGTGTTATGATCCGTAAACCCCAGAGTGACAATAGTCGGGATACTTTCCAGTGATGACCGTAGTTTGAGGAGTTCATGTATTCACTATGTGTTAATACTTTGATCTGGTTCTCTATTAAAAAGACCCTGACTCCGACTCCTTAAATACCTAAATTTGGAGAGAGAAAAATCAGGGAGAAAGAATTATCGCGTTTCACGATACGGAGCCGCCGCCACCTCCTGTTCTTCGTCGGGAGGCCAGATCTGAAGCCCGTTTGGGGCTCCGGAGAGGGGGATCTTTGGTCTTCGTCATCACCAACCCTTCTCTATCGCCAATTCCATGATGCTCCCCACCAGGAGTGAGTAATTCCTTCGTAGGCTCGCTGGTGGGTGAGAAGTTGGATGAGATTCATCATGTAATCGAGTTAGTTCTGTTAGGGCTTGATCCCTAGTATCCACTATGTTCTGAGATTGATGTTGTTATGACTTGCCATGCTTAATGCTTGTCACTTTGGGTCGGGTGCCATGATTTCAGATCTAAACCGTTTATGTTTTCACCATTATATCTATGTTCTAGATCCAATCTTGCAAGTCATATTCACCTATTTCATATTGTGATCCGTAAACCCCGGAGTGACAATAGTCGGGATACTTTCCGGTGATGACGTAGTTTGAGGAGTTCATGTATTCACTATGTGTTAATGCTTTGTTCCGGTTCTCTATTAAAAGGAGGTCTTAATATCCCTTAGTTTCCTTATGGACCCCGCTGCCACGGGAGGGTAGGACAAAAGATGTCATGCAAGTTCTTTCCATAAGCACGTATGACTATTTACGGAATACATGCCTGCATTATATTTATGAACTAGATCTAGTTTTGTATCGCCCTAGGTAATGACTGTTATATGATGAATATCATCCAATGAATTCACCGATCCAATGCCTACGAATTTTCCACCTATTGTTCTTGCTAAGTTACTACTATTGTTGCTACTGTTACACTTGCTACAAAATCTTTGCTACCATTGTTACCGTTACTGTTACTATTATCACTGCTACCAAAACTATCATATTATTGTGCTGCTGATTTCCTTGCTGCTGATAATTAATTTCCAGGTGTGGTTGAATTGACAACTCAGCTGCTAATACTTACAAATATTCTTTGGCTCCCCTTATGTCGAATCTATAAATTTGGGTTGAATACTCTACCCTCGGAAATTGTTGCGATCCCCTATACTTGTGGGTTATCAGAAGTCACCGATCGAGACGTGCTTGTTACAGATCAAAGTGGGGGATGTGCCCAAATAACATCTTGACCGGCATGAGTCCTGCATCAAGAATCAATTGTCCTACCGAAGGCCCTATCCGTCGCTCGAAGTTTCCTTGATAATTAAGACAATAAACCCAGAGAAGAGCTTTGGGCGTTTAATGACTACACCTCATTTATCCCCAAGGATATGATCGATGTTACCCTACTGAACCTTATTGTCACCAGTGTTTGGTATAACACTTCACGGTCTCCTTGCTCCTAGCCTCACCGGTGCTCGATCTCCATGATCTTGGGTACCTGCAGGGATGAAGATTGCGGACAAGGCAAGAAACATCTTCATGGAATAATTTTATTTCACACATAGAGGACGTTATGTCAAAGGCTTCCATTGATCCCCTCAACAAATACCTTGGGTTGCAAGGCTTATGCCTCAACCCATACCTTACCGAACTACTCACATATGGAGATCAGATCGCGGGAAGAAAACATTGAAGAACACATCTTGAGATTGATTGATTGCAATATGTCTTACAATGGATGCCTTGTGCGATGCACGACTACAAGTGTGAAAGAGATGGAATAGAACTATGGTGGTGGTGGAGATGGCTACGGCGATGGAGATGGCGGCAGCTAGGGTTTATGGATGAAGATGATGATGAAGAGATTCTAGCTTCTGTGCTCGTCTCTGTGTTGACATTTTGAAGGGGTCCCTTTAACAAAAGTTGTACAAGTGGACAATCTGCCTCGAAATCCACACCAAACGAGCACTCATACGGGCATATGGAATGTCGTCTTTTGTGCTGTCTTTCGCAAACGCTTCCTGTTGATTCTTTCTTCCTCCATTCTCCTTCCATTCCATTTCCACGCGTGATTTCTTCCCTTTTTAGCCCATTTCCTGTGGAAACACATCAAAGAGAGGATTTGTGGAATCCTTTGCATTCATTAGTCACTAGTACCAATATCATAGCAAATATCTCTTTTTAATTGAAATATCTCGGTTTAAACAAAGGTGAAATGAGTGTAAAAATATCACTCATCAAACCTATACCCATCTTAAATAGTACAGAGGTCATATGACTCAAAAGGGAAAGAAGAAGAACAAAATGAATGCTACATCTTCACTTCACCTTCGACCTTCTCAGCTGCAGTCAAGTTTCTTCGGACAAACACCGAACAAATTGCTTCACATCAGCAATAATTTTGAAGGGGTTAACTTCTTATCATAAACCTTCTCACCTACGGCTTTGATAGATATAACTCAATCATATATGCATCACAAATGTTCTTCGATGAAGTTCCTTGAACTTGACACCAAAGATAGCATTCTCTTCGGTTCTGCATGGACTATTTCTCTTTGTGTGCACTGGCAAACAAATTAATCCATGCCTATTTATGTCAACAATATCCAAAACACAAGAGGGAAAATATTGCACCAACATTTTTAGTAAATAATGTCAACATATCTCAAGGAACTAATGCCTCCTACAAGCTTATTTCAGGAAATGTTCCTTATTGGTAGGGTAGAGGTAGAAGGGCATTGGGTGTGCCCACCAATGGTGTAGTCACCACCTTAGCGATACTGACACCATCGGGGCTTCTCGATGCCAATCGTATCTCTACTGCTTGATCAATCAACACTTGGAGATTGGCTTTATTCATTTCTAACAATCTCTCAAAATCAACAGAGCTATATATTTTCACATCTTCCGAGTCAACGCCCACCTTTGGGTCACCTAGCTCCGAGGGAATACCAGGAACTTCCTTTTCCCCATCATGGGGCATCTTGCTCTTTGTCGGTTAAGACACAAAATAGAGCATGAGGCTCTCATACCAATTGAAAGGATCGAGATGGACCTAGAGGGAGTTGAATAGGTACAATTACAAATTTAATTACATGTTAGCAATTTTAGGCAAATGTGGAGTATAAATGTGAGCCTAACAATTGCAAAGGTGAGTCAAGTTCATAGCAAAGATGAAAAGAATGATAAGTAGAAACCAAACAACACAATATGATATATCAAATTCCAAGGACTGCATAATGAGATAATCACAAGTAAAGAGCTAAGGTTAGATATGACCGAAACTCCGGAGACGAGGATGTATCCCGTTTTTCACTACCTTGGAGGGAAGCTAGTCATCATTGGAGGCGTGGGTGTTACCACGATGGCACGCCAACACTACAAAGGCTCACCTATTCTCCTTAAGATATCAACGGATGTGATTCCCAACCACTAGTGGTAGCCCTTGAGGCGATCTACAGACCTTCACAAAATTTCTGGGGGTAATCACAACAATTGATTCCTCTCCGAAGAACCCCTACCGCCTAGGAGTCTCCAACCTCCAAGAGTAGCAAGACAAGAACCAAGGATCCATATCTGCTCAAACACAAAAG
Source organism: Thinopyrum elongatum (assembly GCA_011799875.1). Lineage (NCBI taxonomy): Eukaryota > Viridiplantae > Streptophyta > Magnoliopsida > Poales > Poaceae > Thinopyrum > Thinopyrum elongatum. The sequence goes on from CM022299.1 coordinate 488,821,749, forward strand.
TGAATGGTCAGAGTGTGGGGAACAAGTGGATCTTGCTTTTGATTGGTTTCCCTTTGAATCTCTCCAAGGATCAAATGAATAGGGCTTGAGAGACTAGGAGAAGAAAGTGTGGAGACTATGAACGAAATATGCTCAAAGGGTAACCCTAGAACAAAGTGAGTTGGAGTATATATAGTGGAGCTCCAAATCCAAACCGTTATAGCCCAAAATTGTGCTACCGACCCAACCTAGACCAAATAGTTTGATAGTACAAATGAAATTAGGGTTTGGCTAAAGCTGGCATATGATTTTTTATACCACTAGACAATCTGGTCCAAGGGACAGATAGTCTGGTCCAGGGGGACTAGACAGTCTGGTCGGTCTAGGGGAAAACCCCCATGGCAGAGTGATAACTGGACAATCTAGTAGCTCCGGAAGGCTTTGGGGTGATGCAGCAAGGCACCAGATAGTCCAGTCCTATGGACCAGACAATCTTGACCACACCATCGTACAGTCCAAAGTACCGGACTACCTATTCACCACATAATATTTGCTTTTTTCTCTACATGTCGACCGGATAGTCTGGTAGCAATTTTTTCACTAGGACTAGGCGGAGTGGATGGTTCCAAAGGTGTTCACATGGAGCTCAAGATGTTATTTGTGTGGGAGGAGGTGCCCAGAGCCCTCGACTTCGAAGTCTAGGGCATCGAAATGGAGAACCATGCATGGCCTTAGGGAAGGAGATGGGATGAACCTTGCTCCCCTTCGTGTTGGTGTCAGGGCAGAGGGGGCCGATGAAGAGGTTTTAGCTTGGCATGAGGTCGCCGATCTGAGTTGGGATAAGAAATCCTGATTTGCTTGGCGAATCAGTGCACACTCGTCCCTAACTGGCGCACCAATTGTTGGTGTTTTGTACCAAGAGAGCCACCGAGGGGAGACCAATTTGTTCCGGGGGGGTGGGGGTCAATATGGTGAGGCGAAGAACAATGGATTTACCCAGGTTCGTGCCCTCTGGGAGGAGGTAAGACCCTACTCCTACTTCTAGTGTTGTATTGTTTGGGGGCTTGCGAGAGATCGGGAAGATCATGAGAGAGCTATGTTTTCTTGGGCTACAAGTCTCTCAGCATGGCGATGGTGGATACCCTTTTTGGGTGGTAGGTGGAAAAACTTTAGGCCAACTCCAGCGCACGACCCCATCCCGTCCGGCCCCGTCCATTTGGGGCAAAACGGACAGAGCCCATGGCCTAGCGCGCCACGGCCTGGACCCATCTTGTCCGTTTTGTGTCCGGCCCGACCCATTTCGAGCGCAAACATGCGCCCGGTTTGGGTCCAGGCGGACAGCAAACGGATGCGCCGCTCGTCCGCATCGGTGTCGCGTGGCAGCCAGCCACCTACCTCCCACCGCCCAACATAAATGCACACGCGCGGTCGGCCCCACCTGTCATCCACCCAGGAGAGCGGTAGGCGTCCTTCTTAAATGGGAAGCCGTGGACCGGTCACAGTCCACGCTCCCACTCCAGTCCCTGCTGCCTCCTCGAAACCTGACACCCAAACCCTAGTTCTCCCTTCCCCTTCCTCGATCTCGCCGGCCGCCGGCAGCCATGGTGTGGTGGATCACCGGCCGCAAGGGGGCGCACGACCGCGAGGCTGGCTCGTCCTCGGGCCACCGCCGCCGCGTCAAAGCAGAGCCCGCATCACCCCCATGGAGGGCCCCCGCGCCGCCCGCATTCAGCATCACCCCTGCGGCCATCGGCGAGCGCGACCGGCACTACATCCACGCGGATGTTTGCCGCCGTTATTGGGAGACCAGGACGCCGCTCCCTTGGAGCGATGTTCACCTGCCCAATAACTGGCACCTGTTTGCGGATCGGGTGCCGATCCTGCCGGTCCCGATGAGCGGTCGTGCCCGCCGCGAGGAGATCGAACGCCACCGCCGCCTCCTGCCTGACGACCTCTACTACGACCCCAGGTACGCCGTCGACTCCGCTCTCTGGGACACTTGGTTTCGGGACGAGCACGACACCAGGCGTGCGTCCTACTTTGCCGGTAGCTCGTCGGGCTCGCGACGGCCACGTACAAAGCGGCGAGCGCATGCTCCGAGCCCTCCCCAGGTGCGCGGCCGTACGCGGGTGCGTGGCATCACGCTGACGCCGTCGCCGTCGCCTTCGCCCTCTCCGTCGCCGCCACCACCTCCCCGCATGACAGAGGAGGAGGAGGCCCGGCTCATTCAACGTGTCATGGAAGACTCCATGAACACGCACGATGAACACCAATGGGAGGGCCTGAACACCATGATGGCCTTCTCTGCGGCCGGCGACGTGGCCGTACCGGAGCTGGAGATGCTGGACGTCAAGGAGGAAGTGAGGGAGGAGGTGCTGGAGGAGCAGCCGGTCGCCGCGTTCCACCCGCACCTGGTGGGCCAGCGGTGGAGCTGGTCGTGCACGACCACGGACATGGCCGACGCCGTGGGGGCCGTGAACTGGCGCCCCACGCCGCCGCGGTCACCGGAGCGCGAGACGTCGCCACGGGGTGAGGTGGTGCAGGCGCCTCCCACCTTCCAGGGACCACCGGCCCACCTCTGGATGCCGCCGCCCTACATCGACCTCACTGGCGACGAGGACGACAACGGCGATGCGTGAGGAGACGTCGACGGCCACGACATCGACGGGCACGGCAGCAGCGCGCGGGTGGCGCTTTTCTTTTGTTTTTATTTTATGTTAATTATGTTTTTGTTAAGAACTATGTAATGGGGTCGTTCTAGGGCCGTGAAGACTGTTTAATTATGTTTATGTTTGCATTTATTTGATTTTTTTCGGCATTTCTTTGAGTTTTTGCGATTTTTTTATATCACGTCCACCCCGGACATGATATGGGGTGCGGCCGTGCGTTGGGCGCACCGACGCGGCAACGGCCCCAAACGGACATAGGCGACCCCATTGCCACCCCAAACGGACGAAAGCAGGGCAAAACGGATGTCCGTTTGGGGTCGTGCGCTGGAGTTGGCCTTATCTACTAGGGTTTTCTGCTTTGCCTTCCTTATATACTAGAAAGAGCTAGGGTTACAATATTCTGCACATCGGCTTGCTCATGGGCTCGAGCCTTTCTGTCTAGTCTGTTGTTGCCCTGGAAGTCACCTCCCAGCCTTCTTCCTTTCCCGGATAGGCTACTCTTCTTCCTTCAGAGCGGATCCCGGCGGCTTTGCGTTGTTCTCTCGTCACGCCATCTTCGATACTACGTCGTATGAACCTAATCTCTAAACCTAGGGCAAGATGATTATCCTCTCTACTATCACTATGCAACTACCGCCGCCACAATTTTTGACCTCTTGAGCAGACCGTGGAGCCGTGAAAGCCTCATAGCCACCATCATCAGTGGCCACACGGGCTTGCAGAACGACTTCCCCTGGCAGCAGCGAGACGAGGGAGAGAAAGAGAAAGGGTGGAGGTGAGTGTGTAGGGATGCAAGAAAAGCCCTAGGCTCGTGAGCCGCCCGAGATCGACTTGTCTTTTGACTCTACTCGAGATCGAGTAAAAAATGAGCTGATTATGAGCACTTTATGTAACTTGATTGAGAAATGAGTTGATCTTGAGCTAACACTGACTCGCTCGATTGTAGTTTGATATAATTTAATAACAGTATTAAATAATGGTGATATATATTAAAAGTAAATATGATAAATTTACTACCATGTATGATGTGTATGATTTTTCTCCATGTAAGCAGGAAAAGAGGAAGCCCTATTGGGTATCATGGGATTCCATGAGCATGCCAAAATATATGGGAGACTTGGGTTTTCGAGATTTTGAAATTTTCAACATGGCTCTTCTTGATAGGCACGCGTGGAGAATAATTGAGAACCCTGGGTCTCTTAGTGCCAGAATATTGGAAGCAGTTTATTACCCAAATGGTGACTTCTTGTCGGCTGAGCTAGGTGGGCACCCATATCAAATCTGGAGGGGTATGATTGAGGGACGTGATACTTTGAAGATGGGGTTAATAGGGCGCATTGGCAATGGATCTACAACTTACATATGGAACATGAACTGACTTCCTTGGATAGAAAATATGAGACCCATTGTTGCCCTAGTAAATGATCCGCCAGTGTTAGTATCCGAACTATTGGACCATGATAATGCATCCTGGAATGTAGGCCTGATTGAGTAAATATTTTTAGAGTGAATTCCGGTTTTTACCCCCTATTTTGACATTTTTGACACTAATTACCCCATTTAGCGGGATTTCATCCGTTTTACCCCATTTAACAAAAGTGTTGCCACAATTTACCCTGTTTTAAATTTTTTGTGCGTTCTGAACGGCTGGCATGCCACGTCGATAGTTTTTTCCTGCCTATTTTTCTCCCTACTCAACTCGTTTCCGGTTTGAAGTATTCTGATGGGATGACTATACTTGATCAGCATGGCATATTATCATTGAATAAATTATCGGAGAAATTGTTACTGATATAATTTGAAATCATGTATGTTTTTCTTCAGTTATCATATACGGCCTTAAGTATGCATGGTTCTATGGATTAGATTAAAGTGGTGTAAATATACTAATTTACTAACTCTGATACACCTACATATTTGAATATCTAGGTAGCAAATATGTAGATATTCAAATATGTTGACCGGAAGAGTGTTAATACATGCACAAGTGATAGCATCTGTTGCTACTTACTAGTTGTAAGGGAATTTTGGATCTTTGTATCTTACAATGCATGCTGAAACACGTGTATTTACCTTATTAGAGTAGATTATGATTTAGTATGATTGCAGCCACTAATTCATTTTTATTTTTCTTGCATAAAGCGGATGTCAACCAAGATGTGGAGTGTTAGGCATATTTTACATGTCAGTGGATAAAAGAATCCAAAGCCAGAGATGATTGAGAGGGATTTCATTAGTTATTTTGATATAAAGGAGAAGATCAAGGAGTTGGGTTCCAACCCTTGGGACAACGTTTATTATCAGAAGAAGGTGGCCAACGGGAACTCCATGGTTGAGTTAACAAATGATGCAGGCATGATGAACATGCTATAGGAATTTGATGTTTATACGGAAATCAGTTTGCATGTTTGATTGGGGGGGAGCAACGCAAACGAGAAGCCACGGGAGGCGAGCGTGGCACGCGGCCGACTTTGGCGTTGTGCGTTGCACGTGACGCGAGCGACCGCCATCGGGCCGAGCCGGTCGGGAGAAGCTGCGCGGCCCGGTTCAGCAGTGAGAAAAATAGTCAGGAAAAACCACTGACGTGGCATGCCAGTTGGACCTAACAATTGTGACCGACCGGTCAGAATGCTCACAAAACTTTAAACAGGGTAAACTGTGTCAAATTTTTTGTTAAATGGGGTAAAACGGATGAAATTTCGCTAAATGGGGTAATTAGTGTCAAAAATGTTAAAATAGGGGGTAAAAAACGGAATTCACTCATATTTTTACCCTATGATGCTGTGGCCATTATGAGAATACCTATGTGTACTCGGGCCATGGAGGATTTCTGGCCATGGGGGTTTGAAAAGAACAAAATCTTCTCCGTTCGGTCTGCGTATAGGATGATCGTGGCAACAAAAAATAGGAGAGAATATTGGCTAGAGGAGCGCGTAGGATCCTCAAACAACTTGGAAAATGAACGTTCATGGGAAAGTTTGTGGAAAGTGGAAAAGTTCCGGCTAACTGAAAATTTTCCGTGGCGCCCGCCAAAAAATTGTTTACCAACAAAGGATGTTCGCAAGGATAGAAACATGTCAAATCATGCAGAGTATTTTGCATGCGGAACACAAGATTCTTGGCGCCACAATCTTCTTGAGTGCAATATGGCGAGATGTGTTTGGGCATTAGTTGACCATGACCTGCTTGAGCATATGATTGAAACGTCCGAACCATTAGGACGTGATTGGTTATTCTCCATGATGAAAGTACTTAATCATGATGAGTTGACAAGGATGACGGTAACTTTGTCGGCAATTTGGTATGCTAGGAGGAAGCCAATTCATGAAGGTATAAACCAAAGTCCACATGCAACACACAATTTTGTTGTCAACTTCATAGCTGAGTTGGATCAACTAGAATAGCGGCCTGAAGCTTCTGCAAGGACAATACCGGATCAAGCTCGCCAGAATTTTACATGGATCCCACCGGCTGAAGGGTTTATAAAGATCAATGTTGATGTTGGGTTCTCACTAATCATAATGTGGGTACAACTGCTGCTGTTTGTCGAGACGGGGGGTGCATACCTGGGCTCTTCCAAGCTGGTTATTCAGGGAATGATTGATCCTTCAACGCTTCTGATTGCAAGCAGGTGGTACATCACATAGAACAACAAGCTGGAGGGGACTATGGCCTTATTATTAGAGAGATTTTACAAACGTCTCTTTCGTTTACTTCCTGTAATTTTTCTTTTGAACCTGGAGTTGCATTTATGAAGCTCATAGGTTTGCTAGGTATGGTGTTTCTCCCTCGGTAGGTAGGGAGGCATTTGTGGCTGGGTACTCCCCACGATCCAGTTGTAATTCCTGCAAACATTTTAGCTAACCAATAAAGGCCTAGCGAGCTTTTCTCAAAAAAAAAAAACTACTAGCAAACATGGAAGATTAATTAAACATGGAGAAAATTTAGGCCTCAATATGGTACTACATGATCAGTATTGTGTTAAATATCGTTTTATTTTTTGTCAAAGTTTGAGACCAGATACACCTTCATTTTCTTCTCTTGCTAGTTCATCCACGCTCTCTTGCTATTAAGTACTAGCCTTCAGTTAAGAGATAATAAGTCAAACTATATTGATTTTGTTAAAAATATTAACATCATTTTGATATGTATAATATTTTTATAGTGGTCTCTTATGCTGTGTTGTGACCTACTCCTATGTTGTTTGAAAAATTGCCCTGAGTTATTAAAAAATCATATTAGTTAGCTCAAAACTAGCCTGAGATCATTACAAGCTGAGCGCAGGCCACTTTTTACAGCTCAATCTTGAGCTTTGTTCGGTTTATAGGCAGCAAGAAAGTTCGAGGAAACTATGCACTTTTTTTTAAACCAGAAAAACATGGAAAAGACAAGGACAAGGGGACCATGCGAACACGATTTGCAATGAAGCAAATGGCATTCGTTCATTCAAATTTGAGAATTTTTGGGCTTCTCTTCCGGGGTTTAGCGATGTGGTTGCCAATGCTTGGAATGAGCACACTCAGCACTTCGACCCCTTCCGGATATTGCACCACAAGCTACAGCACACTGGTGCCAGGCTCTTGAGATGGAGTAAGGGCCTATTCTCAAAGGCCAAGATCATGCATCATGCCGCCTTGCTAGTAATTCTTCATCTTGACATGGCTCAAGACTCGAGGCACCTCTCTGTTGAGGAGTTGGAGCTTCGCTCTAGGCTCAAGCGGAGAGTCATTGCTTTGGCGGTTCTAGAGAGGGCGAGAAAAAAAACAGTGTGCAAGGATTTCCAATCTCAAAGAGGGGGATGCGAACACCAAATTTTTCCACCGCCGGGTGAACGCTAGAAGACGCAAGAACCACATTCACCGTATCAAGCACAACGGGGGATGGGTCACTGAGCACTCTCAAAAGTAGGCCATTGTCCACGACTATTTCTCCTCGACCATGGGAAAAGGCTCCACAGCGACCACAGACTTCAACTGGGAGGGGTTGGACATCGAGGCTCGTGATGATTTGGGCAACCTCGCGGACCCTTTCTTCGAGGAGGAGGTGCGTGAGGCCATCAACCAAATGCCTGGTGACAAGGCACCCGGCCCGGATGGCTTCACTAGGCTTTTCTTCAAGAACTGTTGGGCCGTCATCAAGCACGATATTATGAGGGTCATCTCTTGCTTCGGAAACCTCCGCACGGCCAATCTTCATTGGGTCAACTCCGCCAACATTATCCTACTTCCAAAGAAGGATGGGGCTGAAGAAATCTCCGACTACCGTCTGATTAGTCTGATTCATGCTATCCCCAAGATCATTGCAAAGGTCCTCGCCATCCGTCTTAGCCGCCACATGCTCCACCTTGTCTCCAATGCGCAGAGTGCTTTCATCAAGACAAGAAGCATCCACGACAATTTCATGTATGTGAGGAATCTTGCGCAGAGGCTCCACAAGTGCAAAACACCTTCGCTTCTCTTCAAGTTGGACATTCGGAAGGCGTTTGATTCAGTCAAGTGGGAGTATATCATCGACCTCCTTCGCCGTAGGGGGTTCCCGAGCATTTTTCGAGATTGGATCACCGCCCTACTTTGCTCCTCTTCTTCGCGGATTCTTCTTAACGGTGTCGCTGGCAGCCCCATCTTCCATGGCCAAGGTTTCCGGCAGGGGGACCCTCTATCCCCCTTGTTATTTGTGATCGCGATCGACCCACTCCAAAGAATTCTCGAGACGGCGGCTACTAGAGGGCTATTTCATGAAATCCGTGGCCGTGGGGTTCTTTTACGAACCTCGCTTTATGCGGACGACGCGGCGGTCTTCATGGCACCTATCAAGCGTGATATTGACCACCTCTCCAACATCCTTCATCTTTTTGGCGATGTCACCGGTCTAGCGACCAACTTTCACAAGAGCTCGGTCGTCCCGATTCGATGTGGGCACATCAACCTGCCGGACATCCTTCAAAACCTTCCGGCGGCGCGCGGATCCTTCCCCATGAAATACTTAGGCCTTCCGCTCTCTGTGTGGCGGCTCAGGAAGGTGGACTTTCAGTTCTTGGAGGATAAGGTGGCGGCAAAGCTGGTCCCTTGGGATGGGCAAAACATCACGTCTATGGGACACACCGCCTTGGTCAAGTCGGTGCTTGCCTCCCAAGCCATCTACTTCATCACTACGCTCGTCGTCCCTCCAAGCACCCTCAAAAATCTCAACAAGCTTGAGCGAGCGTTCCTTTGGGAAGGAACGGACAAAACCACCGGGGCCAAATGCAAGGTTAATTGGGACACCGTTTGCCGCCCAGTCGCCAATGGGGGTCTTGGAGTGCTAAACACGGAGAAATTTGCTAGGGCGCTTAGGCTTCGTTGGATTTGGTTTGAGTGGAAGGAGCCAACTAAGATGTGGGTTGGCATGGGCAACCCGTGCGATGACGCAGACTACAACTTCTTCTATGCCTCCTCAACTATTATCGTGGGCAATGGCACGCACACCCCCTTTTGGGACTCTCCGTGGGTGCGCAACCGCAAACCCATGGACATGGCCCCTCTCATCTACGCGGCATCAACGAGGAAGAATTGGAAGGTGCGGGAAGCGCTAAAGGATTGTCGTCGAATAGTCACGGCAGATGTCCTAGTGTGAGGACTTAGTCGTGGAGCCATCGCAATGAGGTTAGTTTAAAGGGGTTAATCAGGACAAAGGACACTGGGAGTTTATACTGGTTCGGCCCCTTGTGGTGAAGGTGAAGGCCTAATCCAGTTTGAGGTGGTATTGCTAGGGTTTCGATGGCCAGGGAGCGAATACGCTTAACCTGGCTCTCGATCTGTTGTTTCTTGTCCCTAAACCGCCGCCGGGTCGTCCCTTTATATACACAGGTTGACGCCCGACGGTTCACAGAATCCCGGCCGGCTCATAAACGTGTCCGGCTCGGTATCCACTCTTCCCTATCTTACAATACAAGTCATATACTTATGGCGGTTTACATCTATGGGCCCTAACTCGCCTTTGGGCTTTGGGCCTTTTTATTAAGTCTCCTTCGTAAGTCGCCACCTTCTATGTCTTCATGGGCTTCAATACAGGTAAATCACTATGAGCATAACCCAGCCCCTCCTGGGCGGTTTATACTCAATAGTTATATCCCCAACATTAGGCCCCAGGTTGATTTGAACTTGTTCATGTCAATCTTCAACACTTAGGAAAATTCCTTCTTCATTACCTTCGGAAAAATTTGTAACTCGCCGTGATGTCATCTTCCGAGATCATGATAACCCGCCATGACGTCACCTGTCATTAATTTTATAAACATCCAGAAATCATATATGCATCTCCTTTTTAATGAACCTCTGAAAATTGAGGCGTCAGCCCTGTCACATATCCAATTTGGAGCTCCTCGATTCCCGCGCATGCCACTTATCCATTCACCTTATAAATAGGGCCAGGGGTCCTTTTCACTTTCCCCCCTCGGCCTCTTCGTCTTCATCATCTTCCTCGTGACGCGCTGCTCTCGAGTCCAGCCGCCGCCATCGACCCTCTCCTCTGCATCACCATTGGCCGCTGCATCAACCTGACTTGGTCCAGATTTTGCTCACGCGCCTCCGCCGTTCAACAGCCTTGGCAAGTTCTTCCTCCTTCCCCCTCCGTAGTTCTCATTAGGGTTCGAACGAATTCATGGAGGTTCGGCACTGTTCTTCACCTGTTCTTCGCTGTAGCATGAGGTCTGATTCAAGCTTGATATTTATCCTGTGCGGCAATAATCCTAGTCCCTTTTTCCTCATCAGAGCATCTCTTTTAGGTAGAAAAATCCGATCTGGACCTTCATAAACTGCTCAAGCACCAGTATTTTAGGTCTGAATATATTTTCATTTTCTGACACGCGGTAGATCCAAAATTGCAATACCAATCTGTGAAACCTGTTTTTCATCACTTAGCCATTTTCCAACTTCAGATCTATACTTTCAATATCCGTGTAGGCGGTTTAACTTCAGAAAATAATAACCTGCCAGGTACCATTAGTCCCCTCTTAAACCGCCAAGTGCTCGTCTTTGTAATTTGATAACATCACTGTCCGGTTTAACATTTATGCATGCTTCAACACTTTCTGCCTGTTAACCATGAACCTTAAACCGGCACAAATCTTTTCCAGGTTATCGTATAAATGGCCAAATCCTTTTATTCCTGTAACTGGGTTCAATCCCGGGTTACAGAAGAAGAACTGAACGGGTGTGTTGCAACCGGCGCTTTAGCGAAAAAGGAAGACATCCACTGGAGAGCCCCCGGTCCAGAAAATCCTCCTGAGCCCAAGGATGGGGAAGTGATCATTTTTGTTGATCATCTGAGTCGAGGGTTCGGCCCTCCCGGATCAAAAAATTTCCGTGACGTGCTTCACTTCTTCCAACTTCACCCTCAAGATATTGGGCCTAACTCCGTGTCCAATATTTGCAATTTTCAAGTGTTTTGTGAAGCCTACCTGCAAGAAGAGCCCACAGTCGACCTGTTCAGAGATTTCTTCTATTTAAACCACCGTACTGAATTTACGGATGGGCCCAATACTGAACTTGGCGGGGCTTCAATTCAGAAGAGAAAAGACGTCAGCTTCCCTCATGCTAAGCATCATAGCCATCCCAAAGATTGGAATCAAACTTGGTTCTATTGCCAAGATACATCTCCAGCTGGAGAGAATTCTCTCCCGGGTTACCGTGCTCACCGGCTTACCGATGCACATCCATTCCCCCAAAGACTCAATGCAAAGGAACGGTCCAAATATGCACCACAGCTTTCAAAGCTCAGAGCCTTTGTGGCAAACGGTTTGACAGGCATTGATTTTGTCCGTTGCTGGGTATCTTGGAGCATTTTGCCTTTAAGCCGTCGCTCCGGTTTAATGTGTGAGTACACAGGGAATGTGAAAGACCCTCAACGCCACACTGATATTCAGCTGACTGATGCTGAAATTACTGAATCTGTCAAGAAGATGTTGGATGAACCGGTGACCGACTGTAGCAAAACAAGACTTAGTCCTTTCTGCGCTTCAAATAAACCGCCAGCTGTAAGAATTACCCCACTCCTGCTTTAATCCATATTCTTAATACTCCCTTATGATCTTTTCAATCTTTAAATAGGGTGATGATCCATTCTGGAAGAAGAAACCGCAGGATAAACCGGCCAAAACACCTCGTGTCAAGACCAAGGTCAACAAGAAGCCTGCTAATAAGAAAAACACCGAGCCTACCGAGTTAAACATTGACGATGATAATCCGGAGTCAGAGGTAGAACTTGATTCACTTGGCTCTTTTTTCATACATCTCATTGACGATGATTTTTATCAGGACGACGCAGAAGCTAGCCACGCAAATGACGTAGAGGTAACTATTCTCTCATCCGGTTCACAACCTCTGCCCACACAGAAAACCGGACAAGCAAGCCGGAAAGTAAGATTTTCTCACCCCCTAGCTTACTTGGATCCAAACTTTCTTTTGAAGAAGCAGCAACATGAAGCTCGCCGCACAACCCGGCATAGCGGCCATGTGGTCACTTCTTCCGGTTTACCGAACTCACCAGTTCGTAAACGCCGCCCAGAGGTCTCTTCTATTTCTGACACATCTTATCCCAAGGCGGGTTATTTCCGACAACCTCTTAATCCATCTGATTTAAACTATCAGGGAACTTCCCATTCATCCTCTGGCGAGTCCATAGGGACACAAATTCCAACCCTCAAAACTGTTCCTGGGTGAGCATTTTTAACCAACCCTTTATACCTTATGCTTGATCATTATACTAACCTGTTATTTGCGTCTCTGTTAGAGCCAAGGCCAGACCCAGTAAAAAGGCCAAATTGAACAAACCGGCTGATGACAGCGCGCCAACTGATCCGGAAAAGAACCCGGAACAGTTTGAACCAAATACTGAAGCTATTCTTGATGATCTGCCACCGCAAGATCATGAAACCTTTGTTGAACAGATGGAAATTGATCCGATGGGTCATGCTGATAAACCGCCAAGCCCAACTAAGGCTGCTGATGATAAAGCTGACGATGTTGTAGTTACCGGTGTCAGTTATACAGCCTCAGACAACCCCACTGCTCTGTCAAAACATAGTGCCAAAGAAGAATTTTCTGCTGTTGACAAGGGCAAGTGGAAGGTGAACTTGGAAAGCTATGCCCACCTCAGCGCCCAAGATATTCATTCTGGGTTTTTAAACCGTTTGTACACAAGCCGTGATTATGAAGCCGGTTTACTGAACATGATGAAGGAGCGATATGAGGTAAATGCTGTTAACTCTGCATAAATATTCTTCCCTTAGCCGCCAAGTTTACTGGACATAAAAGAATAGAATGTTCTACAAACTTTCAAGAACCATATAGATCAACTCCACTAGCCCGCAAGGGCCGGTTTATAATGTCAATATGAACCGGGACTTTAGAATAATAACTCTTCAATTTCGCCTGCGTAGCCCCCAAGGGTCGACTTAACAAATATGTTAAGTTGAGACTAATTCTGCTGTAAGGCTCAAAATTCTTACTTAGGACCTTTATAATCCGATTGACCATCAAGTTGATAGTTGTTATGTGCTTGGGACTTGTAATTTTTTTTTGATAAGAAGCAATAGACATTAGCCCCCAAGTGCCAAGTATATTACTTGTTATGTGCTTGGGACTTTGAATATGCACTGCTATCTAATTAATTACATGTCTCTTGCAGGCTGATCTCAACAAGAAGGAATCTCAAATCGCTGACCTTCAAGAAAATATCAAGTCGCAACAAGCCGAGACCTCCAAAGCCAAGGAAGAACTGACCAGTGCCTTAACAGCAATGGAAAAACTGAAGGAGAGCTTCAAGAACGAGCGGGCAGGTTGGGATACAGAAAAGTCAACTCTGCTGAAGAGGGCTAAGGATGCTGAGGCTGCCCTTAATCCGGTAGCTGAGGAGCTGACTGGCTTGAAACAGCAAATAAATGCCATGACCGCTGCCGTATTTGGTAAATAACTTCTTCATAAGCTTTGAACATGTATTATGTAAGAGACTGCCGGTTTACCGATGTTTTTGATGATGCAGGAACTCGCATTGCTCATCTTGGCTCAGATATGCGGCAAAAACTGAAAGCCGCCTATACACTTATAGAGCAATTATATACCGGCGTACAACGGGTTATCTGCACAGCTTCCCATAATAAACCGCCCCCAACCTTGATCAAGGAGACGTTGGAAAGGCTGGCGATGATGCCTGCACGGTTTGAAGAGCTAAAGAAGTCAGCTGCCAGGGCGGGTGCTCTTACTGCACTGACTCAGGCCAAAGCTTGGATATCTGATCTTGATCCGGCCGATGTGGGAAACGGCTACCCGAGCATAAAGCAGGACGGGTCAGACTTTAATAATGATGACCTCAGAGCCTTGATGAGGGAAATGCGCCCATTGGCTAGCAAATTGGCTGAAGAAACCGATCTTTCACATTATCAGTCGATTTATGATGCCAACAACAAGAGAGTTAACGCGCCAACTTATGATGCTCCAAATCTTATTCCTCCAATCCGTAAGCATACCTATGCCCCTGATGTTGACCCCTCCACACTTATAAGTGATGAAGTTGTATTCAAGGCCTTAACTGGGATCGATTGGACCACCATTGACTTCCAGCCACTGGGTAGAGAGGAGGAAGATGAACCGGCGCTGGACGATCCGCAACCTTCAAGTCAGCCAGGCCATGACTCGTAAACCGGGGGCCAGTTTAGCAGATGCTTTCTTTAAAACTTGTTAAAACAATTATTCTTTTGGGCACCAAACGCCTTGTAATAGGCTAGATTAAACTATTGTTTTGCTATGCCATCGTGCATATTTACTTTGCATGACACTGCTAATCCACCATGTTAAGATATGCCACTTATGCTTATAATATTAACAATGTGGAATCTGCTCCTGCATGCAACGGATTAAAAGTGTCCTGGCGGTTTACCGCTGGACGGGTCATAACGCCCAATATAAAACCATGGAAACTAACATAGCTTATACCCAAGGCTGGACTTTCAGAATAACCAAATTTGAAATATATCATACCTGTGATATTTGATCACACTGTTGGTTTACCAAACCGGTGTAGTAAGGGGGAGAACCCAAACTTTGAGCACTGGTAATTATCATAGATTGCTTGGCTTATGAACAAAACCAGGCCGGGTTAATAAACACCGGATATTATCTTATCTCATACTGGCGACTTATAGTCAAAAACCAGGCCGGGCTAATAAACACCGGATGAATTATGATCATAAAGCATTATAAGCCTCATCAAATAAACCTCAAAAAAACCTGTGGAACAAAACAAACAAAAAAATGAGGCTTTTCATGGGCTGCCAGGCCGAAAATCGAGTGCTTTCACGGGCCGCACAACCACTGACTTAAACCTATATACAAACCTTATAAGATGGACCTCACATAACCAATCGTCGTTTTAACTTTGACAAGTTCAGGGTCTGTATAAGATTGACTTGTCAAACGTTCGGCGGGTCATTCCAGGAATACCTGGGCGGAGTGGCTTACTTAAAAAGGCAGGATAACCCGGGGTTTTAGATGAATACACCTGGCTTCCAAGCCTGGCTTTTAAGCCTATTACAAGGGTTATACAAACTCTTTGTTCTTTAGAATCAAGGAGGCCCCAAGTAATATTTTTTAGCTGTGCTCAAGGGGCACCTATGTTTGAGCTGTGATTTTGCAACAGACTCTCTTTGGTACCTTTAACCTGGGTAGCAAGCCCCCAAGTTTTTTTTTCAATTGGCTTATAAGCCGGTTCAAAGGGTAATCATAACTTCGCTCATAAGCCGGAAGTCCCCAAGTAACCAAAGACTCATTAAGAAAAAACGACAGAGGCCCTGCTTTAGCAGGGGTGCCGGTTTATTATATTGATCACAATATATACATTGTCAAAAATACGTACATCAGAAGAGCCAATGGCTCAGGTGTAGTAAGGCCGAAGATGAGCAATATTCCACGGCCGGCGAGTCTCTTCCTCCGACGTGCGTGAGTCCTTGTGGTCTCGAACATCAATAAGGTAGTATGACCCATTGTTCAGATTCTTGCTGACCACAAAGGGTCCTTCCCAAGGTGGGGATAACTTGTGCATATCAGTCTGATCCTGGATAAGCCGGAGCACTAAGTCGCCTTCTTGAAAGGTTCTGGTCTTGACCCAGCGGCTGTGATAACGACGTAGATCTTGCTGGTAAATCGCCGAACAAGCCGCTGCGAGATCACGCGCCTCGTCTAATAGGTCAAGTGCATCCTGTGCCTTTTCATTATCAGCTTCAACGTAAGCCGCCACACGGGGTGAGTCGTGACGGATGTCACCGGGGAGAACCGCCTCTGCTCCATAAACCATGAAAAAAGGCGTGTAACCCGTAGATCTGTTGGGCGTTGTGTTGATGCTCCATAGCACCGAGGGTAACTCCTCTACCCAACAACCTGGCGTCCTCTGTAAGGGAACCATAAGCCGGGGCTTGATGCCTCTCAGGATCTCTTGATTGGCTCTCTCAGCTTGACCATTAGATTGGGGGTGAGCCACCGACGATACATCAAGCCGGATATGCTCACGTTGACAAAATTCTTTCATAGCACCCTTGGAGAGATTAGTGCCATTGTCTGTTACAATGCTGTGTGGAAAGCCAAAACGGAAGATCACCTTCTTCATGAATTGAACCGTTGTTGCTGCATCACACTTACCGACTGGCTCTGCCTCTACCCACTTAGTGAATTTATCAACCGCCACCAAGAGGTGGGTCTTCTTATCCTTGGACCTCTTAAAAGGTCCAACCATATCAAGCCCCCAAACTGCAAACGGCCAAGTGATTGGAATCATTCTCAACTCCTGAGCCGGAACATGAGCTCGACGTGAAAACTTCTGACAACCGTCACATTTTTTGACCAAGTCCTCAGCATCAGCATGAGCCGTCAGCCAATAAAAACCGTGACAAAAAGCCTTGGCTACAAGAGATTTAGAGCCGGCGTGATGACCACAATCTCCTTCATGGATCTCACGCAGAATCTCACAGCCTTCTTCAGGAGAAACACAACGCTGAAACGCCCCGGTAACACTGCAATGGTGCAGCTCTCCATTGACAATTGTCATTGACTTGGACCGCCGGGTTATTTGCCTGGCCAAGGTTTCATCCTCAGGTAACTCGCCCCGGGTCATATATGCCAAATATGGAACTGTCCAATCAGGAATAACATGAAGAGCCGCCACCAACTGAGCTTCCGGGTCAGGAATAGCCAAATCCTCCTCTGTAGGTAACTTGACCGACGGGTTATGCAAAACGTCAAGAAAGACATTAGGTGGCACTGGTTTACGTTGAGAACCCAACCGGCTTAAGGCATCAGCCGCTTCATTTTTCCTCCGATCAACATGCTCAACTTGATAACCCTTGAAGTGACCAGCAATAACATCCACCTCTCGTCGATAAGCCGCCATGAGGGGATCCTTAGAATCCCAAGTACCAGAGACTTGTTGAGCCACCAAATCTGAGTCACCAAAGCACCTTACCCGGCTTAAGTTCATCTCCTTAGCCATCCGAAGACCATGGAGCAAGGCCTCATATTCAGCTGCATTGTTAGTGCAAGGGAACATCAAACGGAGAACATAACAAAATTTATCACCTCGAGGGGAAGCTAGCACAACTCCAGCCCCCGAGCCCTCCAATTGCCTGGACCCATCAAAGTGAATAGTCCAATATGTGTTATTTGGTTTTTCCTCAGGCATCTACAGCTCTGTCCAGTCATTGATGAAATCCACCAGTGCTTGAGACTTGATGGCCGTGCGAGGCATATACTTCAAACCATGAGGCCCAAGTTCAATGGCCCATTTGGCAACCCGGCCTGTTGCTTCCCTGTTTTGGATGATATCTCCTAAAGGAGCAGAGCTAACCACAGTAATGGGGTGACCCTGAAAATATTGCTTAAGCTTCCGGCTTGCCATGAAAACCCCATATACAAGCTTCTGCCAAAGTGGGTATCTCTGCTTGGACTCAATAATCACTTAGCTAATATAATAAACCGGCCGTTGAACCGGATATTCCTTGCCTGCCTCTTTCCTTTCAACCATAATAGCCACACTGACAGCCCGGCTATTAGCAGCCACATATAACAACAGCGGCTCCTTATCAACGGGCGCAGCTAGGACCGGCGGCTCAGCCAGCTGCTTCTTAAGCGCCTCAAATGCCTCATTAGCAGCGTCACTCCAGACGAAGTCATCTGTCTTTTTCATCATCTGATACAAAGGGATGGCCCTCTCACCGAGGCGGCTTATGAACCGGCTTAGCGCCGCAATACGACCCGCCAGACGTTGAACATCATTGATACACGCCGGTCTAGCCAGAGAAGTAACGGCTTTGATCTTCTCCGGATTAGCTTCAATGCCCCTATTAGACACCAGAAAGCCCAAAAGCTTGCCCGCCGGCACACCAAAAACACACTTGGCCAGATTAAGCATCATCTTATAAACTCAGAGATTATCAAAGGTTTCCTTCAAGTCGTCTATCAACGTCTCCTTCTTTCTGGATTTCACCACAATATCATCCACATAAGCATGAACATTGCGTCCAATCTGATTATGAAGACAATTCTGCACACATCGCTGGTAAGTCGCCTGGGCACTCTTGAGCCCAAAAGGCATAGACACATAGCAGAAGGCTCCAAAGGGAGTTATGAAAGCTGTCTTCTCCTGGTCCTTAACTGCCATCTTGATCTGATGATAACCAGAATAAGCATCCAAAAAACTCAAATGCTCACAACCCGCCGTAGCATCAATAATCTGATCAATACGAGGGAGAGCAAAAGGACCAGCCGGACAAGCCTTGTTTAAATCCGTGTAGTCCACACACATGCGCCAAGTGCCGTTCTTCTTAAGTACCAGCACCGGGTTAGCCAACCACTCAGGATGAAAAACTTCAACAATAAACCCAGCCGCCAAGAGCCGGGCTACCTCCTCACCAATGGCCTTACACCTTTCTTCATTGAAACGACGAAGAAACTACTTGACCGGTTTAAACTTGGGATTAATATTGAGAGTGTGCTCAGCGAGTTCCCTCGGTACACCTGGCATGTCAGAAGGTTTCCATGCAAAGATGTCCCGGTTCTCACGGATGAACTCGATGAGCGCGCTTTCCTATTTTGGATCCATATTAGCACTGATGTTGAACTGCTTGGATGAATCGCCAGGAACAAAATCAACCATCTTAGTGTCATCTGCCGATTTAAACTTCAAAACCGGATCATGCTCTGTAGTTGGCTTTTTCAAAGACGTCATATCCGCCGGATCAACATTGTCCTTGTAAAATTTTAACTCCTTCGTTGCACAAACCGACTCAGCATAAGCCGCATCACCTTCTTCACATTCCAAGGCTATCTTTCGGCTCCCGTGTACTGTGATGGTCCCCTTGTAACCCGGCATCTTGAGCTGCAGATAAACATAACAAGGCCGTGCCATGAACTTGGCATAAGCCGGCCGTCCAAACAGAGCGTGATACGGGCTGTGAATCTTGACTACTTCAAAAGTCAATGTCTCTGACCTAGAGTTATGATCATCGCCAAAGGCAACTTCCAGAGCTATCTTACCAACAGGGTACGCCGACTTACCAGGCACCACACCATGGAAAACTGTATTCGACGGTTTAAGATTTTTATCTGTCAACCCCATGCGACGGAAAGTTTCGTAATAAAGGATATTGATGCTGCTCCCTCCGTCCATGAGTACCTTGGTAAACTTATACCCTCCAACCTGGGGTGTAACCACCAATGCTAGGTGACCCGGATTATCAACCCGGGGCGGGTGATCTTCCCGACTCCACACGATGGGCTGCTCAGACCAGCGCAAGTAACGGGGAACCGCTGGTTCAACGGCGTTCACTGCCCTTTTATGAAGCTTCTGATCCCGTTTGCATAAATTTGTGGTGAAGACGTGGTACAGCCCACTATCCAACTGCTTTGGGTTACTCTAATACCCAGATTGCTGCTGCTGATTCCCCTGACCTGACTGTTGACGGTAGCCACCCTGATTGCCTTGATTGCCCTGATTACCTTGGAATCCAGAACTAGAACCGCCACCGCCGTAACCCGGCCCAGGAGAACCGGACCCTGAACCACCACCCGGTCCATGATTGTCTTGAAAAAGATTGGAATTTTTATACTCCTTCATGATGTAGCAATCCTTCCAGAGGTGGCCAGACGGTCTTTCTCGCGTCCCATGCCTTGGGGAGGGCTGACTTAGCATCTGCTCAAGATTAAAGCCTGACCCTCCGGCCCGTGGGGGCGGTTTACCTTTACGACACTGGCCATTATTCTATGCGTTGGTGTTAGCCACAAAGTCCAAACTATTATCAGCTTTGCGCTTACCATTGCCTCCCTGATTCGCCGGATTATGCTGATGTCCTCTGGTGCTGCTGCTCTTCTTTCCCTTTCCTGGCTTGTCATCATCAGACTTGGGGTCCTTGGTACCATCAGAGTCAGCGTACTTAACCAGAGCCGCCATCAGCTCTCCCATGTCATTGCAGTGGCGCTTGAGCCGACCCAACTTCTGCTTAAGAGGCGTAAACCGTCAATTCTTCTCCAACATTATGACCGCTGAACCGGCATTGATGCGATCCGATGAATGTAAGATGGTCGAAACCCGGCGCACCCAATGGGTTGTGGACTCACCCTCTTCTTGGACACAGGCATCCAGATCCACAATTGACATAGGCTGCTTGCATGTATCTTTGAAATTCTGGATAAACCGGGCCTTTAACTCGGCCCATGACCCAATGGAGTTGGCAGGGAGCCCCTTCAACCAAGTGCGAGCCGTTCCATCCAACATCAGGGGGAATATTTAGCACATGCCGCATCGTTAACATCTAGCAATTCCATGGCCATCTCATAACTCTCGATCCATGCTTCAGGAGGTAAATCGGGTGTATAGTTAGGCACCTTGCGAGGACCCTTAAAATCCTTGGGCAGACGCTCAATACGTATGGCCGGCACTAAACATGGCACGCCCAAATTCCTAAGGATTACACCTGGCTCCACCGAAGTTGTCGGACGAACTGGAGAAGGTTGACGGGCCGCATATTGCGCCGCCAGCTCGGCCTCTCGACGTGCTCTACCTTGATCCACCACGTTCTGAGCATCAGCACCACCGCCCGCCAGGTTATGTCCACGAGGCAGGTTATGGTTCCGCCCACTGCTTGACACAGCTGGTTCATCAATATGCCTACTGTAACTCCGACTTGGGCGAGGGGTGGAATGAATCCGGCTTCGACTGTAAGAATAAGCCTGCTGCTGAACCAATGCTGTCTGAAGAAGCTCTCTAGCCCTCCGCATCTCAACCGCCGTTGAAGACTCGCCTTCAACCGGGATAGCCGCCAATCGTGACGCCGCAGCGATCATGTTATCCAAAGGGTTAGAGTAATGACCCGGTGGTGTTGGCATGTGTTGCGGCGGGATATTGTTCTGACGAGGCGGATCCATGGTGCGCGGCTGAACCGGCGCTCCCGTCCCAGGCGCTTCAACCCGGTCCACCACCGGCGGGTTACTGGTTCCTGCTTCCGGCGTGTTAAAGAGGTTCCTCGCCTCGTAAACCGGTGGCAGGCGAGACTGATGCCTCCTCCTCATGACTTCGTTTGAAGCGTTCTGACCTAGCATGAGCCAGTAAGACTCCGACTGAATCCGCTGCGCCTGAGCATCCAACGTAACCCGCTCCGCAGCCATCCTGGCATCTTCAGCTGCCAGGTCTTCCTTAGCTTGAGCTATCTGATCTCGCAATTTCACGACTTCCGCGTTATGCTGATCTTGATTATCCGGGTTAACCTCCATCGTCAGCAGTGTTGCCAAGGCGTCTAGTAAACCGGACAAGACTTGAGCCGGCGGGCGCGCAGGGCCTCCTGCCCCGGCTGCCGTCGCCGCTGCTGTCCCGGAAATCAATGCCGCTGCAGTTGAAGAGTGCTGCACTGGCTGCGTACCGGCCATGAAGATTGCAACCCGATTCGGCGGCTCGTAGGGGTCCGGAATACTATCGCCATCGGAACATCCCCCAAGCCGACCGTCTTGCAGTCGGTACAATGACTCGGTTTCACCGGTGGATGACTCGCCATCAGAATAGACAACTGTCTCACCGTCAGATACAAATTTATCCTCAGATTCCGCACCATTGATGAATCCCACAAAGGCACGACTCATGGCGGGCTAAACTCGGGCGGGTTTTGCACGCTGAGCCGTCTCGATGATGTCGGTGCAGGTGTCCGGCTCAGGGCCCGGTTCGCCGATCTTGCCAATGAAGACGTGAATTCCACCGAAGGGGACCCGGTACCCATACTCAATTGAGCCGGCCTCGGGGCCCCAGCCTTCGTCGTCGATGTAGAGCTTGCCGCGACGACTCTTGGTCATCCGGCCCACAGCGTATCCCTTGATTCCTTCGAAGTTGCCGTTCAAGAACTCGAAACCATCGTGCGCTGGCCCCACGGTGGGCGCCAACTGTCGTCGAATAGTCACGGCAGATGTCCTAGTGTGAGGACTTAGTCGTGGAGCCATCGCAATGAGGTTAGTTTAAAGGGGTTAATCAGGACAAAGGACACGGGGAGTTTATACTGGTTTGGCCCCTTGCGATGAAGGTGAAGGCCTAATCCAGTTTGAGGTGGTATTGCTAGGGTTTCGATGACCAGGGAGCGAATACGCTTAACCTGGCTCTCGATCTGTTGTTTCTTGTCCCTAAACCGCCGCCGGGTCGTCCCTTTATATACACAGGTTGACGCCCGGCGGTTCACAGAATCCCGGCCGGCTCATAAACGTGTCCGGCTCGGTATCCACTCTTCCCTATCTTACAATACATGTCATATACTTATGGCGGTTTACATCTATGGGCCCTAACTCGCCTTTGGGCTTTGGGCCTTCTTATTAAGTCTCCTTCGTAAGTCGCCACCTTCTATGTCTTCATGGGCTTCAATACAGGTAAATCACTATGAGCATAACCCGGCCCTTCCTGGGCGGTTTATACTCAATAGTTATATCCCCAACATTAGGCCCCAGGTTGATTTGAAGTTGTTCATGTCAATCTTCAACACTTAGGAAAATTCCTTCTTCATTACCTTCACAAAAATTTGTAACTCGCCGTGACGTCATCTTCCGAGATCATGATAACCCGCCATGATGTCACCTGTCATTAATTTTATAAACATCCAGAAATCATATATGCATCTACTTTTTAATGAACCTCCGAAAATCGAGGCGTCAGCCCTGTCACATATCCAATTTGGAGCTCCTCGATTCCCGCGCATGCCACTTATCCATTCACCTTATAAATAGGGCCAGGGGTCCTTTTCACTTTACCCCCTCGGCCTCTTCGTCTTCATCATCTTCCTCGTGACGCGCTGCTCTCGAGTCCAGCCGCCGCCATCGACCCTCTCCTCTGCATCACCATTGGCCGCTACATCAACCTGACTTGGTCCAGATTTTGCTCACGCACCTCCGCCGTTCAACAGCCTTGGTAAGTTCTTCCTCCTTCCGCCTCCGTACATCTCATTAGGGTTCGAACGAATTCATGGAGGTTTGGCACTGTTCTTCACCTGTTCTTCGCTGTAGCATGAGGTCTGATTCAAGCTTGATATTTATCCTGTGCGGCAATAATCCTAGTCCCTTTTTCCTCATCAGAGCATCTCTTTTAGGTAGAAAAATTCGATCTGGACCTTCATAAACTGCTCAAGCACCAGTATTTTAGGTCTGAATATATTTTCATTTTCTGACACGCGGTAGATCCAAAATTGCAATACCAATCTGTGAAACCTGTTTTTCATCACTTAGCCATTTTCCAACTTCAGATCTATACTTTCAATATCCGTGTAGGCGGTTTAACTTAAGAAAATAATAACCTGCCAGGTACCATTAGTCCCCTCTTAAACCGCCAAGTGCTCGTCTTTGTAATTTGATAACGTCACTGTCCGGTTTAACATTTATGCATGCTTCAACACTTTCTGCCTGTTAACCATGAACCTTAAACCGGCACAAATCTTTTCCAGGTTATCATATAAATGGCCAAATCCTTTTATTCCTGTAATTGGGTTCAATCCCGGGTTACAGAAGAAGAACTGAACGGGTGTGTTGCAACCGGCGCTTTAGCGAAAAAGGAAGACATCCACTGGAGCGAGCGAAATGCCCGCGTATTCCGCAACAAGGCCGCTCCGCCTACGGTTCTACTCGACAACATCAAAAGGGAGGCATCGTTTTGGGTCGCCGCCGGAGCTAAGCAACTAGGGTCCATCATGCCGGGAGAGTGATTCTTCCCTGTATTGTTAAGGGGTGTTTGTAACACAAACTCTATTCTCTCATAATTAATATACGTGGCAAATCTTTTGCCCGTTTAAAAAAAACATTCTGGTGTATTGGCACACACCATGTTTAACATCTGCCATCTTTTATGATTGTCGCTGCTTTATTTGTGCATGGATGCATGCCTAGCTAATCTCAGCTTTTCTTTTAGTGGAGCTAAGAGCATCTACAGCCAGCCACTCAAACGTCAGAATAATGCAAACCACATTCGGATATCTCAAATTAGAAATCTCAAATCCATATTATGACATGCAACATATCCATTTTGAGCGGAGCTCGTCCGGTCGCAGTGGTCATGTCCGACGTCCGGCTGCGCTCCTCAGAGTGTTGGTCTGGACGCCGGCAAGGTAGAGTAGGGCATCGGACACGAGCCGGCTTACGGGACTCAAGGCGCCGTCGTCTCCCATGCCCTACTCTTCCTCGTTGGAGCCCGAAACCCGTTGGGTGCCGTGGACGTCAAATCGATGATGAATCGGTCCTGGGACGAGCCGGCGACATCCACCACGATGCAGTTGCGGTGCCCGAAGTGGTGCACCATACGGGGCGCCGGAGAATGCGACTCTGCCTCGCCGACGTCCACCGCCGCGACCGCTGCCGCCGCCTCCCGCAACCGCTGCCTCGCACGGCGGGCACGTCGCGCCATGTTTGCATTGGACGACGCCCATAGTGCGTCCATGACCTCCACGCGCCAACGAAGGGGTTGTGCGTCCGCCACCTCGTTCGGACGCCAGACGGACCGCACCGCCTTCGGTGAGGCAGTGACGGCTGCCCTAGCGCTGGACCATGCGCCATTTGGGCGGACGTAATGGATTCCCAACGGAAGGAGTCCGAGCGCTATCGTGCATGGGCCTCCTCCCGAGAGCGGCGGAGCGCAAGCCGGACGGCCATCTCATCCTCGGGGCCGCGTGGGATGAGTTCGGGGTCGACGGATCTGGAGGTGAAGGACTCGGATCCGTTGCCCGCCATGCCGGAGACGGCCGGATAACACCGGAGAAGAGATTGGGTGGCGGAGGGGAGTGGAGTGAAGTGGCTAGGGTTTGGTCCGGCGAGCGGATGGGAGGAATATATATGGGGTTGGGTAGACCAGCGTGGACCGGGTCCGAGATGGCGGGCATGCCCTGGCGCCCCATATCCGCCCCATATTCGGGTTGGATATGAGGGGTGCCGGTCAACCCGGATGTTTGAGGCGTCCGGCTGGGTCAAAAATTTATGACCGGTCAGTGACCGGGCGGACCGACCGGACGTTTGAGAAGAGTTTGGGGCCCGGCTGTAGATGCTCTAATCTTAGAGCAACTCCAACGGGGCGACCCAAACGGACGGCGCTTTTGTCCGCTTTTTGTCCATTTGAGTCGGCCGCCCGCCCGGCGTCCGCCCTGTTTTAGATTTGGGTCGGCAGTGCGCCCAACGCGCCGACCCATATGTGCCGGCGTGGCCGGCTGACCGCCCTATTTCAACAAATAGCTCATTTTTGCATTATTTCACACACAACTTTTGCATTCAAACATATAGTCAAATAAACATAGTTTCAACCGAATGAAATAGCATAGTTTTACAAGCCGAATAAAAGTAAAAATGTCTCACATAGTTTTGCAAGCCGAATAAAGAAGATATATCTATTGGTTGCCAACATGAGCCCACATATGCTCAACCAAATCATTTTGCAGTTGCACGTGAGTTTCCCAATCACGCATGTCATAATGAAATTGGGTGAACTGTTCAAACATTGCCGCTCCCCCATACTCAGGCACAACATTCTCCAAACACAGCAATAACAGCCTTGCATAACTTATACAGGGAGTCTAGGCATATAGACTCGCTCATACGGACGTACTCGTCAATTAGATCACCGGGCACTCCGTATGCAAGCATTCAGATGGCGGCAATGCATTTCTGATAAAAGGAGAAACCAATCTTTCCAACGGCATCCTCTTTGCACACGAAATAGTCATCATAGCCGACCACCCCCTCTCTAATACGGTTGAAAAGATGCCTACTCATACGGAAACGGCGACGGAATTTCTGATGTTTGAACGGATTTGTTGTATCAAAGTAGTCCTTCCAAAGAAGAAAATGCCCGCTCTCTCGGTTGCGATTCAACGCCGGAAGGTGGCCCGGAATGGAGCCACGGAACGCCGGGCGCTGGCTATTGAGGTGGTGATGGACCAACACGGCAGCCAATATCTCCTCCTCGTCATCGGACGACGAATCGTCGGAGTCGCAAAGGAAATTGTGAAAAAAGAACTCGTCGGCGGAGTCCATTTTGTACCTTGGCAAACTGTCGAACAGTTTGCGGGTGTCGACGAAGGAGACGGCCGGCGAAGGGAGACGCGGCGCGCACGGACCAGCTAGCTGCCCTGCCGGCGTCCGATGAGCGTGCCGGTGTCCGAGGAGCGTGCCGGTGAGGATCTGGCCGGAGCGGCGAGGCGGCTACTCTCTGGTCGGGTCCGCCTGGCCTGTGGTCGGTGTGGGGGGGGGGGGAGGCTGGGGAAGGTAGCGTTGGGGGTGGGAAGATGTAGGTTCCCCGGCGGCAAGACGGCGGTGGCGGGGCGACGTGGGAGGTGACGGCGTTGCAGAGCGGATGCTGCGGCGCCAGCAGCAGAGTCACCGGAAAAAATGGGCGGCGGCGTCGGCGACGAAGGAGGCGGGCGAGGGTTTGCCGTTGGATGGGAAGAGGCCAATGTGCCACCGACCAGCGGGCCCGAGGGAGGAGAAGGCGAACGCGCGCGCGTCCGTCTCGTGTCCGCGCGGACGCAAATCCGGCTAAAAAATAGGTCGGGAATGGGTCGCCCGCGGACGAAGAGCAGACGCGCGTCCGTTTGGGTCGGCGCGTTGGGTCGATTTTTGTGTCCGCGCCGACCCAAACGAACGCCCGCGGACGAAATGGGTCGCCCCGTTGGAGTTGCTCTTAGCTCTTCATACACTGGCCTCGTTCAATTTTCATGTTGATATTTATAGCAATTTTGTGCCCCAGTGAATAAAGATACCCCCATACAGAAAAAAGCCGATGGGCAGGCAGCCAAAACGAGCAAGCACATGCACCCCACAACCACAAGCCTATGCAACGCAATCTTGCACAAGATCGAGGGTGTTTTATCCACTAGCTGTATAAATCCACTTGCCGCTAAACATGACTAAGTATAGCTGCTAGGCCAACGCTGTCTTCTCAGCTCCCAAGTCCCATCCTGCACCCCACTCTAAAATACACCTTCAAACAAAAATGTCGACGGCGCAAGTAAAATCAAACCAATAATTCTGTGAAAAAAGCGTACGCGACATCGGCGGCAGCACGCTGACGAGCGTTGAGCGGCGCGTACAGTGCTAGGGAGTAGGGAGGAGCTGCCCGTAGCAGTAGTAGTAGTAGACTGGTACCGTGCTGGCTGTACCCGGTGGGCGAGGCCATTTATCGCGTCCCCCGGGGGGGCTTACGTGGCTCGGCACCACCAGACGAGACGAGACGGGACGAGCTGCGCAGGTAAAAAAGCTGCTGCCTCCCCAAGTCACGTCCGCCCCGCTCGCTCCTATCCCTCCCTTCTCCCTCCAATAATTTCTCTTCCCTTCCCTTCTCCCGTCCTCCCGCAAAGCCCACCCCGCAGCAGAAAGGGTGGGAGGGAGGAGGAATCTCCACCTCCACCTCCATGCCCCCGCCCCCCGCCGTGCTCGGCCCAGATCTCCCGCGCGGCGGCCGCTAGCCGATCCGTCCCGCCCGATCCGATGGGCGGGGAGGTGCCGGAGCCGCGGCGGCTCAGCCGCGCGCTCAGCTTCGGCGTGCCCGACGAGGCGCTGCACCTCGTCATGGGCTACGTCGACGCCCCGCGCGACCGGGAGGCCGCCTCGCTCGTCTGCCGCCGCTGGCACCGCATCGACGCGCTCACTCGCAAGCACGTCACCGTCTCCTTCTGCTACGCCGCCGACCCCTCGCGCCTCCTCGCCCGCTTCCCGCGCCTCGAGTCGCTGGCCCTCAAGGGCAGGCCGCGCGCCGCCATGTACGGCCTCATCTCCGACGACTGGGGCGCCTACGCCGCGCCCTGGGTCGCACGGCTCGCCGCGCCGCTCGAGTGCCTCAAGGCGCTCCACCTGCGACGCATGACCGTCACCGACGACGACGTCGCCACGCTCATCCGCTCCCGCGGCCACATGCTGCAGGAGCTCAAGCTCGACAAGTGCTCCGGCTTCTCCACCGACGCGCTCCGCCTCGTCGCCCGCTCCTGCAGGTAGTCCAGCAGCTCTACTCACCTGCGTCCGTGCACCTCTTTTTTTTTTTGCCCTCTTGCCTGTTCATTTGTGGTGGCGAGTTCCAGTAATTGCGACAGCTGATCTGCTCCTTGAGGAATGAGGATTGATCTGGTCTGTGTGTTAGTTGGTTTCGCCAAATGGAGTATACTGGATAAGGATGAGTTAAGTGCCAGTTTCTATAGTTAGATACTAGTATTTGTTTGTTCTATCTTGAGCTGTAAGAAATACGGTCATGTGAGGGAAGGTGTCAAGTTAGCTTCCTCACACAATTTGTTTGGGCGCCATGATACAACATGGCACTGGTTTCCTACAACAAATTGATATGAGCATTATATGCAAAGGACAGCCGAGCGCAGTAGGGAGATATAGGGGATTTGGTGCAATTCTATTGTTTACCTGTCGTTTCTGTCTAGCATATGTTCGGTCCAGTCTCTAGTTTGTAAAATTGACTCAAAACAGCTGACAAGTCCCAACCAAGTCGGGCTTAAGCAAACTATACTTTGAGGTTGCACCAGTCAAGTGATCTATCTTCCCCAGGAGTGCTTTCGTACTACTTTGATTGGACTTGAACAAGACTACATCCGTCCCTGTGGAACATTTTGAACCAAAATAAAGTTGCAAGTTGGTGATTTCTGTTACCAATCAATTCTATCATGGTCAGATTAGTGTGGCACTATGTCATATTGTCATATCGACTTTCAAGCATCATCTTGGTCCTTCCTTTTTACTCTTTTGGCAGAAGCCTTTCCACGTGTCTGTGTTGATTTTGCTTAGTCTGAATTCGGCAACTACGTAGTTGTGCAAGGGAAATTATTTTCCCTTAGAATGCAAGTATGATTTGTGTGAGCTTGTCAAGTTCACATATGGAGCTGGAAAACTAAAGGTTGGCATGCTACAAAGGATCTGTAATGCTTTAGGTCGAATGCATGCACAGTGTGCTCCTTTATGGCTGGAAATGCCTCATAATGCAACCGTGAATTGATAAAAAAAATTGACTTGACTCAAATAGCTGTTCCGCTGTCCTACTATTTATGAAAGGGGACAGAACATGGGGACATCGGGACATGTTCATGAAGTTTTAGACGTGTCTTTATAGGTTTCCTGGTTCACCAGTAATTCGCTTTTCATCGCACTTTCCATTCTTCCTTAGCTTTTAACTATTTTCGTGATCCTTTAGCAAGACATTTGTCTGTGGTACATTATTTCAAAGTGATTTTACCGTCACTGCCATGATTGTGTGCTATCCCTGAAGTAACACGCTATTCTAAATTATCTTGGCAGATCATTGAGAACATTATTTCTTGAAGAATGTGTGATTGCTGATGAAGGTGGTGAATGGCTTCATGAACTTGCTGTCAACAATTCTGTTCTTGTGACACTGAACTTCTACATGACTGAGCTCAAAGTGGTGCCTGCTGATCTGGAGCTTCTAGCAAAGAACTGCAAATCATTACTTTCTTTAAAGATCAGTGAGTGTGATCTTTCAGACCTGATTGGTTTTTTCGAAGTAGCCAATGCATTGCAAGATTTTGCTGGAGGATCGTTCAATGAGGTAGGAGAGCTAACAAAGTATGAAAAAGTCAAGTTTCCACCAAGAGTATGCTTCTTAGGGCTTACGTTCATGGGGAAAAATGAGATGCCTGTTATCTTCCCCTTTTCTGCTTCACTAAAGAAGCTGGACTTGCAGTACACTTTCCTCACCACTGAGGATCATTGCCAGCTTATCTCAAAATGCCCGAACCTATTTGTTCTTGAGGTAATGTTTCTCGTACTCTTGTATTTTGGGTGTGTGAAATTTGTGGTACTCTCATTTTTACTGACAGTAGATTTTGTCAACAGGTGAGAAATGTGATAGGAGATAGAGGGCTAGAGGTTGTCGGTGATACATGCAAGAAGCTACGAAGACTTCGAATTGAGCGAGGTGATGATGATCCAGGTCTACAAGAAGAGCAAGGAGTAGTTTCACAGTTAGGCCTGACAGCGGTAGCTGTTGGTTGCCGTGACCTGGAGTACATAGCTGCCTATGTATCTGATATCACCAACGGTGCTCTTGAATCCATCGGGACCTTCTGCAAAAGTCTTTACGACTTCCGGCTTGTCCTGCTCGACAGACAAAAGCAGGTAACTGATCTGCCACTCGACAACGGTGTTCGTGCTCTGTTAAGGAGCTGCACCAAGCTCCGGAGATTTGCTCTCTACCTGAGACCTGGAGGGCTCTCAGACACAGGCCTCGACTACATCGGGCAGTACAGCGGCAACATCCAGTACATGCTGCTGGGCAACGTTGGTGAATCTGACCACGGGTTGATCCGCTTCGCGATAGGATGCACCAACCTACGGAAGCTTGAGCTTCGGAGCTGCTGCTTCAGCGAGCAAGCTCTGTCCCTCGCGGTGCTCCACATGCCCTCGCTCAGGTACATATGGGTGCAAGGCTACAAAGCCTCTCCAGCAGGCCTCGAGCTCCTCCTCATGGCGAGGCGATTCTGGAACATCGAGTTCACGCCCCCCAGCCCCGAGGGCTTGTTTCGCATGACGCTTGAAGGAGAACCCTGCGTGGACAAGCAGGCTCAGGTTCTTGCCTACTACTCCCTTGCTGGACAGAGGCAGGACTGCCCTGACTGGGTGACCCCGTTGCATCCAGCTGCATGATTGATTGTAAATACATCTAGTTGTGTGTACGTACGTACCTTATATTGCCCCTTGGGTCCCTTTGGCAAGAACCTTTTCCGAATATGGTAATTTGTATGGATGTATATCATTAGCTTAGCTGCTTTGGTGCCCTAATAAGCTAGTGCTGTAGTACTGTAGCTGAGGTGTAGTGCAATAAGTTGCCGTTGTCGCTTGTACTGCTATATGTATGTAATCCTGGGAAGTTGTATGCTAAAGTTGCTCTGTGCTTTGATCATTGAGACTTCTCTGAAATCCTGGCCGGTTGCTCTTTTTTGCCTCTGCTCAAAACCACTGCACTGTACTTTTTTTTTTTGCAATGGATGGAGGTTTCTTACATCCGATTCATTCAAACGTCCGAACTGATGAATAGAGGCGGGTAATATATCTATATCTAACACTTTCCTCGCGTTAGACTTGTAGTAGTTCTTAGAAGTGGGATTGATATATGCCGTAAAATTCTTTTTATTAGTCTTGAACTTAAACTCGAAGGCTTTTGACTATGATACAATATTGAATTAGCTCTCCTACGTGATTGAGTACCTAGTCCCGGCGGCTACCGAATGATGGAACAAGTGGCGGAGCTCCCCGGAATTCGTGCTGCCTCACGAGGAACGCGACAACGTTGCGTAATACGCAGACAAGAATGGAGTATAAAATCCACATGGTTAGTGGCGGTTTGTTAGGCTAGCAAACAAGACGCGTAGATTCGAGATTTTTTTTCAAAACTATGACTAAATTCATAGCTTTTTTGAAAAATGTTGGGCAGAATGCAAAAATATCAGAAATAGCATCCTGTCAGCCTGGGGTGGGCCAATGGGGGGCCTGTCGGCCTCCGGTGGGCCGATGGGGGGCCTGTCGGCTTCCAGTAGGCCGACCAGTGCCTGTCGGCCTCCACGAAGCCGACTAGTGGCTGTCGGTCTCCAAACGGCCGAGTGGGTTCCTGTCGGCCTCTGGTAAGCCGATTTTTTTTTTTGAAATTTGACTTATTAATGATGTACAACGATTGCCCGTCTTATAAATATTGTAAAAATATTATTTATGCTTCTGCGCAACTATTTTCCTCCATGCTTTCGCACCAACTCTTTCCCTCCATATGTTCCCGCCATATTTTCCCGGCATCCCTTTCCCGCCATATTTTTCCGCCATCCCTTCCCCGCAACCCGTTTCCCGCCAACCCCTTCCCGCCACCCGTTTCCTGCCAACCCCTTCCCGCCACCCGTTTCCCGCTAACCCCTTCCCGCCATATGTTCCCGCCACCTTTCCCTCCATACCGCAGTCGTTCTTTCCCGCCATTTTCTCCTCTCTACCTATAAAACCCCCTTCACAGGGAGTTGGATAAGCAGTCCATTTTAGTGTAGTCGAGATGTCCGATTATCCTTTTGATCGTAGTTTTCACCCTGAGATGAGCAAATGTCTTCTTAGGCTAGCCACCAATTTCAGGATGGACAATAGGATAGTTCCATGGGACGAACTCATCGGTAGTGACACTATACAGAATGAGTTGGCTCACGCATTGCGTAGGTCTGGGTGGCCTGAAAGGACCTATGAGGAGGTACGTAAAGAACTTCTTAGGTTGCATGGAAGGTGGAAGAAGGTAGTGCAGACGAAGAGTGGAAATTTTATAAGGACTGCAGCAGAGCATACATATTTATGGACTGCCGACAGCGAAGACGAAGACGATATCTTCATGCCGAGCACCAAGGGCAAGAGTACCGCATCGTCGAAGGGCAAGAGTGCCGCATTGTCGAAGGGCAAGAGTACCGCATCGTTGAAGGGCAAGAGTGCTGCATCGACGGAGGATGACGATGATGCCTTCATGTAGTATGTAAGCTATATTTTTTAAGTTCAGCCCTACCGTTTATGTGAGATGTACTTGTATCTTAATTATCGGTTGCAGTCTCTTTGGAAATGTAACTCGAATAACAATGCAGATTAATAGTAATATGTCTCTCGCATACATAAAACAATATATGTCTCCTGATCAGATAGAAGCAAGTGCGATAGTAACACATGCGAATAGTCTGAAACTAATATAGATAACGACTCATACATAGATAACGATATCGCTGGGGGGGACGACGACGAATCTGGGTCTTCCTCGGACGAGGACCGGAAGGCGATAAGCGATCAGCCGGTGGATGATGCTGACGATTACCACGACCATAGATAACCTCGTCTGTTTGTGTCTCGTGCGTCAATGGTGGTGGTGGAGTGTGAAGAACTGTCTGCGAGAACTCATAGGTGTTTGCAGCTCGGTCATCATCGTCGTCGTCGCCGGCTAAGAACGAACCAGCACCACTAAGCATCGGTGACTGGACTGAATGCATGAACGGCTGCGACTGGCTGCCGACTGCGGTAAAGTAAAACATGTAAAATTGATTTGCGAACGTACAATGTTTAAAAGAATGTACAAAGTAGTGTTACCTAGGTCCATCTGATGATGCCAGGAAGAGCCCCCTAGTTCTGAAGGAGGTGGCTGCTGGAAGAAAGAGCTCCCTGGTTGTGAAGGAGGTGTCTGCTGCCAGGAAGAGCTCCCTGGTTGTGAACGCTGCACAGAGGGTCGTGGTTCTGAACGCTGCACAGAGGGTCGAGGTTCTGAACGCTGCAGAGAGTGGCGTGGCGGACGATGTGCTGGACGAGGAATAGCAACATCCGAAGATCGTCTACATGTAACAGCTGCGTAAATCCCCCGTAGCTTCTCATCAAGACGCCTCAACCATGAGACGTTCTCTCGCGGTGGGATATTATCTCCCCTCTCAAAGCGTTGCATTAAAGCGGAAACCTCCTCTAGCGCCTCGCTTGTCAAGTCACCCTGTACACGGAGAGTTAACCAATTAGATCATTGTTGTATGGCAGACAACACGAATAGTCAACCAATTGTATATGTTCAGGTTAAGAAAAAACTTAACATGTGAGAACCATAGCACGTACCGCGTGGTGTCTGGTTCCCATAACAGAGGCAGTTGTGTACATATTGCTGGTGAGAGGGGCTTCGATCTGATCAGGAGCTGCTGATGGAACCAAGTACATCCTGGTGCTATGCCGGTAACTCTGCAGATACAACCCGAACTTGTCCCAGTCAAAGGGCCGAACCTCATCCCAGATATTTGTCGGCGCAGTAGTCCATTCGTGCACGTAAGGGCTAATGTCGCGAAGCCAAGAATCGTGGGACTTGTTTCCTCCTGCGCGACTGTACCTGAGATTGACATGTGCGTTACATGATTAGTGATATTCTAAATGCAGACCTGAGAACTAAAATAGTATTACTTACTTGTGCACGTGATCTGGTAAGTGTGGAATAACTGGAATGTCAGGCTCTTGGCATAGACCGAACTGTCTCATCACCCTATGAAGAGCCATCTCCTCAACCGTCACGTCGAACACCAACTTGGCCTTGGTCATCCAATAGTGCCGATCTCTAGTGCACAATCCAGAAATCCCAACTGGACACCTGGATAATATAGCCTGATGGGAGTATGGCTCCCAGATAACTTGATCCTCATGCAAACTATCAAACTGCGTCGTGAAGGAGGGGTAGCAGCCCTTCACCTGGCTATGCGCGAACTGTCTCTGTGCATGACAAGAAATAAGCATTAGTAATACTATTGAATGGCAAGAAATAAGCATTAGTAATTCATATTGTTACTTAATATGAAAATACCTCTCTCCGTGTCCAAACAGATCCCATAGTAGGCAAGTCGCCGATAGCAGGCACGTAAGTCCCAGCCATGTCCTCCAAACCAAAAGGTCTATCAACGTAGACATAGGGTCGACCAATAGGGAATCTCTCGTATGACCAGAGCTGCAACAATAGTGGACATCCAACAATACCTGATTTTCTAGCCTTCAACGAGCAAGCTTTGTGCAGGCCTCTGTACGTAGCCGCTAACACAGCAGAACCAAAACTCCTCTGCAGAATGTCCCCAGGGCAACGTGCGTCAGCTATCTCTCATGCAATACCGATGAGTCGTGCATCTACAGTGGTCACGTGGTTCTCCGTGAACATCGTCTTGCCGAACAACCACAAAATATATGCCTCTAGGGATCGGTTAATCTGTGCCTCTGACAACTGAACATCGGGATATCCTAAGGAGACAATCTACATAGAAACCAAACGATTGTTTGAACTATGCAATGAGGACAACAATGAAAACATCCGTTTTTAAACTGGCCATGAAGGTTACCTGAAACTGGGTCAACCACTTAAAACGAGGCCCGTGAGTATCGTTGTCTAGGACCTTAGCAGTTGGCACCGCAGCCAAAAAATGGCCCTGCATCGATGCTAGCCAACCAGATTCTGCCTCTAAAGGACCTATGGCAGCACCGACTAGAGGTAATCCCAACAAGTAAGACACATCCTATAAAGTAGGCGCCATCTCTCCCCAGGGAAAGTGAAACGTACGTGTCTCTGGTCTCCATCTATCTACTAAGCAGGTAATGAGTGACTTGTCGTAAGAGAAACGTTTCACTTGCCTCTTGCGTAACTGCATTGGTTCACCTGCCTCATCCAATTGCGGATGTTCAACCCACTCATCCAATGTACCCTCAACCAGCCGTGCCAAGGGTAAAAGTCCAGCCCAACTTAACCTACAAAATAAAGAGAATGTAGCATACAGTTAGCGGCTATAAAAATGATGTCAAACATAGTAAGTCATTATACCGACACATACCTATTAACCCATGAATGGTGTATCATCCAGTTAGACTTTGGGGTGCGAGTGACCAACACGTCTAAGTTCTTGCTCGCTTCCATAAGTGCGGCCCGGTGCCCTCTATCAATATTACGATTAAGCAACGGATACGAAGCCATATCTGCAATTCGAACAACAAATCTCAGGTGCAAATTAAAACATAGTCCAGACATATTACAAATTAAAACATAGTCCAGACATATTACAAAATAAAACATAGTCCAGGCATATTACAAAATAAAACATAGTCAAATAATATTACAAATTAAAACATAGTCCAACACATATTACAAATTAAAACATTGTCCAACACACATTACAAATTAAAACATAGTCCAACACATTATATAGCTTGTGAGTTATTTCTTCCTCGTCCGCCCCTTCGGCCTCGACTGCCACAACCACCACGACTGCCACAACCACGTCCGCCTTTTCCTACTGTTGTCGCAGTCGTCGATGTAGAAGCACTCGTCGATGTGGAAGCACCGTCTTTGTTCAGGTCGGGACAATATTTCATCCTATGCCCATAAGCCGCGCATAGCAAACATTGTCTGGTTGCTCCACCAGCTTCAGATTGGTCCATATCATTTCGGATGTGCTTTACCTTACGTCTGCCTCTGCTTGTTCGCTGAAGTTCTAGATCCGGGATGTAAACTCTCTCCCCATTGTTTACCTTGTTGAAATTGCCGACGACTCTAAACCCTGTCATCTCACCTGTCCAGACATTGAGTACTGCATCTTTTAAATAGTATGGGGACACGAAGGAGATAGCGTCTGTGACGACCCCGGGTTAATCGTGCACTAACCATACACGCAAATGCGCACGATCAAGCCTAAGGACTCACTTGAAGATATCACAACACAACTCTAAAACATAAATAAAGTCATACAAGCTTTATATTACAAGCCAGGGCCTCGAGGGCTCGAATATATAGCTCGATGGCATACAAGCGTCAGCGGAAGCATCAGATATCTAAGTACAGATATATTACAGAGAGAGAGAGAGATAAGCCTTCACAGAGGCGGGCTAAAATAAAATACTACGATCGAAAGGCGTAGGCCTCCTGCCCTGGACCCTCCGATCCTACTCCTGGTCGTCAAACGGCTCCTCGTAGTAGTAGTACTCGCCAGGCGGGTAGTAGTATTGGTCGCCGGCTGGGGCGTCTGGCTCAGGGGCTCCGTCGTCTGGTGGCATCAAATGGAATATGGGGGAAAAAGAAAGTAAAGCAAACGTGAGTACTCATCCGAAGTACTCAGCAAGCAAGGATCTACACTACATATGCAACATTTTCAAAGGGGGCTGTATATGTGGACTGGGCTGCAGAAATGCCAGAATAGAGAGGGAAAGCCTAGTCCTATCGAAGACTAGCAGCTTCAACAATCTTCAGTAGTCTTGCAGCATTAGAAGAGAGCAGAGGTACATAATGTAAAGTAGTAGTAGTATCATCAACCTCGACCTGAGATCCTTTCTCGACTCCCGGCGAGAAAGCAATCCCAGAGCCGTACTATCCAGTTCTCATCACATGTTCTAGTTGTACCGATCGGGATACAACTCCGAGTGTCCGTTACTGTAGGACAGGCTATCAATAGAAGTTTCTTCCCTGCAGGGGTGCACTAACTTACCCACCACGCTCGCTTAACTCCGGCCGGACACACTTTTCTGGGTCATGCCCGGCCTCGGCTAAGCAACACGCCGCAACCCGACCGAATACCTAACAAAGAGGTCAGCACGCCGGACTAAACCTATGCGCCCAGGGGTCTTGGGCCTTCGCCCCGAGAACTCCTGCACGTTGCGTACGCGGCTGAAAGCAGACCTAGCAACCCCTTATACAAGCGCGATTGCGTTCCCAGTCCAATTCAGCGCGCGCCGCTCAGTCGCTGACGTCCATTAAGCTCCGGCTGAAGTATACGACGTAGAACACCCATACTATGCCCACGTGATGGTTAGTGCTATCGGGCCAGAGGCCCCTCGAATCAAATATCCAAACCGTTAAGTGGTTTAGGAGCGCGCGGAAACGAGCAGAGACTCACGATCGATGTGACCCCGTCGCCCCGTCTCGAGGACTTGCGGCAAGGGCTAAGAATGCCCGGCCACGCCTCGTAGTTATCTCACGGGCACCATCCAGGTCAACCCGACTCCACATCACTTCGCTATAAGCTCGCGCGGGTACCCCTCAGGGCCGACCCGTCTTTAGTAACATGGTTTAGTGCAAGCCAACTCAATCATCAGTATCTGTGTGTCTGACACCAGGGGAGCCCTGAGGAATCACCCTCGATGGAACCCCACCTGATGTTAAAGTCAAGGTGAACGAAGGAGGAATCACCCTCGAGGTCCACACTTGAGGAGTTGCGCGACGATGTCGTTATCGGGGGTAGTGTAGGAGGAATCACTCTCGCTTACCACGACCGAGTAACTAACCAACAAGGTTAACATCAGAAGTGCTGACGAGGTATCACCCTCGGCACTCGACGGTAACCCAGCAGTGTCGGCAACTAAGGGGAAGTGATGTGCGGTGCCAGGGTCTGGTCTTCAATCCCGATGATCGGGTCTTCTGATATCCAGCAGGGCAGTCGGGATCAAGTGGAGGTCTCTGTCGTGTCTCTACCCAGTCTATACTAAGCAGTCTAGGATAACCAGTAAGGTAGCAAGGCAGGGTACAATAATCAGGCTATGCAGCAGATATAGGAAAACAGTAGCAGTAGCAGTTCTAATGCAAGCATAAGAGAGAAGAGAATAGGCGATATAGGCATGCTCAAAATGGGGGTGCTTGCCTGTTTGCTCGGGGGCAAGGGCAAGGTCGTCGGTGGTGTCGTCGGGGACGTAGTCGTACTCCTGAGCTGCGTCTGCCTCGGGAGCTACGTCAACGTCGGGGTCTACCGAGAGAGAAGAGGGGGAAGAAACAGGTAAACATAATGCAAACAAATGCAATACGGTGCGTGTGATGCTACGATGCAGTGCAGGGTTGCCTAAATATGCATCTAAGTCATTTTAGTTATTTTTAGAATTAATCTGGG
The DNA here is from genome assembly GCA_011799875.1 of Thinopyrum elongatum. Taxonomy (NCBI): domain Eukaryota; kingdom Viridiplantae; phylum Streptophyta; class Magnoliopsida; order Poales; family Poaceae; genus Thinopyrum; species Thinopyrum elongatum. The sequence continues at coordinate 488,860,299 of CM022299.1, forward strand.
CTTTAATAACCAGGGTGTGTGCACTATTCATCTGCCGGATACGGGTCCGGAGTTACGAGTTCTTCTACGTAGGGGGTTCCGATGGAGAAACAGACGGCACGATCAGACTCGGCTTGTCGTTCTGAGCAACTTTCATGTTTTAACCTTTTCGATCTGAGCTACGGTTTAAAAGTTATTAATTTTCAAAGATTATTTGAATTTCTGGAATTTATTTATTTACAGAAAATGAATTATGACATCAGCATGACATCACTGTGCCGTCAGCGGTCAACAAGCGCTGACCAGAGTCAAATATGACATGTGGGTCCAGTGGGACCCACATGTCAGCCTCTGTTTAGGCTAATCAGTGGATTACACTAATTAACAGATTTAATTAGCCAAGTGGGGCCCTTCTGTCAGTGTCACATTAACTTAACAAATTAACTTTTATTTTTTTAACAGTGCTTAATTAGTCTAATTATCGAATGGAACCCACATGTCAGCTACAGGGGTGAACAGTGCCCGCGTTGACTGTAGTCAACGGGGTCAAACGGGGCCAGGGGGACCCACTATCAGTGTCACTGGGTGGGCCCCACGCCCAGCCACGTCGGCGGCCGGCGGCTAGTTGCCGGCGTGCACAAAACATGGCGGAGGGCTCGGGCCTCCGTCGGAAATCACCCACAGGCAAGCATTTTGCGCGCGCGAGGGCGCGTTCGAACGAGTCGAACGGGCCGCATGCAGTGGTGGTGGTGGTTTCGCCGGAATCGGCCGGAATCCTCGCCGGCGTTGAGCAGCAGCGGCGCCGGAGTTCGGGCCTCGTCGAGTTCTAAGCTACACAGCGCGGGGAGGAGTGCTAGGGGTCTTGCCAGACTCGCACGAGCCCCAGGAGCTCGATGCTGGGTCCGGACGAGCACGACGGCGTCTGTGGCCGCGGCGGCGAAGTGCACAGCAGCGACCCGTGCTCGGCAATGACGGCAGCTAGCTACAGAGCGCTCGGGGATCAACGAGGAGCAGCAGGGGAAGGAGAGGCTCACCGTGCGGCACCCACGTAGGCCCTCGACAGTTTTGTAGCAGCAGTGGGCGTCGAATTCGCCGGCAGGCACCGGGGTTGGGGAAGAAGGGGACGGCGGTGTCCGGCAGCTACAGGGCCTCCTAGCACCAACTGGGGCCTTCAATCGACGAGGAAGACGACGGCAACCCCTTCGGCACCATGGTGACCCGAGGCGATGGCGGTGGCCGCGGCTGCGACGGAAACGCGGCGGCGACGGCGCTCTGCTCCAGATCTGGAGAGGGGAGAAGAGGCGAGGCGAGCGAGGAGAGGACGGGGAAGTGAACGAGGGAGCCCGGGGGAGTGGCGGAGCTCGGCCTTATCCCCTCCCGCGCCCTGTATCGTCGGTGGGCGGCGACGTGTCGGCGCCGCGCCGGCGCGCGCGCGCTCGGCTAGGGGCGCGTCGACACGACGACGGAGAGAGGTGAGGTGGGCCGGCTGGGCTGGGCCAGTGCACTGTGCACTTGGACCAGTCCAGCTTTAGCCTTTTTCTTTTTCTTAATTTTCTGTTTTTCTTTTCTTTTCTGTTTTGAAATAGTTAGGGCATTTCTACACTTTTGAAAAATGTGAGAGTTGTCCCAAATATTGCAAGGCAATATTAGCTCTCACCAAAAAGTGGTTTGAACAGATTTGGAAGCCATTTGAATTTGTAATGATTTTAAATGAATTAATATTGCTGTTTTGGGTGCTATTTCATCTTGTTTGAGTCACTTGTCCAACTCCAAATATTTTGATATTGGTTTTAGAAATGTTCCTGGATTATTTGCCATTTAATGAACATTTTCCCAACAGAGTTTAATCAACTTTATATTTTACTTTTGAATTTGAGTTGATTTTCAGATGTGAATTTGAATTGGATCATTAACCCATATGACTTGGCACTGCAAATGATCATGACTTGGCAGTTTTAACAGAGTGTCACAGAGCTTATTACAAGGGGGTGTTACAAGTTCTCCTCCTCTAAAAGAAATTCTCGTCCCGAGAATTTAGGAGGTAGAAGGAAAGAGTCCGGGATATTCTTCCCGAAGATGATCCTCGCGTTCCCAAGTGGCTTCATCTTCAGTGTGATTCGACCACTGCACTTTCAGGAACTTGGTCGTCTTCTGACGAGTACGACGCTCAGCTTCATCGAGGATGCGGATCGGATGCTCCTTATAGGAAAGATCATCTTGTAACTCGAGCATCTCATGATCCACTGCACGGTGCGTGGATTCCTTGAAGCACTTACGGAGTTGCGACACATGGAAGACATCATGAATATGAGAGAATTGCGGTGGCAACTCCAATTTATATGCCACCTGTCCACGTCTAGCCACGATGCGGAAAGGACCAATATAGCGAGGTGCTAGCTTGCCCTTAATTCCGAAACGACGGGTGCCCTTCATTGGAGTGACACGAAGATAAGCTTGATCACCAGGTTGATAGATCACACCCCATCGCTTGCGATCATAATTACTCTTCTGATGGTCTTGAGCTGCTTTGAGATTCTCCCGGACAATTCGGACTTGTTCTTCGGCATGTTGAATAATGTCTGGTCCAACAAGAGGCCGTTCCCCAATTTCTGACCAATTCAGAGGGGTTCGACATTTACGACCATAAAGAACCTCAAAGGGGGCCATTTTCAAGCTGGCTTGGTAGCTGTTGTTACAAGAGAACTCGGCATACGGGAGAGATTCCTCCCATTTCTTACCGAAGGATATAACACAAGCTCGAAGCATATCTTCAAGCACTTGATTAACGCGCTCAACTTGGCCTTGGGATTGTGGATGATAAGCTGAACTCTAGGTAATATGAGTTCCCATTGCTTTCTGGAAACTTTTCCAGAAATGGCCAGTGAAAATGCTGCCACGGTCTGAACTGATTTCCTTGGGAATACCATGAAGTGAAACAATTCTGGAGATATATAGCTCTGCTAACTGACTAGCAGTAATAGTCTCCTTAACTGGCAGAAAGTGTGCAACCTTGGAGAGTTGATCGACGACGACAAGAATAGCATCGTGACCCTTCTAGGACTTGAGAAGACCAGTAATGAAGTCCATTTGCACTTTATCCCACTTCCATAGAGGAATAGGGAGCGGTTGCAGAATTCCAGCAGGTTTCTGATGTTCTGCCTTCACGCGACGACAAACGTCACACTCGGCAACATAACAAGCAATATCTTGCTTCATTCTAGACCACCAGTACCTTTGACGAAGATCTCGACACATCTTGGTACTACCCGGATGGATAGATAGCGGTGTATCATGGGCCTCCTTCATGACTTTGTCAGTCATCAGCTCGAAGCGAGGTACTACAATGCGGTCTCGGAAGTACAAGGTTCCATCTTCAGCAATCGAGAAATCCCTGTACTTTTGAAGGTGAAGCTCTTTCTTCATTAGACCAATTTCGGCATCTTTAGCTTGCGCAATTTTGACAGCTTTCTCAAGGTCTGGCTGTATCACAAGGTTATTAAGAGAACCTTGCGGGACGATGCAGAGATTCAGCTTGCGCAATTCTTCATATAGCTGGGGTTGAGCTTGCTTTACCATGAGGTTACTACAATATGACTTGCGGCTCAAAGCATCAGCCATCACATTAGCTTTGCCAGGAGTGTAGGAAATACCACAGTCATAATCGGTGATTGTTTCCAACCAACGCTGCTGACGAAGATTAAGTTCCGGTTGAGTGAATAAGTACTTCAAGCTCTGATGATCGGTGTAAATCTCACACCGATTACCAAGGAGGTAATGACGCCACTGCTTCAAAGCATAAATCACCGCAGCAAGTTCAAGGTCATGCACTGGGTAATTCTCTTCATGTGGACGCAGTTGTCGCGAAGCATAAGCAATTACTCTTCGCTCTTTCATTAGGACACAACCTAGTCCTTGGCGAGAGGCGTCGCAGAAGATCACAAAATCTTTGCGAGAGTCTGGAGGAGCAAGGACTGGAGCGGAAGTCAGCTTGTCCTTGAGGTTCTGTAAACTTTCCTGACATTTGTCAGTCCAATCAAACTTAACGCCTTTGTGAAGCAGATTAGTCAGGGGCTTGGCAATCTTGGAGAAATTTTCGATGAATCGACGACAATAACTTGCAAGCCCGAGAAAACTTCTGACTTGCTTGACATTCTTCGGAGGGGTCCAGTCAATAATAGCCTGAACTCGTTCCGGGTTAACTGCGATCCCATCCTTGGAGATGACATGTCCAAGGTAGGTTACCTCAGAAAGCCAGAATTCACACTTAGAGTACTTGGCATATAAATGGTGCTCTCGAAGTTTCTCTAGAACAAGGCGAAGGTGCTCAGCATGTTCTTCTTTGTTCTTCGAATAAACCAGGATATCATCCAGATATACCACGACGAATTTGTCGAGGTAATCCATGAATATGTAATTCATTAGGCGGGAGAATGTAGCTGGAGCATTTGTTAAGCCAAACGACATGACTGTGTACTCGTAAGAGCCATAACGAGTAACAAATGCAGTCTTCGGAATATCCTCTTCGCGGACACGGATCTGGTGATAACCCAACCTCAAGTCGAGTTTAGAAAACACGGAAGATCCAGCGAGTTGGTCATATAAATCGTTGATGCGGGGAAGTGGATATTTATTCTGAATGGTTGCCTGGTTGATTGGACGATAATCTTGGACCAACCTATTCGTTCCATCTTTCTTCTTGACGAAAAGAGACGGTGCTCCCCAGGCAGAGGAACTAGGGCGAATGAAACCCTTCCTTAAGGATTTATCAATTTCTTCCTTGAGTTCAATAAGATGGTGCGGAGGCATCTTGTAGGGACGCTTCGCAATGGGAGTGGTGCCAGGCTTCAAGTCGATGACGAACTCGACAGCTCTAGCAGGGGGTATTCCTGGAAGTTCTTCTGGAAAAACATCCGGGAAGTCACAGACCACTGGGATGTTCTCGATCCCATCAAGTGGAGAAGCATTCAACGCGTTTAAGGCATAAATTTGAGCCTCAGCGTTCTGGGTGAGATAAGCTTGATAATTCACTATCTCATTCGATGGGTGCAAGAGGTGTACAACTTTAGTGGCACAGTTGATTGAGGCGTAATGAGCCTTCAACCAGTCCATTCCCAAAATAAGATCAATCTTGGAAGATCTCAGGATTATGGGAAATGCCTGAAATTTCAACCGCTCGATCTCAATTGTGACTTCGGGGCTGAATAGGGTGGCTTGGCACTAGCCCGCAGGAGTGTTCACTGCTAACGGTTGATGCATCGTTTCACATTTAATGTCATGCATGAGTGAAAAATGTTCTGACATGAATGAATGTGATGCTCCTGAATCAAATAAAACAGATGCTGGAACTGAATTAACGAGAAGTGTACCCATCACAGTGTCTGGTTGAACTGGAGCTTCGGACATGTTGACGTGGTAGTACTGCCCACGACCATAAGAAGGTCTGGCATTATTGTTGCGCTGTTGAGGAATACCACGGCCAGCAGAAGGGAGAGCCAGTTGATTCTGATTCTGAAAACAATCTCTAGCACGGTGACCTGGCTTGCCACACTTGAAGCATAGTCCGTTGTCAGGACGAGGTGCTGGAGCTCGAGGTGCTGGAGCTGGCAGAGGCTGCCTCGATGGTGGAGGTGGCAGGCGTGGTGCAACATAAGAAGGCCTGTTTGCAGGAGCTGCTGAACGGAACATGCCTTGGGGAAACCAGATGCGTCGCTTCTGGGAAGACGAGCCCGAAGATGAGCCCGTTTCTCGGGTGCGTCTGGACGCTTCTTTATGCTTCTTAAGTCCAGTTTCAACCATAATAGCCTTATTCACCAAAGTGGCGAAATCAGGGTAATCTTGAACAAGCAGGGCCAACTGAATGTCATGGTGCAGTCCTTCATGAAACTTCTCCTATCTGCGTTCATCAGTAGGAATGTCCTCTTCAGCGTAGCGAGATAAGTCCAGAAACTCGCGCTGATAGACTTCTACGGTCTTGTTTCCTTGAACAAGGCTACGGAACTCAGCCTTCTTCCTAGCTATGACAGCTAGAGGAATGTAGCGGGCTCGGAAAGCAATCTTGAACTCTGCCCAAGTGACGACAGTACCAGGCGGCAGAGTCTGTCGGTGAGTGGCCCACCATTGAGCTGCGGGACCCTTCAGAAGATAAGTCGCAAAAGTGACATAGTTAACTTCGGCGACACCAGCAGACTCCATCTCATGAGAGATGTCACGCAGCCAGTCATCTGCATCCAGTGGGTTGACTGTGTTGCGGAAAAACGATGGACTGAGCCTCATAAATTCTGGCAGGGTGATGGAAGGTGGCTGCTGATTAGCATCAGGACGAGGGAATTGTTGCATAATCCCCGTCATAAACTGGCGGTTGAGTTCAAATTGTTGCATCATCGCTGCCATGTAATCAGGTGGTGGCGGCGGTGGCGGGTTGTTGTCAGCCATCCTGCCAATCCAACAGGGGTATTTCAGCGATAGCTTATGCAAGTGTTTAACAATAAACATGATGTAACTCGACATTATGGAAAGAGTGCAATAGATGCTAAAAGTAGTCATTTAAGACATACAGATCCATACACAGTCGGTTACAATCGGGCAGCATAACGGCGCAAATTGAAAAACTAGAGACACACTAGGTGGCACGCAGGCACGCGGTAAGGAAGTACACAACGTGACATAGCAAAGGCTACATCAGCGTCGGAGAAAACCACTGAAACAGGGTAACTGCAAGTGCGGACGACGAATGTTCGTCGCGGCAGGATCCTGTGCTCCATGTGCACTCTGATGCAGAACCCGGTCTCGAACTGTAAGAAGAGGTCCACGTGCAGGCGTGTGACCTCCCACTGCAGGCCAATCAATACCTGGCGGCATCTCGGTCCTGCGTGGGTAAAGGATATACTCCGGATGTATCCCTGCACGAACAGCTGGTAGCAACTGTGTCATAGCCTCGTAGTAGCGTGCTCGAGTGGCGAACAACTCGACGGCAAGAGCCCGAACAGTGCGATCCAGAGCCTGAGTGCACTGAATCAGAATCTGCGGGTCGTAGCGTCGAGACTCGTACGGGGCAGAGATAGCTGTGTAGTATCCAGTAGCATCTCCAGCGGGTGCATACGGAATGTACCGAAACACAGAGTCATCCAAGCTAGCATTGTGCTCTCCTCGAAGACGTGCAACAGCTGAGTAGGCGGCATCATGGACTGCCATCTCAATCGTCACGCCTATACCGTGGAAAAGGTGTAGCTCAGTGTCTGAGTCATTCTGCTGATCATAGATCCGAACTTCAGCATAGTACTGTTCCTGGTTGAACTCGCGGTAAACCTCATAGACCATGTACTCGGGATACCAGCGGTAACCCAGTCTACTCAGGAGGGCGATCAGAACAGCTGGAAATCCAGGGGCATCGCGAGCCCAAGTGCGACGCACAAGCTGGGTCGTAGGCCGCGGTGGAAACAGTCGATCCATCTGAAACAGAGAAGTTCAGGGTTGTCATAAGACAATGAGAAGTATAACTGATTCCAGAAGGAAAGGTTAAACAAAACAATGGAAAGGAAAATGATTATCAGACTAATCAGATCAAAGACAAGGAAATCGCACTGAATCCAGCTCTCCGGGTGGATAGAATTAACGAGATCCTAAATGTCGGTGTTAGTAAATTTTATTAAACCCGAATAGATGAGAGATTAGAATCCCAGAGTAAAGACGAGGAATAAAAGATCATAATACCACCCAGTTGGCGACGTGGGCCCGTAAGCCACACAGCCAAGTTAGTAAAACAGTTTTTGACCACTAGACTCAACTTCGGCCAAGGAGTTGGGAAGGGGGATTCCTAGAGGCAGTCGGCTCTGATACCAACCTGTGACGACCCCGGGTTAATCGTGCACTAACCATACATGCAACTGCGCATGATCAAGCCTAAGGACTCACTTGAAGATATCACAACACAACTCTAAAACATAAATAAAGTCATACAAGCTTTATATTATAAGCCAGGGCCTCGAGGGCTCGAATACATAGCTCGATGGCATACAAGCGTCAGTGGAAGCATCAGATATCTGAGTACAGATATATTACAGAGAGAGAGAGAGAGAGAGATAAGCCTTCACAGAGGTGGGGTAAAAACTAAAATACTACGATCGAAAGGCGTAGGCCTCCTGCCCTGGACCCTCCGATCCTACTCCTGGTCGTCAAACGGCTCCTCGTAGTAGTAGTACTAGCCAGGCGGGTAGTAGTACTGGTCGTCGGCTGGGGCGTCTGGCTCAGGGGCTCCGTCGTCTGGTGGCATCAAATGGAATATGGGGGAAAAGAAAGTAAAGCAAACGTGAGTACTCATCCGAAGTACTCAGCAAGCAAGGATCTACACTACATATGCAACATTTTCAAAGGGGGCTGTATATGTGGACTGGGCTGCAGAAATGCCAGAATAGAGGGGGAAAGCCTAGTCCTATCGAAGACTAGCAGCTTCAACAATCTTCAGCAGTCTTGCAGCATTAGAAGAGAGCAGAGGTACATAATGTAAAGTAGTAGTAGTATCATCAACCTCGACCAGAGATCCTTTCTCGACTCCCGGCGAGAAAGCAATCCCAGAGCCGTACTATCCAGTTCTCATCACATGTTCTAGTTGTACCGATCGGGATACAACTCCGAGTGTCCGTTACCGTAGGACAGGCTATCGATAGAAGTTTCTTCCCTGCAGGGTGCACCAACTTACCCACCACGCTCGCTTAACTCCGGCCGGACACACTTTTCTGGGTCATGCCCGGCCTCGGCTAAGCAACACGCCGCAACCCGACCGAATACCTAACAGAGAGGTCAGCACGTCGGACTAAACCTATGCGCCCAGGGGTCTTGGGCCTTCGCCCCGGGAACTCCTGCACGTTGCGTACGCGGCTGAAAGCAGACCTAGCAACCCCTTATACAAGCGCGATTGTGTTCCCAGTCCAATTCAGCGCGCGCCGCTCAGTCGCTGACGTCCATTAAGCTTCGGCTGAAGTATGCGACGCAGAACGCCCATACTATGCCCACGTGATGGTTAGTGCTATCAGGCCAGAGGCCCCTCGGATCAAATATCCAAACCGTTAAGTGGTTTAGGAGCGCGCGGAAACGAGCAGAGACTCACGATCGATGTGACCCCGTCGCCTCGTCTCGAGGACTTGCGGCAAGGGCTAAGAATGCCCGGCCACGCCTCGTAGTTATCTCGCGGGCACCATCCAGGTCAACCCGACTCCACATCACTTCGCTATAAGCTCGCGCGGGTACCCCTCAGGGCCGACCCGTCTTTAGTAACATGGTTTAGTGCAAGCCAACTCAATCATCAGTATCTGTGTGTCTGACACCAGGGGAGCCCTGAGGAATCACCCTCGATGGAACCCCACCTGATGTTAAAGTCAAGGTGAACGAAGGAGGAATCACCCTCGAGGTCCACACTTGAGGAGTTGCGTGACGATGTCGTTATCGGGGGTGGTGTAGGAGGAATCACCCTCGCTTACCACGACCGAGTAACTAACCTACAAGGTTAACATCAGAAGTGCTGACGAGGTATCACCCTTGGCACTCGACGGTAACCCAGCAGTGTCGGCAACTAAGGGGAAGTGATGTGCGGTGCCAGGGTCTGGTCTTCAATCCCGATGATCGGGTCTTCTGATATCCAGTAGGGCAGTCGGGATCAAGTGGAGGTCTCTGTCGTGTCTCTACCCAGTCTATACTAAGCAGTCTAGGATAACCAGTAAGGTAGCAAGGCAAGGTACAATAATCAGGCTATGCAGCAGATATAGGAAAACAGTAGCAGTAGCAGTTCTAATGCAAGCATAAGAGAGAAGAGAATAGGCGATATAGGCATGCTCAAAATGGGGGTGCTTGCCTGTTTGCTCGGGGGCAAGGGCAAGGTCGTCGGTGGTGTCATCGGGGACGTAGTCGTACTCCTGAGCTGCGTCTTCCTCGGGAGCTACGTCAACGTCGGGGTCTACCAAGAGAGAAGAGGGGGAAGAAACAGGTAAACATAATGCAAACAAATGCAATACGGTGCGTGTGATGCTACGATGCAGTGCAGGGTTGCCTAAATATGCATCTAAGTCATTTTAGTTATTTTTAGAATTAATCTGGGATTTAATAACCAGGGTGTGTGCACTATTCATCTGCCGGATACGGGTCTGGAGTTACGAGTTCTTCTACGTAGGGGGTTCCGATGGAGAAACAGACATCACGATCAGACTCGGCTCGTCGTTCTGAGCAACTTTCATGTTTTAACCTTTTCGATCTGAGCTACGGTTTAAAAGTTATTAATTTTCAAAGATTATTTGGATTTCTGGAATTTATTTGTTTACAGAAAATGAATTATGACGTCAGCATGACGTCACTGTGCCGTCAGCGGTCAACAGGCGCTGACCAGAGTCAAATATGACATGTGGGTCCAGTGGGACCCACGTGTCAGCCTCTGTTTAGGCTAATCAGTGGATTACACTAATTAACAGATTTAATTAGCCAAGTGGGGCCCTTCTGTCAGTGTCACATTAACTTAACAAATTAACTTTTATTTTTTTAACAGTGCTTAATTAGTCTAATTATCGAATGGAACCCACATGTCAGCTACAGGGGTGAACAGTGCCCGCGTTGACTGTGGTCAACGGGGTCAAACGGGGCCAGGGGGACCCACTATCAGTGTCACTGGGTGGGCCCCACGCCCAGCCACGTCGGCGGCCGGCGGCTAGTCGCCGGCGTGCACAAAACACGGCGGAGGGCTCGGGCCTCCGTCAGAAATCGCCCACAGGCGACCATCTTGCGCCCGTGAGGGCGCGTTCGAACAAGTCGAACGGGCATCATGCAGTGGTGGTGGTGGTTTCGCCGGAATCGGCCGGAATCCTCGCCGGCGTTGAGCAGCAGCGGCGCTGGAGTTCGGGCCTCGTCGGATTCTAAGCTACACAGCGCGGGGAGGAGTGCTAGGGGTCTTGCCAGACTCGCACGAGCCCCAGGAGCTCGATGCTGGGTCTGGACGAGCACGACGGTGTCTGTGGCCGCGGCGGCGAAGTGCACAGCGGCGACCCGTGCTCGGCAATGACGGCAGCTAGCTACAGAGTGCTCGGGGATCAACGAGGAGCAGCAGGGGAAGGAGAGGCTCACCGTGCGGCACCCACGTAGGCCCTCGACAGTTTTGTAGCAGCAGTGGGCGTCGAATTCGCCGGCGGGCACCTGGGTTGGGGAAGAAGGGGACGGCGGTGTCCGGCAGCTACAGGGCCTCCTAGCACCAACTGGGGCCTTCAATCGACGAGGACGACGACGGCAACCCCTTCGGCACCATGGTGACCCGAGGCGATGGCGGTGGCCGCGGCTGCGACGGAAACGCGGCGGCGACGGCGCTCTGCTCCGGATCTGGAGAGGGGAGAAGAGGCGAGGCGAGTGAGGAGAGGACGGGGAAGTGAACGAGGGAGCCCGGGGGAGTGGCGGAGCTCGGCCTTATCCCGTCCCGCGCCCTGTATCGTCGGTGGGCGGCGACGTGTCGGCGCCGCGCCGGCGCGCGCGCGCTCGGCCAGGGGCGCGTCGACACGACGACGGAGAGAGGTGAGGTGGGCCGGCTGGGCTGCGCCAGTGCACTGTGCACTTGGACCAGTCCAGCTTTAGCCTTTTTCTTTTTCTTAATTTTTTGTTTTTCTTTTCTTTTCTGTTTTGAAATAGTTAGGGCATTTCTACACTTTTGAAAAATGTGAGAGTTGTCCCAAATATTGCAATGCAATATTAGCTCTCACCAAAAAGTGGTTTGAACAGATTTGGAAGCCATTTGAATTTGTAATGATTTTAAATGAATTAATATTGCTGTTTTGGGTGCTGTTTCATCTTGTTTGAGTCACTTGTCCAACTCCAAATATTTTGATATTGGTTTTAGAAATGTTCCTGGATTATTTGCCATTTAATGAACATTTTCCCAACAGAGTTTAATCAACTTTATATTTTACTTTTGAATTTGAGTTGATTTTCAGATGTGAATTTGAATTGGATCATTAACCCATATGACTTGGCACTGCAAATGATCATGACTTGGCAGTTTTAACAAAGTGTCACAGAGCTTATTACAAGGGGGTGTTACAACGTCCAACTCAATCTGGCCACAGGCAGCCAACACATGTGAGCAAGGCAGGTGCAACAACTTCGGTTTGTTGCATGTACACTCACAAGTTGGATATAATTCCGTTCCAATTTTTACCTCGTGCGTCTTCACCTCATTTGCAGAACCAAAACCATCTGTAGGAAGCTGAACCTCATACCTCCTTTCCTGATTACCTATGAGTCTGACAGTGCGCTTCTTTGCTTTCTCTATCTTCTTTGCCATGTACTCCATGACACTGCTACAATAAGGTGTGTTCTGGTTATCTGCAATATGCTTCTTTGCTAACTCGTGCCTTTCTCTGAAATATCTCAAAGTGCCATGGAATACAGCCTCTACAATAGCTGTGAGTGGCAATGCTCTATTCCCTTTGAGTACAAAGTTATACACCTCTGCAAGATTGGTTGTCATGTGGCCATACCTAGCTCCATGGGTGTCATGCAGCAAAGACCAATTCACCGGAGGCTCTTTCTCTATCCACTCAGAAAAATTCTTTATTGCCCTGCCCTTCTTTCTCTGAGTATTAGGAGGGTCAATTGCTGGCAAGTCTCAAAGACCTACTGGCTCCTCTAGCTCCGCGATGAGTGCTGCTAATTTAACCTGATCTTTTTTCATTTTCTTCCTCGCACGGACCTGCTTCTTAGTAAACTTATCTAGTTTTGACCAAATAAATTCGTATTTGCGCTGCTGGTTCTGGTTGCATAATTTTTTGAACAAGTTCATCAACCGTTTGTTCTTAAACTGTGAGAAAAAATTAGCCCCAAGATGGCGCATGCACCACCGGCTCTGCAAGTCCTTCCAAGGTGTTGGTTCGTCAGCTGTTGGATTCCTTAGTGTCTTCACGACCTTCAATATACCAGCATGTCTGTCATGAATGACACACACGTTTGGTCGGTCTTTCACGATCGCAATTTTAACTTGACGGAAAAACCATACCCAGCTCGGAAAGTTCTCACCCTCCACAAATGCCATGGCAAGTGGGATGATTTGATTGTTCCCGTCCACACCAATAGCAGTCAGGATTTGCCCTTTGTACTGACCAGTCAGGAATGTACCATTCACAAACATCACAGGAGGACAATGCCGGAAAGCTTCGATGCACATAGCGAAAGAGAAGAATACTCGTTTCAACACCTTGAAATCTGGTATACTCTCCAACCTCGTGTGCTGTATGTTAACATAAGTGCCGGGATTCCTCTCCTTCAGTATGTCAAGGAGACGGACAACATTATCATATGAGTCGAAGAACGTCCCAAACCTTTCCTCCATAGCCTTCTGCTTAGCCCTCCAAGCCTTCCCATAAGGAATCTCATAATTCCATCTGACCTTCACTGCTATCTGGATGTGTTTTGCTTCCATATCTTTCTTCTCCACTATCTCAGTATACATGAGTTGCGCAATGAGAGTTGAAGTCAGGTTTGGATGACGAACCAACAGGTTTTTCCTCACACAATTATGTGGGACCACATTGGTGACAACCCAGTGGATGTTATACTTCGGCACGTGCCCGTGCACCTTCACAGGACAACCTGTTTCAGCACACTTCACGGTATAGTTTGTTGGACTTGATATGTGTGTCCGAAAAACCCTCTGCGTAGACATAGCCCACTTTATCACCGCATACTTCAATTTTTTATTTGTATCAAACATAGCCCCTATCTGGACTTGGTTCAGATTATACTGCCATGGAGTCTCATGGCCATCGTTGACCGTAAGGCCGGTGGATATGTCCTGATCCCATGCAGAAGGAATCGGTACCTCCACTTCATCCTCGGAATTTTCAGAATCCAGATCCTCCGCCAATCCATCCTCATCCTCTTCCTCCATCACCCTCAGCATTTCCTCCTCTTCCTCATCCCAATCAGAATCCACATCCTCCGCCAATATTATCGACTGACTACTCTGCCCAGTATCATGACCACAAACATTGTGTGGCGCATAGTCTGACTCTTTCTCGGCTTGGCTAGCATCCACATCCGATGGCTGTGACCCGAATAAATAAATCTCGTTAGCCACTTGACTACCGTGGCCGGGTTCATACCCCACGTGGAGTTGTACGGTATTATCCTCCTTCGCCACAGGTTGCACTAGGGCATATGGGTGGATTCTTCGGTCTCGGCAACGACTTAACAGGGTCAACCAATGCTGGCTCCTATCTATCGGCATCAACTCCCACTTGACATTTTTACAGGATTTGGTCCACAATGCATGAATACTGACGGAACATACTTCAGGGTCCAGCCCAAAACTAGTAGTCAACCAGTGCTTCAACTGTCTAATGTCCAGTCTGTCCGGGTCTGAAAGTGTCATGACGCCATTTTTAAACTCGCTAAGATCAACCCCCAACTCATTATATCGAACATTACCAGCACCGTAGTAAACAGTCAAATTTACCGATTCAGACATTTTCACCTGTCAGACATTACCACCTTCTCATTAATCGCAACAAAAAAATTTATTACCCTCTACAATAACTATCCGCTAAAATGACACCACAGACAAATTAACACTAAATAACCGCTTTACAACTTAGAGAAAAAATTATGACGACATAGTTATACCTTCGACGCGTGTGTCCCCTTCTTCTTCCTCCTCACTTCAACTCAGCAGCACCGGTCACCTTGCGGACTACTTGCACGACCGGGACTCCTCCTCACCACCACTGCCTCCACCCCACCACCTCCTCACCAGCCACACCTCCTCCAACCCACCATGGCTCCTCCTCACGCACAAAAACTACCCCATAGCAAAAAAAATTACCGTACGCCGGCGGAGAATGCTATGATCTATTGTTTCTGCGGGTTGGATATGAAAATGGGTGGACGAGGGAAGAGATCGGCGCGGGGGTGGAGAATACAGAGAGAGGAACGAGAGAGAGAGAGGAGAAGCAGCGAAGGGAGGAAGAAGAAAGGAGCTATCGGCCTTATCCAGGAGCTCTTCGGCCTCCTGGAGGCCGACAGGCCCCCCTCGGCCGCCACTAGGCCGACAGGCCTCCCCTCGGCCGCCACGAGGCCGACCAGTCCCTCCTCGGCCCACAGCCGGTCGACCAGCCCCCCTCGGCCCACGGGAGGCCGATAGGGTGCTATTTCTGGTTTTTTTTGTTTCAGCCCGCTAGTTTTCAAATTTGCTATAAAATTTGTCATACTTTTGAAAAAAAATCTAGATTCGAGGCCTGCCAGCTCCCGGTGAAGAAAATGAACGTTTCTATCGACTTTTGGTGAGGGAATGAGCTCTGCGAAGAAGAGGTCGACGTAGGGGTATCTCCTGCTACGTAACAGTCCCCAAACTTGCTCATGGTTTAGCGTGCCCGTGCATCTGAACGACGAGGCTGATTTAAGCAAAGCTTCCGTGTAGCAGGCGAGAGGCATCTGAGTCTATCTGACCGGCTTCCGTGAAAAGAGCCATCCCCAACCACGACGAGTATCAAAGATTGAGGAGAGCCCTCTCCAAGACAACTATTACGTACTGAAGAAAAGTTACGGATGCATCCGGTTTCGTAATTCACAGGACTCTAAAACAAAAAGGACAGTACTCTGCGCCGGCGCGTCGATCCAAATTTAGGCCGGTCAACGCGCAGGCACTCGATGCAGCTCCAGCAGCGTAAGATGGGAGCGTTACAGCCGCACGATTCTTCTTACTACTCCCGGCTTCGAAGCACTCCCCTTGTAACGCCCGGATAATTAAGCTACATGAATTCCCTGTTAATGGTGCCATGTCATCACATTACTGTTGCTAATCTTTATTTGATCCAAATCACAATTCAAATTCAAAACCAAGTTTAAAGTCAAAATTCAAATTTTGTCAAACATGAAAAAAATGTTCAAAGTGTGGCAAATAATCCCTGAATATTTTTCATGTTGAAACCCATATTTTATAAAGTATTTAAATGCCCAAAAATCAATAAAACAGTGGCTGAAACATTTATCTAAATGCTATTTAATTTATAAAAATATTAAACAATTTTATTTAAGTGCCAAATGCCTAATTTATTGTGCTATTTTAGGTGCAAGTTTTATATTTTGTAAAACTAAAATAATACAAAAGAAATTAGAAAAACAGAAAGTTTTAAAAGAAAAGCAAAAAAACTAAAGGGGAAAGAAAGAGAAAAGCCCCCCTGCCCCTGGGCCAGAGGCCACAGGAACAGGCCCAGCTGGTCCGGCCCACTCCCCCCTGTCATCTCCCTCCCCCGTACACTGTTTGTCCGACCAAGGCACCCCGCTCGTCCCTGCCAGACCCGGTGCGGCGCCCCGCGCTGCCACGTCACCGTCGAGGGGATAAGGTAGCCCTCGACGCCTCGGGCTCCCTCCCCACTCGCCCACTCCACCCTGCTCTCCCTCTTCGCCTCCCCTCGCCATCCAGATCCGCCGCTCCCGAACCACCGTCGCCATGGCCGCCGTCGTGTACGCGGCCACCGCCCTCCCCGCGTCCGCCCATCATGTCTGCTAGCTTCGCCACCGTCGGCCACGCCTCCCCGACCAGTCTCGCGACCGGGAGAGCCCCGCAGCGGCAACCCCGACCCCTTCTTCAACCTCTGAAAGGACATGCGGTGCCCCCATGTGTGGTTTTGGTAATTGATGACATTCTCTATGGACTAATGGTTGCATTGAGTTATATTTGAAGGATTTGTCCATAGGCATTTCTTGAAGTCCATGTGTTGGTTTCAAGGAGTTTATGTGTTGACCAAGGTGCTATTAAGGAATTATCCAAAGATTGGTCATGTGAGAGTTGAGCTTATTGCAAGCATGTCTTGAAGAAGAAGATTGTGTGATCGTTCATGCTTACCTTCAAGGCATCATCCAAATGAAGAGAGTTGGAAAGGTTCAAGGTTGATCAAGACTACGTCAAGAGTGAATTAAGTTGATCAACACACAAAGCGTAGAAGATGTACCGAGAGGGATCAAGCGATCCCATGGTATGGTAAGCATTGTCAATTATGCTTTGTGTACTAACCCATGGTCTTCGTGAGAGTTCTTTATGGGGTTAGGTTGCGGTGTGCAAGTTCAAGTGGATCATCACGAAGAGATCATATGCTTGAAGCTTGCTGTCCATTGTGGTGGCAATGGACTTGTGAAGATGAGCCAAAGAGTGGCTCACCCATAGTGGAGTATGGGGGAGCAATCAACTAGTCTTCACCGAGCCAACGGAATCAAGAAAGGTGGTCCAACTTGAGGAAGTCAAGATCGTCATCATCTAGCTCAAGTGGACTTTGTGCAAGGCAAAGGTTTGCCCTTAATAGGTTTTCTATTTTTTCGGTCTCATGGTGGTAGTTGGGAGACCGGGTTATAGGATCGATTGCCGTACTATCAAGGAGGGCTCTTGATGAGTAGCTTGATCGTATCGTTCGTAGAGAGCTCAAACCATTGCATCCTTGCATCATCTTTATTGATTCTTGTTTGGTTCTTCTCCTTGTGAGATTTGGAGCTTTTGGTCATTTTCATGACAAGCTCGTGTTCATCGAAAACAAAATTCTCTTGCTTATTCTATGATGTTTTTGATGTTGGGGTTTTTGCCGGTTCTCTTTGTGAGTCTTAGAGCTTATGGTCATCTTAATGACAAGCTTGAGATCATCGAAAACGGAGTTCATATGCATCTTCTATGATGTTTTCGATGTTGGAGGTTATGCCGGTTCTTCTCTGTTTGGATAGCTCTCGTCGTCCTCTATCCAACAAGCTTGAGTTTGCTCTATTCGGAGCTCATTTGCAGAAGTTATGGCAGTTCTAGTTTTATTGTATCCTTCCGTTTATCCGTGTCTTTACAAAATGAAGGCCTCCAAATGCTATAGTTCTGTGGCGTGCGGTAGTACTGCTCAACGGAGCAGTAGTACCACAGTGGCCCATGGTAGTACCGGCCAGGGAAGCGGTAGTACCGCGCTATGCGGTAGTACCGCTCCTCAGGTGCGGTAGTACCGTGGCCTCTAGCCCAGCACACTGGCATGCGCGGAAGTATTTTTTTACATCCGCGCCCTACGCGGTAGTACCGCTCCCAGCGTGCGGTAGTACCGTGCCGGACTTTTGCACTGACCCAACCTCAGCGGATGTAGGCGCGGATGTAATTTTTTACATCCGTGGTTGCGCGGTAGTACCGCTATCCCCAGCGGTAGTACCGCTGCTGCACCTGTGTGGCCGTTGAATACTACCCTTGCGGTAGTACCGCAAGGGCAGGCGGTAGTACCGCTCCGGCAGTACTACCGCCCTGTTGCCCCGTTGCAATAGTGTTTCATTTGGCTACTGCCGCCCTAGCGGTAGTACCGCTCCTTGGAGCAGTAGTACCGCTCGGTGCGGGCTGTGAGGATAACGGTTGGATTTTTCCCCACCTATAAAAGGGGGTCTTCTTCCCCAATGGATCTAATCTTTTTGAGCTCGTGTTCTTCCCCCATTGTTGACCTTCTTCGAGCTTGCTATCTCTCAATCCCTCCATGGATTCTTGCTAGTTTTTGGGGGAAAAGAGAGAGGAGATCTAGATCCACATTTCCACCAATCACTTTCTCCTCTATGTGAGGGGAACCCTTTGGATCTATATCTTGGAGTTCTTCGTGTTCTCTTCTTTGTTCTTCCTCTCGTTTTCCTCCCTAGCATTAGTTGCTTCGGTGGGATTTGGGAGAGAAGGACTTGGGCACTCCGTGTGCCCTTGCCATTGCATTTGGTGCATCGGTTTGAGTTCTCCACGGTGATACGTGGAAGTGAAGTTGAGTAGCTTATTACTCTTGGGTGCTTGGTACCCTTGAGCTTGTTCCTCTTGGGTGCTTGGGCGCCCTAGACGGTTGGTGGTGTTCGGAGCTCAATCATTGTGGTGTAAAGCTCCGGGCAAGCGTCGGGGTCTCCAATTAGGTTGTGGAGATCGCCCCGAGCAATTTGACGGGTTCGGTGACCGCCCCCAAGGGTTGCCATTTGTACGGGTTCGGTGACCGCCCTCAAGGGTCCCTTAGTGGAATCACGGCATCTTGCATTGTGCGAGGGCGTGAGGAGATTACGGTGGCCCTAGTGGCTTCTTGGGGAGCATTGTGCCTCCACACGGCTCCAAACGGAGATTAGCATCCGCAAGGGTGTGAACTTCGGGATACATCGTCGTCTCCTCGTGCCTCGATTATCTCTTACCCGAGCCCTTTTACTTATGCACTTTACTTTGTGATAGCCATATTGTTTCTTGTCATATATCTTGCTATCACTTAGTTGTTTATATTGCTTAGCATAAGTTGTTGGTGCACATAGGAGAGCCTAGTTGTTGTAGGTTTTGTGCTTGACAAATTAACCGCTAGGTTTATTCCGCATTTGTTCAAGCCTAAACCGTAATTATTTTAAAGCGCCTATTCACCCCCCCCTCTAGGCGACATCCTCGATCTTTCAACCTCGGTCGCCCGAGATCGCCGGCGGCGCTCCGTCCACCCCAGGCCCTCCCCCAGCTGTCTTTGCACCACTACAGGCTCACCGTGAGCTCCCCTCCCGTCTCCTCTCTCTCCCCTGCCCTCTCCGTGCCGTAGTCGAGCTCGCCGCCGTGGCCACCGTGGTCCGAGCTCACGTCCAAGCTCGCGATCGAGTTCCTGGGCTCTCTAGGAGCCCAGCGCACCTAGCCCCTGACGTGCCTCACATCGCCGTAGCCGCCAACGCCCGAACGCCGGTGGCCGCCCCGCTCGACACCGCCGGCGGTGCAACCCGTCCCAGCCCCGGCTGATGCCACGAATGGACGCGGCTCAACGCCCGTGTCCGAACGAGCCACTCCGCCGGCCGGTTGGCCCCCTGTGGGCGATTCCCGCACCGCGCCGCCGACACTTTGGTCACCGGCGCCTCGTCGCCGACGCGCCACCGCCCGTGTCGTTGGCCGGTGGGTCCCCCGCATCAGACCGTCATTAGGCACTAACCCACCCCCTCTAATACCCACTGACAACGGGCCCCTCGCGGTTTTATTAATCGGCTAACTAAAATGTTTAAATTAACTAAACTACACATTGACAACTGGGGCCCACCACTAGCTAATCTTGGTTTAATTTAAATAAACTCTAATTAGTCTGCTGAGTATGACATGTTGGCCTGGTCCACTGTTCCAATGGATAAGGTTGTCCCAGTCAGCCTGCGGACTCGGCAACTGGCCCCACCAGTCAACCTCTGCTGACTGGGCTGTTGACCCAGTCAACAGGACCCACTAGTCAGCCCCTGGGTGTGCTGGCTGGGTACAACTCTGGGTGCACTTAGCATTTATTGTTTTGGTTAATTCGAATTTATATAATTAAATAATTTTAGAAAATGGTTAAAACTTTAAAAATTAATATAAAATAATTCGTAACTCGGATGAAAATAATTATATATGAAAATTGCTCAAAAAAATCCAACGAATCTGAATATGCCATCCGTTCATGTGTCACATGCCTCTAGCATGATGAACATGGATCCTCCCCCCAGATTCATCTGTCTGGGAAATGCCAAACTCCGGGAAAACATTCCCAGATGTTTTCCCGCTCCACCTATAACGCTTAGCACTGCGTTAGGTCACCCCTAGCATAGCCTACTGTCATGTCATGCTTTCTGTTGCATTTGTGTGCCTATTATTTATTGTTTCTTCCCCCTCCTTCTCCAGTAGACCCCGAGACCGATGTTGACCTGGTGATCGACTACTTCACCTTCGAGGGTCCGAGTCTGTCTGCAGAGCTTCCAGGCAAGCAAACCCCCTTGATCATTTCGATATCGCCCATTCCATTCTCTCTCATGCTTGCATTAGATTTTGCTACTGTAATTGATTGATCCTATTCTGATGCATAGCCTGATTTTGTAACATTTGTTACCATACCTGCTTATCCTAAACTGCTTAGTATAGGTTGGTTAGTGATCCACCAGTGGCCCCTCACCTTGTCCCAGTTGCCCCTGCTTTATCTTCGATGACTCGATCAACGTGATCGACGTCCAGAGCCCGACACATCACAACACACTCCCTTAGTTGCTCGACTCTGCAGGGTTATTATCGAGTGCCGAGGGTGATAACTCGTATAGCACTTCTTATGATAGCTCTGTAGTCTAGTTAACCGATTGTGGTCTTCGAGGGTGATTCCTCCTTCACCACTCCCGATAACGACTCTGTCGTGCAACCAATCAAGTGTGGACCATCGAGGGTGATTCCTCCAAGTCCACCTTGACGGTTACAACGAGTGGGAATCCATCGAGGGTGATTCCTCAGGTTTCCCCTTGCTGTTTTGGACACACGGTTACTTTGACTTTACCACAGAACCATGTTGAAGTTGGGTCGGCCCTGAGGGGTACCCGCGAGTTGATGTGAAGTCGGGTTGACCTGGAGAGTACCCACGAGATAATTACGAGGCACGGCCGGACAGGTAGACCGCCCAAGAGAGAGAGGGTTGGGCCTAACCCTTGCCGTATTTCCTCGAGACGGGGTGACGGGGTCACATGATCGTGAGTCTCTGCTCGTCTCTGCGAGCCCCCAATACACTAAGGGTTTGGGTATTTGATCTGAGTTGGCCACTGGCCTATACGCACTAACCACCACGCGGGATCAGAATAGGGCACTCAGCGTCATACGTTTCTTCTGAAAGCTCTGTCAGACGTCCAGTTCAGCATTGTGGGCCTGTCGGGCCAGTGCCATCCAGGATGAGGTGGTGCTCGTCTCGGCTCATCGCATAACGACCCGGAGTGCAAAGGGCGATGGGTCCAAGATCCCGGAGTGCTTAGGATGTAGACTGGCGGGGACCTCTCTGCGGAGCCTAGGTAGGACTACGATGTGTTGATCTTCCGAGGCCGGGCATGACCCAGGAAAGTGTGTCCGGCCAGAGTAATCAAGTGTGTTGGGTAATGTGGTGCACCCCTGCAGGGAAGTCATCTATTCGAATAGCCGTGTCCACGGTAATGGATGCCCGGAGATGTATCCCGATCTATTATAACTAGAAATGGATACTTGAGACATGAGATGGATATGATGGCCCCGGGATTGCTTTCTCACAGGGAGTCGAGGAAGGATCTCTGGGCGGTAATGCTACAACATGCTTGTTAATTATAATATGCTATTCTGTACTCTTCTGAATGCTGCAAGATGCTTGAAGATGCTAGTCTTCGATAGGCTAGGCCTTCCCCTCTATTCTGGCATTCTGCAGTTTAGTCCACAGTTACATCTCATTCCTTTGATACTGATGCATACTTAGTCTAGATCCGAGGCTTGCAAGTACTTCGGATGAGTACTCACGGTTGCTTTGCTACCCCTTTTCCCCCTTCTTTCTTCTTTCCGGTTGTTGCGATCAGATGATGGATCCCAGGAGCCAGATACCACCACCGACGACTACTACTACCCCGACAGAGCTACTACTACGTGGAGACCGCCGATGACCAGGAGTAGTTAGGAGGCTCCCATGCAGGAGGCCTTGCCTTTTTCAATCGTTGTTGTTTTTGTGCTAGCCTTCTTAAGGGAAACTTGTTTAACTTATGTCTGTACTCAGATATTGTTGCTTCTGCTGACTCGTTTGATTTCGAGCTTCTGTATTTGAGCCCTTGAGGCCCCTAGCTTGTAATATAAAGCTTGTATTGTTTTGATTTGTGTCTAGAGTTGTGTTGTGATATCTTCCCGTGAGTCCCTGATCTTGATCGTACACATTTGTGTGTATGATTAGTGTACGATTGAATCGGGGGCGTCACGCCCCTGCACGTCTTGTCTGTTGCCGCCGGTCACCGCCCTTACCGTCGGTCGCCTTCAGTCGCTTCCCTCACTGTCATCTCCTGCCTTTTCCACCGGATCTACGTATGCAGCAGCGTGCCCCCCGTGGTTGTAGCTTCCCCGCGGTCGCAGCTCTGGTGGTGGCGGTCACGGCTTTGGTGAAGATGGTCAAAGCTCCGGCGGAGATGGCCCCATGGTAGCAACTATGGTGGCGTCGTGTGGCCGTCCGACGCTCTTGTTGGTTCCAGCAAAAACAATTGCCGGTTGTAATTTTTTTCAATGGATGCAGCTCCCATGCAGACGCTCAACTGGTTCCAGCAAAAGAGAATACCGGCTGTAGCAAATTGGTACAATGGTTGTAGCATTTCCCCGTCATGGTTGCAACTCCTCCATGCCACCGCTCGTAGATGAAACTCGTTTGGTTCCAGCAAAAATCGATGCCGAATGTAGCAATTTATGTCGCTGGATGCAGCTCCGGTGGCCAGTCCCAGCACGTGGTCTTCGCGATGTAGCATTTTTGCCTCACGGTTGCAGCACGCCCCATAGCCCATTCCAGCACGGCCAGATGCCGCTTGTAGCACCGCGACATCGTGGGTTGTAGTTGTGCATGACGCCGGCCGGAGCACTTTCCCCCGCCATGGTTGTAGCATGCAAGCGCCCAACACCGATGACGAGGACATGGTGCAGCAATGACGAGCGGATGCCGCCGGCTTGCCGATCACGGCGAGGATGAGATTGGGCGAGCTCCCATGAAATCTGATGATGGCGCTGGTCCATGTCGCTGGTTGCTCCCAGTTGGTGTTTGGGAGGGGATCCTATAGCAGGAGGGGGGTAGGGAGAGGGGGTCCGCCACCGCCGGTGAGTGGGATCTGGCTTCCGGCGGCACTGAGGGAGGAAGAAGAACGACACATGGGGTATGCTCGCTGCCCTCAATCAAAAGGGGATCGCACGTCGCGCGCGCGTCTGGCCCAAAGTTCGGCCGGCGCACCGGGTGTAAACGTTTTGCAAACAAAATGCTACACTTACGGGAAGACGTGTCCCAATACAATCAATCGACCGCCCCTGAATTTAACCGTGGGGCCATACCCATGATTAATCCCGATGCCTCCATGATTTGTTGTATCTGCGCTGGTATTTCCCCGAAGAGGAGAGGACGATGCATCACAGCAAAGATAAGTATTTTCCTCAGTTATGAAACCAAGGTTATCAATCCAGTAGGAGAACCAAGCAACACTATGTAAACAACACCTGCACACAAACAACAAAAACTTGCAACCCAACGCGTAAGAGGGGTTGTCAATCCCTCCTCGGTATTGAGATAGATTAAATTGTATACGTTTTGATAAATGGATCTAACTAAAACACAAAATAAAATGAATAAAGGAAAATCGCAGCAAGGTATTTTTGGGTTTAATATGATAGGAAATAGACCCGAGGGCCGTAGTTTTCACTAGAGGCTTCTCTCCATAAAATAGCATATGGTGGGTAAACAAATTACTGTTGGGCAATTGATAGAAAAGCGAATAATCATGACGATATCCAAGGCAATGATCATGTATATAGGCATCTCGTCCAAGATTAGTAGACCGAAACGATTCTGCATCTACTACTATTACTCCACACATCGACCGCTCAATACTCTTTCTCAACGGAAACTAAAATTTAATATTCCCTTCTTTCATATCAATCATGGCACCTATAGTACGTAAAAACCGTCTACCAAGTATTATGGGACAAGACGGATTGCAATCAATATCAAGCACAAAAAATCTATGGGCACATAATTCCTATTTGCAAGAATAAGAACATCATTAATTCTTCCCAAAGGTTTTTTAGTGGTAGAATCCGCCAAGTGCAAACTAAGAGAACATTCTTCCAACTTGGTAAAACCTAGCACATCACATAGAGATTTCGGAATTGTGGAAACACTAGCACCCAAATCACTAATGTTGGACTTTAATGTTGGGTTCCCATTCATCATATAATTTTCTAGGAATTGAAATCTCTAATTCTATCTTTTCTTCTAAAGCTTTCATCATTGCTTCTACGATACGTTTAGTAAAAGCTTTATTTTGTTCATAAGCATTGAGTGAATTTAGCATGGATTGCAACAAAGAAGTACATTCAATCAAAGAACAACTATCATAATTAAAGTCTTTGTAATCCAAAAGAGTGGGCACATCACTAGTTAAAGTTTTTACCTCTCCAAACCCACTTTTATGAATTTTTTCAACAAGTTTTTTCACCCTCCGAATTATGGGGATGCCTTCTAGCTAAAGTTGACTCTTCTTCAGTCCCCTTATCATCAATTTTAATATTACTAAACAAGGAATCAATAGAAGAAACACCAATCATCTTAACATCTTCATCATTACTATAAAAGCAATTGGGCGAAAACGCACTTTCTAGAAATTCTCTTTTAGCTCTTAGCATAGCGGTTCTTTTCTTAATTTCATCCATGGAAACATATAGAGCATTAATTGATTCATTGACATCAACCTTGGGTGGAAAATTTTTAATCTCGAGATTTTCTACATCATGTGTAATTCTATCAATGCTTCTAGACATATCATCAATCTTATTCAATTTTTATTCTATCGTAGTGTTGAAAACTTTTTGAGCACTGATAAATTCTTTAATATTACTCTCAAGATCAGAGGGCATCCTATTATTATTATTATTATTATTATTATTATTATTATTATTATTATTATTGTTATTATAAGAATTACCATAGGAATTTCCATAATTATTAGAGGAATTTCCAGGAAAAGGCCTAGGATTAAAATTACCTCTATAAGCATTGTTATTAAAATTGTTTTGCGAGACAAAATTCACATCTAAGGGATCACCATTTTGCTGAATCAAAGTAGACAAAGGCACATCATTAAGATCAATAAGAGCATTTTTACTAGCAACCAATTTCATAAGTGCATCAACTTTTTCACTTAAAGTACTAATTTCTTCAACAGAATTAACCTTTTTACTAGTAGGTGCTCTTGCGGTATGTGATAACCCACATGTATAGGGGATCGCAACAGTTTTTGAGGGTAGAGTATTCAACCCAAATTTATCGATTCGACACAAGGGAGCCAAAGAATATTTGAAAGTATTAGCAGTTGAGTTGTCAATTCAACCACACCTGGAGACTAAATATCTGCAGCAAAGTGATCAGCAGCACAGTAGTATGATAGTTTGATAGCAGTAGCAGTGATAGTAATAGCAATAGTAACGGTAACACTAGTAGCAGTAATTTTGTAGCAGTTGTAACAGTAGCGATAGCAATATTAACTCAGCAAGAACAATATGTGAAAAGCTCGTAGGCATTGGATCGGTGATAATGTTGGATAATATTCATCATATAACAGTCATAACCTAGGGCGACACAGAACTAGCTCCAATTCATCAATATAATGTAGGCATGTATTCCGTAAATAGTCATACGTGCTTATGGAAAAGAACTTGCATGACATCTTTTGTCCTACCCTCCCGTGGCTGCGGGGTCCATAAGGAAACTAAGGTATATTAAGGCCTCCTTTTAATAGAGAACCGGAACAAAGCATTAACACATAGTGAATACATGAACTCCTCAAATTACGGTAGTCACCGGAAGGATTCCCAATTATTGTCACCTTGGGGTATGCGGATCATAACATGTAATAGGTGCATATAACTTGCAAGATCAGATCAAGACCATAGATATAGTGGTGAAAACATAAACGGTTCAGATCTGAAATCATGGCACTCGGGCCCTAGTGACAAGCATTAAGCATAGCAAAGTCATAGCACAATCAATCTCAGAACATAGTGGATACTAGGGATCATGCCCTAATAAAACTAACTCGATTACATGATGAATCTCATCCAACCCATCACCGTCCAGCAAGCCGATGAAGGAATTACTCACTCCCGACGGTGAGCATCATGAAATTGGTGATGGAGGATGGTTGATGATGACGAAGACCGAAGACCCTCCCTCTCCGGAGCCTCGAACGGGCTCCAGGTCTGGCCTCCCAGTGAAGAACAGGAGGTGGCGGCGGCTCCGTATCGTAAAATGTGATGAAACTTCCTCTCCTATTTTTTCTCCAAAAATAGGATTTTATAGCGTCGAAATTAGGGTCAGCGGAGCCTCATGGGCCCCACTACCCACCAGGGCGCGCCAGAGGGGGGTGGCGCGCCCTGGTGCCTAGTGGGCAGCTGCCCCCCTCCAGTGGGTCTTGGTTCCAGTATTTTTTATTTATTCCAAAATAATTCTACAAAAAGTTTCGTCCAATTCCGAGATCTTTTATTTCTGCACAAAAACAACACCATGGTAGTTCTGCTGAAAACAGCGTCAGTCCGGGTTACTTTCATTCAAATCATGCAAATTAGAGTCCAAAACAAGAGCAAAAGCGTTAGGAAAAGTAGATACGACGGAGACGTATCAACTCCCCCAAGCTTAACCCATTGCTTGTCCTCAAGCAATTCAGTTGACAAACTGAAAGTGATAAAGAAAAACTTTTACGAACCCTTTTGCTCTTGTATCCATATATATGCTTAAATAGCACCCAGGTTTTCAGCAAAGATCATAACTAACCATGCGAACGATAACTCTTAGAAATTATATTCACTCATATCAATGGCATAATCAGCTAGCGAGCAATAATAAAATATCTCAAATGCCAACACTTTGTCAAAACAATCATGATATAATATGACAATAATGGTATCTCGCTAGCCCTTTCTGAGACCGCAAAACATAAATGCAGAGCACCTCCAAAGTTCACGCAGTGACTAAACATTGTAATTCATGGTAGAAGAGATCCAGTCATGATGCACACAACATTAACTATACACAATGCATGAGGATGACAATAGTGCTCTCAGGACTGGTGCTTGTTTGAGAAGGTGATGACTCAACATAAAAGTAAATAGATAGGCCCTTCACAGAGGGAAGCAAGGATTTGCAGAGGTGCCAGAGCTCGAAGCTTAAATCAGAGATAAATATAATTTTGGGAGGTATACCTTTCCTATCAACGTTACGACCAAGATTTTTCAATATCTTCCATGCTAAACAAATTAGCGGCGATTCCCAAGCGGTAAAAGTAAAGTTTACTCCCCCTCCACCAGCAAACACAAGCCATGGCTTGCCGAATCCTCAGGTGCCCTCCATACCAACAATAGTCCGGGGGAGTTTTGTTTAATTATTTGCAATTTTTGATCATGGGACTGGGCATCCTGATTACCAGCCCCTCTCGTGCAAGGATGAGTGAATAAACACTCATCATGAGAATAACCCGCTTAGAATGGAAGATATTGACCACCCCCTGTCGTTCCATGAGCGGTATGGGCACACAAAACAGATGTTCATTTGAATATTTAGAGGTGGCACATGCAAATTTACTTGGAACGGCAGGGTAGTATCGCATATAGGTAGGTATAGTGAACTCATCTGAAACAACTTTTGTTTTAAGGATTTTGATGCACAAGCAGTATTCCCGCTTAGTACAGGCGAAGGCTAGCAATTAGGTTGAGAAGCGACCAACTAGAGAGCAAAAATGGTCATGATCATGCATTATGAATAATTAACATTGAGTACTAGCATGAGTAGGATATAAACACCATGAACATAAATATCGTGGAGGCTATGTTGGTTTTGATTCAACTACATGCGTGAACATGTGCCAAGTCAAGCCACTTGAAACATTCAGAGGAGGATACCATATCATTATACTACATCACAATCATTTTAATGCATGTTCACACTCAAGATAAATCATTATCCACTCCTAGCTACTTAAGCATGGCATGAGCAACTATAATCTCTAATTGTCATCACAAACATGTTTAATCATAATATGCTGAATCATGTATACTGAGTTAAACATATTTACAAAAACAAAAACAAGTTGAGTTCATACCCGCTTTTCCCACCACAGTCACTTCATCATATATCGTCATTATTGCCTTTCACTTGCACGACCGAATGATATGAAAATAATAATAGTGCAAGAGTGCCGCGGACTAAGCTGGAATCTACAAACATTTTATTTAAAGGAGAAGACAAAATAATATGGGCTCTTTGTTAGATCAACAATAATGCAAATGAGAGGCACTCAACATTTTCATCGTGGTCTTCTTAGTACGACTCAAGAAAAGAAAAGAATTTTAGAGAAACACACTGAAATATTTTTGGAGTTTTTAGTTTTTCTTAAAAGGAAATAAATTAAAGAAAGAAAAACAAGAACGAGAAAAACTATTTACACGGGAAAGCTCCCAACAAGCAAAAGAAGAAATGAGAAATCTTTTTGGGTTTTCTTTTAATGCTACAACTAATTTAAACTAGAAAGGAAAACCGAAAAGAAGCAAGAAATATTTTTGGATTTTCTCATAGTTTTTCAAACACACAAGAAGAAAGCGAGAAAATAAAACTAACATGGATAATACAATGAAAAAGTATGAACACCGACAACTGGAATGAAATGTGTGAACATGAATGTAATATCGGTGGAAATACGTACTCCCCCAAGGTTAGGCTTTTGGCCTAGCTTGGTAATCACCACCCGTTGTAGCCGTCCGGTCCCATGTGAAAGTGCTGAGGTGGTAGTACCTGAGCATCCCACTCCTGGGTCTCCACCTCTGCCGCTGCCTGGGCGTTCCGGTAGGCAACAATGTCCTCTGGTAGGACGGTGTATCCGTTCCTGGCAATAGAATCAAACAAACAGGTGCAGGCAACGGGATAATATCATGGGTATTCTCACTGAATACCAGGTTATAGCGAATAGGGATTAGTGGCTCAGGAGCATCAATAAAGTGGTGAGCCACCATCGCCTGGTGATCTAAATAAGCTCTAGGCAATAAGTAATCATGGAGGCGTATCGGGATATTAAAATGTCTCGCCAAGCGAGTAGCATAAATACCCCCATGAATTTTACCCTTAGTCCTGTTAGTGTGCAGGCGGCGTGCAACGATAGCCCCTAGGTTGTAAGTGTGGTCATTGTGAAGTGCACGGCGTAAAATGGCAAGGCCAGGGGCACTAAGTATGTTGCTTTTCTCTCTGGCAGTCAGACACATCGTGATAAATAAAGCAAAGTAATGCACAGAAGGAAACTACAGACTAGTGGTTGTGGCTTTCGACACGCCTCTTTCCTCACCGACTGTCAAAGTGAGGAGGAAGTCCTCGAACTCTGCTGGTCTAGGCTCTCTTAATTCCCCATCAGAGGGAATTAGACATATCTCACAAAATTCAGTGAGCGGTATCTGACGGGTTTCAGAGTATAAATTAAATCGCACCGCAGGAGGTTCATGCCTATTCAGAAAAAAAAATTACACAAAGGAATTCGTGAGGGTGTGGTGTTGATCACACGCATCTATGAGGAAGTTGGTAAGTCCAGCATTTGCAATGAATTGCGCGAACTCTTGGTGGAATCCGGCTTCTTCCATGAAGGCAATGTGCGGCCATTCGCACGGCCGGACCTCCGTCCATCGTGGAGTGTTGATGTCACCATCTGATGATTCACCGGTGACTCCCTTGGAATATTCTTGGATGAACTCCTTCGAAAAAGGTCCATCTTCCTAAGAACAAATTTCTGAAATTTTTGAGCCACAAAATTTTGTCAACAAAACATCACAAGATTGATAGCAACTACTCAAATGGAGGCCTAGAGGCCATATCAAGCATTCAAACTACTTGGAGCTCAAAGAATTCAACATGCAAGCTCATTTACAGCAGCACCAAGAGTAGCTAATTACTCAAAACATAAACCACTAAAGCAAAAACTAATTGGAGCAATGAAGGAGTCGCATACCAAGTAGCAATCCTGATAACCCACAAGTATAGGGGATCATTTGTAGCCTTTTTCGATAAATAAGAGTGTCGAACCCAACGAGGAGCTAAAGGTAGAACAAATATTCCCTCAAGTTCTATCGACCACCGATACAACTCTATGCACACTTAATGTTTGCTTTACCTAGAACAAGAATCAAACTATTTTGTACGTGCGATGCTAGAACTACTTTGTAAGAATAAAACTACGAGTACTTTGTGAGATAATAAAAGTTGGTTGTTTAGTAGAAAACTTTTGTCACACAAGAAAGTTATTTGTCCCTAGGTGATCGATAACTAAACCGGTAATCATTATTGCAATTTTATATGAGGGAGAGGCATGAGCTGACATACTTTTCGTACTTGGATCATATGCACGTATGATAGGAACTCTAGCAAGCATCCGCAACTACCAAAGATCATTAAGGTAAAACCCAACCATAGCATTAAGTATCAAGTCCTCTTTATCCCATACGTAACAACCCTCTTACTCGGTCTGTGCTTCTGTCACTCACGCCACCCACCATAAGCGAATTATGAATGTATTGCAACACCCTACAACGGGGATCCCTCACGTTTGCGTGACACGGAGGGCACCATAGGACAACACCAAAATAAAATATACAACTCATACCAATCATGATCATCTATCAACCCATAGGACAAAACAGATCTACTCAAACATCATAGGATAACCACATATCATTGGATAATAATATATAGTGTTGAGCACCATGTTTAAGTAGAGAATTGCAGTGGGAATAGAGAGGTTACACTGCTGCATAGAGGGGGAGAAAGTTGGTGTTGACGGTAGCAAGGTTGTTGATGTAGATCACTGTCACGATCCTTGCCCCGGCGGCACTCCGGCGCCACTGGGAGAGAGGGGAAGAGAGCCCCCCTCCTTTTCTTCTTCCTTGGCCTCCCCCCTAGATGGGAGGAGGGTTTCCCCTTTGGTCCATGGCCTCCATGGTGGCGGAGGGGCAAGAGCCCCTCCGAGATTGGATCTATCTCTCTGTTCTATTCTGTTTCGCGTTCTTTTTCTGGACGAAAACCGTTTCTTATATTCCTGGAGATCCGTAACTCTGTTGCGCTGAAATTTTAACATGATTTTTTTTCGGATACAATCTTCCTTGCTCCCGAAGAAGAGCCCCAAGGCACCACCGCGTGCCAGGGGGTGCCCACAAGGCACCACCGCGCGCCAGGGGGCTGGGCCATGCCCTGGTGTCTTGTGGAGGCCGTGGGCCTCCGTTTATGTTGATTCCACCTCCCAAAAATCACATATATTCCAAAATAATTCTACGTAAATTTTTATTGCATTTTGACTTCGTTTGATATGGATGTTCTGCGAAACAAAAAACATGCAACAAATAGAAACTGGCACTGGGCACTGGATCAATATGTTAGTCCCAAAAAGTCATATAAAATGTTGCCAAAAGTATGTGAAAGTTGTATAATATTGGCATGGAACAATAAAAAATTATAGATACGATGGAGACATATCAGCATCCCCAAGCTTAATTCCTGCTCGTCCTCGAGTAGGTAAATGATAAAAAAGATAATCTTTGATGTGGAATTCTACCTAGCATAATCTTGATCATATATCTAATAATGGCATGAATATTAAGACACGAGTGATTCAAAGCAATAGTCTATAATTTGACATAAAGGCATCAATACTCAGGCATCCCAACAAACAATCATGTCTTTCAAAATATCAATGCCAAAGAACGCTATCCCTACAAAATCATATAGTCTTGTCATGCTCCATCTTCTTAACACATGTATTTATCATGCACAACCTCGATGACAAGCCGAGCAATTGATTCATACTTTTTAACGCGCTTCAGATTTTTCAACCCCCACGCAATACATGTGCGCAAGCCATGGACATAGCACTATGGGTGGAATAGAGTATGTTGATAGGGGCAAACATAGAGAAGACAAAAAGGTAAGAAAGTCTCACATCGATGCGGCTAATCAACGGGCTATGCAGATGCCCATCAATTGATATCAATGCGAGGAGTATGGGTTGCCATGCAACGGATGCACTAAGAGCTATAAGTGTATGAAAGCTCAAACTGAAAACTAAGTGGGTGTGCATCTAACTCTATAATGAAAAATTCCCACTAGTATATGAAAGTGACAACATAGGAGACTCTCTATATGAAAAACATGGTGCTACTTTGAAGCACAAGTGTGGAATTAGCATGCCCCTTCTCTCATTTTTTCTTTTTTTAATCTTTTAATCTTTTTTTCTTGGGATATTTTTGGCCTCACTTTTTTTCTCTTTTTTTTCTTTTTGTCCGGAGTCTCATCCCGACTTGTGGGGGAATCATAGTCTCCATCATCCTTTCCTCACTGGGACATGCTCTAATAATGAATAATGATGACCATCACACTTCTATTTACTTACAATTCAATATTACAACTCGATATTACAACTCAATACCTAGAACAAAGTATGACTCTATATGAATGCCTGTGGCGGTGTACCAGGATGTGCAATGATCTAGCGTAGCAAAGATATCAAAAAATGGACAAGCCCTGGAAATATCATGCTAGCTATCTTACGATTATGCAAAGCAATATGACAATGAATGCTCAAGTCATCAAAACGGAAGCGGTGGAAGTTGCATGGCAATATATCTCGGAATGGCTATGGAAATGCCATAATAGGTAGGTATGGTGGCTGTTTTGAGGAAGATATAGTAAGGCTTATGTGTGATAGAGCGTATCATATCACGGGGTTTGGATGCACTGGCGAAGTTTGCACCGACTCTCGAGGTGAGAAAGGGCAATGCACGGTACCATAGAGGCTAGCAAATTGCGGAAAGGTAAGAGTGCGTACAATCCATGGACTCACATTAGTCATAAAGAACTCACATACTTATTGCGAAAGTTTATTAGCCCTCGAAGCAAAGTACTACTACGCATGCCCCTAAGGGGATAGATTGGTAGGAAAAGACCATCGCTCGTCCCCGACCGCCACTCATAAGGAAGACAATCAATAATAAATCATGCTCCAACTTCTTAGCATAACGAGAGACTATATGTGCATGCCTCGGGAATCGCAAACCTTAACACAAATATTCTTACTAACTACAACCATTTACTAGTACCTCCCACATATTATCATCTCTATATCGCAAAACTATTGCAAGGAATCAAACATATCATATTCAGTGATCCATAAGTTTTATGCAGGATTTTATGACTAACCATGCAAATGACCAATTCCTGTTGACTCTCTAAATAGATATAAGTGAAGCATGAGAGTTTAGTTCTTTCTACAACAGACTTGCATAGGCTCTAATAAATATAAGTGAAGCAAAAGAGCATTCTACAAATAACGGTTTTCCATGTGAAGAGAAACAGGCAATCCAAACTTCAAATGATATAAGTGAAGCACATGAAGCATTCTATAAAGCCATACTCAAAAGATATAAGTGAAGTGAAATGAGCATTCTATAAATAAACCAAGGACTATCTCATACCAGCATGGCGCATTATTAAAAGAAAAATAAAAGCACACGACGCTCTAAGATTTACACATATCACGTGAACAAAACAAAAACCGAGACATACCTTGAAGAAAGATGGGATGCCTTCCGGGGCATCCCCAAGCTTAGACGCGTGAGTCTCCTTGAATATTTACTTGTGTGCCTTGGGCATCCCCAAGCTTGAACTCTTTCCTCTCCTCCTTCTCCTCATATCGAGACCTCCTCGATCCTCGAACACTTCATCCACACAAAACTTAACAAAACCCTCGTGAGATTCGTTAGTATAATAAAGAAAGTTACTACTTTAAGTGTTGTAGCCAACCCATTCATATTTTATTTTTGCATTATCCCTATTGTATCCTAACTTCTCCATGGCTTATACCACCGATAAAGTCCATAGTTCCATCAAAACAAGCAAAACAATGCATCAAAAACATAATCTGTCAAAAACAGAACAGTCTGTAGCAATCTGAACTTTGACCATGCGTCTATAACTCCAAAATTCTGTAAAATTTGGAAAAAATAAACATTTTGCGTAGCAGTACTGTTTAAAAATTTGAGAAACTTTTGACGTTCCAATAAAAAATGTAAATTCACGCACTACAGC
Source organism: Thinopyrum elongatum (assembly GCA_011799875.1). Classification (NCBI taxonomy): domain Eukaryota; kingdom Viridiplantae; phylum Streptophyta; class Magnoliopsida; order Poales; family Poaceae; genus Thinopyrum; species Thinopyrum elongatum. Next base: position 488,894,912 of record CM022299.1, read on the forward strand.
CAAAGTTTCTGTTTTTGCACCGCACATACCAACAAGCAATGTAATCATCCTAAAGGCAAATCTTAGCACATTATTTTTATAATACGATGGATTTGTACAAGGGGATAATTATTTTTGTTCAAAAGTTTCTGTGATTAAGATTCACAAAGTTTCCATGGGCATGAACAAAGTTCAAGGCTAGCTCCCACTTTAACAATGCTCGTCTCTCTCACTTTCACTTTTCTTTTTTGAAAAAGTTTTAGGTTCCCCTCTATATTTTTTTGTTTTTAAACTTTATAAAAGCACACAGCAGAATAAAATGACTCTCTAAAACTTTCAGTTGTCTCTCTGGCAGCGCTTTCTTTAAAGCCATTAAGCTAGGCATCAAGTGCTCAAGTAATGGATCCACCCGGATCCCAAGGTATATCAAAGTCAATTTTAATTAGCACTGATTTGTAATTTAATAGTGAGCACAAAGTAACATATATCATGCAATGACGAAGTCTAACTCTCTTCCTATGCATCGGCATGTCATAAAAGAACAATCCATGTGCATCAAGTAAAGGCCAATACATAGCATAAGCAGTTTCTTGCAATTTTATCATGTTGGAAACATAGAGAGGCGGAGATGTAGTTCCTCTCTCATAATAATTGCAAGTAGGAGCAGCAAGCATATGCATATTATATTTATCAAAATCATCATGTGCAATAGTAAAACGCAACCCATCAATATAATCCTTAATAAAAGCAAACTTCTCTGATATAGTGTAGTTTGGAGAATTCAAAAAGATAATAGGACTATCATGCGTGGGTGCAATAACAACAACTTCATTTTTAACATAAGTAACTATAGCAGGCATAATTCATATTGGCATCTTGGCCACAAGCATAGCAAGCATCAAGTTCATCAAAAAAGTATATTTCAAACGAATCAATGGGATCATAACAATTATCATAGCATTCATCCTTCGGTAAGAACGATGAAAAAATTAAACAATGTATGAGTTAAAGAGTTACTCTCATTAGAAGGTGGGCACGGGTAGCTAATCCGCTCTTCCTCCTTTTGTTCTTTGCTCTCCTCATCATCTTTTTCATCCAATGAGCTCACAGTTTCAGAAATTTCTTCTTCCATAGATTCCTGCAAAATATTAATCTCTTCTTGGACAGCGGAGACCTTCTCAATAAATGCATTAATATCGCAATTGTATTCATAATTCTCATAGCAAAATTTAAGTATAGCAAAATATTTAGGTCTGTAAACAGCGTCATGAAAATCTTCATACTTTTCAATAAAAGATTCAATTTCATAAGCACCTTTAAAAGCAACAAATTCTTCTATTCGTTCCACATCATAGTAATCATATCTACCATTAGCATAAGAAGCTAAGGTTTCATTATCGTTAAATTTGCAAGAAAAGGGAAGGCGTAGAGCCTTCATCCTAGAGCAACAAGTATAATCATATCTCAAGCATAAATTCCAAGCATACCATTGCAACATTTCAATTTGATCCCATAACAGTTTCCCATTTTGAGTCAAGCGATAATCCCCTAAAGTATTGACGTTGATCCAACGTGTCTCCCATTATCTAGTTGAATGGGGTTTTCTCGGGATTATCAAAGTAGTGTTTAATATTTTTCACATAACGAGCATCGAGGGTTTTAGGAGGATCCCCATCTCCATGAGTAGCAAGTACAACTAATTTTTGGGTATTTCGTGTTCCATATCCATAACTAAAGATAGATAACAACTTAGAACAGAAAATAAAAACTACTTAGTGATAAAGAAAACAAACACACTCGAGAATATTCACCCCGCGCTGTTGCTCCCTCATACGTCTCCAACGTATCTATAATTTTTGCTTGTTCCATGCTGTTATATTATCATTCTTGGATGTTTTACAATCATTTTATAGCAACTTTATACCATATTTTGGGACTAACCTATTGACATAGTGCCCAGTGCCGGTTGCTATTTTTTGCTTGTTTTTTACTTCACAGAATATCAGTACCAAACGGAGTCCAAACACAGCGAAACTTTTTGGAGAATTTTTGGACCAAAAGACACAACATGGGCCAAAGAAGTACCAGAGGGGAGGCCCGAGGTGGGCACAACCGACTTGGGCACGCCCAGGAGCCCAGGCACACCCAGGGGGGTTGTGCCCCCCTCGGCGGCCTCCCGCACCGCCTCTTCGCCCTATAAATCCCCAAATATTCCAGAAACCCTAGGAGAGTCGACGAAACACAATTCCAGCCGCCGCAAGTTCCAGAACCACGAGATCCAATCTAGACACCGTCACGAAGGGGTTCATCATCCTCATTGGTGCCTCTCCGATGATGCGTGAGTAGTTCATCATGGACCTATGGGTCCATAGGCAGTAGCTAGATGGCTTCCTCTCTCTCTCTCTCTCTCTCTTTTGATTCTCAATACAATGGTCTCTTGGAGATCTATTTGATGTAACTCCTTTTTGTGGTGTGTTTGTTGGGATCCGATGAACTTTGAGTTTATGATCAGATCTATATCCATGAATATTATTTGAGTCTTCTTTTGATCTCTTATATGCATGATTATTTATACCCTCGTATTTCTTCTTCGAATATTTGGTTTAGTTAGGCCAACTAGATTGATTTTTCTTTCCATGGGAAGAGGTGCTTTGTGATGGGTTCGATCGTGCGGTGTTCTTTCCCAGTGACAAAAGGGGCACTAAGACACGCATGTATCATTGCTATTAAGGATAACAAGATGGGGGCTATTCCTACATGAATAGATCTCGTCTACATCATGTCATCGTTCTTATTGCATTACTCCATTTTTCCAAAAACTTAATACACTAGATGCATGCTGGATAGCGGTCGATGTGTGGAGTAATAGTAGTAGATGCAGGCAGGAGTCGGTCTACTTGTCGGTGCAACAAACATTTGCGTTTGTTGGCCCGGACTTATACACAGGCGTGCTAGCGTTGCATGTCCTGCGCCAAGATACAGAAGCAAGACCAAGCCAGAAGAACCGCTCTTCGTGAGATCAAGGAGCAGATCAAGAAGACCAAGACAGCAAGGCATCACCTTGGGAAGGCCTCCCTTGCTGGGCAGGAGAGCCTAGCCGGGTCGAGGCCGCCCCAGGGGCAAGTCCAAGATTTCCCCGGCAAGCTTGCCGGGTCTGCCAGGGGCGGGGATCCCCGCCAAGGCACCACCGCTCCACCGCACAGTGACGCAAGTCACTTATCAGTGCGGTGTTGAGCCCCCAAATGTTTGAGTGGCCTCTGCTGAGCACGTGGCGGCCCGTTGGAAGACAAGATTTATCCAAGTGACACCCGTCCAGAGGCGTGTCAAGCTGATAAGAAAGAGATGATTAAGTGGCTCGGCAGGCCTGCCGGGTTTCGCCCTCAGCATGACACCTAGCAGTGCATTTAATGCACTTTGTCCTAACTGCCAGAGTTAGGTATGATAGCACTGTTAGCTATCTAATCATTAGATAAAGACTGTTTTGCCACTGTGGTCACCCCTTGAGCTATAAAAGGAGGTCCAAGGCTAACTAGCAAAGGATTCGGACCCTCACACACTTGTACGCGCGTAGCTCCTCTCCCCGAGGCCACCTTGCCGGGCTTGAGCGATGCATGCCCATCGTGTTCCTCCATCCAATCCACCAAAGCAGGAGTAGGGTTTTACGCTTCCTAGCGGCCCGAACCTGGGTAAAAACCACCAGCATCACCACCGTCATGCTGTTTCATGGCCTCTGCTCTTTGTGCAACGTGACCTTCCCCCTTGCCGAACCACAAAGGGGCCGATTGCCATGCAACAGATGCACTAGAGCTATAAGTGTATGAAACCTCAAAAGAAAACTAAGTCGGTGTGCATCCAACTCGCTTGCTCACGAAGACCTAGGGCAATTTTGAGGAAGCCCGTCATTGGAATATACAAGCCAAGTTCTATAATTAAAAATTCCTACTAGTAATATATGAAAGTGACAAAATAGGAGACTCTCTATCATGAAGAATATGGTGCTACTTTGAAGCACAAGTGTGGAAAAGGATAGTAACATTGTCCCTTCTCTCTTTTTCTCTCATTTTTCTTTTTTTTGGGCTCTTTGGCCTCTTATATATACATATATTTTGGGCTCTTTGGCCTCTATTTTTTATTTTAAGTCTGGAGACCCCGACTTGTGGGGGAATCATAGTCTCCATCATCCTTTCCTCACATGGGACAATGCTCTAATAATGATGGCCATCACACTTTTATTTACTTACAGCTCAAGAATTACAACTCGATACTAGAACAAATTGTTGGGGAACGTAGCAGAATTTTAAAATTTTCTACGCATCACCAAGATCAATCTATGGAGTCATCTAGCAACGAGTGAGAGGGGAGTGTATCTACATACCCTTGTAGATCGCGAGCGGAAGCGTTCAAGAGAACGGGGTTGATGGAGTCGTACTCGTCGTGATCCAAATCACCGATGACCGAGCGACGAACGGACGGCACCTCCGCGTTCAACACACGTACGGAGCAGAGACGTCTCCTCCTTCTTGATCCAGCAAGGGGGGAGGAGAGGTTGATGGAGATCCAGCAGCACGACGGTGTGGTGGTGGAAGCAGCGGGATTTCAGCAGGGCTTCGCCAAGCGCTACTGGAGGAGGAAGAGGTGTCACGGGAGGGAGAGGGAGGCGCCAGGGGCTGAGCTGTTTCTCCCATGCACCTCCCCACTATATATAGGGGTGGAGGGGGCTGGTTTCTTGCCCTCCAAGTCCATTGGGGCGTTGGCAAAGGTGGAAGGAAAGAAATCCCATCCTTTCCCTTCCCCACCGATTGTTATCCCCCTTTTTTAGGGATCTTGATCTTATCCATTCGGGATATGATCTTATTCCTTCTAAGGGGGAATCTTGGTGCGCCTTGACTAGGGGTGTGGGGCCTTGCCCCCACTACCCACGTTCATGTGGGTCCCCCCATGCAGGTGGGCCCCACTCCGGAACCTTCTAGAACCTTCTCGGTACAATACCGAAAAATCCCGAACATTTTCCGGTGGCCAAAATAGGACTTCCCATATATAAATCTTTACCTCCGGACCATTCCGGAACTCCTCGTGACGTCCAGGATCTCATCCGAGACTCCGAACAACCTTCGGGTTACCGCATACTACTATCTCTATAACCCTAGCGTCACCGAACCTTAAGTGTGTAGACCCTACGGGTTCGGGAGACACGCAGACATGACCGAGACGACTCTCCGGTCAATAACCAACAGCGGGATCTGGATACCCATGTTGGCTCCCACATGCTCCTCGATGATCTCATCGGATGAACCACGATGTCGAGGATTCAATCAATCCCGTACGCAATTCCCTTTGTCTATCGGTACGATACTTGCCCGAGATTCGATCGTCGGTATCTCGATACCTTGTTCAATCTCGTTACCGGCAAGTCTCTTTACTCGTTTCCGTAACACATCATCCCGTGAACAACTCCTTGATCACATTGAGCTCATTATGATGATGTCCTACCGAGTGGGCCCAGAGGTACCTCTCCGTTACATGGAGTGACAAATCCCAGTCTCGATTCGTGCCAACCCAACAGATACTTTCGGAGATACACGTAGTGCACCTTTATAGCCACCCAGTTACGTTGTGACGTTTGGTGCACCCAAAGCACTCCTACGGTATCCGGGAGTTGCACAATCTCATGGTCTAAGGAAAAGTTACTTGACATTGGAAAAGCTTTAGCAAACGAACTACACGATCTAGTGCTAGGCTTAGGATTGGGTCTTGTCCATCACATCATTCTCCTAATGATGTGATCCCGTTATCAATGACATCCAATGTCCATGGTCAGGAAACCGTAACCATCTATTGATCAACGAGCTAGTCAACTAGAGGCTTACTAGGGACATGTTGTGGTCTATGTATTCACACATGTATTACGATTTCCGGATAACACAATTATAGCATGAATAACAGACAATTATCATGAACAAGGAAATATAATAATAACCATTTTATTATTGCCTCTAGGGCATATTTCCAACAGTCTCCCACTTGCACTAGAGTCAATAATCTAGTTACATTGTGATGAATCGAACACCCATAGAGTACTGGTGTTGATACCACTGTTGGGGAACGTAGCAGAATTTTAAAATTTTCTACGCATCACCAAGATCAATCTATGGAGTCATCTAGCAACGAGTGAGAGGGGAGTGTATCTACATACCCTTGTAGATCGCGAGCGGAAGCGTTCAAGAGAACGGGGTTGATGGAGTCGTACTCGTCGTGATCCAAATCACCGATGACCGAGCGCCGAACGGACGGCACCTCCGCGTTCAACACACGTACGGAGCAGAGACGTCTCCTCCTTCTTGATCCAGCAAGGGGGGAGGAGAGGTTGATGGAGATCCAGCAGCACGACGGTGTGGTGGTGGAAGCAGCGGGATTTCAGCAGGGCTTCGCCAAGCGCTACTGGAGGAGGAAGAGGTGTCACGGGAGGGAGAGGGAGGCGCCAGGGGCTGAGCTGTTTCTCCCATGCACCTCCCCACCATATATAGGGGTGGAGGGGGCTGGTTTCTTGCCCTCCAAGTCCATTGGGGCGTTGGCAAAGGTGGAAGGAAAGAAATCCCATCCTTTCCCTTCCCCACCGATTGTTATCCCCCTTTTTTAGGGATCTTGATCTTATCCCTTCGGGATATGATCTTATTCCTTCTAAGGGGGAATCTTGGTGCGCCTTGACTAGGGGTGTGGGGCCTTGCCCCCACTACCCACGTTCATGTGGGTCCCCCCATGCAGGTGGGCCCCACTCCGGAACCTTCTAGAACCTTCTCGGTACAATACCGAAAAATCCCGAACATTTTCCGGTGGCCAAAATAGGACTTCCCATATATAAATCTTTACCTCCGGACCATTCCGGAACTCCTCGTGACGTCCAGGATCTCATCCGAGACTCCGAACAACCTTCGGGTTACCGCATACTAATATCTCTATAACCCTAGCGTCACCGAACCTTAAGTGTGTAGACCCTACGGGTTCGGGAGACACGCAGACATGACCGAAATGACTCTCCGGTCAATAACCAACAGCGGGATCTGGATACCCATGTTGGCTCCCACATGCTCCTCGATGATCTCATCGGATGAACCACGATGTCGAGGATTCAATCAATCCCGTACGCAATTCCCTTTGTCTATCGGTACGATACTTGCCCGAGATTCGATCGTCGGTATCTCGATACCTTGTTCAATCTCGTTACCGGCAAGTCTCTTTACTCGTTTCCGTAACACATCATCCCGTGAACAACTCCTTGATCACATTGAGCTCATTATGATGATGTCCTACCGAGTGGGCCCAGAGGTACCTCTCCGTTACATGGAGTGACAAATCCCAGTCTCGATTCGTGCCAACCCAACAGATACTTTCGGACATACCCGTAGTGCACCTTTATAGCCACCCAGTTACGTTGTGACGTTTGGTGCACCCAAAGCACTCCTACGGTATCCGGGAGTTGCACAATCTCATGGTCTAAGGAAAAGTTACTTGACATTGGAAAAGCTTTAGCAAACGAACTACACGATCTAGTGCTAGGCTTAGGATTGGGTCTTGTCCATCACATCATTCTCCTAATGATGTGATCCCGTTATCAATGACATCCAATGTCCATGGTCAGGAAACCGTAACCATCTATTGATCAACGAGCTAGTCAACTAGAGGCTTACTAGGGACATGTTGTGGTCTATGTATTCACACATGTATTACGATTTCCGGATAACACAATTATAGCATGAATAACAGACAATTATCATGAACAAGGAAATATAATAATAACCATTTTATTATTGCCTCTAGGGCATATTTCCAACACAAATATGCCTCTATATGAATGCCTCCGGTGGTGTATCGGGGTGTGCAATGATCTAGCGTGACATGTATAAAAAATATGAACGATGGCCAAGCCACAAATAGTATGTCAACAATATGATCATGCAAAGCAATATGACAATGATGGTGTGTGTCATAATAAAACGGAACTGTGGAAGTTGCATGGCAATATATCTCGGAATGGCTATGGAAATGCCATAATAGGTAGGTATGGTGGCTGTTTTGAGTAAGATATAAGGTGGCTTATGTGTGAAAGAGTGTATCATATCACGGGATTTGGATGCACCGGTGAAGTTTCACCAACTCTGAAGGTGAGAAATGGCAATGCACGGTACCGAAGAGGCTAGCAATGGTGGAAGGGTGAGAGTGCGTATAATCCATGGACTCAACATTAGCCATAAAGAACTCACATACTAATTGCAAAAGTTTATTAGCCATCAAAGCAAAGTACTAATACGCATGTTCCTAGGGGGATAGATTGGTAGGAAAAGACCATCGCTCGTCCCCGACCGCCACTCATAAGGAAGACAATCAAAAATAAATCATGCTCCAACTTTATCGCATAACGAGAGACCATACGTGCATGCTTCGGGAATCACAAACCTTAACACAAATATTCTTACTAAACCACAATTACTCACTAGCATGACTCTAATATCACCATATTTATATCTCAAAACAAATGCAAGGAATCAAACTTCTCATATATTCAATGATCTTCATGAAAGTTTTTATTATATCCCTCTTGAATACCCATCATATTAGGACTAAATTCATAACCTAAGAAAATTGCCATACTATTTTTAAGACTCTCAAAATAATATAAGTGAAGCATGCGAGTTCATAAATTTCTTCAAAAAAAAAAAACCACCGCCCTGCTCTAAAAGATATAAGTGAAGCACTAGAGCAACTACCTAGCTCAAAAGATATAAGTGAAGCACATAGAGTATTCTAATAAATTCACGATTAATGTGTGTCCCTCTCAAAAGGTGTGTACAGCAATGATGATTGTGGCAAACTAAAAAGCAAAGACTCATAAAATACAAGACGCTCCAAGCAAAACACATATCATGTGGTGAATAAAAATATAGCCTCAAGTAATTTACCGATGGATTGAAGACAAAAGAGGGGATGCGATCCGAGGCATCCCCAAGTTTAGATGCTTGGTTGTCCTTGAATATTACCTTGGGGTGCCTTGGGCATCCCCAAGCTTAGGCTCTTGCCACTCCTTATTCCGTAGTCCATCGAAACTTTACCCAAAACTTGAAAACTCCACAACACAAAACTCAACAAAAAACTCGTGAGATCCGTTAGTATGATAAAACAAATCTCCACTTTTAGGTACTGTTTTAAACTCATTCCAATTTTATATTTGCATTCTATCTACCATATTCTAACTTCTCCATGGCTCATACCCCCCGATACTACCCATAGATCCATCAAAATAAGCAAACAACACAACTAAAGCAGAATCTATCAAAAACAGAACAGTCTGTAAAGACCCGAATTATAGTCATACTTCTGTAACTCCAAAGATTCTGAAACATTAGGACAACAAAAGCAATTCGTATATCAATCTTGTGTAAAACAATAAGAGTTTTTACACATTCCAGCAAATTTTAACAATTCTGCTATTGGATGCAAAACTTTCTGTTTTTCAGCAAAATCAAATCAACGATCTTGCAAATCATCCCATGATATGTCTCCGTCGTATCTATAATTTTTGATTGTTTCATGCCAATATTCTACAACATACTTTTGGCAAAAATTTATATTATTTTTTGGGGTAACATATTGATCCAGTGCCCAGTGTCAGTTCATGTTTGTTGCATGTTTTTTGTTTCGCAGAATGTCCATATCAAACGAAGTCCAAACTTGATAAAAATTTATGAAGAATTATTTTGGAATACATGTGATTTTTGGGAGGTGGAATCAACGCAAACGGAGGCCCACGGCCTCCACTACCCACCAGGGTGCGCCTGCCCCCTCCTGGCGCGCGGTGGTGCCTTGTGGGCACCCCGTAAGTCGGTTGGGGATCTTCTTCGGGCGCAAGAAAGATAATTTATGGGAAAAAATCGTGTAAATATTTCAGCCCAATTGGATTTAGGATCTCCGGGAATTTATGAAACAGTGAAGGGCTGGAAAATAGGAGCGCGAAACAGAAGAGAACAGAGAGATAGATCCAATCTAGGAGGGGCTCTCGCCCCTCCGCCACCATGGAGGCCATGGACCAGAGAGGAAACCCTCCTCCCATCTAGGGGGGAGGCCAAGGAAGAAAAATAAGGAGGGGGGATCTCTCCCCCTCCCTCCTGGTGGCGCTGGAGTGTCGCCGGGGCAAGGATCGTGACGGCGATCTACATCAACAACCTTGCTACCGTCAACACCAACTTTCTCCCCCTCTATGCAGCGGTGTAACCTCTCTATTCCCGCTGCAATTCTCTACTTAAACATGGTGTAACCTTCAACACTATGTATTATTATCCAATGATATGTGGTTATCCTATAATGTTTGAGTAGATCTGTTTTGTCCTATGGGTTGATTGATGATCGTGATTGGTTTGAGTTGTCTGTTTTTTTTTGGTGCGGTCCTATGTTGCCCTCCGTGTCGCGCAAACATGAGGAATCCCCGCTGTAGGGTGTTGCAATACGTTCATGATCTGCTTATGGTGGGTGGCGTGAGTGACAGAAGCACATACCCGAGTAAGTGGGTTGTTGCGTATGGGAGTAAAGAGGACTTGATACTTAATGCTATGGTTGGGGTTTACCTTAAAGATCTTTGGTAGTTGCGGATGCTTGCTAGAGTTCCAATCATAAGTGTATATGATCCAAGTACGGAAAATATGTTAGCTCATGCATCTCCCTCATATAAAATTGCAATAATGATTACCAGTTTAGTTATCGATCACCTAGGGACAAATGACTTTCTTGTGTGACAAAAGTTATCTACTTTTATTATCTTGCAATTTATTCGTAGTTTTATTCTCGCAAAGTACTTCTAGTTGTATTCTTGTTCTAGGTAAAGCAAACGTTAAGTGTGCGTAGAGTTGTATCGGTGGTCGATAGAACTTGAGAGAATATTTGTTCTACCTTTAGCTCCTCGTTGGGTTCGACACTCTTATTTATCGAAAAAGGCTACAAATAATCCCCTATACTTGTGGGTTATCATCCCAAATGTCTTACTTGGCTCAAACACTAATTAAAACATTAAAACAATCATAACGGAGGTACAATTGAGTATATATTGGAAAACAGAAGCAAAAACAAAAAAAGATAAAATAAAATTGGGTTGCCTCCCAACAAGCGCTATTGTTTTACGCCCCTAGCTAGGCATATTGCAGAGATCTAGGTATTGTCATTTTTGGTATTCAATTCCTCAATTGCACCATACTTCCTAGGGATTTCATTAGGTTCGTTGATGATCACACTCCTAGGTAGAAAATCAAGAAATTCGTTTGTAAGAGTTGGTTCCTTAATAATATTGATAAAGCTAGGGCAAATACTTATCATCTTAAGATCCTCGTTTCCCTTACTAGATGATCCACCCTTATTTTTAGGAACATAAATAAACTTAGTAGTTTTATTAGGAGGGAATTTTGGAGTAGTCTTGGTAGCAGCAAAAGCGGAACCCAAATTGGTAATAATATCCTCTAACTTATCGATTCTAGCGGAACCTTGTTCTACCCTCTCATCAATTATAGGCTCTTTCTCCTTTAGGGTTTTTAATGTGATTCCTACCTTTGATCCAATTTGAGTAATATGATTATGAATCTTTTTATCCAAATTTTCAATATGCTCTACGGTAGAAATTTTATTTTCAATAATATCAAGCCTTTGCATCCCATGTTCCAAAGTTAAAGTTGTTTCATTAATCATGATTGGTGGTGATCCCAACAAATTTCCCATAGCATTAAAAGCATCCATAGGGTGACTACCCAAGAAATTACCCCCAGTAATAGTGTCTAGCACATATCTATACCAAGTAGTAACACCCACGTAAAAATTCCGAAGAAGAACTGTAGTGGATTGCTTACTGGTAGATCTATTCTGAGCATCGCAAATTCTATACCAAGCATCTTTTAAATTCTCTCCTCCTCTTTGTTTAAAATTAAGAACTTCACTTTCCGGGGTACTAACCACGATAGAAGGACTAGCCATGATAGCAAAGCAAGCAATGTAGCACACAAGCAAACAAAAAGATGAATGGAAAGAAGGCGAATAAAAAGGCAAATATTTTTGTGTTTTTCTAAAAACATTCTAGAAGTGGGGGAGAGGAAAACGAGAGGCAAATGGTGAATAATGTAATGCAAGAGATGAGAGTTTATGATGGGTACTTGGTAGGCTTGATGTAGATCCTCCCCGGCAACGACGCCATAAATTCTTCCTGCTACTTCTTGAGCTTGCGCTGGTTTTTCCTTTGAAGAGGAAAGGGTGATGCAGCAAAGTAGAAATAAGTATTTCCCTCAGTTTGAGAACCAAGGTATCAATCTAGTAGGAGGAACACACAAGTCACCAATGGTTGCACCTACACAAACAAACAAATACTTGCACCCAACGCGATAAAGGGGTTGTCAATCCCTTCACGATTACTTGCAAGGATGAGATCTCATAGGGATAGGTATAAAAGATAAATAAACACTGGTGCAGAGACTGCTATACAAACAATTTTTATCCCCTTTCCGCGATGGAGTTTTAAACCGTCGCCTAGTGAGGGTGTGTGATAGGGGAGTCCTTCCCACACGACCCAGAAACGTCAGGGATAGGCCCTCCGGCCACACAGGTGGGGGCAAAATGAGCTCGTGTGCGATCGGGCGAGGCATCGAAACCCAATCATTTCCGTTCGTATGTACATCCCACACGGTGAATCCCAGAAAAACATTTCCGTTCGTATGTATATCACACACAGTATTTTGTGTGGAAACATTTGTGCAAGGTGGCCTAACGCAAACAGTTCTCTGCCGAAAGCTGTGTGTGATTGTTAGTTGATCCAACATGCCTACTTTCTAGAAACTGTGTGGGTTGTTTGAGTTCATCGCCCACGGTGTTGTCTGAGTAACTGTCTGCAATAGAAAACCCCAATAAGCAGGGTAATTAGCCTATTATTGATAATCCATGTAGTAATCAAATTGACATTTCTTATAAAACACACCAGATATTTCATATCCGTATAACGGCAACTAGGATTTCATAATCGAATTACATCAGATAGCTTCAGCACTCAGTTACGCCATTACACAACAACACCAAGTTTCACATGCAACATCGAAAACCTTTGGAAGGTAGCATCATACACGGTAAATAGACAGATGAATCTCATCTGGGAAATTGCAGAAGCGGAAGGCAAATATTGAGCCTTCAGTGATGTTGAATGTCCTTGCAACTTTAGGCCAGTGGCTATGGATAATTGCTCGCCCAACCTTCGTCCTCTTCAGGAACACTTCAATATTGTACCGTGGGTGTTGAATGAATACCTTCCTCGCCTCTTGACCATGCAGGTGGTTTGAGAGGTAATCATCGGTGAACTGCTTTGAAAAGTACTGAAAACAAAGATATGCATAAATGGCTGTTATAAATTTTGAAATGGCGCAAGGGGTAAAAACAAGGTAAGAGAGTTAGTACCATCCTATAGTTGACTGATGTCTTCCTCATTGTGCAAACAAAGATCTTGCTGTTATTCGTCGCAAGTTTCTTCATCCTAACAATCTTTCTGAGTTTCTTGACTTGGCTGATATTCATGGACATCTCATTTCCCCATATGCAAAATGGGTCGAACAGTGGGTCTAAGCCTCTGACAGCAGGACCTACATGTGCAAGACCAAATTGTAAGAAACCTAAATATTAGAATTATTCCTGCAACTGCACAATAATGTGCTATTAGCGAAAGGACCATGCATGAGCAAACCTCGATGGTAAACCGTAGTGTCTCCCATTGTTTCCCTGCAACACATATAAGGAAGATCTTGATCAGGTTAACTGAGAGTTGCCATACTATCAGTAGAATATGTATTGAGTATAGCCAAATTCGATTTATTTCTCACATGCATAACAATACAAAATTGTACCCACAGCAAATGAAAGTCAAATTGCAGAATTGAACCAAACAGTTAAATGGACAGCAGACCAAATGAACCAAAACAGTTAACTGAGCACGACATTGCAGAATAGAAACAAGTACTAGAAGATAAGACAGTTAACAAAACAAAGAATGCTTGAGAACAGTACTATGAAATGTAGCAATTGTTGGACCAAACTGTTAACTGAACATTACATTTCAGAGGACCAAACTGTTAACTGAACATCAGATTGCATATTAACATTACAGAGGACAAATCACTAGAAGGCACTGGTGGTGGCCTCGAGAAAACAACACGAACTATATTTTAAAGTAGACAACCACGTGGCGGTGTCGACGATGGCCTCGAAGACGAGGTGCTCCTCCAAGATCTGGCGGTCGGCACACATGGCAGCCATAGCGACCTCGTGCGCGCGTGCGGCTGTGATTTGCTTCTCCGCTGTCAGATGCTACTGAGCTCCACGTTATACTGCGTGCAAAATGGCTGTGGGCGGCGCTTAATTGGAGGACGGGGCCAGTGATTTCGGTGGAAGGTGTCGCGCCATCAGTCGGGGCATGTGGGACAGGGAAGAAGGAGGATGGTGTGGGTGGGGTGTGGATTACCTGACCATATCGACGAGGCCGCGCAACAAGAAGAAGGGTCGGCGGCGAGGAGGTGGCGCTACAAGAAGAAGGGTCACCAGTGAGGAGGCAGCGCTGCAAGAAGAAGGGTCGCCGGTGAGGAGGCTGAGCTGCCAGTAAGCAGTAGTGAAGGTTTGAACTTGGAAAGCAAGGAGGAACAGTGGAAATGTGGCTTTTGGTGGGAGGGAGGGGGTGGGGAGATAGATATTTCCGCGGTGGCAGGAAAATTTCGCTCGGTACCGCGAGAAATTGGCGTGCAAGTGTGGTTCAAGCGCGGGTGGTGGACTATAGACGACGAAGCTTCCTGTGTAAGCCAGACAAGACGGTGCGCCAAGATATTTTATATCGCATCCCACATGTTTCTTGCTAGTAAATTATTTGTGGTATACCTGATTTTTTCATTATGTTTTGAAAGACAAAATGGTGTTACGGAGGGAAAGGATGGTGTTTGAATTGCTAGAACATTTATCTACATTGAACATGCAACTACATGAGTGTCATGTTTAAATTTGGAAGTATTCCGAGTTCGTTTGGCATTTTTGTGCATTAATTGAGTTTCTAGGCATTTAATGTGCATAATTCAAATTTGAACTACAAGCACATGCTCCAGCGCACCAAAGTGTGTTAAAAAATCACATGTGTGTCTTTGGGTGAATTTATAAGTCCCATGCAAGAATGGGAATGAAATTCAAACATCTGGGCGTCGTGGCTCGGCCGGGAACATTGAGAAACTTGGTTTTTAAATTCCTATAAATTCAAAACTCGCCTGAAAATCATGAAACTTGGCATGGTGTCATTTCATGGAACCAACATGCTGTGGTAAAAAAATTGGCCACGTTTGGACAAGTTTTGGTATAAGCTTATTGCAAACCGGAGCTTCTCTCGAGAAGACTCGTGGTTCCCAAGGGGGGACGTGTCACCTTTGTGTGCGAAACGATATACGCTGCCTCCCCCCCTTGATTTTTTACAGAGGCAACATAGAACTATATGAGTGCCGTGTTAAAATTTGGAATTATTCCGGGTTCGTTTGGCCATTTTTATACATTAATTGAATTTCTGGGCATTTAATGTGCATAATTCAAATTTGAACTACAAGCACATGCTCCAGTGCACCAAAGTTGGTTGAAAAATCACATGTGTGTCCTTGGGTGAATTTCTAGGTCCCATGCAAGAAATGGGAATGAAATTCAAACATCTGGGCGTCGTGGCTCGGCCGGAAATATTGAGAAACTTGGTTTTTTAATTCCTGTAAATCCAAAACACACCTGAAAATCATGAAACTTGGCATGGTGTCATGACATGGCACCAACATGCTGTCGTAATTTTTTTGGCCGAATTGGGACAAGCTTTGGTATAAGCTTCTTGCAAACCGGAGCTTCTCTCAAGAAGGCTCGTGGTTCCGAGAGGGAACGTGTCACCTCCGTGTGCGAAATGACATACACTGCCTTCTCCCGCCTTAATTTTTTTACATAGGCAACTTAGACCAAATAGGAGTTTCGTGCTAAATTTTGTAATTATTCTGGGTTTGTTTGGCCTTTTTTATACATTAATTGAATTTTTGGGCATTTAATGTGCATAATTCAAATTTGAACTACAAGCACGTGCTCCAGTGCACCAAAGTTGATTGAAAAATCACATGTGTATCCTTGGGTGAATTTCTAGGTCCCATGCAAGAAATGGGAATGGAATTCAAACATCTGGGCGTCATGGCTCGGCCGGAAATATTGAGAAACTTGGTTTTTTAATTCATGTAAATCCAAAACACGCCTGAAAATCATGAAACTTGGCATGGTGTCATGACATGGCACCAACATGCTGTGGTAATTTTTTTGGCCGAATTGGGACAAGCTTTGATATAAGCTTCTTGCAAACCGGAGCTTCTCTCAAGAAGGCTCGTGGTTCCGAGAGGGAACGTGTCACCTCCGTGTGCGAAACGACATACACTGCCTTCTCCCACCTTGATTTTTTTACACAGGCAGCTTAGACCAAATAGAAGTTTCGTGCTAATTTTTGGAATTATTCCGGGTTTGTTTGGCCTTTTTTATCCATTAATTGATTTTCCAGGCATTTAATGCACATAATTCAAATTTGAAGTACAAGCGCATGCTCCAGTCTGCAAAAGTTAGTTGGAAAATCATTTATGTGTACTTGGGCGAATTTCTAGGTCCCATGCAAGAAGTGGGAATGGAATTCAAACATCTGGGTGTCTTGGCTCAGCCGGAAACATCGAAAAACTTGGTTTTAAAATTCCCGTAAATCCAAAACTCGCCTGAAAATCATGAAACTTGGCATGGTGTCATGACATGGCACCGACATGCTGTGGTAAATTTTTTGTCCGATTTGCGAAGGCACACACATTAACAATCAACAAAGTCATTTTGGAACAAGTGCTGTTGTGTTACAAATCGGAAACACAAGTATTATTGAAATCGTGGGCGTTCTACTTACCATTTACGTGCCGCCACGCGTCCCCTTTTTTATTGGCTACGATGTGCCGTGCAGGGTAGCTATTTGAGTACGGGAGGCGTGCGATCAGACCCCTGCGCATGCTCATCAGGAGGAGAGCCCTTTGACCTCTATCTGCCACCCACCACCCTCCCAACGTCTCCATTAATGGCGTCCGAGCCCCTGTTTCATGGCATGGCTATGTCTCACTCGACTGAGATTTAAGAGAGAAAAAAGAAAATCTGAAAAGAAAGTTTTGCACGGATCTTGATGTAAGATCCGACGGACCTATATAGCATCGACTGTGACTTATAGCAAGACTGATGAATATAAGGATGATGACAGTGGATAATAATTGTCTTACATATTTAGGAAGATAATTAAAAAAGCCACATGCGGCAACGCCCGAAATACACAAGGGCAAAAGAAGAAGGAAGACAACGATCTGGCTCACTGGTCTCTACTTTCTTGATGCGTTGTTGCAGGCCACGAAAACTAGTCTCTGCGGCGAGCGGCGATGAGCTCTTTCGTGTCCTCAAGACGCTGCTTGAGAGCATCCACGGATTCCTCCACCAGCCTTTGGCGCTCGATGCGGAGCATGGCATTCTCGTCCATAAGTTTCTTGACGATGACGCCGGTCCTCTGCAACAAGGCAGTGGTCTCCTCGTGCTGCTTCGTCATTCCGGCGATCTTCGCCCTCAGCAGGTCACGCTCGGTGCGGAGCTTCACCTTGTCCTCCCCTAGTCCCCGGATGATGCTGGTAGCATTTTCAAATGAGGCATTCATCTCGTCCTGCTGCTTCATCCAGTTGGAGATCTAACCCATCAGGTCATCGAGCATAGCGCGCATGCGCCTGTGAGAGTCCTCGCCTGCCCGCGAGACATTTTCCCAGGCCGCCGCGACGTAGGAGGACATTTCTGCTGCATTCGCGGCGCGGCGGGACATCTCTGCTGCTTCCGTGGCGCGGCCGGACCAGTATGCTGCATCGACAGCGCGGCGAGACCTCTGTGCTGCTTCAGCGGCGCGGCGGGACCTTTGTGCTTCTACGGCCGCACGGCGGGACATGTCGGCTGCTTTCGCGGCAAGGCGGGACATATCTCGTGCTTCCGCTTCCATGCTCGCCTCTCCCTGGTAGTAATCTCTCGACCCAGAACTCACGCTGGCCATGGCAGACGCAAGGGAACGACGATGAATGACTTGTTTGTTTTTGTGGATGAGGAGTTGAGGAGGAATGTGCAGTCATCTTGGAGTAGTAGTATTTATAACCGAGTACCAATACGCTCCTAAGTGGGAAACCGTTTAGGTTTTGATCGGTGTGAACAGGTTTGCAATTAAATATAGCATGGTAGTAATTTGGAATGTGACGGGACGCATGCTCAAAATTTATTGATGGTTCTATAATTTCTAAGTGCGGCACAATTCCTAGACGGCGTAATGTGGGCACGCTTTCTCGGCCGCGTACGTGGCGTTTGCACCATAGGGTGCACTGCAATAGGTGATGTCAGCACACGTCTTGTTCCAACAACCGTGCACGCTCGTTATTACCATTGCACACGCTTCTTTTAATTAGAATGTGTGCCCGTCTAGCGCACACACGTTGATCTGTCTAACTATTTTTGTTTGTTGTGGCTAATCGCAAATAGTTCATCCGTGTGAAGTGTATGCCATCAATCGCAGACACGTTGATCCGGCTGACCGTTTCTATTGTGTTGCCTAATCGCAAACAGTTCATCCGTCTGAAGTGTATGCCCTCAATCGCACACACCTTCATCTGGCTGCCCGTTTCTGTTGTTCCGCCTCATCACAAACAATTAATCCGACTGAACTGTATGCCGTATATCGCACATGCCTTCATTTGGCTACCCGTTTCTGTTCTTCTTCCTCATCGCAAACAGTTCATTGAACTGAACCGTATGCCCCGCATCACACACGCAACTAAAATCTGAACCGTGTTTGATGTATCCACCATCGCAAATGTTTTGTATCTTTTTTGACGGTTTTTTACATCACCGTTTGCGATTAATGCATCGCACACAGTTTCGTCGAAGGGTCTCTGATTGTAGTGTCACGTTAGCAGCATCCTGCAGTAGTGAAAAGTGCAAAACAAAGTAAAAGTAAATAAATTGCAGCAGGTATTTTTGGGTTTTTGATTTTATAGATCTGAAAATAATATGATAAAAATAGACCCCGGGGCCATAGTTTTCACTAGAGGCTTCTCTCTTGAAAGAACGCATACGGTGGGTAAACAAATTACTGTTGAGCAATTGATAGAAAAACGTAAAGTTATGACGATATCTAAAGCAATGATCATGAATATAGGCACCATGTCCGTGACAAGTAGACCGACTCCTGCCTGCATCTACTACTATTACTCCACACATCGACCGCTATCCAACATGCATCTAGTGTATTAAGTTAACAAGAACGGAGTAACGCCTTAAGCAAGATGACATGATGTAGAGGGATAGATCCAATCAACATGAAATAAACCCCATGTTTTTATCCTTAATGGCAACAATACAAATACGTGCCTCACTACCCCTTCTGTCACTGGGTGATGACACCACAAGATTGAACCCAATACAAAGCACCTCTCCCATTGCAAGAAAAATCAATCTAGTTGGCCAAACCAAATCAATAGATCGGAGAGAAATACTAAGCTATCTTAATCATGCATAAAATAGTTCAGAGAAAACTCAAATAATATTCATAGATAATCTGATCATAAATCCACAATTCATCGGATCTCAACAAACGCACCGCAAAAGAAGATTACATCCAATAGATCTCCAAGAACATCAAGGAGAACATTATATTGAAGATCAAACAGAGAGAAGAAGCCATCTAGCTACTAGCTATGGACCCGTAGGTCTGTGGTAAACTACTCACACATCATCGAAAGGGCGGCAAGGTTGATGTAGAGGCCCTCCGTGATCAAATCCCTCTCCGGCAGAGTACCGGAACAGGTCACTAGATGGGATCTAACGAGGACAGAAACTTGCAGCGGCGGAAAAGTATTTTTGGTGTGCCCTCTGGTTTACGGGGAATATTCGGGTATTAATGGAGCTGAGATTAGGGTTAGGGGAGCCACGGATGGCCCACAAGCCTGGGGGGCACACCCCCACCTCCTAGGGCGTGCCTCCCAAGCTTGTGGCTCATCCACGGCCTTTTTGGCCTCCTCCTGAAGTTTCCTCGGTGTCTTCTAGTCCAAGAAAAATCGTCAAAAAGTTTCGTTCCGTTTGGACTCGGTTTGGTATTGATTTTTTTGTAAAAGACAAAAACATGAAAAAAAATAGCAACTGGCACTGGGCACTAGGTTAATAGGTTAGTCCCAAAAAATGATATAAAATAGCATAATAATGCATATAAAACATCAAAGATGGATAATATAATAGCATGGAACAATAAAAAATTATAGATACATTGGAGACGTATCACAAATACAATGGTAAATTGTATAGGTGCACTAGTTCGGCGAAGAGATGGTGATACAAGTGTAGTAATGATAGTAGATATTCATTTTTATAATAGGAACAATAAAAAACAGCAAGGTAGCAAGTAACAAAAATAAACACAAACAGTATTGCAATGCTTGAAAATGAGGCCTAGGGTTCATACTTTCACTAGTGCAATCTCTCAACAATGCTAATATAATTGGATCATATAACAATCCCTCAACGTGCGACGAAGAATCACTCCAAAGTTCTTATCTAGCGGAGAACATAAGAAGAAATTGTTTGTAGGGTACGAAAGCACCTCAAAGTTATCCTTTCCGATCGATCTATAGAGCTATTCCTATAAGTGTCACAAATAGCCCAAGAGTTTGTACTAAAATAACACCATATGATACACATCAACCAACTCTAATGTCACCTAGATACTCCAATGTCACCACGAGTATCCGTGAGTTGATTATACGATATGCATCAAACAATTTCAGATTCATAATACTCAATCCAACACAAAGAACTTCAAAGAGTGCCCCAAGATTTCTATCGGAGAAACAAGGATGAAAACGTGCATCAACCCCTATGCATAGATTATCCCAATGTCACCTCGGGAATCCGTGAGTTGAGTTCCAAGACATACATCCAGTGCTCTCAAATCCATAAAAGTATTCAATCCGATAATAACGAAATCTCAAAGGGAAAACTCAATTCATCACAACAAGATAGAGGGGAAAACACCATATGATCCAACTATATTAACAAAGCTCGCGATACATCAAGATCGTGCCAAATCAAGAACACGAGAGAGAGAGAGAGAGAGAGAGAGAGATCAAACACATAGCTACTAGTACAAACCCTCAACCCCGAGGGTGGACTACTCCCTCCTCATCATGGTGGCCACTAGGTTGATGAAGATAGCCTCTGATGATGATTTCCCCCTCCGGCAGGGTGCCAGAACAGGGTCCAGATTGGTTTTTCATGGCTACAGAGGCTTGCGGCGGCGGAACTTATTATCTAGGGTTATTTCTAGGGGTTTCTGTATTATAGGATCTTTTGGCGTCAGTCTCACGTCCAGATGGGCTTCGAGGGGCCCACTACCCACCATGGTGCGCCAGAGGGGCGTGGTGCGCCCTGGTGCCTAGTGGCCACCTCCTTCCCCTTCTGGTCCTCCCATGAATCTTCTAGTGCCTCTTTTCTTCCAAAAAAAATCATCAAAATGTTTTGCTGCATTTGGAGAACTTTGATTTCTGCACTAAAAACAACACGGTAGTTCTGCTGAAAATAGCGTCAGTCCATGTTAGTTTCATTTAAATTATATATAATTGCACCCAAACCATATAAAATTGTTGTAAACATGGCATGAATACTTCATAAATTATAGATATGTTGGAGACTTATCAACATCCCCAAGCTTAATAACTCCTCGTCCTCGAGTAGGTAAATGATAAAAGAAATAATTTATGAAGTGTGAATGCTAGCATAGTGCATAAGTTTGATCAATGATAATTTCAATCACTTTTCCTAGCATCATAATAGCAACTCTTTCTCATAAAACTCATCAGGATAAAGTAGCAATTGAAAACGAAAATTTTGTTGTGGAATGCTACCTATCATATTCATCAAACACTCTTTTCTTTTATAGCGTGGACATTTTGGACTTGAATGATTCAAAGTAATAGTCTATAATTTGGCATGAGGACATCAATACACAAGCATATCAACAAGCAACCATGTCTTTCAAAATATCAACACTAAAGAAAGCTATCCCTAGCCCATTATGCTCAACCATTAATCCATTCATGAAACACACTCGAATATTAACTATGCCCAATGCACAAGTATGACAATAGCGTTCCCTAGTTGGTGCTTTATAAGAGAAGATGGAGACTCAGCAAAAATAAAAATTGCATAAAGTAAATAGATAGGCCCTTCACAGAGGGAAGCAGAGATTTGTAGTGCCAGAGCTCAAAGCTTAAATTGAGAGATAAAATTGTTTTGAGAGGCATGCTTTTCCTGTCAATGAAAACGACCGAGAATTCCCAATACTTTCCATGCTAGATACATCATAGGCGGTTCCCAAACATAAAATAAAGTTTATTCCTTTTTCCACCATTCTTTCACAATCCATGGCTAGCCGTATCCACGGGTGCCTTCCATACCAACACTCTCCAAGGAATTTATTATTGACAACATAAATAAAATTTCTTTTCATTTCGGGACTGGGCATCCCTATTACCTGCCACACTCTCGTGCAATGACAAGTGAATAAACACTCATCTTGAGAATAACACATCTAGCATGGAAAATATTTGCCACCCCTGTAGCTTCATGAGCGGTACGGGCACGCAAAAAGGAAATTCATTTTGAAAATTAGAGTTGGCACATACAAATTTACTTGGAACGACATGGAAATACTGCATATAGGTAGGTATGGTGGACTCATATGGCACAACTTTGGGTTTTTAGGAGTTGGATGCACAAGCAGCATTCCCGCTTAGTACAAATGAAGGCTAGCAAATAGATTGAGAAGCGACCAACCAAAAAACGAACACAGTCATAAACACGCATTAAACATAACTAACACTGAATAATGCACCATAAATAGGATATAACTTCGTTGCATAACTATTGACTTTACGTGGTTGCATAGGGAATCACAAACCTTAACACCAATATTCCTACTAAAGCACAATTACTCACCAACATGACTCACATATTATTATCTCCATATCGCAAAACTATTGCAAGGAATCAAACTTATCATATCCAATGATCTTTATGAAAGTTTTTATTATATCCTTCTTGGATATTCATCATATTAGGACCAATTTCATAGCTTGTGCAAATTCATCACTATTATAAACTCTTAAAATAATTTAACTGAAGCATGAGAGTGTTCGACAAACTACTCCAAAAAGATATAAGTGAAGATCAAGTGAGTAGTTAAGTAAATAGGTAGCTATGTGAGGACTCTCCCATTTAAAAATTTCAGATCTAAGTATTTTATTAAAACAGCAAGCAAAACAAAATAAAATGACATTCCAAAAATAGCACACATCATGTGAATAAGCAAAAACTTAGGCTCATCCGAGGCTAACCGATAATTGTTGATGGAGAAAGGTGGGATGCCTATCGGGGCATCCCCAACCTTAGATGCTTGAGACTTCTTGAAATGTTATCTTGGGATGCCTTGGGAATCCCCAAGCTTGAGCTTTTGTGTCTCCTTAATTCCTTTTATATCACGGTTTCCCTAAATCTTAAAAACTTAATCCACACAAAACTCAACAAGAACTCGTGAGATGGGTTAGCATAGTAAAACAAATCATCCACTTGGGTACTGTAAAAGACAAGATTCATAATTGTTTACACATAATGCCTACTGTACTCTATAATTTCCACAATTTATACTCCCTCCATCCCAAAATAAGTGACTCGGGTTTGTACTAGCTTTGTACTAAACTTAGTACAAAGTTGAGACACTTACTTTTGGACAGAGGGAGTATTAAGCAATATAATCCATAGAAATCATAAAACAAGCAAACTATGCATTGCAAACAGAATCTGTCAAAAACAGAACAATCTGTAAAGATCTGAATAATGACTATACTTATGTAACTCCAAAAATTCTGAAAAATTAGGAAATCGTAGGATATTTGTATATTAATCATCTGTAAAAAAATCCAGAGTTTTTAGACGCTCCCGTGATTTTTAACAATTCTGTTACTGGGCGCAAAAGCTTCTGTTTTTGCACAGAATCAAGTCAACTATCATCCACACTAACCCAAAGGCTTTACTTGGCACTTTATTGAAACAAAAGCTATAAAACATGATTACTACAGTAGTTTAATCATGTGAACACACAAAAACAGTAGGGTTAAATGTTGGGTTGTCTCCCAACAAGCGCTTTTCTTTAATGCATTTTTAGCTAGGCATGATGATTTCAATGATGCTCGCATAAAAGTAAAGAATTGAAACATAACGGGAGCATCATGAAGCATATTACTAGCACATTTAAGCCTAACATACTTCCTATGCATAGGGATTATGTGATCAAACAATTTATGGCAGCAAGAATCAACTAGCATAGGAAGGCAAAATAAGCATAACTTCAAAAGTTTCAACATAAAGAGAGGAAACTTGATATTATTGAGATATGTAAAAGCATATGTTCCTCTTTCATAATAATTTCAATAGAATCATGAATGAATTCAACAATATAGCTATCACATAAAGCATTCTATTCATGATCCACATACATCCATTTTTATTACTTTCCACATAAGCAAAATTATTCTCATGAATAGTAGTGGGAGCAAACTCAACAAAATAACTATCATGAGATACTTGATTGGCATAGTGCAATTGAAAATTAAAATCATGATGACAAGTTTCATGGTTATCATTATTCTTTATAGCTTGATGTCTACTATGCAACTTTATTCTTGTAGACTCGTGTTGGGCCTCCAAGCGCAGAGTTTTGTAGGACAGTAGCAATTTTCCCTCAAGTGGATGACATAAGGTTTATCAATCCGTGGAAGCCGTAGGATGAAGATGGTCTCTCTCAAACAACCCTGCAACCAAATAACAAAGACTCTCTTGTGTCCCCAACACACCAAATACAATGGTAAATTGTATAGGTGCACTAGTTCGGCGAAGAGATGGCGATGCAAGTGTAGTAATGATAGTAGATATTGATTTTTATAATAGGAACAATAAAAAACAGCAAGGTAGCAAGTAACAAAAGTGAGCACAAACGGTATTGCAATGCTTGAAAATGAGGCCTAGGGTTCATACTTTCACTAGTGCAATCTCTCAACAATGCTAATATAATTGGATCATATAACAATCCCTCAACGTGCGACGAAGAATCACTCCAAAGTTCTTATCTAGCGAAGAACATAAGAGGAAATTGTTTGTAGGGTACGAAAGCACCTCAAAGTTATCCTTTCCGATCGATCTATAGAGCTATTCCTATAAGTGTCACAAATAGCCCAAGAGTTCGTACTAAAATAACACCATATGATACACATCAACCAACTCTAATGTCACCTAGATACTCCAGTGTCACCACGAGTATCCGTGAGCTGATTATACGATATGCATCAAACAATTTCATATTCATAATACTCAATCCAACACAAACAACTTCAAAGAGTGCCCCAAGATTTCTACCGGAGAAACAAGGATGAAAACGTGCATCAACCCCTATGCATAGATTACCCCAATGTCACCTCGGGAACCCGTGAGTTGAGTTCCAAGACAAACATCCAGTGCTCTCAAATCCATAAAAGTATTCAATCCGATAATAACAAAATCTCAAAGGGAAAACTCAATTCATCACAACAAGATAGAGAGGGGAAAACAGCATATGATCCAACTATATTAACAAAGCTCGCGATACATCAAGATCGTGCCAAATCAAGAACACGAGAGACAGAGAGAGATCAAACACATAGCTACTAGTACAAACCCTCAGCCCTGAGGGTGGACTACTCCCTCCTCATCATGGTGGCCGCCGGGTTGATGAAGATAGCCTCTGGTGATGATTTCCCCCTCCGGCAGGGTGCTAGAACAGGGTCCAGATTGGTTTTTCGTGGCTACAGAGGCTTGCAGCGGCGGAACTTATTATCTAGGGTTATTTCTGGGGGTTTCTGTATTATAGGATCTTTTGGCGTCGGTCTCACGTCCAGATGGGCTTCGAGGGGCCCACTACCCACCAGGGCACGCCAGGGGGTGGCGTGCCCTGGTGCCTAGTGGCCACCTCCTTCCCCTTCTGGTCCTCCCACAAAGCTTCTAGTGCCTCTTTTCTTCCAAAAAAATTTGTCAAAAAGTTTCGTTGCATTTGGAGAACTTTGATTTCTGCACAAAAAACAACACCACGGTAGTTATGCTGAAAACAGCGTCAGTCCATGTTAGTTTTATTTAAATCATATAAAATTGCACCCAAATCATATAAAATTGTTGTAAACATGGCATGAATACTTCATAAATTATAGATACGTTGGAGACGTATCACGCGCCCTGGTGCCTAGTGGGCAGCTGGGCCCCCCCTCCGGTGGGTCTTGGTTCCAGTATTTTTTATTTATTTCAAAATAATTCTCCAAAAAAGATTCGTCCAATTATGAGAGCATTTATTTCTGCACAAAAACAACACCATGGTAGTTCTGCTAAAAACATCGTCAATCCAGGTTAGTTTCATTCAAATCATGCAAATTAGAGTCCAAAACAAGAGCAAAAGCGTTAGGAAAATTAGATACGACGGAGATGTATCAGTATGCCATTGTGAATAATTAGCCATAATATTATCAAGCAATTTAGTAGCTTCACCCAATGTAGTTTCCATAAAAGTACTACCCGCGGTGGAATCCAAAAGATTTCTAGAGACAAAATTCAATCCCGCATAAAACTTTTGTATAATCATCCATAGATTTAAACCATGAGTAGGACAATTTCTTAGCATTAATTTTATTCTTTCCCAAGCTTGCGTAACATGTTCATGCTCAAGTTGCTTGAAATTCATAATTTGGTTTCTAAGGGAAATAATTTTCGCGGGAGGAAAATACTTAGTAATAAAAGCATGTTTGCACTTATCCCAAGAATCAATACTATTTCATGGCAAAGATGAAAACCAAAATTTTGAACAATCCCGCAAAGAGAAAGGAAATAATTTTAATTTCATAATATCATTGTCCACATCTTTTTTCTTTTGCATATCACACAATTCTACGAAAGTGTTTAGATGGGACGCGGCATCCTCATTAGGATTACCGAAAAATTGCTCTTTCATAACAAGATTCAACAAAGCAGCATTAATATCATAAGACTCCGCACTAATGGCGGGAGGAGCAATAGGAGTACTAATAAAATCATTATTACTAGTATTGGAAAAATCACACAATTTGATATTTTCTTGAGACATTGTGACTACGCAAACAAGATCACAAGCAAACAAAAGATCAAACAAGAAAAAGGCAAACATTTTTTTTAACTTTTTAGAAGTGGGGGAGATGAAAACGAGAGGCAAATGGCAAATAAAGTAATTGCAAGGAGATGAGAGTTCATGCGTAGGTACTTGATATATGTTGATGATGTCTCCCCGGCAACGGCGCCAGAAATTCTTCCTGATTGCTTGTATCTGTGTTCGTATTTCCCCGAAGAGGAGAGGATGATGCAGCACAACAAAGGTAAGTATTTCCCTTAGTTATGAAACCAAGGTTATGAATCCAGTAGGAGAACCAAGCAACACTATGTAAACAACACCTGTACACAAACAACAAAAACTTGCAACCCAACGCGTAAGAGGGGTTGTCAATCCCTCCTCGGTATTAAGATAGATTAAATTGTAGAGGTTTTGACTAGCACATATGCCCGTGCGTTGCAACAGGAGATAAAATCGTATGCATTTAAAGTTAGTAAGAATGATATGTGCAAGCAAAACCCTGTGTGCACACGAAAAAGGAACATTTAGCTTTTCGATTTCGTCGCGTGTGAAGGAATCAATCTTCTATTTTTTCATTCATTGATCAAGGGCATTTAAGAGTTTTATTACGTCATTGTACGCCAGAGAAGTCCCATGAGTTATTCAATCTACTTTTCCTTTTAATCCTTTCAATCGAGGGGATTTTAAGGTATGAAGTTTCTTAATATTCTAGGAAACATGAACAATTTTTTAAATCCTAAACAATTTTTTGAAAATTATTTACACTTTTAGAAAAACATGAACAAAATATGAAAGGGAACATCTTTTAAAATTCACAAACATTTTTTGAAAACACTAACTTTTTTTATAAAAACATTAACATTATTTGAATTTGTGAACAATTTTTTTAAATGGGAACATGTGTTGAAAATTCATAAGATTTTTAGAAAATGTGTATCTTTTATACACTAACATTATTTTTAATTGTGAAAATTTCACTAAAACAAGGATATTTTTTGAATTTGGAGCATTTTTTGACATGTCATTTTCTCTTTAGAAATCACGAACAATTTTGAAAAAAGTTTTTTTTTAAAAAAAATAGGGAACTTTTTGCTAGTTCCGACTATTTTTCAAAATAGCAACAAAATTTTGGAATTCTAAACATTTTCCAAAATTTGATTTTTTTTTATTCTGAATGTTATTTGAGAATTTTTAATTTATGAAATATATTCAAAAGTAAAATAAAATTGGAAGGAAAAAATAGATAGGGAAAGGAGAATAAAAATCAAAGTAAAACACAGAAACAAAGAAAAATGAGCCAACCCATTATTGGTTGCCTTTGCGAAACTCCGACTATTTGTTGCACTCTGCGAAAAATAGTATTATCCCAGCTGCGTGGGCAGAAAAATAAGTGGGCTGGCTTCGCTGGGCCACAGCGCGCGGCCCACGTACGATTATTTTTCTAGCAAACAAATGCATAAGAATTTAGTACCACTTCGGATAGATTTATTTTTCTTTTCGGCGTTGAACGGATGAAAAAATTGGCGAAACACACCTTGCTTTATTAGTAGGTATAGATATATAAATCTAACTAAAACACACAAAAAAATAAAGAAAAATCGCAGCAAGGTATTTTTGGATTTAATATGATAGGAAATAGACCCGGGGGCCGTAGTTTTCACTAGAGGCTTCTCTCAAGAAAATAGCATACGATGGGTAAACAATATACTGTTGGGCAATTGATAGAAAAGGCAATAATCATGACGATATCCAAGGCAATGATCATGTACATAGGCATCATGTTCACGATTAGTAGACCGACTCCTACCTGCATCTACTACTGTTACTCCACACATCGACCGCTATCCAGCATGCATCTAGTGTATTAAATTCATGAAAAAAATAAAATAATGCAATAAGAACGATGACATAATGTAGACAAGATAAACTCACGTATGAATAAACCCCATCTTGTTACCCTTAATAGCAACGATACATGCGTGTCATGTCTCTTTCTGTCATTGAGATTGAGCATCGCAAGATCGAACCCATCACAAAGCACCTCTTCCCATGGCAAGAAAAATCAATCTAGTTGGCCAAACCAAACCAAAATTTCGGAGAAGAAATACGAGGCTTTAAGAATCATGCATATAAGAGTTCAGCAAAGACTCAAATAATATTCATGCATAGAACTGATCATAAACTCACAATTCATCGGATCTCAATAAACACACCGCAAAAAAGAGTTACATCAAATAGATCTCCAAGAACATCGAGGAGAACATTGTATTGAGGATCAAGAAGAGAGAACAAGCCATCTAGATACTAGCTACGGACCCATATGTCTGTGGTAAACTACTCACGCATCAGCGGAGGGGCAACAAGGATGATGAAGAACCCCTCCGTGATTATTGCCCCCTCCGGCAGAGTGCCGGAAAAGGCCTCTAGATTGGATCTCGTAGTTCTAGAACTTGCGGCGGCGGAAACTGTATTTCCTCGACTCCCCTAGGGTTTTTGTGATTTTAGAGTATTTATAGGGGCGGAGGTAGGTCAAGAAGCTTCTTGTGGGCTCCACTACCCACCAGGGCGCGCCTAGGCCCACTAGCGCGCCCTGGTGCCTAGTGGGCCCCACAGGCCTCCTCTTGTGTGCTCCTTTGCCTCCCAGGGTGTCTTCTGCCCTGAAAAAAATCTCCAAAAAGTTTCGTGGCATTTGGACTTCGTTTGGTATTGATATTCTGCAAAGTAAAAAACAAGAAAAAAATAGCAACTGGCATTGGGCACTGTGTCAATAGGTTAGTCCAAAAAAATGATATAAAGTTGCTAGTAAATGTATATAAACAACCAAGATTGATAATATAACAGCATGGAACAATCAAAAATTATAGATACGTTGGAGACGTATCACTCCACCTCAGACCCGTAAGAGCTTTCTTATTAGAAAATTTCCGCAAGTGCAGCATCTCTCCTTCTAAAACCTACGAATAGAAGAAACGCAGATATAGAATTTTGTGATATATTGAAAACTGCAATATTGTATGATCGTTTGATTGTGTATAGGGAAGCCGATAATTCTTTACACGAAGTTCGAGTGGACGATGCTTAAAAATCAAGTGTTTTAATTTTAAGTTTAATCCAAAAAAGTAGTAAATTAAACATGATAATAGGACCAAACGTAGCACAAATTGCTAATGGAGCTCGAGCTCCAAGGAGCCCAAAATTTGACAAATTCATAAACCAAATTTTTAGGTTTCAAAAAATTCTTAAAACAAATACACACATACCTATGTATGTATACTACTTGTATGTAAAAGTTTCATAGCGGAATACCTTTTCATGCGAGCTGCACAAAAATAACAAAATCATGTATTCCTAGCACATGTAGGGCCAGTTATTTTGGCAGCTTAAAAAATAAGCCGCCTCCTCCCCAACTTTTTTCATAAGCCGTCTCTCTTGTTCATTGAGGCTTAACGTTCGTTGACGATATAGTATTATATGAGTTATGTGAGTTGGTGACCGAATGTTGTTCGGAGTCCTGAATGAGATCATGGACATGACGAGGAGCTCTGGAATGGTCCGGAGGTAAAGATTGATATATAGGATGATAGTATTTGCTCCGGAAAGGTTTCAGAATGCACCGGGTATTTATCGGATCACCGGAAGGGGTTCCGGGAGGCCACAGGAGAATATTGGGCCAAATGGGCCAACGAGGGAGAGCACACCAGCCCACATGGGGCTGGTGTGCCCCCACCTCATGGCGTCGGACCTAAGGAAGGGAGAGGGCCAGCCCCCTCTTTCCTTCTCTTCCACATGCAGGGAAAGGAAAGGGGGGGCGCCTCCCCTCATGCCTTCCCCCCACGCACCTAGGAAGGAAGGGGAGGGGCGCCTAGGGCAGGCGCCCTAGGGCTGGCCACCGGCCCCCTTGGGGGCGCTCTAGGCAGCCTCCTCTCCCCCCTCCACCTACATATATGTGAGGAGGGGAGGGGGCAACACACCACGAATCCCCAAGCTGTGTGCGGCGCCCCCTCTCCCTCTAGTTCTAGTTCCTCCTCCATCCACGTCCGTTGTGCTTAGCAAAGCCCTGCGGAGAAGTTTCACCACCACCATCACCACGCCCTCGTGCTGCCAGAACTCATCTACTACTTCGCCTCTCTTGCTGGATCGAGAAGGCGAGGACGTCATCGAGCTGAACATGTGTTGAATGCGGAGGTGTGGTGCGTTCGGTGCTTGATCGGTATGGATCATGAAGGTGTACGACTACATCAACTGCGTTGATAAACGCTTCCGCTTAGCGATCTACAAGGGTATGTAGATGCTCTCCCCCTCTCATAGCTATGCATCTCCATGGGTAGATCTTGCGTGTGCGTAGAATTTTTTTTGTTTTCCATGCAACGTTCCCCAACAGTGGCATCATGAGCCAGGTCTATGAGTAGATGATATGCACGAGTAGAACACAAAGGTTCATATTGCTTCCCACCAATGTCTTATTTTGATTCGGCGGCATTGTGGGATGAAGCGGCCTGGACCAACCTTACATGTCCACGCACATGAGACCAGTTCCACCGACTGACATGCAACTTGTTTTGCATAAAGGTGGC
This sequence comes from Thinopyrum elongatum, assembly GCA_011799875.1. Lineage (NCBI taxonomy): Eukaryota > Viridiplantae > Streptophyta > Magnoliopsida > Poales > Poaceae > Thinopyrum > Thinopyrum elongatum. Next base: position 488,926,838 of record CM022299.1, read on the forward strand.
TGGCGGGTGTCTGTTTCTCCTACTTTAGTTGAATCGGATTTGACCACGGTGGTCCTTGCAGAAGGTTAAATAGCAACTTGATAATCACCGTTGTGGTTTTGCGTAGGTAAGAACGGTTCTTGCTAGTTGCCCATAGCATCCACGTAAAACTTGCAACAACAAAGTAGAGGACGTCTAACTTGTTTTTGCAGGGCATGTTGTGATGTGATATGGTCAAGATATGATGTGATATATGTTGATGTATGAGATGATCATGTTTTGTAATAAGTTCACAACTGGCATGTCGATGAGTACGACAACCGGCAAGAGCCTTAGGGTTATCTTTAATTATTGTATGACCTGCGTGTCAATCACTAAGCGCCATGTAATTGCTTTACTTTATCGCTATGCGTTAGCAATAGTTGTAGAAGCAATAGTTGGCGAGACGACCCCGACGCAATGATGGAGATCAAGGTGTCATGCCGGTGATGATGGAGATCATGCCGATGCCTTGGAGATGGAGATCAAAAGCACAAGATGATGATGGCCATATTATGTCACATATTTGATTGCATGTGATGTTTATCCTTTATGCATCTTATTTTGCTTAGAACGACGGTAGCATTATAAGATGATCCATTCACTTAATTTCAAGATAAAAGTGTTCTCCCCGAGTATGCACCATTGCTAAAGTTCATCGTTTCGAAGCACCTCGTGATGATCGGGTGTGATAGACTCTATGTTCACATACAACGGGTGTAAGCCAGTTTTGCACATGCAGAATACTTGGGTTAAACTTGATGATCCTAGCATATACAGATATGGTCTCAGAACATTGGAGACCGAAAGGTCGAACGGGAGTCATATAGTAGATATGATCAACATAGAGATGTTCACCATTGAAGATTACCCCATCTCACGTGATGATCGGACATGGGTTAGTTGATTCGGATCATGTATCACTTGGACAACTTGAGGGATGTTGATTTAAGTGGGAGTTCATTAGTAATTTGATTATTTGAACTAAAATTTATCATGAACTTAGTCTTAATAGTTTTTGCCTATCTATGTTGTAGATCAATGGCCCGTGCTACCGTTCCCTTGAATTTTAATGTGTTCCTAGAGAAAGCTAAGTTGAAAGATGATGGTAGCAACTACACGGACTGGGTCCATAACTTGAGGATTATCCTCATTGCTACGCAGAAGAATTATGTCCTTGATGCACCGCTAGGTGACAGACCTGCTGCAGGAGCTGATGCAGATGTTATGAACGTCTGGCAAGCTCAATCTGATGACTACTCGATAGTTCAGTGTGCCATGCTTTACGGCTTAGAACCGGGACTTCAAAGACGTTTTGAACGCCACGAAGCATATGAGATGTTCCAAGAGCTGAAGTTGATATTTCAAGCTAATGCCCGGGTTGAGAGATATGAAGTCTCCAACAAGTTCTATAGCTGTAAGATGGAGGAGAACAGTTCTGTCAGTGAACACATACTCAAAATGTCTGGGTATCATAACCACTTGACTCAGCTGGGAATTGATCTTCCAGTTGAGAGTGTTATTGACAGAGTTCTTCAGTCACTGCCACCAAGCTACAAAGGCTTTGTGATGAACTATAATATGCAAGGGATGACAAAAATGATTCCCGAGCTCTTCGCGATGCTGAAATCGGCAGAGGTAGAAATCAAGAAGGAGCATCAAGTGTTGACAGTTAACAAGACCACTAGTTTCAAGAAAAAGGGCAAGGGAAAGAAAGGGAACTTCAAGAAGAATGGCAAGCAAGTTGCCGCTCCCATGAAGAAGCCCAAAGCTGGACCCAAGCATGAAACTGAGTGCTTCTACTGCAAAGGAAATGGTCACTGGAAGTGGAACTGCCCCAAATACTTGGCGGATAAGAAGGATGGCAAAGTGAACAAAGCTATATTTGATATACATATTATTGATGTGTTCCTTACTAATGCTCGTAGTAGCGCCTGGGTATTTGATACTGGTTCGGTTGCTCATATTTGTAACTTGAAACAGGAGCTGCGGAATAAATGAAGATTGGCTAAGGACGAGGTGACGATGCGCGTCGGGAATGGTTCCAAGGTCGATGTGATCGCCGTCGGCACGCTACCTCTACATCTACCTTCGGGATTAGTTTTAGACCTCAATAATTGTTATTTGGTGCCAGCGTTGAGCATGAACATTATATCTGGATCTTGTTTATTGTGAGATGGTTATTCATTTAAGTCAGAGAATAATGGTGTTGTTCTATTTATATGAATAATATCTTTTATGGTCATGCACCTTTGATGAATGGTCTATTCTTGTTGAATCTCGATCGTAGTGATACACATATTCATAATATTGATGCCGAAAGATGCAAAGTTGATAATGATAATGCAACATACTTGTGGCACTGCCGTTGAGGTCATATTGGTGTAAAGCGCACGAAGAAACTCCACACGGATGGACTTTTGGAATCACTTGATTATGAATCATTTGATACTTGCAAACCATGCCTCGTGGGTAAGATGACTAAAACTCCATTCTCCGGAACAATAGAGCGAGCTAATGACTTCTTGGAAATAATACATACTGATATATGCGGTCCAATCAGTATTGAAGCATGCGATGGGTATCGTTATTTTCTAACCTTCACAGATGATTTGAGTAGGTATGGGTATATCTACTTGATGAAACACAAGTCTGAAACATTTGAAAAGTTCAAAGAATTTCAGAGTGAAGTGGAGAATCATCATAACAAGAAAATAAAGTTTCCACAATCTGATCGCGTTGGCGAATATTTGAGTTACGAGTTTGGCCTTCATTTAAGACAGTGTGGAATTGTTTCATAACTCATGCCATCTGGAACACCACAGCGTAATGGTGTATCCGAACGTCGTAACCGTACTTTATTAGACATGGTGCGTTCTATGATGTCTCTTACCGATTTGCCTTTATCGTTTTGGGGTTATGCATTACAGACAGCCGCATTCATGTTAAATAGGGCACCATCTAAATCTGTTGAGACAACACCGTATGAACTATGGTTTGGCAAGAAACCTAAGCTGTCGTTTCTTAAAGTTTGGGGATGCGATGCTTATGTCAAAAGGCTTCAGCTTGGTAAACTGAAACCCAAAGCGGAGAAGTGCATCTTCATAGGATACCCTAAATAAACTATTGGGTATACCTTCTACCACAGATCCGAAGGCAAAATCTTTGTTGCTAAGAATGGGTCATTTCTAGAGAAGGAGTTTCTCTCGAAAGAAGTGAGTGGGAGGAAAGTAGAACTTGATGAGGTAATTGTACCTTCTCTCGAATTGGAAAGTAGCACATCAGAGAAAAATGTTCCCGTGATGCCTACACCAACTAGAGAGGAAGCTAATGATGATGATCATGAAACTTCCGATCAAGTTACTACTGAACCTCATAGGTCGACCAGAACACATACCGCACCAGAGTGGTACGGTAATCCTGTCCTAGAAGTCATGTTGTTAGACAACGACGAACCTACAAACTATGAAGAAGCTATGATGAGCCCAGATTCTGTTAAATGACTTGAGGCCATGAAATCTGAGATAGGATCCATGTATGAGAACAAAGTGTGGACTTTGGTGGACTTGCCCGATGATCGGCAAGCCATTGAGAATAAATGGATCTTCAAGAGGAAGACGGACGCTGATGGTAATATCACTGCCTAGAAAGCTCGACTTATCGCAAAAGGTTTTCGACAAGTTCAAGGGGTTGACTACGATGAGACTTTCTCACCCGTAGCGATGCTTAAGTCTGTCCGAATCATGTTAGCAATTGTCGCATTTTATGATTATGAAATCTGGCAAATGGACGTCAAAACTGCATTCCTTAACGGGTTTCTTAAAGAAGAGTTGTATATGATGCAACCAGAAGGTTTTGTCGATCCTAAAGGAGCTAACAAAGTGTGCTAACTCCAGCGATCCATCTATGGATTGGTGCAAGCATCTCGGAGTTGGAATATACGCTTTGATGAGGTGATCAAAGCATATGGTTTTATACAGACTTACGGTGAAGCCTGTATTTACAAGAAAGTGAGTGGGAGCTCTATAGCATTTCTGATATTATATGTGGATGACATATTGTTGATTGGAAATGATATAGAATTTCTGGATAGCATAAAAGGATACTTGAATAATAATTTTTCAATGAAAGACCTCGGTGAAGCTGCTTATATATTGGCATCAAGATCTATAGGGATAGATCGAGACGCTTAATAGGACTTTCACAAAGCACATACCTTGACAAAGTTTTGAAGAAGTTCAAAATGGATCAGTCAAAGAAAGGGTTCTTGCCTATATTGCAAGGTGTGAAATTGAGCAAGACTCGAAGCCCGACCACGACAAAAGATAGAGAGAGAATGAAAGTCATTCCCTATGCCTCAGCCATAGGTTCTATTATGTATGTCATGGTGTGTACCAGACCTGATGTGTGCCCTGCCATAAGTTTGGCAGGGAGGTACCAAAGTAATCCAGGAGTGGATCACTGGATAGCGGTCAAGAATATCCCGAAGTACCTGAAAAGGACCAAGGATATGTTTCTCGTTTATGGAGGTGACGAAGAGCTCGTCGTAAAGGGTTACGTCAACGCTAGCTTCGGCACAGATCCGTATGACTCTAAGTCACAAACCGGATACGTATTTATATTGAATGGTGGAGCTGTCAGTTGGTGCAGTTCCAAGCAGAGCGTCGTGGCGGGATCTACGGGTGAAGCGGACTACATAGCTGCTTCATAAGCAGCGCATGAAGGAGTCTGGATGAAGGAGTTCATATCCGATCTGGGTGTAATACCCAGTGCATCAGGTCCAATGACAATCTTCTGTGACAACACTGAAGCAATTGCCTTAGTGAAGGAATCCAGGTTTCACAAGAGAACCAAACACATCAAGAGACGCTTCAACTCCATTTGTGAAAAGGTCAAGGATGGAGACATAGAAATTTGCAAAGTACATATGAATCTAAATGTGGCAGACCCGTTGACTAAACCTCTTGCGTGGGCACCACATGATCAGCACCAAGACTCCATGGGTGTTAGATTCATTATTATGTAATCTAGATTATTGACTCTAGTGCAAGTGGGAGACTATTGGAAATATGCCCTAGAGGCAATAATAAAGTGGTTATTATTATATTTCCTTAATCATGATAAAGGTTTATTATTCATGCTAGAATTGTATCGACCGGAAACTTAAATACATGTGTGGATACATAAACAAATACCGTGTCCCTAGTAAGCCTCTACTAGACTATCTCATTGATCAAAAGATGGTTAAGGTTTCCTAACCATAGACATGTGTTGTCACTTGATAACGGAATCACATCATTAGGAGAATGATGTGATGGACAAGACCCATCCCTTAGCTTAGCATATGATCGTTCAGTTTATTGCTACTGGTTTCTTAATGTCAAATACATATTCCTTCGACCATGAGATCATGCAACTCCCGGATACCGGAGGAATACCTTGTGTGCTATCAAACGTCATAACATAACTGGGTGATCATAAAGATGCTCTACAGGTATCTCCAAAGGTGTCTGTTGAGTTGGCGTGAATCAAGATTGGGATTTGTCACTCCATATGACGGAGAGGTATCTCTGGGCCCTCTCGGTAATACAACATCACAAGAAGCTTGCAAGCAAAGTGACTAAGGAGTTAGTTATGAGATGATGTATTACGGAACGAGTAAAGAGACTTGCTAGTAACAAGATTGAACTAGGTATGAAGATACCGACGATCGAATCTCGGGCAAGTAACATACCGAGAGACAAAGGGAACTACATATGTTGTCATAAAGGTTCGACCGATAAAGATCTTTGTAGAATATGTAGGAACCAATATGGTCATCCAGGTCCCGCTATTGGTTATTAACCGAAGAAGCATCTCGGTCATGTCTACATCATTCTCGAACCCGTAGGGTCCGCACGCTTAACGTTCATTGACGATATAGTATTATATGAGTTATGTGAGTTGGTGACCGAATGTTGTTCGGAGTCCCGGATGAGATCACGGACATGACGAGGAGCTCCAGAATGGTTTGGAGGTAAAGATTGATATTTAGGATGATAGTATTTGGTCTCCGGAAAGGTTTCGGAATGCACCGGGTATTTATCGGATCACCGGAAGGGGTTTCGGGAGGCCACGAGAGCATATTGGGCCAAACGGGCCAACGAGGGAGAGCACACCAGCCCACATGGGGCCGGTGCACCCCCACCTCATGGCGCCGGCCCTAGGGAAGGAAGGGAGAGGGCCAGCCCCCTCTTTCCTTCTCTTCCACATGCAGGGAAAGGAAAGGGGGGGGGGCGCCTCCCCTCCTGCCTCCCCCCCACGCGCCTAGGAAGGAAGGGGAGGGGCGCCTAGGGCAGGCGCCCTAGGGCTGGCCGCCGGCCCCCTTGGGGGCACCCTAGGCAGCATCCTCTCCCTCCTCCACCTATATATATGTGAGGAGGGGAGGGGGCAACACATCACAAATCCCCAAGCCGTGTTCGGCGCCCCTCTCCCTCTAGTTCTAGTTCCTCCTTTGTCCACGTCTGTTGTGCTTAGCGAAGCCCTGCGGAGAAGTTTCACCACCACCTTCACCATGCCGTCGTGCTGCCGGAACTCATCTACTACTTCGCCTCTCTTGCTGGATCGAGAAGGCGAGGACGCCATCGAGCTGAACGTGCGCAGAACGCGGAGGTGCCGTGCGTTCGGTGCTTGATCGGTACGGATCGTGAAGGTGTACGACTACATCACCCGTGTTGATAAACGCTTCCGCTTAGCGATCTACAAGGGTATGTAGATGCTCTCCCCCTCTCGTAGCTATGCATCTCCATGGATAGATCTTGCGTGTGCATAGAATTTTTTTGTTTTCCATGCAACGTTCCCCAACACATACTATATCATCAATGCGATCGAACAAGTTATTACTCAAACATCGAGGTGAAAATGCAATAATGGGGACATGATTTGTAGCAGGAGGCATCAAAATTGCTATGGGTTAGAGAGCTTTAGTGAGGAAGTACCATGTACTAAAGAAGAATATGGCGACGGAGATGGCGGTGAAGGCAATGGCCATTACGGCAACATTCTAGTGTTGTCGGGACATGGGAAGCTCCCCGGTCCTCCTTCTTGTTTTTCCTTGACCTTCTCCCTAGGCGAGACAAGGGTTTCTCCTCTAGTATTTTGTGACTATGGTGGCTTGGAGGAGAGATCTTCACATGCCCTCCCCACGTGTCCTAGGGCTCGGGGTGTGGCCAAGGCATGTGGAGCCTCTGTGCCCCCCTAGTTTCTTGCCCTCATGACCCGAGAAAATATTGATGCCTATTTTTTTTGCATATTTTCCAAGCTCAAGAATTTTCTCTGCACAAATAGACATTAGACATGCAATTATGTCTTTTTGGAAAATTATTAGTAGGTTAATCCAAATAAATAGAAAGTTTTTGCTAGTTTGATAAGAGTGGATGAAAAACTTTGAAATTATAGATATTTAGAACATATCAGTTACCTTAATATTTTTGATTATTTTCATATTCTTGTTGGTAGTCAATCATAACTACATGCGACTCGATGGTTTTGCAACATGCATGACTAGGCTCAACCCTAGAAATAAATATGAGATTCATTTATTGAGGGCAAACACAAAATCTATATTACATAATGCCTTGTTTGCCCATGTTGTGAGAATATCTGAAGGTAATATTGGAGAGAAATCATATATGTAGGAAATTTAGATGCATCTTTTGCGTTGCCTTAGACTCCACTAGAAGAAGGACAAACACTTCATCACAAAATAGTCAATTTCCTTGGACTCTTGCTTCAATGGGATACGACTACTTCCTTCACAAATGCCACACACTCGCTCTCTTTTATTTACTTAAATCTTTACATTTCAACACTTAACTTTGACTTGCCTCTACAAAATAACGTACACCTATCAACTTGATACCTAGTAAAGTAGACATTACAAGTGCATAAAAGTTCGTGTAAGTAACATACTCCCTCCGTCCAAGTGCATGGGGCATCTAAGAAGAAGCACCGTAATCTGGGCGCAAAGAGATTGGTTGAGGGAAAAAATTCAGACTAGGACTCCGGCCAATCACCGCTCTATTTTCTTCTTCTAAAACAGATTTCGATACAACAATCAATCGCTAATTAGTAGTAGGGTCATTTTGGCTCTCCCATGCAACGAAAAGATTGGCAGGGGAGCATGCATGCACAAGAGTTGTGGTTTTCCTGAGAAGTTAACCAAAAACGGCAGCGCATAGAGATGGGGCAAACGAGGCCTTGGAGGGTAACCAGTCTAAATTAATATATGTGTGACTTATACATTTAGAATACTTGATTTTCATTAGACGACCTATGCACCCGGACGGAGGGAGTACATAAGTTAGGATAATAGTAAGCCTAAATATTTGCTCCTACGTGGTTTGACACGCGGTACCTCCACATTCATAATTTGGAAGTGCTGAAATAATTCATGGCCTTTGGGAGTTATCATACCTCTCAAAGCCTTTGTCTCTAGTACTTCCGAGTTTGTTCTATCTTCCGTAGAAAAGATCTACCTTTTTGGCCTGGTACCTTGAAATTTTGTATCTGGCACCTCTGCGTATTTGGGTTTTGAGAGGCTTACTGGGAAACCTAATACATCAGAGGTGTCATGTGCTGTCGGGAACAAGTGTTTCCTTCTGAACATCCAAATTTTGAATGAGTCTGGTAGTATCGAGGATTTGTCTCCGACACTTCTGGGCTAGTTCCTTTTCCCGAGTAATGGCCATATTTTTGCACTCTCTATGAGTAGATTCGCTCACACCTTAAGTGTGTAAGTAGATTTGATACAAGCCACACACTTCATGTGAGGCTTTGTGAGAGCCTAGAGAGGAATTCATTTGTGTGTTTGAAGGTCAACCTCCTCTTTCTTGAACTCCTTCCTTTTTGTTCATCTCTATTTGCTCCAAGCCCATATTTGTGTGAGAGGGGTCCCATGGGTTCTTAAGAGATTTTGAAGATAAGATATTTTGAGGAGTCCATCCAAGTGACTTTTTGCTTATTACTCCTGACTGTGTGCCTCCTACACAACTGTAAGTCACTTGAGAGCTCTCAAGATAATCTGAAGGAATAAGGACTTTGTACTCGTTTTAGTGATCGCCCTTTTCGTGCCATATCAACCTCCGAGTGAGGCTTTGACATTTGTGGCATCAAACCATGATGTAATAGGTGGGCATGCGCTCTATGGGCGATGCTGCTGAGATCTTTGTGGTTATATGACTTTGTGTCTGAACATCCATCAACGAGGAGTAGGATAGCCCCAACTATCCAAACCTCAGGAAAACATCATCGAGCCGCCCTGTGTTTGCATCCTCTTTGAACTTTACTATTACCATCGAGGGTATTTTCAAAGTATTTAACAATAGTATTGTACTCAAATTTGTTCGGTTGTGGGACGTAACCTTAAGTTATCAAACGAACATGGGTACAAGTTTTACCCAAGTTTAGACCCCTTGTTGTGGGTAATGACCCTACCCCTGCATATATGTGATTATATGCTCAAGAGATTACAATGAAGGAGCACAATGGCGTGAATGGTGTTAGATCTTAAGTCACCGACTTTGGAGTCGGATGATGATGACGAGATGTCCATATTAGATCTACTAATTTGCTAGCTAATGTGTTAAGCTAGTGCTCTAGGAGAATGTGGAAGAGATCCTCTTGGCCGAGCACTTCTATATAGAGGTCTTAGCCAGTGTCCTGCCAACCCCTCATTTTGATATGTTTGCCTTGCACGTCATGGATGTAACACCCCCAGTGGTTAGCTATAGTAATTCCGTTTTGATAATGCCATGTCATCATGATCAACAGTGCTTAAACATCATTTGGATACTATCTCTTTTGAAATTCAAATTCAAATGCAAATTCAAACTGAAAGTGGAAATTAAAAGTTGTTCAAATCAGAAACTAAATTGTTCATTAGATAGCAAGTAAATCAGAGACAACTCTAAAATTGAAACCAACCTCATTGGAATTAGATAAGTGACTTAAACATCCTTAAACAGTGGCTGAAAACAATATTTAATAACCTATTAATTAATATAATATAAATATGAAATGATAAATACCCCAAGCTAATTTTTGGTGATAGGATATGTTGCCCTGTGATTTATGGACCAGGTCACATATTTTACAAAATTCATTTGGGTGCCAAACTATTTGCAAGACAGAAACTAAAAAGAAAACAGAAACAGAAAAGGAGAGGAAAAGAAAAGCCCACAGTGGCTGGGCCTTAGTCAGCACAGGCGGCCCAGCCCACCGCCTGCCGTCCCCCACCTCGCGCTGTTCATCCCCTCCTCGCTGTCGTCTCCAGCCGCGCTCGCGCGCGCGCCCGCCCGGGGCCTCCATCCTCGCGCGCTCGACAGCGGCTCTGCCGCTCGCCGTGGGTGGATAAGAGGTAGCCTCGCGACCCCCTGGCATCTCCCTCGCCACTCTCTCCCTCTCCCTGCCACGTCCCCTCCTCTGCCGAGCGCCTCCGCCGCCGCACCGCTGCGCCACCGTGGCCACCGTCCTCCCTACGCCAAGCTGACGTGACCACGAGCTCCGCCTCGTCCTCCCCTCCTTCTCCGTCGAACCACGGGACCCGGAGCACTCCACACCGCCGGCGCCAGCATCGTCTTCCACCTTCGGCCGCGCCGGAGCTCGCCGTCGATTCGCGCCGCCCCGAGCACCTCGAGCCGTCCCCGGGCCTTCTCTGCAACGGTCGTGAGCACCCCGTCCTCCTCCCCCTCTCCTTGCGCTCTCCTCTGCACCATACGCGCCGCCCCCTTCTCGCCCGAGCTCGCCGCCGCGTAGCTCATCACCGGCGCCGTTCCGGCGACCAAAAGGTCGCGGGCTTGTGCCCATCTTGCTCGCGCGCCACGTGGCCACCCCCAGTGTCACTGACCCGTGGGCCCCAGGGGGGCCGGCCGGCCTGTTGACTGGTCAGCCCTGCTGACTGGACCGGCCCAGCCGCTGACAATGGGGCCCATTGCCCCCTAATTAACAGAACTAATTTAACTAACTTAATTAACCTAATCTGACACTGACAGGTGGGCCCAGACGCCTAATTAACTAAACTTAGTTTAAAACTAAACTCTGTTAGCCCCTGTGTATGACATGTGGGGCCCACTGGTCAGGTTTGACCTGGACCCGCTAGAGTTGACCTGCTGGCGTCATCGTGACGTTCTACTGACGTCACATTTCACTGTTCTGGATAATGTTGGTTTATTTAATAAAAATAATTCTAGAAAATGCTAAAATCTTTAGAAAATCGTAGAAAATAAACAGTAGCTCAAATCGAAAAACTTTGTACATGAAAGTTGCTCAGAATTTTGAGTCGAGTCCGAATACGCAGTCCGTTCGTCCGTCACACGTCCCTAACTACCCGAACATGGAACCGTTCTCCTCCGGTCATCTAATTGACAAATGTCCGGAACCGGGAAAACATTCCCGGATGGATTCCCCCTTCCTCGGTGTTGTGCAATCATACGTTAGGACACACCCAGCACTGCATATTGTCATGTCGTACATTATGTTGCTCATGTTTGCTGTGTATTTATACTGTTTCCTCTCCCTCTTCTCTCTCATTAGACCCCGACGTAGTTCCCGGTACCGACGCAGCTCCGGAGCCCGACGCCATCGTTGACGACCTTGCCTTTGCGGCCGAGCAACCAGGAAAGCACCACCCCCCCCTTGAGCATACCGATATCGCCTATTCTTTCTCTCTCATGCTTGCATTAGAATTGCTGCTGCTACTGCTTTACCTATTCTGATGCATAGCCTATTTATTGTAACCTGCTATTGAAACCTTACCTGCTTATCCTAAACTGTCTAGTATAGGCTAGGTAGAGACCTATCAGTGACCCCACTAGTCCCGACTGCCCCGCTGGATTATCAGAAGACCCGATCAACGGGATTGAAGACTAGGCCCCGGCACCGCACATCACCCCCCTTAGTTGTAACGACACTGCAACGTTACTATCGAGTGCCGAGGGTGATACCTCATCAGCACTTCTGATGATAACCTTGTAGGTTAGTTAACCGGTCGTGGTCATCGAGGGTGATTCCTCCTTCACCACTCCCGATAATGACGCTGTCGTGCAACCCCTCAAGTGTGAACCTCGAGGGTGATTCCTCCTACGTTCACCTTGACAGTTACATCGAGTGGGTATCCATCGAGGGTGATACCTCGGATTTTCCCTTGATGTTTGGACACACGGATACTTGGACTGTACTACTGATCCTTGGAAAGGCGGGTCGGCCCCGAGGGGTACCTGTGAGACTGTTACTGCAGGACTGGAGGGACAGGCGGTACCACCCGGTTGAGGTGGACCTGAGTTTCCGACAGTCTTTTGAGAAGTCTTGTTGACTTGGAGTTTAACTGTGAGATGAATACGAGGCGCGGCCAGGCATTCTTAGCCCTTGCAGCAAGTCCTCGAGACGGGGCGATGGGGTCACATCGATCGTGAGTATCTGCTCGTTACCGCACCCCCAAGGTACTAACGATTTGGATATTTGATTCGAGTGGGCCTTTGGCCCGATAGCACTAACCATCACGCGGGAAAAGTTATGGCACTCCACATCGTGGCATCAGCCGAAAGTTCTGTCAGATGTCCAGTTTAGCATTGTGGCACAGTCGGATCGTACCGACCATCCGAGGCGGTGCTGGTATCCACCCTGCACACAACGACCCAGAGTGCACAGGGCGATGGCCCAAGACCCCTGGGCGCTTAGGTTGTAGACTGGCGGGGACCTCTCTGCTGAGCTCTAGGTAGGGTTGCGGTGTGTCGTTTGACCGAGGCCGGGCATGACCCGGAAAAGTGTGTTCGGCCGGAGCTAAGCGAGCGTGGTGGGTAAGTTGGTGCACCCCTGCAGGGAAGAACTAATCTACGCATAGCCGGATCCTCGGTAACGGACACTCGGAGTTGTATCCCGATCGATACAACTAGAATTGGATACTATGGCTCTGGGATTGCTTCTCGCAGGGAGTCGAGAAGGGATCTCTGGACGAGGTTGATGACTGTATGGCTCTGGGATTGCTTTCTCATAGGGAGTCGAGAAAGGATCTCTGGGTGAGGTTGATATCATTAATGATATATTATATTGTACTGTTCTACTCTCTTCTATTGCTGCAAGACCGCTGAAGATGCTAGTCTTCGATAGGACTAGGCTTTCCTCTCTATTCTGGCATCTCTGCAGCTCAGTCCACATATACAGCCTCTCTTTGATAATGTTGCATATGTAGTGTAGATCCTTGCTTGCTGAGTACTTCGGATGAGTACTCACGGTTGCTTTGCTTTCTTTTTCCCCCATATCCTTTTTGATGCAACCAGATGACGGAGCCCCTGAGACAGCTGCCCCCGTCGACGATCGCTACTACTACGAGCTTGCCGACGACCAGGAGTAGGTTCGGAGGGTCCTAGGCAGGAGGCCTACGCCTTTCGATCGTAGCTTTTGTTTTGCCCCGCCTTTTAAAAGGCGTATTTCTGTTTCTGTTTCATATCTGTACTCAGATATCTGATGCTTCCGCTGACGCTTGTACACAAGCGTATGTATTCGAGCCCTCGAGGCCCCTGGCTTGTAATATAAAGCTTGTATGATTTTATTTATGTTTTAGAGTTGTGTTGTGATATCTTCCCGTGAGTCCTTAGGCTTGATCATGTGCATTTGCATGTATGATTAGTGCACGATTGAGCCGGGGGCGTCACAAGTTGGTATCAGAGCCGACTACCTCTAGGAATCCCCCTTTCCAACTCCTTGGTCAAAGTTGAGTCTAGTACTTGAAAACCGTTTTACTAACATGGCTGTGTGGCTTACGGGCCCATGTCGCCAAATGCGGTGGTATTAGGATCTTTTACTCCTCGACCTTTACTCTGGGACTCTGATCTCTCTTCTATTCGGGTTGAAATTTTACTAACTCCAACATTAGGTTCTCGTGATCACATCCACCCGGTGTTCTGAAATTTCTCCCTTCCTTCAAGATTGCGGGCCAGGTTCTGCTTGCAGGATCCTTTTATCGAGGGCACCCTGTGTTGTCACTTGCAGATTCCTCGCTCCAGCAGTTTTCTCCGACGTTGATATAGTCTTTGCTATGTCACGTTGTGTACTTCCTTACCGCGTGCCTGTGCGCCGCCTAGTTTGTCTAGCTGCGAGCATTCCCGAGTGTGTACTATCCGTTTGAATCCAACTCTGTGCATGGATTGGTAAGTCTTTAACGACTACTATCCTATATCTACTACCCTTCTTATTCATTACTCATGTTACATCGTGAATGGCCTCTTACACATGTAGTTTTTCTTGCTAAACTACCCCTGTTGATTTGGCAGGATGGCTGACAATCCTCCACCTCCACCTTATATTGCCGCAATGATGCAGCAGTTTGAATTGAACTGTCAGGTTATGACCGGGATATTGGCCCAGTTCCCTAACCAGATTGCTCATCAACAGCCTACACCAATAACTCTGCCGGAATTCATGCGCCTCAATCCGTCCACTTTTCGCAGCTCGACTGATCCAATGGATGCTGATGATTGGCTCCGTGACATTGCCTTCCAGATGAAGTCGGCCAATGTTATCCCTGACAGTTACGTCACCTATGCGATGTATCACCTGAGGGGATCAGCTGCTCAATGGTGGGAAAGCCACAAGGGTATGTTGCCTGCTGAAACAGTAACCACTTGGCAGGAATTTCAGTCAGCTTTTCGTACACGGTATATTCCTCAAGGTCTGATGGACCAGAAGAAGCAGGAGTTCCGCAAACTCTCACAGGGCACAATGACTGTGGATGAATATCAGAGGAAATTTCTTGAATTGTCCCGCTATGCTGAAGATGATGTTTGCACTGATGCACGGAAGCAGGAGAAATTCCGTGAAGGACTGCGTACTGATATAAACCTTGCACTTGCTGTCCATGAGTGCACAGACTTCGCAACGCTTGTCAGCCAATCTTTCCAAGTTGAAACTGCTCTGACTAAATACCAGGATTCGCTCAAGCGTACTCGAGATGTCGGCTCGTCTTCGAGTCGACCTGTTCAGAAACGTCAAGTCTGGATTCCCCACAATGTTTACCACCGACCTGCTCCAACACCAAGGCCGTCATATGTTGCACCTCGTCTGCCTTCACCGCCGAGACAGCTAACGGTTCATGATGGATCGCCTAATGCTATGACTTCTCCTCAGGTTGCACCACGTCCTCCTGTTGATCGTCAAAAGAGTTGTCGAAACCGCCGATTCAGAAACCGTAATATCATACCGTCTGCTGTTGTACTTGGCCATGCCAATCACGTCAATGCTGAAAAGGCTCAGAAGGAACCGACTATCGTGCTGGGAACACTCTCTGTGAATTCAGTACCAGCCTCTGTTCTCTTTGATTCAGGAGCATTGCATGCTTTTGTGTCCCAACAATTTGCTCAGTCACATGAGTTATACCTGGAAAAATTACCCACTCCTCTAATGGTTCAGTCCCCGAGATCCAAGTGGCAAACCACAATGCTAATCCCTCACAACCACATCGAGATTGGAGGTCTACTTTTTCCGGTTTCTCTCATTGTACTTGGACCTTCCGACATAGACATCATTCTCGGTATGGACTGGTTGACAGCCCATAATGCTTTGATTGACTGTACTACTAAGACAGTCCAGCTCACACACCCTTCTGGTCAGGTGATCAACTACTCAGCCCGAATAGCACAGGATGCTGAGAGCCAGATATATGCTCTGAATGCTTTGAACGCCTCACCTCTCGAAGGCATCGAGAACGTTCCAGTTGGTCGTGATTTTCAGGACGTCTTCCCAGAGGAACTTCCAGGAATACCCCCTGCTAGAGCTGTCGAGTTTGTCATCGACTTGAAACCAGGCACAACTCCTATTGCGAAGCGTCCTTATAAGATGCCTCCACACCACCTTCTCGAGCTTAAGGAAGAAATCGACAAGTCACTTAAGAAAGGTTTCATCCACCCCAGTTCCTCTGCTTGGGGAGCACCTTCACTCTTCATTAAGAAGAAGGATGGAACTAACCGATTGGTTTAGGATTATCGGCCCATTAACCAAGCCACAATCCAGAACAAATATCCGCTTCCTCGGATCAATGATTTGTATGATCAACTTGCTGGGTCATCGGTGTTTTCTAAACTCGACTTGAGGTTGGGTTATCATCAGGTCCGTGTTCGTGAAGAGGATATTCCCAAGACTGCATTTGTTACTTGCTATAGCTCCTACGAGTACACGGTCATGTCCTTCGGCTTGACCAATGCTCCAGCAACTTTCTCCCGTCTGATGAATTACATCTTCATGGATTACCTCGACAAGTTCGTCGTGTTATATCTAGATGATATTCTGGTTTATTCAAAGAATAAAGAGGAACATGCTGAACACCTCTGTCTTGTACTGGAAAGGCTCCGAGAACACCAGTTGTATGCCAAATACTCCAAATGTGAATTTTGGCTTTCTGAAGTAACCTACCTCGAGCATGTGATTTCCAAAGATGGCATTGCCGTTAACCCAGAATGAGTTCAGGCTATTCTTGACTGGACTCCTCCGAAGAACGTCAAGCAAGTGAGAAGTTTTCTCGTCCTTGCAAGCTATTGCCGTCGATTTGTTGAGAACTTTTCCAAGATGGCTAAGCCCCTGACTGATTTGCTTCACAAGGGCGTTAAATTTGAATGGACAGAAAAATGTCAGGAGAGTTTTCAAACACTCAAAGACAAGCTGACTTCTGCCCCAGTCCTTGCTCCACCAGATTCTCGCAAAGATTTTGTGATCTATTGTGACGCATCCCGTGAAGGATTAGGCTGTGTCCTAATGCAAGAGCGTAAAGTGATTGCCTATGGCTCTCGTCAGTTGCGCCCACATGAAGAGAATTATCCGGTACATGATCTAGAACTAGCTGCTGTCATTTATGCACTACAGTTGTGGCGACATTACCTTCTCGGTAATCGTTGCGAGATATACACGGATCATAAAAGTCTGAAGTACTTGTTCACTCAGCCATCTCTAAACCTCCGTCAGCAAAGATGGATGGAGGCCATTGCGGACTATGATTTGGGTATTTCCTATACCCCTGGCAAGGCTAACGTGATGGCTGATGCCTTAAGCCGCAAGTCCTATTGCGACAACCTCATGGTTAGGAGAGCTCAACCTCGTCTTTACGAAGAACTGCGCAAGCTGAATCTGCGTATTGTTCCACAAGGTTCTCTTAATAACCTTGTGATACAACCAGATCTTGAGAAAGCTGTTAAGAATGCGCAAGCTAAAGATGCTAAAATTGATCTGATGAAGAAAGATCTTCACCTTGAAAAGTACAGGGATTTCTCGCTGTCCGAAGATGGAACCTTGTATTTCAGAAACCGCATTGTGATACCTCGCTTCGAGCTTATGACTGACATGGTCATGAAGGAGGCACATGATACCCCGCTGTCTATTCATCCGGGTAGCACCAAGATGTACCGTGATCTCCGTCAAAGGTATTGGTGGTCTAAAATGAAGCAGGATATTGCTCGATATGTTGCTGAATGTGATGTGTGTCGTCGCGTTAATGCAGAACATCAGAAGCCTGCTGGAATTCTGCAACCACTTCCTATTCCTCTATGGAAATGGGATAAGGTTCAGATGGATTTCATTACTGGCCTTCCCAAGTCACAAAAGGGTCACGATGCTATTCTTGTCGTCGTCGACCAACTCTCTAAAGTTGCACACTTTCTGCCTGTCAAGGAGACAATCACTGCTAGTCAGTTAGCAGAATTATATATCTCCAGAATTGTATCACTCCACGGTATTCCGAAGGAGATCAGTTCGGACCGTGGCGGCCTTTTCACTTCAAAGTTCTGGGAAAGTTTCCAAGAAGCTATGGGAACTCATATTACCTGGAGTTCAGCTTATCACCCTCAATCCCAAGGCCAAGTCGAGCGAGTTAATCAAGTGCTTGAAGACATGCTTCGAGCTTGTGTCATTTCTTTCGGCAAGAAGTGGGAAGAATCTCTTCTTATGCGGAATTCTCATATAACAACAGCTATCAAGCCAGCTTGAAAATGGCTCCCTTCGAAGTACTTTATGGACGTAAGTGTCGAACCCCTCTGAATTGGTCAGAAACAGGGGAGTGACCACTCGTGGGACCGGACATTATTCAACACGCCGAAGAACAAGTCCATATTGTCCGAGAAAATCTCAAGGCGGCTCAGGACCGTTAGAAGAGCAACTACGATCGCAAACGATGGGGTTTGACTTATCAACCTGGTGATCAAGCTTATTTGCATGTCACCCCTATGAAGGGCACTCACCGTTTTTGAATCAAGGGCAAGTTAGCTCCACGCTACATTGGTCCTTTCCGCATAATTGCTAGACATGGTCAGGTGGCTTATAAATTGGAGTTGCCACCGCAATTCTCTCATATCCACGACGTCTTCCATGTGTCGCAACTTCGTAAATGCTTCAAGGAATCTCCGCACCGCGCAGTGGATCACGAGATGCTCGAATTGCAAGATGACCTATCTTATAAGGAGCATCCGATCCGTATTCTCGATGAAGCTGAATGTCACACCCGTCAGAAGACAACCAAGTTCCTGAAAGTGCAGTGGTCAAATCATACTGAAGATGAAGCCACTTGGGAACACGAGGATCATCTTCGCAAGGAATACCCCGACCTTTTTCCTTCTACCTCTTAATTCTCGGGACGAGAATTCTTGTTAGTGGAGGAGACTTGTAACACCCCCCAGTGGTTAGCTACAGTAATTCCCTTTTGATAATGCCATGTCATCATGATCAACAGTGCTTAAACATCATTTGGATACTATCTCTTTTCAAATTCAAATGGAAATTCAAACTGAAAGTGGAAAATAAAAGTTGTTCAAATCAGAAACTAAATTGTTCATTAGATAGCAAGTAAATCAGAGACAATTCTAAAATTGAAACCAACCTCATTGGAATTGGATAAGTGACTTAAACATCCTCAAACAGTGGCTGAAAACAATATTTAATAACCTATTAATTAATATAATATAAATATGAAATGATAAATACCCCAAGCTAATTTTTGGTGATAGGATATGTTGCCCTGTGATTTATGGACCAGGTCACATATTTTACAAAATTCATTTGGGTGCCAAACTATTTGCAAGATAGAAACTACAAAGAAAACACAAACAGAAAAGGAGAGAAAAAGAAAAGCCCACAGTGGCTGGGCCTTAGTCAGCACAGGCGGCCCAGCCCACCGCCTGCCGTCCCCCACCTCGCGTTGTTCATCCCCCCCTCGCTGTCGTCTCCAGCCACGCTCGTGCGCCCGCCCGGGGCCCCCATCCTCGCGCGCTCAACAGCGGCTCTGCCTCTCGCCGTGGGTGGATAAGAGGCAGTCTCGCGACCCCCTGGCCTCTTCCTCGCCACTCTCTCCCTCTCCCTGCCTCGTCCCCTCCTCTGCCGAGCGCCTCCGCCGCCGCATCGCTGCGCCACCGTGGCCACCGTCCTCCCTGCGCCAAGCTGACGTGCCCACGAGCTCCGCCTCGTCCTCCCCTCTTTCTCCGTCGAACCATGGGACCCGGAGCACTCCACAATGCCGGCGCCAGCATCGTCTTCCACCTTCGGACGCGCCGGAGCTCGCCGTCGATTCGCGCCGCCCCGAGCACCTAGAGCCGTCCCCGGGCCTTCTCTGCAACGGCCGTGAGCACCCCGTCCTCCTCCCCCTCTCCTTACGCTCTCCTCTGCACCGTACGCGCCGCCCCCTTCTAGCCCGAGCTCGCCGCCGCGTAGCTCATCGCCGGCGCCGTTTCGGCGACCAAAAGGTCGCGAGCTTGTGCCCATCTTGCTCGCGCGCGCGCATAGACCTCGCCCCCGCCCCTTTGCGCGCTCTAACTCGCCCCGTAGCCGCTCACCCGACCTTGACTGATTCCGGCCGCCGCCCTCACCACTCGCCGCCGTCGTTGCAGTCCGCCCCAACCCTAACTGAAGCCACCAATGAATGCGCCGCTCCGCCCACATCCATACGAGCCCGACCACGGCTCGAACGGTAGCCCGTAGCCGTTTTCCGGCGAAGGCCGAGCCCTCCGCCGCGTTCCTGGCTCGCCGGAGCAACTCCGGTCGCCGGCACTGACCTGGCGCCACGTGGCCACCCCAGGGTCACTGACCCGTGGGCCCCAGGGGGGCCCGGCCGGCCTATTGACCGGTCAGCCCTGCTGACTGGACCGGCCCAGCCGCTGACAATGGGGCCCACCGCCCCCTAATTAACAGAACTAATTTAACTAACTTAATTAACCTAATCTGACACTTACAGGTGGGCCCAGACGCCTAATTAACTAAACTTAGTTTAAAACTAAACTCTGTTAGCCCCTGTGTATGACATGTGGGGCCCACTGGTCAGGTTTGACCTGGACCCGGTGGAGTTGACCTGCTGACGTCATCGTGAGGTTCTGCTGATGTCACATTTCACTATTCTGGATAATGTTGGTTTATTTAATAAAAATAATTCTAGAAAATGCTAAAATCTTTAGAAAATCGTAGAAAATAAACCGTAGCTCAGATCGAAAAACTTTGTACATGAAAGTCGCTCAGAATTTCGAGTCGAGTCCGAAACGCGGTCCGTTCGTCCATCACACGTCCCTAACTACCCGAACATGGAACCGTTCCCCTCCGGTCATCTGTCTGACAAATGTCCGGAACCGGGAAAACATTCCCGGATGGATTCCCCCTTCCTCGGTGTTTTGCAATCATACATTAGGACACACCCGGCACTGCATATTGTCATGTCGTACATTGTGTTGCTCATGTTTGCTGTGTATTTATACTGTTTCCTCTCCCTCTTCTCTCTCATTAGACCCCGACGCAGTTCCCGGTACCGACGCAGCTCCGGAGCCCGACGCCACCGTTGACGACCTTGCCTTTGCCGCCGAGCAACCAGGAAAGCACCCCCCTTGAGCATACCGATATCGCCTATTCTTTATCTCTCATGCTTGCATTAGAATTGCTGCTGCTACTGCTTTACCTATTCTGATGCATAGCCTGTTTATTGTAACCTGCTATTGAAACCTTACCTGCTTATCCTAAACTGTCTAGTATAGGCTGGGTAGAGACCTATCAGTGACCCCACTAGTCCCGACTGCCCCGCTGGATTATCAGAAGACCCGATCAACGGGATTGAAGACCAGGCCCCGGCACCGCACATCACCCCCCTTAGTTGTAACGACACTGCAGCGTTACTATCGAGTGCCGAGGGTGATACCTCGTCAGCACTTCTGATGATAACCTTGTAGGTTAGTTAACCGGTCATGGTCATCGAGGGTGATTCCTCCTTCACCACTCCCGATAACGACGCTGTCGTGCAACCCCTCAAGTGTGAACCTCGAGGGTGATTCCTCCTACGTTCACCTTGACAGTTACATCGAGTGGGTATCCATCGAGGGTGATACCTCGGATTTTCCCTTGATGTTTGGACACACGGATACTTGGACTGTACTACTGATCCTTGGAAAGGCGGGTCGGCCCCGAGGGGTACCCGTGAGACTGTTACTGCAGGACTGGAGGGATAGGCGGTACCACCCGGTTGAGGTGGACTTGAGTTCCCGACAGTCTTTTGAGAAGTCGTGCTGACTTGGAGTTTAACTGTGAGATGAATATGAGGCGCGGCCGGGCATTCTTAGCCCTTGCAGCCAGTCCTCGAGACGGGGTGACGGGGTCACATCGATCGTGAGTCTCTGCTCGTTACCGCACCCCCAAGGTACTAACAATTTGGATATTTGATTCGAGTGGGCCTCTGGCCCGATAGCACTAACCATCACGCGGGAAAAGTTATTGGCACTCCGCATCGTGGCATCAGCCGAAAGTTCTGTCAGACGTCCAGTTCAGCATTGTGGCACGGTCGGTTCGTACCGACCATCCGAGGCGGTGCTGGTATCCACCCTGCACACAATGACCCATAGTGCACAGGGCGATGGCCCAAGACCCCTGGGCGCTTAGGTTGTAGACCGGCGGGGACCTCTCTGCTGAGCACTAGGTAGGGTTGCGGTGTGTCATTTGGCCGAGGCCGGGCATGACCCGGAAAAGTGTGTCCGGCCGGAGCTAAGCGAGCGTGGTGGGTAAGTTGGTGCACCCCTGCAGGGAAGAACTAATCTATGCATAGCCGGATCCTCGGTAACGGACACTCGGAGTTGTATCCCGATCGATACAACTAGAATTGGATACTATGGCTCTGGGATTGCTTCTCGCAGGGAGTCGAGAAGGGATCTCTGGACGAGGTTGATGACTGTATGGATCTGGGATTGCTTTCTCGCAGGGAGTCAAGAAAGGATCTCTGGGTGAGGTTGATATCATTACTGCTATATTATATTGTACTGTTCTACTCTCTTCTATTGCTACAAGACCGCTGAAGATGCTAGTCTTCGATAGGACTAGGCTTTCCTCTCTATTCTGGCATCTCTGCAGCCCAGTCCACATATACAGCCTCTCTTTGATAATGTTGCATATGTAGTGTAGATCCTTGCTTGCTGAGTACTTCGGATGAGTACTCACGGTTGCTTTGCTTTCTTTTTCCCCCATATCCTTTTTGATGCAACCAGATGACGGAGCCCCTGAGACAGCTGCCCCCGCCGACGATCGCTACTACTACCCCGAGGATGGATACTACTACGAGCTTGCCGACGACCAGGAGTAGGTTCGGAGGGTCCTAGGCAGGAGGCCTACGCCTTTCGATCGTAGCTTTTGTTTTGCCCCGCCTTCTAAAAGGCTTATTTCTGTTTCTGTTTCATATCTGTACTCAGATATCTGATGCTTCCGCTGACGCTTGTACACAAGCGTATGTATTCGAGCCCTCGAGGCCCTGGCTTATAATATAAAGCTTGTATGACTTTATTTATGCTTTAGAGTTGTGTTGTGATATCTTCCCGTGAGTCCTTAGGCTTGATCGTGTGCATTTACGTGTATGATTAGTGCACGATTGAGCCGGGGGCGTCACAATGGACTCCCATATATTGGTAGTCATACGACTCACTTTAAAGAAACTAGGGTGACATGCCTAAGGGCGTCGATGGCCCAGATGTGGGCTACCAATACTGCATACACATAATAAAAGACCACCCAAATATAGTATGCACTAAATGGGAATACTGTGAACCACTTCTAGTCGACCTTACTTCCTTGCGGGTTCAGCTTCGGCATTCATACTCTTTGTATACTTGCATGTGAAGGTGTTGCCAATGACTCATCTAGTGAAAGGCTAAAACTTAACCCACTAAATTTGGAGTAGAATGGTTTCCATAGGACTATTCACCCCCTATAGTCCACTATACCCGATCCTACAGATACCGTATCTACTACAAAAGGGGGGCCAAATATGGCGCAACAAACGCTCTTTCTCGTTCCTTGCACTTTGAAACTCTAACATAAATCTCATCTTGCTAGTCTTCTACAGGCGCAACATCTTATGGAGTAGATAACCTGAGCTACGACGCCAATCCGTAGGCACAACATCTTATGGAATAACTAGCTATAATACCTGATTCTAAGGGGCATTTCTCTCCGATGAAGGGCATTTTGTGTTTTCACGCACACGTCTTGGCTTGGCATCAGCAGCTCGATGCAACAAAAGATCATCACTGCCTTTGAAGATAGTCCCATGGTACGACACTCTGGCTTTCCACCAATTTACCACCGTGTTCGTCACTTCTTTGCATGGCAAAAGATGAAGACACATATTCTTTGATACATTTAGTGTTGCACAACCCGTCAACAGGCCAAGACGGAATGAGTGCCCTATTCTGGTCTACTCGCTCCCCTGTCGGTACCTCAAGAATCTTGAGAGATGATCACCATGAACTTCATTGACAGACTCCCTCGACCCATGCTCTGGTATCGTGCCTCGAAGAATGCACGGTCATATAAAATCGGTTGTAGCTAAACCGCACCGTACTCGTCAGTACATGAAAAAGTAAGGCGGACAAGAAGCGCACCCATCATCACCTTTGCTGTCAACAATTTGGTGTGCCTTCATACGCATCCATACATTCGAACTTCAGTTGCTTAGGGTGCTTGCCACAGGTTCTCTTTTCGCCACTATGGGTTTTGAGTCATACTAGCTTCCGGGGCACCCCCTTGTTCACCGGCGTGTTCCATGTGTCCCAACTTCGACACGCAGGGCCCACCTTGCAACGACCATCCCAGGCCGCCACCAGCTCCTAGCCCAGGGTAGGTATGGAGGCCCAATCCCAAGGTCATGGGCCGGAGTAAGTGTAAGCAAGGCCCAGCCCAACCGCAGGAAGAGGAACGCATCCAGGTGGATAATGGCAACTCCCTCAACACCAGCACGATCGGCTACCTACTCCGTCTTCCTCCATTCCTATCTGAACTTGTGCGTAATGCGGCAGTCCCTCGCTCCGAGGCAGCGCGCGTAGGTCCCGCGCCATCCACGGCTAGATCGATCTTCTCGGCATGGCGCATGATCGCGGTGTTTGTGTGAATCGGCTGCATGTTAGTACTGTATGTTTAGTTGCCATCGTAGGCACGGACATTGATGTTTTATGGCCGTCGCCGCTAACCTGCAGAGCCAATGTCGGGGTTCGCCTGAGCCCTGGGCATTGCTTGAGTTGTGATGTCTTGGCTCCGGTCTGGAGCTCCGGCGGTGTGATGAGATCTTTGTCCGCACCTGTTTGATAAAATGCGGCTGCAGTTTGTGCTAGAAGAATGCGATGACACTGCGCCAAACTCTCGTGCCACTTTGCCAGCGATGTTTGGTGCACGTGAGGGGTCAACAGGAGGATGGAACACGGCTTGATCTTATAGAGCTGGAGAAGTTTGCAGAATCTATATGATCCCATGGACCTGAATACCTGATCATTTGTCTCAAATGGGTAAATAATGTTCATGGTGCACTTACAAATGGAAGGTGGCGTGAGTCAAGGAGCTGGTGGATGTGATCTACCATATGCCGATGGATGTTTTGAAGGGAAGATGGGTAAGTCTTTAGAGTCTGCGCGTCCATTGCTATATTCATGTAAATGTGAATTATCAACATTTGAAGAATTCATTTTCAGGGTTTTGGTGCTGTCAGACTGCGAGGATTGCAGAGTTGAAGACATGCTCTGGTTGTTGGTGCTGCATTGCGTGACCAGTTAGGCCAGAAATTAGCATTCCAAATTTATTAGATGCTCATGTGAACCAATTCTCTATTTACTGGCTCTTCTGCAGTTGTTGCAGAGCAATCTACACACAGTGATGAGCAATCGACTGATTGAGTATTTTGAAAGGTTTTGTTGGAAGACCTTGCATTCGTCGTGTGTACGCGGAGTGCTGCACTTTGTGACTGTACTAGAGATTTCAAGCGTGACCTTTGCATCTGAACTGGAGTATTTCATTGCCCATTTGTGATCCATCTCCAACTAACATGTCTGTCCACAAGGTAACGAACATGATTTCTCTTCTAATTTTGCTTGTTTCTTTTTTTCTTTTTTGCAAAAATGCTTGTTTAAGGAATGCTTACTGATATTACTGTATAACTAGTAATTTACACGTGCAAATGCATGTTAAATATGTATGACTAAGTAGAAATGTTTGTTTAGAACCCACCTACAATCTGCAATCCCTGGTAATCACAATCACCCAGGGGGGTCGATAACTGGATATGCTTAACTAAAGGGGATATTTTTTAGATGTTTTCAAGTTCCAATATCAACATGTGTGTTGCCTTTCGAACCAGAATCGCACCATATTTTCCTTCGATCGTGATATATTCCCTTGTCCTGTTCACGTACCACTATTGCTGGTTTTGCCAGATGTAAGTAAAGGAGCATGTACAGCGGATATCTTTCAAAGCGTTGGTTTTGTATGCATGTAGTGGTTTCAGATGATGGATTATTGTTTGACACTGACTCAACTGAATTCTTACTGATAAATGCTTGAAACTCTTAAGTATAATCCTTTATGCTCTATTAGATATGAAATTCAGACACGCTGACAGTGATCAAAATCTAGCATAAACAGAAGATAAAGCAAACTGTTTCCATTATATTTCTATGGATTGAACAGTGAAAAAGCTAAATGAGAAACTTCTTGCATAAAGTTGTAGTGTTAACAATACTGTAACTCCCACAGCATTCATTCTGAGCTTTTGATGCTACTCTGTCAGTTTTGAGGGAGACTGTTTATCTTGTATCTACAATCATGCGTAGACAGCTTTGGATTCGACAGCGTTAAGTTCAAACAAGATAGAAAACTAGAATGCTCACAAGATAAATTAACACGAGGTGCTGGAAGGTCTCACTAACAGCTTCTTGCAAAGTTGCAGTTACAATAGACCAGGCTTTGTGTGGAAGGAGCATAGATGGGTTGCGGAATGCAAGTGAATACCACTGCTCAAACAGTAACGCAGCAAACTTTGAGATTCTCATGGTAGAGTAATATAGTACTATCCTAGCATGATGGTAGCACCAGGTAATTCAGTAAAGTGCGCTGCTATCAGCAAATTGCTGGGGAGAATCACATGGACAGATGCACATAGCTGTGAACTGTTGTTCCTGCAATAATAGCTGATGAAATGCAACAACGATGTGATGTGCAGATTATATTCATACCACCATTGATTCAACTGAACCACTTGTCTTTGTATTTGACCACTGTTAAGCCAATCTATGCATATTTGCAGACAAAGAGTGAATGGAAATTCAGGATTGCCACTTCAAATATTTGATCTGCTGAAATAGGTTTACCAGGAGAGTTCAGTCAACTTGCTATTAGAAAACTCAAGCTGTTGGTGCAAACTTTTGCTCTTATCTTTTCCAATGAGACAAAAGAAATTATGAAACTATGCAAACTTTAGAAAAAGATGGGGCCACCAATTGTACGAAAACGACCTTTTTTTTCATTTCTCACTAGCCACTCTAGTCTCTATAGGCCTCGGAGATAGTTCACTTACTTGAACATTCTTCTCATTGCAAGAAAATTTGCCAAAAAGAAAGATACACGGTGATGATAAATACAAAACGGCATTTGCTTTTTTGGATTTAGATTACAAAATGTCAGGTACACTATGGACAACCCATGTTTCTTCCTAAAATTTGTATATGTCAGTGTCATAGTAGAGATCAGTGTGTGGTCCAATCTTGCTTTAAGTTAGATCCTTGTAATTGATGTAACGTTGGACCTTTGGCATTTCTGTTAGCTGAAAGGGCAACCAGGTGTAGTGAACAATGTTAAATCTATGATGGGAGTGATAAGTGGTCCCTTCTCTATAATGCCACGAATTTCATAACCAGTGAGTTTGATTTCTTTTTCTTTTACTAAATTGCTACGGCATTTTAATTACTGCAGCATATAAAATGTCCTTAGATGCAGAGTTGTCACTCTGACATCTGGCTGTGGGAATGACTGGCTACCTCTTTCGGTCTTTCCACATGACAGTTTTTCTGGCATCTTGATCTGTTGCATTATGCCGGCCAGTTGATCAGGTGCATTGGTACATGGAGATGCTGAATATGACGACAGATTTCCCATTGTTCATGAACAGAACATGTTCAGAAACGGCGATAATTGAGTAGAATAATCTGGTTGTGACGTTGTGCATACGTACTAGCTGGTGGCTGCTATGCTTTGTTCTTGAGCAGTGCACTTCCATTATTCCATAGTTGTTTAATTTTATGTTGAGACATATGGACAGTGTTCTGATTGCCCTTTTACTGAACAACTATTGTAGTAGGTTTCCTGACGGGCACCATCTATCTACTTGCCCAGTTCAATGGTTCTGCTACTCTACAGACTACAGTAGCCGATGTGAAGTATGCAATCCTTGAGCTGCCCAGGCATCAGCCGCGAATCCATGAGGAGCATGACGGTGAAGTATAGCGAAGGTGCAGGAGTTCGTTGGATCTTCTCAGGATGATCTAACCCTTGCACTTCAGAGTTGGATCACAGGTACACGCACCCTGTCCTTCACTCAAGAAAAATACAGCTATCCTTTACAGTGCGTGATACAAATCAAAGAATTTTCCGCTACCTCTAATTTTGATAATTATCGTATAAATAACATTATTATTGGTCAAGTTGAATATAGTGAATTAGAATTGCCATGAAACATATTTTCTTTATTTATACGTTTCTTACTGGCATATATTCGTATAAAAGGTAACGTTAAAAGCTGATGGCAAGAGCTGTTGAGAATAA
The DNA here is from genome assembly GCA_011799875.1 of Thinopyrum elongatum. Classification (NCBI taxonomy): domain Eukaryota; kingdom Viridiplantae; phylum Streptophyta; class Magnoliopsida; order Poales; family Poaceae; genus Thinopyrum; species Thinopyrum elongatum. Next base: position 488,954,960 of record CM022299.1, read on the forward strand.
TAGAAATGCAGACTCTAGCATGGAGAGGCCACTAGTAACACATAGCTTTCTCTTTCTCCCCGACCATGATAGGTTTTGCCGGTATTGGTATTGCGGCATGCACATCCCCGTGGTCCTGGGCGGCAAAGGCTGACCGGAATCTGGAATCTCCGCGCTCGACCTCTAACTCTTCCTCAATTATATCACCCATTTGCAGTTGCAGAATCTGAATATTTGCACAAAGGCGGAACGCGGACATGACACGCCCGAAAGCGCGGCGGCGTCCATTCCGTCGACCTCCACGGTCACCACCACGTCCAGTGGAAATGGAGGACACAGAGACCCGAAAGCGACACCGCCCGCAGTGCCGCCATTTTCACCCCGCACGAACAACAAAAGCCGCTGGAGGAGCAGAAGGCGAAGCTGTAGCAGCAAGCACCGGTGCTCCGCCGTGGTTAGTTATCACCGCTGCCACTTCGCCGGGACGAGGAGGAGCGAAACAAAACAAATGGCAAAGCAGGGAGCGAAAGCGAGGGCACGGAAAGGCACCAAACCAGGCCGGCAGGCACACGGGGCGCCCACTTCACCGGCCCTGCGTGCGCGGTCGCGTTGGATTTGCATGAATCTTGCGCGTAGCCCCCACGGCCTCGCAAAGTCGCAAGTTGCGCTGCGCCGGGGTGCTTTTGGCCCCTCGGCGCGTGGCTGGAGCCGGTGCCAGTGCGCGCGCCACTGGGAGTCTGGGAGGGACGTCGTATTGGGTGTGCGTGTGTGAGGGCATGGGGCAGGCCATGATGGCGGCGGCAGAGCAGCAAAGGCCGGCCGGCCGCTAAACAAAGCCAGATGGTTAGCGGCAGAGGGGACACCAATCACCTCGTGGGATTCAGTTCAGAGATGGCTAGCTCGCTCGCCGTGATGCGCAGCTTTGCGACGCTGATGATGAGGTTTTGGCTAGTCTTGCTTAGTTTTCAACTCATCTTTTTCGGCTTTGTCGTGGCCGGACCAGGCAGCCCATTGGCCGGCTGAGCGTATTATTATAGCGCGCTAATGCGATCTGAGGCACTGATGGAATTGGCCGGGCACTGGGCGAGGGCGAATGATTCGTCGGGGAGGAAAGCGGAGTGGTCAGGTCGGGACGTCAGGTGCTCCGCCAAAAGAGCGACGTGACACAAGTCACGGAGCTGAATCTTCCCCGCGCAGGAGCCGAGTCACCCACCACCACGAGCCAACGGGCACCGCCCGATCCAGCCACCGGTGCCGACGACAGTTCACCATGCATCCCGTCGGCGCCGGGGAGCTGCTCCGTGCGGCCCCATGCTACGAGCGCGCCCGCTGTAACCGCCTCCAGAGTGTAACAGACAAGCACTGTGTGCCACTGGAGCTCTGGGGACCGGCACCTGCGCCTGCACCGCTGCTGAGGCGGTGAGGGCCAGGCGTGTGTGCGGGCAAGCTGGGCAATGAGTGGACGAATGAGTGAGCCTCACTGCTGCCGCCGTGCCCGTGCCCTCGACAGCGTGCGCCCACCGCCACTGATGGAGAATGGTGCGAGTGTAGAGGGCCGGCCGTTGCCGCGCCGAGGCTTTGCTTTCCTTTTTTTCCTCTGGGACGGAAGGGGACGAAATGAGAGACGACAGCGAGAAGGACACGGGATTCGCTGCTGCTGTTGGGGCATGTGATGCTTTTGGCTTGCTCGCTCGCTGGCCGGGCTGGGTGGACCTCCAACTCATTCCCTACCAGGCTACCACAGTATACCCCTACAGTATATTGATGCTGCGTGCAGCGTGCCAGCCACTATCGGCACTTCCCGTCGACCTGATTGACGAATCGACGAATCAAATTGATACTCTCTTTCTTTCTCCAAGTAACTGGCCAACTGGACCCAGAGGTGGCGCGCGCTCTGAGCTGCACGGAATCATCCCCAGAGCGGAGCCCAACACCTGCGCATGGGCGGGCACCAGGAGCAAGGAGCACGAGGCCGAGTGGTTTATGCACGGCCTGCACAGATGAGAATTCAATATTTTGTGGCGGAGAAGACGGACGGAACGAGATCGGCATTAATGAGAAGCCCGGGTGCCAGGCTAGGCCGGCAGCACATGGCATGGAGGATTTCATGTGAGCGAGGGGGGAGAGCGAAGCCAAATCGAAACTTCTCACGGGGAGGCGGAGGGTGCAACGGATTTCAGGTGAGGTGAGCGAGCGAGAGAGCGGAGCCAAATCGAAACTTCTCACGGGGAGGCGGAGGGTGCAACAATGGCGACGGGATCTCGCGAAAGCTTCTCAGATGCATGAACAGAGATACTAGATGGAAAGAAACGCTCTGACCGAATTTCAGACCGGTGCGAGCTCCTGATCGGAGCCGCCGGCCGGCGACAACGGCGAACTAATACAAAGCTTCATGAACTGCTTATTTCAGATTTTCGGTACAGTGGCCGTATACTTGTGGCTGGGTTATGTACACTGGACGGCACGATCGATGGGTTCTTGAGCTTCTCCATGGACGCAGACCTGCACGTACGCTCAACACCGCCGTGTCGCTCTCAGATGTTTTCGCTTGCGTTCCATCATCTGAGTGTCGGTGGAGACACAAGCACAGCGACTCTGCAACCAGACTGCTCCCAGGGCAAGCACGCGCGCGCTTGCCTCGTCCCTCTCCTAGTCTGGTTCGGTCGTGTCCGTGGATGTGGAGATGATGATGTTGAGAGGCCCTTGTTTCGTCCCCCGTGCGGGCTTCGCCGCGGCGAGAAGCTCCGTCACAGCTGGCCGCATTGCATCTGCAGGAGGAGCGAGTCGTCGAGGTCGAGGCCCGCGCCGTCCATGAACGAGCTCTGGTGCTCGAGCTTCACGTTGCCGTAGGGGTGGCCGGCGCCGAGCGTCCCCGCTGGCAGCGTCGACGGCACGAAGGCATGCCGTTGCCCGCCGAACGATGGCGAGGGAGAGGGCTTCAAGTCCACGAGGACGCCGAACTGGTCCGAGGCGGTGGTGACCACGGACGGCGGTGACCCCGAGGGGCTGTCGCGGTCGTCGTCGTCGGGCACGTTGACGGTGGTGATGTCGTGGATGCTGGAGCGGCGCTTGTTGTCCTTGCCGCCGGAGGTGAGCCGGATGAAGTACTTCTGCGCGTGGCTGGCCACCTGCGTCGGCGTGCGGCTCGTCACGTAGTTCCGCGAGATGTTCCTCCAGTCCCCTCGCCCGTACTTCTTCAGCCCCTTCAAGAAGAGCCTGCACGCAGCGCACGAACGCGATCAGATTTCCACCACCAACAATCCAAGCACAAGAAGATCACGAAGATGGCGGCTTACCGGTGCTCCACCTCCGTCCATGGGACGCCCTTCTTCCGCTCCTGGTCGGCGCGCCCGCGCTTGAGGCAGTAGCCGCGCCTGAACCCGCCGGCGCCGGCGGCGCCGCCGTCCCAGTCCAGAGTGAAGCCGGACGAAGGGGACGAGCTGTCGTAGTGAGGGAACGGGACCAGCCCGGCCTCGATGAACCCGACGTCGTTCTCGAGGGCCCTGTAGTGGTTCACCACGTCGGCGACCGTCTTCCTGGGCAGCATCAGCGCGACCATCTCCCACCGGTCCGGCGCGTCCAGGTCGATCGCCGCGAGCGCCTCCTCGAACACCTTGTTCTCCTCCAGCGTCCACGCGCCGCCTCCGCGACGCTCCTGCTGCACGGCCCAGCACGGCTGCCCGGCGAAGTAGGGCGCCGGCGGTGGCAGCAAGTCCATCCACGCCTCCGCCATCATGTCGGCTCTAGTTGCTACCTGAGCTGGCTTAAGGACGGCGAGCAATGGAGGAAGGCAGGAAAGTGGCGAAGGGGGGAGGTGGAAGGAGGCGTGCCTATATAGGGGAGGACCGGGGGAGTATCAAATTCCGGGCGGCTACAAAAAGTGGCCGGAGTTTATTCCGCCTCCACCGTTGGAGGCCTTGAGAAGATGAGCAAAAAGAAAGTGGATGCTTGTGATTGGGCCTTGGTGGAGTTTGTGGTCTCTCAACCAAGCACAAGAGGTAAAGAGGACAGTGCTAACTAATGGTAACAAAGATTCAGTTTTGTTGAATATATGTCTTGCTTTTTCAGACATGTATGAATTATTTTAACCGAAGGAATTGATTTTTGTGACCAATGTTGGGGGGGGGGGGGGGGGGGGGGGGGGCTACCCGAATGCATTACTCAAAGGTGACAACTAGCAAGCTTTGCAATTGTACGCTAGAGCGCGAGTAGAGGTATTGACGCCATGACATGAAGGCATCCTTTTTAGAGACATTTTCGTATCTGAAAGTTCAAAGAGTTAAGTCACTAGTTAAATTTTCAACCTTGGTCCTTGCGGAGTGGAGTCCGTTGCGAAAGACAAGGAGAGAGCAACCGACGACCAAATATCACCGTGGAGGTCCGACAGCTGGGGACATCCCAAATGAGCTTGATGGAGGGCGGCACTGGGAGGAGTAGGGCATCCCATATCAAGATGGCTATGAGGCACTGAATGAACATGTGAAGGTCGTCATCAACTGGAGCGTCGCATCTGGGGCAGTGGTCGTTGGGGTGATGGTCTTCTTGAAGAGGTTGTTCTTGGAGTTGAGTTGATCCTTGGAGAGACGAAACCGAAGGAATTGATCGTGTTTCATAACAAGGATATGTAGGTGTATAAATTTTTGTTACACATATAAGAACTTATTCAGATTTTTTTTCAAACATGTTTTTATGATGCATTGTACAAAGTACAACATTATTGTGGCAGACATAATGGAAATTAAAAAAAAAACTTGCACCACATAGCATATGTGCCTCCCTTTGGATAGTCGTAGACACTGAAACCTAAGGCGCCATCTCCTACCTCTCCATCCTCCCTTCCCCTTGCCGCTGCTGGAGACTAGTGGTCGGCCTAAGCCCTGACACTGGTCAATGAAGGCGGCGGTAGGGAGGTCTCTGGTAGCCCTCAATGATGAGATGCAATCTATGAACGGTGACTTGTGGTAGAGGGCATGGTTGTGCAGCAACGGTGGTGGATATTCTGTCCGGGTCGGTGGTCACTGGTGGCGAGATGTCGGTGGCCACAATCCTGTCTCTAGGTACGCAGGCCGCAACATCAGCCTATTGTGTCCTAATATGGCGGTTCTTTGCTCGGGCGCGCAGGTGACGACGTGGTCCTGCTCTGCTAGGCGATTGCAGTGTCGTTACGGGGGATCTTCGATCTTCATAACCGACGGCAACGACTATTATGTTTTGTTCACAGACGGAACGACGGAGCATGAGGATGGTGTGGGGTTGTCGAAGCGTCCCAAATTGGGATTTTGGTGATGCGAGTGACCTTTCTTACTCGTCAATCTCTGTCACAGGTGCGATGACAACCTTTGCTATTCGAGCCTTTGGTGGTGACTATATCTTGTTGTGGCTCGATTGTCTGCTTGTGCGAGCATGGTCACTTGTGTGGCATTTCATGTTAATACCGTACTGCACATGCAGCTGTTGGGATTGGAAAGTGATGGTGACAACACATGATGGCTTTGATTTGTTGGCGCTTCTCAAGTATCGATCGCGAGCTCCAGGGTGAACCCGAGGTCTAGCCATAATTGGTTATATCTAGCAATGTGTCATTACCTTGTTGAGGCATTGCTCAAATTTGTTGGGACTTAGAGCCTGTTTGGGACTGCTCCGCTTCACTAAAAATCAGTTTCACTCCACCAAATCCACTTTGGAGCAGTTTCATATAGAAGTTGTAGCACTACCAAAGAGAATGTTTGGCTTCCATCTAGCTCCAGCTTCAAGAATGGAAAATTTGGTGAAAATGATCTATTTGATTGGATGAGGGGGGAGAAACGAAGGGGTATCCACTTACTGGTGGCAGTGATGGGTAATTTTCCCCCAACTCCAGCTTCTAGAGTTTTTTGGAGCACCCCTTGAAGAGCTTCATAGAAAACTGGGAGTTGTACTCCATATTCTAGTTTTTTTCGGAGCGGCATATCGTGGAGCTACCCCGTTTGGCTTGTGTTTTCTGGAGCGAAGCTGAATTTTAAGGAGCGGAGCAGTCCCAAACATGCTCTTAGTCTTCATGGTGAAATAGCCTTCGGGGGTTGGAACTGGCAGCGACCGCGCTTGAGCGTCGATCCCTTCCTGAAGGTGTTGCTCTTGAAGAACGTTTCTCGTTATACTTCTGATGTTAAGAGATGATCAGAGTGTATATGGTCGTTAATGTAGCTTGTTGATCATTGTTTTGGTTGCTTTGAAGTTTTTTTAATCTACCTAGGTAGCTTCGGCTTGTATGACTTCGTTATTTGTTGATGTGATTTTGTGTGTGTGTTAATGTTGATCGTGTGCATCCTAGTTATGTAGGGGTGGGGTGTGTGCTAATTGTGTTTTGTATCCCCTAGTGATTCATTTTGAGTCAATAAAATCCATTTTATAAAAATTGTGCTTAACTATTTAAAGGGTGTGGCTAGATGCAAGTCGCCTGAATATTGAAACCGGTCAATATATTTGCCAGGATCACTTTCAGTCGTTGGATAAAAACTGAACGGTTCAGCTCGCGTCTTCTTCCTCCAACTGTTCTTCCTCTTTCCAGATCATGATCTCCTTCCTCCCGCCGCCAGCTACCATCGGCCCCCGCCGCCCATGGCCGCCGGCGCTCCCACGACCGCCTCACCGCACCACCCTCCTCTGTACCGCCTATTGTAGGGTGAAACCCTAAGATGGATCTTTCACGAATTGGAGGGGAAATCCCCAAGAACAAGAAGAACACAAAGGGAAAAACACAAGAGGAACACTCAAGAACAAGTCCAATCACACATCCACTAGACTAGCAACACATGTATCCACAAGGTACATGAACAACAAATGGAAAATAGCACAAGGTAAAGTTCATCCCAAATCCCAAAGGGAGATGAGGTCTTGATGATCCTATGATGGGGATCCTTCCCTGGATGAGGTCTTGAATCCACTAGGGATCTTCCCCAAAGGAGGTCTTGATCTCCATGGGAGAGGTCTCTCTCTCTCAAGAGGAGGTACAAGGAGCAAAGCTCATCTAGATCAAGGTAGTCAGAGTCGGGATTCGGAGTCGGATCGATTTTCCTTCGGCAGAATCGAGTCGTAGTATCGAGTCGTGGAATCGAGGATTCTACTAGATATACTTAAATAAGATATTTTCTATCCACGCCAGAAATTTATATGGGTTATATAGAGTTTTAACACTAAATATAAAGCAAAAAACATACACATCAATGCTAGTTGTATTCCACTTATTTTTATGGCTAACCTACTATCTAGCTTGCATGTATGGAACATATATGAGAGGGAAATATATAGAACATTTAAGTCTTCAACGCACAAAATTTACTTTGGAGGTTCTTTTAGAGTATGTGAATAGCCGATGACTTGCATAGCTCACCTGAAGTGTTGAGACTTGAAGGGTCTTGCTCATCTTCTTCGATCAATCTTGATGCGTCCTCCTTCTCACGCCAATTCCATTCGTCGACAAGCCTGATCCTCAGTTTTGACCTAGGGTTTCTGAGAGCTAGATCAAAGGTGTCGGTGGCTGAGCGTTTGAGTTTGCGAGGGGAATAAAGGGCCATGAGGCATGTGAAAAGGGGTTTGGATGATGGCATACTATTCTTTTGCACTAAACAAAAGCTTAGACAAATTACTAGAATCGGACATAGTCCATAGCATAGTCGGGATTCTACAGTTTTGTATAGGATTCTATGATTTGGATCGTGACTCAACATGGATTCTACCAGATCCGGATTCATAGTGGGACTTGGATCGACATGCTTCCGTAGGGTCGTGAAGTCGTAGGATTCTAGGAGTCGAGTCGGGATTCTGACTACCTTGCATGTGGAGGAAGGGGATGAAGTGGAGGCCCAACAACAGCTCACAACCGTCCATCCTGATGGGCCCGTGCGCACGGGGTAAGTTGGGCCCGTGAGCACGGGGGTCTCGTGGGCACGGTACAAGCCCGTGCGCACGGGGTGCTACAGCGGCAGCTCCCTGTGTAGTCCGTGGGCACGGGGTCTCGGGGGCCCGTGCGCACGGGGTCGCCTGGGACTTGCAGACTTGCTCTTGATGGGCTTCTTCTTCTTCATCGTGGCCTTGGGGTCCTTCTCCTTGGCCTCCGGGAGGCTTCCTAGCTGCTTGGTGGCGGTCGCCCTCGTACCTAATGATGCACAACGATCCATGGTGAGGTAGCAACCAAGTCCAATGGATATTCATGTAAATCTCGAAGAGGAGCGGGTTCACCTTAAGTCCGGTAGGTCCAGTTGGGGCTTGAGGTGCTATGAAGGTGTACATGGAGATGACCGTAGGATGCTCTGCATCATCCCCTCCCCCTTGGGAAAGATCCGACCTCGGATCATAAACCGTGTCGCCATGTACACGGTAGGCATGGATGTACTTGTTGTCGGACGGAGTGTATGTGATGGCGCAATCCATGTACTTCAAGATGTCGTCGGGATGGTATACATGCAAAACGAGCAAACACAAGGGACACTTGGAAATACAATGGTTAGCGCGCACAATGCGTCCATCAATGAAGTATGAGTCCGTTCGAAAAGATTGTTCGTGACAAGGCATGAGATGCTTATCCAAATGATGTAGAATGATATGTAATGCATTCATGGGAGCAAATTCATTCATTGTGCACACAAAGGTGTTGTGAATGTGATCAAGGCAACCATTGTGCAAAATGATGTCATAATGGGACGGTGTATCAAAAGCATGAACATGGTAATTGGTGCTCAATGTGATTATGTTATCATGCAATTGATGGTGGGCAATATGATCATGATGTATGAATATGCCATCAAGAAAGATCACAACAAATTTGCTAAGGAAGTGCACAAGCTCATATATCATGGATGACATAGAAATACAAGATGCAACAAGGCAATCATAATGCAAGTCAATCCATGCATAAAGTGCAAACTTGTCATGGGTATTGTCATACCATGGTTCGATGTCGTGGCATATATGGTGGTCCGGTGGTGCTTCCAAAGTAGGTGCATCCACTAAGTCCGGGCATTCCTCAACTTGAAGATCCATAGGGTCCATCTCCAATGTCGGTCCTCCATCCAATATATGTATCATGTAGAAAAGAAGAAGGAGACAACAATGAAAGAATGACCCATCCAATATGCGTATTTGAGGATGGCTCAAAGGGAAGGAGTTCACCTTATGAATATTCCCGAAGATGTTGGAGTTGCACATCAAGTACGCCTTCACATAACCAATATGTCTCATGACGGTATCGCCTTGTGAATCCTTCAAAACGAAAGAACATGACAAACACTCGGAAAAACAAATGAGGTTAGCGGAATTGCAAAACCTATTCGTGTGGTGGGTTACCCAACAAGTGTTTTCAACATTCTTATCATAAGAAAGGACAAGGGTGTAGTGCATGGTATGTAGGCATAAGATGCTAGAACAACCAAATGCATTAAGCGCAATCAAACAAGCATGCGTCACATGTAAGATGTCCAAGTCTCCAAGATAAATAAACATAGCATGGTTTCACTCACCACAAGGCATATGAGAGATGCAACTAATGGAGACAATTGACAATGAGCTAGATAAATTATGCGAGAGGCATGAAGATATACGTCATCAACCCAATGAAACGAGCAAGAATGGATCATGGGTGATGCAACATAGTAAGCAATCATAGCGATCAAGTCTAGCAAGCTAGTAGTGCGAAGATGCAACGTACTAGAGGTAATCATGTCAAGCATGGCATGTGTGTAAATAGTGGGTATGAATAATGCACATGACATATCACAAGCATGAAAGCAAGATAGGAGCAATGTATCATCATTGTAGTGGCAAGAAGTCCTATGTAAATAGCAATGGAACATCATGACTCTCCCAACACAAGAATCAACAATAGCATGGGACACAAAGAAATCATGGCAATAGCTACTAGTATCTCCACCAAGCATGCAAATACACATAGTACGAGTAGAATGGTGGATCATATGTAAGTGCAAGCAAGGGTCACAATTGCATGGCAAAGGCATATAAAGAGGCATAACATGCAAAGTGAACACAGTAAAATGAGCATAAGGTGACAAGTGGTATATAGCCCATAACCGTGTGAGAGCCAAGTAAAAGAGATGTGCGTAGTCCTTGCGCGAAGGAAACGGTGTGAAGGACAATCCACGGGATCCCAAATCATCGTTGCTCTCAAGAGCTCGTTTTTGTCAACTCATGGTATTGTGAAGTTGACAAGTATTCGTGAGTACCTACACAAAACAAAGACAAAGGAAAAATTGTGTGCGTGTGGTATATGTACACATCATCCATTATGATGCGCACGTGCATGTGTTAGTTAGCACAAAATATCCAATGTTCAAATAAATGAGATGCATGATATAGAAACATGTCATCCATCATGATAAGTTTGTTGTTATGTATAGCATAATGGAGACTCAAATTGTGTAATGCATCGCGAGTAATATCTAGAGCATTGTTATGAATGGTATGCATATGGTGCACACAAGGGATGGAACCTTGGGATCTACATTCATGTTTATGGCATGGTATATGTGATGAATTGCATACATGTTGCGAAGGTAGCATAGCAATATCATCGCAAGAGAAACAAAATCCAATAAGCATCATCTCGTCATCTATGCCATAAGTGCAAATGGGATTTATTTTTATGGGGCATGCATAGTTACTATGTTGAGATTGAAATGATGCAATATAGGAGATCTCACTCATAGCATATGACAAATTTAATGGATTGTCAAACATGACGTGACCGATAGAATTTTCACATGATATCCTATGGAGCATAGCATCACAACTAGGCAATTTGACATGCTCGTCATCATATTTATCATAAATAGGTGGCACATCTAAGCATGTAGAATACATATTATGTGGTGAATCCATAAGGTGATCATCATCATGCAAGGAATCGATGTGAAGATAGTCCACTAGTGGGACAAGCGAAACACCATCACCTATGTTACCTTTGGAGTTCCACTCATGTGGTGTAGGTGAGGTGGGGAAGACCAACTCGTGGTCATCATCATCATGATGGAACCATGTGGGGTGTGCATCATCGTCCACCATGGCCATCGTTGTCCCCATTGGAGGTATGGACTCGTCGAGGATTGGCTCTTTGTCATGTAGGAGATCTAGCACCAAAGAAGAAAACACACTCGGAGTACAGGTTAAGTCGTTAGAAATCATAGTGGCCTCACGTACCCTCTCAACTACCTCACTCACTAAGTGTTGTGTTTCACTCACTCCCGCTAGGATGTTTTCCCTCATATGGTTGGTGAAGTCACTCAAATGGCTCTCAACCTCACATAGGATGTGTGGCATGCTCTCATGTGTGGGGCTAGTGGTGATCACACTCATCCTCTCATAGGAAATGCACTCAATGTCATATATGGTGGAGTCACTCATCTCACTCATGGGGTGGTGGCTCTCCTCACATGGCAAATGGGGCAGCTCGTCAGATGTGGGTGTCGGAGAGATGTAGGTGCAAATGTCTCCATGCTCAACTCCTATCGCCTCCTTGGGTGAAGGGATAGTCCCATGCTCAATCTCCTCATCCATAACGCCTCCAAAGATGAATGCCGTAGTAAGTGGCAAATCATCACTCTCCTCTGAGACCAAAGATAAGGTCTCATGTGCGGTGTCGTAGCTCGACTCGGAGTAAGAGTCCCAATGGGTCGCCATCTTCATGTTGATGAAGGGGTTTTTGCTCGTCGCCGTGGTCGAAGGGGATGGCCCTTGCTCGACCGTCTTGTCGCCGTCTTGTATGAGGCCCATATGATGTGGCACCTCGTAGCTCGTCTCCATGATCGAAGGGAATTTCTCATGCTCGGCCGTCTTCCTTGAGGGGCTTCCGAAGATAGAAGTGTCGCCCTCGCTTGTAGGTGGTCGTCTTGGACTTGATGATGCCGAAGTAGGCGTGCTTGTGGGAAGTAGGCGAAGATGCCGTACGTCCAAAGGCGAAGATGCCTTGAGAACACTTGGGAAGATGCCGAAGTGGTGGTGGTAGCCGTAGCATCCTCTTGGTGGTGATGTTGTCGTGCTTGAACTTGTAGTCGATGGCACTCTTCGTCTTCATGCACATGTGTCTTGCGGTTGTCTTGGCGGTCGTCTCGAAGATGAGGATGGTGCCGCGTGATACTTGCATCGTGTGGCTGCTCCGAAGGTGTGCAACTTGAGTGCCTCCGCCGTGAAGATGACGAAGGGGAAGAAGACTTGCAGTTGGCCAACACGTGTCGGATGTCATCCATGTGCGCGTCCAACTTGTCGTCGAGGTAGTCCCTTTTCCTTTCTTCGGAGTGTCGTATGTCGATGGCGAGTCGCTCGAGGCGGTCGAAGACCGAAGATGATGTGCTTTGCCTATCCATCACAAGACTCGAGTAGAGGTGAGTAGGAAATGAGATAAACAATACCAATATACTGTTTCCCAAAGTTGAGGATGTATCATATGTCACTCAATGTGATATGAGAGAATAGTGGAATTGGTACCGGACTTGTTCACTCACACCTACAAAGTAAAGCTTATCGAGTGGCTTGGTTAGGACAAGTGGCACAAAATTCAAGCAAATGTTAGTCCAAGATATTGAAAATGTTGAGGAAGATTCACAAAATTGCAATGTAAAGCAAATAGATCAAAGTTATGGTGACACAAGAAACACACACACGGATAGATAGATGAGATCCGCGCAACAAAGGAATGAGCACAAAATGTGTTGCCACCGAAAAAGCTCGTGTTGCACGGATGCTAGAGAGACAAAGCTCGATTGCTCAAATGGGCAAGATACGCTTGTGCACCAACCTATGAGAGTAAACGTGACGTCTTCAATCCCAAGTATGCTATGTATGTAAGCTCCAAGTGTATGTACTATGCAAAATGGCTCAATGCTATTTCTATTGCTTACAAGCTCTTTTGTATCTCCTCTTTTGCTTAAAAGCTTTTGCTCTTTTTTTTTATATGCTAGATGCTCGAGCCAAGTATGATATGAGACAAGTATGTAAGATATGCACGGGAGAGACTTATGGCACAATGACGATAGCAAGATGATTGCATGCTAAAACTAGCTATGTGGCGTAAGCATATCACTAAGGTGCACAAATAGCGTGGCCCGGCAATTCTCAACTCGCTAGTCTTGATAGGTAAGGTACGCAATAGGCTCGGGGCAATCAATGCAATGGCAAGGAATATGTACAATGATGTCGTCGAGGTTACCGTCAATGGTTTGTCGTGTGTAAGCAAGGACGGATAATGATAAAGTGGTCATTGTCGGGGTGATGATGAGTGACGGTGATGTCGAAGTCGAACCGTTCCTAAGTAGCCGAAACACCTTAGGAAACGGAAAAACCGCAAACTCAAAATCTCAAATGTCAAATGTCAAATAGTGGTAGCGGACATGCGGTGGTGGTGTCGGAGATGGCAATGCGGAAGTGGTGGTGGTGGTTGATGAAGAAGCAACCGTCCCTAAGTAGCCGAAACACCTTAGGAGACTCAAGTCACAACTCAAGCAACCACAAATGCTATATGGAGCGAAATGGGTTAGGTTGCAGAAAGCTATGGTGGTTTTGCAGATGATATGGTGGAGGGCCTAGGCAAAGATGCCAAAATGTCAAAATTTTGATGGAGTCAAATGATGTTGGAACCTAGCTAGATGGATGGGGGATGTCAATAGGTACTCAACGAGCTAAAAAACGTAAAAAAATGGACCCCGGATGCGAAAGTTACGGCCAAAACGGTGAAGTGTTGTCGGCTGCTGTAGGGGGCGGGTGGGCGTGCGCATGGGGTCTAGGGTCCGTGGACACGGGGTCCCGTGCGCACGGTACATGTACCGAGGACACGGGGTCACCAGAGACTTCGCGGGGGCCCGTGGGCACGGGGGTGGCAGAAACTTCGCGATTTTGCGGTCAAAATTGAAGGATTTCGTGGTGGGGATTGTATGGGGGGATGGGGGAAAGCTAGATCTACTTGCCAAACATCCAAATCATGGATCAAACACAACAAATCTCACAAGAACCGACAAATTGCAAGAAAATTTTTGGGGCTATTTTTGTGGGGATTTTCGAAATTGGGCAAGAACAAGCAAAATTAGGCTAGAAAACAAGAAGGGAGGCTCCAATTTCGTGAGAAACCATGTCTCATGATACCAAGATGTTGTAGGGTGAAACCCTAAGATGGATATTTCACGAATTGGAGGGGAAATCCCCAAGAACAAGAAGAACACAAAGAGGAAAACACAAGAGGAACACTCAAGAACAAGTCCAATCACACATCCACTAGACTAGCAACACATGGATCCACAAGGTACATGAAAAACAAAGGGAAAATAACACAAGGTAAAGTTCATCCCAAATCCCAAAGGGAGATGAGGTCTTGATGATCCTATGATGGGGATCCTTCCCTAGATGAGGTCTTGAATCCACTAGGGATCTTCCGCAAAGGAGGTCTTGATCTCCATGGGAGAGGTCTCTCCCTCTCAAGAGGAGGTACAAGGAGCAAAGCTCATCTAGATCATGTCATATCCTTTGCTAACCCTAACATATGGTCTAGGCACGGAATATATAGGTAGGTGGAGGAAGGGGACGAAGTGGAGGCCCAACAGCAGCTCGCAGCCGTCCATCCTGATGGGCCCGTGCGCACGGGGGTCCTGTGGGCACGGTACAAGTCCGTGCGCACGGGGTGCTACAGCGGCAGCTCCCTGTGTAGTCCGTGGGCACGGGGTCTCGAGGGCCCATGCGCATGGGGTCGCCTGGGACTTGCAGACTTGCTCTTGATGGGCTTCTCCTTCTTCATCGTGGCCTTGGGGTCCTTCTCCTTGGCCTCCGGGAGGCTTCCTAGCTGCTTGGTGGCGGTCGCCCTCGTACGTAGATGCACAACGATCCATGGTGAGGTAGCAACCAAGTCCAATGGATATTCATGTAAATCTCGAAGAGGAGCGGGTTCACCTTAAGTCCGGTAGGTCCACTTGGGGCTTGAGGTGCTATGAAGGTGTACATGGAGATGGCCGTAGGATGCTCCGCATCACCGCCCCCGTCGTCGGTCTTGTCGTCGCCCCCGGCCATCCCTCTAGCCCCGGGCGATGAACGGTTTTTCTCCGACGAAGTTGCACCACCGCCATGCTGCCCCCCTCCCCTCGAACCGCCCCATTGCCGGTCTTGCTGTCGCCCATGGCAATTCTCAGCCCCGGGCTTGAACGGTTTTTTTCGGCCGAAGCTGACCCCCCCCCCCCCCCTTCCCCCAAATCAACGATAGATTATGGGGCAACCCTCCGGCGAGCTCTCCTTCCTTCCTTCAAAATTGACTGGCCCAATAGCTACAGTCTATCGACTGACATTTAGCTATTGTGTTATTTAACATGTAATATATCAACAAAAAAGGAAAAAACCTAAAGGATGCAAAGTGGTAGAGACACACACACTCGTGGCGTATATGCGTGTCTGGTGGCGTGCGGGTGTGCGCGCGCTTCTACCTTGCGTAATCGCTAAACAAGAATTAACAGAGCAGCTTTCTCTAGTGTATTTCTACGTTGAAATCCACTCGTGCAGTTGTTGTGGGAGACTGGGAGGTATTGCGTTGCATTTCTTAATTGCCATCTGCTGCTATACTTTTACATTCCTGGTTTGTATTGTATAATCCTGGTCCTGGAGGTTCTCTTCTTTTTGGCAAAGCAAGTTTTGCAAAAAATAATACGATTGAAAGCAAGCAGGATCTGCATTTTGTTTACATTGTTGCTGATTTTTAATTCAGGATTGTTTGGTTCGATTCAGAGGGGTCGCATCCAACCTTTGCCGACAGGAATGTAATGCGTTATTACGTGAACGTGGGCCAGACTCCAGAGTACTTTTAAGGATTCCTCAAAAAACAAAGAGACTGGTGAAAATTTAATCATCGAATAAACTACATTTCCCCTGTAGGGTCCAAATGTACATACGATGGAGTATGGCAGTACAAGTTCACTGCACTTGGTGCATGGAGCTCCAGAAAAAATGGCCTCAATTGTGTAAGCAGAATCTCAGATTCACGGCCCAGCTCGCACGGAGTAGCCGCCTGTAGACCGCATCGTCCTCGCGCCAGCTTGATGTGTAGCGGAGCCGTGTGCGTGTGCGTGTGCGTGTGCGTACGACAGGCAGGAACAGTAGACCTGGTGCGATCAAGAAGAACAGAGAGTGATGGGCGTACATGGAATACGTACGCGTGCACATAATTGGTGCTGCAACAATGTTGTGCCGGTGCCACATAAGTGCTCGCTATGGAGTCACTGTCGTAGGCTTCATCGGTTACCAACCTGCATGCTTGAGGACTACGGCACAGTGGCGCGTATAATTGATTGTTGTGGTCGTCTCGGGTTGGATGAAAAATTATGGCAGTGTAGATTCCAATTATTTTTTCCAAAACAAGGCAATAGATTTGCATCATCGATTAATTAAGCAGAATATAATTGCTCGGTAAATTAATGAAAACTAGACGACATACAAAACAACCACACGTGGATTACTCACAAAGCATGCAACCCCCCTAATCGCACGATCAGCCCGACACCATATCTAACACACAACGACCACCAACCCCCCACACTTCTACATCGCAAAGAAATCGCCAACGACAATATCTCGGCCCACCACGGGCACCATCAAATCCACGGAGACAAGTCAGGTCATAAGGACAACCCGAGAGACCGAAGACCATCCATCAAGCAGCTGCGGACATCTTTCTTGTGACGCCAACAACAGCGGTTCCAAGGAACGAAGTAGCTTGATTGAAGCACTGCCACTTGCATAGGCTTCTTCCCTAGCTGGATGAAAAAGAAAAGGCTGCTCCTCAAGCACTGCCAGAGGGTGACAAAATAGAGCTGCTGATGGAATTGACTAGAAATCATGGTGTCTTTTTTTAGATAGAAATCAAGGTGTCTTCATTGTACTTCTTAGTTCTTACTAGGTGTTGGGGCGCGCCCGTGGCTGGATGAAAAAGAAAAGGCTGCTCCTCAAGCACTGCCAGAGGGTGACAAAATAGAGCTGCTGATGGAATTGACTAGAAATCATGGTGTCTTTTTTTAGATAGAAATCAAGGTGTCTTCATTGTACTTCTTAGTTCTTACTAGGTGTTGGGGCGCGCCCGTGGCGCGCCTCTTGAGGGGGAGCTGGGCGGTGCCAGCTAGTGGTCGACCTTTTAACACACTTTTCTGTTCTGATTAGCGTGTGTGATGATTGTCTTAATTAAGGAATTGAGATTTCATGCAGAGAATAGCAGCAGAAATAAATAGATATATACAGAGAAGCCCCATTATGGATCTTAACATGAATCATCTGACTGAGAACAGTGCAGTTTATATAAGCAATGACATAGGTTTAGCATCTTCAAAAGCATCGGATAGCAGGGTCCAAAAGTAAACCATAGGTTCATCACGGGATAGAGCATAATTAGGAGTACTTATTGCTAGATTATATTGACACAGGCGTTGCGGTGTCTTCGATGGTACATCTAGAGGCGGTGCACGGTGAGAACCACGCGGCGCTTTGAAGTGACCCTGAAACGAAAAGCGCAGATGTCTCCTTCGCAAATGTTGGCACGGCGATGAAACTCAGACCAGTTAGTGGTTATAGTGGCCCTCTTGTCAGTTCCTACCGTAATGCGACATTCGGCGCGCAAACGGCCATTTGCAAGTCTGACCATGAGTGTATGATTGTTTGGATCAATGTAGTCCAGCAGGTTCTCTTCAGTATAGTGTACATGAAAATACTGGTACAAGAAAGCGAGTGATTTACATGGACATAAATTGTTGTGTGATATGGAAGATAAGAGTGTGTTTTTGAGGTTACCATGCGCTGACCTGGCTTGGCAAATGTTTTGTTGATTGTGCACGTGTAGTACTTGATGTCTAGCTCTTTGTGCCAGAACATAGCAAAGAGAGCATCTATGTGGCGTTCATAGAGCTTCACCTCATTACCCCAGTAACAGTGGTCTTCAAGCTCATCAAAGTACTGGATGCCACCAGGTGTTCCTGCGTTCAGTTCAATGTAGGTGAGAAGCAAGTTAAGTATCGCTTGCAACAGCCGTAAATGTCATAGTTTGTTTGGGAAAAGAAATTTTAGTTATATAACAGCGTAGGCGGGGGCTTAGGGGTTGTTTGGATTGAACCGACACCAGCACTACCAAAACGATGGCGTGCCAGAATTTTGGCGAAGAAAACTGCCGCCTGGAACTTGCCCATGTGCTAGTACAGAATCACAAAGGCTGGATAAAAATTTGGCAGCCATCGGAAAATTCGGTTGCAATCGAAACGGTTGCCCACACTGTGGTCAATGGCCAAAATTTTGGAAGGGTAGCCTTTGGCAGCTATCCAAACATGCCCTTAGACATGAGGTCATATAAGTAAGTTGAAGATTAATTTTCAAAATGAGAGAAGTGGAAGTTCTAAAATATAGCAGATGGTGAAAGTCGTTTGTAAAATAGAGAAAACACAAACGATTGTATAAAGATTCAGACCAGCATTGTCTGACACGCTAAAAGTAATGAGTACAAAAGGAAACAAACATTGAGCAAGCAAAAGTAGAATAGAGCAGTGTGATTGCAATTTTTGTGAGAGATGTATGGTGAGAGGAATCAATAGGAAAGAAAATAAATATTAATCTAGCAGACGTAGTGAATAGCTGAAGGCAGTCGATAAAGAAATAAACTGATACATGGTGGGTTATGATCCTGTGAGTTTGTTGTTTCATACATAAAAAACAAAAAAAAAATAAGGCATGTGCTCACCGTGGATGATGTAGTCTGGCTGCTCATTCTCTTCACTATGTTCATCGTATGATAAAATATAGCGTTAGAAATACGAAATGTGATTATTCCCACTAGAGATGGTGAAGCATAAGAATGAAAATATTAACTACGAAAGAAAAGTAAAACAGAAATCGGCAGTGATGAATCTTAAATATGTTTTGTTACTTATAAAATTGGGCAGAAAACTAGTGAGCTATACGTTCTCTGAATTAGGTTGAATTAGTCTGTTTAGTGGGTGACGTTCATACAATGGCACAGACAGGAAATAAGCAAGTATGATATGTACTCCATGGCGCAATAGATGTCGCTGAAGCAAGTGATTATATAGCTATATAAATGATATGGAAAAATGTTGGTACCATTTACAGATAGTTATGCTGAATGTATACGTGTACAGATGTATGATTTATTCTTATAGTTGTTGTACATCCACATAACGACATATGTGGCAACTAACTGAGACGGCACATCATGGTAGAGCAGAGTATGGCCTCAAAGGTTGCAGATCTAAAAACATGCTGAAAAAGAGGTAAGCATCCATCTAATTAATCCTCAAGTCAAAGAACTAATGCAGGCGTAATCCCTAGAAGTGTTATCCTCAAGGCAAAGAACTAAAGCATAAAGATTTGACTATTCCATCGTCTGATCCTGAAGCCAAACACCTAAAACAGAAGTAATAGAAGTGCCTATGAAATAAATTTGACCTACAGAATCGAACAATACCAGGCGACATCTAGCCCACAGCGAAAGATGAGAAGGCGAGTACGTGGACGGAATAAAAGCGAGCGGTTCCAAGATGGGAAGTGGGTGCTACCTACTGAGATGGCAAGCGATTTGGGATTGTGGCCGCACACGATGAGGAGGCGTGTCGACAGGGAGCTTCGCGCGGCTGACGCTGGCTCGGATCCGCATAGCCGGAGCATGCACTCGTGTGTCAGATCACACAGAAGTGGACGGCAGTCGTGTAGCAGCAGCAGGGCTCCCCACGTGGTGACCACGACGGTGAGGAGTGGCTACGCGAGAATGAGTGCGAGCGTCGCACGATCTGCGCATGAGAACAAACAGGCAGCTCACCTCACTGAAACCTAAGCAACACAAAATGCACATCAGCAAATAGACAGGCGGCAACACCATGAATGACAACACAAAGAGAAGCAACAGCTCCCTTATTTTGGGACGGAGGGAGTAGAAGAGAAGGAAAGTATTGTTGCCCTGTATATATAACCATAATAGAACAAAACAACAAATCTTTTCTAATGATATTTGATCCTAGGCAGCTCATTCTTCCAAAATAAAATAATCTAGCTTTCAGTTATAACACATTCAATTATGCACGTGCAGAGCATGATAGTAAGCACAAAAGAAGTATTCATCCTGCAAAATCCTAATACTGGACTAATCCTCACTATAAATTAGAACACCTTAATACTCTTTGTTTTCTTGACGTAGCAGCAAGATAAAAGAACGAGCTTGACAATAAAGATGCAAAATATAATTAGTGAAATACTAAGATGCACAACATAAAGGTGAAAGAATGAAATTATTGGAAATGAAAAAGAGAAGCAATAATCCTAACGAAATAACAGGAAGTAATAGGGGAAGGAGAATATACCTTTTCCTTTTGCCTCAGGATATCTCCCCACTAAGTTGCCAAGATATGCCACCCCTTTATAATTGGAGCTTCATTAGTATAACCTGTAAATAAATAGGAACAAAAAAATCCATGTTGAATCACATGAAGCATCAAGAGAACACATTGGAGAATAAGCCACACCTTATGAACCCAGACTGAACTATATATAGGTGCTCATCCTATTCTATGGAAACGAACTAGAAAAAGAAGGGATGAAGATCTGATATACCTTGGGACGTGCAAAAGCAGAAAATTAGTTGGCTTGAACCAAGGATGAAGAAAACAATTTCATTTCTTTTAGTGGCAATAATTTTCTAAACAAATGAAAGTCATATGAATGAGCAAAAAAACCACGGCCATCATGAAAGCTTAAGGCCCCATAATCCTAAAAGCACTCAGATCAGGAAGCGATGTGCATTCATCGCTGTAACATCTATTGTATGCGTTTGCAGAATGTTTCAAAATGCAATACTCAAAAGAAATAGAATACATGTGCTTCCAAACAATCTGGTTCATTGTACATTTCCTACAAGTTTTTAAAAAGAGTACATTTGTTAATAAAATGATAAAAAACTTCTATAAATATGCAGTGGCCATATCATTGTAATTAAATACAAAAATTTGACAGTTACAGTAACACCTTTGTAGTTCTATTACTGAGCAGATAACTTTCACCTTTGGATACACATTCTTCAACTACTAAATACATGCCTTTGCAAGTTCAGGATTTGAGAGCATATTATCCTTCCTGATTACAACAGAAAATGAAAAGGGATAACATAAATGGAGTAGACCTTAAGTAAACAGGCCCCACGGGACAAAAAGTTAGGCCATTATGATTGTGATAAACTAAGAAGGAAAGTTGAACCAACTTAACTTAGAAGCAATGACAATAAGATGTAATTCAATGCCACAAAAAATATCCTAAACATCCTCAGTACCCATGTATCTACTGCAGAACCAGACACTGAAAGTCAAACAGTAGCAGGATATTGTACTAACTAATCCTCTTAATCGATTCATGGCAAGGTAAGCCTCGGAGATGGAGTGCGGGATATTAGTGCACCTTATTAGTAGCAGGATACATGTGAAGGTAATTATTTAAGATGAACTAACAATTGCATAAACAACTTTAGACCTTTTTCACAAACTAAAGGTAGCATTTTAGTTACTAATTAACCCTGGGGCATGTAATAACATTTAGTCAAAGCTGAATCAAGGAAAGTTGATAGTAAGAAAAGGAATGGGGGTGTTCTACAACCAAGCCTACCAGTAAGCCTCAGAATTTGATAGTGCAGGATATTAGTAGCCGTATATACCTGAGATGTACTAACGATCATTGAGAAATCAAGATAATCATTCAGTATAATAAAATCTACTCAATCTGAAATAGTGGCCCGTTACTCCAGATTTTGTGGACAATTTAGCTTCCTCGTTGAAGCCACCTGCTCCTGTGAGAACAAGGACAGAGGGATTAGATGGGGAGGGTTGGAGGCATAGGTGAGAAGCAAGAAAAAAGAAGCGGGAGGAAGATCCATACCTAGGTCCTCTGGCCGCTGCAACCCATGATCAAAGGAGAGGCAGCGCAGGGGAGGTTGGGGAACTTTTGGGCTCCTCAGCCGGTGATACGTCTCCAACGTATCTATAATTTTTGCTTGTTCCATGCTGTTATATTATCATTCTTGGATGTTTTAAAATCATTTTATAGCAACTTTATATCATTTTTTGGGACTAACCTATTGACATAGTGCCCAGTGCCAGTTGCTGTTTTTTGCTTGTTTTTTACTTCGCACAATATCAGTACCAAACGGAGTCCAAACGCAGCAAAACTTTTTGGATAATTTTTATGGACCAGAAGACACAAGATGGGCCAAAGAAGTACCAGAGGGGTGCCCCGAGGGGGGCACCACCCACCTGTGCGCGCCTGGGGGCCCAGACGCGCCCTGGTGGGTTGTGCCCACCTCGGTGGCCTCCCGCACCGCCTCTTCGCCATATAAATACCCAAATATTCCAAAAACCCTAGGGGAGTCGACGAAACACAATTCCAGCCGCCGCAAGTTCCAGAACCACGAGATCCAATCTAGACACCATCACGGAGGGGTTCATGATCCTCATTGGTGCCTCTCCGATGATGCATGAGTAGTTCATTGTAGACCTACGGGTCCCTAGGCAGTAGCTAGATGGCTTTTTCTCTCTTTTTGATTCTCAATACTATGGTCTCTTGGAGATCTATTTGATGTAACTCTTTTTGCGGTGTGTTTGTTGGGATCCGATGAACTTTGAGTTTATGATCAGATCTATATCCATGAAAGTTCTTTGAGTTCTTTGATCTCTTTTATGCATGATTACTTATAGCCTCATATTTCTTCTTTGAATCTTTGGTTTAGTTAGGCCAACTAGATCGATTTTTCTTGCCATGGGAAGAGGTGCTTTGTGATGGGTTCGATTGTGCGGTGTTCTTTCCTAGTGACAGAAGGGGCAGCAAGACACGCATGTATTGTTGCTATTAAGGATAACAAGATGAGGGCTATTCCTACATGAATAGATCTCGTCTACATTATGTCATCGTTCTTATTGCATTACTCCATTTTTCCATGAACTTAATACACTAGATGCATGCTGGATAGCAGTCGATGTGTGGAGTAATAGTAGTAGATGCAGGCAGGAGTCGGTCTACTAATCTTATACGTGATGCCTATATAATGATCATTGCCTGGATATCGTCATAATTATTCGATCTTCTATCAATTGCTCAACAGTAATTTGTTTACCCACCGTATGCTATTTTCTTGAGAGAAGCCACTAGTGAAATCTACGGCCCCCGGGTCTATTCTTTATCATATTTGCTTTGAGATCTATTTTTATTCGCTTTTATTTTCAGATCTATCTTACCAAAAACCCAAAAATACCTTGCTGCACTTTTTTGCTATTTATTTTATTTCACATTTTATCGAGAGCTATCTATCCAATCTATACAATTTTTTATCCCGTCAACTTAACAATTTCTGGCACCGTTACCCGTAGAGGGATTGACAACCCCTCCTAATCGTCGGGTTGCAAGTATTTGTTAATTGTGCGCAGGTGCCGTTTACATAGTGTTGCTTGGTTCTCCTACTGGATTGATACCTTGGTTTCATAACTGAGGGAAATACCTACCGTAGCTATGTTGCATCATCCCTTGCTCTTTGGGGAAATACCGACGTAGTTCAAGCGACATCAAAAGGAATTTCTGGCGCCGTTGCCTGGGAGACATCATCAACATCTATCAGGTTCCTAATCACAAATCTCATCTCCTTGCAATTTATATTATTTGCCATTTGCCTCTCGTTTTCACCTCCCCCACTTCACAAATATTTGCCATTTTATTCGCCTTCTTTTCGTTTGCCTTTTTCTTGTTTGATCTTTTGCTTTCTTATGTTGCCATGTGCCTTCTATATGCTTGCATCTTCGCTTTCTAAAAATCTATTGATATGGATCCCCATCCACTTGCTAATCATTTTAAAAGATCCAATCATGATGAACCAATTGCTAGTGAGTTGAGTGCACTAGATTATCTTTCTAAAGTTTTGCTTGAGATTCGTGAATCTGAAAATTGTGATGAAGGAATTTATGAAGTGATTCATGATAGCTCCTTGAATGAAAAGCATGATGGCAATGATTTTACTATAAATTGTATTAATGTTAATTGTGCTAATAATATGCAAAACCCCAAGCTTGGGGATGCTAATTTTGATATGTCCATTACTTATTGCAATGATCATGATTGGGGTGATTCTTTTTATGATCTTGAAAATTTATTTAAGCCTCATGATGAACATGTTAGTGATAATAATGTTTGCAATAATATTGAAAGTGGGTTTGGAAGAGCGTCAACTTTAGGTAAAAATAATCCCACATATTTGGAGAGTGTTCAATCTTACGAATTTTTTGATGAAAGTGGGTTTGGAGAGGTCATGACTTTAGTTGATGTTAATCCCACTATCTTGGAAGATTATAAAACTTTTATGCATGTGGATCATGAAGAGAAAATTTTATATGATAGCTATATTGTTGAATTTGATTATGATCCTACATGTAATTATTATGAGAGAGGAAAATATGGTTGTAGAAATTTTCATGTTACTAATTTACCTCTCGTTATGTTGAGATTGCTATTGTTTCTTTCTTCTTCCTTGCATATGCTATATATTTCTTGTCTTGATAATTTGTTTGATTATAAAATTCCTATGCATAGGAAGTATGTTAGACTTAAATGTGTTTGTCATATGTATCATGATGCTCTCTTTGTGCTTCAATTCTTGTCTTTTATGTGAGCATCATTGAAATCTTATGCCTAGCTAGGGGCATAAAACGATAGCGCTTGTTGGGAGGCAACCCAATGAATAAAATTTATTTTTGCCTTTTTTTTCTGTTCTTGAGTGTTTGCAAAATTATGCCTCTGTTATAATTGTGTTTTTTATGTTTTAATTAGTTTTTGTGCCAAGTGAAGCCTTTGGGATAGCTTTGGTGATAGTTGATTTGATCCTGTTAAAAAACAGAAACTTTTGCGTCCAGTAACATAATTGTATAAATTCACAAAAGCACCGAAAAATTCTGAATTTTTTACACAGGATTGATAAAAAAATTGGCTCAGTTTTTCTAATTTTTCAGAATTTTTTGAGTTACAGAAGGATGAGAACAATTCGCATCTTTATAGACTGTTCTGTTTTTGACAGATTGCGTTTTCTTTGCATTGTGTGCTTGTTTTGATGAATCTATCGATTGTATCGGGGGGTATAAGCCATGGCAAAGTTAGAATACAGTAGATATAATGCAATAACAAAATTTGAATGGGTTTTCTACAGTACTTAAAGTAAAGATTGGTTTTCTTATACGAACGGATCTCACGAAGGTTTTGTTAAGTTTTGTGTGATTGAAGTTTTCAAGTTTTTGGTGAGATCACGATGGATGAAGGAATAAGAAGTAAGAAAATCCTAAGCTTGGGGATGCCCCATGGCACCCCAAGTTAATATTCAAGGAGAACCAAGCAACTAAGCTTGGGGATGCCCCGGAAGGCATCCCCTCTTTCTTCTAACGACCATCGGTATTTTACTTGGAGCTATATTTTTATCCGTCACATATCATGAGTTTTGCTTGGAGCGTCTTGTATTATATGAGTATTTTCTTGTTTTGCTTTTTATTTTGGCACAAGTATCCTTGCTGGACACACCTAGTTGAGAGAGCCAAAATTATGCTATGATTTGTTAGAATTGCTCTTTATGCTTCACTTAAATTTTTTTTGAGCTATGGAATTGCTCTAGTGCTTCACTTATATCTTTTTCAGCATGGTGTGCTTTAATATTTTTGAAGAAATGATCTCATGCTTCACTTAGATTTGTTTAGAGTTAGTAAATTTTTGAGGAAATTCTCTCATGCTTCACTTATATTATTTTGAGAGACGAAAAATTGTATGCTCATGATCTTCACTTAGATTTGTTTGAGCTTGTCAAAAGTAATTGCAACATATGAAACTAGTCCCAAAGTGATAGATATTCAAGAGGGATATAATAAAAACTTTCATGAAGATCATTGGACAAAATAAACTTGATTCTTTGTAATAGTTTTGAGATATGATGATAGTTATATGTGAGTCATGTTGGCGGGTAATTATGCTTTAGTAAGAATATTGGTGTTAAGGTTTGTGCTTCCCTATGCAAGCACAAAAGTCAATAGTTATGCAATGAAATTATATCCTACTTGTGGTGCATTATTCGGTGTTAGTTATGCTTAATGCTCGCTTATGTAATTTTTCGTTTCTTGGTTGGTTGCTTTTCAATCTTTTTGCTAGCCTCCACTTGTAGTAAGTAGAAATACTACTTGTGCATCCAAAATCTTTAAACCCAGTTTTTGCCATATGAGTCCACCATACCTACCTATATGTGGTATTCCCGTGCCGTTCTAAGCAAATTTGTATGTGCCATCTCTAATTTTCAAAATGAATTCATTTTTTGTGTGCTCGTACCGCTCATGTAGCGGCAGGGGGTGGCCAATATTTTCCATGCTAGAAGTGTTATTCTCAAGATGAGTGTTTATTCACTTGTCATTACACGAGAGTGTGGCGGTAATAGGGATGCCCAGTCCTGAAATAAAAAAGAAATTTACTTTATGTTGTCAAATAATAAATTCCTTGGCAAGTGTTGGTATGGAGGGCACCCGTGGATACAGCTAGCCATGGATTGTGAAACAATGATGGAAAAAGGAATAAAACTTTATTTTTTGTTTGGTAACCGCCTATGATATATCTAGCATGGAAAGTGTTGGGATTTACTCGGTCGTTTTCGTTGACGGGAAAAGTATGCCTCTCAAAAAAAAAATATCTCTCAATTTAAGCTTTGAGCTCTGGCACCTCTACAAATCCCTACTTCCCTCTGTGAAGGGCCTATCTATTTACTTTATGCATTTTTTATTTTTATTTGAGTCTCCATCTTCTCTTATAAAGCACCAACTATGGGACACTATGATCGTACTTGAGCATTGGGTATAGCTAATATGCGAGTGTGTTTCATGAATGGATCAATGATTGAGCATGATGGGCTAGGGATAACTTTCTTTAGTGTTGATATTTTGAAAGGCATGGTTGCTTGTTGATATGCTTGAGTGTTGAAATCTTCATGTTAAAACTAGACTATTGCTTTGAACATATAAAAGTCCAAATGTCCATGCTACAAAAGAAAAGAATATGTGATGAACATGTTAGGCAGCATTCCACATCAAAAATTCTGTTTTTGTCATTTACCTACTCGAGGACGAGTAGGAATTAAGCTTGGGGATGATGATATGTCTCCAACGCATCTATAATTTTTGCTTGTTCCATGCTTTTATATTATCATTCTTGGATGTTTTACAATCATTTTATAGCAACTTTATATCATTTTTTGGGACTAACCTATTGACATAGTGCCCATTGCCAGTTACTGTTTTTTGCTTGTTTTTTACTTCGCAGAATATCAGTACCAAACGGAGTCCAAACGCAGCGAAAATTTTTGGAGAATTTTTATGGACCAGAAGACACAAGATGGGCCAAAGAAGTACCAGAGGGGTGCCCCGAGGGGGGCACAACCCAGATGGGCGCGCCTGGTAGGTTGTGCCCACCTCGGTGGCCTCCCGCGCCGCGTCTTCGCCCTATAAATACCCAAATATTCCAAAAACCCTAGGGGAGTCGACGAAACACAATTCCAGCAGCCGCAAGTTCCAGAACCACAAGATCCAACACTACAAAAAAAAGACACATCCGTGACATTTTGGGCAGAACGAAAAAAAATTATGTCATGCTTATGACACTTCGATGACGATAATTGTGACAAAAGCACGTATCATCATAGATGTGGTGGGCTCCTACTTCTATGACAAAAAATCATGACAGAAAATGGGCTTTTCGTCCTGGGCGGGCCGGGGATGCACCTGCATGACATTCTTTGGGCCGTCCATGACGGAAAAAATCATGGTAGAAGCGAGGGCGAGGAAAATTTCGGGGAGTTCCCGGTTACGGTGGGTGGTCGGGGCCAAGCGATGCATAGAGGTTTACGCGTTTCTCTCGTAGACGTACGCGCATGTGTGCAAGGCATTGGGCTGTAACTGAACCCGAGTGAGGTGTTGGGCTCTAACTGAACCCGAGCGATTGCACTAGCTATGTTACTGAACCCCGATCGATCCCTTGGCTGTTAACTGAACCCGAGTGATTCCTTCGCTACTGCTGCTAACTGAAGCCGATCGAAGCTGCGTCTTGATGAATAGTCCCCGGTGGGGGTTGGATGAACAGTTCCCGTTGGGGGTTGGATGAACAGGATCCCGTGGTAGTAGAGGCCGTTGCCGCTGGATGAACAGGACCCCGATCGAGGAGGTGGGGGTGGATGAACAGTAGCCGATGGAGGGCTGGTTGAACAGGACCCCATGGAGGGCTGGTTGAACAGGACCCCATGTGGAGGGCTGATTGAACAGTAGCCGGTGGAGGCTGGATGAACAGGACACCATGGTGAACAGTAGCAGGTGGAGGCTGGAGGAAGTCGACGGTGGATAAACAGTAGCAGGTGGAGGCTGGAGGAAGTCGACGGTGGATGAACAGTAGCCCGTGGAGGCTGGAGCAAGGTAGTAGACGGTGGATGAACAGTAGCCCGTGGAGTCCCATTTTGCGGTACGCCACACCCTTCCCGATGAACAGGACCCCCATTTCGATCGTAGGCGCTCCAACATGATACGTCTCCAATGTATCTATAATTTTTGATTGTTCCATGCTGTTATATTATCATTCTTGGATGTTTTACAATCATTTTATAGCAACTTTATATCATTTTTTGGGACTAACCTATTGACATAGTGCCCAGTGCCAGTTGCTGTTTTTTGCTTATTTTTTACTTCGCAGGAAATCAATACCAAACGGAGTCCAAACGCAGCGGAACTTTTTGGTGATTTTTTCTAGACCAGAAGACACAAGTTGGGCCAAGAAAGTACCTGAGGGGGGCTCCGACGGGAGCACAACCCACCAGGGCGCGCCTGGGGGCCCAGGCGCACCCAGGTGGGCTGTGCCCACCTCGGCCGCCTCCCGCACCGCCTCTTTTCTCTATAAATACCCCAATATTCCAGAAACCCTAGGGGAGTCGACCAAAATCAATTCCAGCCGCCGCAAGTTCCAGAAACCACAGATCCAATCTAGACACCATCACGGAGGGGTTCATCATCCTCATTGGTGCCTCTCCGATGATGCGTGAGTAGTTCATTGTAGACCTACGGGTCCGTAGTTAGTAGCTTGATGGCTTCCTCTCTCTCTTTTGATTCTCAATACAATGGTCTCTTGGAGATCTATTTGATGTAATTCTTTTTGCGGTGTGTTTGTTGGGATCCGATGAACTTTGAGTTTATGATCAGATCTATGTTTTTATCCATGAAAGTTATTTGAGTCTTTTGATCTCTTATATGCATGATTACTTATAGCCTCGTATTTCTTCTTTGAATCTTTGGTTTAGTTAGGCCAACTAGATCGATTTTTCTTGCCATGGGAAGAGGTGCTTTGTGATGGGTTCGATCTTACGGTGCTTGATCCCAGTGACAGAAGGGGAACCGACACGTATGTATCGTTGCTATTAAGGATAACAAGATGGGGTCTATTTCTACATAAATAGATCTTGTCTACATCATGTCATCGTTCTTATTGCATTACTCCGTTTCTCCATGAACTTAATACACTAGATGTATGCTAGATAGCGGTCGATGTGTGGAGTAATAGTAGTAGATGCAGGCAGGAGTCGGTCTACTAATCTTGGACGTGATGCCTATATAATGATCATTGCCTGGATATCGTCATAATTATTTGAAGTTCTATCAATTGCCCAACAGTAATTTCTCTACCCACCGTATGCTATTTTTCTCGAGAGAAGCCACTAGTGAAATCTACGGCCCCCGGGTCTATTTTCTCATCATATATTTTTAGATCTATTTTGCTATTTGCTTTTTTATTTATTTGCCACTTTTATTTTCAGATATATATTTCTAAAAACGCAAAAATATTTTGCTTCATTTTATTTTATTCGCGATCTATTTATCCAATCAACTACAATTTATCTCCCGTTAACTTGCCAATTTCTGGTGCCGTTACCCGAAAGGGATTGACAACCCCTTTAACACGTCGGGTTGCAAGTATTTGTTCTTTGTGTGCAGGTGCTGTTTACGTAGTGTTGCTTGGTTCTCCTACTGGTTCGATAACCTTGGTCTCATCACTGAGGGAAATACCTACCGTTGCTGTGCTGGATCATCCCTTCCTCTTTGGGGAAATACCGACGTAGTTCAAGCCAACATCAAAAGGAATTTCTGGCGCCGTTGCCGGGGAGACATCATTAACATCTACCAGGTTCCTAATCACAAATCTCATCTCCTTGCAATTTACATTATTTGCCATTTTCCTCTTATTTTCCTCTCCCCCACTTCACAAAAAATTGCCGTTTTATTTGCCCTCTTTTTCGGTTGCCTTTTCCCCATCAAATCTCATGTTTGCTTGTGTTGCCTTGTGCCTTCTATTTGCTTGCATCTTCGCTTGCTAAAAATCTATTGTTATGAATCCTCATCCACTTGCTAATCTTTTCAAAAGATCCAATCATGGTGAACCAATTGCTAGTGAATTGAGTTCACTAGATTATCTTT
Organism: Thinopyrum elongatum; assembly: GCA_011799875.1. Taxonomy (NCBI): domain Eukaryota; kingdom Viridiplantae; phylum Streptophyta; class Magnoliopsida; order Poales; family Poaceae; genus Thinopyrum; species Thinopyrum elongatum. Next base: position 488,985,490 of record CM022299.1, read on the forward strand.
ATGAAGTTTTGCTTGAAATTTATGAATCTGAAAATTGTGATGAAGTGTTAAACGAAGGAATTTATAAAGTGGTTCATGATATCTCCTTGAATGAAAAGCATGATTGCAATGATGTTATTATAAATTCTATTAATGTCAGTTGTGCTAATAATATGCAAAACCCCAAGCTTGGGGATGCTAATTTTGATATGTCCACTACTTATTGCAATGATCATGATTGGGGTGATTCTTCTTATGATCTTGAAAATTTATTTAAGCCTCATGATGAATATGTTATTGATAATAATGTTTGCGATAATATTGAAAGTGGGTTTGGAAGAGTGTCAACTTTAGGTAAAAATAATCCCACATATTTGGAGAGTGTTCAATCTTATGAAATTTTTGATAAAAGTGGGCTTGGAGAGGTCATGACTTTATTTGATGATAATCCCACTATTTTGGAAGAGTGTCAACTTTGCATGCATGTGGATCATGTAGAGAATATGTTATGTGATGGCTATATTGTTGAGTTTGAATATGATCCCACATGTAAATATTATGAGAGAGGGAAATATGGTTGTAGAAATTTTCATGTTACTAAATTACCTCTCTTCATGTTGAGATTGCTATTGTTTTCTTCCATGCCTATGCTAGATCTTGCCTGTCTTGCTAATTTGTTTTCCTATAAAATTCATATGCATCAGAAATATGTTAGACTTAAATATGTTTGTCACATGTTTTATGATGCTCTCTTTGTGTTTTCATTATTATCTTTCATGTGAGCATCAATAAAATCTTATGCCTAGCTAGGGGCGTAAAACGATAGCGCTTGTTGGGAGGCAACCCAATGAATAAAATTTATTTTCATCTTTTTCTTTCTGTTCTTGAGTGTTTGCAAAATTATGCTACTGTTATGATTGTGTTTTTTGTGTTTTAATTATTGTTTGTGCCAAGTAAAGCCTTTAGGATAGCTTTGGTGACAGTTGATTTGATCTTGATGGAAAACAGAAACTTTTGTGTCCAGTAAAACAATTTTGACAATTCACAGAAGAGACAAAAAATTCTGAATTTCTTACACAAGATTTATATACAAATTGAATCCGTTGTCCAAATTTTTCAGAATTTTTGGAGTTACATAAGTATGAGAAAAATTCGCATATTTTAAGACTATTCTGTTTTTGACAGATTCTGTTTTCTTTGCATTGTGTGCTTATTTTGATGAATCTATGGTTTGTATTGGAGGTTATAAGCCATGGTAAAGTTAGAATACAGTAGATATAATGCAATAACAAAATTTGAATGGGTTTTCTACAGTACTTAAAGTAAAGATTGGTTTTCTTATACTAACGGATCTCACGAAGGTTTTGTTGAGTTTTGTGTGATTAAAGTTTTCAAGTTTTGGGTGAGATTACGATGGATAAAGGAATAAGTAGTAAGAAGAGCCTAAGCTTGGGGATGCCCCATGGCACCCCAAGCCATTATCCAAAGAGAAGCAAGCAACTAAGCTTGGGGATGCCCGAGTGGCATCCCCTCTTTCTTCTAACGACCATCGGTATTTTACTTGGAGCTATATTTTTATTTGTCACATATCATGAGTTTTGCTTGGAGCGTCTTGTATGATATGAGTCTTTGCTTGTTTTGCTTTTTATTTTTAGTCATGAATCCTTGCTGGACACACCTATTAGAGAATTGCTCTCTATGCTTCACTTAAATCTTTATGAGCTATGGAATTGCTCTAGTGCTTCACTTATATATTTTTTAGCATGGTGTGCTTTAGTATTTTTGAAGAAATGCTCTCATGCTTCACTTAGATTTATTTGAGAGTTAGTAAATTTTTTTTTAGAAATTCTCTCTTGCTTCACTTAAATAATTTTGAGAGAAGAAAATTTTATGCTCATGTTCTTCACTTAGATTTGTTTGAGCTATCAAAAGCAACAAATGAAATTAGTCCCAAAGTGATAGATATTCAAGAGGGATATAATAAAAACTTTCATGAAGATCATTGGACAAAATAAACTTGATTCCTTGTAATAGTTTTGAGATATATTGATATAATATGTGAGTCATGTTGATGAGTAATTATGCTTTAGTAAGAATATTGGTGTTCAGGTTTGTGATTCCCTATACAAGCACGAAAGTCAATAATGATGCAATGAAATTACATCCTACTTGTGGTGCATTATTCGGTGTTAGTTATGCTTAATGCTCGCTTATGAGATTTTTTTTGTTTCTAGGTTGGGTGCTTCTCAATCTTTTGCTAGCCTTCATTTGCACTAAGTATGATCACTACTTGTGCATCCAAAATCCTTAAACCAGTTTTGCCATATGAGTCCACTATACCTACCTATATGCGGTATTTCCGTGCCGTTCTAAGCAAATTTGTATGTGCCATCTCTAATTTCAAAATAAATTTCTCTTTTGTGTGCTCGTACCGCTCATGAAACGGTAGGGGGTGGCTGATATTTTTCCATGCTAGATGTGGTATTCTCAAGATGAGTGTTTATTCGCTTGTCATTGCACGAGAGTACATCAAAGGTATTAGGGATGCCCAGTCCCGAAATGAAAAATGAATTTACTTTATGTTGTCAAATAATAAATTCCTTGGAAAGTGTTGGTATGGACGGCACCCATGGATTCGGTTAGCCGTGGAATGTGAAAGTATGGTGGAAAAAGGAATAAACTTTATTTTCTGTTTGGGAACCGCCTATGATATATCTAGCATTGAAAGTATTGGGAACTACTCGATCGTTTTCGTTGACAGGAAAAGCATGCCACCCAAAATGTTTTATCTCTACTTTTTTCGCTTTGAGCTCTGGCACCTCTACAAATCCCTACTTCCCTCTGCGAAGGGCCTTTCTTTTACTTTATGCAATTTTTATTTTATTTTGAGTCTCCATCTTATCTTATAAAGCACCAACTAAGGGGCACTATGATCGTACTTGAGCATTGGGTGTAGCTAATATGCGAGTGTGTTTCATGAATGGATCAATGATTGAGCATAATGGGCTAGGGATAACTTGCTTTAGTGTCGATATTTTGAAAGACATGGTTGTTTGTTGATATGCTTGAGTATTGAAATCTTCATGTCAAAACTAGACTATTGCTTTCAATCATATAAAAGTCCAAATGTCCATGCTACAAAGAAAAGAATATGTGATGAACATGTTAGGCAGCATTCCACATCAAAAATTCTGTTTTTATCATTTACCTACTCGAGGACGAGCAGGAATTAAGCTTGGGGATGCTGATACGTCTCCAACGTATCTATAATTTTTTATTGTTCCATGCTGTTATATTATCATTCTTGGATGTTTTACAATCATTTTATAGCAACTTTATATCATTTTTTGGGACTAACCTATTGACATAGTGCCCAGTGCCAGTTGCTGTTTTTTGCTTGTTTTTTACTTCGCAGGAAATCAATACCAAACGGAGTCCAAACGCAGCGAAACTTTTTGGTGATTTTTTTCTGGACCAGAAGACACAAGTTGGCCCAAGAAAGTACCTGAGGGGGGCTTCGAGGGGAGCACATTCCACCAGGGTGCGCCTGGGGGCCCAGGCGCGCCCAGGTGGGTTGTGCCCACCTCGGCCGCCTCCCGCACTGGCTCTTTGCTCTATAAATACCCCAATATTCCAGAAACCCTAGGGGAGTCGACGAAAATCAATTCCAGCCGCTGCAAGTTCCAGAAACCACAGATCCAATCTAGACACCATCACGGAGGGGTTCATCATCCTCATTGGTGCCTCTCCGATGATGCGTGAGTAGTTCATTGTAGACCTATGGGTCCATAGTTAGTAGCTAGATGACTTCCTCTCTCTCTCTTTTGATTCTCAATACAATGGTCCCTTGGAGATCTATTTGATGTAATTCTTTTTGCGGTGTGTTTGTTGGGATCCGATGAACTTTGAGTTTATGATCAGATCTATGTTTTTATCCATGAAAGTTATTTGAGTCTTTTGATCTCTTATATGCATGATTACTTATAGCCTCGTATTTCTTCTTCGAATCTTTGATTTAGTTAGGCCAACTAGATCGATTTTTCTTGCCATGGGAAGAGGTGCTTTGTGATGGGTTCGATCTTACGCTGCTTGATCCCAGTGACAGAAGGGGAACCGACACGTATGTATCGTTGCTATTAAGGATAACAAGATGGGGTCTATTTCTACATAAATAGATCTTGTCTACATCATGTCATCGTTCTTATTGCATTACTCCGTTTCTCCATGAACTTAATACACTAGATGCATGCTGGATAGCGGTCGATGTGTGGAGTAATAGTAGTAGATGCAGGCAGGAGTCGGTCTACTAATCTTGGACGTGATGCCTATATAATGATCATTGCCTGGATATCGTCATAATTATTTGAAGTTCTATCAATTTCCCAACAGTAATTTGTCTAGCCACCGTATGCAATTTTTCTCGAGAGAAGCCACTAGTGAAATCTACGGCCCCCGGGTCTATTTTCTCATCATATATTTTCAGATCTATTTTGTTATTTGCCTTTTTATTTATTTGCCATTTTTATTTTCAGATCTATATTTCTAAAAACCCAAAAATATTTTGCTTCACTTTATTTTATTCGTGATCTATTTGTCCAATCAACTACAATTTATCTCCCGTTAACTTGCCAATTTCTGGTGCCGTTACCCGAAAGGGATTGACAACCCCTTTAACACATTGGGTTGCAAGTATTTATTCTTTGTGTGCAGGTGCTATTTACGTAGTGTTGCTTGGTTCTCCTACTGGTTCGATAACCTTGGTCTCATCACTGAGGGAAATACCTACCGTTGCTGTGCTGCATCATCCCTTCCTCTTTGGGGAAATACCGACGTAGTTCAAGCCAACATCACAACACAAGTCCGTTTCCTCCGTTTTGCGGTACGCCACACTCCTCTCGATCAACAGGACCCCGTTTCGACCGTAGGCACTTGAACACAAGTCTATTTCCTCTGTTTTGCGGTACGCCAGACCCTTCCCGATGAACAGGACCCCGTTTCGACCGTACGCGGTCGAACAGAAGGCCCGTTTCCTCCGTTCTGCGGTATGCCAGACCTCGTTTCGGCTGTTCCGTCCAAGCCGGTTGGCTCCCGATGAACACGACGTATTCCGACCCAGTCTGTTGCCTCCCGATGAACAGGACGTTGTTTCTCCGTTCCGACCTAGCCGGTTGGCTGCCGATGAACAGGACGCCGTTGCTGCCGTCCGTTGCCTCTCCATGTACACGTGCCCTGGCCGTACGTATGCGCGAGTAGCTAGGCGTTTGAGACCCCGCCCGTATGTATGTATGTGACCGTATTTTTTGGCATCTGGTTGTACGTACATGTACACGGTTTAGACTGGACTGCCTGAACTGCTACGTCGGAGGCTCTACTACTACACGTGCCGCTGCTTGCTCGACCACGGTTCATCGTTGCAGAGAGACCGATCGACCAGTATGTACGTACACGTTCGCGACCAGACAGAAAACGCTACGTACGCTTCGACCGGGTGGGTCCCAGCTGTCAGGGAGGATAAGGACGCACTTCCTTGCGTGCGAAGATATAGGAGGTGGGTCCCAGCTGTCAGGGGGAAGAATCATTTTTTTTGCCTGTAATATGGACGCACTTCCTTGTGTGCGAAGATGTAGCTGATGGGTCCATCTGTCAGCCTCACCGCGTAGAGTCCTCTTCCGATAGCTGTCGTTCGTTGACCATGTTGACCACGCCGAGCGGACAGCACCCAGGCAGTGGACGACGGCGAGGCCTAGGAAGGGAATGACGCGGAGCCAGGGAAGGCAAGGCAGGTGGATGCCCACGCGGAGGGAAGTACGAGGGTTCACTGGTTCGGCTGCAGTGTGAGGCTGCCGTCACCGGAGAATAACAGGAGGTGTTGGTGAGTAGAGGAATGGCCTGGACGGCGATGGGAGTAGGGTGGGCCGGTGAGTCCTGTGTGGCAGCACAGCCGGCCACGGGAGGCGGTAGCAGGCGGTACCGCCGGCGGTGGTTCGGGCGGCTGAAGCAAGAATATCCGAGATTGAAGAAGAAGCACGACATCCGTTGGATGGACATCCAACGGCCACTGCTGCTAGAACCGTGTGTTGACTATAAGTTGACAAAGCCTTGCGTACGCGTCAACTTAGTAGGCCCACAAGAATGTACAGCCCATTTTTGAATTCTAATGGAATTTACTATAGCCCATTTACAGTTTGTTAAAATTACAGCCCATTTTCTAGCTAGGACAACGATTAATAATTTCAACCAACCGCTCAAAACAGAAATTAATAAAATTTCCCACATTTTGATCGGATCTGAAATATTTTTATCCCGAAATTTCTAGTCAGCTTAAATATAATTTCAAAAAAAATTTGTATTACGTAAAAATCCAACGAAATATTGCGCGCGCAACAAGTAATGAAATTAAAATGTTCAAAATCCAAAAATAATATTTTTTAACTAATTACGTGTTTGGTGCATTTTTTTATAGCTATAGCCCAGTTTTTATAATTATATCCCATTTATTATTTCTTAAAGCTCATTTTCTTGTTAAGCCTAATGCATCCCTCCTAGGAAAGATTTGTAGCCCAGTGGGGCGGAGAATAACAAGTTGACCTGGGCTGGGTATTCCTAAAAAAAGTATAGCTGGGCTATCCATTTTTAGCTTGAAAAAAATTAATATCTGGGCTGGATATTTGGTCGACATAAAATAATAGCCTGGGCTAAACGGGCCATAGCCCGCCCAGTTGATACCCTGCTCCTCTGAACAACAACAAAAACATCGCTCAAGAAAAACTCCGCTTACACCTCAAAAAACAAATACTGCTCGAGCTGCTGGGTCCCAGCTGTCGGCCGCTCCTTGTGCAATTCTCTCATTTATTGACTATATAGGTTGACAATGGTGTGGGACCGTGATGTCAGGAAACCAGGAGGAAGCAAAAAAAATATAGTTGTATATAATAAGGAGGAACTTGCGTACGTACGGCTATGGCTCGGGTGGGTCCCTACTGTCATCCTCTCCAAGTAAAGTCATCTCCTGATTCCTCATGTTCGTTGACCATGTTGACAACGCTCAGCGCCACGGCGAGCGCAACAACTTGAAGGACGACGGAGAGGGCCTCGCGGGCCCTATGGATGGTCTGATACAACGCCCGCTGCTCATTCAGGAAGCCAGGATCATCGTTCACCTATGAGCACCTTCGAGAGACTGAGCCGGCATGAAACGGTAAGGCCGCGCTTGGGAGCTCTGGATTGTTTCACACCTGTATTAAGATACAAGTGTAATTTACTCGTCACTGGAAAGAACGCATAAAATACAGGCGTAATGAAACCGACGGCCCGAGGTCTGTAACGAAAATCAGCGAGTTACGCGTGTAATTTGAGAGACCAGTGTATATTTTACCAATCGAAATCGACCAACCAAGCGCTTCGCCCAAGACCATCTGCTTTTATTTACAAGCGTCAGTTTTACAAGCGGTTTTGGTTGGAAAACGACGATCCAATCACGGCCTAAGATGATGAGTTGGTCGAAAGATCATATGGTTTCACCTCTAACCTACCCGAGTTGTCGTATAGGCTATGAATGAAACATAAGACGATGAACTTTTTAAGCACAGAAACAACAGAAGAGGATGATCTTCTTAACATGCAAATCACTGGCATTAGATCAACATGCAAAACAATATGAAGCATTATTCTCAGGAGGCACGGTGAACAGCTTGTGATGCCGCATGCCACAGCATTCCAAGCTCAACTTTGCAATCAAACTCACAAGGCCTGGCATTTCACAGACAACATTCAGAACAAACTCTTAAAATACCTTACATAAGTCAACATTCATGTGACTATGCATCTCAGCAGAGTAAATATTTACTTCTGAACTGAACACAGGAATAGGAAAAAATGATCGACGCTGCTCACAGCAAAGGGCGTCCCACTCCAAAATATCAAATGCATGTCTTCTGGCTAACATCAATGAGCAAAATTTGACAAGGTTTTCCAATTCCAATATATTAAACTAATGTCTTCTTGCTAACATCAATGATTAAACTTTGACAAGCTTTTCCCATTCAAAATATGTAATGCCTATGATTGTGGAACGGGCAGGGTTTGTCATCCGTTTGCACATTGAAATGGCACATGGAGCCGGATTAACCAGCGTATCTTTTTGTGCAGTTCCACTGAAATCAAACAATGTCTTGGCGTAGCATGGTGGATTTCATATTTATATGTTGCAAGGCATTGAACACGTTGGCACCTCCATTCAAGTAGATAGTCCGTTGGCTCAAGGTGACAACGAATGATTAGAGAACCATTCGATGTATTGTGCATGATGAAGTATTATGGAGGACACGAACCATTTGAACATTTTGTGCAGTTCCATTGAAATCAAGCTGAGCATCCCTGTCTGCATAAATACAGAAAAAGTGTGATGAATATAATAGTGGTACTAGTTGATTAAACATACGCTTACAACTATAATCATCTTTATTATCTTAACAGGAAAAGATAGCAATACAATAGCTTCAATTAAACATTTATTCAAAACAATACAACAATATAAGTAGCACAACATAACAAAGCACAATCATGTGGATGAAGGACGATACTGACCTCGTTTGTTACAGCTGCGTCGGCAACTGACTTGGTCATACCTTTCCTTGTGGAGTGAATTTTGCACTCCACGTGTTGTTGAGTTTGCCATGCTTACTATTTACTCGTGTATTAGATTAGTCGAAAAAGTGCTAATATTTCCAACAGTCATGTCATCAGCGTCTACTAATACTCTGTAAAGCTTCTCGATCATTCCTTGTGTAATGTAGCGCAAACAGTGACTGCTTCTTTCTACAAAGTGGAAAGACCAACTGGGCCCAATAATGCAACAGTTTGCCTTAAACACATTGGCTCCTTTTATGCAGTTCAACTAAAATCATAGTCGAAATAGAACCGAGCAGAAGTTTTGATATCCCTGTATGCAGCAATAGGTATAAAGGAAACAATTACTGAGAAATAGCGGTTGATGACTTATACTCCCAGAAGAAAAAACATCTACCTTATCTTAATGGGAAACAAAGCAGGAGAGTAGCAATTCTCAAACAGTGTGATTCATTCATATTAACTGAGACATTATCTTAACAATACCTTGTTTCAACATGTATAAAGAACGACAAAGCAGAAAAGTACCATTCCTAAAACAATGCAACTGATTCATATTAACAGAGACATTATCTTAACAATACCTTGGTTAAACATGTAGAAATAACTACAAAGCAGGATAGTACCATTTGTAAAACACTATAACTGATATATAATAACAGAGACATCATCTCAACAATACATTTCTTAAACACGTACTCTGGCCAATCCCTAACAGAAATGGTACTCCCGCCAATCCCTAACAAGGGTTGCAGTTTTGAACTAAGATTCAGTAGTTAATTCTGAGAGTGGCATTGCTTAATTTTACCAGTGGCATTAGATTAACAAAAAGCATAAACAGTTCTAGGGGAGAGTGGGCGCAACAGCACCATGTGCTTCCATCTACTTATAAAGGAGGTGATGCAGAGTTTGTTGTAACAAAGCAACAAGCATCATGTCTGGGTTGGTCCCATTTTTGTTCACTTAATGGGAAAAGACAGCAATTCAATAGCTTCAATTCAACATTTATTTAAAACAGTACCAATACAAGTAGCAGAACATCTCAAAGCACACTGCACGATCATGTGGATGAAGGCCGGTACTGACCTTTCATGGCGCAGTCAAGATCACCTACGAATCTGCCAACACGAATAGGAAATCCAATCTCGTTTTGTGTAGTTCAACTAAATCAAGCAAAGTCACCGGTGTGATATTTAAGTTCGCAATAGCAACTAGTTGAATAGATATCCCTGTTTTAACAGAGGCAAAAAAGGAAACAATTACTGGACAATAAAGGAGGATGAAACAAATGGCGACAAAAAGAAGCATCTACCTTATCTTGATGGAAAACAAAGTAGGACAGTAGCATTTCTAAAATGGTTGCATTGATTCATATTAACAGAGACATTCTCTTAAAACAACATTCGTTAAAAATGTAATTTACTTTTAACAGTGGCATTGCTTCAATTTTCCAGTGGCATTCTTAGATTAACAATAGCAAAATAGTTGTATGGGACATGGGACATGCCAGCACCATGTGTGTCCACACGTATAAATGGGTGATGCAGAGTATGTTGCCAAGCAGCATATCTGCATTGGTCCCATATTTGTTCTCTTTGAACCTTTTTTCTATGTGAGAGCAGCAAATCTAGTCCTACACAAACTACCCGACCCCCCAGTTTCTTTCCTTTTTCAACAAAGAGATCGGTTCCTTACAGATGTGTGTACTGGGTTACCCCCTTTTTCCCTTTTCGACCAACAAAGCAGCTGGATAGCCAGTCTATACTACTTTCCCTCCCTCCTTTCCTCATTGAACCACATCCTAGATTCATGCTCCACCCCACCCCACCCTTCTTCCCTCTTTGAACCAAGACCTAGATTCGACTACAGAATCGAAAAAGATCTGCATGCAGCTAGAGCAATGACGGTTTCAAAGAAAGTTATACCTTAGGGTCGTCGGGATGTGGCTAGGCGTGCGGCGGGAGGCCGGATCTGCCCACACTATGTACGGCAGCGAGGAAGAAGGGGTTGGAGGCCCTCCCGCACAGGCGCTGGGTGAAAGAGAATAACGCAGCCAGCAGTGGATTTCCTCCCTCGCCGAAGGCGACAGAGTGAACGCTGCACCTCCTCCCCTTCCCGGTGCGACGGGATCCGGATGGCTCCTTCACCAGCTGTGAGGGGGGAGAGAGAGAGACAGAGGCCAACGCAGTCTTGTTTAGATCTGGTGAAGAGGGTGAGAGACTGTGAATAGAGCAAACCCTAGCAAAGGAATGCTGAGCCTCCAGCGTGTATATATATATGTAGTGCAGCGAGAGTGCGAAGAGTGCAAACCCTAGCAAACAAGCGCTGAGGCTCCAGCTTATATAGTACTCGTGTATAGTACTAATATAGTGGAGTGGTTTTCCTTTTCTCTCCATAACAATCATTTTAAATTGTGTACAAAATGAAACTCTTTATTTAACGTACCAGTGAAGAAAACTACTACAATCAACTAACGATCCACGCGTCCTGGTCGCACTTCCTGTCCTTCACGTGCGGTACACTACCCTCCGTTAATTGAACAACCACACACGTGCCAAATTATCGGAAAGGTGTGAGAGTGTGTACAAATAAAGAATTTTAATTTCAATTATCGGAATGTGTGAGAGTATGTACAGTTTGCCCTCTCTCAATAATTATGGTTTGTTGTGTTCGGCCTAAACTTGGTCAAACTTTACAAAGTCTAACTTCAGTCAAATCTAATATGCAGAGTAAATAAAAACGGAGGGGTACTACCTCCATCCGGGTTTTTAGTCCACACCATGTTTTTAATCAAAGTTTGACCACATATTTAGTTAAAAGCTGGACAAATAAAATTACAGGGTAGCTGAAGACAAAGTTGTGAGAAGGCTTAGAAATCAATACAAAACATTTGGTTCATATCCAATTGTGTGATAAAATTGCACCAACGTAAACGACTGCTCCAAGATGAACTGGTGAAGGATATCGTCTTTGTGGTAACAAGCAAAGAGCACTGATGGAAGATAGCCCGTTCTTCATTGAACATCGATCAGCTTCACCAGCCCATGCAACCATGAGACGCAACCATGAACATCGATAGCTCATCGTGGTGTGATGCATCATCAATTTTGGTATCATGTTTGGGTCAGGCACCAATGAAGTTTGATAATCCTCATTGTGGTTTGTTTCTTCTCAGTAATCAAGCTCGAGAAAGGAAGAACTGAGCAACAGTGGCCATCCAATTTTGTGCAGTTCCACTAAAATTGAGGAAGACATGCCCGGGTATGGAAATACGCATCCCTATTTGCAAAAATATAAAAAAATGATATTTAAGTAGTGTCCTTTCTTTGTTTTAGTAGTTGAACAAGATTAACAGCGGCATCTTAATTGTCAATAAGAATCAATGAAACGTACACCAAAAAATAGAAGCATCATGATTATCTTGATGGGAACTAAAGCAGGATACCCGAAAAAAAAACTAAAGCAGGACAGAAGCATTTATCGACGCCTCTACCTGGGCATTGCTTCATTTTACCAGTGATAGTTTTAGATTAGTAGAAGCAATAGGAGCATATGGACAATGACCGCACAACCACCATGTACTTTTTGTCGGAAAAAAACATGTATACCTCCACCGATGCATAAATGATAAACCAGGACAACTTTTGGAGTGGCCTTTACTCTATAATAGTAAAAAATAGGTGATGTTGGACCAGCCGATGAACCCTAGCTACTGTACATGGGGAGCTGGGGAGTAGTGGTATAGAAGAAAACCCGATAGCAGAGTACAATGAAGCATGAAATCCAAGAGAAGTTATAGCTCAGGTGGGCGAGATGTGGCTTAGGCGGGCAAACAAGGGCGCGGAGGACCTTCGTCCGCGCCGGCGCTGGCTCAGAGAGGACGGTGCGCATCGGCTTCCTCCATCGCCAACGGCGACAACGTCAACGCTGGAACTCCTCACCTCCCGCACCGGACGGGATTCGGCCAGATCTGTGACCACCGGTGAGGAGAGAGATAGAGTGGACACTGTCATCTTGTTCAGACTAGCAAGAGGCCCATGCGTTGCACGGAACATCAAGATGCATTTATACGAGTTGTTTATCTTGTGGTGAGGGGTGCAGGTATCTTTTTGCAAAATTGCCATAGTTTGCTTTCTATCGCTCAGATATAGATCTGACGATCTATATTGCAGGATGGCAGGCACACCATCATCACCAACTCGGTTTTTTATAAGAGTAGTAGAGTAGTAGAGATATAGTAGAGAAGTAGAGATAGAGATATGGAGAGGGTGAGAGAGCAAGACGCGACAAACCCTATCAAACAAGAGGATATATATATATACAATGGAGTAAAAAACTCTCTCCATACCAGTGGTTTTAAATAGAATAGCAGTGGTTTTAAATAGAACTCGATCAATAACACGCCTCCGCTTCCAGGTCGCAGTTTGTATCGCTCGTGTGGTCCCCGACCCTCCATTATTAAGTGAACAAATTAAAGGCTCAAATTATAACGTACGTAAGCTGCCTCTTCGTGTACAAATGCGCTCCATCGTGTACTCGCGGGTATGTCGAAGGCAGAGTGAGTGCGTGTACATTTCTTCTTGTACGTAGTACTCTATTTATCTCACTTCATATTGTTTCCCACTCCTATGATATTCCTATCCTAGGAACAAAATGAGGCGGTACTAAGTTTGTGTGTGTGTAGGGAGAACGAGACATCGATGTTGTGTACGAGTAGTCGCGAGAGTCGTCACTATGTGTGTGAGCACGCACACACACATAGACATGCATATCCATGTTGACGTAAAATTTACTTCCATCTCCATCTCCATCTCCAATCATATTTGTCCAACAGGCACATTATTTACGTTATTAATTACGCAGCAATATTTACGTACGTCCAGCCTGACCGCCCTGGCCAATCCGAACCCTCTTCATCACCCACGCGCGGTTCCCGCCCGAAACGGTCAGTGCCGCATTCATGCCTGGCCAGAGCGGACGCGACCTCTCACTAGCGCCGGCATTGAAGCGGCGCGCCGATCGAGGGAGCGCCGCCCGCGCCGCTTCCCGGTGCACGTGACTGCTCCGCGTTCAAATGTCACCACAGCCGGCCACAACATGCATGTAAAAAAGTTCTTGGGAGTCCGTGCTACAGCTAGCTGTCCTCCCCCTCCTCGTCTATCTCTTCCAGTAGTGAAAATAATACTTATAATATGGTATAAAACTAAGAAATTGAGATGAGCCCAATAAACCAGAAAGGAGGAAGTACATTTTACCACATGACCCACCAGGCCACACCATACACTCTCACATACTACCTCTGTCCTGGTTTATTAGTCCCCTATGTAATTTATGCATGATACTAGTATATGATACTCCCCACTATGAGTAGCCTTATACGCATACAAAAATGGACCGGAGGGAGTACGAAGCTTTCTCAGATTTTGTTTCATGTATGTATCCTGACTCCAAGGTTGCCCCGTTACAACATTCCATCAAATACAAAGGAAAACTAACACGCATGTTGATGCATCTCAATGATTCACAGATCATAGCCAATATTTACTTCACAACTAAAGAAAAAAGTTGTGAGAGTGTGTAAAAAAAAAACTACTGATGGGGTCTCTACGACTTAAACCCTAAACCTAAACAGGATTTAATTTCTTGGCTAGGTAGAACCTGTCGAAGGAAAGAAGCCTGGCACCCTCGGATCATACGATGCTTTTGTGCAGTTCCACTAAAATCGAGCTGAGCATCCATGTTGGCAAAGATATTGAAGAAGTGTGATTAGAATAATAGTAGTGGCACTAGTTCATGAGACATAAACTCATCACAAATAGAAGCCGGTAGAAGTAGAGAAAGATCCACATGGAGATGGAGCTACGTGGGGAGCTGCAGCAGTGGAGCAAGCCGGCTCCAAAAGGAAGTTGTACCTGGGACGTCGGGGTGTAGCTAGAAGGCCGGTGGGAGGCCGCATCAGCCCATACCGTGGGGACCCCCGGTCGGCACGCACCGACAGTGGGTTTTCTTCCTCGCCGCTGTCGACCGCGTCTACGCAAAACATCGTCCGCTTCCCCCGGCGGTGGGATCAGGCCGGATCTGTGACCAGCGGTGTGGCTACCGTCATTCTATGCTTGTGAAGAAAGCAGCCCGAGCAAGCAGGCTTGTAGCTTAGGCTCCTGCTAGTGTATATATAGTGGAGCAGTTTGCTTTTTCTCTCCATATCAACCTTTTTATATTGTGTACATGTCATTGAAGAGTGAAATGATGGTTGCTTCGTCCGACTAACTTACTGTGTGATTTGACTGCTCCTAAGTGGCCCCTGCACATACTCCCCCTACGTGTATGACGTTCCTGAGTCTCACATGTACTTATCTCTATTTTCTTGCATGACACGTAGACAGGATGCGCATAGAGGAATTTTGTTACTGCACGTTGTTAAGTATCTACTCCCTCCTTCCGGTTCACTACTAGTACTCCCTCCATCCTGGTTTATTGGTCCCCTTTGTACTCAATTCATGGGCTCTTTTTCCTCAAGAAATTGTCTTTACCAACGTATTAATATCGGGAATGCATGCGTGAACAACGAAAGATTAAACCTTGCATGCAACGTTTTGACAAAGCATTTACATATGAACATGTGAATGTGAGGGACTACAACCTCGTGCATGCATGCAACAGTCACACGTACACATGCACGCAAATACGCGCGCGACGCCCTAATGCATGCATGTCTGAGCACACAACGGAACACACACGGTCGCGCTCAAGTGCTCAACCTACACTTGCATGCACACACATACTCAGCCAGGGTGAGCTAGTGACCGTATAAACACCGGAAAATGTATATATTGCCCAGAATGAGCGTATTATGAAGTCCACTGACCGTATTTTTACAAATATAAAGTGACAGCCAGTGTATTTATCTCGGTTCAAATTAAGCCATATTAACCAGAAAGGAGGCAGTATGGACTAGCATTACTTTGTTGTGTCCCGTCAACTTGCAGAATGAGGAGAAGCTTGCACGCGGTGGCTCGCAGGATAAGGAGAAACTTTTGACTAATGCAAGCTCTCCCTCGCTCAAGCAGTGGACGTGCAACAGTTAATTCGGTGTCAGATTGCCAGAAGCATACACTGTACTAATACCATCATTGTTCGACTTCCCGAAGAGGTGAAGAGCCAAGAGCAAAGTTTACTACAGTACTAGTACTTATTACTCCATATACAGGTACTACTAGGAACCACATGGTGGAGCGTCTGCACTGTTATGCCTCCTTTGGTTTGTAGGAATTTCATAGGATTTCTATAGGATAGGATTTGCAAAGGAAAATTTTCTTTGAAGCCCTTTGGTTTGTAGGAATGGATTCCTATTCCTATGTAGGATAGGAATCAATCCTTCACATTTTGGAGGAAAAAACATTAGCTAAGACTCAATGGAAAAATTCCTATCCTATGCATCAAAAATGACATCTCTTTCTCTATAAGAATTGAGATGCATGTCATCTCACTTCCTATGATTTTCATATTCCTATAACATTCCTACCCTATGAACCAAAGGAGGCCTTATTTTATTTTAATCTGTGATAAAGCAATCTTCAACATATTTGCTTCTCTTCGAGGGTTCTTGCATGTGATAATGGAAGTAGATTGCATGGAACACTCGCCACAATTCTCGCTTAATTCTGGCTCCTATCCTGTTAGAAACAGGAGCGCTCAGTAATATTTTCTCTTTTTCTATTCAGCATGTAAACAGGTCAGCAAACCTTGCTGCGCATCTTTGTGTGAACCGTGCTTGCTGCACTTTGAATGTGACCGAGAGCTGGCTTGATGAAACGCCTCGCTTCCTTTTTTGCGGGGTACCTCGCTTCCTAGTGACCAATCTCTTGGTTGATTGTCCTAACAATGCTTATATATGAATAAAGCTCTCTCATTTACCCGCAAAAAAGATTAAGCCATATTAACCGGAAAGGAGGGAGTATGGACTAGCACTACTTTGGTGTGTCCTGTCAAGTCGCAGAACGAGGAGAAGCTTGCAGGACAAGGTGAAGCTTGCTTACGCCCTCTCCGTCTACCTCAAGCGCGGTGGCTCGCAGGACGAGGAGAAGCTTTTGACTAATGCAACCTACCCTCGCCCAGGCGGTGGACGTGCAGCAGTTCATTCGGTGCCAGATTGCCAGAGGCATACACTGTAGTACCATCATTGTTCGACTCCCCGAAGAGGCGAAGAGCCAAGCGCAAGGTTTAGTAGTACTAGTATACAGGTAGTAGGAACCGCATGGTGGAGCATTTGTACTCTTTTTTTATTTTAATCTCTGATAAAGTACACATTTATTCATGAGAGTGCGGAAAACGGCAGCCCAATAGTACTATTAAAAAACATCGAACATGTAATGATGATATCGATCAACCATGCTCGAATATATCTTGGCCTTCGTGCGAGCCCGTATGTGTGTTCTCGCTCCTCGTCTCTCTCAAGGAGCGGCGGGTTGGCCATTTTGCCGTCAATTGAGATCGGTTTGCTCACACTCCGGTCCCACATGTCAGTGATATGCCAAGAGAAGCCCGTTGACTGACAGGCCATACACAGACTTGGTTTTGCACCTTCATACTACCCTCCATCACAGTTTATAGAGCGCACTTCAACAATCTCTGGGACCAAGGCAACTAGCGATCGGCCTAAAAAATAGCATTGGTATTTATAGCATGGCGTCTATTACTAGAGGAAATAATGCGTACACACATGCATGCAGTGCTTCCACCCCGGGTACACACATGCATGCACTTACTCCACTTCGCATACACACCTACATCGAGAGAAAATTATGGGCTTGATTCGGTTACCACACCCTAATTAATTGAGCACTAAACCAAACACGTATAAATCTCTCTGGTGGTGGAAATGCATGAGAATTGAAGCGCGCCCTGTAAACTGTGACGGAGGGTAGTATGAGCGGATTCAAAGAAGAGCGTATTGATGGTTGCTTCTTCCGAGCAACTTACAGTGGGAAAGGTGGGGCTTATGATTTGACTGCTCATTACTGACTATTAGTGCAGCGCAACGACCGAGCTGAGTCTCCCATGCGGTTGTGCACTATAATTTGGTGCATGGCACATGGACCCGGATGCTGAATGGCTTCTGGCAATGCTATCAAGCTTCCAGCATTTGTTTACATAATTGAATATACAAATAATTTTCCACCGACATGAAATTGTACAATGCTCTGAAGCTTTCAGCTTTTGTTTCGTGTGTCTTGCCAGCTGGAAGGTTGTCTCGTTACAACATCAAAATCAAAATACTAGAAAGGAAACTAACATCCATGCTCTTTCGGAAAAAATAAAAAAACTAACTTCCTTGCCAATGCATCTCAATGATTAGCAGATCCGAGCTAATATTTACATCACAACTGAAGTCAAAGTTGTGAGAAGGTGTTAAATTAAAATTGATCCATGCTTTCATTGGTAGCAACTTCTCCCCAGCTCTGTCTAAATCAACAAGGCATGTTGGGAAAAAAAGTAGCTGTCAGGAGCATGCAACATTCCGATCATTTTGTGCAGTTCCACTAAAATAGAGCTGAGCGTCCCTGTTCCAAAGATATTAAGTGTGATTACAATAATAGAGGATTGTTGATGAAACAATAAACACACAAATAGAAGCCGGTCACCTTTGCAGTCTCTCTTAAGACTAACTAGTTGGAGAAGATTAAGCAAATAGTTGGAGAAGATTAGGCTCGGAGTTTGATGAGGAGGATAGAGCAAAACCAATCTCCCTTTGTGCAGTCGCACTGAGATGTAGAGACGTTGCCCGTGTGACATTTTAGTAGAACTGCACAAAACACTCTTAGGAAAAAAGTGATTTGTGCAGTTCACCAAAAGGTCGCAATAGCAACGAGGTGAAATGGATAGCCCTGTTTGCAAAAAAGAGGTAGAAAGGAAGCAATTACTGGCCAATAACAGTTGATGACACAAACGACGACAAAAAAGAAGCATATTCCTTGTCCTAAGGGAAGATAATAACACGGTTGTTTATCTAAAACATTGTGAGGACGAGATTGCAATATGGAAAGTATGCCGGACGAGCTAGGTTTTTGGCAAAGAACTAGGAAAGATCCACATGCAAGATTTTCCACATGCAGCAACGTGGGAAGATGGGCAGTGGAGCAAGGCTGGAGGGGAGGAAGCTGTACCTGGGGGTCGTTGGAATGTAACTAGGAGGGTGGCGGCAGGCGGGATCTACCCATACTGCGGCAGCGAGCAAGTTGCAAAGGCCCTACCACGCCTGAGCTTGCTTAGAGAGAACGACGGGTACCGCAGATCGGGACGTGTTGCCTCGACGACGTCGAACGGAGAAATGATGCACATCCTCCCTTTCTGCCGGCAGACGGGATGCGGCCGGATCAGTGACCAACGGTGAGAGAGAGAGAGAAGCCACCGCCGCCTTGTGTGAGATAGTGTGACGAGAGACAAACCCCGGTAGGCAGGCTCCATTGTATATAGAGGAGCGGATTTCTTTTTTCTCGATGACAATCATTTTATATTCTGTACCTGCCATTGTGGAATATAACTTTATTTAATACTAACACGTCAAGTCAAACTTTGTTCCGTGTACCCGTGGTACACGACCCTCCTTCAAGTAAACAACCGCTACATGCGTCAAATTATCACGTGGGCTGCCTTTTCGTACAGAAATGAGCTCCACTGTGTACCCGTGCGGGTGTGGCCGGGAACGAGACATGAGTACGTGCGTCGTACGTGCACCTCTTCTTTACATGCATTTACGTGCAGGTACGTACGTGGGTGGGTGTGAGAGAGATGGTTTGTGCGAAACAGAGGCAATGTGTCGATGATATCTCAAACAAAAAATGTAACATATGCAATGTGTGTGAAACAGAGGCCTGGATATATCATATATAGAGGGAGGGATCCACGAGAAGAGAGTGGAGGGATCATCGGCGTGAGATATCGATAGAATCGAATACAGGGATGAAGTGTGTGGGTGCGCGATCGATAAAGAGTGACATCGAATTTGTGTTTGCCCACGTCAAAGATACAGGGCGGCTGGCCTACTGGAATGTGAGAGGGCAGAGGTGCAGTTTGTCTCAGTGGCATGGATACCTACATATAGCATTTGACTATCGATGTGTGTGGCGGGGGGGGGGGAGGGGGCAGAGACATAACTATAGAGAGGTAGATCGACTGGTATATGTGTGGAGAAGGAGAGAGACCTAGCTATGTATTGAGGGAGATCGATTGGCATCCATGCATATGTGTAGCAGAGGAATAAGGTTGGGAGAGAGACAAAGGTAGAGTGTCGGAGGGTTGGTGGTGGAGTTGCTTCTCACAAATGGTGGGAGAGGCCTGCTAGACAAACGAAGGGTACGAGTGCAATATCAATAAGAGAGGGGATGTCTGCCTGTCTATGCACGTGCGTGTGAGAGATGGGTCTCGAGAGGTATGCAAGGATGATGAGGGGGGACGATATGGTTGTGGTAAGCAGACGTAACTACATAGGAAGATCAATTGTCGTGTGTCGGAGAAAGGGAGAGACATAACTAGTGAGGTACGTCGATCGGTGCATGGGGAAAAAGACTTATAGTCGACCTAGCTATATGCAGGGAGATCGGTAGGTATACATGCATGCATGTGTTAGAAGCAAATAAAGGTCCGGAGAGATGGACAGGGGGGAGAGGGGTGCGGCTAGGAGGTGGTACAAGAGGCCTACTATATCGAGGGGGGAGGAGTGTGCGAGTATGAGATCGATGAAAAGAGGGGCGGGAGTGTGCACCTGCGTGGAACCGTATTGGACATAGCGGGGCATGGACGGTGAGAAGAGAAGAGGGGAAGTGTGTGTTTGTGGTAGGCACACTTGGCTAGAGAGGTATATCGACCGGTGTGTGCCGGAAAGGAGGAGCCGGGGGGCCTACACACACCGTGGGTGAACGACCTAAAGGGAAACAACGAATGTGCGCGATGGAGGGGACGCTGAGGGAGGGTGAGAGGGAGGGCGGGCGTGTGCATGTACGAGAGAAAGTTAGCGCTAGCTACAAAGAGAAGGATTGTGTGGGTGTAAAAGACAAACAGAGATCATTATTCATTATAAAAATGTTGATTCAGATATTTGAAGAAGATATCATAGTGTTTTAAACCGACGCATGCATGAATATATAATGGTGATACACGTGGTGTGGTTATGAACATGTTACACTACATATAATATATAGAACATTTATTTGAATTTGTGATAATGTGTGGCTTTTGCAGCTCAGGGCTAAATACTTGTCATAATGTAAGGGGCGGGGCACTATACTTTGTGTGATAAACACAGTGTACGTATGAAACATGGTTTAGATTATGAAAATCTAGTTAGTACATCAAATGTACTATTATTTGGAATCAACATCAAGTGTATTCAAAATTTCGAATTTGAGTTCATATAGTACACATAGTTCATATCTATCTCTATAGTAATCATGTGGTGTGTTGTTAAGATAATACATGAATGATGGTTTAACTTGGCAACAATCATGATTGTAGATTCTTATTCAAATAGAGAAACGAATTCAAATTTAGTTCGAATTGCAGCGGTAGTATAGACATTTGCAAGGCACAAAAATGTTGGTCTGAGTAGGTTACATGCATTATACAGCCAGCAAAAAAATTTAATTGGACATAACATGGATTCATAGCTTTGAATAGCATTTGTATAGTAAAACGGGACAAGACTCTCTCTTTGTGTGGTGCGAATAGTTTTATTTTTTTTCATTTTTTTCGTTGAGGGAAGTGCGAATTGATTTGGTACGTACAATATTACACGTTAGGCTTGTCCCTAAAATTCAACACGCGCCTTGTTATCCCGAAAATTCAGATATCGTGCTCCCAAAACTCGCGCCTTCACAACCCGCGCCTTGCTATCCCGAAATTACAACGCGCGCGAAAACTCCCTCCAGCTGCCAAATCCCGACACGCGAAATCCCCCTTCTAACCCTGAGCCGAAAGGGCCGCTAGTTCAAATTGGTGGGGGTACTTTTGTAACACACCCTACATTTTGGACAAGCGCGTCCCTAAGTCATGGTTCCCCCCTCCTATCACCTCCTTTTCGCCATTCGAAATCCCAGGCCGCCATAACCTCTCTGCTCCAGCCGCGAAACCCCACCCTCCTCCGTCCGCCACCCCACCGCTGCCCAGCCGGAGCCTCTTCCCCGACGACGTTGTCCACCACAACAGCTCGACCTCCCTCATCCACCTCCCCGGATGAGGATCCGTCATTGATCTCATCGTCCCGCCGGTTCAGCTGCCCCGTCCTCCACCTCCAAGGAGCTGCTCCGATGATCGCCTCGTCTATCGCGGCTGATCCATCCCCACAGCGCCACCTTAACCTGCTCCACCGGAACCACAGCATCCTCACCGACTCCTCGGACAAAGCCGAGGCCTACTTGGCGCCACCAAAGAGGTTGTACACTCATCGCATCACACCTTCTCCTTAACTTGACCTCCCGGCTTCGACGGTGCTCGATCCCGCACCCCCATGGTGTGGCTACCTCAAAGCTGGCGCCGTGGGCGACATCTCCACGGCGGTTCTCCCCCAGTGCGAGGCCCCTTCGGCGGCGGCGTCCATACCAGCCGGATCTGCTGCTGCTGCTCCGGCTCTCGCTCGCTCGCGCTGCTGCCCCGGCTCTCGCTTGCTCGCTCGCGTTGCTGCTGCTCCGTATCTGGCTCGCTTGCGCTGCTGCTCTGCTCTCCCCCTCGCTCGTGCTACTGCTCTGCTTTTGCTCTCCCTCGCGCTACTGATGTTGCTACACGGGCTGTTGCAGCTACATGAGTTACTGCTCTGGCTCTAGTTCGCGCTGCTCCTCCAGGCGCTGCTGCTCTGGCTGCTATCTGCTACTGTGTTCCTCGTCGATTGCCTACTGATTTAGATCACTGTTTCTCTACTACTAGTGCTCGAGTGGCCTAAACTACATGTGAAGTGCCCCTCTGCTACCAGTGCGTTCAGTTTCGACAGTAACATTCAGATTCCACAGTAAATTTCAGTTTCGACAGTTAAGTCCAGAGTCAACAGTTTTTACCTCATCTGTTGTAGTCAGGTGTTTTTTGGTGATGTAAATTTTACGTCTATCACTTTTTGGTAATGTATTTTACATCATCTATTGGAGATGCTATTAGAATCCCACTTGAAATTAACGATGTCTGTCTTGTACTGCTTCAGCCTCGACGTCTTATGGCTCGCCGGAGCTGCTCCAATGATGGAACCATCCATCACAACAGAGCAGTGCCCTGGACTCCGTCTACAGATTCCTCAGATCTTCCTCCACACCTCCGATAGCCACCTCTGCCGCAACTTCTTCAGCGACCAACCCAATGATGCTGAGGTCCACACGGCTACGGCAAAGAGGTTGTACACTTGTCGCATCACTTATTACTCTACATTCATGTCGATCCATTAGGGCTATTTTGGTTCAAAGGAAAAAGTGAAGGAAAAACATAGCAATTGGAAATTTTCCTATGGCACTCTAGTATTCAATTATTCATGCATTTCGTTGAAAGGAATGGAGCAAAACATCCACCTGGACCTACTTTTCAAAATCCTATGCATGAAAACAAGACCAAGTGCATTAGTGGCAGAATAACATTCTAACTGTACACGCTTTCATATGGTTTCACTTTAATTTGGCCATGTTTCTTTGCATTCCTCTGCTCTTCCAATTCCTGTGAACCAAACACCCAAGTTGACAGAAATCCTGTGTTTACAAATGCTCTGTTTCCCACGTGCATTCCTATCCTATTCCGGTGTTTTTCCTATCCCTGCGTTTTTAGAATCCTGCAAGCCAAAGGAGCCCTTACAGAATTACTTTAGTTACAGGTAGGTGTCGAAGAAAACTTTGTGTGGTTTGTCCTGCTCCTGCCGCGATGTCGTCCACCTCACCTGAGCTGCTCCATCGACAGAAGCATCCACCAAACCATACATCACGACTCCTAACCATCTTTCGCCGCCTCAGATCTCCTTCCCTACCGCCGGCACCCACCGCAACTGCATCACCATCATCGACTCAGCAGATGAACCTGAGGAGTACACGGGTCCACAAGAGAGGTCGCACTCTTTTGTTTTTGCTTATGTTATGCATTGCTTAATATTACCTGCTACTTTATCATCCTGTTCACCTCTTAGACTCCTAGTCAGGTCCAAATTAATGTTCAAACTTGAGTTTTAAAATTACTTGTGGGGCACATATTGAGGCATCAATGAATAGTATCTCTGTCTATTATCTGGTTCACCTAGGGTATGCATATGTTGTTCATCTTGGGTGTTAAACAAATAGTAAAGCAATCATCATCTGTCTTTTTATTAAATTAAAGCTATCATCAGCCTGCTATCATTATTTTTGGATCCATCCACTGGTTGTTACCATCACTCTAGATTTCTGCATGCTCTCCTTACATAATCTCACTATATTTTTTTTGTATGCACGTCAGATATTGTACACAGTCATGCTGAACATGTAGAGAAAAAGAGAAGAGTTTTTCGCGGCAATACAATGTCATGCAGACATCGCTCCATGGTGGGTTCAATGGCAAACCCCCCCCCCCTCTCCAGATTGTAATCCAGAGGAAGATATCTGTTCTGAGGCGGATTCAGATGCAGCTGACCACTCCTATTTACCCCCCAAGGTGTTTGCTCTAACTTGGCATGATGATGTTGGTCATATCATGCATATGTTGCCTTGCAGTGCCTACTTTCGACATCATATATGTCATCTGCTTAGTTTAGACATGTTCTGTAATGCCACCTGTTTAGTTTCTATATCATATATGAGAATTATGCAGTCTCGGCTCTTTTAGCCAGCCATAATATATGTGAAATATGCAATGCCATCCTGTTTAACCAGTCATCATATATTTGAATGATATCTTGCCAATCCTTTTCTTCATTACATTTCCATTTGTCGAGAATGTTTGTACATTAAACTACTCTTCCTGTGAATCAGCCATTTGAGTGGGTGATGGAAAAATCTGGAGTGAAAACAAGGTCTTCAGAGCAGACAGTGCTACTTGTCGAAGCAGATCTCTTGCTGGGTCCCGATAGCTCCTCAGAGATGGATTCAGAGACAGATAATCAGTCCTATTCCCCCACCGAGGTGCATGCTCTAACTTGGCACGGTTATACTGCTCATATCATGCATATGGTGTCTTGCATTGCATAGTTTAGACATCATATACACAATATTCAACACCATGTTGTTAGTTCAGACATCATATATGTGAATGCCCTTTGCTTAGTATATAAATCACATATGTGAATTAAATCATGCGATCCTGATTACTTATAGATAACATGCACGTGAATTATGTCATGTGAACCTGTTTACTAAAGACATCATATAATTATCTCATGCCATCCTGTTTAGTTAGTCATCATATCTTTGAATTATGTCATGCTATGCTATCTAGTTTAGATAGACATCATTTATGTGAAATTATGTCATGCTATCCTTTTTAGTTAAACAATATACATGTCAACTATTTCATGCCCTCTTTTTTCCACGCTATCTATTGCATCTGTCTCTCATACAAGGTCTGTACATTCAACTATGTTTCCTGTTTATCAGCCATTTGAATTGGAGTGGGTGATGGCAGTATCTAGCGGAGTAAAAACACGGTCTTCAAATAAAACAGTGCTACCTCTTGGTGGAGATAGCACCCCGGTTGTACATGCACAAGAACCATCCCTACCACACATAACCCAGACTCTCGCAGATTGTACCCCTACTGCGATGGACAGAGAACCAGCTTCACCCAATCTAACCCCAACCCCAGCAGATAGTAACCCAGTTCCTATTGACACAGCACCATCTCCACCACAGAGCTCCCAAACAAGAGCAGTTAGTAAGGCAGCTCCAGTGTCCAAAGCGCCAGTACTACCACGGCGAACCCCAACTCCACCAGTTAGTACACCTATTCCCGTGGAGGAAGCACAACCAGCCATTCGTAGTTTAGCATCTATCGCATTTGATGTTGTTAAATCCTATGTGCGTATCTTCCCATCATGGAAATATTATACTGAAGATGAAGGAAAATGCCAGTTGTAGGTGTTCGTCCAGGAGTTATGTGTAAGTAATGTTATTCATGGCAATTACTTTGCTTTGTCCCATACATTCTACCTCCATGATGGTTATAATACAGCAAATTTTCCCATTTTTCTCTATAGAGAAGGACCGATTTGGAAACTCAGGATGAGGTAACCTGTGCTAATACCTCTGCTATCTTCAAGAATGCTTGGTGGCAGTTTAGCCTAGGCATTCGGTCTTTTTGGTTTGTTTGGTCCGGTCTTTTCGGTCTTCCAAGAATTCGGTCTTCCATAATTGAAGACCATAATAATTTTGGTCTTTTCGGTTCTTCACTATTCGGTCTTCGGTCTTCGGTCCCGACCAAACAGACCAAATAAATTGCTACACCTCATATTCATGTTATTTCCGGTAACAAACTGCATGTGTGTACAGAGGTGCATATGTACTGAGACAACAAATGTGTGTATAGATGTGCATCTGTACATAAGAAAGTTCAGACAAGTAGTAGTTGTATTGTATGCTTTCTTACCTTCAGATGCGAGATGGAGCACGGGAAGAAGACAGTAGACAGCGGTCCGGTGACCAACGTGTAAGAGGATGAGGTGGTGATGAATTGTAGCTCGGATGGTTGTGAAGAAAAGGAGAAATGAGAGTACAACAGCTTTTTTTTAGAATAACGAGAGTGCAGTAGCTGGTTGCCTGTGAATCATGAGATGTATGTATCTCGCTTATGACCTTGGGCTGGCCGGATGGGCCTTTGGTAAATATGGTCTTACACTCTTGCGTATGGGCTTTTTTAGTTCGGTCTATATGGTCTATTCGGTCTTGAAGACAGGAGGACCAAACAGACCGTAATTAGTTCGGTCTTCTGTTTGTGCGGACCGTATTTTTTTTGGTCTTTTCTAGTTCGGTCTTTTCGGGTTCGGTCTCGGTCTTTTCGGGTTCGGTTTTCGGTTTTTATGCCCAGGGTGAGTGGCAGTATCGGAATTACTTGAAGAAAACGTACTTCACTGGCAAAGAAACTCATCAAATTCCCTTACGTTCTCCTGATACACATTTACGGGACGATGACTGGGAATGCCTTGTTATGTACTGGTCCCGAACCAAGAATGTGGTAAGGTCTATGAGCTCATTTTTTATTTTGAAGTACTATATGCCTGCGTCTTACTGTACTCTGTTCGTGTAGAACAAGTGCTTAAACCTGAAGAACAACTGTTCTCATTTAAGATTCCGTTGCTATCGTGCATACTGCTTTGCTCTTGTATCACTGTATTTACTCATACAAACTTATTTTTAAATTGAAGGATCCAATTGAAACTCCAATGGCACAACAGGTATGTTTAAGCATGTTTCTTTAACAGGTTTGCTCTTATAAATAGCTTTGTTGATTTCAATTTCAATTGTGTATACACTTGACTTCTCATATCATGCACATTACCAGCATCACAACAGAGCCAATAGTGTTGTTGTACATTTAGACCCGTGGTACCCATCTGAAATCTTGTTGTGCTGTGTAGTTTCCCACGCTTTGTATTCTTTCAATGCTGCTTTGTCTTGAACTGATATGATTTGAACCGTGTCTCTATTTTGATTTCACAAGACAATGCAGTGACCATAGGACATAGATATATGTTTGTTTGATGTTTTATTATGTACTACTTGGCAATAGAAGACTTGGTAGTTTAATCCTATCCACCTTACTAATGAACTGGTTCACCGAAATGAGTTTCATATACTACATGCTAAACCTGTTATGTGTCTGCTTGTTTCTTCTTTTAGAATGCTGATAGAATATTGGGGAAGAGTGTCTTATTAAGCAATGGTAAAGGAAGTAATGCAGATAAGGTTTTGGATAGTGAGACATCCTTGTTTGTCTCCAACAAAGCTGATAAAACAACTAAGGAAAACTATCTTGAAGATAGTGAGACAACCCCAAAGTCCTACCTTGGTGTAGTGTTCGAGTTACTGGCCACTACCGCTGGCACAAGCTATTCGAACTCACTGTCTGAATTAGTTCGGTTTCTTGAGTCTCAACTACAAGCTGAAAGACATCGATCAGCTGTGCTGCGACAAGAAGCTGAAGGACTGCGGAAGTCCCTGGAGAATTCAGATGTATACTTTCTGGTGCAACAGCAAGCGTTGGAGGATTTTAGCGCCAAACAGGAGAAAGCTAATAAGCTTGCTAAGCTTATTGCCAGCATGGTGGATACCCAGGATAACGTTTCTTGAGCTCTTGTGAAGTTGTTTCAGTTGTGTACTTGTTTTGCTGCTGCGTTTATTTGCACTAGTGGCCAATTTAGACGGCCAGTGTATGTAATATGCTGCTTTGTTCCCTATATTTGCACTGGTGGTGAACTTTGATGCCCAGTGGATGTAATATGTATAATAGCCATAATAGCCTAGCGTTAGTTGCTTGCTTATTTATTTCCTTATTGTCTTGTTTATTAGTTGTTTGCTTGTAGTCACTGCAGTTCTTTTTCCGCATTTTTCTAGTGGCCACAATAACCTATTTTTATAACTAGGCCGCAATAACCATGGCAACACACGGACCGTTGTAACCATAGTCCTGATACCTGCTGTAGTGACCATGGGCTTCCTACGGGCCGTAGGATCCATGGGCCTTCTACGGGCCGTATACTCGTTGGGCCAAACATGGGCCGTACTATTCATGGACCAATGACGGTCCGCAAAATGGGCCGTAAACGGGCTAGACTGGAAATCGTCTGTTTATGGCCCGACCATAACGGGCCGTTAATAGGATGTATTTGATGATGGTATGAGAACAGCCTAACGGTTAACGG
Organism: Thinopyrum elongatum; assembly: GCA_011799875.1. Classification (NCBI taxonomy): domain Eukaryota; kingdom Viridiplantae; phylum Streptophyta; class Magnoliopsida; order Poales; family Poaceae; genus Thinopyrum; species Thinopyrum elongatum. The sequence goes on from CM022299.1 coordinate 489,013,937, forward strand.
GCCACAAATGGGCCAACTGTAACCACGGGCTGAATTTGGCCCACAAGCGGAACAGGCCAGTAACGGACCATAAGTAACCGAATTCTGGAAATGATCCCAAGAATAAATGGGCCCTTAGAAGGCCGAAAGTTAACACGGGCTGGAAACGGCCGATGGAATAATGGGCCGCTAATGGGTATAAAGCGATACACTGTTCATTATGGGCCAATTTCACCTCGGGCCTTTAATGGGCCCGGCGTTACAAAGGGCCTCATATGGGCCGAATGATGTCATGGGCCATACATGGGCCGGAAGTTACAACGGGCTGGAATCATATTGGACAGCCCAGATGACACTACTGGGCATAATTCGGATAGGCCATAACGGGCCGTGAGTTAGTGGGCTGTAAATGGGCTTTATGCGAATAGGCCGTTAACAGGCTTTCCGTGGGCCGGCCCGCTACCTTTTGACCAAGTCAAACGGGCTGGCCGTTTCACCGGAATGGGCCTCTGTTGGGCCATGCCACGTGTCGACGTATCATAGGCGCCTTCAGTCCAATGAGTGGATGACATCTGTCCCAACGGTGAGCCGACACGTGGTTCCTCCGGCCATTGAGAATTTTACACGTGGAAAATCCCCATTGGTTCGGGCTATTAACGGGTTATCGGATTCAAACCAGAACCCGATAGCTTAACGGCGACCCGTTATGGTGGATGCCATGTGTCGGCTACCCTTGACGAAAGCACTTCCATGACGCGCCATTTATCGTCATGGAAGTGGACACTTCTGTGATGATAATTTTGGTATTGTCATGGAACACTTCTACGACAGCACAGGTATGACTATCTTGATTCTGTCATAAAATCGTCATGGATGTACATGCATGACAGAAAACGTGACCTACTGTGACAAACACGTATCATCACGAAAGTGTATTTTTTTTGTAGTGCAATCTAGACACCATCACGAAGAGGTTCATCATCCTCATTGGTGCCTCTCCGATGATGCGTGAGTAGTTCATTGTAGACCTACGGGTCCGTAGGCAGTAGCTAGATGGCTTCTTCTCTCTTTTTGATTCTCAATACAATGCTCTCTTGGAGATCTATTTGATGTAACTCTTTTTGCGGTGTGTTTGTTGGGATCCGATGAACTTTGAGTTTATGATCAGATCTATATTCATGAAAGTTATTTGAGTTCTTTGATCTCTTTTATGCATGCTTACTTATAGCCTCATATTTCTTCTTTGAATCTTTTGTTTAGTTAGGCCAACTAGATCGATTTTTCTTGCCATGGGAAGAGGTGCTTTGTGATGGGTTCGATCGTGCGGTGTTCTTTCCCAGTGACCGAAGGGGCAGCAAGACACACATGTATCATTGCTATTGAGGATAACAAGATGGGGGCTATTCCTACATGAATAGATCTCGTCTACATCATGACATCGTTCTTATTGCATTACTCCATTTTTCCATGAACTTAATACACTAGATGCATGCTGGATAGCGGTCGATGTGTGGAGTAATAGTAGTAGATGCAGGTAGGAGTCGGTCTACTAATCTTGGATGTGATGCCTATATAATGATCATTGCCTAGATATCGTCATAATTATCCGATCTTCTATCAATTGCCCAACAGTAATTTGTTTACCCACCGTATGCTATTTTCTTGAGGGAAGCCACTAGTGAAATCTACGGCCCCCCGGTCTATTCTTTATCATATTTGCTTTGACATCTATTTTTATTCACTTTTATTTTCAGATCTATCTTACCAAAAACCCAAAAATACATTGCTGCACTTTTTTGCTAGTTATTTTATTTCGCGTTTTATCGAGAGCTATCTATCCAATCTATACAATTTTTTATCCCGTCAACTTGACAATTTCTGGCACCGTTACCCGTAGAGGGATTGACAACCCCTCCTAATCATCGGTTTGCAAGTATTTATTATTTGTGTGCAGGTACCGTTTACATAGTGTTGCTTGGTTCTCCTACTGGATTGATACCTTGGTTTCATAACTGAGGGAAATACCTACCGTAGTTGTGCTGCATCATCCCTTCCTCTTTGGGGAAATACCGACGTAGTTCAAGCGACATCAGCCAGTGGCCATTATTGAGGTCAAACTCCTTCTCCGACGGCATCTTCACATCGAGTCACTGAGTCGGTTTGACGATGGTGGCGAGGAGGAGCACGTGGGGACGACGACGGCCTCGAGGAAAAGAACGGTGATAGCAGGGACATACCTCTAAGGTGGACGAACGGCGGCACGAGGGCCAGACAGATCTAGGCCATCTCTGTGGGCCACGCTCCTCCTACCGAGGAAGATGACGGCGGCGCCCAACATGCACAGCTTTGCGCTTCGCACCGAAAGCTGCTAACACCCCCTTCCTCCTCCTCCGCCGCTGCAACGACATCGCCATCGTCACCACACAGCTTCAGCTCCCAATCGTCGGCGCCGCCATCCTCCCGACGAAGCTATAGCTCCATTGCCCATCGACCTCCACCTCCGCCTCCCAAATTACCGAGAAGCAGCAGGAGGGCGGGGCGGCGGGCGCGGGGAGGCTACAGAGTCGCGGGTCGGCAACGAGCGCTCAAGGAAGGAGAGGTGAACACGAGAGAAGGGAGAGGCGGCAGTGGGCGGGGAACTGGTCGGGAAGCAAAGAGGGAAGGGGAGGTTGCATGCGTCGGTAGGGTTGAGACGTGGGGATTGAGGCGACTTTCCTGGCTCTCATTTTTTTTCTTAATGAAGTAAACGAGGAGGGCATGGGCGAGCAAAGGAGACATGGCTAGCCAATCACAACCATTCACCCGCACAGTGCTTGCTGCCGACGTGGCTATCACGAGAATGCGCACATCGTGTCTAGCTTATTGTTTTGGATAGAAGGGAATCACCAATGACTCATCGTTCCCAAAATGGCAATGCACTCACACCAGCAGAAATATTTTAAATTTACAAGATAACACATTTCAAATATAGGGTTACATGCTGCCCTCTAGAAAGTAAGAGGTGAGGCATGTGTGCTCTCTTGAAATAGAAGATGTAGAGTTTTGTCCGTTAGTGTGGACACATGTGGAAACTTCTCGATATCGAGCAATAAACTCAACTATAAGCTAGTATTAATGCTTTTGCGAGCCATGAAATGTAAATGAATTGACATAGTTTATTTTTACCTTAGCAGTCATCATTGATAAAAAAAAGGTTGTACCCCACATTTTTTTGCACCATCTTGTTTTGGAATGTCTATTGATGTCTAGTACGCAACTTTATTCTTGTAGACTCGTGTTGGGCCTCCAAGCGCAGAGTTTTGTAGGACAGTAGCAATTTTCCCACAAGTGGATGACCTAAGGTTTATCAATCCGTGGGAGTCGTAGGATGAAGATAGTCTCTCTCAAACAACCCTGCTACCCTGCAACATAGAGTCTCTTGTGTCCCCAGCACATCAAATACAATGGTAAATTGTATAGGTGCACTAGTTCGGCGAAGAGATGGTGATACAAGTGTAGTAATGATAGTAGATATTGATTTTGTAATAGGAACAATAAAAAACAACAAGATAGAAAGTAACAAAAGTGAGCACAAACGGTATTGCAATGCTTAGAAACAAGGCCTAGGGTTCATACTTTCGCTAGTGCAATCTCTCAACAATGCTAATATAATTAGATCATATAACCATCCCTCAACGTGAGATGAAGAATCACTCCAAAGTTCTTATCTAGCGGAGAACATAAGACGAAATTGTTTGTAGGGTACGAAACCACCTCAAAGTTATCCTTTCCGATCGATCTATCCAAGAGTTCGTACTAAAATAACACCAAGTTATCCTTTCCGATCAATCTATCTAAGAGTTCGTACTAAAATAACACCATATGATACACATCAACCAACTCTAATGTCACCTAGACACTCCAATGTCACCACGAGTATCCGTGAGTTGATTATATGATATGCATCAAACAATTTCAGATTCATAATACTCAATCCAACACAAAGAACCCCAAAGAGTGCCCCAAGATTTCTACCAGAGAAACAAGGTGTAGTGGTGGGCTCATGGCAGATGCCATGGGATGGCTAAAGAGAGGAACATGCAAGAGGCCATCGGTGGGATCCAGAGGCGAGGTTGGTACGAGCGAGCGTGAGTCGCAAGACGTACCTAGGTTCGGGGCTCTCCGGAGAGATAAGAACCCTAGTCCTGCCGAGTGTGGTTTATATGAGGATGGTACAAGCTTGCTCCTAGAGCTATTTTGGGGAGGAAGGAAGGCAGGCCAATGCATAGACTGCTCCCTCTCCGGATGTGTGTGTGAGTATGTGTGTGTGGCTAAAGAGTCGACCCTCTGCATGGAGGAGCACCGGGGGGTCTTATAGGCTGGCCTCTCGGGGTTACAATGGTAAAGTTACATGGGCGCGGGGCCGGGTTGTCAGTGTCTAGGAGCCGGCAGTGGGGGCCGCCGGGGCGCTGGGTCTGCCGGGTCCGTCGGGTGCGGGTCTCACTGGGTCCGTCGGGTGCGGGCCGTACCGGGCCCGCCGGGCGCGGTACGGCCAGCTGCTGGGTACTGTAGTCACGCCATGCGGGACGTCATGGGACGGCCGCGCCGTCTTGCTACAGGGTCGCACCTCCGAGACGCCGCCCGCCCCAGGCGGTGGCTTGGTCGGCACGACAGCTGAGCCCGCCGGGGCTGGCGTAAAGGGGGGTGCACTATAGCCATGCTTGTTTGTCGATGGAGGTTTGTCTTGTGGGAGCCGGCCGGCATGCGCCAGCCGGCTTGACCGGGCCGCGGCACCTGGCCTGGTTGCGCTGGGAAGCCAGCCAGGGATGCGCCGGATTGAGGGGCGTTGCCAGCCCTGATGTTTTGAAAGGATCCAGGTTCCGTTGCCTGCCCGGTGTCCACCCCCCCGACAGTAGTCCCCGAAGCTGTGAAGGCTCGCCGGCTTCAGGTAGGGGGGCCTTCGTAGTTTCACCCCCTCGAGAAGGCGGCTGGGTTGATGAAGCTTGGGGCTGCCGGGTCCGGCAACACCCATTGTGTGCCGGCTTCCAGAAGACGGATCGCGGCACCCCGGTTGGGACGGGAAACCGAGGCGTCCGCCGAGTCTTGAAGGGGAAGGGACGCGCCCCCCGCGGCCCGACGCAGGCGCCATGTGATGAAAAGGGGTCGGCGAGGCCCTGCCAGGCCACACGCATGATGGGACCCAACAGCGGGCTGGGCCCCGCCATGCCGCGGCCTCGGCCCACGCGTGGGGATTGATTGCGGCCACCGCGGACAATTGTACTTCTCGGGGTAATTAATTCGTGTGGGAAATGTGCCCACTGTAACACCCCTATGTAATGGTGGCACAGTAATCCATCATGATGATGCTAAGCTACTGTGATTTGCAAATGATAATCTTGTTGGATAATTCTCTCATTTTGAATTCCTCTCAGAATTCAAATTCAAAATCAAGTGTAAAATAAAGTTGCTCAAAACTTGCTAGAAAAATGTTCATCATTTGACAAAAATTCCATAACAATTATTTGTTAAGGAACACAACGTCACTCTTGTGCAAAGATGAGCACTAGCAATTATGACAGCACCAATTCAGCATTTTTAAATGCTATTCTATTTACGAAAAATCCAAATGAAATCATTTGCTCACCAAACCATTTTATGACAGTGCATAATATTGCATTGTAATTATGTGGTTAAGTCACATATTTTATAAAAATCAAATTGTGGCCAAACAATTTACAAAACAGAAGCTAAAAATAGAAAACAGGAAAATAGAAAAAGGCCTAGTGCTTACTGTGCACTTAGGCCTGCGTGCTACAGGTTTTGGCCCAGCCCACCTAGCCTCATCTCCCTCCTCCTGCTCGCTGTCACTCTCCCACGTCGACACGGCGCCGAACGCCTCGCTGTCGGCCATCCCATGGTTCCCCGGTGCCTATATGGTCTTCCCTGAGCCCCCTCGCCGTCCCCACGAACCCTAGCCGCCAGTTCCCCCTCTCGCCCCCTCCTCGCCGCTCTCTGCCTCGCCAGATCCCCCTCGCCCAAGTGCCATCGCCGCCGTCCAGCTCCCACCACCGCGGCCACCGACCGCCCCGTGCCTCAACGCCATGCCCTGAAGCACGACCGTCATCCGCCTCATCGTCCCCGACCGCGCACGCGAGCCGGGAACCACCGAAGCGCCCGCAGCGCGATCGTCTTCCTCCTCCAGACGCCGGAGCTCCGCCACCATCTGCTTCACCGGACCTCCCCGAGCTCGTTACCTAGACCCTACGCCCCGCGGTGAGCTCCTGCGCCCGTCCCTACCCCCTCTACCAGGCAGTAGCTCGCCCCCGATGCACTCGCGCTCACGCCACCTCGGTCGAGCTCGCCGGTGTGGCCCCTGCGGGCTGCAGTCCGCGCCCGTGCTCGCGTTCGCATTCAATGGCACCATCCGAACCCGTAGCGCCTGTCCGCTGCCCTCCCCGTGGCCCTTGGCGCCGATCCCACGTTCGCCCGAACTCCGGCGACCGCCGCCGTGCTCGCCGCCGTCGTTGTAGAGTGTTTCCGGCCGGGCCACTACCACCACGCGACGCGCCGCTCTGCGATCGCTCGATTCCGCCCATTCGCGCTCGATTTGGTGGCCGGAGAATGAATCCCGACCACCTCCCGAGCCCCGCCGCCGCTGGAATGGTCGCCGGTGTCGCTCCGGCTGCCGTGCTGACCTGGCGTCGGTGGGCCCTGCCTTAGTGTCACTGACCGTGGGCCCCACGGGCCCCAGTTGACCCAGTTGACTGGGTGAACTGCTGACTGGGCGCCGTGGCCCACTGACATGTGGGTCCCGCCTGATTAAACGAATTAAAATAAATAGTTAGTCAGTTAATTAGTTAGTTAAGACACTAATCACCCACTGACAGTAGGCCCCACCCACTAATTAACTTAATTAGGTTAGACTAACCCCTCTGTTAGTGCCACAGTCACTGACATGTGGGTCCCAGTGACCCCACATGTCAGGTTTGACCTGGCCAGCCGGTCAGTTGACCTGCTGACATCATCATGACGTTCTGCTGACGTCACAATGCACTGTTTCGGATAATGTTAATTTAAATAATAAAAATAATTCCAGAAAATGCTAAAATCTTTAGAAATTCATAGCAATTAAACCGTAGCTCAGATCGAAAAACTTTTTACATGAAAGTTTATCAGAACGGCGAGACGAAGCTGACCGTGCTATCTGTTTCCATGTCAGGATCCTCTACGTAGGTGAACCCATAACTTTTTGCCCGTTTCCGTTAGGTGAATAGTGCATATACACCGGTTAATAATTCCAACTTAAATCCTAAAATAACTAAAATGCTTTAGACATGTCTTTAGGTAACCCTGCACTGCACGTTAGCATGATACGCTCCGTGTTACATATGTTTGATGTTTATTTATCTGTTTCCTCCCCCTCTTCTCTCTCGGTAGATCTCGGTATCGACGTAGTCCCCGAGACCGACGCAGCTCCAGAGATCGACTACGCCCCTGACGACCAGATCTTTGCCACAAAGCTTCCAGGAAAGCACCCCCCCTTGAGCATGCCTATATCGCCTATTCTCTTCTTTCTTGTGCTTGCATTAGAATTGCTGCTGCTACTGCTTTACCTATTCTGATGCATAGCCTGTTTATTGTAACCTGCTATTGATACCTTACCTGCTTATCTAAACTGCTTAGTATAGGCTGGATAGAGACCCCAGTGACCCCACTTGTCCCGGATGCCCCGCTGAATTATTAGAAGACTCAACAACCAGGCCCCGGCACCGCACATCACCCACCTTAGTTGTACGACACTGCAGCGTTACTATCAAGCACCGAGGGTGATACCTCGTTTAGCACTTCTGATGTTAACTCTGTAGAGTAGCTATTCGGTCGTGCACATCGAGGGTGATTCCTCCTTCACCACTTCCGATAACGACGCTGTCGTGCAACACCTCAAGCGTGAACCTCGAGGGTGATTCCTCCTAAGTTCACCTTGACGGATACATCGAGTAGGAATCCAACGAGGGTGATACATCGGATTCCCTGACGTTATGGACACACGGATACTTGGACCTTACTACTATTACTTGGAAAGGCGGGTCGACCCTGAGGGGTACCCGCGAGTGATGTGGAGACGGGTTGACCTGGAGGGTGCCCGAGAGATAAATACGAGGTGTGGCCGGGCATTCTTAGCCCTTGCCGCAAGTCCTCGAGATGGGGCGACGGGGTCACATTGATCGTGAGTCTCTGCTCGTTACTGCACTATCAATACACTAACGATTTGGATATGTGATCTGAGTGGGCCTCTGGCCCGATAGCACTAACCATCACGCGGGAATAGTTATGGGCACTCTGCATCGTGGTATCAGCCGAAAGCTCTGTCAGACGTCCAGTTTAGCATCGCGGCACGGTTGGGCCAGCGCCATCCTGTAGTGGTGGTACCGAGATTCGCCCTGCATGCAACGACCCGGAGTGCACAGGGCGATGGCCCAAGACCCCTGAGTGCTTAGGATGTTGACCGACGGGGACCTCTCTGCTAAGCTTTAGGTAGGGCTGCGGTGTGTCATTTGGCCGAGGCCGGGCATGACCCAGAAAAGTGTGTCCGACCGGAGTTAAGCGAGCGTGGTGGGTAAGTTGGTGCACCCCTGCAGGGAAGAACTAATCTATGCATAGCCAGATCCTCGGTAACGGACGCTCGGAGTTGTATCCCGATTGATACAACTAGAACTAGATACTTGTGATGAGAAATGGATAGTATGGCTCTGGGATGGCTTTCTCGCAGGGAGTCGAGAAAGGATCTCTAGGTGAGGTTGAGACTTATTAATACTACTACTATATACTATGCTAATCTACACTCTTCTAATGCTGCAAGACCGCTGAAGATGCTAGTCTTCGATAGGACTAGGCCTTCTCTCTATTCTGGCATTTCTGCAGCCCAGTCCTCATATACAGCCTTTCTTTGATAATGTTGCATATGTAGTGTAGATCCTTGCTTGCTGAGTACTTCGGATGAGTACTCACGGTTGCTTTGCTTCCTCTTTTTCCCCATATCCGTTTGATGCAACCAGATGACGGAGCCCCTGAGACAGTTGTCCCCGCCGACGGCTACTACTACTACACCGAGGATGGATACTACTACGAGCTGGCGAGACGACCAGGAGTAGGATCGGAGGGTCCCAGGCAGGAGGCCTGCGCCTTTCGATCGTAGCTTTTGTTTTGCCCCGCCTTTCTAAAGGCTTATCTGTTTCTGTTTCATATATGTACTCAGATATCTGATGCTTCCACTGATGCTGGTATGCGAGCTTATGTATTTGAGCCCTCGAGGCCCCTGGCATGTAATATAAAGCTTGTATGACTTTATTTATGATTTAGAGTTGTGTTGTGATATCTTCAAGTGAGTCCTTAGGCTTGATTGTGTGCATTTGCGTGTATGGTTAGTGCACGATTAAGCCGGGGGCGTCACAGGTTGGTATCAGAGCCGACTGACTGTAGGAACCCCCTCTCCAACTCCTTGGCCGAAGTTGAGTCTAGTACTTGAAAACTATTTTACTAACATGGCTGTGTGGCTTACGAGCCGACGTCACCAATTGGGTGGTAATAGGATCTTTTATTCCTCTTCCTTACTCTAGGACTCTGATCTCTCTTCCCTTTCGGGTTAAAATTTTACTAACTCCAACATTAGGTTCTCGTGATCACATCCACCCGGAGTTCTGAAATTACCCCCCTTTTCTTCAAGATTTTGGGCCAGGTTCTGCTTGCAGGATGCTTTTATCGAGGGCACCCTGTGTTGTCACTTGTAGATTCCTCGCCCCAGCAATTTTCTCCGACGTGATATAGCCTTTGCTATGTCACGTTGTTGTAATCCTCACCGCGTGCCTGCGCGCCGCCTAGTTTGTCTAGCAGCGTGCGTTTCCGAACTCCTACCGCTGTTTGTGTCCAACTCCGTGCATAGTTTTGTATGTCTTTAATGACTGCTAATATGTACCTGATGCCCTCCTTGTTCATTGCTCATGTTACATCATGAATAACTCCATTCACATGCAGTTGTTATTTCTAAACTGCCCCTATTATTTTTGGTAGGATGGCTGACGATCCTCCACCTCCACCTTATATTGCCGCAATGATGCAGCAGTTTGAACTGAATCGTCAGTTTATGACCAGAGTAATGGCTCAGTTTCCAACTCAGAATGCTCAGCAACAGTCTGCTCCAATAACTCTGCCAGAATTCGTGCGCCTCAATCCGTCCACTATTCACAGCTCGACTGATCCAATGGATGCTGATGATTGGCTCCGTGACATTGCCTTCCAGATGAAGTCGGCTAATGTTATCCTTGACAGTTACGTCACCTATGCGACGTATCACCTGAGGGGTTCAGCTGCTCAATGGTGGGAAAGTCACAAGGGTATGTTGCTTGCTGAAATGGTAACCACTTGGCAGGAATTTCAGTCAGCCTTTCATGCACGGTACATTCCTCAAGGTCTGAAGGACCAGAAGAAGCAGGAATTCCGCAAACTCACACAGGGCACAATGACTGTGGATGAATATCAGAGGAAATTTCTCGAATTGTCCCGCTATGCTGAAGATGACGTCTGCACTGACGCTCGCAAGCAGGAGAAATTCCGTGAAGGACTGCATACTGATATAAACCTCGCACTTGCAGTCCATGATTGCACAGACTTCGCAACACTTGTCAGCCAATCTTTCCAAGTTGAAACTGCTCTGACTAAGTACCAGAAGTCGCTCAAGCGTACTCGAGATGTCGGCTCGTCTTCGGGTCAGCCTGCTCGGAAACGTCAAGTCTGGATCCCGCACAATGTTTTTCACCGCCCAGCTCTAGCACCGAGGCCGTCTTATGTTGCACCTCGTTTGCCTCCACCGTCGAGACAGCTAACGATTCAAGGTGGACAGTCCAATGTTGTGACCCCATCCCATAATGATGGTTTATGCCGCAAGTGTGGACAGCCAGGGCACCGTGCTTTCCACTATCATCAGGGTCAGCCGCAAAATTCATCACGTCGTCCTGTTGATCATGAGAAGGGCCGTCGAAACCATCGCAACAGAAGCTATGGTGTCAGGCCGCCTGCTATGAATTATGGTCAAGTCACTCACGTCAAAATGGGAGAAGCTCGTGAGTCCCCTAAAATTGTGATGGGAACTCTGCCAGTTAATTCAGTTGCAGCTTCTGTTCTCTTTGATTCTGGGGCATCACATTCCTTTGTGTCTCAACAATTTGCTCAATGGCATGAGCTACCTCTAGAGTTGTTGCCCACCCCATTAGTGATTATCACTCCCCGTTCCAGGTGGCAAACCAAGATGGTAAGTCACAACAATCAGATCAGAATTGAAGGGTTGATGTTCTCTGCTTTCCTTATTGCTCTTGGACCTTCCGACATAGACATCATTCTCGGTATGGACTGGTTGACCGCCCACAATGCTTTGATTGACTGTGCCGCTAAGAAAGTCCAACTTACCCATCCTTCTGGCCAGACAATCAAATACTCAGCTCGAACAGTTCAGAATGCCGAGAATCAGATATATGTTCTGAATGCATTGAATGCTTCACCTCTTGAAGGCATCGAGAATGTTCCAGTTGTTCGTGATTTTCAAGATGTCTTTCCAGAAGAACTTCCAGGAATACCCCCTGTTTTCTCGGCCTTGCAAGCTATTGCCGTCGCTTTGTCGAGAATTTCTCAAAGATTGCTAAGCCTTTGACTGATCTGCTTCACAAAGGAGTTAAGTTTGAGTGGACAGAAAAATGTCAGGAAAGTTTTCAAACACTTAAAGATAAGTTGACATCTGCCCCAGTACTTGCTCCTCCAGATTCTCGCAAAGACTTCATGATTTATTGTGACGCATCCTGTGAAGGATTAGGCTGTGTCCTAATGCAAGAGCGTAAGGTGATTGCTTTTGGCTCTCGACAGTTATGCCCGCATGAAGAGAACTATCCAGTACATGATCTAGAACTAGCTGCTGTCATTTATGCGTTGAAGTTGTGGCGACATTACCTCCTCGGTAATCGTTGCGAGATCTACACGGATCATAAAAGTCTGAAGTACTTGTTCACTCAGCCATCTCTGAATCTCCGTCAGCAAAGATGGATGGAGGCCATTACAGACTATGATTTGGGTATTTGTTATACCCCTGGCAAGGCTAATGTAATGGCTGATGCTTTGAGCCGTAAATCCTACGGCTATGAACTGGAAGTCCAGCTACAGCAACTACTCCTGTATGAAGAACTGCGAAAGCTAAATCTCGAGATAGTTCCTCAAGGATACCTAAATACCATGGTTGTTGAACCAGACCTTGAGAAGGCTATTAAGAGTGCGCAAGCTAAAGATGCTGAAGTTGATTTGATGAAGAAAGATCTTCACCTTAAAAAGTATAGGGATTTCTCGCTGTCTAAAGATGGAACCTTGTATTTCAGAGACCGCATTGTCGTACCTCGCTTCGAGCTAATGACTGACAAGGTCATGAAGGAGGCACATGATACACCATTGTCTATTCATCCGGGTAGCACCAAGATGTATCGTGATCTCTGACAAAGGTACTGGTGGTCTAGAATGAAGCAGGATATTGCTCGATTTGTTGCTGAATGTGATGTGTGTCGTCGTGTTAAAGCAGAACATTAGAAGCCTACTGGAATTCTACAACCCCTTCCTATTCCTGTATGGAAATGGGATAAGGTTCAGATGGATTTCATTACTAGCCTTCCCAAGTCACAGAAGGGTCATGATGCTATTCTTGTCATCGTCGACCAACTTTCTAAGGTTGCACACTTTCTGCCTATCAAGGAGACTATCACTGCTAGTCAGTTAGCAGAGTTGTACATCTCCAGAATTGTTTCACTACACGGTACTCCGAAGGAGATCAGTTCGGACCATGGCGGTCTTTTCACCTCAAAGTTCTGGGAAAGTTTCCAAGAAGCTATGGGAACTCATATCACCTGGAGTTTAGCATATCACCCCCAGTCCCAAGGCCAAGTCGAGCGAGTCAATCAAGTGCTTGAAGACATGCTTCGGGCTTGTGTTATATCTTTCGGCAAGAAGTGGGAAGAATCTCTCCCGTACGCTGAGTTCTCTTATAACAACAGCTATCAAGCCAGCTTGAAAATGGCCCCCCTCGAAGTACTCTATGGATGTAAGTGTCGAACCCCTCTGAATTGGTTAGAAACAGGGGAACGACTGCTCGTGGGTCCGGATATTATCCAACACATCGAAGAGCAAGTTCGTATTGTCCGAGAAAATCTCAAGGCGGCTTAGGACCACCAGAAGAGCAACTATGATCGCAAACGATGAGGTTTGATCTATCAACCTGGTGATCAAGCTTATTTGTGAGTCACTCCTATGAAGGGCACTCACCATTTCGGAATCAAGGGCAAGTTAGCTTCGCGCTACATTGGTCCTTTCCACATTGTTGCAAGACGTGGTCAGGTGGCGTATAAATTGGAGTTGCCGCCGCAATTCTCTCATATCCACGACGTCTTCCATGTGTCGCAACTTTGTCGTTGCTTCAAGGAATCTCTGCACCGAGTGGTGGATCACGATATGCTCGAATTACAAGATGATCTTTCTTATAAGGAGCATCCGATCCGCGTTCTCGATGAAGCTGAACGTCGGACCCGCCAGAAGACGACCAAGTTCCTCAAAGTGCAATGTTCTAATCATACTGAAGATGAAGCCACTTGGGAACATGAGGACAATCTTCGAGCGGAATACCCCGACCTCTTTCCTTCTACCTCCTGAATTCTCGGGACGAGAATTTCCTTTAGAGGAGGAGAATTGTAACACCCCTATGTAATGGTGGCACAGTAATCCATCATGATGATGCTAAGCTACTGTGATTTGCAAATGATAATCATGTTGGATAATTCTCTCATTTTGAATTCCTCTCAGAATTCAAATTCAAAATCAAGTGTAAAATAAAGTTGCTCAAAACTTGCTAGAAAAATGTTCATCATTTGACAAAAATTCCATAACAATTATTTGTTAAGGAACACAACGTCACTCTTGTGCAAAGATGAGCACTAGCAATTATAACAGCACCAATTCAACATTTTTAAATGCTATTCTATTTATGAAAAATCCAAATGAAATCATTTGCTCACCAAACCATTTTATGACAGTGCATAATATTGCATTGTAATTATGTGGTTAAGTCTCATATTTTACAAAAATCAAATTGTGGCCAAACAATTTACAAAACAGAAGCTAAAAACAAAAAGGAGGAAAATAGAAAAAGGCCTAGTGCTTACTGTGCACTTAGTCCTGCGTGCTACAGGTTTCGGCCCAGCCCACCTAGCCTCATCTCCCTCCTCCTGCTCGCTGTCACTCTCCCGCGTCGACACGGCGTCGAACGCCTCGCTGTCGGCCATCCCATGGTTCCCCGGCGCCTATATGGTCTTCCCCGAGCCCCCTCGCCATCCCCGCGAACCCTAGCCGCCAGTTCCCCCTCTCGCCCCCCCCCCCCCCCCCCGCCGCTCTCTGCCTCGCCAGATCCCCCTCGCCCGAGCGCCATCGCCGCCGTCCAGCTCCCACCACCGCGGCCACCAACCGCCCCGTGCCTCGACGCCATGGCCTGAAGCACGACCGTCGTCCGCCTCATCATCCCCGACCGCGCACGCGAGCCGGGAACCACCGGAGCGCCCGCAACGCCGTCGTCTTCCTCCTCCAGACGTCGGAGCTCCGCCACCATCTCGCTTCACCAGACCTCCCCGAGCTCATTACCTAGACCCTACGCCCTGCGGTGAGCTCCTGCGCCGGTTGCGCCCGTCCCTACCCCCTCTAGCCGGCCGTAGCTCGCCCCCGACGCACTCGCGCTCACGCCACCACGGTCGAGCTCGCCGCCGTGGCCCCTGTGGCCGCAGTCCGCGCCCGTGCTCGCGTTCGCATTCAACGCCACCGTCCGAACCCGTAGTGCCTGTCTGCTGCCCTTCCCGTGGCCCCTGGCGCCGATCCCATGTTCGCCCGAACTCCGGCGACCGCCGCGGTGCTCGCCGCCGTCGTTGTAGAGCGTTTCCGGCCGGGACACTACCACCACGCGACGCGCCGCTCTGCGCTCGCTCGATTCCGCCCATCCGCGCTCGATTTAGTGGCCGAAGAACCAATCCCGACCACCTCCCGAGCCCCGCCGCCACTGGAATGGTCACCGGCGTCGCTCCGGCCGCCGTGCTGACCTGGCGTCGGTGGGCCCCGCTTTAGTGTCACTAACCATGGGCCCCACAGGCCCCAGTTGACCCAGTTGACTGGGTCAACTGCTGACTGGGCGCCGTCGCCCACTAACATGTGGGTCCCGCCTGATTAAACGAATTAAAATAAATAGTTAGTCAGTTAATTAGTTAGTTAAGACACTAATCACCCACTGACAGTAGGCCCCACCCACTAATTAACTTAATTAGGTTAGACTAACCCCTCTGTTAGTGCCACAGTCACTGACATGTGGGTCCCAGTGACCCCACATGTCAGGTTTGACCTGGCCAGCCGGTCAGCTGACCTGCTAATGTCATCATGATGTTCTGTTGACATCACAATGCACTGTTTTGGATAATGTTAATTTAAATAATAAAAATAATTCCAGAAAATGCTAAAATCTTTAGAAATTCATAGAAATTAAACTGTAGCTCGGATCAAAAAACTTTTTACATGAAAGTTGATCAGAACGACGAGACGAAGCTGACCGTGCTATCTGTTTCCATGTCGGGATCCTCTACATAGGTGAACCCATAACTTTTTGCCTGTTTCTGTTAGGTGAATAGTGCATATACACCGGTTAATAATTCCAACTTAAATCCTAAAATAACTAAAATGCTTTATACATGTCTTTAGGCAACCCTGCACTGCACGTTAGCATGATACGCTCTGTGTTACATATGTTTGATGTGTATTTATCTGTTTCCTCTCCCTCTTCTCTCTCGGTAGATCCCGGTATCGACGTAGTCCCCGAGACCGACGCAGCTCCGGAGATCGACTACGCCCCTGACGACCAGATCTTTGCCGCAAAGCTTCCAGGCAAGCACCCCCCCTTGAGCATGCCTAAATCGCCTATTCTCTTCTTTCTTGTGCTTGCATTAGAATTGCTGCTGCTACTGCTTTACCTATTTTGATGCATAGCCTATTTATTGTAACCTGCTATTGATACCTTACCTGCTTATCCTAAACTGCTTAGTATAGGATGGATAGAGACCCCAGTGACCCCACTTGTCCCGGATGCCCTGCTGGATTATCAGAAGACTCAACAACCAGGCCTCGGCACCGCACATCACCCCCCTTAGTTGTACGACACTGCAGCGTTACTATCAAGTGCCGAGGGTGATACCTTGTTTAGCACTTCTGATGTTAACTCTATAGAGTAGCTATTCGGTCGTGGTCATCAAGGGTGATTCCTCCTTCACCACTTCCGATAACGATGCCGTCGTGATCCACACCTCAAGTGTGAACCTCGAGGGTGATTCCTCGTAAGTTCACCATGACGGATACATCGAGTAGGAATCCAACGAGGGTGATACCTCGGATTCCCTGATGTTATGGACACACGGATACTTGGACCTTACAACTGTTACTTGGAAAGGCGGGTCGACCCTGAGGGGTACCCGCGAGTGATGTGGAGACGGGTTGACCTGGAGGGTGCCCGAGAGATAAATACGGGGCGTGGCCGGGCATTCTTAGCCCTTGCCGCAAGTCCTCGAGACGGGGCGACGGGGTCACATCGATCGTGAGTCTCTGCTCGTTACCGCACTACCAATACACTAACGATTTGGATATGTTATCTGAGTGGGCCTCTGGCCCGATAGCACTAACCATCACGCGGGAATAGTTATGGGCACTCTGCATCGTGGTATCAGCCGAAAGCTCTGTCAGACGTCCAGTTCAGCATCGCGGCACGGTTGGGCCGGCGCCATCCTATAGTGGTGGTACCGAGATTCGCCCTGCACGCAACAACCCGGAGTGCACAGGGTGATGGCCCAAGACCCCTGAGTGCTTAGGATGTAGACCGACGGGGACCTCTCTGCTGAGCTTTAGGTAGGGCTGCGGTGTGTCGTTTGGCCGAGGCCGGCATGACCCAGAAAAGTATGTCCGGCCGGAGTTAAGCGAGCGTGGTGGGTAAGTTGGTGCACCCCTGCAGGGAAGAACTAATCTATGCATAGCCGGATCCTCGGTAACGGACGCTCGGAGTTGTATCCCGATCGATACAACTAGAACTGGATACTTGTGATGAGAAATGGATAGTATGGCTCTGGGATGGCTTTCTCGCAGGGAGTCAAGAAAGGATCTCTGGGTGAGGTTGAGACTTATTAATACTACTACTATATTCTGTGCTAATCTACACTCTTCTAATGCTGCAAGACCGCTGAAGATGCTAGTCTTCGATAGGACTAGGCCTTCTCTCTATTCTGGCATTTCTGCAGCCCAGTCCTCATATACAGCCTTTCTTTGATAATGTTGCATATGTAGTGTAGATCCTTGCTTGCTGAGTACTTCGGATGAGTACTCACGGTTGCTTTGCTTCCTCTTTTTCCCATATCCGTTTGATGCAACTAGATGACGGAGCACCTAAGACAGTTGTCCCCGCCGACGGCTACTACTACTACACCGAGGATGGATACTACTACGAGCTGGCGAGACGACCAGGAGTAGGATCGGAGGGTCCCAGGCAGGAGGCCTGCGCCTTTCGATCGTAGCTTTTGTTTTGCCCCACCTTTCTAAAGGCTTATCTGTTTTTGTTTCATATATGTACTCAGATATCTGATGCTTCCGCTGACGCTAGTATGCGAGCTTATGTATTCGAGCCCTCGAGGCCCCTGGCTTGTAATATAAAGCTTGTATGACTTTATTTATGATTTAGAGTTGTGTTGTGATATCTTCAAGTGAGTCCTTAGGCTTGATCATGTGCATTTGTGTGTATGGTTAGTGCATGATTAAGCCGGGGGCGTCACACCCACATAACGCGGGGAAGTGGAAACGCGGGCGCACCCGATCCCACTTCCCCACACCTTGCCGCGGTTATAAAATCGGAGGGAGGGGACGGCGGAAACACTCACGCACACTCCCCTCGCCCCGTCCTTCTTCTCTCCGCCCAACTCTCGAGCTCGCCGCCCTCCGGAGCGCCAGGCGCCACCCGAATCGCCCACCGACCATGCTAGCTTTCTCCTTGCCACCGCGCACAGCATCCTTGCTGAGCTCCACAAATGGCGCCGCATAAGGGCTCATGGGAGGGGTCCGAGGTCACCGACGGCGACATCCAGTACCCCTGCGACACCCGTCGACTGCTGTCGGTGGAGGGGGTGGCCGCGCGCGCGCCTGGGAAGGAGAGGGAGCCGCAGCCGCAAGAGGGTGAGTGATACGTCTCCAACGTATCTATAATTTTTGCTTGTTCCATGCTGTTATATTATCATTCTTGGATGTTTTACAATTATTTTATAGCAACTTTATATCATTTTTTGGGACTAATCTATTGACATAGTGCCCAGTGCCAGTTGCTGTTTTTTGCTTGTTTTTACTTCACAGAATATCAGTACCAAATGGAGTCCAAACACAGCGAAATTTTTTGGAGAATTTTTCTAGACCAGAAAGCACCTGTTGGGCCAAAGAAGTACCAGAGGGGGGCTTCAAGGGGAGCACAACCCACCTGGGCGCGCCTGGGGGCCCAGGCGCGCCCTGGTGGGTTGTGCCCACCTCGGCCGCCTCCCGCACCGCCTCTTTGCTCTATAAATACCCCCAAAATCCAAAAACCCTAGGGGAGTCGACAAAGCACAATTCCAGCCGTCGCAAGTTCCAGAACCACCAGATCCAATCTAGACACCATCACGGAGGGGTTCATCATCCTCATTGGTGCCTCTCCGATGATGCGTGAGTAGTTCATTGTAGACCTACGGGTTCGTAGTTAGTAGCTAGATGGCTTCCTCTCTCTCTTTTGATTCTCAATACAATGGTCTCTTGGAGATCTATTTGATGTAACTCTTTTTGCGGTGTGTTTGTTGGGATCCGATGAACTTTGAGTTTATGATCAGATCTATTTATCCATGAAAGTTATTTGAGTTTCTTTAATCTCTTATATGCATGATTAATTATAGCCTCGTATGTGTTCTTCGAATCTTTGGTTTAGTTAGGCCAACTAGATCGATTTTTCTTGCCATGGGAAGAGGTGCTTTGTGATGGGTTCGGTCGTGCAGTGTTCTTTCCCAGTGATAGAAGGGGCAGCAAGACACGTATTGATCATTGCTATTAAGGATAACAAGATGGGGTCTATTCCTACATGAATAGATCTTGTCTACATCATGTCATCATTCTTATTGCATTACTCCATTTCTCCATGAACTTATTACACTAGATGCATGCTGGATAGCGGTCGATGTGTGGAGTAATAGTAGTAGATGCAGGCAGGAGTCGGTCTACTAATCTTGGACGTGATGCCTATATAATGATCATTGCCTGGATATCATCATAATTATTTGAAATTCTATCAATTGCCCAACAGTAATTTGTTTACCCGTCGTATGCTATTTTTATCGAGAGAAGCCACTAGTGAAATCTACGGCCCCCAGGTCTATTCTTGATCATATTTGGTTTGAGATCTATTTTTATTTGCTTTTGTTTTCCGATCTATTATTCTAAAAACCCAAAAATACCTTGCTGCACTTTTTCTTTATTTATTTTATTTTGTTTTATCGCGAGATCTATTTATCCAAAATCAAACAAACCAATCTATCTTTTACCCGAGAGGGATTGACAACCCCTCTTACGCGTCGGGTTGCAAGTATTTGTTCTTTGTGTGCAGGTACCATTTACATAGTGTTGCTTGGTTCTCCTACTGGTTCGATAACCTTGGTTTCATAACTAAGGGAAATACCTACCGTAGTTGTGTTGCATCATCCCTTCCTCTTCGGGGAAATACTGACGCGGACACGAGCCATCAAGAAAGGATTTTTGGCGCCGTTGCCGGGGAGGATCAAGTCAAGATAGTCTCCCGTCAACGTGCGAATTTCTGGCGCCGTTGCCGGGGAGACATCATCAACATCTATCAGGTTCCTAATCACAAATCTCATCTCCTTGCAATTTACATTATTTGCCATTTGCCACTCGTTTTCATCTCCCCCACTTCACAAAAATTTGCCTTTTTATTCGCCTTCTTTTCCATTTGCCTTTTTCTCGTTAGATCTCTTGTTTGCTATCTCTACTTGTGTTACCATGTGCCTTCTATTTGCTTGCATCTTTGCTTGCTAAAAATCTATTGATATGGATCCTTATCCACTTGCTAATCTTTTCAAAAGATCCAATTATGATGAACCAATTGATAGTGAATTGAGTTCACTAGATTATCTTTATGAAGTTTTGGTTGAGATTCATGATTCTGAAAATTGTAATGAAGTGTTAAACGAAGAAATTTATAAAGAGATCCATGATAGCTCCTTGAATGAAAAGCATGATTGCAATGATGTTATTATAAATTCTATTAGTGTCAATTGTGTTAGTGATATGCAAAACCCCAAGCTTGGGGATGCTTGTTTTGCTATGTCCACTACTTATTGCAATGATCATGATTGGGGTGATAATGATTCTTATGATCTTGAAAATTTATTTAAACCTCATGATGAATATGCTTGCGATAATATTAAAGGTGGGTTTGGAAGAGTGTCAACTTTAGCTTAAAATAATCCCACATATTTGGAGAGTGTTCAATCTTTTGAAATTTTTGATAAAAGTGGTCTTGGAGAGGTCATGACTTTATTTGATGATAATCCCACTATTTTGGAAGAGTGTCAACTTTGCATGCATGTGGATCATGAAGAGAATATTTTATGTAATAGTTATATTATTGAATTTAATTATGATCCTACATGTAATTATTATGAGAGAGGAAAATATGGTTGTAGAAATTTTCATGTTACTAAATTACCTCTCGTTATGTTGAGATTGTCAATGTTTTATTCCTCTCCTTTGCATATGCTAGATAACTCTTGTCTTGAGAATTTGTTTGCTTATAAAATGCCTATGAATAGGAAGTATGCTAGACTTAAATGTGTTTGTGACATGTTTTATGATGCTCTCTTCGTGTTTCAATTATTATCTTTCATGTGAGCATCAATAAAATCTTATGCCTAGCTAGGGGCATAAAACGATAGCGCTTGTTGGGAGGCAACCCAATGAATAAAATTTATTTTTGACTTTTTATTTATGTTCTTGAGTGTTTGAACAATTATTCCTCTGTTATGATTGTGTTTTTATGTTTTAATTAGTGTTTGTGCCAAGTAAAGCCTTTGGGATAGCTTTGGTAATAGTTGATTTGATCCTGTTGAAAAACAGAAACTTTTGCGTCCAGTAAAATAATTGTCTAAATTCACAGATGTGACGAAAAATTATGAATTTTTTAAAAAAGATTTATATACAAATTTCCTATGTTTTCCTTATATTTCAACATTTTTGGAGTTACATAAGTATGAGTACAATTCGAATCTTTACAGACTGTTCTGTTTTTGACAGATTCTGTTTTCTTTGCATTGTGTGCTTATTTTGATGATTCTATGGATTGTATCGGGGGTATAAGCCATGGCAAAGTTAGAATACAGTAGATATAATGCAATAACAAAATTTGAATGGGTTTTCTACAGTACTTAAAGTAAAGATTGGTTTTCTTATACTAACGGATCTCACGAAGGTTTTGTTAAGTTTTGTGTGATTGAAGTTTTCAAGTTTTGGGTGAGATCACGATGGATGAAGGAATAAGGAGTAAGAAGAGCCTAAGCTTGGGGATGCCCCATGGCACCCCAAGGAAATATTCAAGGAGAAACAAGCAACTAAGCTTGGGGATGCCCCGAGTGGCATCCCCTCTTTCTTCTAACGACCATCGGTATTTTACTTGAAGCTATATTTTTATTCGTCACATATCATGAGTTTTGCTTGGAGCGTCTTGTATTATATGAGTCTTTGCTTGTTTTTCTTTTTAGTTTGTCACAAGTATCCTTGCTGGACACACCTATTTTAGAGATCCAAAATTATGCTATGATTTGTTAGAATTGCTCTTTATGCTTCACTTAAATTTTTTGAGCTATGGAATTGCTCTAGTGCTTCACTTATATCTTTTTGAGCACGTTGTGCTTTAATATTTTTGAAGAAATGCTCTCATGCTTCACTTAGATTTATTTGAGAGTTAGTAATTTTGAAGAAATTCTCTCATGCTTCACTTATATTATTTTGAGAGACGAAAAAAAATTATGCTCATGTTCGTCGCTTAGATTTGTTTGAGCTATCAAAAGCAACATATGAAATTAGTCCCAAAGTAATAGATATTCAAGAGGGATATAATAAAAACTTTCATGAAGATCATTGGACAAAATAAACTTGATTCTTTGTAATAGTTTTGAGATATGATGATAGTGATATGTGAGTCATGTTGGTGAGTAATTGTACTTTAGTAAGAATGTTGGTGTTAAGGTTTGTGATTCCCTATGCAAGCACGAAAGTCAATAGTTATGCAATGAAATTACATCCTACTTGTGGTGCATTATTCAGGGTTAGTTATGCTTAATGCTCGCTTATGTGATTTTTCGTTTCTTGGTTGGATGCTTCTCAATCTTTTTGCTAGCCTTCAATTGTACTGAGTAGGAATAGTACTTGTGCATCCAAAATCCTTAAACCCAGTTTTGCCATATGAGTCCACCATACCTACCTATATGCGATATTCCCATGCCGTTCTAAGCAAATTTGTATGTGCCATCTCTAATTTTCAAAATAATTTCCTTTTTGTGTGCTCGTACCGCTCATGAAACGGTAGGGGGTGGCTGATATTTTTCCATGCTAGATGTGTTATTCTCAAGATGAGTGTTTATTCACTTGTCATTGCACGAGAGTACGGCAAAGGTATTAGGGATGCCCAGTCCCAAAATGAAAAAAATGAATTTACTTTATGTTGTCAAATAATAAATTCCTTGGAAAGTGTTGGTATGGACGGCACCCGTGGATACGGCTAGTCATGGAATGTGAAAGTATGGTGGAAGAAGGAATAAACTTTATTTTCTATTTGGGAACCGCCCATGATATATCTAGCATGGAAAGTATTGGGAACTACTCGATCGTTTTCGCTGACAGGAAAAGCATGCCACCCAAAATGTTTTATCTCTATTTTTTTTATTTGAGCTCTGGCACCTCTAAAAATCCCTACTTCCCTCTGCGAAGGGCCTTTCTATTTACTTTATGCAATTTTTTTTATTTGAGTCTCCATCTTCTCTTATAAAGCACCAACTAAGGGGCACTATGATCGTACTTGAGCATTGGATGTAGCTAATATGCGAGTGTGTTTCATGAATGGATCAATGAATGAGCATAATGGGCTAGGGATAACTTGCTTTAGTGTTGATATTTTGAAAGACATGGTTGCTTGTTGATATGCTTGAGTGTTGAAGTCTTCATGTCAAAACTAGACTATTGCTTTGAATCATATAAAAGTCCAAATGTCCATGCTACAAAAGAAAAGAATATGTGATGAACATGTTAGGCAGCATTCCACATCAAAAATTCTATTTTTATCATGTACCTACTCGAGGACGAGTAGGAATTAAGCTTGGGGATGTTGATATGTCTCCAACGTATCTATAATTTTTGCTTGTTCCATGCTGTTATATTATCATTCTTGGACGTTTTACAATTATTTTATAGCAACTTTATATCATTTTTTGGGACTAACCTATTGACACAGTGCCCAATGCCAGTTGCTATTTTTTCCTTGTTTTTTACTTCGCAGAATATCAGTACCAAACGGAGTCCAAACGCAGCAAAAAAAATTGGAGAATTTTTCTGGACCAGAAGACACCTGTTGGGCCAAAGAAGTACTAGAGGGGAGCTTCAATTTAACAATATCATTATCCACATCTTTTTTCTTTTGCATATCACACAAATCAACGAAATTGTTTAGATGGGATGCGGCATCTTCACTAGGAAGGCCAGAAAATTGATCTTTCGTAACAAGATTCAGCAAAGTGGCATTAATTTCACAAGATTCCGCACTAGTGGCGGGAGTAATTGGAGTACTAATAAAATCATTGTTATTGGTATTGGAAAAGTCACACAATTTGGTATTCTCTTGAGCCATCGTGACAAAGCAAGCAATCCAACACACGAGCACACAAAGAGCAAACAAAGAAGACGAACGGAAGAGGGGCGAAGAAAAGGCAAATCTTTTCGAAAATTGTTTTAGAAGTGGGGGCGAGGAAAATGAGAGGTGAATGGCGAATAATGTAATGCAAGAGATGAGAGTTTATGATGGGTACTTGGTATGTCTTGACTTGGCGTAGATCTCCCCGGCAACGGTGCCAGAAATTCTTCCTGCTACTTCTTGAGCTTGCGTTGGTTTTTCCCTTGAAGAGGAAAGGGTGATGCAGCAAAGTAGAGATAAGTATTTCCCTCAGTTAGAGAACCAAGGTATCAATCCAGTAGGAGACAACTCACAAATCACCGAATACCTGCACAAACAATCAAACAACTTGCACCCAACGCGATAAAGGGGTTGTCAATCCCTTCACAGTTATTTGCAAAAGTGAGATCTCATAGAGATAGATAAACGATAAAGTAAATATTTTTGGTATTTTTGGTTTATAGATCGAAAAGTAAAAGATTGCAAAATAGTAGATCAGAAACTTGTATGATGGAAAATAGAAACTTATATGATGGAAAATAGACCCGGGGGCCATAGGTTTCACTAGAGGCTTCTCTCAAGATAGAAAATAATACGGTGGGTGAACAAATTACTGCCGAGCAATTGATAGAAAAGCACAAAGTTATGACGATATCTAAGGCAATGATCATGAATATAGGCATCACGTCCGTGTCAAGTAGACCAAAACGATTCTGCATCTACTACTATTACTCCACACATCGACCGCTATCCAGCATGCATCTAGAGTATTAAGTTCATAAAGAACAGAGTAACGCACTAAGTACGATGACATAATGTAGAGGAATTACTCAAGCAATATGATGAAAACCCCATCTTTTTATCCTCGATGGCAACAATACAATACGTGCCTTGCTACCCCTACTGTCACTGGGAAAGGACACCGCAAGATTGAACCCAAAGCTAAGCACTTCTCCCATTGCAAGAAAAACCAATCTAGTTGGCCAAACCAAACCGATAGTTCGAAGAGAATTACAAAGATATCAAATCATGCATAAAAGAATTCAGAGAAGATTCAAATAATATTCATAGATAAGCTGATCATAAATCCACAATTCATCGGATCTTGGCAAACACACCGCAAAAAAGTATTACATCGAATAGATCTCCAAGAACATCGAGGAGAACATGGTATTGAGAATCAAAGAGAGAGAAAAAACCATCTAGCTACTAGCTATGGACCCGTAGGTCTGTGGTAAACTACTCACGCTTCATCGGAAGGGCAATAGGGTTGATATAGAAGCCCTCCATGATCAAATCCCCCTCCGGCAGGGTGCCGGAAAAGGTCCCTAGATGGGATCTCACGGGCACAGAAGGTTGCGGTGGTGGAAAAGTGTTTTCGTGGATGCCTCTGGTGGTTTGGGGATATTTGGGAATATATAGGCGAAAGAATTAGGTCAGGAGGTGCACCGGGGCCCACAAGGGTGGGGGCGCGCCCTACCCCCTGCCCGCGCCCTCCGTCCTTGTGGCCACCTCGTGGCTCCTCCGACTTCATCTCCAAGTCTCCTGGTTGTCTTCTGGTCCAAGAAAAATCATCGCGAAGGTTTCATTCCGTTTGGTATTCCTTTTCTGCGAAACTCAAAAACAAGGAAAAAACAGGAACTGGCACTGGGCTCTAGGTTAATAGGTTAGTCCCAAAAATAATATAAAATAGCATATTAATGCATATAAAACATCCAAAACAGATAATATAATAGCATGGAACAATCAAAAATTATAGATACATTGGAGACATATCAGGAGGTGCTGCTGAACGCTATCCAGCAAACGCGTGACAGGACAAGGGCGCAGGTACTGGTCGTCGAGCAAGCCCGCTCGGATGGCTCGGAGTCCTTCGCCGAGAACGTGGAGCCGGCCAATGCTGAAGTCGGTGCGCCGCGCCGCTCGGGTAAGTCTCCGCACCCAGACCTCTTGCGAGACTGGTCGGACGACGATGTGGAGATTTTGACGCACGCTGGTGGTGCAGCACCGCGAAGGGGAGGGGATGGCAGCATCGACCCCCCAAGGCGGCTGAAGAAGACGGCCGACGCCGGGTCTTCCCGCGTGCCGGCAGTGGCAAGCCGGCCGCACGGGAAGGACGAGGTGCCGCCGAAGCCGGCCGCAAAGCATGCGGCGGAGGGACCGGCCGCGTGCGGTAAGGCGGTCGCCAAGAAAGCACGCCGAGTCATCCTGGCGCCGCCAACAAGGCAGGCCATCCCGACGGCGATCGGGTAAGTTCCCTTCGTGGATTTCTGCATTCTGCTTGGTTGCACTTTTCTTATGTTTTTCTTGGCGTGGCTCAGGACGCCTCTTGACTTGGCATTGGCGGCGACGGATGCCACGTCCAGAGGCGGCTTCTCGTTCCAGAGAACTCGGAGTAGCGCCATCGACCGGACGGAGGATTCGCCCAAGGAGGACCTTGGTTCGGACCTGGAGGACGCAGAGCTCTGCGCCTGGCAGGACCGGAACAAGGCCCTGGAGGAGGAGGCGGCGGCCCTCAGGGCGGCGGAGGAGGCCTCGGCCCAGGCATGGGCGAAGGCCGCCGGGGTGAGTGGGCAGACCACCGCGGGCCTGGCCTGGCCGGAGATGCCGAAGGGCATGGAGCCGGCGGAGACGCACGTCAAGCCACTGGCGGAGGAGGCGCGCGACTCGGAGCCGGCCGTCAACGACCCGGAGGTGGAGGAGATGGTCGTAGACACCCCACTCCAGAACGATACAGCCAAGCGGGCGAAGGAGGGGCGTGCCGGGGACGCCGTCCCGGGTGGGGCGCCGCAGGCGATGCCGGCCGGAGAGCCAGAGGCGACGCCGGCCGCAGAGGAGCCGTCAGGGAGCAAGCGCGCCTTGGTGGTCCCGCCACCGAAGGTTGCTGTGAACCCGGAGAAGGCGCCGGGAAGCGGCCCCATCGCCGGGTCACAGCAAGCCCGGGCCAGGTCCAGCGGAGCCGTCTTTGGGCCACGCGCGCAGGAGGAGGCGGCGATGGACGCCATGCGCCAGCATCTTCGCGGGCGCGCGGACCGGGTTCACTCCTTCCCCCAGAGCGAGCTGGAGTGAGCGCGGGAGCTAGAGCGTTCCGTGATCATAAATTTTCTTGCTTGTTTTTCTGGCTGGTCAGTGGGGGCACACGAGCGCACCCACTGGGTGTAGCCCCCGAGATTCGGGCCAACTATGAAGTAGTTGGGTCGAATCTTAAAAAATGTCTTTGCGGTTTTTGCTAATACTTGCTTTCCTGCAGCACCTGGACAGCCTCCGAGTCGGCATCCATAACCGGCTTCTGGAGAAGCACCGCCAGGTCATAGCGCAGCTTGCCGCCAAGGAGGAGGCGCTCCATCTTGCCGAAGGTACGTCTTGCATGCTCTTAGTGGGGGCGCGCTAGCGCACCCACTGGGTGTAGCCCCCGAGATTCAGCCCAACTATGAAATAGTTGGGTCGAATCTTAAAGTGTTTTTCTTCTTTTCTTCTGGCATCTTGACTTGAAGCCTTGCAGCGCAACCGCCGCAGCCGAGGTGCCGGGCCCGCGAACCCGGCTGGCAGAAGCCGGCCAACAGCATGACTAGGCGGTCGTCGTCAATGGCCAGCTCCGGGCCGAGGTGGAGCAGCTGAAGGTGGAGGCCGCTAAGGCGGCAGAGGCCCACCAAGCAGAGCTTGTCCGACTCCAAGACGAGCATGGGAATGCGACCGCCGCGAGAGACGCCGAGCTGAAGGCGGCCGTCGACAAGGTGGCCGAGCTCGAGAAGGCGCTCGAAGCCCGCGGCCGCGCCGGGGAGTTGGAGCGGCATGGTATGTTGTGCGAGGCGCAGCATCTGGACGAGCTCCTCGTCAGTAAGTGCTTCTTCATTGATTTCGCCGGGTTGCGAGCCGGCTGAGTTTTTACATGGCTGATTGTTTCCTTTCTTCGTTCGACAGAGTACTTCCCGGAGACGCAGGAGACTGCGAACGAGGCCGTGCTTGCCCACCAGTCGACCCAGGCGGACGTGGGTGCCGGACTCGATCCGAATGTCGCCTGGAGTTTCTCGGAGATCATGCACACCGTCGAGGCCCGCCTGAGGGCCCTGGACAAGCAGACAGCACGGCTGTCTAAGGCCGGATTGGGGATGGCGGCGGCCCTCTGGCCGGGTGCCGTTGCGCCCAATAGCTTCACGCGGTTGGCGCGTTGGCTGGAAGCCGGACCGACGCGGCTCCACGCGTGGCGCGTCTCCGCGGCACGTGCCGGTGCAGACTTGGCACTGCGGTTCGTCATGTCTTGGTATCCAGGTCTGAACCTAAACCAGCTGGCGGCCTAGCGAGCCAGCGCGGAGGCCCAGCTGGAGGCGGAGGCGGGCTGGATTGCCACGCGGGCAAGCTACCTCGCCTCGTTCGCTTCGCACTACGAGTTCCAGGTGGAACGGACCGAAGACGGCGTGGAGGTGCCGCCCGACAACTTTGGCCTGGCGCTCGACGATCCGGCAGGCAGCTCCGAGGATTCGGGGCCCTATGCGGATGACGGGGCCGGGTTGGACGACACCGGCGCCTCGGTGAACCCGGAGGCCACCGCAGAGGAGCCGGCGGTCGCGCAAGCCGACGCAGACTCTACTTGAAGCCGTCCTGCTCTTTATCTTTTTTTGAACTTTGTTAAGCAACAGGTCCACCCACTGGGGGCGTAGGGGAATGTAATGAACTCCGGCCGTGGGCCTTTATCTTTGTAATGTAAATTTTTTTGCGAGTATTTGCGCTTGTGCTTCCTGTTTTTAGGCTTTTTCTTGCCCGCTCCTTCTTTGGGCTTCCACCCCGCGAGTCAAACAGTCGGGTTCCGGTCTGTGACAAGATGTTCGGCCTTGGGAAGGATTGCGCAGTGATACGTCTCCAACGTATCTATAATTTTTTATTGTTCCATGCTATTATATTATCTATTTTGGATGTTTTATATGCATTAATATGCTATTTTATATTATTTTTGGGACTAACCTATTAACCTAGAGCCAAGTGCCAGTTCCTGTTTTCTCCTTGTTTTTGAGTTTCGCAGAAAAGGAATACCAAACGGAGTCCAAATGGAATAAAACCTTCGCGATGATTTTTCTTGGACCAGAAGACAACCAGGAGACTTGGAGATGAAGTCGGAGGAGCCACGAGGCGGCCACAAGGATGGAGGGTGTGCCCAGGGGGTAGGGCGCGCCCCCCACCCTTATGGGCCCCCCATGCACCTCCTGACCTAATTCTTTCGCCTATATATTCCCAAATATCCCCAAACCACCAGAGGCATCCACGAAAACACTTTTCCACTGCCGCAACCTTCTGTCCCCGTGAGATCCCATCTAGGGACCTTTTCCGGCACCCTGCCGGAGGGGGATTCGATCACGGAGGGCTTCTACATCAACCCTATTGCCCTTCCGATGAAGCGTGAGTAGTTTACCACAGACCTACGGGTCCATAGCTAGTAGCTAGATGGCTTCTTCTCTCTCTTTGATTCTCAATACCATGTTCTCCTCGATGTTCTTGGATATCTATTCGATGTAATACCTTTTTGCGGTGTGTTTGCCGAGATCCGATAAATTGTGGATTTATGATCAGCTTATCTATGAATATTATTTGAATCTTCTCTGAATTCTTTTATGCATGATTTGTTATCTTTGTAATTCTCTTCGAACTATCAGTTTGGTTTGGCCAACTAGATTGGTTTTTCTTGCAATGGGAGAAGTGCTTAGCTTTGGGTTCAATCTTGCGGTGTCCTTTCCCAGTGACAGTAGGGGCAGCAAGGCACGTATTGTATTGTTGCCATCGAGGATAAAAAGATGGGGTTTTCATCATATTGCTTGAGTTAATTCCTCTACATCATGTCATCTTACTTAATGCGTTACTCCATTCTTTATGAACTTAAAACTCTAGATGCATGCTGGATAGCGGTCGATGTGTGGAGTAATAGTAGTAGATGCAGAATCATTTCGGTCTACTTGACACAGACGTGATGCCTATATTCATGATCATTTCCTTAGATATCGTCATAACTTAGCGCTTTTCTATCAATTGCTCGGCAGTAATTTGTTCACCCACCATATTATTTTCTATCTTGAGAGAAGCCTCTAGTGAAACCTATGGCCCCCGGGTCTATTTTCCATCATATAAGTTTCTATTTTCCATCATACAAGTTTCCGATCTACTATTTTGCAATCTTTTACTTTCCGATCTATAAACCAAAAATACCAAAAATATTTACTTTATCGTTTATCTATCTCTATCAGATCTCACTTTTGCAAATAACCGTGAAGGGATTGACAACCCCTTTATCGCGTTGGGTGCAAGTTGTTTGATTGTTTGTGCAGGTATTCGGTGATTTGTGCGTTGTCTCCTACTGGATTGATACATTGGTTCTCAAACTGAGGGAAATACTTATCTCTACTTTGCTGCATCACCCTTTCCTCTTCAAGGGAAAAACCAACGCAAGCTCAAGAAGTAGCAGGAAGAATTTCTGGCGCCGTTGCCGCGGAGATCTACGCCAAGTCAAGACATACCAAGTACCCATCATAAACTCTCATCTCTTACATTACATTATTCTCCATTCGCCTCTCGTTTTCCTCTCCCCCACTTCTAAAATGATTTTCGAATTTTTTTGCCTTTTTGTTTGCCTTCTTTCCGTTCGATCTTTTGTTTGCTTGTGTTACCATGTGCCTTCTTTTTGCTTGCATCTTCGCTTGCTAAAGGTTTATGGATCCTCATCCACTTGCTAATCTTTTTAAGGGATCCAATTATGATGAACCAATTGCTAGTGAGTTGAGTGCACTAGGTTATCTTTATGAGGTTTTGCTTGAAATTCGTGAATCTGAAAATTTTGATGAAGTGTTGAAAGAAGGAAATTATAAAGTGATTCACGATAGCTCCTTCAATGAAAAGCATGATTGCAATGATGTTATTATAAATTCTATTAATGTAAATTGTGCTAAAAATATGCAAAACCCTAAGCTTGGGGATGCTAATTTTGCTATGTCTGCTACTTGTTGCAATGATCATGATTGGGGTGATTCTTCTTATGATCTTGAAATTTTATTTAAGCCCCATGATGAATATGAGATTGATAATAATGTTTGCAATAATATTGAAAGTGGGTTTGGAAGAGTGTCAACTTTAGATCCCACATATTTGGAGAATGTTCAATCTTATGAAATTTTTGATAAAAGTGGGTTTGGAGAGGTCATGACTTTAGTTAATGTTAATCCCACTATTTTGGAAGAGTGTCAACTTCGCATGCATGTGGATCGTGTTGAGAATATGTTATGTGATAGCTATATTGTTGAATTTTCTTATGATCCTACATGTAATTATTATGAGAGAGGAAAATATTATTGTAGAAATTATCATGTTACTAAATTACCTCTCTTCATGTTGAGATTGCTATCGTCTCTTTCTTCTTCCTTGCATATGCTAGGATTTGCTTGCCTTGATAATTTGTTTGCTTATAAAATGCCTATGCATAGGAAGTATGTTAGACTTAGATGTGTTTGTCATGTGTTTTATGATGCTCTCTTTGTGCTTCAATTCTTCTCTTTTATGTGAGCATCATTGAAATTATCAATGCCTAGCTAAAAGGCTTTAAAGAAAAGCGCTTGTTGGGAGGCAACCCAATTTATTTATTTATTTATTTGCTTTTTTGTTCTATCTTGCAATAAACAATTCATCTAGCCTCTGGTTAGATGTGGTTTTGTGTTTTAATTAGTGTTTGTGCCAAGTAAGACCTTTGGGATGGCTTACGGTGATAGTTGATTTGATCTTGCTGAAAAACAGAAACTTTTATGTCCAGTCACAGAATTTTAATAATTCACTAGAGCATTGAAAAACCCTGAATTTTTTTAAATATGATTTATATACGAATTTCCTATACTGTACTAATTTTTCAGAATTATTGGACTTACAGAAGTATTAGAACAATTCAGATCTTCGCAGACTGTTCTGTTTTTGACAGATTCTGTTTTCTTTGTGTTGTTTGCTTATTTTGATGAATCTATGGGTAGTATCGGGGGGTATGAACCATGGAAAAGTTGGAATACAGTATATATTACACCAATATAAATAAAGAATGAGTTCCAAACAGTACCAAAAGTGGTGATTTATTTTCTTATACTAACGGAGCTTATGAGATTTTCTGTTGAGTTTTGTGTTGTGAAGTTTTCAACTTTTGGGTAAGGATTTGATGGACTATGGAATAAGGAGTGGCAAGAGTCTAAGCTTGGGGATGCCCAAGGCACCCCAAGGTAATATTCAAGGACAACCAAGAGCCTAAGCTTGGGGATGCCCCGGAAGGCATCCCCTCTTTCGTCTTCGTCTATCGGTAACTTTACTTGAGGCTATATTTTTATTCACCACATGATATGTGTTTTGCTTGGAGCGTCTTTTATGATTTCAGTATTTGCTTATTATTTTTCCACAATCATACTTGCTGTACACACCTTTTTAGAGGGACACGCATGAATCGTGATTTATTAGAATACTCTTTGTGCTTCACTTATATCTTTTGAGCTAGGCAATTTTGCTCTAGTGCTTCACTTATATCTTTTTAGAGCACGGCGGTGGTTTTATTTTATAGAAATTAATGAACTCTCATGCTTCAATTATATTATTTTGAGAGTCTCCAAACAGCATGGTTATTTGCTTTGGTTATAAATTTAGTCCTAATATGATAGGCATCCAAGAGGGATATAATAAAAACTTTCATATCAAGTGCATTGAATACTATGAGAAGTTTGATTCCTTATGATTGTTTTGAGATATGAAGATGGTGATATTAGAGTCATGCTAGTGAGTAGTTGTGAATTTGAGAAATACTTGTGTTAAGGTTTGTGAGTCCCGTAGCATGCACGTATGGTGAACCGTTATGTAACAAAGTTGGAGCATGAGATATTTTTTGATTGTCTTCCTTATGAGTGGCGGTCGGGGACGAGTGATGGTATTTTCCTACCAATCTATCCCCCTAGGAGCATGCACATAGTACTTTGTTTCGATGACTAATAGATTTTTGCAATAAGTATGTGAGTTCTTTATGACTAATGTTGAGTCCATGGATTATACGCACTCTCACCCTTCCACCATTGCTAGCCTCTCTAGTACCACGCAACTTTCGCCGGTACCATACACCCACCATATTCCTTCCTCAAAACAGCCACCATACCTACCTATTATGGCATTTCCATAGCCATTCCGAGATATATTGCCATGCAACTTTCCACCGTTCCGTTTATTATGACACGCATCATCATTGTCATATTGCTTTGCATGATCATGTAGTTGACATCGTATTTGTGGCAAAGCCACCATTCATAATTGTTTCATACATGTCACTCTTGATTCATTGCACATCCCGGTACACCGCCGGAGGCATTCATATAGAGTCATATTTTGTTCTAGTATCGAGTTGTAATTTTTGAGTTGTAAGTAAATAAAAGTGTGATGATCTTCATTATTAGAGCATTGTCCCATGTGAGGAAATAAAAAAAGAGAAAGAAAAGGCCCAAAAAAAAGAGAAGGCCCAAAAAAAATGAGAGAAAAAGAGAGAAAGGGCAATGTTACTATCCTTTTACCACACTTGTGCTTCAAAGTAGCACCATGATCTTCATGATAGAGAGTCTCCTATGTTGTCACTTTCATATACTAGTGGGAATTTTTCATTATAGAACTTGGCTTGTATATTCCAACGATGGGCTTCCTCAAATTGCCCTAGGTCTTCATGAGCAAGCAAGTTGGATGCACACCCACTTAGTTTTCCTTTTGAGCTTTCATAAACTTATAGCTCTAGTGCATCTGTTGCATGGCAATCCCTACTCACTCACATTGATATATATTGATGGGCATCTCCATAGCCCGTTGATACGTCTAGTTGATGTGAGACTATCTCCCTCTTTTTGTCTTCTCCACAACCACCATATTCTATTCCACCTATAGTGCTATGTCCATGGCTCACGCTCATGTATTGCGTGAAAGTTGAAAAAGTTTGAGAACGTCAAAAGTATGAAACAATTGCTTGGCTTGTCATCGGGGTTGTGCATGATTTGAATATTTTGTGTGATGAAGATGGAGCATAGCCAGACTATATGATTTTGTAGGGATAAGCTTTCTTTGGCCATGTTATTTTGAGAAGACATAATTGCCTTGTTAGTATGCTTGAAATATTATTGTTTTTATGTCAATATTAAACTTTTGTTTTGAATCTTATGGATCTAAACATTCATGCCACAATAAAGAAAATTACATGGATAAATATGTTAGATAGCATTCCACATCAAAAATCTGTTTTTATCATTTACCTACTCGAGGACGAGCAGGAATTAAGCTTGGGGATGCTTGATACGTCTCCAACGTATCTATAATTTTTTATTGTTCCATGCTATTATAATATCTGTTTTGGATGTTTTATATGCATTAATATGCTATTTTATATTATTTTTGGGACTAACCTATTAACCTAGAGCCCAGTGCCAGTTCCTGTTTTTTCCTTGTTTTTGAGTTTCGCAGAAAAGGAATACCAAACGGAGTCCAAACGGAATAAAACCTTCGCGATGATTTTTCTTGGACCAGAAGACAACCAGGAGACTTGAAGATGAAGTCGGAGGAGCCACGAGGCGGCCACAAGGACGGAGGGCGCGCCCCCCACCCTTGTGGGCCCCCCGTGCACCTCCTGGCCTAATTCTTTCGCCTATATATTCCCAAATATCCCCAAACCACCAGAGGCATCCACGAAAACACTTTTCCACAGCCGCAACCTTCTGTACCCGTGAGATCCCATCTAGGGACCTTTTCCGGCACCCTGCCGGAGGGGGATTCGATCACGGAGGGCTTCTACATCAACCCTATTACCCTTCCGATGAAGCGTGAGTAGTTTACCACAGACCTACGGGTCCATAGCTAGTAGCTAGATGGCTTATTCTCTCTCTTTGATTCTCAATACCATGTTCTCCTCGATGTTCTTGGAGATCTATTCGATGTAATACTTTTTTGCGGTGTGTTTGCCGATATCTGATGAATTGTGGATTTATGATCAGCTTATCTATGAATATTATTTGAATCTTCTCTGAATTCTTTTATGCATGATTTGATATCTTTGTAATTCTCTTCGAACTATCGGTTTGGTTTGGCCAACTAGATTGGTTTTTCTTGCAATGGGAGAAGTGCTTAGCTTTGGGTTCAATCTTGCGGTGTCCTTTCCCAGTGACAGTAGGGGCAGCAAGGCACGTATTGTATTGTTGCCATCGAGGATAAAAAGATGGGGTTTTCATCATACTGCTTGAGTTAATTCCTCTGCATCATGTCATCTTACTTAATGCGTTACTCCGTTCTTTATGAACTTAATACTCTAGATGCATGCTGGATAGCGGTTGATGTGTGGAGTAATAGAAGTAGATGCAGAATCATTTCGGTCTACTTGACACGGACGTGATGCCTATATTCATGATCATTGCCTTAGATATCGTCATAACTTTGCGCTTTTCTATCAATTGCTCGGCAGTAATTTGTTCACCCACCGTATTATTTTCTATCTTGAGAGAAGCCTCTAGTGAAACCTATGGCCCCCGGGTCTATTTTCCATCATATAAGTTTCTATTTTCCATCATACAAGTTTCCGATCTACTATTTTGCAATCTTTTACTTTTCGATCTATAAACCAAAAATACCAAAAATATTTACTTTATCGTTATCAGATCTCACGTTTGCAAATAACCATGAAGGGATTTACAACCCCTTTATCGTGTTGGGTGCAAGTTGTTTGATTGTTTGTGCAGGTATTCAGTGATTTGTGCGTTGTCTTCTACTGGATTGATACCTTGGTTCTCAAACTGAGGGAAATACTTATCTCTACTTTGCTGCATCACCCTTTCCTCTTCAAGGGAAAAACCAACGCAAGCTCAAGAAGTAGCACGCAGTACTTGGGCTTTTTCAAATGTTGAGCGTTAGCGAAACACCCACTGGGCCGGCTGGCGGCAGACGGTGAAGCCAGCTGGCGCGCAGCCGGTCGTGCGGCAACTTAGTGCGGTGGTGCCGGATTGACCGATCCAGCCAACCCAACTTAGCAGATCCCTGCGTGCCAGCGCTTTGACCCGTGGTTCTTGCCGGCCGAACAGTCGAAGTCGGACTATGGCTTGGGGCAAAGGAAAGGGCCATGGTGGCTTGGACACGCTGAAAATGGGCTAAGGGAGATGGCGGAGCGCGGTCAAGCCGGCTAACCCCCGAGCCCCCGAGCCGGACGGACCGACCGGCGGTGGAGGGCAGAAATCACCAGGGTGTGCGAGACACAATAATTGATAGGAAAAGGCAGCTCCCGAGTGTCATTCGGGGGTCCTGCTGTTTTTCATTGAACATCAAAAGGTAGCGATACATACGTGCATACAGCTAACTGTAAAATGGGCGGAGGAGCTCTGCATTCCAAGGCCGGCTTGTTTCTTTGCCGGCGGTGTCTCTCTTGCGTTTGTTTGGCTTGCGTGCGTCGATGAGGTAGTAGGCGTTGCGGTCACACAAAGCTTTGCTGACGATGAAGGGGCCCTCTCATGGGGAGCCCAACTTGTGCTGGCCGACTTGCTGTTGGACAACCCGGAGTATGAGGTCCCTCTCGCGGAATGCGAGGGGCTTGATCTTCTTGCTTCGGTAGTGCCTCAGGCTTTGCTGGTACAT
The DNA here is from genome assembly GCA_011799875.1 of Thinopyrum elongatum. Classification (NCBI taxonomy): domain Eukaryota; kingdom Viridiplantae; phylum Streptophyta; class Magnoliopsida; order Poales; family Poaceae; genus Thinopyrum; species Thinopyrum elongatum. Next base: position 489,050,643 of record CM022299.1, read on the forward strand.
GGCCGATCGGCTAAGGGCCAGTAGGCATGCTTCTTCAAGTAGGTCGACGCCGTCTTCGCGGGCTTCTTTGGCTTGAGCTTCTGTGTACATTGTGACTTGTGGCGAGTCGAACTCGATGTCGGTGGGATGATGGCTTCTGCTCCGTAGACGAGGAAGAACGGGGTGAACCCTGTCGACCGGTTTGGCGTCGTCCGGAGACTCCAGAGGATGGCCGGCAGCTTGTCGAGCCAGCTACCGGGTGAGCAGATGAGGAGCTCGACGAGTCGCGGCCTGATGCTAGACAAGATCAGGCCGTTGGCCTGCTCGACCTGGCCATTGGACTGAGGGTGAGCGACGGAGGCCAAGTCAAGCCGGATGCCGGAAACAGAACAGTACTGCGCCAGCGCGCCCTTAGCAAAGTTGGTGCCGTTGTCCGTGATGATGTTGTGCGGGACGCCATAGCGAACCGCAATGTCTTTGACGAACCGGAAGGTCGTCGGCTCGTCCAGCTTCTTGATCAGTCGCGCCTCGATCCACTTGGTGAACTTGTCGACCGCCACCAGCAAGTGCGTCATGCCACCTCGACCGGTCTTGAAAGGCCCCACCATGTCGAGTCCCCAGAACGCAAAGGGCCAGGTGATCGGGATGGTTTGGAGGGCGAAAATTGGTTGGTGACTGCGCTTGCTGAAGCGTTGGCAACCCTCGCACTTGAGGACCAATGACTCGGCGTCTTTGAGGGCTGTGGGCCAGTAGAAACCATGGCGGAAAGCCTTGGCCACCAGGGACCTGGAGGCGGCGTGGTGGCCGCACTCGCCCTGATGTATGTTGAGGAGGATCTCTATACCCTTGTCTTGCTCGACGCAACACTGGAACACGCCTGTCGTGCTGCGCTTGACAAGCTCGTGGTTGATGATGCTCTAGGCGGACGCCCGGCGCTGCATTTTCCGGGCCTCGGTTTCATCCATGGGGAGCGCTCCACTCTCCAGGAAGGCCAGGATTGGTTGGGCCCATGACGGAGCTATCACCATAGTGAACACGGCCACCAGGGCAGGATTCGGGGTGGTAGCCCCCGAGCCAGGATTAGCAGCCCCCGGGGTGGAGATGACGGTTGCTGGGTTGGCGACGGCAGCCCACGGGACTGGGCCGGCAGCCCCCGGGTTGGAGACGGCAGCTCCCGGGCCGAGATCGGCAGCCCCCCGGCCGGAGCCGACAGCCCCCAGGGCTGGGCCGAGGTCGTCAGGGTTGGGGAGGGGAGCTGCAGGGTCATCTGGGATGAAGATGGACTCGGAATCCAGAGACGGCTTGACGGACAGCTTCCGCTGGTGCTCGAGGGAGACGCCGGATGGAATGGCTTGCTGAGGGGAGCCGATCTTGGCCAGCGTGTCAGCGGCTTCGTTCTCCATGCGCGGCACGTGGAGGAACTCGCAGCCGTCAAAGTTGTCGGAAAGCTGCTGGACCAGGAAGCGGTAGCTGGCCATGTTGGCATCCCAGGCGTCCCACTCGCCGGAAGATTGCTGCACCACCAGATCCGAGTCGCCATAGCAAAGGATGCGCCGGACACCGAGTTCCTTGGCAAGCCGGAGGTCATGCACAAGGACTTCGTCTTCGGTGACGTTGTTGGAGGCGGCGAAGTGGATTTACAGCGCGTAGCGCAGCTGGTCATCCTTTGAGGAAGACAGCACGATGCCGGCTCCCAGGCCGGATCGCATCTTGGAGCCGTCGAAGTGCATGCGCCAGTGCGTCGAGTCGGGTGGCGGCGGCAGGTACTGGGCCTCCGTCCAGTCGACGAGGAAGTCGGCTGCTAGTTCTTGAGCTTGCGTTGGTTTTTCCCTTGAAGAGGAAAGGGTGATGCAGCACAGTAGAGGTAAGTATTTCTCTCAGTTAAGAACCAAGGTATCAATCCAGTAGGAGAAGAACGCACAAATCACCAACACCTGCACAAACAATCAAACACTTGCACCCAACGCAATAAAGGGGTTGTCAATCCCTTCACGGTCAATTGCAAAGGTGAGATCTGATAGAGATAGATAAACAAAAGATAAAATATTTTTGGGTTTTTTGGTATATAGATCTGAAAATAAAAGATTGCAAAATAGTAGATCGGAAAGTAATATGATGGAAAATAGACCCGGGGGCCATAGGTTTCACTACTGGCTTCTCTCATGAAGGCAAATAATACGGTAGGTGAACAAATTACTGTCGAGCAATTGATAGAAAAGCGCAAAGTTATGAAGATATCCAAGGCAATGATTATGCATATAGGCATCACGTCCGTGCCAAGTAGACCGACTCCTGCCTGCATCTACTACTATTACTCCACACATCGACCGCTATCCAGCATGCATCTAGAGTATTAAGTTCATAAAGAACAGAGTAACGCCTTAAGTAAAATGACATGATGTAGATGAATTAACTCAAGCAATATGATGAAAACCCCATCTTTTTATCCTCGATGGCAACAATGCAATACATGTCTCGCTACCCCTACTTTGTCACTAGGTGACATCACGCAAGATTGAACCCAAAGCTAAGCACCTTTCCCATTGGAAGAAAAACCAATCTAGTTGGCCAAACCAAACCGATAATTCAAAGAGAAATACAAAGATATTAAATCATGCATAAAAGAAATCAGAGAAGATTCAAATAATATTCATAGATAAGCTGATCATAAATCCACAATTCATCGGATCTCGACAAACACACCGCAAAAGAAGATTACATCAGATAGATCTCCAAGAACATCAAGGAGAACGTTGTATTGAGAATCAAAGAGAGAAAAGAAGCCATCTAGCTACTAGCTATGGACCCATAGGTCTCAGATAAACTACTCACGCATCATCGGAAAGGCAATGGAGTTGATGTAGAAGCCCTCTGTGGTCTATTCCCCCTCCGGCGGGATGCCGGAAAAGGCCCCAAGATGGGATCTCACGGGAACAGAAGGTTGCGGCGGTGGAAAAGTGTTTTCGTGGATGCCTCTGGTGGTTCTGGAATATTTGTGAATATATAGGAGGAAGAGCTAGGTCAGGGGAGTCTCAAGGGGCCCACAAGGTAGGGGGGCGCCCCCCCAGGGCGCGCCCTCCACCCTTGTCGCCGCCTCGTGGCTCTTCTGACTTGGACTCCAAGTCCCCTGGGTGTCTTCTGGTCCAAGAAAAATCATCGTGAAGTTTTATTCCGTTTGGTATTCCTTTTCTGTGAGGCTCAAAAACAAGGAAAAAACAGAAACTGGCACTGGGCTCTAGGTTAATAGGTTAGTCCCAAAAATAATATAAAATAGCATATTAATGCATATAAAACATCCAAAACAGATAATATAATAGCATGGAACAATCAAAAATTATAGATACGTTGGAGACGTATCAAGCATCCCCAAGCTTAATTCCTGCTCGTCCTCGAGTAGGTAAATGATAAAAACAGAATTTTTGATGTGGAATGCTACCTAACATACTTATCCATGTAATTTTCTTTATTGTGGCATGAATGTTCAGATCCATAAGATTCAAAACAAAAGTTTAATATTGACATAAAAACAATAATACTTCAAGCATACTAATAAAATAATCATGTCTTCTCAAAATAACATGGCCAAACAAAGTTATCCCTACAAAATCATATAGTCTGGCTATGCTCCATCTTCATCACACAAAGTATTCAAATCATGCACAACCCCGATGACAAGCCAAGCAATTGTTTCATACTTTTGATGTTCTCAAACCTTTTCAACTTTCACGCAATACATGAGCGTGAGCCATGGACATAGCACTATAGGTGGAATAGAATATGGTGGTTGTGGAGAAGACAAAAAGAAGGAGATAGTCTCACATCAGCTAGGCATATCGACGGGCTATGGAGATGCCCATCAATAGATATCAATGTGAGTGAGTAGGGATTGCCATGCAACGGGTGCACTAGAGCTATAAGTTTATGAAAGCTCAAAAAGAAACTAAGTGGGTGTGCATCCAACTTGGTTGCTCACGAAGACCTAGGGCAATTTGAGGAAGCCCATCATTGGAATATACAAGCCAAGTTCTGTAATGAAAAATTCCCACTAGTATATGAAAGTGACAACATAGGAGACTCTCTATCATGAAGATCATGGTGCTACTTTGAAGCACAAGTGTGGAAAAAGGATAGTAACATTGCCCCTTCTCTCTTTTCTCTCATTTTTTTTGGTGGGCTTCTTTGGCCTCTTTTATTTTATTTGTGGGCTTCGTTGGCCTCTTTTATTTTTTTCCTCACATGGGACAATGCTCTAATAATGAAGATCATCACACTTTTATTTACTTACAACTCAATAATTATAACTCGATACTTAGAACAAAATATGACTCTATATGAATGCCTCCGGCGGTGTACCGGGATGTGCAAGAACTCAAGAGTGACATGTATAAAAATTATAAACGGTGGCTTTGCCACGAATACTATGTCAACTACATGATCATGCAAAGCAATATGACAATGATGGAGCGTGTCATAATAAAACGGAACGGTGGAAAGTTGCATGGCAATATATCTCGGAATGGCTATGGAAATGCCATAATAGGTAGGTATGGTGGCTGTTTTGAGGAAGATAAAGGTAGGTGTATGGCACCGGCGAAAGTTGCGCTGCACTAGAGAGGCTAGCAATGGTGGAAGGGTGAGAGTGCGTATAATCCATGGACTCAACATTAGTCATAAATAACTCACATACTTATTGCAAAGATCTATTAGTCATCGAAATGAAGTACTATGCGCATGATCCTAGGGGGATAGATTGGTAGGAAAAGACCATCGCTCGTCCCCGACCGCCACTCATAAGGAAGACAATCAATAAATAAAGCATGCTCTGACTTCATCACATAACGGTTCACCATACGTGCATGCTACGGGAATCACAAACTTTAACACAAGTATTTCTACAATACACAATTACTCACTAGCATGACTCTAATATCACCATCTTTATATCTCAAAACAATCATAAGGAATCAAACTTCAAATAGTATTCAATGCACTTTATATGAAAGTTTTTATTATATCCCTCTTGGATGCCTATCATATTAGGACTAAATTTATAACCAAAGCAAATTACCATGCTGTTTAGAAAGACTCTCAAAATAATATAAGTGAAGCATGAGAGTTCAATAATTTATACAAAATAAAACCACCGCCGTGCTCTAAAAAGATATAAGTGAAGCACTAGAGCAAAATTACCTAGCTCAAAAGATATAAGTGAAGCACATAGAGTATTCTAATAAATCACAATTCATGTGTGTCCCTCTCAAAAGGTGTGTACAGAAAGGATGATTGTGGCAAACTAAAAAGCAAAGACTCATATCATACAAGACGCTCCAAGCAAAACACATATCATGTGGTGAATAAAAATATAGCCTCAAGTAAATTTACCGATTGACGAAGACGAAAGAGGGGATGCCTTCCGGGGCATCCCAAGCTTAGGCTCTTGGTTGTCCTTGAATATTACCTTGGGGTGCCTTGGGCATCCCCAAGCTTAGGCTCTTGCCACTCCTTATTCCATAGTCCATCAAATCTTTACCCAAAACTTAAAAACTTTACAACACAAAACTCAACAGAAAACTCGTGAGATCCGTTAGTACAAGAAAATAAAATCACCACTTTTGGTACTGTTGTGAACTCATTATTTATTTATATTGGTGTAATATATACTATATTCCAACTTCTCCATGGTTCATACCCCCCGATATTACCCATAGATTCATCAAAATAAGGAAACAACACAAAGAAAACAGAATCTGTCAAAAACAGAATAGTCTGCAAAGATCTGAATTTTTCTAATATTTATGTAACTCCAAAAATTCTGAAACATCAGGGAAACAGAGGAAATTTGTATATCAATATCTTGTAAAACATTCAGGGTTTTTCAATGCTCCAGTGAATTATTAAAATTCTGTGATTGGACGAAAAAGTTTCTGTTTTTCAGCAAGATCAAATCAACTATCACCGTAAGCCATCCCAAAGGTCTTACTTGGCACAAACACTAATTAAAACACCAAAACACATCTAACCAGAGGCTAGATGAAAAATTTATTCAAAAACAGAAAAGAAAAATATTGGGTTGTCTCCCAACAAGCGCTTTTCTTTAAAGCCTTTTAGTTAGGCGTTGATAATTTTGATGATGCTCACATGAAAGATAACAATTGAAACACGAAAAGAGCATCATGTAGCATGTAAAAAACAAGTTTAAGTCTAACATACTTCCTATGCATAAGCATTTTATAAGCAAACAAATTATCAAGACAAGCAAAAACTAGCATATGCAAGGAAAAAGAAAGAAACAATAGCAATCTCAACATAACGAGAGGTAACTTAGTAACATGAAAGTTTCTACCACAATATTTTTCTCTCTCATAATAATTACATGTGGGATCATACTCAAATTAAACAATATAAAAATCGCATAAAATATTCTCTTCATGATCCACATGCATGCAAAGTTGACACTCTTCCAAAATAGTGGGATTATCATCAAATAAAGTCATGACTTCTCCAAACCCACTTTTATCATAAATTTCATGAGATTGATCATACTCCAAAGTAGTGGGATCATTATTACCAAGAGTTGACACTCTTCCAAACCCACTTTCAATATTATTGCAAACATATTCATCATGAGGCTTAAATAAATTTTCAATATCATAAGAAAAATCACCCCAATCATGATCATTGCAACAAGTAGTGGACCTAGCAAAACTAGCATCCCCAAGCTTAGGGTTTTGCATATCATTAGCACAACTGACATTAATAGAATTTATAGTAGAACCATTGCAATCATGCTTTTCATCCAAGGAGCTATCGTGAATCACTTCATAGATTTCTTCTTTTAACACTTCATCACAATTTTCAGATTTACGAATTTCAAGCAAAAACTTCATAAAGATAATCTAGTGCACTCAAATCACTAGAAATTGGTTCATCATAATTAGATCTCTTAAAAAGATTAGCAAGTGGATGAGGATCCATAAACTTTTAGCAAGCGAAGATGCAAGCCAAAAGAAGGCACATGGTAACACAAGCAAACAAAAGATTGAACGAAAAGAAGGCAAACAAAAAGGCAAATATTTTTGAAAATCATTTTAGAAGTGGGGGAGAGGAAAACGAGAGGCAAATGGCAAATAATGTAATGCAAGAGATGAGAGTTTTATGATGGGTACTTGGTATGTCTTGACTTGGTGTAGATCTCCCCGGCAACGGCGCCAGAAATTTTTCCTGCTACTTGTTGAGCTTGCTTTGGTTTTTCCCTTGAAGAGGAAAGGGTGATGCAGCACAGTAGAGGTAAGTATTTCCCTCAGTTAAGAACCAAGGTATCAATCCAGTAGGAGAAGAACGCACAAATCACCAACACCTGCACAAACAATCAAACACTTGCACCCAACGCGATAAAGGGGTTGTCAATCCCTTCACGGTCAATTGCCAAGGTGAGATCTGATAGAGATAGATAAACAAAAGATAAAATATTTTTGGGTTTTTTGGTATATAGATCTGAAAATAAAAGATTGCAAAATAGTAGATCGAAAAGTAATATGATGGAAAATAGACCCGGGGGCCATAGGTTTAACTAGTGGCTTCTCTCAAATAATACAGTGGGTGAACAAATTACTGTCGAGCAATTGATAGAAAAGCGCAAAGTTATGACGATATCCAAGGCAATGATTATGCATATAGGCATCTCGTCCGTGTCAAGTAGACCCACTCCTGCCTGCATCTACTACTATTACTCCACACATCGACCGCTATCCAGCATGCATCTAGAGTATTAAGTTCATAAAGAATGGAGTAACGCCTTAAGTAAGATGACATAATGTAGAGGAATTAACTCAAGCAATATGATGAAAACCCCATCTTTTTATCCTCGATGGCAACAATGCAATACGTGTCTCGCTACCCCTACTTTGTCACTGGGTGAAATCACGCAAGATTGAACCCAAAGCTAAGCACCTCTCCCATTGCAAGAAAAACCAATCTAGTTGGCCAAACCAAACCGATAATTCGAAGAGAAATACAAAGATATTAAATCATGCATAAAAGAATTCAGAGAAGATTCAGATAAGATCATAAATCCATAATTCATCGGATAGATCTCCAAGAACATAAAGGAGAATGTTGTATTGAGAATCAAAGAGAGAAAAGAAGCCATCTAGCTACTAGCTATGGACCCGTAGGTCTAAGGTAAACTACTCACGCATCATCGGAAGGGCAATGCAGTTGATGTAGAAGCCCTCTGTGATCGATTCCCCCTCCGGCGGGATGCCGGAAAAGGCCTCAAGATGGGATCTCACGGGAACAGAAGGTTGCGGCGGTGGAAAAGTGTTTTCGTGGATGCCTCTGGTGGTTTTGGATATTTGTGAATATATAGGAGGAAGAGCTAGGTCAGGGGAGTCCCAAGGGCCCCACAAGGTAGCCCCCCCTAGGGCGCGCCCTCCACCCTTGTCGCCGCCTGGTGGCTCTTCTGACTTGGACTCCAAGTCCCCTGGGTGTCTTCTGGTCCAAGAAAAATCATCGTGAAGTTTTATTCCGTTTGGACTCCGTTTGGTATTCCTTTTCTGCGAGGCTCAAAAACAAGGAAAAAACATAAACTGGCACTGGGCTCTATGTTAATAGGTTAGTCCCAAAAATAATATAAAATAGCATATTAATGCATATAAAACATCCAAAATAGATAATATAATAGCATGGAACAATCAAAAATTATAGATACGTTTGAGACGTATCATCGGCCAGCGCCTGGGACTTGATTGTAGTGCAGGGCTCGTAAAGGATGGTGTGGTTGGCCAGCTCGATGGCCCACTTGGCTACCCGGTCAGCGGCATCCCGGCAGCCCATGATTTCGCCGATGGGGGCCGTGCTGACCACGGTGATGACATGCTCTTGGAAATACTGCTTCAGCTTCTTGGCGGTGAGGTACACGCCGTAGCACATCTTCTGATAGTGCGGGTAATTCTGCTTGGAGATGGAGAGCACCTCGCTCAGGTAGTACACCGGGCGCTGAACCCGCTGAGTCTTGCCCTTCTCTGGACGCTCGACCACCAGCACCATGCTGACCGACCGCGAGGTGGCGGCAATGTATAGCAACAGCGGCTCCTTGTCGGCCGGCGTGGCCAGGACGGGTGCGGTGGGGAGCATGCATTTGAGATCCCAGAACGCTTCATCCGCCTGGTCATTCCATTCGAACGGCGATGTCTTCTTCATTAGTTGATATAGGGGCAAGGCCCTCTCGCCCAGCCGGCTGAGAAACCGGCTGAGAGAGGCCACGCAGCCAGTGAACTTTTGGACATCCCGCAGCCGGGTTGGCTTGCGCATGCGCTCGATGGCATTGATCTTCTCCGGGTTCACCTCAATGCCGCGCTCCGAGACGAGACGCGCCTACGAGACGCCGCCCGCCCCAGGCGGTGGCTTGGTCGGCACGACAGCCGAGCCCGCCGGGGCCGGCATAAAGGGGGGGGGCACACTGTAGCCATGCTTGTTTGTCGATGGAGGTTTATCTTGTGGGAACCGGCCGGCATGCGCCAGCTGGCTTGACCGGGCCGCGGCACCTGGCCGGGTTGCGCTGGGAAGCAGGCCAGGGACGCGCCGAATTGAGGGGCGTTGCCAGCCCTGATGTTTTTGAAAGGATCCGGGTTACGTTGCCTGGCCGGGGTCCATCCCCCCGACACAAGGACGAAAACGTGCGTCAACCCCTATGCATAGATTACCCCAATGTCACCTCGGGAATCCGCGAGTTGAGTGCCAAAACATATATCAAGTGAATCAATATGATACCCCATTGTCACCATGGGTATTCATAGCAAGACATACATCAAGTGCTCTCAAATCCATAAAAGTATTCAATCTGATAAGAACGAAATCTCAAAGGGAATACTCAATTCATCATAACAAGATAGAGAGGGGAAAACACCATATGATCCAACTATATTAACAAAGCTCGCGATACATCAAGATCGTGCCAACTCAAGAACACGAGAGAGAGAGAGAGATTAAACACATAGCTATTGGTACAAACCCTCAGCCCCGAGGGTGGACTACTCCCTCCTCATCATGGTGGCCACTGGGATAATGAAGATGGCCTCCGGTGATGATTTTCCCCTCCGGCAGGGTGCCGGAACAGGGTCTAGATTGGTTTTTCGTGGCTACAAAGGCTTGCGGTGGCGGAACTTACGATCTAGGTTAACTTTCGGAGGTTTCTGAATATATAGGATTTTTTGGCGTCGGTTTCACGCGAAGATGGGCCTCAGGGGGCCCACTACCCACCAGGGCACGCCAGGGGGGGTGGCGCGCCCTGGTGCCTTGTGCGCAGCAGGGGGGCCCCTCCAGTGGTTCTTTGCTCCGGTATTTTTCTTTCTTCCAAAAAAATCATCAAAAAGTTTCGTCCAATTCCGAGAACTTTTATTTCTGCACAAAAAACAACACCACGGTAGTTCGGCTGAAAACAGTGTCAGTCCGGGTTAGTTCCATGCAAATCATACCAAAACCATATAAAATTGTTGTAAACATGGCATGAATACTTCATAAATTATAGATACGTTGGAGACGTATCACTATCCACATGCAATTAAAAACAAATTTGCGTACCTTTAACTGGTTGCCTACCGATCGCGACAATTCTAAATGAAAGAGTATATGTATGTAGGCAATCCAACGTAAATCAAAGACGATGGCTAAAATCCGCACCAAGCATAGTCATGTCAAGACTAGTAACAACTATCTCTTTAAAGCAGTCAACCATAGATTAGAAAAACATGTTACTATATTATGTAGTTTGTTATATGATGGACCTTTACTACTGAACAATGTACTTTATGTTTACTTCACTGTAGAAGGTCTAGTGACATCTTATGCATAAAATTGTAATGAAGAGCATTTACACTTCATCACATATTTTCCACGGTGATCCATATGCATAAGAACTTGTGAATAATGTTCTTTATGTTTACTTTACTACTTAGGTTGCTAGAATTGAATTAGTTAGTAAGTGACGTCAATGAGAAAGAGGTAAAACATGGCAGAATGAGGTGGTGACAAGATTGGCTCCTTGGCTCAGTTAATCTAGATGTTGGTTAAAAAAGGATAAATTTCAATGTTGCTTTAGCTCCATTTGAAACCAAAGTGACCGTTACTACAATATATCATGATGAAGATAGTACATTTTTGGAGAGTCAAGAAGGGAGGTCGATGGGATCTTCTCTTCGACATGTCTAGAATGGTGCCAGCTGGGTCAAGATGAATGTGGATGGATCATTCATAGAGGATGGTGGTTAAGTGGGAATGGACGTCTCTCATGACGTATCATATCTTCTCGGCCTGCAAAGCGTCACCCCCATTGCAATGACACCTTGGAAGCTAAAATCCTAACATGCATGCGAAGAGGGTGTTTTTTTTGGACTTGATGGAGGTGGCATGGATGCTTAATTCACAAGAACCTTTTCACGTCGAGGATATCGCGCTCATCCTAGTAGCTATAAATATGATCAAGGGAGAAATAGAATTTGTGCTACAAATATTCATCATTCACATAATAGGGGAATTCATGAGTTGGCTTATTTTTGGTAGTGGAACTAAAGTGAGGTGGCTTGTTGGCTAGGTTCCCATCCTGGACAAATGGAACACTGGCCTCCCCCCTCCCCCCCCCACACACTTAGTGAATGATCAATGTCTTGATGATGCAGCTCTATGACGCCCATGGTTCCCATGAGCCAAATGACATATGATGATGGTTGGAGAGTGGTTCTTTACCATACATAAATCTCTCTCCCCTCCCATTACTTTCTTCTCCTCCAGACTATGTCTTACTCCCTCCATTTCATAATGTAGTGCATATAGATTTTTTAAGAAGTCAAACTTTACAAATTTTGACCAAGTCTCTAGAGAAAAATATAGACATCTAGAATACCAAATACACATTATTAGATACATCATAAGACGTGTTCTCATATTATATATATTGTGTATCGTAAATATAAACAGTTTTATCTATAAACTTGGTCAAAGTTCATAAACTTTGACTTTTTAGAAAATCTATATACATTACATTATGAAACGGAGGGAGAAACTTACTTTTGGGGCCCTTCAAACATATCTCCCTGATGACCTAAATAAAATGGTAACCCCTCCTTCCCAAAATCTTAGGCGCCTAAGCTTTTTTAAAAAAATCCCAAAATCTAAGGTGTGTTAGCTTTTGACTTCCGATATCATCTCTTGTACGATTAGGACAAGTTAACCATTGCTAATTGTGGATTGGTTAACCACGTTTGTGAAAGGATGCCGCGGAGGAATACCATGGCTCTGTAATTTGTAACCAAGCTTGAATTAATTTTCATGCCAAAAGCTTAGACGAGGCGGGAGTAACGTTCTAAACGAATAATAGAATTAAAATTCTATCTCACCACAAAAAAAGGGACAAATCTAGCATTGCATCATATGCATAAGAACTTTTGATGAAGAGCATTTACACTATATCTATTGTAAATTGTTTGGAGGCGATAAGACAATATGGAAGGCCACAAGGCAACCTACTCATTTTCCGTTCCTTGATCAGGTTTCTTCTACGAGAGCTTAGAGTTCAGTTCAAAAGCTCCCAATATTACCTACCTGATGAAAGGTTGACAATGTCGTTTTTCACCGCATTTTTTCTTCTATTGTGATGGTTTTGCCAAAAAAAACTATGTACCCATGGATGCAAGTTGTTTGGATCATGGTGTCCTCCTTACAAATCATCCACCAAATAAGAGCACACTTATAATTTGTCTAAATTAGCAATGACACTAGCTGTTGGTGGTCTTATATTGTTGAATACTCTCCTAGACATTGCTCATACACAAATAAACATAATCGTCGAATATTTTCCACGGTGATTCCGGGTCAAAGAACCATCCCTTGTATCAACTCCAAAACCCATTAAGTTTACACTTTATATGGAAGCATTTATTCTGAATTTATTTCAGAATTTCCGGCGATACACGTTCAGTGGGAGGAGACTACAAGAAAGCCTACGGTGACTTCTAGAATCTCAAGATGACATGCCGGCTCAGTTTCTCGTAGGTGCTCACAGGGGTAGGGTGTGCGTATGTGCGTTCGTAGGGGTGAGCGTATGCACGTATATATGAACGCTTGCTTCTGTACCGTGTTCAAAAATAAATAAATAAATATGGAATTCGAATTTCTAGCCAGATTTATTAATAGTACTATAAATCATTTGGTCGTTTTACTCCGCAGCTTGGTATTGGGGTTTTTTGCCTCGTTGCCCGTCCAGCGCTCACCCGCCGTAGCAATCGAGGCTGGAATTGGATCCTTCGCTGTCGTGGCCCACGTCGACGTGACCAACTACCGCCCGCCCCCGGCGGTGACTGACGCGGTGCCGGTGCGGACCTCAGCTGTTTCGTCCGCGGCCGATGCGGTGTCGGGTGCTGATTGAGCACTCCTCTCCCACTCGGCGCCGTGGACAATTTTAAACCCGGCGACCTGCGACCCTGCCACGAATTCGTGCGCCAAATACTCCCCGCTTTTCAACTACCTGCGTATACAATATTTGTCGCGCAGTTGCCTAGTTGGGTGATTAGTTAGGATCCGATGCGGCGGCCACTGAGCTCTGCCGGTTCGAGTGCGGATGTGGAATCTAGCTGAATTCCGTTCTATCGTTCCGGAAGCGGGAGCCATATTGGCGTAGAGGATCCTGCGTATGTACATTTATTTTCACACACACTTTAGCAATATTCTACTGGTATTCCGCTTCCGTTGAAAGCCATCAACAGCCGCCTGTGACGCTTAAGACTACCCAAAGTGACAATAACTTCAGCAGTAACATAAGATCTAAGTCAGCAAATTTGTTTACTGTATGTGGCAATGATTTAATGAGGAGAGAGGTGAATTGAGTAACATAGCTAGTTACTCATACTATGAGTGACATCATACATAGTATCAAGATGAATCTACAAGCTAATAAATAAAGTGTTGCATGACACTACATATATGTTACTCCCCACTATGAAGGTAATAACACAGACTAGTAACATATGTATGTTACTAGTCGAAGTTACTCTCCACTATGAGTAGTCTAACTGACAAGAAATGTGATCAGGTACGCAGTGGACCACCAAGGAACGCCAAAGTGGGACAAGAACCATGCTCAGTTAGCGGGCTGCGACGGATCGCGTTAAGGATTACGGGGCCGTCTAGAAGCATTTTTAGCTAAGTTTTTTCTTTTGGAGAATAAGTGGTTAGCAAACTTTTGAGGTAAGTATAGTATGACATACAATAAATGACGACGAATACATGGACTCATCTAACATCATAATCTAGATTATGATCTAGGCCATGATAGTTTCGTGTGACAGAGACAATGGATATGGGGGGACCTCCTATTTATCGTGTGGGTCGGCAGTCGGCAGAATGCCACCAATCGCCCTCCCCCCACCCCCCCTACGCAGACTGGGAGCTCCTTTTTTGATTTTCTTCTTTTTTTTTCTTCCATGACTGTTCACGAATATCAAATTCGAAAAAAGGTGTTTGGGATATCAAAACATGTACATGAATTTCATTTTTTTTCTTCTGAATTTCAAAAAATGTTCACGAATTTGAAAAATGTTCGGGATTTCATAAAATGTTCATGAACTCAAGAAAAGTTCACAATTTATTAAAAATGTTAGCGAATTTTAAAAACGTCCCCAAATTTCCAAAAATGTATGCAGATCCAAAAAATGTTCATGAATTCGAAAATATTCATGAATTTCAAAAAAGTTCGCCGTTTCAAAAATAGGTTCAGGGAATGTTTGAGAACCTTCCCAAAACCGGCTGGAAAACAACACAGAAAAACCCCCGTAATGGGCTAGCCCATGAAGCATGCATAGTTGCATACGGGGGATGTATCTGGTGCACCGGGGCAATTTGTGCTACCGGTGCACCGATCGCCCGTTGCACATTCAAAAATGTTTGAAAAAATTCAAAAAAAATTTAGTGCATTGAAACAACATGAATGTATGTTGGCACAAAAATTTAGATCAATATTCGAAATATTGCTCGAGATACAAAAATAACAAATTTGACACTAAATAGTACATAACACAAGTTGGGCTTCAGTTTTGGCCCATTAGCACATTGACTTGAAATTTGTCATTTTTGTATCTTGACCATTATTTTGAATTTTGATTTGATTTTTTGTGACAACATACATTGATGTTGTATCGATACAGTAAAATCTTTTCGGATTTTTTTGAACATTTTTTAGTGTGTAACGGGGTCCGGTGCACCGGTAGCACCAATTGCCTTGGTGCACCAGATACGTTCCCGTTGCATACGCTAAGGGGGTGGTGGTGCACGTTTCATTGGTATCTATCGCGGTATGCGATAAATAGGATTCCCGTGGATATAGCAGCATTGCTCCCTCAGCGCCCATATGTACCCCCCTGCAAAAAAAATGTAACGCCTAATGCATGATCAACTCAAACAATTTTATTTCCCTAAAAATATCAAAATATTTATGAGGAAAAAAATCAAAATATTTTGTTTATTTGATGCACCAATATGCATTATTTTATATACCAAGATGAGGTCAATCGGTCCTATCAGCTCAAGCCATGGTGTTGAAGGATTGTCACTTGCTGGATCTTTGATATGCAATAGAGTTGTCATTAGTTCGAACAACATGGAGCTTATCAACATCTTGAACGAAGATACCTCACAAGCGAGAACTTCGGCGTTAGTGTTTTAATTTTGTCAAAGTAATTTTGTATATGAGTTTAGAGAAGCCAATTCAGTAGCTCATAATCTTGCTGGTGTTGCAAAATGGCAAGACACCCATACTTGGTTAGATAATCCTCCCACCCATATTGTACGTCTACCAATGAACGATGTAACCTTTGATTTCCAATGAATAAAGAGGTACTTTAAGCATTAAAAAAGATGTGGTCGATCAGAAAATTAGGGTTTTGGGTGACTGGGCTTGGGCTCTATCATCACCGTTCAATAAAAAATAATGCATAACGCTTATGTGGTCACCATGGAAGGCCAACAACCAGGCCTGACGGTGTGTGTGGTGTCACCACTGATGGGCCTCACTTTCGATATGTTAACGGTGACTTTCTCCTGCCGAATATATATTGCCTTATCATTTCTTTCTATGCTGTATAAAATAAACGGGACTAGCAAAGTCTGAAATCCACCAACCCATCTAAGGCAGTTCATGGCATCACGGTGGCCCCAGGCGCCCCTCAAGTTAACCATCTCTTATTTGCAGACGATAGCCTTCTCTTTTTTGATGCCACCCCAGAGATGGCCTCGAGGGTTGACTCTCTTTTACAGAGATACTGTGGTGCGTCTGGTCAACGCATTAACAAGGATAAATCTTCTATCTTTTTTAGCAAAGGGTGTTCAGAAAATTTGAAGGAGGAAATTAAGTTGACTCTGGATGTTCAAAATGAGAAGTTATCTGAGAAATACCTTGGCCTCCCCTCTGACGTGGGAAGAGCAAAGGAGGGATCGTTTAAATACTTGAAGGACAAAATCTGGAAACAGGTGCAAGGGTGGATGGAAAAAGCACTTTCAGTTGGAGGTAAAGAAGTTCTAATCAAATCCGTAGCTCAAGCCATACCTACATATTCTATGGCACGCTTTAAGCTCCCCCGGGGGCTGTGTCTACATATTAATGGGTTGCTGCGTAAATTTTGGTGGGGTTCCAAGAAAGGCGAGAGGAAGACATCATGGGTCTCTTGGGAGGTCATGTCACAACCGAAGTTCATGGGAGGTATGGGGTTTCGAGACATCGAGCTCTTTAATTTGGCACTTTTGGCTCGTCAAGCGTGGCATCTCCTCCAGGAACCTAACTCGTTAAGTGCTCGCATCTTGAAGGCTGTGTACTACCCCGATTCTTCGGTGTTGAATGCAGAGATAGGCAAAAACCCGTCGCAGGTTTGGAGGTCGATCTTCGAAGGATTAGACACGCTGAAACTTGGCCTCATAAAACGGATTGGTTCCGGAGAAAATACACACATCTGGGCAGAGAACTGGATCCCCCGCGACTACAAGTTGAGGCCGGTATGTGCTAAATCAAATAATCCGCCGCAGCATGTTTCTGAGTTGATTGACCAAGCTACAGCGTCATGGGATGTTCAAGTGCTTGATCAACACTTTTATGCGATGGACATAGTAGCGATACTCAATATTCCGTTAAGCACCAGAGTTCAGGAAGATTTTTGGTCCTGGCATTATGAAAGGAAGGGTGTATTCACCGTTCGATCGGCTTACCGTTTACTTGCTGCCACCAAACAGCAAAGGACGGACTGGTTGGAGCACAACCCGGGACACTCCAATATTGATGCAGACCGGCGCTCCTGGACAAAACTATGGGGAGCAGATGTGCCATCTAAAATCAAGGTTTTTGCATGGCGACTAGCTAGAACATCTTTGCCGACAGGTGATGTGCGCAAGCATCAGAGCATGGCCGAAACACCTGAATGCGCGATATGCCAGGCGGCCAACGATACTTGGCGCCACTCCCTGTTCGATTGTCAGATGGCCAGATGTGTTTGGGCTCTCGCGGACGAGGAGTTGACTGAGGTCACCATATCAAACCGCACGGAGGATCCTAAGCTGTGGTTGCACTGGCTCGTGGACACTTTACCGTCGGAGGACCTCTCCAAGGTGCTTGTGACGATGTGGGCGATATGGTGGGCTAGACGACGGGCTATACACGATGATCAGTACCAGAGCCCCATTAGCACGCATTGCTTCATTAACAAATTCCTTGCTGATCTTGAGTTGGTCACTATTCAGAGCTCCGAGCGAGCCAGCGGCATGCATGCAAGGAAAAAGGATTTGCATGCAACAAATGAGCTGCAGCATGCAGTGCAGGAGGACGGGCGTGTACGCGATCCCTCGAAGGGCTGGCAGTGTCCAACGGAGCATAATGTGAAAATCAATGTCGATGGGGGCATCTCGCGGGACAGAACGAAAGGAGCGGCAGCTGCCATCTGCCGGGACAAAAATGGACTTTATTTGGGCGCCTCGGTCGTCGTGTTTGAAGGCTTGATTGACCCGGCATCATTGGAAGCTCGTGCGTGTAGCGAAGCTCTGGCATTAGCTATGGACTTGCATGTGGATTCAGTTTGCGTTGCTTCGGATTGCAGTGAAGTGGTGGCCAATATTGAAGCAGGCGTTCCTTGTCACTATGTCACTATCTTGAGGGAGATCACAGCCCAGCGGACCTTATTCCGAGACCTGAAGTTTATCCATGAGAAGCGTCAACATAATGGCGAGGCACACGCACTTGCCAAAGCTAGTTCTTCCCTTTCTCTTGGGCGCCATGTGTGGCTGTTATCCTTGTCCGATGTAATCTGTACCCCATGAACATTGATCATTAATAAAGGGTGCAGTTTCCTCAAAAAAAAAAAGCAACGTCTTATCACGATTTACATATGCACGAAGCAATAGCTTTTATGGTGCATGTTAAAAGTATTTTACTTTTCATATTGATTACTAAATTTGCATCTATTATCATGATATATGTGCTTTATATAAATGCAATTAAATAGTTAATATGTGTTGTGCGAAATCTATGCATTGCGTGTGTTAGATTGCTAGTGATGATAAGTATCTAGATTTTTAATTACCCTTTTTTCCTTTTGAGATTAAGCACCCCTTATTATGTTAACCCCAAGTCTCTTAATGAATATCCAAAAAAATTATTCTTCTATTTTTCGCGTGAGGATCCAAGTTATGTGTTTACAACAAGAATCTATTAAAAACTTATACAAGTATGTTTATATATTAAAATTTGTTATGGTAACAGTGTCATGCGATGCCACATACGTAACGCGTAATTATTTTTTGCATCCATGTGAAACCTAGCCACCACATGCGAGGGAACATGCACCACAGTTTGCGCCTCGGAGGGATCCCTCCCCTCCATCGGTTGCTCCAGCATCTATGGGTTGGAGGCGAACCGTGTGACTTTGTTTTGGGCATGTTCAATAGTCTAGTGGCTTACTTAGCTATCCGTCTTCAGTTGCGCTGATGGCGGTGACGAATAAATTTGCTCTAGATCTTTTACCAAAATTTTAATTTACTCAGCTATTGGCGTTAATCTAGTAGGTGGTGTTTGCGATAAGTGGCGGAGCTACAGTGCCAAATCTAGGCAGGCAAGTTGTAAGGGCATATTTTTCCCTATGTGGTTTTGGTGATTGATGACAATGCATTTGCGGACTAATCGTGTGCATTGAGAATTTCAGATATCTCATGTCTAGGCACAAGACGATTCGGTGCCCCTCGGAGCCTAGTGAAGACGGCGTTTCTCTACGTTTCTTTTCGGTGGATTTGAGTCGTAGGAAAGACGTACTATTGAGAGGGGGTCCGCGTCGGAAAGGTTAGGGTGGAATCAACACGTACACGTCTGTTCCTTTGCACCACCTTTCCTTTGCTTCTTTGGAGCACCGTCCGTTTATCCGTGTCTTTACAAAATGAAGGCTCCCAAGTGCTATAGTTCTGTGGCGTGCGGTAGTACTGCTCCACGGAGCAGTAGTACCGCAGTGGCCCACGGTAGTACCGGCCAGGGAAGCGGTAGTACCGCTCTATGCAGTAGTACCACTCCTCAGGTGCGGTAGTACCGTGACCTCTAGCCCAGAACACTGGCATGCGCGGAAGTAGGAGCGGAAGTAATTTTTTACATCCGCGCCCTACGCGGTAGTACCGCTCTCAGCATGCGGTAGTACCGTGCCGGATTTTTGCACAGACCGAGAATCAGCGGAAGTAGCCACGGATGTAATTTTATTAGTCCGTGCCTTCCCAGCCTAGTCGAACCCTGAAAGTGCGTTATATCGACTAGAGGGGGGGTGAATAGGCGATTTTTACAAATTCGTCACTGAGGAATTTCAAGGTGAGGAAATTCCTAAGCGACGAACTACTTAGCAGCGGAATAAGTGCTCAGATGCAAGCATAACAGAGCAGTAGCACAGTCATCATGATGAAATGAAAACAAGCACAGAGTACGAGTAGCGTAACCACAGGATAAGCAGGCTGAAGACAAACTGGCTGAAGAAATTGAACTGAGGAAATTGAGAAAGTCTTCAGACAAAGTCTTCAAACAGTAATGATCAAATACATAGCAAGTATGCGAGGAAATGAAAGGGTTGAGGAAATAGAACCAGTAGCTCGGTGAAGACAATGATTTGGTAGACCAGTTCCAACTGCTGTGACAGTTGTACGTCTGGTTAGAGCGGCTAGGTATTTAAACCTGAGGACACACAGTCCCGGACACACAGTCCTCACCGTATTCTCCTTGAGCTAAGGTCACACAGACCTCGCCCAATCACTCGTGGTAAGTCTTCAGGTGACTTCCAAACCTTCACATAGTCGGTCACTCAGCAATCCACAATTTCCTCTTGGATGCTCTAGACCATGACGCCTAACCGTCTGGAGGATGCACAGTCCTCAAAGGTAACAAGCGTCGGTTCCACACAGGAACAATCTCTTCAGTGATGCTCAATCACTTTGGGTTTGTAGGTGTTTGGGTTTTTGGGTTTTTCCTCACTTGATGATTTTCGCTCAAAGTCCTCGGAGGATGGGATGCTCTAAATGACAAGTGTCAATCTATCTCTCGGAGCAGCCAACCAGCTAGTGGTTGAAGGGGGCGGCTATTTATAGCCTAGGGAGCAGCCCGACATGATAAGACATAAATGCCCTTCAATGATGTGACGCCCCCGGCCCGATCGTGCACTAATCATACACGCAAATGCACACGATCAAGCCTAAGGACTCACGGGAAGATATCACAACACAACTCTAAAACATAAATAAAGTCATACAAGCTTTATATTACAAGCCAGGGGCCTCGAGGGCTCGAATTCATAAGCTTGCGAACAAGCGTCAGCGGAAGCATCAGATATCTGAGTACAGATATAAAAGAAGATACAGAAAGGCCTTTAGAAAGGCGGGGCAAAAGAAAACACTACGATCGAAAGGCGAAGGCCTCCTGCCTGGGACCCTCCGATCCTACTCCTGGTCGTCAGTCAACTCGTAGTAGTATCCATCCTCTGGGTAGTAGTAGTAGCGATCGTCGGGGCATCTGTCTCAGGGGGCTCCGTCCTCTGGTCACGTCAAACTGATATGGGGAGAAAAAGGTAAACAAAGCAACCGTGAGTACTCAGAAGTACTCAGCAAGCAAGGATCTACACTACATATGCAACATTTTCAAAGGGAGGCTGTATATGTGGACTGGGCTGCAGAAATGCCAGAATAGAGAGAAGGCCTAGTCCTATCGAAGACTAGCATCTTCAGCGGTCTTGCAGCAGTAGAAGAGAGTAGAACAATACAATATAATGTAGCAGTAATAATATCAACCTCACCCAGAGATCCTTTCTCGACTCCCTGCGAGAAAGCAATCCCAGAGCCATACATTCATCAACCTCGTCCTGAGGTCCCTTCTCGACTCCCTGCGAGAAGCAATCCCAGAGCCATATATACAGGTCTCATCACAGGTATCCAGTTCTAAATTGTATCAATCAGGATACAACTCCGAGTGTCCTTTACCGTAGGACCGGCTATCGATAGAAGTGTTCTTCCCTGCAGGGGTGCACCAACTTACCCAACACGCTCGATTAACTTCGGCCGGACACACTTTCCTGGGTCATGCCCGGCCTCGGCCAAACGACACATCGCAACCCTACCTACAGCTCAGCAGAGAGGTCCCCGTCGGTCTACATCCTAAGCGCTCAGAGGTCTTGGGCCATCGCCCTGTGCACTCCGAGTCGTTGCGCGCAGGGAGAAGCCTGGCACCAGGAGGGCGCCGGTCCGTCCGTGCCGCCATGCTGAACTGGACGTCTGACAGAGCTTTCGGCTGATGCTACGATGCAGAACGCCCATACTATGCCCACGTGATGGTTGGTGCTATCAGACCAGAGGCCTCCTCGGATCAAATATCCAAATCGTTAGGACTAGGGGCTTGCGGAAACGAGCAGAGACTCACGAAAGATGTGACCCCGTCGCCCCGTCTCGAGGACTTGCGGCAAGGGTTAAGAATGCCCGGCCGCGCCTCGTATTCACCACTCGGGCACCACACTGGCAACCCGCCTTCACATCACACGCGGGTACCCCTCAGGGTCGACCCGCCTTTCCAAGTAACATTGTAAAGTCCAAGTATCCGTGTGTCCATAACATCAGGGAATCCGAGGTATCACCCTCATTGAATTCCCACTCGATGTATCCGTCAAGGTGAACTAGGAGGAATCACCCTCACTGGGTCCACACTTGAGGTGTTGTACGACAGCGTCGTTATCGGAAGCGGTGAAGGAGGAATCACCCTCGATGACCACGACCGAATAGCTACTCTACAGAGTTAACATCAGAAGTGCTACAAGAGGTTTCACCCTCGGCACTCGATAGTAACGCTGCAGTGTCGTTACAACTAAGGGGGGTGATGTGCGGTGTCGGGGCCTGGTCTTCAATCCCATTGATCGGGTCTTCTGACGATCCAGCGCGGCAGTCGGGATAAGTGGGGTCACTGATAGGTCTCTACCCAGCCTAGACTAAACAGTTTAGGATATGTAGGTAATTATCAACAGCAGGTTACAGTGAACAGGCTATGCATCAGAATAGGTAAAGCAGCAGCAGAAGTAATTCTAATGCAAGCATGAGAAATTAGAATGGGCGATATCGGTATGCTCAAGGGAGGGGCTTGCCTGGTTGCTCGGCGGCAAGGGCAAGGTCGTCTATGGTGTCTTCGGGATCCGGAGCTGCGTCGGTCTCGGGGACGACGTCGGGGTCGGGGGCTATCGAGAGAGAAGAGGGGGAGGAAACAGTATAAATATATAGCAAACATGAGCATGACAAATACGATACACGGTGCTAGGGGTAGTCTAACGCAGCATCACACGTAACAGACGGAGCGGGAGAATATCTGACGATATTTCCCGGGTCTTTGGAATTATCGGACAGAGGATAAGAGGGGAACGGTTGTAAGTTCGGATAGTTAGGGACGCGTGACGGGCGAACGGGCCGCGTATTCAGATTCGTCTCGTCGTTCTGAGCAACTTTCATGTACAAAGTATTTTCATCTGAGCTACGGATTATTTTATATGATTTTCTAAAGATTTTATTAATTTCTGGAATTTAATTAATTATTTAAATTAACATTATCCGAAACAGTGTCTTGCTGCCGTCAGCATGACGTCAGGACCAGTGGGTCCCACCTGTCATAGGCTGTTAGGTTAATTAGTGATTAACTAATTAATTAACATTTAATTAAACTAATTAATTAAATTAGACTAATCTAAACAGGGTTAATTAACTTAATTAATTAACTAATTAATTAATTAATTATTTTTATTAATTATAATTTTTAATTTTAAAAAAAACGTTTCGGGGTGGGGCCCTGGGGTCAGTGGCCCAGGGGCGGACATGTCCGCGGCGCGGCTGCGTGGGGCCGGACAAGTCCGGGCCACCACGGGCACGGGCGCACGGGCGCTCGCCTAGGGGGGCGCGGCGCGGGCGACGGCGCGGTGGCCGGAGCGGGTGGAGGCGCGGGAAGGCGCCGGCGAACGACGAGCAGCTGCAGCGCGGGTGAGGGGGGGTGAGGTCGTGGCGGACGAGGGGAAGCGCGGCGTGGCGCGGATGTGCGGCAAGGCACATGGGGGATGGACGGGCGAGCGCGCGCAGCGAGCAGCAGCAGCACGGGTCGGCGCGCGGCTGGATGTGGCAGAGCAGAGGCAACGCGGCGCCAGGACGGGGTTCGGCGAGTGGCGGTGCAGCTGCGGGGAGCGGGGCGCGTTCGAGCTGCAGAGGAGAGGAGTGAAGGAGAGGGGCTCACGGCCGCGTAGAGGAACGGGGGGGGCGGCGAGGCTTGATGGCGTCCGGTGAGGAGGGAGGCGAGGAAGCGACGGCGGCGAGGTCCTCGGGCGGCGGCGAGGTCCTCTATCCATAACCTTTCTTTATCTGTATCTACCGCTCATCTTCGCCCCTTCTTCCTCCGTCACTTCCCCTCCACTCCTCCCCTGTCCGAGATCTCTCGTCCTTTCGGCTCCTCCCCCAAGTCGACCTCCCTCCTCACACCGATCCCCTTTTTCCCCCTGGATCGGATCGGGGGCAGAGTCCTCCCCGATCCCTGACCCCCGCCGCCGCCCGGCCGCTCTTCCCTGACGCCCTTTCGCCGCCACCGCTCCGTCGCCCGGCCTTCTCGCTGTCTCCTCTCCTCTTCCCTTCTCACTCCTCCACGCTCGTCTCCTCCGTTCTTCCTCCTCCTACTCTTTCCCTCCCGGCCGTTACTACTCTGGTCTCTTTCCCTTTGGATCCACCCCCGTGTAGCCTACTTCCCGGCGATCCCGCCGGGTGGACTGTGACCGTCCTCCTATTGTCCCTCTTCCCCTGCTCCTCCCGGTTCTGTTCCAATGGTCCGAGGGTGTGTAGCCGTCGTCGCCGTCTTTACCCTTCTCGCGTTGCCCGGGGTTGTCGTCTGTGCCTCTCCCCCTGGCGCTCCCGCTTCCTCCGCTCTCCTCCCTCGCTCCGACCGACCCACCCACCCGTTTATCCTCACCGCGGTTTAGTGTTAGCCTTTCTCCCGCTCTGTCCTGTCCTCTGGCTTCCATCCCTCCTCCCTTCCTCTCTCCCGTATTCGTCCTTCGTCTCCCCTCCGTTCTGCCCCGCTCCTCGCCCTCTCCGTGCACGCTGCTCTTCCCCTTTCCTCTTTCTCTCGTTTCCTTCTTCTTGCTGCTTCCCCTCCATTCACGGGTGCGGAGTCCGCTCGCCGCTTTCTTCTTCTTGTAAGTGTCGTGATTGGCTTCTTTGCTCGTGCGTTCGTCCCGTTGTCCCCGTCCCCCCTTTTGTTCCTTTCCCGTCACCGTCCTCGTGGATTCCCCCTACCGGTCTCGTGTGCGGTTCCCCTCTTGCCCTCTGTGGCCCTCCCGTCCGCCTCCCATCCCCCGCCTCAGGTGGACTCGCCCCGTCCCCCGGCTCGTCTTCCCTCTGGTCTCAAAATTGCTTCTTCATCCTTAGTAGTCTTCTGTCCTTCCTCTCCTACGCCTCCCTCTCCGTTTCCGCGGCCGTGCCGTCTCCTTCTTCCCTCTCGCTCTGCCCACGCCTCTGTCTCTCTCCGATACCTTTCTCCCGGCCCTTGAGTGTTCCCTTTTTTTTCCTCTTCCTTCGCGTTCCGCCCCTCCTCTCTCTTCCATGCTTCCAGCTTTTGCGCTGCGGGAAGGAGGGCCCTTTTCCCCCCCCTGAAAAACCCACCCAGGGCCCACCCCGAAACGTTTTTTTTAAAATTAAAAATTATAATTAATAAAAATAATAATTAATTAATTAGTTTAATTAATTAAGTTAATTAACCCGTTTAGATTAGTCTAATTTATTAATTAGTTAATTAATGTTAATTAATAGTTAATCACTAATGAACCTAACAGCCTATGACAGGTGGGACCCACTGGTTCCTGACGTCATGCTGACGGCAGCAAGACACTTTTTCGGATAATGTTAATTTAAATAATAATTAAATTCCAGAAATTAATAAATCTTTAGAAAATCAAATAAAATAATCCGTAGCTCAGATGAAAATACTTTGTACATGAAAGTTGCTCAGAACGACGAGACGAATCTGAATACGCGGCCCGTTCGCCCGTCACGCGTCCCTAACTATCCAACTTACACCGTTCCCTCTCTCTTATCCTCTGTCCGATAATTCCAAAGACCCGGGAAATATCGTCAGATATTCTCCCGCTCCGTCTGTTACGTGTGATGCTGCGTTAGACTACCCCTAGCACCGTGTATCGTATTTGTCATGCTCATGTTGGCTATATATTTATATGTTTCCTCCCCCTCTTCTCTCTCGATAGCCCCCGACCCGACGTCGTCCCCGAGACCGACGCAGCTCCGGATCCCGAAGACACCATAGACGACCTTGCCCTTGCCGCCGAGCAACCAGGCAAGCCCCTCCCTTGAGCTACCGTATATCGCCCATTCTAATTCTCATGCTTGCATTAGAATTATTCTGCTGCTGCTTACCTATTCTGATGCATAGCTGTTCATTGTAACCTGCTGTTGATATTACCCATATCCTAAACTGTTTAGTCTAGCTGGGTATAGACCTATCAGTGACCCCACTGTATCCCGACTGCCCGCTTGGATCGTCAGAAGACCGATCAATGGGATTGAAGACCAGGCCCCGACACCGCACATCACCCCCTTAGTTGTAACGACACTGCAGCGTTACTACGAGTGCCGAGGGTTGAAACCTCTTGTAGCACTTCTGATGTTAACTCTGTAGAGTAGCTATTCGGTCGTGGTCATCGAGGGTGATTCCTCCTTCACCGCTTCCGATAACGACGCTGTCGTACAACACCTCAAGTGTGGACCCAGTGAGGGTATTCCTCCTAGTTCACCTTGACGGATACATCGAGTGGGAATTCAATGAGGGTGATACCTCGGATTCCCTGATGTTATGGACACACGGATACTGTGACTTTACAATGTACTTGGAAAGGCGGGTCGAACCCTGTAGGGGTACACGCGTGTGTATAGGCGGGTTTGCCTTGGGTGCCGAGTGGGTAATACGAGGCGCGGCGGCATTCTTAACCCTTGCCGCAAGTCCTCTCGAGACGGGGCGACGGGGTCACATCTTTCGTGAGTCTCTGCTCGTTTCCGCAAGCCCTAGTCCTAACGATTTGGATATTTGATCCGAGCAGGCCTCTGGTCTGATAGCACTAACCATCACGTGGGCATAGTATGGGCGTTCTGCATCGTAGCATCAGCCGAAAGCTCTGTCAGACGTCCAGTTCAGCATGGCGGCACGGACGGACCGGCGCCCTCTGGTGCCAGGCTTCCCCTCGTCGCAACGACTCGGAGTGCACAGGGCGATGGCCCAAGACCTCTGAGCGCTAGGATGTAGACCGACGGGACCTCTCTGCTGAGCTGTAGGTAGGGTTGCGATGTGTCGTTGGTGGGTGTTGGCGAGCCCGGTATGACCAGAAAGTGTGTCCGGCCGAAGTTAATCGAGCGTGTTGGGTAAGTTGGTGCACCCCTGCAGGGAAGAACACTCTATCGATAGCCGGTCCTACGGTAAAGGACACCGGAGTTGTATCCTGATTGATACAATTAAACTGGATACCTGTTGATGAGACCTGTATATATGGCTCTGGGATTGCTTCTGCGCAGGGAGTCGAGAAGGATCTCAGGACGAGGTTGATGAATGTATGGCTCTGGGATTGCTCTCGCCAGGGAGTGAGAAAGGATTCTCGGGTGAGGTTGATTATTACTGTCACTTATATGTATTGTTCTACTCTCTTCTACTGCTGCAAGACCGCTGAAGATGCTAGTCTTCGATAGGACTAGGCCTTCTCTCTATTCTGGCATTTCTGCAGCCCAGTCCACATAACACGCCTCCCTTTGAAAATGTTTGCATATGTAGTGTAGATCCTTGCTTGCTGAGTACTTCTGAGTACTCACGGTTGCTTTGTTTACCTTTTCTCCCCATAATCAGTTTGACGTGACCAGAGGACGGAGCCCCCTGAGACAGATGCCCCGACGATCGCTACTACTACTACCCGAGGATGGATTACTACTACGAGTTGACTGACGACCAGGAGTAGGATCGGAGGGTCCCAGGCAGGAGGCCTTCGCCTTTCGATCGTAGTGTTTTCTTTTGCCCCGCCTTTCTAAAGGCCTTTTTGTATCTTCTTTTATCTGTACTCAGATATCTGATGCTTCCGCGACGCTTGTTCGCAAGCTTATGAATTCGAGCCTCGAGGCCCCTGGCTTGTAATATAAAGCTTGTATGACTTTATTTATGTTTTAGAGTTGTGTTTGATATCTCCCGTGAGTCCTTAGGCTTGATCGTTGTGCATTTGCGTGTATGATTAGTGCACGATCGGGCCGGGGGCGTCAAACATCATTGAAGGGCATTATTCTTATCAATGTCGGCTGCTCCCTAGGCTATAAATAGCCGCCCCCTTCAACCACTAGCTGGTTGGCTGCTCCAGAGATAGATTGACACTTGTCATTTAGAAGCATCCCATCCTCCGAGGACTTGAGCGAAAATCATCAAGTGGAGAAAAACCCAAAAACCCAAACACCTACAACCAAAGTGATTGAGCATCACTGAAGAGATTGTTCCTGTGTGGAACCGACGCTTGTTACCTTTGAGGACTGTGCATCCTCCAGACGGTTAGGCGTCATGGTCTAGAGCATCCAAGAGGAAATTGGGATTGCTGAGTGACCGAACTATGTGAAGGTTTGGAAGTCACCTGAAGACTTACCACGAGTGATTGGGCGAGGTCTGTGTGACCTAGCTCAAGGAGAATACGGTGAGGACTGTGTGTCCGGGACTGTGTGTCCTCAGGTTTAAATACCTAGCCGCTCTAACCAGACGTACAACTGTCACAGCAGTTGGAACTGGTCTACCAAACATTGTCTTCACCGAGCTAACTGGTTCTATTTCCTCACCTTTCATTTCCTCTTCGCATACTGCTATGTATTTGATCATTACTGTTTGAAGACTTGTCTGAAGACTTTCTCAATTTCCTCAGTTCAATTTCTCAGCCAGTTGTCTTCAGCCTGCTTATCCTTGGTTACGCTACTCGTACTCTGCTTGTTTTCATTTCATCTGATGACTGTGCTAACTGCTCTGTTATGCTTGCATCTGAGCACTTATTCCGCTGCAAGTAGTTCGTCGCTTAGGAATTCCTCACCTGAAATTCCTCAGTGACGAATTTGTAAAAATCGCCTATTCACCCCCCCCTCTAGTCGATATAACGCACTTTCAGGGTTCGACTAGGCTGGGAAGGCACGGACTAATAAAATTACATCCGTGGCTACTTCCCGCTGATTCTCGGTCTGTGCAAAAATCCGGCACGGTACCTACCGCATGCTGAGCGCGGTACTAACGCGTAGGGCGGAGTAAAAAATTACTTCCGCTCCTACTTCCGCGCATGCAGTGTTCTGGGCTAGAGGTCACGGTACTACCGCACTGAGGAGTGGTACTACTGCATAGAGCGGTACTACCGCTTCCCTGGCCGGTACTACCGTGGTGCCACTGCGGTACTACTGCTCCGTGGAGCAGTACTACGCACGCCACAGAACTTAAGCACTTGGGAGCCTTCATTTGTAAGACACAAGATAACGACGGTGCTCCAAGAAGCAAAGGAAAGGTGGTGCAAAGGAACAGAGTGTACGTGTTGATTCCACCCTAACCTTTCCGACGCGGACCCCTCTCAATAGTACGTCTTTCCTACGACTCAAATCCACCGAAAAAAGAAACGTAGAGAAACGCCGTCTTCACTAGGCTCCGAGGGCACCGAATCGTCTTGTGGCCTAGACATGAGATATCTGAAATTCTCAATGCACACGATTAGTCCGCAAATGCATTGTCATCAATCACACAAAACACATAGGGAAAAATATGCCCTTACAACTTGCCTGCCTAGATTGGCACTGTAGCTCCGCACTTATCGCAAACACCACCTACTAGATTAACGCCAAGCTGAGTAAATTAAAATTTGTGGTAAAAGTCTAGAGCAAATATTCGTCACCGCCATCAGCGCAACTGAAGACGGATAGCTTAAGTAAGCCACTAGACTATTGAACATGCCCAAAACAAAGTCACACGGTTCGCCTCCAACCCATAGATGCTGGAGCAAACCGATGGAGGGGAGGGATCCCTCCGAGGCGCAAACTGTGGTGCATGTTCCCTCGCATGTGGTGGCTAGGTTTCACATGATGCAAAAAATAATTACGCGTTACGTATGTGGCATCGCATGACACTGTCCATAACCAAACTTTTATATATAAACATACTTGTATAAGTTTTTAATAGATTCTTGTTGTAAACACATAACTTGGATCCTCACGGCGAAAAATAGAAGAATATTTTTTGGATATTCATTAAGAGACTTGGGGTTAACATAATAAGGGGTGCTTAATCTCAAAAGGAAAAAAGGGTAATTAAAAATCTAGATACTTATCATCACTAGCAATCTAACACACGCAATGCATAGATTTCGCACAACACAATTAACTATTAATTGCATTTATATAAAAAGCCATATATCATGATAATAGATGCAAATTAGTAATCAATATGAACAAGTAAAATACTTTTAACATGCACCATAAAAGCTATTGCTTCGTGCATATGTAAATCGTGATAAGACGTTGCTTTTTTTTTTGAGGAAACTGCACCCTTATTAATGATCAATGTTCATGGGGTACAGATTACATCGGAAAGGATAACAGCCACACTGGCGCCCAAGAGAAAGGGAAGAAACTAGCTTGGCAAGTGCGTGTGCCTCGCCATTATGTTGACGCTTCTCATGGATAAACTTCAGGTCTCGGAATAAGGTCCGCTGGGCTGTGATCTCCCAAGATAGTGACATAGTGACAAGGAACGCCTGCTTCAATATTGGCCACACTTCACTGCAACTGAATCCGAAGCAACGCAAACTGAATCCACATGCAAGTCCATAGCTAATGCCAGAGCTTCGCTACACGCACGAGCTTCCAATGATGCCGGGTCAATCAAGCCTTCAAACACGACGACCGAGGCGCCCAAATAAAGTCCATTTTTCCCGGCAGATGGCAGCTGCCGCTCCTTTCGTTTCTGTCCCGCGAGATGCCCCATCGACATTGATTTTCACATTATGCTCCGTTGGACACTGCCAGCCCTTCGAGGGATCGTCTACGCCCGTCCTCCTGCACTGCATGCTGCAGCTCATTTGTTGCATGCAAATCCTTTTTCCTTGCATGCATGCCGCTGCTCGCTCGGAGCTCTGAATAGTGACCAACTCAAGATCAGCAAGGAATTTGTTAATGAAAATGCGTGCTAATGGGGTCTGGTACTGATCATCGTGTATAGCCCGTGTCTAGCCCACCATATCGCCCACATCGTCACAAGACACCTTGGAGAGGTCCTCCGACGGTAAAGTGTCCACGAGCCAGTGCAACCACAGCTTAGGATCCTCCGTGCGGTTTGATATGGTGACCTCAGTCAACTCCTCGTCCGCGAGAGCCCAAACACATCTGGCCATTGACAATCGAACAGGGAGTGGCGCCAAGTATCGTTGCCGCCTGGCATATCGCGCATTCAGGTGTTTCGGCCATGCTCTGATGCTTGCGCACATCACCTGTCGGCAAGATGTTCTAGCTAGTCGCCATGCAAAAACTTGATTTTAGATGGCACACTCTGCTCCCCTTTGTCCAGGAGGCGCCGTCTGCATCAATATTGGAGTGTCCCGGGTTGTGCTCCAACCAGTCGTCCTTTGCTGTTTGGTGGCAGCAGTAAACGTTAAGAGAAGCCGATCGAACGGTGAAATACACCCTTCCTTTCATAATGCCAGACCAAAAATCTTCTGAACTCTGGTGCTTAACGGAATATTGAGTATCGCTACTATGTCCATCGCATAAAAGTGTTGATCAGCACTTGAACATCCCATGACGCTGTAGCTTGGTCAATCAACTCAGAAACATGCTGCGGCGGATTATTTGATTTAGCACATACCGCCTCAAACTTGTTGTGCGCGGGGGATCCAGTTCTCTGCCCAGATGTTGTATTTTCTCCGGAACCATCCGTTTTATGAGGCCAAGTTTCAGCGTGTCTAATCCTTCGAAGATCGACCTCAAACCTGCGACGGGTTTTTGCCTATCTCTGCATTCAACACAAGAAGAATCGGGTAGTACACAGCCTTCAAGATGCGAGCACTTAACGAGTTAGGTTTCCTGGAGGAGATCCACGCTTGACGAGCCAAAAGTGCCAAATTAAGAGCTCGATGTCTCGAAACCCCATACCTCCCATGAACTTCGGTTTGGCTCATGACCTCCCAAGAGACCCATGATGTCTTCCTCTCGCCTTTCTCTGGAACCCCACCAAAATTTACGCAGCAAACCCATTAATATGTAGACACAGCCCCCGGGGGAGCTTAAAGCGTGCCATAGAATATGTAGGTATGGCTTGAGCTACGGATTTGATTAGAACTTCTTACCTCCAACTGAAAGTGCTTTTCCCTCCCCTGCACCTGTTTCCAGATTTTGTCCTTCAGTATTTAAACGATCCCTCCTTTGCTCTCCCACGTCAGAGGGGAGGCCAAGGTATTTCTCAGATAACTTCTCATTTGAACATCCAGAGTCAACTTAATTTCCTCCTTCAATTTTTGAACACCCTTTGCTAAAAAAGATAGAAGATTTATCCTTGTTAATGCGTTGACCAGACGCACCACAGTATCTCTGTAAAAGAGATCAACCCTCGAGGCCATCTCATGGGGTGGCATCAAAAAAAGAAGGCTATCGTCTGCAAATAAGAGATGGTTAATTTGAGGGGAGCCTGGGGCCACCGTGATGCCATGAACTGCCTTAGATGGGTTGGTGGATTTCACAGACTTTGCTAGTCCGTTTATTTTATACAGCATAGAAAGAAATGATAAGGCAATATATATTCGGCAGGAGAAAGTCACCGTTAACATATCGAAAGTGAGGCCCATCAGTGGTGACACCACACACACCGTCAGGCCTGGTTGTTGGGCCTTCCATGGTGACCACATAAGCGTTATGCCATTATTTTTATTGAACGGTGATGATAGAGCCCAAGGACCCAGTCACCCAAAACCCTAATTTTCTGATCGACCACATCTTTTTTTTAATGCTTAAAGTACCTCTTTATTCATTGGAAATCAAAGGTTACATCGTTCATTGGTAACGTACAATATGGGTGGGAGGATTATCTAACCAAGTATGGGTGTCTTGCCATTTTGCAACACAGCAAGATTATGAGCTACTGAATTGGCTTCTCTAAACTCATATACAAAATTACTTGACAAAATTAAAAACACTAACGCCGAAGTTCTCGCTTGTGAGGTATCTTCGTTCAAGATGTTGATAAGCTCCAGTTTGTTCGACTAATGACAACTCTATTGCATATCAAAGATCACGCAAGTGACAATCCTTCAACACCATGGCTTGAGCTGATAGGACGATTGACCTCATCTTGGTATATAAAATAATGCATATTGGTGCATCAAATAAACAAATATTTTGATTTTTTTCCTCATAATATTTTGATATTTTTAGGGAAATAAAATTGTTTGAGTTGATCATGCATTAGGCGTTACATTTTTTTGCAGGGGGGTACATATGGGCGCTGAGGGAGCAATGCTGCTATATCCACGGGAATCCTATTTATCGCATACCGCGATAGATACAATGAAACGTTGCACCACCACCCCCTTAGCGTATGCAACGGGAACGTATCTGGTGCACCAAGGCAATTGGTGCTACCGGTGCACCGGACCCCGTTACACACTAAAAAATGTTCAAAAAAATCCGAAAAGATTTTACTGTTGTATCTACACACATCAATGTATGTTGTCACAAAATCAAATCAAAATTCAAAATATGGTCAAGATACAAAAATGACAAATTTCAAGTCAATGTGCTAATGGGCCAAAACTGAAGCCCAACTTGTGTTATGTACCTATTTAGTGTCAAATTTGTTATTTTTGTATCTCGAGCAATATTCGAATATTGATCTAAATTTTGTGCCAACTACATTCATGTTGTTTCAATGCACTAAATTTTTTTTGAATTTTTTCAAACATTTTTGAATGTGCAACGGGCGATCGGTGCACCGGTAGCACAATTGCCCCGGTTGGCACAGACATCCCCCGTATGCAACTATGCATGCTTCATGGGCTAGCCCATTACGGGGGTTTTTCTGTGTGTGTTTTCCAGCCGGTTTTGGGAAGGTTCTCAAAACATTCCGAACCTATTTTTGAAACGGCGAACTTTTTTGAAATTCATGAATATTTTCGAATTCATGAACATTTTTTGGATCTGCATACATTTTGGAAATTTGGGACGTTTTAAAATTCGCTAACATTTTTAATAAATTGTGAACTTTCTTGAGTTCATGAACATTTTATGAAATCCCGAACATTTTTCAAATTCGTGAACATTTTTTGAAATTCAGAAGAAAAAAATGAAATTCATGTACATGTTTTGATATCCCAACACCTTTTTCGAATTTGATATTGTGAACAGTCATGGAAGAAAAAAAAAGAAGAAAATCAAAAAAAGGAGCTCCCAGTCTGCGTAGGGGGGTGGGGGGAGGCGATTGGTGGCATTCTGCCGACTGCCGACCCCACACGATAAATAGGAGGTCCCCCCATATATCCATTGTCTCTGTCACACGAAACTATCATGGCTAGATCATAATCTAGATTATGATTTTAGATGAGTCCATGTATTCGTCGTCATTTATTGTATGTCATACTATACTACCTCAAAAGTTTGGCTAACCACTTATTCTCCAAAAGAAAAAACTTAGCTAAAAATGCTTCTAGACGGCCCCCGTAATCCTTAACGCGATCGCTCGCAGCCCGCTAACTGAGCATGGTTCTTTTCCCACTTTGGCGTTCCTTGGTGGTCCACTGGCGTACCTGATCACATTTCTTGTCAGTTAGAATACTCATAGTGGAGAGTAACTTCGACTAGTAACATACATATGTTACTAGTCTGTGTTATTCCTCATAGTGGGGAGAACATACTTATGTAGATGTCAGGCAACACTTTATTTAGTAGCTTGTAGATCATCTTGATCACTATGTATGATGTCACTCATAGTAATGATAACTAGCTATGTTACTCAATTCACCCTCTCTCCTCATTAAATCATGCCACATACAGTAAACAATTTGTGAACTTAGATCTTATGTTACTGCGAAGTTATTGTCACTTTGGGGTAAGTGTCCTTAAGCGTCACAGGCGGTCTGTGATGGTTTCAACGAAGCGGAATACCAGTAGAATATTGCTAAAGTGTGTGTGAAAATAAATGTACATACGCAGGATCCTCTACGCCAATATGGCTCCCGCTTCGGAACGATAGAACGGAATTCAGCTAGATTCCACATCCGCACTCGAACCGGCAGAGCTCAGTGGCCGCCGCATCGGATCCTAACTAATCACCAACTAGGCAACTGCGCGACAAATATGTATACGCAGGTAGTTGAAAAGCGGGAGTATTGGCGCCACGAATTCGTGGCAGGTCGCAGGTACGCCGGGTTTTAAAATTGTCCACGGCGCCGAGTGGAGAGGAGTGCTCAATCAGCACCACACAACGCATCGGCCGCGGACGAAACAGCTGAGGTCCGCACCGGCACCGCGTCACGTCACCGCCGGGGGCGGGGGCGGTAGTTGGTCACGTCGACGTGGGCCACGACAGCGAAGGATCCAATCCAGCCTCGATTGCTACGGCGGGTGAGCGCTGACGGGCAACGAGGCAAAAAACCCCAATACACAAGCTGCGGAGTAAAACGACCAAATGATTTATAGTACTATTATAATCTGGACTAGAATTCGAATTCCTATTTAATTTATTTATTGTTGAACACGGTACAGAAGCAAGCGTTCATATATACGTGCATACGCTCACCCCTACAGAACGCACATACGCAACACCTACCCTGTGAGCACCTACGAGAAACTGAGCCGGATGTCATCTTGAGATTCTAGAAGTCACCGTAGGCTTTCTTGTAGTTCCTCCCACTGAACGTGTATCCGCCGCCGAAATTTGAAATATCAGAATAAATGCTTCCATATAAAGTGTAAACTTATGGTTTTGGAAGTGATACAAGGATGGTTCTTTACCCGGAATCCACCGTGGAAAATATTCGCATTATGTTTATTTGTGTATGAGCATATGTCTAGGAGAGTATTCAACAAATTATAAGACCACCAACAGCTAGTGTCATTGCTAATTTAGACAATTATAAGTGTGCTCTTATTTGGTGGATGATTTGTAAGGAGGACACCATGATCCAAAACAACTTGCATCCAGGGGTACATATTTTTTTTTGGCAAAACCATCACAATAGAAGAAAAAATGCGGTGAAAAAAACGACATTGTCAACCTTCATCAGGTAGGTAATATTGGGAGCTTTTGAACTGAATCTAAGCTCTCGTAGAAAAACCTGATAGCAGAACGGAAATGAGTAGGTTGCCTTGTGTCCTTCATATTGTCTTATCGCCTCCAAACAATTTACAATAGATATAGTGTAAATGCTCTTCATCAAAAGTTCTATATGATATGATGCAATGCTAGATTTGTCCCTTTTTTTTGTGGTGAGATAGAATTTTAATTCTATTATTCGTTAGAACGTTACTCCCCCTCGTCTAAGCTCTTTGGCATGAAAATTAATTCAAGCTTGGTTACAAATTACAGAGCCATGGTATTCCTCCGCGGCATCCTTTCACAAACGTGGTTAACAATCCACAATTAGCAATGGTTAACTTGTCCTAATCGTACAAGAGATGATATCGAAGTCAAAAGCTAACACACCTTACGATTTGGGATTTTTTAAAAGTTAGGCGCCTAAGATTTTGGGAAGGAGCGGGTTACCATTTTATTTAGGTCATCAGGGAGATATGTTTGAAGGGCCCCAAAAGTAAGTTTCTCCCTCCCGTTTCATATGTAATGTATTAGATTTTCTAAAAGTCAAGTTTATGAACTTTGACCAAGTTTATGAATAAACTTTTATATTTACGATACACAATATATATAATATGAGAACACGTCTTATGATGTATCTAATAATGTGTATTTGGTATCTAGATGTCTATATTTTTCTCAGAGACTTGGTCAAAATTTGTTAAGTTTGACTTCTTAAAAAATCTATATGCACTACATTATGAAATGGAGGGAGGTAAGACATAGTCTGGAGGAGAAGAAGTAATGGGAGGGAGAGAGATTTATGTATGGGTAAAGAACCACTCTCCAACCATCATCATATGTCATTTGGCATGGGCACCATGGGCGTCATAGAGCTGCATCAATCAAGACATTGATCATTCACAAGGTGTGTGGGGGGGGAGGAGGGGGGAGGCCAGTGTTCCATTTGTCCAGGATGGGAACCTAGCCCAACAAGCCACCTCACTTTAGTTCCACTACCAAAAATAAGCCAACTCATGAATTCCCCTATTATGTGAATGATGAATATTTGTAGCACAATTCTATTTCTCCCTTGTATCATATTATAGCTACTAGGATGAGCGCGATATATCCCGACGTGAAAAGGTTCTGTGAATTAAGCATCCATGCCACCAGCCATCAAGGCCAAAAAAACACCCTCTTCGCATGCATGTTAGGATTTTAGCTTCCAAGGTGTCATTGCAATGGGGGGGTGACGCTTTGCAGGCGAGAAGATAAGTACGTCATGAGAGACGCCATTCCCACTTAACCACCACCTCTATGAAGATCCCCATCCACATTCATCTTACCCAGCTGGCACCATTCTAGCATGTCGAAGAGAAGATCCATCGACCCTCCCTTCTTGACTCTCCAAAAAATGTACTATCTTCATCATGATATATTGTAGTAACGGTCACTTTGGTTTCAAATGGAGCTAAGCAACATTGAAATTTATCCTTTTTTAACAACATCTAGATTAACTGAGCCAAGGAGCCAATCTTGTCACCACCTCATTCTGCCATGTTTTACCTCTTTCTCATGACGTCACTTACTAACTAATTCAATTTCTAGCAACCTAAGTAGTAAAGTAAACATAAAGAACATTATTCACAAGTTCTATCTATGGATCACCGTGTGAAAATATGTGATGAAGTGTAAATGCTCTTCATTACAATTTTATGCATAAGATGTCACTAGACCTTCTACAGTGAAGTAAACATAAAGTACATTGTTCAGTAGTAAGGTCCATCATATAACAAACTACATAATATAGTAACATGTTTTTCTCATCTATGGTTGACTGCTTAAAGAGATAGTTGTTACTAGTTCTTGACATGACTATGCTTGGTGCGGATTTTGCCATCGTCTTGGATTACGTTGGATTGCACTACATACTACTCTTTCATTTAGAATTGTCGCGATCGGTAGGCAACCGATTGGACGCATTGTTTTTAATGCATGTGATGTGATCGTCCCCGTTCTATAATTTTGAGTTTCTGCCCTGTTACAGAAGCATTTATCAGGTTGGATAGTTTCGTCTTTGGTTTGAAGTCCCGATGAGTTGATGTGTGATTGTTTGGGATGGGAACTAACCCGGCTGACCGTTTTCAGCCGAACTACACTCCGTGGTGATGTTTGTTTTTGTGCAGAAATAAAATTCTCGGAATTGGACGAACTTTTTGATGATTTTTTTTGGAAGAAAGAAAACTAACCGGAGCAAAAGAACCACTGGAGGGGCCCCCCTGCCTGCGCACAAGGCACCAGGGCGCGCCACCCCCCTGGCGTGCCCTGGTGGGTAGTGGGCCCCTGAGGCCCATCTTCGCGTGAAACCGACGCCAAAAATCCTATTATCTCAGAAACCTCCGAAGTTGAACCTAGATCGTAAGTTCCGCCACCGCAAGCCTTTGTACCCGAAAAACCAATCTAGACCTGTTCCGCACCCTGCCGGAGGGAAAAATCATCACCGGAGGCCATCTTCATTGATCCAGTGGCCACCTGATGAGGAGGGAGTAGTCCACCCTCGGGGCTAGGGTTTTACCATAGCTATGTGTTTAATCTCTCCTCTCTCCTCGTGTTCTTGAGTTGCACGATCTTGATGTATCGCGAGCGTTTGTTAAATAGTTGGATCATATGGTGTTTTCCCCTCTTATCTTGTTGATGAATTGATATTCCCTTTGATATTCGTTCCTATCAGATTGAATACTTTTATGGATTTGATGTGCACTTGATGTTATGTCTTGCTATGAATACCCATGGTGACAATGGGGTATCATATTGATTCACTTGATATAGGTTTTGGCATCAACTCGCGGATTCAACCGGTGACATTGGGGTAATCTATGCAGAGGGGTTTTGACCTCACTTTCGTCCTTGTGTCGGGGGGATGGACCCCGCCAGCAACGTAACCCCGGATCCTTTCAAAAACATCAGGGCTGGCAACGCCCTCAATTCGGCGCGTCCCTGGCCTGCGTCCCAGCGCAACCGGCCAGGTGCCGCGGCCCCCTCGGTCAAAGCCAGCTGGCGCATTGCCGGTCCGGTTCCCACAGAGATTAAACCTCCATCACAAACAAGCATGCTACAGCTGTGCCCCCCCCCTTTATGCAGCTCCCCGGCGTGGCTACGGCTGTCGTTGCCGACCAAGCCACCGCTCTGGGCGGGCGGCGTCTCTAGAGGCGCGTTTTCTCGGTAGAGCGCGGCATTGAGGGAACCAGGAGAAGATCATCATCGAGGCGCAGCGCGAAGCCAAGCACCCGGCTGGGATGTCACAAAAGTTCCCTGGCCTGGCGTGGCTCTCTCAGCCTGGTTTTCTCAGCGGCATGGGGAGAGGGGCCGTTGCCCCTATATCAACTAATGAAGAAGACATCGCCAGTTCGAATGATATGTACCAGGCGGATGAGCGTTCTGGACTCTCAAATGCATTGCCCCCACCCACCCCGTCCTGCCACGCACGGCCGACAAGGACCGCTTCTGCTATACATTGCCGTCACCTCCAGCGGGGGTGAGGTCTTTTCCTGTCGGTCGCTGGTGCTGGTGTCAGCGTCCATAGAAGGGAACAAGGCACTCAGACGGGTTTCAGCGCCCGGTGTACTACTGACGGAGGTGCTCTCCATCTCCCCAAGCAGAATTAAACCCGCACTATCGCAGATGTGCTACGGCGGCGGCCTACACGCCAAGAGCCTGAGAGCAGCATATTTCCAAGAGCATGGTCATCACCGTGGTCGCACTGGACCCCATCGGCGAATATCATGGTCTAGCCGGGACTGCCGCTGACCGTGTAGCCAAGTGGGCCATCGAGGCTGGACAACCCCAGACTCATCTCTTACGACGCCTTCTGCACTACCATCAAGTCACAGGCGTTGGCCGATATACGTCTCACAACGTATCTCTAAATTTTTGAGTTGTTTCCATGCCTATTATATCTATTCTCTATTTTGGCTGTTTTATATGCATTAATATGCTATTTACTATTATTTTGTGACAAAACTCATTAACATAGAGCCCAGTGCCCAGTTTACGTTTTTTCCTGTTTTTGAGCCTGCGCAAAAAGGATACCCAAAACGGCCAGGTCCCAAAGAGAATAAAACTCAACGATGATTTTCTTGGAACCAGAAGACACCAGGGTCTTGGAGTCCAAGTCAGAAGAGCCACCAGGCGGCGACAAGGTTGGAGGGCGCGCCCATTAGGGGGGGCTAC
The DNA here is from genome assembly GCA_011799875.1 of Thinopyrum elongatum. Lineage (NCBI taxonomy): Eukaryota > Viridiplantae > Streptophyta > Magnoliopsida > Poales > Poaceae > Thinopyrum > Thinopyrum elongatum. Next base: position 489,090,736 of record CM022299.1, read on the forward strand.
CTGTGGGGACCCTTGGACTCCCCTGACTAGCTCTTCCTCCTATATATTCACAAAATATCCAAAACCCACCAGATCATCACGAGAAACACTTTTCCAACCGCCGCGAGCAACCTTTGTTCCGTGAGGATGCCCTCTGTGAGGCCTTTCGTCCTCGCGCAGGGGGCCCGCCGTCGGGAAGGATCGACACAGAGGGCTTCTACATAACTGCATGGCCTTCCGATGATGCTGTGAGTAGTTTATACCCTACTAGCCTACGGGTCCATAGCTAGTGCTACGATGCCTTCTATTTCCTCTCTTGATTCACTCAATACAACATTCTCCTTTATGTGCTTTAGATCTATCGACGCATGAATTATGGATTATGATCGTCAATCTGAATCTTCTCTGAACTTCTTTTATGCATGATTTATATCTTTGTATTTCTCTTCCCCTCTCGAGGGATAATCGGTTTTGGTTTGCCAACTAGATGGTTTTTCTTGCAATGGAGAGGGCTTGCTTGGGTTCACAATCTTGCGTGATTTTCCCCGTTGCAAAGTAAGGGTAGCGAGACACGTATTGCATGTGGCAAGAGGATAAAAAGATGGGGTTTTCATCATATTGCTTTGAGTTAATTCCATCTACATAGTTCATCTTACTGTAAGGCGTTACTCTCCATTCTTTATGAACTTATACTCAGATGCCGATGCGATAGCGGTGAATGTGTGGGTAAGAGTAGTAGATGCAGGCAGGAGTGGGTCTACTGGACACGGACGAGATGCCTATATGCATAATCATTGCCTTGGGAATCGTTTCATAACTTTGCGCTTCTTCATTCAATTGCGCGACAGTAATTTGTTCACCCATGATTATTTGAGAGAACGCAACTAGGTCTAAACCTTAGGCCCCCGCGGGCTTTTGCATCTATTACTTTCGATTTCGTCTATTTTGGCAATTTTTAGTTTCAGTCTATATACCAAAAAAAAAACAATTTTATCTTTTTTGTATCTATCCTATCAGATTCGTCACCTTGGCAATTGACCGTGAGGGATTGACAACCCTTATCGCGTTGGGTGCAGTGTTGTGATTGTTTTTGGTGCAGGTGTAGTGGTGATTTGTGCGTCGTCTCTCTCCTACTGGAGTTGCATACCGTTGGTGTCTTAACTGAGGGGCAAACGTTACTTCCCTTCTGCTGCACCACACTTTCCTCCGGGTCCCCCCCCCCCAGGTAAACAAACACTCAAAGTAGCGGAAATTTTGGGCCGTTGCGGGGGAGATCTACACCAATAAGGACATACAAGTACCCATCATAAGCACTCTCATCCTGATACATTATTTGCCAGTTGCCCTCAGTTTTCGCTCTCCCAGCTTCTAAAATGATTTTTCAAAAATATTTGCCTTATTTGTTTGCCCTTCTTTTTCGTTCAATCTATTTGTTTGCTTGGTGTTTACCATGTGCCTTCTTTTTGGCTTGCATCTCGGCTTGTAAAAGTTTCTGGCATCCTCTCCACTTGCTCCTATCTTTTTGCGCCCTCTCAATTATGCATGCACCATTTCAGTGCTTTGAAGCGCACTCAGTTACTTTATGAGTTTGATGCTTGCAATTCACTCTGATTGCCGTTGTGATAGTGTTCAACAGAAATCTAAGTGATTCACGATACTCCTTGGAATGAACAGTGATGCAAAATGGTTCTACATAGATTCTATTAATGTCAGTTGTGCTAATGATATGCAAACCCTAAGCTGGGGATGCTAGTTTAGGCTAGTCCCACTACGGTTGCAATGATCATGATGGGGGGTGATTTTTCTATGATATTTGAAAATTATTGTAAGCCTCATGGGATGAAATGTTTGCAATAAATATTGAAGTGGTTCTGGAAAGAGTGTCAACTCTTGGTAATAATCGATCCCCTACTGTTGGAGTATGATCAATCTCAGAAATGAGATATAAAGGGTGGGGTTGGAGAAGTCATGCTTATTTGATGATAATCCCCTATTGAAGTGTCAACTTTGCATGCATGTGGATCTGAAGAAATATTTATGCGATTTTTATATTGTTAATTTGAAGTATGATCCACATGAATTATATAGAAGAGAAAAAATATTGTGTAGAAACTTTCATGTTACAAGTTACCTTCTCGTTATGTGAGATTCTTCTATTGTCTTTCTTTTTTCCTTGCATAGTAGTTTTTTGCTTGTTTGATAATTTGTTTGCTTATAAAATGCTTACTAGGAAGTATTTAGACTTAAAAAAACTGTTTTTACATGCTACATGTATGGCTCTTTTAGTGTGTTTCAAATTTGTTATCTTCATGTGACGAGCAGCATCAAACATTCTCAACTCCTAACTTAAAGGCTTTAAAGCAAAAGCAGCTTGGTTTGGAGACAACCCAAATTCTTCTTTTCTGTTTTTGAATAATTTTTCATCTAGCCTCGGGTTAATGGTGTGTTGGTGGTTTTTAATAGTGTTATTGTGCCCACAGTAATACCTTGGGATGCTAGCGTGATAGTTCTTTGAATCTTGCTGCGCAAAACACACCGAAACTTTTCGTCCAATCACGATTTTCAAAAGTCTCACTGGATCATTGAAAAACACCTTAATTTTACAAGATATGATATACAGATTTCCTCTGTGTCGCTGATGTTTCAGAATTTTTTGGAGATAAACATATTAGTAAAAAATTCAGATCTTTGCAGACTATTCGGTTCTTGACGATTCTGTTTTCCTTTTGTTGTTTCCTTTCTTAGTTTTGATAATCTATGGGGTAATATCGGGGGGTAGGTGAAACCATGGAGAAGTTGGAATATAGTATATATTACAACCAATATAAAAATAATGAGTCACAACGTACCAAAGTGTGGATTTTATATTTTTTGTATACACGGATCTCACGAGTTTTCTGTTGGCAGTTTGTTGGTTGGTAGTTTTCAGTTTTGTGGGTCAAGTTTGCTGGCCTATGGCCAATGAGAGTGGCAGGGCTCGGCTTGGGGATGCCCAAGGCACCCCAAGGTAAATTCAAGACCCACCAGCGCACTCAGCTGTCGTAGTGCCCCGGAGGCATCCCCATCTTTCGTCTTTCGTCAATCGGTCAAATTACTTGGAAGGCTATATTTTATTCACCCCACTATGTGTTTTGCTTGGAGCGTCTTGTAGTGATATGATCTTTGCTTTGAGTTTGCCACCATCATCCTTTTCTGTACCCCCTTTTGAGGAGGCACCACATGAAATTGAGATAATTTATAAACTATGTGCTTCACTTATATCTTTTGAGCTAGGTAATCTTGCTCTAGTGTTCACTTATATCTTGTTTCAGGCACGGCGGGTGGTTTTATTTTGTATCAATTATTGAACTCTCTGTTCACCTTATATTCTTTTGAGAGTCTTCTACACGCATGGTTAATTTGCATTGGGCTATAAATGTTAGTCCTAATATGATAGGCACCAAGAGGGATAGCAATAAACTTTATATAGAAGTGTCATTGATTAACTATTTGCAGTTTTAATCCTATATTGGTTTGAGCTATAAGATATGGTATATTGAGAGTCCTGTAGTGAGTAATTGTGTATTGTAGAAATACTTGTGTTGAAGTTGTGCATTCCCGGTAGCATTGCACGTATTGGTGAGACCGTTATGTGATGAAGTCAGAGCATGCTTTATATTGATTGGATTGTTCTGTCCTTATGAGTGGCGGTCGCGGACACGGGAGGTGTCTTTTCCTACCAATCTATCCCCCAGGATCATGCGCCTACGTACTTCAATTTCGGGAGCCTAATAGATCTTTGCATAAAAGTATGTGAGTTATATGACAACTGTGTGAGTCCCATGGATTACATCGCACTACTGCACGCTTCAACCATTGCTACCTCGCTTAATGCAGCGCAACTTTCGCGCGGTGCCATACACCTACCTTTATCTTCCTCCAAAACAGCCACCATACCTACCTATTATGGCATTCCATAGCCATTCCGAGATATATTGGCCATGCAAACTTTCCATTCCAGTTACGTTTTAATTTTATGACACCGCTCCATCATTGTGCATATTGCTTGCATGGATATGTAGTTACATAGTAATTGTGGCAAAGCCACTTTTCGCTACTTATACAGAACAAATGTATTATACATGTCAACTCTTGAGTTCTTGCACATCCCGTACACCGCCGGAGGCTTCATATAGCGTTCCATATTTTGTTCTAAGGATCGAGTATATGAATTATTGAGTTGATAGAAATAAAAGTGTGATGATCTTCATTATTAGAAGCATGTGTCCACTGTGAGGAAAAAATAAAAGAGGCAACCGAAGCCCACAAATAAAAATAAAAGAGGCCAAAAAAGCCCACAAAAACAAAAGGAAGAGAAAGAGAGTAGAAGGGGGCAATGTTACTATCCTTTTTCCACACTTATGTCTCAAGTTGCACCATGGGAATCTTTTCATGAAGAGAGTCTACTATGTTGTCACTTTCATATACTAGTGGAATTTTTCATTACAGAACTTGGTTGTATATCCAATGATGGCTTCCTCCAATGGCCACTAAGGTCTTCGTGAGCAACCAATGTTTGATGCACACCCGACTTAGTTTCTTTTTGAGCTTTCGTATAAACCTTATAGCTTTAGTGCACCTTGCATGGCACCCTAATCACTCATACATTGATATCTATTGAGATGGCATTCTCCTACGCCAGTCGATATGCCTAGCTATATGTCGAGACTACTCTCCTTCTTTTGTCTTCTCACAACCACCCATATTCTATTCCACACATATGCTTGTCCATGGCTCACGCTCATGTATTGCTGAAAGTTGAAAGAAGGTGGTTGAGAACTCAAAAGTATGAAAACAATTGTCTGGCTTGTCATCGGGGTTGTGACATGTTTGAATACTTGTGTTGATGAAGATGGGCATAGCCAGACTATATGATTTTGGTAGAATAGACTTTGGTGTTGGGCCAATGTTAGTTGGAGACAGACAATGGATTATTTTATAGGTATGCTGACATTATTATCTGTTTTTATATATCAACACTAACTTGGCACTTTTGAATCTTATGGACTCTGAACAATCTCTGCCACAATAAAGAAAATTACATGGATAAGATTGTTAGGTAGCAGCCACATCAAAAAATTCTTTTTATCTTTTCTCATAACCATACTCGACGCGACGCGCCGGAATTACTTGGGGATGCTTAGTACAGTCTCCACAACGTATCTATCATTTCGTGACTTGTTTCCTGCTATTATATATATGCTTTTTTGGATGTTTTGATATGCATGTAATAGCTATTTTATTATTATTTTTTGGGACCTAACACTACTTAACTAGAGCCCAGTGCCAGTTTCTGTTTCTGTTTGCTCCTTAGTTTTACTGAGCCTCACGAACAAGGAATACCACACGAATTAAAGTTCACAGATGATTTTTCTTTGGACCAGAAGACACCCAGGGCACTTGGAGTCCAGTCAGAAGGCCACGAGGCGGGACAAGGCGGTTAGGGCGCGCCCTGGTGCGCGGCGCCCCCCACACTTTGGGCCCCTTGAGAACTCGCCTGACCTAGCTGTCTATTCCTCCTTATATTCACAAATATTCGCCAAGCCACCAGAGGCATCACGACTAAACCATTTTCCCGACCGCAGCCGCAACCTTCGTTCCCGTGAGGTCACCAGTATCCCATCTTGGCGGGCTTGATCCGGCAGTCTCCCGGAGGGGGGAATAGAACCAAAGAGGTCTTACGTGCAAAAATACAACTGATGCCTTTTCCGCTGATGCGTGAGTAGTTTATACTGAGACCTAGGGGTCGCATAGTCTAGTGAGCTGGTGCCTTTTTCTCTCTTTGATTTCTCAATACACACGTTCTCCTTGAGGTTCTTGCGATTATCTGATGTAACGTATCTTTGCTTGTGTGTGTTTTCGGATCCTCTAATTGTGGATTTTATGATCAGCTTTATCTATGACATATTATTTGAATCTTCTCTTGATTTTTCTTTTATGCATGATT